>CM066035.1:742577085-743889464 GCA_033557465.1 Ichthyophis bannanicus | reverse complement strand
CAGGTGGTGTGGCACTTGTTCCAACGCCTGGTCTTTTAAAAGACTTGCCAACTCCTGAAGGAGGAGGTTCCTGTGTAGAGGGGGTCTTGGAGGCTCCCCTGGGTAGTAGGAAGGGGGTAGTTGGTGGAAATGGAGCATATAGCCCTTCTGGACTATGCTCAGTACCCAGGCATCTCCTGTGATGGCTGACCACCTGTAGGCGTACATGGTCAACCGATCCCCTGTGCTGAGTGGGGCCACCAGTGGAGGAGAGGCTATGCTGTGGAAGTCAAAACGCCGCTCCCTGCTGTGCAGGAACCGGAGCTTGCGGCTTGGGGGTCTTATGCCTACAGGGCCCATGCCCCTGCCCTCTGGCTTGCTGGCTCTGTTGGGGAGCTGGAGAGGCCTGATATTGAAGGTATGTTTTGTAGGCAGCACCCTTCCATGGGAAAAAGGGCTTCTTCCCCAAGCCCTTCTTTTTCTGAGAAAGGGCAGAAGTCTTCCTGGACAGCCTTGTCCTGGTGAGAGTCTCCGTCTCGATTTCTGCAGCCTTTTCAGTCATGGGCTTACCGAATAGATTGTCACCTCAGCACAGGACATCGGCCAACTTGTCCTGCACCCATGACTCCAGGTCCGATGACTGTAGCTAGGCCTGACGGCGTGCACTGATGCCGGCCGCTGCTACCCGGGCCGAAGCTATCATAGGCTGTTCGAGAGATAAACTTCGAGCACTCTCGGACCCCTGTACACAAGGCTTTGAACCTCTGAAAGGGTTCCTTTGCCAGGTCCCGTAAGTACATGCCCATGTACAGCTGGTAGTTCTGGACACGGCAAGAGAGCATAGAGCCCTGGAAGCACTTTCTACCAAGGGCATCCAGGTTCCGGTCCTCACGGCCAGGAGGCACCGAGGAGTGCATCTTCTGACTTTTCAGTCTGTGCATGGCCGATTCCACAACCATGGAGTTGTGCAGTAGCTGTGCCTTTTGGAACAGAGGGCTCTTACGGGCTCGATAAAAGGAATAGACCCACCTGCTCAGAACTGGCGCTGAAGCCGGTGCTTCGCACATATGGAAGAGCAGCCATTCCAGCATCGGAGGAACCGGAACAGTAAAGGCTTCCTTCAGAGGAAAATCACACTGGAGGGCATCGAGCTCTTCGGCTCGAGGTTCCTCCTTGGCGTCCGCCGGGAATACCAAAGCCTTGGCCATGTCCCGGACGAAATCTGAGAACCAGGTATCTTCCGGGGGGGACCTTCTCCGAGGCTCGGATTCCAGGGAGTCCGATGGGACGCACCATGTCCGGAAGCTATCAGGGGACTCCTCCTCCTCCGTCTCCCATGCCGACTCCTCTGAGGTGTCGTCGAGCGGCTCCGGCCATAATGGCCTCGATGCCACCCGCCCCGATGCCGAAGGCACCGGCGTCGACGACCTTGGCCCCGAACAGGAGGTTGAGGGAGACTGTGGCTGAGGATCGACTCGAGACTTGATTGACTCGAGGTTCGGCTCGGCCTCCGGGGTCGACTTAGTCGAGGTCCCGGTGGTCGGGGCAGATGCACCAGTGAGATTGGCGATCAGTACCCGCTGCTGCTCCATGAAGGCAGCCAGGCTGCTCTCCAGGGCTGTCAGCCTGAGTCTGAGCTCAGGAGACTCCGCAGCCCCCAACTCGGGGCCTGACACGGTTCTCCCAGGGGAGAGTCCACGAGGACAATAGATGTTACCTGACTCGGGTACTCCGGCTGCAGACGAGGTTGCTTGGTCGGCCGCCCCGGGTTGGCGGTCAGGGCTGCGCGACCTGGCCCTCGAGGATCCAGGTGCCTCCACTGACGCTGCCCTCACGAGCTGCTTCTTCCTTTTGTGCTCCTGGGCGAGAGACTACCTCTCAGAGGACCCAAGACGCCACTCAGGGTCAGACTCCCAAGATGTTGAGGCCTCTGACGAAGTCCGGGACCGGCCGGACACAGACTCCGAAAAAATTCACACGTTGGTGCTGATGGCTCCGAAGCACCTTCGACGACATCTTGCCGCATGGACCACAGGCCAGCGGGTCATGGTCGGGCCTGAGGCATCGGAGGCAGCAGTCGTGTGTGTCGATGAGAGACAAGTTTCTTACACCAATCACACTTTTTAAACCCCCTGGCAGCCATCGGGGGAAAAAGGGCCCCTGCAAGGTCAAAAGACCGGGCTGACAGTGAAAATAACAGAAAAAAGCATGAACGCTAATCAAAGGACAAAAAACAAAAAAAGAAGTACCGGACTCGATACCGGTGTACCGAGCCAAGCCAGGAAGGGGTACGGCGTCGAACCGGATAAAGAGATGTGAAAATCGCAGAAAAAAACTTTTTCCCGGGTGACACGAACTACGTCCGTTGGGCTCTGCGGAAAGAGAAAGACTGAGCAAGATGGCACCCTTGGGCGGGAAGGGGACAGCGCATGCGCACTGCATTCCCAAAGGCTTTCTTTGAAAGCTGGGGAAATGCTCCGCCAAGGGCTCCGTCGGCGCCAACGTCACCCATATGTGAGGACCGACTTCCTGATTGATCCTGGAGAACAAGGCTTTCACCATGTCTCTAACAAACTCGAGGAACTATGTGTCCTTGGGCAGGGACCAATGCCATGATGCCGGGGGAGACTGATCCGACAGAAGATCGCAGTGTTTACGTGTCTCCGGGGATGCCTCGTCCTCAGACTCCAAATTGGAGTAATTCGTCAAAGACTTAAGGTCTGATGACGCCTGGAGTGCAGGGCCCGGTCAGGTCTTCTGTGATCCACTCTGGCTTTGGCTACCAAGGATGGGGAGTGGGATCGAGACCCTTCCCGAGGATCTCGAGTATCATTGTAGCAGCCCGGGGTGTCCTCAAAATCAAGATCCCTGTGGTCATGGCGCAAACACCGGCAGGGCCAGGCATAGGACGTCTGCTGCGAGGCAAGGAAGGCAGTGACACTACATTACAATGCCATCATCCTGGCTTCCCACTCAGGAGTTGCAGCCTTCGACGTGGACACCGGGGTGACCAGGTCCTCAATGGGACAGGCCTCGGGATCTGGGACCCGTCACTGGAGGCCTTGGCGTCTGTTCTGGGAGACTTCGCTGGCTTCTCTCATTCTGACGACTCAGATGCCTTCTGTGGGCTGTAGGACCTGGCACGAGGTCTTGCCGTGTGTGTCCGAGTCCCAGGATGAGGTTCGAGGATTTCTTCTTCTTGCTCTCCTTCGAGGGAACTCTTGTCAGTGTGTCCGCAGACCCAAATGGGCACGACGGGAGCTTTACATGACTCAGAGGATCCATGCGGGGCCTTAGAGCATGAAGATACCGGGGCAGAATCATACCTGTGGGACGATGTCGTCTTACTTTTGCTGACAACGCTGGATGGCGTTCACGGACATCTTTTTGTATAGGGTGCAGACCTCTATGTCATGGTCGGCACCTAGACACCAGAGGCAGCAGTCATATCTATCAGTGAAGGACATGTTCTTTGTGCAACGATAACACTTTTTGAACCCACTAGCCATTGGGGCATAAAAGACTCCTGTGAGATTTAAGTTCCTTGACGTGGCCAGCAAATAGAAAAAGGCATGAAACTGCGCTGAAAGAGAAGAAGAAAAAAAAAACAGGTCCGTGACTCTATGCTGTGGCAACCGGGCTCTGAGGCGGGAAAGGGACTGGTGCTAACCGGAGAAAGAAAAACAGTTTTATGCACCAAAAAAATAAACTTTTTCAAGGGGGGGAAAAAATTCTGATCTCTTTTTTCAGCAGGAAGGGGACCATGCATGCGTGGTGGCATCTCCCAAAAGCTTTCTTTAAAAGCTGGGGAGATGCTTCCGCAGGGTTCCGTCGGCACAGACATCACCCATATGTGACATGTGACTTCATGCTTGTTCCTGGAGAAACATCATTTCTATCATTATGGAAACTGGTCTGGGAAGCTGCTGGCGCTAGTGGTGTAAGAGTGTTGGGGGGGGGGGGGGAAAGAACACGCGCTGCATAACGGTAATGCAGATTAGGTAGGGCCAACTCCAAAATCAGCTGTGTTAAGTGGCAGCGATCTTCCAACAACTTTATCGTATGCTGTATACTCCCGAAGAGGTGAGCCTGGACTCCTATGAGACCTTTTTACAGAATGCGCCCCTACCCCAGTTGAAAGAAGCAAACTGCACGAAATTAAATGCACCAATAATGAGTTCAGAGAAGCAGAAAGCGATCTGTAAGGGAGCGCTTCACAAGGCACCGGGACCGGACGGACTAGACAGGAATACTATTGCATATTAGATAAAAAGATCATTCCCACCCTCGTGGATATGTTTACTACAGTGCTTGATACTGGAATTTTTCCCCGAGACAAGGGTAGAGCGTTTATAACGGTAATCCCCAAGTCTGGAAAGGACCCTCTTCATCTGATCTCCTATAGGCAGACTTCACTTTTAAAATTACAATTTAAAATTGTTAGCATCTATACTAGCAGGGCACCTCAACGCTATTCTACCTTATCTAATTGGCTCACGCCAGATGGGCTTCGTGGCTGGCAGGGGGGCGACTAAGAACACATTGCGCCTGATTTTTGCAATGGAATAGGCCGTGTACCATCAACTCTTGCTGTTGCTGTTCAGTTTTGACGCCGAGAAAGCGTTTGATAGTGTTTCTTGGCATTCTCTTTTTTCAGCCTTCAGGGTTTTGGATTCACAGGCGCTTTCTTGGATTGGGTCAGGGTCTTATATACAGAACTACAAATGGTGGTGTCAGGAGGGTGGGGGGGGGGGAAGAGTCTGCTCCAAATCTTTTACTCTCGGCCGAGGCACACAACAGAGCTACCCCCTATCTCTGTTACTCTTTGTGCTATCATTGGAACCCCTACTGATATGGTTGTTAACAAAACGGAATATCTAGGGTCTTCGTTTGGGTTAGGAAGAAGTGAAGTTGAGTGTGTTCGCAGACAATTTATCACTGTCTACGTGAACCGATTATGTCTTTACTGAGGGCTCTCCAGATTGAGGAGTTTGGGCAGTTTTCGGGCTTCCAAGTTAATCTAAGTAAACTCAATGGTTTGGATAAAAGGAGGACAGGTACGAGAAGGGTGATTAGGGCCTTTTCCCTTGATGTGGGTGTAAGGCTACATACGTTACTTGGGGACCTGGCACATCCCTCTCACAGTTGTATGATTGTTATGTTGTTGGAGTTGCCGAGATGGATACATGTTCTTAGGTATCTACCTCTTTGGATTATACGCAAACACTGGCAGCAACTAGAAACAGATCTGGGTCAGTTTTTAAGATGATAGGGGCAGCATCCGAGAATACCTTTTCAAGCCCTCATTCACAATCATGACGAAGGGGGGGTCGGCGCTCCCATCCACGTAGGAAAGCATAGTTACTCACCTGTAACAGGTGATCTCCGGGAACAACAGGAGTGTAGTCTTCACATATGGGTATCGGCGGTACCGACAGAGCCTGAGCGGGAACGCGCCCCAGCGTCCAATTAGAAAGCTTTTGGGAGCATCCCACAGCGCCTGCGTGCTGCCTTCCCACCTTTCCCAACTGCCTCTCTCCAGTTGAGTTTAAAAGCTGAGACAAAGAGAGAGAGAGGGAGGGAAAGAAAAGAGATACAACTCCTAGGGGAGGTGGGTGGGTTGTGAAGACTAAATTCCTGCTGTTCCCAGAGATCACCTGTTACAGGTGAGTAACTATGCTATCTCCAGGAACAAGCAGGAATGTAGTCTTCACATATGGGGACTCCCTAGCTACAGATGCCAGGGAGAGACCCCAGAAGTTGTGTGCCCTTGTGAAAAGACTCCACTTCCTCCCATGGCAATGGCATCCTACCGGGAAAGATGGGTAGGAGTTGATTAAGCATGAAACAGGTGTCGTAGAACAGCCTGACCAAACAAGGCATCCCGGCAGGAGTCCTTGTCAAAGCAGTAATGGGCTGTGAAGGTATGAACCGAGGCCCAAGTAGCTGCTCGACAGATGTCGTCAATAGACACAGTGTAGATCAGGGGTCTCAAACTCAAATTGCTTTGAGGGCCAAATGAGGACTTGTAAAGTAACCCGGGGGCCGCATAAGACGCGGGGCCTCATTTGCATAAGGGACCTCATTTGCATAAATATTTGCATAATGTTACCATACACTAACTTTTAGTAAACATGCCTCTTTAATGAGTATGGATAAAGAAAGACTAAAAGATTTAGAAACAAGACGACAATAATTAAACTGGGAACCCCAAAAGCCAAACTTGGAATGTACAACAACACTGTAGAAATAAAACTATAAATTAATTTCCTCTTGTACTAAACAAAGCGCAAACATTAATGATGCACATTTCCCAGAGCTGACATATTCCAGTTAATAAATTCAAAATAAAGAGATATTTTTCTACCTTTTGTGCATTTTTTTCAGTTGCAATTGTTCCAGCCACTTTCTTCTGGTTTCTTCATGTCTTTTGCTAACTCTCCATCGTCTGCTTCCATTTGCCCTTTCTTCTCTCCTAGTTTTTTTCCATTCTCTCTCTACATCTGCTTTAACATACTAATCTTTCTCCTTTTTCTCTTTCCTCATTCCTATTTCATCCACTCAAATTTTACCCCTCCATCCTCAATCCCCACTTACTCTCACAATACCTGGCCAATTGTAGATTTGTCTTCTCTCCCAGACAAAATATTTTTCCCCTCTCCATTTCACTTTCCCAGCTCCATCCCATTCTAATCCTCCCCCAACATCAGCTCCCTTCTAGTTCCAGCCCCACCCAGCATCCGCTCCCTTCTAGTCCCTGCATCAGTCCATTTCCAGTCCTATCCTAGCCTCACCATCAGCCCATTTCCAATCCTAGCCCCCCATCAGCCCATTTCCAATCCTAGCTCCCTCCCCTCACAGCCCATTTCCATTCCAAGCCCCCCTCCCCATCAGCCATTTGCAGTTCAAGCCCCCTTCCACTCAGCCCATTTCCAGTCCTAGCAACCCCCCAGCACATTACCAGTCCTAGAACCCCCATAGCCCATTACCAGTCATAACCCCCCCTGCCAATAGCCCACTTCCAGCCCTAACCCCCATTACCCCATTTCAGTCAGCCCCTCCATAGCTCATTACCAGTCCTAACTCCCCCCATCAGCCCACCTCCAGTCCTTCCTAACCCCCACCTGCCCATTTCCAGTCCTAGCCCCCACCATAGCCCATTTCCAGTCATAACCCCCCCCTGCCAATAGCCCATTTCCATACACCCCCCCCTGCCAATAGCCCATTCCAGTCATAACCCCCCCCAATAGCCCATTTCCAGTCATACCCCCCCCTGCCAATCGCCCATTTCCAGCCATACCCCCCCCGCCAATACCCCCTTTCCCCGAAAACCCCCCCCCCCCCCCAGGTAAATAAAAAAACAACCTGGCTTCTGCTGCTGGCTTCTGCTGCAGCAGAAAATCAGCTGTCCCGCGGCCACTTTCCCTCTGCGCGAGAGCCCTGAGTGTGCTTCCTCTGCGGCATGCTTTTTAAGCCGCGAAGAGAGTATTTCCCTCTCGCGCGGCTTAAGCCTATTCACTTTTCAAGCCTCGCGAGAGGGAAATACTCCCTTCGCGGCTTGAAAAGCACGCCGCAGAGGAAGCACATTCAGGGCTCTCGCGCAGAGGGGAACGGGCCGCAGGACAGAGCAGCAGAAGCCAGTTTTTTATTTTTTTTAAATTGACCGTCGATTCTGCCGTTGCCACGGCGGCAACGGCAGCAGCAGAAGCCGTCGCGGGCCGCACAACCTTCTCCCGCGGGCCGCATGCGGCCCACGGGCCGCGTGTTTGAGACCCCTGGTGTATGAGCCATTGAGGCTGCCATGGCTCTCACATTCTGAGCTGTGACATGGCCTTCCAGAGAAAGGTCCTTACTCTGATAGGCAAAAGAAATATACTGTGCAATCCAGTTGGACAATGTTCTCTTGGAGACTGGAAGTCCCAAATGAGAAGGATCGAAAGCAACAAAGAGTTGGGAGGACTTTCTATGTTGCTGTGTCCTCTGTAAGTAAAAGGCAAGTGCTCTTTTACAGTCCAGTCCAAAGTATGAAGATTCCTTTCTGCATTTGAAGCATGAGGCCTTGGAAAAAAGACAGGCAGGTAAACCGCCTGGTTTAAATGAAAAGGTGAGACCACCTTTGGCATAAAGTGTGGATGAGTCCTAAGGACTACCTTATCATGATGGAACCTCGTGTAAGGAGGATCAGCAACCAATGCTTGCAATTCACTGATGCGACGTGCTGACGTGATTGCAATGAGAAAGATAACTTTCCAAGAAAGGAATTTCAAAGAGGTAGTAGCTAAAAGGTTCAAAAGGCGGCTTCATGAGCTGCCCAAGAACTAGATTCAGGTCCCACGCCACTGGAGGTGGCCTAATGGGAGGCTTAGTTAGAAGAAGGCCCCTCATAAATCTCGCTATGAGAGGATGAGAGGAAATAGGTTGTCCATTTAAAGGCTTCAAAGAAGCTGAAATAGCACTTAAATGGACTCAGTTTACTGAGTTAGTCTTAAGTCCTGCATTAGATAAATGAAGGAGATACTCCAGTAATGATTCCAGAGGTATCGCAGAGAGGTGAAGACCCTTTTGCGAACACCATATGGAAATCATTTTCCACTTGAAAGCATAAGAGCGTCTTGTGGAAGGTTTTCTGGAAGCACAAAGGACATCCCTTACTTGTTGAGAAAGGTTAAGACCATGAAGGTCTAGGCCAGGGGTCTGCAACCTTTAAGACGTAAAGAGCCACTTGGACCCGTTTCCGAAGGGAAAAAAAAAACTGGGAGCCGCAAAACCATTGCGACATTTAAAACAAAT
This sequence comes from Ichthyophis bannanicus, assembly GCA_033557465.1. NCBI lineage: Eukaryota > Metazoa > Chordata > Amphibia > Gymnophiona > Ichthyophiidae > Ichthyophis > Ichthyophis bannanicus. The sequence goes on along the minus strand of CM066035.1, from coordinate 743,880,695 downwards.
CTAACACTGCATATATTGTTTCTTACCTTAATGCTATATACGACCCCCTACTTTTCCTGTTAAAATATAGGTGTTTGGCCTATACTCGCCGTATAAGACTACCCCTCTTCCTTCACACACCAAAAAAAAAAACGCCAGAAAATATCACAACAACAAGTAACAATATTTGATTTCAAAATTATGATGATTTTGTAGTCAAATCACTAATATGAAATAAAATTATTTTTTCTACCTTTGTTGTCTGACCAATTTATTCTTTGATCATGCTGGTCCCGATCTGAGGCTTCTGCTTTCCTGTCTTCTCTTAGCTCTCTTTCTGTGGTCTATGGTCCATCTGCCATTTCTTATCTCTTCTTTCGTTTTCTTCACTTCTTTCCATCAGCCTATTTCCAGTCCCAGTAACCCTCCCCAATATCAGCCCCTTTCCAGTCCTCACTCCCAGTACCTTCCAGTGCTAATCCCCCCTCAACCCCATTACCAGTGCTAGCCTCCCCTAATCAGCCCAATACCAGTCCTACCCCCCCATCAGCTCATTACCAGTCCTAGCCTCCCCTAATCAGCTCATTTCCAGTGCTCGTCCCCTCAACCCCATTACCAGTGCTCCATCCCTCCTTGTAAGCCCCCTCCCTCCCTCCCTCCCTCCATATCAGCTCCCTCCCTCCATGTCAGCCCCCTCCATCCATCCATATCTGCTCCCTCCCTCCATGTCAGCACGCGCCCTCCATCCCTCCATCTCAGCTCCCTCCCTCCATGTCAGCCCCCTCCCTCCATCCATCCATATCAGCTCCCTCCCTCCATGTCAGCCCCCCTCCCTCCATGTCAGCCCCCCTCCCTCCATGTCAGCCCCCTCCATCCCTCCATGTCAGCCCCCTCCATCCCTCCATGTCAGCCCCCCTCCCTCCATCCATCCAGAAAACCTCCCTCCCTCCATATCTGCTCCCTCCCTCCATGTCAGCCCCCCTCCCTCCATCCATCCATATCAGCTCCCTCCCGCCATGTCAGCCCCCCTCCCTCCATGTCAGCCCCCTCCCTCCCTCCCTCCCTCCATGTCAGCCCCCCTCCCTCCCTCCCTCCCTCCATCCATATCTGCTCCCTCCCTCCATGTCAGCCCCTCCCTCCATGTCAGCCCCCCTCCCTCCATCCATCCATGTCAGCCCCCCTCCCTCCATGTCAGCCCCCTCCCTCCATCCATCCATATCTGCTCCCTCCCTCCATGTCAGCCCCCCTCCCTCCATCCATCCATATCAGCTCCCTCCCTCCCTCCCTCCCTCCCTCCATATCTGCTCCCTCCCTCCATGTCAGCCCCTCCCTCCATGTCAGCCCCCCTCCCTCCATCCATATCTGCTCCCTCCCTCCATGTCAGCCCCCCTCCTCCCTCCATATCTGCTCCCTCCCTCCATGTCAGCCCCCCTCCCTCCATCCATCCATATCAGCTCCCCCCCTCCCTCCCTCCGTCCTTGTCAGCCCCTCCATCCATCCATATCTGCTCCCTCCCTCCATGTCAGCCCCCCTCCCTCCATCCATCCATCCATATCTGCTCCCTCCCTCCATGTCAGCCCCCCTCCCTCCATCCATCCATCCATATCTGCTCGCTCCCTCCATCCATGTCAGCCCCCCTCCCTCCCTCCCTCCCTCCATCCCTCCATGTCAGCCACCCTGCCTCCCTCCCTCCCTCCATGTCAGCCCCCCTCCCTCCCTCCCTCCCTCCCTCCCTCCCTCCCTCCCTCCATCCATATCTGCTCGCTCCCTCCCTCCATGTCAGCCCCCCTCCCTCCATCCATATCAGCTCCCTCCCTCCCTCCCTCCCTCCCTCCATCCATCCATATCAGCTCCCTCCCTCCATGTCAGCCCCCTCCATCCATCCATATCTGCTCCCTCCCTTCTTCTGCAGCCGCGGCTCTCTGCCTCTTAGGGAACCGCGGCTGTGCTTTTAAAATCATCTCGGAGCCCTTCCTGTCTTGACGGGCTCCGTGCAGCATTGTCCCGCCTCCAAAGGAAGTGGTAAACAACTTCCTTTAGAGGCGGGACAATGCTGCACGGAGCCCGTCAAGACAGGAAGGGCTCCGAGATGATTTTAAAAGCACAGCCGCGGTTCCCTAAGAGGCAGAGAGCCGCGGCTGCAGAAGAAGGGAGGGAGCCCATAACGCCATAAATACCGGGCGGGCAGTGTGCTCCGGAGCCGCGGCAAAGGTGAGAAAGAGCCGCATGCGGCTCCGGAGCCGCGGGTTGCCGACCCCTGGTCTAGGCTCTCAGCAACCAGGCCCTGAGATGCAGAGAGTGGGGAATGGGATGCCACAACATCCCGTCCTCCTGAGACAGGAGATCTGGAGCAGATCCTAACTCCAGAGATAGCGCTTGAGAGAGATGCAGGAGCAGAGGGTACCACACCTGCCATGGCCAATGTGGAGCTATGAGAATCATGTGGCCTTTGTCTCTCTGAAGCTTGAATAGTGTCTTGGGAATTAGGGGAATGGGTGGAAAGGCATATAGGAAGTCTTGACCCCAATGGAGGAGGAAAGCATCCCTGGCCTGAGAACCCTGAGCCAGAATTCTGGAACAGAACCGGGGAAGTTTGGCATTCAACGGACTTGCAAAGAGGTCTATGTCCGGAGTTCCTCAAATTTGAAAAATATTTGCTACCTGGTCTGCATGGAGAGACCATTCGTGTGGAAGCAGAACTCGACTGAGTCTGTCTGCCCAAGAGTTTTGAATGCCTGGCAGACACACTGCCAGGAGATGAATTTGATGCTCTCTGGCAAGGGCCCATAGTCGCAAAGCTTCATTGCAAAATGACAGAGAGCCTGTTCCTCCCTGTTTGTTCAGATAGTACATAGCTACTTGATTGTCCGTCTGAATTAGGACTGTCTTGTAGCTGAGCTGGGTATGGAATACTCGAAGAGCAAGGAAGATTGCTCTGAGTTCTAGGAGATTGATATGTAAGTCGGTCTCCTGTGGCATCCAGGTGCCTTGGGTAGAGAGATCTTGCAGATGAGCTCCCCAACCCACTTGTAAGGCGTCTGTTGTTAGAGTGACCTGGGGTAGGGGTTGCTGGAAAGCGGACCTCACAACAGGTTTTGGGTTGACTGCCACCATTGTAGAGACAGAATAAGGCGACTTGTGTTTGCTATTTTGTCTGATAGGCAGCCTGATGCCTGAGTCCACTGAATGGATAAAGTCCATTGGGCTGCTCTCATGTGGAGGCGAGCATAGGGAACCACGTGCACGGTAGATGCCATGTGGCCTAGTAGCTGTAACATTTCCCCAGCAGCGAGATGAGTTTTTAACACTGCCTGGGAGGCTAACTGCACAATGCAAAGGCAGCGGGCCTGTGGAAGATAGGCCTTTGCTTTTCTGGTGTCCAGCAAAGCTCCTATAAACTCCAGAGACTGAGTGGGAGTTAGGCTGGATTTTGGGATGTTTATGACCAGGCCCAAATACGGAAGGATACGCATTGTGCAAGATAGGGAAAATCTAGCCTCTGACTCTGATGGGGCTCGAATGAGCCAGTCGTCTAAGTAGGGGAAAACGAATATTCCTACAGTGCGAAGAAATGCTGCCACTACAGCCATGCATTTCGTGAACACTCTTTGTGCTGAGGTCAGGCCAAAAGGAAGCACCCTGTATTGGTAGTGTTTTCCCTGAAAAAGAAAACGAAGGAACCTTCGGTGAATTGGATGGATGAGAACATGAGTGTACGCATCCTTGAGATCTAGAGAACAAAGCCAATCCTGACTCTGAAGGTATGGCAGCAGAGTTCCCAGAGAAATCATCTTGAATTTCTCTTTGAACAGGAATTTGTTCAGTTCTCTGAGGTCTAAAATGGGTCTGTGTCCCCCTGTTTTCTTTGGAATAAGGAAATAAGGGGAGTAAAACCCTGTACCCTGTTGGGAAATGGGTACGTCTTCTATTGCCCCTTGGGCAAGAAGTAAACTGACCTCTTGACTCAACTGAGTGTTGCGAGAAACCTGAGAATTGAACTGTCTTACCACTGCAGGAAGGGGCATGTTGAAGAAATGAAGCTTGTACCCCTCTTTTACAATGGAAAGAGTCCATTCTTCTGCTGTTATCTGCCCCCATCTGGGGGCAAAATGACAACCTTCCTGGGATGGTGGAAGGCTCTGGCCTGTTCAGGGCCAGGAAGGCCAAGTTCTCTAGATGGGAAGCTGAGTCTGCTGGGCCGGTTGAGGCTTAGCAGTCTTTGATTTCCTTTGCTTTGGGGGCTGCTGTCCCTTTTCGGCAGACTGACCTGCAGAATGCACCTGCTGGGTATAGGAAGGATAAAACCTCTTCTTTATAGAGAAGAAGGGTTTCTTGTAGGATTTTCTCCTTGCAGGATCAGCTGTAGCCTTGGATAGTCTATCCAAAGTGGTGTTATCAGCATCCAGCTCATTAGCTTTCTCTTGCCAATTTTTGCCAAAGAGATTTTCGCCTGTACAAGGGATATTTCCCAGTTTGTCCTGTACCCAGAGTTCTAAGTCAGATGCCTGGAACCAGGCAATCCTACGAGCACCTATGGCAATGGCAGAGGTTCTGTATATGTACTCAAAGCAGTCAAAAGCTGCACGATTAACAAACTTGGAAACATCCTGGGCATGTTTGACAAATGTAAGATCCTGCTGCTTATCATCAGGAAGGAGAGGGCTCATAAGCTCTAGATCTCTGTAACCTCCTTAAGGAACATTCCCATGTATAAGATGTAGGAACTAATCCTGGCAGAAAGCATAGAGGCCTGGAATGTTTGAAACCCAAAGGCATCAAGAGTCCTACATTCACGTCCTGGAGGATTAGATGCATGTCTCTTTGCACTCTTGATCCTTCTCATAGCTGACTAAACCACTATGGCGTGGTGAGGCAACTGAGTTTTCTGAAATCCAGAACAAGGAGGTACTCGATACATGGTATCCAGCCTACGGGAATGAGGAGAGATGGTAAGAGGTGTTTCCCACATTCTTAACATGAGATCATGCAAGATCTCATGAATAGGCTAAGTAGCGGCTTCCTTAGGAACTTTAGGATATTGTAAAATCTCCAACTCCTTTGCTCTGGGCTCTGTTTCAGGAGCCATTGTGATGGAAAGACCCCTAGCCACCTCCCTGATGAAATCCTGAAAGGATATATCCTCTAGAGGAGACATCCTAGATTTAGGAGAAGGCGGCTCCTCAGAGAGAAGTACTCCGGCATCGACAGAACTGTCATGAGTCCTCAGAGTCATCGGAGGATTCAAAATATCTTCTGTCTGGGTGCTCTTGTAAAGCACGATACCGGTACTGATCGAAGTTGGTACCGGAGGGGTCCGGTACCGGCCTGTCGATACCGGAGGAAATAGCATGGCTCGGTGCTGGTAACATACTCGCTGATGTCGATGCCGTTGGTACCGGTATCGGTGCCGGAACCGGTGTCGATACCGGTTGAACTGTCTGAAGCGGTCCTGAAGACACCAATGCCGCAAGGAGAGCTGTCAGACTGTGCTCAATAGCCAGGAATCTGGTCAATTCACACTGCCGATGCCTGGGTATCGGTACTGGATGAAGCGGCCGGTACCCCAGAGCATGGCACCAGTAGTTCTGCCGAGGTTGAGGCCTCAAGAACATCCTGGAGCCACGATAGTGCTTTGGAAGCCGAAGCCTCCCTCCAGGGCAATTTTGTCGGTACAAGTCCTTCAAGGGCAACGCCAGAGGCATCTTGATGCTTGGAGGGAGATCTACCCTTTGAGGAGCGGCCAGATTTATGTTTGGTTACCTGAGATCCATGGGAGGAAGACGAAGCCCTGGAAGACGTCGATGCCACGGATGCTGCATCGTTGGGAAAAAGGGTGCTAAGCTTAGCAGCTCGGTTCTGCCGACCCCTCTTCGACATCATCCCACAAGCAACACACTCCGAGATGGAGTGGTCAGGATCTAAACATTTGAGGCACCACTCGTGAGTGTCGGTGACGGAGATGGTACCGCCACACTTGGAACACTTTTTAAAACACGAAGCGGGTTTTTCCATATTGAGGAAAGATTGGGCCTAGTGCCCAAAATGGCGCGTTACCCGAGAGAAAAAAGGCTGGAAAATCCAGATAAAAGATTAGAAAAACATTTTTTTTAGAAGGAAAGAACTGGCGGTACCAGTATAGCATCAAGGAAGGCAGACGCTACCACAAAAAAGAATGAAAAATACAGAATAATTTCTGTGGTGACAGAAAAATGACCTGCTGGCTCCGTGGAAAAAGAAGAACTGGAGAGAGGCAGTTGGGAAAGGCGGGAAGGCAGCACGCAGGCGCTGTGGGATGCTCCCAAAAGCTTTCTAATTGGACGCTGGGGAGCGTTCCCGCGCAGGCTCCGTCGGTACCGACGATACCCATATGTGAAGACTACATTCCTGCTTGTTCCTGGAGATTATAACTTACGCTATGTGATGAGGCATCTTGGGGACATGGTCTGGGGCACAGCTGACTATGTCTCTCTCAGCCCTGGAATGGTTGCTGGCAGCACGCCACAGACTATATTTTGCACATGGATGCTTCTCGTTTTTTTGGCAAATGGGGGTGGCACAAATATCTACCTATGCACAATGCATATCGCCTGGCGTATGCTCTGCAAACGCTTCACCATATCTTGGAGATGCACCGGGGTTTTACCATTGGTGGGTAATCCCAGTTTTCCCCCTGGTCTTCAGAATCAGGCTCCACGTAGATGGGCCCAGCAAGAGTATTGTAAGGCTACGTGACATTCACATGGAGAATGAGTCGGAACTGGTTTCTTTTGAGTTTCTGAAGAGGAGGAGACTTGGATAGCAAAGAGTGACTTTTTCCAGTTATCTGCAGGCACGACATTACATCAGATCTCTACAAACAATTAGAGCCTAATATTCTGCAGGATACGGGGGTCTGGAAGGGTTTAAATCCCTGGAAGAGCAGGGGGGTTTGGTAGGAATAAAAAAGGAGCTGCAGCTGCCGAGACACGCATTATATTTGGAGGTACTCTCAAACCGGTGGAGTTCTGACAGTTTGACAGTAGCTTTGCCACTGTTTATTAGGAGAGCCTTTAAAAACATGGGGGTCTTTACCAAAACGATCTATCTACAAGAATTACAATTTAAATTTCTGTGGCATGCTTATGTATATGATGTCTGGGCCTATAAGGCTAGATTACGTGAATCCCAGCTTTGTCAGATCTGTGAACAGGAACCAGGCATGATGTTGCACCATTTCTGGAATTGCCCTAAGGTTTTTCGTATGCGGGAGAAGGTATGTGATAAGCTAGTCTGGCTTGTGATATCTCCTTCTCCAGAGCTATGTCTATTTGCCCAGTATCTGCTTCTATGAAAAACAGCTTTGTACAAGGGGTTTTATTATGGTCAAGAAATGATTACATAGCTGGATGTCTGAAGAGCTCCCAGAGCTGCAACAGTGGGAGGATGCACTGACTGAGCTAAGGGAGAGAGAGTATTGAACAGCAAAGCAGTAAGTTCTAAAGCTCAAGAATGCTTTCTGGCAGTTTGAGCCCTGGTCATTGCTGCTTTGTCACCAGATGCCAGAGCAAACATGGAGAATGTATGAGGAGTTATTTAACTAGGCTTACATACCATTTTTCTACCGGTCAAAGCGGTGCACATTCAGGTTGTGTGTGTCTCTCTGTACACACACCCCTATATCTATAGTTCCCTTGTCCCCGAAAGGCTCACAATCTATATTTTTGTACCTGAGGCAAGAGGGTTAAATGGCTTGCACAAGGAGCACCTGTGGGACTAGAAACCCCAGTCCTTCCGGCCCAAGATTGCTGTCCTCTAGCAGGATTCGAATCCCTGGCCCTGAAGTAGCTTGCCCCAACCACTAGGCCACTCCTCCCTCCTACATCCACCCTCTCCTCAAACTAACTGTGTAAGGAGATGGATGGACAAAGTGTGGTGGGAGACAGTAATGGTGGTAAGGTTAAAGGATACTTGGGGGGGGGAGGTTGGGGGGATGGAAATATTGTGTTAACTGAATGAGAGGGATGGCTAAGAGGCAGTTCTACCTGAGCTCACTACTTGTTCCTCAGATTTGAGAAAAACTCGGAGCGACATGTGCTAAATGTTGAGATTGGTGGGCAAGTTTGAATCTTGTTCAGAGGCGTATTGTATATACACACGGAATGCCTGTAATTGGGGTCGGGTGTGGGTGGAAAGAAAGAAAGGGAAGGGGAAGTTGAACTGTAGAAGTTGAAATCTGAAATGTGTGTCACTGGTTGGCTTTTATTATGTTTTGGTTGTTAAGGGGGGGGGTTTGTTTGTTTGGTTTTTTTAAGAAAACACACCACACACAACACACACCTGCCTTTTGCTCTTCACCTTCAACCATATTGGGCTCCAACCCCCAAGAAAAGAAGGGTAATCAAAGGGCAGGTTCAAGGTAGGGAGGGGGTGGGATGTGGACATTATCAGGGATCAGCTAGGGCACATGCTGCGCTCTGCAAAGTTCCTAATTAAACTTCAGCAGAGAAAGCGAAGTTACTTACCTATAACATGAATTCTCCATGTACAGTAGGATAAGTCAGCCACAAGTGGTGACGTTATACGACGGCGCCATAGATGGAAGTACTCTCAATAGCTCAGAAGGTTTTGCCTTCTGAGTACGCCCCTAACTAGCCAGTATGTCCTCAGTTGAGATTGCCTAGTAGCTAGATAGGTGGGCATCAGAGATGGAGGTCGACCCCCCCCCACCAAGGGGAGGTGGGTGGGAAAGTGTGACCAACATATATTTATTTATTTATTATTTATTACAGTTTCTTATATACCGCGCTATTTAGAATCAGCGCGGTTTACATCATAACATAACGACAAGCTGTCAGGTTTTACATCGAACAGGAGTACAAACTTGGATAACAGGGTTAACTATATACATAAGCTATTTACACTGCAGACAATACATGTAAGGGCCATTCTAGATTGGGTCATTTCTTGGGAGGGATATCTAGGTTCAATTGCTGTCTGGGAAGTATTGGAAGAAAAGGTGGGTTTTGAGAGCCTTCCTGAACTGATATAGATTGGTAATGGCCCTGATGTCAGGGGGAAGAGCGTTCCAGCATTTGGGGACATAAAAACTGAATGCCCTGTTTGTGGTTGTCGTGTTGGACTTTGTCGAAGCCTTTGGTGTTGCTAGCAAGTTTACAGCTGTTGTTCTTCTGGATCTGTTGGGGGGGACAATGTGGATAAGATGCGTGAGTGAGGAGGATGAAATACCTTTGATTGCCTTGAATGCTAATAGAAGGGATTTGAAGGTGATCCTCCCATGGATCGGTAGCCAGTGCAGCTGTTTGAGAATAGGGGTCACGTGGTCGTTTCTGGATGCTCCGTAAAGGACCCTAGCTGCGGCATTCATGGCCAACTGTAAGGGGGTCAGTGTGGATTGGGGGAGACCTTGTAAGATGGCATTAGCTAAGTCAAAATGCGGCAGGATCAGCACTTGATATATGGTTCGGAAATCGTCTGGGTCCAGCAGGGAGCGTAGGTGCTTGAGTGAACGGATTTTGAAATAGACGGCTTTGACTATGTTGCTTATGTGGCGTTTCATATCTAGACGTTGGTCCAGAGTAACTCCCAGGTATTTTATTGCATCTTTAGTTTGCAAATCAGCTTCCTTGACACTGACGTGGGACGGGGGAGTAAAGTTGGAGTCTCTGGTGATGAATAGGACCTCTGTTTTTTTATGTTGAATGCGTAGGTTCTGTGTCTGGAGCCAAGTTGAAACTGCATTGAAACAATCTGTGAGTGGGGTCAGGTCCATGTGAGTTGTGGAGAAAGGCATGTATAAGAGAATGTCATCTGCATATATCATGCAGTTCACGTTGAATGATCTTATGATATTGCAGATGGGCTGCATGTAGATATTGAAAAGTAAGGAGGATAACGAGGAGCCTTGAGGTACCCCTTGCTTTTGATGGAAGTGTATTGACTCTTCTGATCCAGACTTCACATATTGCCATCTACCGTCCAGATAAGACTTACACCATCCTAGTGCGTTGTTGCAGATGCCCATCTCTTTCAGTCTTCCGAGGAGAATTTCGTGACTCACGGAGTCGAACGCCGCAGCAATGTCTAGGAAGATGAGCACAAAACCTTGATGGATGTTGTCAATTCCTGTGATGATATCGTTGAATAGACCAGTAAGTAGTGTCTCGACCCCATGATGTTCTCTGAACCCATGTTGGCAGCTGTCTAAGGGAGCAACAGCATCTATGTGATCTTGAATTTGCCGTTGTGACTCTTTCTCAATTATTTTGGCTAAGAGGGGGATACTAGCTATTGGTCGACAGGAGTCAACTCTTTGGGGGTCAAGTTTGGGGTTTTTCAGTAGTGGCCTAATGGAAGTCTGTTTGAGTGAAGTGGGAAAATACCCTTTTGTAAAGGAGAGTTTCATTATATTTGCGATGACAGGGCTGAACACATCACGTAGCTCCTTGATCCAAAAAGCTGGACATTGGTCAGTCAGTGCAGTGGAGGTGTTGAGCGATGCTATGGTGTTCTCAATACATTTAGTGGATGGTGTGGAAAAAATGTTCAGTGGGGAAAGGCCCGTTGGTTCTTGATATTGGACTGCTGACACCTTGTTGGTTTGCACAATCTTGGATTGCAGGTGATCAGCGAATTCTTGTGGGTGAATCTCGCTGTGTTGTTCGGGAGATGGTTCCTTTGAGAGGGATTTGACCAAATTGAAGAGGTCACGTGGTTTATTCAGAGACCTCTTTAGGGTGTCAGTGTGATATTGTCTCATTTTGGTAGTGATTGTTTCTCGATGTATTGCAAGGTGGGTTCGGTATGCGGTCTGGTCTTCAGTTGAGCGCGATCGGCACCATCGGCGTTCAAGTCTACGTAGTTGCGTGAGGGAAGATAGTAGCTCAGGGGAGAACCATGGGGCGGAGCTTCTTTTTGACCTTGCTGTATTCTTAGGGTTCGAGTGTTGTGAGATGGCAAGCAGGCTGGAGTTCCAGCAAGAGATTAGTTCATCAAGGTCCGGTGTGGTTTTGTTGATAAGTGATGGGGTCTTCGAAAGGATGTGTTCCCTATCGAAGGGGCGAAAGCATCTAGTGGCAGTTCGAGAGCTGATGTTCGTGGGTCGGCTTCTGTTCAGCTGGGCATTGTTGATGGGTATCTGGATAATGATCAATTTGTGGTCGGACCAGGGTACATCCACGACTGATATTGGAGGATTGTGGCTTTTGTCCATGACTGGATGTGGAACAAATACCATGTCAAGAATGTTCCCTTTTGTATGTGTGGGTTCATTGATAATTTGTTTGAGTCCCAGGTCTTCCATTGCATCAAGGAACGCATTTGCGTGGCTTTGGGGTAAAGATGGGAGATTGAAATCACCCATTATCCAATTTGGTTTATTGGGAGTGAGGGTGTTAGCTGCAAGGTCAATAATGGTTGGAAGGTCAACTGGAGAAGTAGATGGTGTTCTATATAACAGGGTAAGGGAGCATTGTTGGTTAGCAACGGAGAGGATGTCCAGGCTGTTTGTGCTGGAAGAGTCCACAATGTGGAAGTTGAGGTCTGATTTGGAGATAATGAGCACCCCTCCTCCTTTTTTGTTTTCCCTATGTCTCGTATGTATGGAGAAATTGGGGGGAAGTAGTTGATTGAGAAGTACTATCCACGGAGAACTCATGTTACGAGTAACTAACTTCACTTTCTCCTAGGACAAACAGGATGAGTCAGCCACAAGTGGTGCCTCCCAAGCTGGCGTGTGCAGAAGTAGAAGGATGGGGGGGAGAGGCCAAGGCGAGCACACTACCCAAAACAAAGATGACACCCGCCAGGGAACAATGCAGAACATTTAACACCACACGGGTGTGCGTGTGCTGTCGGTATATTGACTTAAATGGCAATAACAATAGCAGCAATAACAGAACCAACAGCGGGGGCATGTGCAAAACTGACAACAACGCTAGCATGTGAAAAGACATCAATATGGAAATGTGCAGAGAAACAACAACATTAGCAGCATCAGGATGTGCAAAACAGCAATTGTGCAAGTAACTACAAAAGGGAACTGCTACATATGGAGAGAGATCTGCAATAGTTAGAAAGAGTAGTTACTCACCTGTAACAGGTGTTCTCCAGGAGCAGCAGGAATCAGTCCTCACATATGGGTGACGTTGGCGCCGACGGAGCCCTCGTGCGGAGCATTTCCCCAGCTTTCAAAGAAAGCCTTTGGGAATGCAGCGCGCATGCGCGGGTCCCCTTCCCGCCCAAGGGTGCCATCTTGCTCAGTCTGATGACATAGCTAAAAGACAGCAAAAAACAAAAATGAAATATATGACTGCAACTCCAAGGGGAGGAGGGAGGGTCGTAAGGACTGATTCCTGCTGCTCCTGGAGAACACCTGTTACAGGTGAGTAACTACTCTTTCTCCAGGACCAAGCAGGAAGTCAGTCCTCACATATGGGACTCCCCAGCTCTAGGCTACCGAGAACCCAAAGCTGAAAAATAAGCTCCCTCTAGAGCCTCCGCATGCGTGATAAGAATCTTCTCTGAGAACGCCCCCGAACGGTAGCCCAACACAAGGGCCGGAGGGTAGGAGTTGCCTAAACCTCAAAGAGATTACGGAGTACCGCCTGTCCGAAAGCACTGTCCCTGCAGGACTCCCTCTCGAGGCAGTAATGGGCCGCTAAAGTCTGGCTTGAAGACCAAGTAGCTGCCCAGCAGATGTCTGCCAACGGAACAGAGTGGAAATCAGCTACTGACGCAGCCTTTGCCCTGACACGATGGGCCGTGACTCGATCCTGCAAGGAGAGGCCGGCTGCCCTGTACGCCCAGACGATACAGTCTGCTACCCAAATGGACAGGGTATGCTTGGAGACAGGTAACCCCAGCTTATTAGGGTCAAAAGACATGAAGAGCTGAACAGCCCTTTGATGCCCCTGCGTACAGTCAATGCAGAAAGACAACGCCCTCCTACAGTCCAGGGTATGCAAGACCATCTCAGCCCGGCTGGCATGCGGCCTGGGAAAGAAGGTCGGAAGAACCACTTCCTGATTGAGGTGGAAGGAGGAGACAACCTTTGGAAGGAACTTTGGAATCCCCTAGTGGTCCAGCAAATCCTGAGTCCCGTAAGACCACCCTGTTCTTACAGAACTGCGTGTACGGTCTATCAGAAAACAGAGCCTGTAGTTCACTCACACGCCTGGCCGAGGTAAGAGCCACCAAGAACAACGCCTTCCAGGAAAGGAAGCGTAAATGACAGGTAGCCATCGGCTCAAACGGTGGACGAGTAAGTTGTTGCAAGACCACATTCAAATCCCACTCAGGGGCTGGTGGACGAATTCGAGGCTTGAGCAAAAGCAGGCCTCTGAGGAAGCGGGCCACCAAGGGGTGGACCGACACTGGCCCTTGTCATGAGGCTGGAGCTAGAAAAGAAACAGTGTTGAAAAAAACTCCTATTTTCATGGAACTCAGAAAAGGCAGAGAGCGCAGTTCCAGCGCAGCTCAGCCAGAGGGCGCATGAACAATTACACAGTACCTGAAGCAACGTGCTCTAGCATTGATCACATTAATAACAAGCAGTTTCACCTGTTCTCAAACTCAGAACGTGCAAACCAGAAATCCCTTTATAAAGGAAACCAGATGATCAGTGAAACAAGAGGAGGAGAAGGAACAGGAACTGAAACAGGAGGAGGCAAGAGCAAGTGCTGGGAAAGTGGCAAGAGCGAGGTCAGAAGGACCGGCAGCAGGACCAGTGAGAGAAGCCTGGAAGAGGAAGGCTTCCATGTGCAGCCAACTCAAGGAGACAGAATCCAAAAGAGGTATTCTCAAAGGGATAAAGTCCAGAGAGGCCAAAGGTATTGGAACGGAGTCCAAAGCCAAGCATACCAAAGAAGCAGCTTGCCTGATGAAAGCAACTCTCCTAGCCCAAGTAAGTCTCCTATGCTAAACCAGAAAGGCACAAGGAAAGGAGATTCCTTCTACAGTGATACTTTTGCCAAGAAACACAGAGTGGGAATCCACGTCAGGTTTTCCTGGTAACTCTGATTGTAGAGCAGTGCACAGAAAGCACAGTTACTTACCTGTAACAGGTGATCTCTGGGAACAGCAGGAATTAGTCTTCACATATGGGTACGTCGGTACCGACGGAGCCCGCACGGGAATGCTCCCCAGCATCCAATCAGAAAGCTTTTGGGAGCATCCCTTGCACCTGCGTGGGTGACTTCCCGCCTTTCCCACTGCCTCTCCTCAGTTGAGTTTCATAGCTGAGAAAGAAGGAGAGAAAGAGGAAAGGAGATAGATAGATACAACTCCTAGGGGAGGTGGGTGGGTTGTGAAGACTAATTCCTGCTGTTCCCAGAGATCACCTCTTACAGGTAAGTAACTGTGCTATCTCCAGGAACAAGCAGGAATGAGTCTTCACATATGGGGACTCCCTAGCTGTGGGTGCCAGGGGAGATCCCATAAAATGCGTATCCCTGGAACAGGACGGCATTTCCCAAACCTGGATCCCCGGCATCCCCTGAGGGATGGGGGGTAGGAGTTGAATAGAGAAGAGCTGTAGAGGAACAGCGAATCTAAAGACTAGAGAAAAAATGAGTCTTTAGAATGTATGTCTAGTATCATTAAAATATTTAATGAACTAGTACAATATAGAACTTACCTACTGGATTGTAGGAAGTAGAACTGTGATGGAGTGTACTGTAGATGCAGTAGCGGAATCCTCAAGGTAACTTCACAGCAGTGAGGATGAAGTTCCAAACCTGGAATGGGCAGGTAACCCAGGTGTCAACTGGGGCAGGAGAAGAACGGCAGGTCTTCAATGGAAAGCTTTATGGGAAAAAGCTGAAAACTCTTTTAGGTACAGAGTTATTAACATTGAGGACTAAAAGAAGAAGACTGACCGATCTGGAGAATTAGCCCAGTCTGGAAGGGAAGAGGGGGTATGGAAAAAAGCCCCTATTCCCAAGGAGAACAGAAGTGTACTCAGAATACTGAAGATGTACACCGTCTTTCCTAGCTGGTGAGAGATAGGAAGACATTGAAGTTTGATACTTCATAGACAGGGAGATCTGTAACAAAAATAGAAGCTGTTGACATCACAGCAGTAATTGTGTGTATAACCGCTCCCACTTACTGAGCCGCATGAGAATAGGCAAGTAGACTGTCTGGACCTCTTAAGAAGGTAAAAGCTTTATAGCACAGGCAGTGAGGGAGATAACAGGTAATACATGGCGTCCTATGGACATCTCCCAATGGGCATATATATATATAGAGAGATATATATATAGATGGAGACACATACATATCTATATATATGTGCATATAAGTCTAGATATGTCCTACACAGACTACAGAAATATGTATGAATAGGACATATACATACATGAAGATAAGTCTGAGGATACATGCCTGCAACTGAGCCCCACAAAAACATTCCCTTGGGGAATGTGATGGGAAAAAGATTCATCTAATAATAAGGAGGTGAAAACCACCTGAAGATATATAGAGAATCTATTTCTGCGATGCAGGAATGTAGTTCAGTGGAATAACCAGGATGGTTGCGTGAAAAAACAGAGGATAATATCAGTCTGGCAAGAGCACGTCAGGAGTACTTTAGGACTCTGACATGTCCAAAGGACAAAAGAAAAACGCATAAACTAAGATACCAGGATGACCCAGCCAAGGGACATAGGGGTATCAGGTACAGTAAAAGAGTATGCGTTGTCCAAGTGGAGCAGAAAAGCATAATGCCAAGCTGTAAGGAAAAAGGGGTAGATTCCTGCAAGATTGGGAACTCCTTGGACATTCACGCAGAAAAAGCTTGTCTTCTGTTTCACAACAGGAGACAAGAGGGTATAAAGAACTCATATAGTCAGGGAATGATTATATAAGTTTTTTCTACTATATGGAAAAAACCCTCAGAGATAAAGTTCAATGCTCTGTAGCAAGGGCCCATAGTAGTAAGCTTCTCTGAAGATTGCAGAGAGCATTGAGCAGGAGAATTAAGAGATAAAACTGACTGAAGTCAGGTGTGTTGCCACATCCTAGGAAAGGATATGGCTAGAAGAAGATAACTTGCAGTGAGTAGTATTATGCAAGATAGTTGGAAGTAGCTTGCAATGAGCACTAGAGTAATCACTGGAACTCCTGCATGCACAGCAACTGAACAAAAGAGCAGAGGGGATTCTCCTGTGTAAAGACAGAGAGAAAAACAGACAAAGGGAGCGGAGATATTCCTGTCCCCGTCTGATGAGTTGCATTGAAAGATAACAAAAACGTCTACATTGGAAAGAAAGAGAAATGTTTCAGTATGGTACCAACTCAAGCAGGGGAAACCCTGGAAGAGAGGGGGATGGAAGGTGACTAACCATATGCTAAGTCAGCTGAAGGAAAAAACGTCCATATGGGGACAAAAAACTATCATGGGATAGTTGTGACCTCCCTTCGTAGTAGTAAGAAGGGGAGAATTTTGTAACCCATGGACAAAAGTATCCTAACAGCTTAGCATACTGAAAGACCAGTGTAGAGTTTGAAGAATAAACCTCTGCTAAGAAGAAGTTATCTGTAGATTGCAACATATAGGAACCTATGGTTGCTGTTTATGATTAGACTGGCTAGAGTCTGGAGACCTCAGACTAGGAGGAGATGTCCTTTGCTTGGGTACATCTGGAGGATGGGCAGGAGAAGGGTGAAACCTTCTTTTCTTAGGGAAAGGAGGTTTGGTAGGACATTTCCTACGTCCTGGGGAAAAAGAAGGCTTAGGATGGTTTCCAGAACCAGGGAAGTCAGTGGAGCAATGAGCAACCTGACGTAAAGCCTCTCTATTGAAGAGATTTTCTCCAGTACAAGGAGAATTACCCAGTGTATGTTGTGCCCATCTGCTCAAGTCTGAAGCTTGCAGCCAGGCTTTACGACGTGCTCCAATGACAATAGCAGAGGATCTGCTAACAGACTCAAAAGAGTCTAGGGAAGCACGAGAAAGAAACCAAGAGATATTCCTGCTATGATTAAGAAGTAAGGAATAGTCAGTGGCCTTAGGCTCTGACAAAAAAGGGGACAAAAGAGATAATTTCTCTGTGACCTCCTGAAGTGTCAGACTCATATAAAAAGCCAGCATAGAAGTTTGGAAGGTTTGACGTCCAAAGGTATCAAGTGCTTTAGATGCACTACCTGGCGGATAAGAAGAATGCTTCTTCTTGCTTCTTACCTTCCTCATTGCTAATTCCACTACAATGGAATGATGTGGAAGTTGATTTTTTTGAAACCCTGGAGAGGGAGGCACCTGATACAGAACATTCATGGCTGTAGAAGGCGAAGGAACCTTTAAGGGTGATTCCCACATCCTCAGAAGAAGATCCTGCAAAGAATGATGTAAAGGAAGCATTATATTTTCCTTATCTGCAGGATCTTGGTCCAGAGTAAAGCCAGGAATAGGAATGGCAAGAAAGGTTGCCATGTCAAGGAGAAATTTCTGAAAAGAAGGATCTCCAATAGGAACTATTCCTGGATAAGCTGAGGTTGAAGGAGCAGCCTGAGCACCAGAAGACATACTGGCCTGGTGCAGAAAAAGATTCCTGCTAGATGGACAGTGATACTGACAGTTCTGATTTGAGGCAGTTAGTACTGCATTGTCAGTGCCTGGGATCGATTCCAAACTAGGCATAGAAAGGATCGATGGCACCGATGGAACTGCAGGAATCGACATCGATACCGGTACCGGAGACGATAATGTCATCGAAGCAGGAATCGGGGGCTGCTGAAGCGGTGCCGAGGTAACCAGAGAGCCTTGGTAAATATCCTCGGTACTGCGTAGTCGGAAACGAAATGGATCGGTTCCGAAGGTACCGAGGACGTCCGAAGACGATGCCTGGTGAAGAGTGGAACACTCGACACCGGCGCCGATGTCGGGGTATCGGTACCGCTCGAAGCCGATACCAACCCCGAACATGGCGAAGATACAGGAAAGTCAATCTGGTTCGTATCGATCGGCCCCGAAGGTACCCGAGGATACCAGATGACGATCCCAGGTGAAGAGTGGAACACTCGACACCGATGCCGATGCCGGGGTATCAGTACCGCTCGAAGCCGGTACCAACCCCGAACATGGCTGGGATACAGGAAAGTCAATCTGGGTCGTATCGATCGGCCCCGAAGGTACCGAGGACACCAGATGACGATCCCTGGTGAAGAGTGGAACACTCGACACCGGTGCCGATGCCGGGTTATCGGTACCGCTCGAAGCGGATACCACCCCCAAGCATGGCTCAGGTATGTTCTGTGAGGGGTGAGCCCCAGGAACAATCTGAAACCCCGTAAATGCTTTGGAGCCCGAAGACTCCCGCCGGGGTTTTATTACCAATGAGGTCTTGAGGGCAAGGCCGGAGCCGTCATCATGCTGGGCATGAGACTTACCCTTCAAGAATTGGCTAGTCTTAACAGACTGTTTGTGGGTTACCTGATCCTGGAGAGAAGAATAAACCGGTGTCCTCACCTCAGGAGGAAAAACGGCATCGAGGGAAACTCGAAAAAGGGAAGGTCTTCTCCCAATAATATAGCCTGAAGTATCAGGGGAAAAAGGGTCAGGACCCAAACAGGTTAGACACCAAGCATTGGAGTCTAAAAAGAAAACTAAGTTTCCACAGTGAAGGCACTTCTTAGGGGAAGAAGGCTCCATGTTGGAAAAGGCCTGGTAGGCCTCAAAAGTTAAAACAAAAAACTGAGGAGAAAATATTTCTCTAAGTTTGAAAAAGAAAAGAATAAAGCACCGGCGGTACCGGTATCGGCGGGAAAGACAGCCGCGACCACAAGAAAACAAGAAAATAAGGTTTTTAAAGAAAAACGTTTCTGCGGTGACAGGAGGACGTCCTGTTGGCTCCACGGAAAAACGAAAAATGAGGAGAGGCAGTGGGAAAGGCGGGAAGTCACCGCGCAGGCGCGAGGGATGCTCCCAAAAGCTTTCTGATTGGATGCTGGGGAGCATTCCCGTGCAGGCTCCGTCAGTACCGATGTACCCATATGTGAAGACTCATTCCTGCTTGTTCCTGGAGATCAGCTTGTCAGCCTGAGAAGTTGAGTCCTGGGTGTGGCAGCCTACAGAAGCCAAGGTATGAAAAGCCTTTCATTATAAGGGAAAGTTTAAGTGATGAAAACCTTATGGAAATAGATAAGCCTCAGAAAGTTAGAAGAAGTAAAGCTAACCTTTTAAAAGTACTTCCCAACAGTGTGCTAAGGAAGTTGTATGAGAAAGAGAAGAACCCCTGTAAGGAATTAACAGATACTGAAGACAGTCATAGCATTGAAGAAGGTAGTGACCCAGAATCAATGGACTGTGATTGTGAAACCAGTGTTCCCATTCCTCAGAGTGAACCAATGGAATGTAACATAGAAACATAGAAACATGATGACAGAAAAAGATCACATGGCCTATCTAGTCTGTCCTTCCATAACAACAACTACAACAGTCCACTTTTTACCTTTAGAGATCCTCTGTGTTGGTCCCATGTAACTTTTGTTCAAGAACTAGCTTGATTGCCTTGCTAGATGTATAGAGAAAAAAGAACTCTGCATATGGTGAAGTTGATAACCATTTGTTTCCTGATGTTAATTTCTATTGATTTGAAAGAATCCTTAACCCAGATAAACAATTGTGAAGCCTACAACCCTTAACTGTTTATATAACGGTGGAACCTTTTTGTTAGAGGAAAGAATTACCTTCATTTTCTTTTGTGTCTTATTGAACCTAAGCGTTGACCGGGGAAATAAAGCCTTATTACCCTACACTTTGGCGTAGACTGTTCTTTATAAGGAGTTCTGCACTACAAGGACCAGAATCCTCCTGGTCCTTCAGCTCAACCACTCCTTAAAATAAATTAAATGTCACCGGACGCTCTTATTTACTATGCCAGTAGGGGCGCCTGGGGACACCCTTCACCGGCGAGTGGTGCGCTGACAGAGGTGGACCCGAACAGAGTTAGATTTAAGGCCTAGGTCAGACAGGTGAAGCAGACACTGGTACCAGGCACAAAAATGGATCCTCTTGGCGCTGAGCACACCAGATGGAGAACCTACGCCACTTAAGGGCATAAGATTTTCCGGGTGGATTGTCTCCTAGAGGCCAAAACCACCTCCTCCACTTCCCTATGAAGAAGTAAGGGGGCTAGCACTACCCTTTCAGCAGCCAGGCCATCAAATGAAGAGACTGGAGGTTGGGGTGCAGGAGAGATCCCTGATCCTGAGACAAGAGATCGGGTTGCACCCCCAGAGGGAGTGGAGTGTCCACCGCCAATTGCAGAAGGAGTGGAAACCACGGCTGCCTTGGCCATCTGGGGGCTACCAGGATCAGCGATGCCCTGTCCCGAAGAACACTGAATAGGGTTCGGGCTACTAGAGGCATTGGAGGAAACGCATACAGCAGGCCCGTAGACCAAGAGATTAGGAAGGCATCTGCTGCTATTCGCAGAGGATGCGGTTGTCTGGAACAGAACTTGGGCAGCTGACGGTTCAGTGGACTGGCAAAGAGATTGATAGTTGGAAGACCCCATTTTAGGAAGATCTGCTGGACCACTAGGGGATTCAAATGCCATTCGTGAGGATGTAGAATCCTGCTCAACCTGTCTGCCAGGTAATTTTGTTGGCCAGGTAGATAAATTGCCTTGAGAAACATGCCGTGCTTGACTGCAAAGGCGCACAGGGCCTGTGCTTCCTGACATAGAAGCCTGGATCCTGTGCCACCCTGTTTGTTCACATAGGACATTGCTACTTGGTTGCCTATCTGAATCAAGACAGACTGGTGAGAGAGGACATGAGAGAAAGTTTGTAGAGCTAATCGAATAGCTCACAACTCTAACAGATTAATCTGCTGTGGGGCCTCCCAAGGGGACCAGAGGCCCTGAGTGCATGCCCCCTAGCAATGTGCACCCCAACCTTGAAGAGAAGCATCGGTCGTCAGCACCTGTTTGTGTGGTGGTGCCTGGAAAGGCACCCCTTTGATCAGGTTCAGGAGATGCAGCCATCACTGCAGGGAGGCCACTAGTAGTTTCGCCACTATTATTCTGTATCTTAAATCTCCTGTGGCCTGTATCCACTGAGCTCTGAGGCACCATTGAGCAGGCCGCATATGCAGGCAAGCATTTGGAGTTACATGGACCGTGGATGTCATGTGGCCCAAAAGCCTCAGGAAATGTCTGGCAGAGACCAGAAATCCACTGCAAAACTGCTGGGCAGTCTCATCAGTCTGTGAGCCCTGTTCCCGGGCAAATAAGCCATTGCTTATAAGGTATCCAACCTTGCCCCTATGAACTCTATGTCCTGTGAGGGGAGCAAAGTTTGCGAAGTTTATGACGAAGCCCAGGTGCTGGAGAAGAGAGACAGTGCGAAGAGCGGCTTGTCTGGCCTCCTGTGGAGACTGACCCCTGATGAGCCAGTCGTCCAGGTATGGAAAGACAAAGATGCCCTGGTTTCTGAGATAGGCCGCCACCACCGACAGGCATTTGGTGAAAACCCTGTGTGTGGAGGTTAGGCCAAATGGAAGTACTCTGTACTGAAAAATGATTTCCTCCCACTACAAATCTGAGATATTGTCTGTGGTCTGGATGAATGAGGACGTGAGTGAGTATAAGCATCCTTTAGGTCTAAGGAGCATAGCCAATCTCCCTGCTGGAGGTAGGGCAGCAGTATTCCAAGGGTAAGCATCTTGAACTTTTCCCTCTCCAGGAACTTGTTCAGATTTCGCAAGTCTAGAATGGGCCTGAGGCCTCCTGTCCTTTTTGGTACCAGAAAGTATCTGGAATAGAAGCCTCATCCTATCAGGTGGTGAGGCACCGGTTCCACCGCCTGCTCCTATAGAAGACTTGCCAACTCCTGAAGGAGGAGGTTCCTGTGCAGAGGGAGTCTTGGAGGTTCCCCTGGAAAATAGGAGGGAGGTAACTGGTTGAAGTGGAGCAAGTAGCGCTGTTGGACTATGCTCAGTACCCAGGTATCCCCTGTTATAGCTGACCATCTGTGGGCATACAGTGTCAGCCGGCCTCCTGTGCTGAGTGGAGCCAGCTGTGGGGGAGAGGCTATGCAGTGGGAGTCAAAACCCCGCTCTCTGCTGTGCAGGAGCCGGAGCTGGCAGCTTGGAGGTTTTCTGCCTACAGGGCCCATGTCCCTGCCCCTTGGCCTGCTGACCCTGTTGGGGAGCAGTAGATGCCTGGAATTGAGGGTAGGATTTGTAGGCAGAGGCCCTCCTCGGGTAAAAGGGCTTTTTCCCCGAGCCCTTCTTCTTCTGAGAAGTCTTCCTGGACAGCCTTGTCCTGGTGAGAGTCTCAGTCTCGATTTCTGCAGCCTTTTCAGCCATGAGTTTGCCAAAGAGGTTCTCACCCCGGCAAGGGACATTGACCAACTTGTCCTGAACCCATGGCTCGAGGTCCGATGACTGCAGCCAGGCCTGACGGCGTGCACCGATGCCCGCCGCTGCTACTCAGGCCGAAGCCTCGAAGCCATCATAGGCTGCTCGAGATATAAACTTCGAGCACCCCGATGACAAAGCCATGAACCTCTCCAAAGGTTCCTCGGACAGGCCAGCCGAGAACCCGGCAATCTCCTTTGCCAGGTCTCGGAGGTACATGCCCATGTACAGCTGGTAAGTCTGGACATGGCAAGCCAGCATGGAGCCCTGGAAGCACTTTCTACCGAGGGCATCCAGGTTCCAGGCCTCCCTGCCGGGTGGCACCGAGGAGTGCAGTTTCTGACTCTTCAGACGATGCATGGCCGATTCCACAACCATGGAGTGGTGCGGTAGCTGTGCCTTCTGGAACCCAGGGCTCTTAAGGTCTCGATAAATGGAATCGACCAGTTTGCTGAGAACCAGCGCCGAGGCCAGTGCCTCCCACATGCGGAAGAGCAGCCGTTCCAGCATCGGAGGAACCGGTACAGTAAAGGCCTCCTAGGGTGGAGAGTCATACTGGAGGGCCTCGAGCTCCTCGGCTCGAGACTCCTCCTCGGGATCTGCGGGGAAGGCCAAGGCCTTGGACATGTCCCTCACGAAGTCCGAGAACCGGGTATCCTCCGGGGGGGGGGGGGGGGGACCTTCTCCGAGGCTCGGACTCCGGTGAGTCCGATGGAACATACAGGGTCCGGAAAGTGTCCGGGGACTCCTTGTCCTCCGTCTCCCACCCCGAGCCCTCTGAGGAGGAATCAAGCGGCTCCGGTCGGGTGGGCACCGATGCCATCCACCCCGACGCAGAGGGTACCGGCGTCGACGAACTCGGCCCCATACAGGAGGCCGAGGGAGACCTTGGCCGAGGATCGACTCGAGACCGCATTGACTCGAGGATCGGCTCGGCCTCCGGGGTCGACTTAGACGTCGAGGTCTCGGTGGTCGGGGCAGATGCCCTGGTCAGAGCAGCGATCAGCACCCGCTGCTGCTCCAAGAAGGCAGCCAAGCTCCTCTCCAAGGCCGTCAACCTGAGTCCGAGCTCAGGAGACTCAGCAGCCTCCGACTCGTCGGCTCCCCCGGAGGAAAGTCCACGAGGACAACAGCACTCACGTGACTCGGGGACTCCGGCTCCACACGAGGCAACTTGGCAGGCCTCTCTGACTCCGAGGACCCGGGACAGCGGTCGGGGCTATGCGACCTGGCCCTCGAGGGACCAAGAGCGTCCACCGACGATGCCCTCACGGGTTTCTTCTTCCTTTTGTGTTCCCGTGAGGGAGACCTCCGCTCAGAGAAGCCCCGAGACGTCGAGGCCTCTGACGAAGTCCGGGCCCGGCTGGACGCGGAGTCAGAGAAGATCCTTTCCCATTGATGTTGACGGCTCCTCAGCGCCTTAGAGGACATTTTGCCGCACGGGCCACAGCTCATCGGGTCATGATCGGGCCCGAGGCACCGGAGGCAGCAGTCGTGTGTGTCGGTGAGAGACATTCGTTTCTTACACCGATCACACTTCTTGAACCTGCTGGCAGCCATCGGAGGAAAAAGGGCCCCTGCAAGGTCAAAAGACCAGGCTGCCAGCGAAAAAGAAAAAAAAGTGCGAACACTAGTCTCAAAGGACAAAAAACGAAAAAGTAGCTCCGGGCTCGATACCGGTGTACCATGCCCAGGCGGGAAGGGGAACCGGCGTCAAACCGGCAAAAAAACACAAATCTTCAAAGGAAAAATCATCTTTTAACCGAGTGACTAAGACACACGTCTGTCGGGCTCTGTGGAAAAAAGAAGACTGAGCAAGATGGCACTCTTGGGCGGGAAGGGGACCGCGCTTGCGCGCTGCATTCCCAAAGGCTTCCGCACAAGGACTCCGTCGGCGCCAACGTCACCCATATGTGAGGACTGACTTCCTGCTTGGTCCTGGAGAATATACTTCAAGGACCTATTCTGAAGGGAATTCTTTAGATTACAGCTGATCAATCTGTGAACCCAGTATATTTGTTAAAGCAGTCAGGGCCTAGTAGCAGCAGTTTAAGTTTAAATTTAACACACAGAAGAGAGCTTTCTGGTTAAATTTAGAACCCAGCAGAGAGCTTCTAGTTTAAAATTTCATACTAAGTCAGAGCCTACCAGCAGCAAAGAGCTTTAATTTAAATCAAATCAGAATATAACTTAGCATAAAAGGCAAAACAGGGTAAGTATTCTTTGAACACTAAATAAATTCTTCTAGAGACCTTTACAAAGAGGCCTTCTACCTAGGGGACAAGAGACCTGTGAAACCATTTCAATAACTGTTAAAGCCAGGTGGCAGGTCAAAAGGCCATTTTGAAAGACTCCTTCTATCCAAGCAAGGACTGTTAATCACCCAGGAAGTTGTTCACAGCTTACCTTAGCAGAACAGGAGAGGGTACTGTGTAGAAGCCCTCTTTTAATAAGTCTTATTTCCCTCCCTCCCCAACACCCACCCACCCCTGGGATAATCGTAGCTTTATAGGTCCTAACACATCTTAAAGGAAAGGAGCTGCTCTCAGGTGCAGCTCTTTATCCAAATCAGTCATACATTCAGGATCTGTGATTAATATACCTTGTTCACATGAAGCTTAAACAAACATATTAGGTTATTAGTATAAGTATCCAAAGCAACTCTTAGTAAATAAGAACTTAAAGATATAAACACAAACTTAAAACTAAGATGCAGACAGCAGTCCAGCAGCGAGATGGGGGCTTTCCAGTCTTTTGCATCGCGTATCACATCTATGATTTTCTCCCAGTTGGTGAGGTGTCTTACATGTGCACTAAGTGCAAGAAGCTCTTTGCTCTCAGGGAACGAGTCCGTTTTCTAGAGGCTAGAGTAGCAGACTTCGAAGACATAAGAAAAACAGAGTTACATAGACGAGACCTACAAGGATATAGTCCTGGGTAGCATCCCTGTTCCATGGAGGAGAGAGGTCACTTGAAAGGAGAGCATCACCCTGGTGTGGCAGGAAATGATCCTATAATTAGGACCTGTCCCCCAGGTGATGTAAAACCCTCTTGCACTGAGGAAGCTTCTCCAGGGCCATGTGCCCATGAGGGAAGGGTTAGGACAGCCGTTATAGTTGGTGATTCGATCATTAGGCATGTAGATAATGGGTGGTTGGTGGATGTGAGGATCGCCTGCTAACACGCCTGCCTGGTGCGAAGGTAGCAGATCTCACGCGCTACCTAGATAAAGTCTTAGATAGTGCTGGGGAGGAGTCTCCTGTCTTGGTACATGTCGGTAACAGTGACATAGGAAAATGTGGTAGGGAGGTTCTGGAGACTAAATTTAGGCTTTTAGGTAGGAAGTTGAAATCCAGAACTTCCAGGGTAGCTTTCTCCAAAAGGCTTCCCATTCCACGCTCAGGAATGAAAGGCAGGCAGAGCTCCGGAGTCTCAATGCGTGGATGAGACGATGGTGCAAGGATGAGGGTTTTGGATTTGTTAGGAACTGGGGAACATTCTGGGGAAAGGAGGGGCTCTTCCGAAGGGCTAGGCTTCACCTTAACCGGGATGGAACCAGGCTGCTGGCATTAACCTTTAAAAAGGAGATTGAGCAGCTTTTAAACTAAATAATAGGGGAAAGCCGAGAGTCGCCCAAGAGCGCATGGTTCGGAAGAATGTATCCTTGAAGGACACTACTAAAAGCTGAGAGGTTCCAAAAGAGTAAAGTAGCTCACATGACATTGAGTATGGAGCAGACAGAGCCTAAAGATTCCAAATTGCCCATGCCTACCAATAGCCAGATTAATATGAATAAAACACAGTCTCTAAAATGCTTGTATGCAAATGCTAGAAGTCTAAAAAATAAGATGGGAGAGTTACAATATATAGCACTAAATGAGAGGTTAGATGTGACTAGAATCTCAGAGACATGGTGGAAGGAGGGCAACCAGTGGGACACTGTGATACCTGGGTGCAATCTATATCGTAATGATAGAGCTGATCAAATTGTTGGAGGGATTGCGCTCTATGTTAGAGTGGGCATTGAGTCAGAAAGGATTAAAGTTTTGCAGAAAACAAAATCTGCTGTAGAATCTTTATGGATTGAAATTCCATGTAAAAAGGGGAAGGCAATGGCAGTGGGGGTGTACTATCGACCGCCTGGCCACAATTAACAAATGGATGATGAAATGCTCAAAGAAATCAAGGAAGCTAACAAAAGTTACAGCACAGTAATAATAGTGGGTGATTTCAATTACCCCGGTATCGACTGGGTCAGTGTCACAGTAGGACATGCTGGGAAATAAAGTTCCTAGATGAAATAAATGACTGCTTTTTGGAGCAGCTGGTTCATGAATCGACCAGAGGAAAAGACATATTGGACCAAGTCCTTAGTGGAACACCAGACCTGGTGTAAGAGATCACTTGGCAATAGTGATCATAGCATGATCGCGTTTGATTTAATTAGTGGAGGAAGAATGGTAAGGAAATCCACAGTACTACCTTTTAACTTTCGAAAGGGAGACTATAATAAAATGAGGAAAATAGTTAAGAATAAACTAAAAGGAGCAGTTGCAAAGGTTAAAGACTTACATCAAGCTTGGGTGGTGTTGAAAAATACTATCTTGGAAGCCCAGACCATCTGTATTCCATGCTTTAAAA
The DNA here is from genome assembly GCA_033557465.1 of Ichthyophis bannanicus. Classification (NCBI taxonomy): domain Eukaryota; kingdom Metazoa; phylum Chordata; class Amphibia; order Gymnophiona; family Ichthyophiidae; genus Ichthyophis; species Ichthyophis bannanicus. The sequence goes on along the minus strand of CM066035.1, from coordinate 743,853,715 downwards.
AAAGTGGAAGGAAGTCCAAAAAACTGCCAGCATGGTTTAAAAGTGAGGTCAGAGAGGCTGTTGCTGCCAAAAAAAGCATCTTTCAGGAAATGGAAAAAAGAGCCAAATGACGAAAACTGGAAACAGCACAAGCACTGGAAGTTAAATGCAAGGCATTGATAAGGCAGGCAAAGGCAGAATTTGAGAAGAACCTTGCAGCGGAAGCAAACACACGTAATTAAGACTTTGTCAAGTACATTCGTAGCAAAAAACCTGTGAGAGTCAGTTGGTCCATTAGATGATAGAGGGGTTAAATGGGCAATAAGAGGCGACAAGGCAATAGCGGAGAGACTGAATGAATTCTTTGCTTCGGTCTTTACTGAGGAAGATGTAGGGATGTTACCCATGACTGAAGTGGTATTTAAAGGTGCAGAAGAACTGAAGGAAATATCGATACATCGGGAAGATATATTACAACTATTTGATAAAATGAAGAGTAGCAAATCACCAGGACCGGTTGGTATATATCCAAGGGTGTTGAAAGAACTGAAATATGAGATTCCAGACCTGCTATTAGTAATCTGTGAAATATCATTAAAATCATCTGTAATAGCTGAAGATTGGAGGATGGTCAATGTAACGCCAATTTTTAAAAAGGGTTCCAGGGGTGATCTGGGAAACTACAGACCAGTAAGCCTGACGTCAGTACCAGGAAAATGGCAGAAACCATCATAAAGAACAAAACTGCTGAACATGTAGACAGTCATGGCTTAATGGGAGACAGCCATCATGGCTTTAGACAAGGAAGATCTTGTCTTACTAATCTGTTATTTTTTTGAAGGTGTGAATAAACAGGTAGACAAAGGCGAATTGGTTGATATAGTGTATATGGACTTTCAGAAAGCCTTTGAGAAGGTCCCTCATCAGAGACTTTTGGCAAAATTAAGGAGTCATGGGATAGGAGGCAGTGTACTATTGTGGATCAGGAACTGGTTAAAAGATAGAAAGCAGAGGGTAGGGCTAAATGGCCAGTTTTCCCAATGGAGAAAGGTGAATAGTGGTGTACCCCAGGGATCTGTGCTGGGTCCGCTGCTTTTTGATATATTCATAAATGACCTGGAAAAGGGAATAACAAGTGAGGTTATCACATCTGCAGATGACACAGAACTATCTAAAGTTGTTAAAACCCATGAAGATTGTAGAAAATTGCAAGAGGATCTTGATAAATTGGAAGACCGGGCATCCAAATGGCAGATGACATTTAATGTGGACAAGGGCAAAGTTATGCACCTAGGGAAGAACAACCCAAACTATGGTTACACGATGCATGGTTCCACATTAGGAACCACCATCCAGGAAAAAGATTTAGGCGTCATTCTGGATAACATGTTAAAACCCTCCACCCAGTGTGCAGCGGCAGCCAAGAGAGCAAATAGAACGCCAGATATCACAAGGAAAGGAATGGAAAAGTAAAAACAAAGGATATTATAATGTCTCTGTATCGTTCCATGGTGCGACCGCACTGTGAATATTGTGTGCAATTCTGGTCGCCGTATCTTAAAAAGGATATAGCATTATTAGAAAAGGTTCAGAGAAGAGCCACCAAAATGGTAAAGGGGATGGAAGGATACCCTTATGAAGAAAGGCTAAAAAGGTTAGGGCTCTTTAACCTGGAAAAGAGACGGCTGAGGGAAGATATGATAGAAATCTATAAATTAATGAACGGAGTGGAACAGGTAAACGTAGATTGTTTTTCGTCATCGGAATATAGAAAGACTAGGGAACATGCAATGAAGCTACAGGGTAAACTGTTCAAGACAAAAGAGAAACTATTTTTTCACTCAAGGTGTAATCAAACTCTGGAATTTGTTACCAGAGGATGTAGTAAAACCTGGATTTAAAAAAGGTTTGGACAAGTTCCTGGAGGAAAGGTCCATAAACCATTATTAAGAAGGGACCCTGGATATCACTTCTTGACCCAATACAAGCATTGTGGAACCTGTGACTCTTGGGGAAACTGCTAGGTAAGTATGACCTAGACTGGCCACTGTTGGAAACAGGATACTGGGCTTGATGGACCTTGGTTTGACCCAGTATGGCATCTCTTATGTTCTTATGTAACAGCAATATCAAAGATAGGGAGCAAGTCCGTGTGGAATAATGAGGTAGCTCAGCAGGATGCCCCAGCATGATCAGGGGTGACTGAACATGAATGAGCTGGAGGCTCATGGTCCAGCGTCACTGGGGACTCCGCTGTGATCAGGACTGTCTGGCAAAAGGCATAGCTGTCCCGCGTCGCCAGGTCGAGGCAGTAGTGTCTCTGGAAAGTATGGACAGAGGACCAGATGGCAACCCTGCAGATATCCAGCATTGGTAGGGAGTGTAGGATTGCAACAGTGGTCGCTAATGCCCGGAGATGGTGAGAGCCTTGACCTTTGGTACAGCCTATGCCCTGGCCTGGGTTAAGCAGAAGGCGATGCAAGCAGAGAGCAGAGTATGTTGGACCTCGGATGATAGGTTGAGGAATGACATTATCAGCCTTTCAGCTTCCATGCCGTCAGCTCCAGCGTCTGTAGGCTGGGGTGACGGACACTGCCTCCATCCTGGGTGATTAGGTCCAGTCTCAGAGGTATGCAAACTGGAGGCTCCAGGGTCAGGCAACAAAGGTATGGGTATCACACCTGCCTGGGCCAATGTGGAGCGATAAGGATGGCTTGAGCCCTGTCCGTGATGATGAGCTGCATTGTCTTGGAGATGAGGGGTGGGGGGAGGCATACACTAGAGACCACTCCCCCCAGGACATGAAGGCATCCGCTGCTATGCTGCTGTTGGACGGGCACTTGGAGCAGAACAGGGCACACTTCGTGTTCTCCTCTGTGGCAAAGAGGTTGGTCTGTGGTTGGCCCCCTCTTCCTGAAAAGGGAGGATTTCACCTGAGCGTGGAGAGTCCATTCATGTGGATTGAGCTGTCAGATGAGGCTGTCCGCCAGCTCATTGTGTATTGCTGGTATGTAGCAGGCCTGCAGGAGGCATCAGTTGGAGAAGATGAAGTTCCAAATCTGAAGGGCTTTTCTGGAGAGGGAGGGTAAGCCAGTCCCTCCTTGCTTGTTGACATAGAACATGGCCACCTGGTTGTCAGTCTGTACCTGGACTGTTTTGCCAGAGATGTAGTGCTGAAAAACCGCAAAGGCATATCAAATTGACCTTAGCTCCAACAGGTTAATGTGGAGAGTCCTCTCCTTGGCTGACGATGCTCCTTGAGTGTGGCATTGTAGCCAGTGCGCCCCCCATCCCACTTTTGAGGCATCAGTGATGACGGTCAGTTGATGTGTGAGCTGCTGGAGGGGTCTGTCTTGCGCAAGGTTTGTTTTGTGTGTCCACCAATGCAGTGAGTCAGTCATAGCCCTGTTTAGTGGAATCACCATGGAGGGGGCTGTGAGAGCTGATTCCAATGGGTACGCAGATGCCACTGCAGGGTGTGCATGTGCAAACTCGCAAGGGGGAGGACGTGCGTGGAAACTGCCAAGTGGCCCAGAAGGTATAGGAGGGGTCCTCACCATTGTATGCGTGGAGCTGGAGATGCTGCGAGCTAGGTTGATTATGGTGTCCCTCTGGTGAGGCAGCAGAAACACCCTGAATACAATGGTGTCTATGTCCGTGCCAATGAACTCCAGTCGCTGCAAAGGGTGGAGGTGTGACTTCACATGGTACACCAGGAAGCCCAAGGACGAAAGAAGGGAAGTGGCTATCCGGACTGCTGCTTGGCGCTCCTGCAGGGATGGGGCAGCCAGTCATCCAGGTAAGGGAAGATGCATAAGTCATGCTTTCGGAGGGGTGCGTCCGCCACAACACCACATTTGCTGATCACACGCGGAGCTGGTGAGAGTCTGTAGGGGAGAACTCTGTACTAGTAGTGATTCTCAAATATTTGGAAGCGCAAAAACTTTCTGTGTTGCTTGTGAATTGGAATGTGTGTAGGCACCCCAAAGGACCAGTGAGGCTAGCCTCTCTTTCGACTGGATGAGTGGCAAGATGGAACTCAAGATGTGCATTCGGAATTTCTCTTTGATAATGAATTTGAGTTTCTGGAGATCGAGGATAGGGCAGACACCTCCTGATTTCTTGGGTAACAGGAAGTATCTGGAGTAAAACCCAGTATTGAGCTCGTTGGCTGGGACTGGCTCTATTGCCCGAGATGACAGGAGGGACGTGATTTCAGATGTCATGGGAAGCAAGAGGTGCAGGGGGCGCTGGACTGGTGCGGATGAGAACCTGATGCCGTACCCCTCCCTGATGATCTTGAAGACCCACTGGTCTATAGTGATGGTCTCCCAAGAGTGCTGGAAGGCCGAAACGTTGGCCACGGACCGCATGTCAAAAAACTCAGGTTGCTCTTTCCCGCCACGGAAAGAAGGAAGAGGTTTCTGCTGTTTGAGTTCCTGCTGACGTGGTTTTGGGTAGTAGGGTTTCTGGTAGGACTGTTCGTACCACAGTTGCTGCCACTTGCAATATGAGTTGTAACGTTTGGAGGAGTAGGTTTAGTAGTTGTGGGTCCCTTTGCGGTTTGAATTGGGACTCTCCAGGCCTTCCTCAGCAAGTGTCTTGAGGATGGTGCAACGTTTCCTCATATCATTAACTGTGTCCTTTACCTTGTTCCCAAAGAGAGAGTTGCCTCACAGGGTACGTCAGCAATCCTGTCATGGGTGTCATCTCGCAGCCCGGATGCGCATAGCCAGGCCAGCCTGCGGGCCAAAATGGCTGTCCCTGCGGTCCAGCAGGCAGCTTCGAAGACGTCATAGGCGGCCTGGACCTGATGTTCGGTGCCATCCTCAAGCTCCATGAGGGCTTTCAGTCGCAGTTTGCAGCTCGGAGGGAGGGAGCAAAGAGCGCCCTTGAGGTTGGTCACTAGGACATCCTGGTACAAGGCATGTTGAAATTGGTGGGCTGTCATCCTGGTGCTTAGCATGGCCCCTTGGTACACCCACTTACAGATGTCGTCTAGAAGCAGGTTGTCCTTTCCCAGCAGGTTGTTTGCGGCGTTGCGAAAGGATTCTGTCCGCTTGAGAGCCAACTCTATGATGATAGACTGGTGTACAAGATGTGATTTCTCAAACCCCAGGGCAGACTGAACCAGATACTTAGTGTCCAGCTTGCGTGGACAGGCAGGATTGGAGGCCGGGCTCTGCCACAGCTTTGTCATCATGTCAGAGGAGCTAGTGAACTGGCAGGGCAGTCAGGGCCTTTGGCGCCTCCAGGAATTTGAGGGCACTCTGTACCTCGCTCCGCTGGTCCACACTGTCACTGGTTGCAATGGATAGAGCAGCAGTGATCAGAAACACAAATTTTGGATAAGTTAGGTCATCTGGGGGGTGATGGGCTGTGTGGGGGAGGAGACCTCGGCAGCTGTCATGGAGGCAAGGGTGTCTGTGTCTCCGGCGTGCTGCGGCTCAATCATTTCCTCTTCCCTGCTGGGGACTGCTGATTGGTCAGGGGAGAGCGGAAGCGTGGGCCCTGGAAAGGTTTCTGTGGCTGGAGAGCATAGAGGGAGCAGTCAGAGAGGTGGCCACTGCATGCTGTGGTGTCGTGTAAGCAGAAAGCACCAAACTCCAAGCCCCATTGCTGCATCATGTTAGAGACAAGCTGGAGGATTCCAGAGGGACCGTCAGGGGGCCCTAGCACGGCCTGCAGCAGCTGTTGGGGGAAGGGGATACCCTCGAGGTGGTCACCCTGGTGCATTTGTATTAACATATGCTGTTAGCTGATACATTGTTTACTGTTACAAAATGTTCCATGTAAAACCAAGCTCTTGCTTTGTTGATTGTTGTTTATTGTAAACCGCAACTGATCTCTGGAAGATGCGGTATATAAATGATTGTTAAATAAATAAAAATTTCTGCGCTGTCCGGGAAGGATGATGCACTGGGGTGCTGTACCTGGTATGTTTAGAGGAAGGGCTGCTGCTGCAGCTGCTGAGGCTGCTGGAGTTGAGGCTGAGGCTAATGCCGTGCCATTGTTTGAAGCTGTGTTCAGGTTTTCTGTTCCTGCTCAGACGATCATTCCTGTGGTGAGACCTGCTTCGGTGTTGATGGTGGCAGCGAATGAGGTCTGGAGGGGCTTCTCCTGCTGATCAGATCTGCTGCGGCTCCTTCTTCTATGGTGATCATGGCACCAAGACGAGGCAGAAGCAATGTGATCCCGGTGCCAATTGTAGGAGCTCTTGCTGGCCTTCTCTCGACGCTGATGAGTCCCGATGCTGCACTGTCGGCAGGAAGGTTGGCTGTGGGCGGAGCCAGGCCCAGAAGAGCTGCCAGAGGAAACAGAAGAGACGCCAGAAGGCAAGGGAGCAGCATGGCCAGGTTCCCATGTGGTCCAGGATACCGGAGCAGGACCGGGGAGAGCAGCGAGAGCATCAGCAGCAGGCATGCAGCTGAGGACAGAGGCCTCAGAAGGCGCATCCGCTTTGACCCGGTGAAAAGCGGTATATAAATACAGCTAAATAAAATAAATAAATAAATAAATCCCGGGCTGAGGAAGACTATCGGCATCTTGCTGAACCAGCTGGAGGCAGAAGGAGTGCCAGAGGCTAGCAGAGGAGATTGCTTGAGGAAATCCTTCAGGGTATGGCCACAGAACTTCCTAGCGTCCAGTCCTCCATGGGGTGGTCCTTTCCCAGGCAGTGGAGGGCAGAGTTCATGAACATCTGGGTTGCTCATCTTTCTTGAGCATTTGGGGCATTTCTTGAATCCTGGTTTCAGCCTAGCAGGTATATGGTTATTTTCCATTTTTCTTTTCTGTTTCTTCGTCTGTTTCTGTAATTGTGACTAAGATGTGAGTGAAGAGTAGAAAAATCCGTCTTGCAGGCAAGGCGGAAGACTGAAGACTGGCTAGCTAGGGGTGGGCCAGGAGGATGGGCTTGTGGTTGATTCATCCTGCTTGTCCTAGGAGAACACCAACTGCCCGCTCCCTCCCCGGATCTTGGCTAGGATTGATTTTACAACTTTCAGTGCCTGTATTTTTAGATGATGATCAGGGATTGGAGCAGGCAGCCACTGTGCTCTGCTGAAAACTGCAAAGTTGCTAATTCTATTTCAGCAGCTGTTTAGACAGACTGATTCTGATCTTGGCTGAATGGGACAGCCACTATTCTCTACTGAAACTGAATTAGTAGTTTTGGAGTGTTGAGCAGAGCATGGGCGGCTGCCTGCTCTGATCCCCAATCATCAAAAGAGGCAGGCACTTAAAGTAGTAAATTCAATCCCAGTTTGAATTACAAGTTTCAGTGTACCAACTTGAATTACAAGTTTCAGTGTCTGCCTGTTCTCTTGAGGATCCTGAGGTGGAGGGGGGGGGGGGGTGGGGAGGTCCAGCACCCAGCAGCCCTCTGCTTGGCAAAGAGGTAAACAATCAAAACAATTAGTGCTCTGCATAAAGGCTCCCAAGGTGATATTATCAGAGTTCAGCCTTCCCACAGAACAGAAACAGACTTAAAAAGTTTCTTTACTGCTCTGCAGAAAGGCTGCACTCTGCTCAGATCAGTCCCTTGAGGTGATCATGTTAACACCGAAGACAAATGCCTACTTTATCTTTGGGGAAATCCGGGCCTGGGCTAACGCACTGCGGAAAATAAAGGAAAATCTTTTAAAAATGACTGAAAACATAAAACTAAGGAAACTGAAGTAAAGTAGTAAACCCGCAACAGCCAAAGGGAAACTGAAAGAAGAAAAGTCAGGAAAAAACCCACACAGAATAAGATACTTACAGAAATAGCAAAATGTGCATCTGAGGAGGCTCCATGAAAAAAAAACCACACAGACTAAAAGATAAGATGGCGCCATGGTGGTAGGCGGGAAGACACGTGCATGTGTGGTGCAGCTTCCTAAAGCTCCTAGGAGCTGGGAAAGGTCCTGTGCAGGGCTTTATCAGATGACGGGACATCAAGTCTAGTCTGCAGATGGACACCTCAGTACCCATCCACCCCTACTTCAAAGAGAGGCACCAACCACCACTACCCTTCACTTCCTTGTAATCACCGATACTGCAGCATCAGGGTGTTTGAGCTCCAGTTCTTCCTGCTCCTTGGATGTTTTCGTCTTCCCCACTTCCAGGGCTGCATACTGGTTCTTCAGTTCGAAGGATGATGGAGTTTTAATCTGGAGTGTAGATTCTGCAGATTCTGGTGACCCGTATCCATAAGTCTTCCTTCTATAACATACCATCTTCACACCTCTGTTGGAGAGTTTGGATACCTCAAGCAGCATCTCATTAATGTACTTCTGTGTCACAGATGCTTTTCAATCTTGCCACTTCTTCTTTCAGCTATTCCACTTGTTTCATTTGGGATTCAGCTTGCAGGCATCTTGCACATGGAACCAGTCCCTCACCTAGGATCAGGCTGTCCATCTGGACAAAGGCAGAAGCTGTAACAGGGGCAACAGCTTTAGCAACACAATTTTTCCCAGACTTTAATTCAGGTGTTGGAGCTTTGGTACCTGTTGAAGGAAAAAAAGAGATCTACCTAACTTTTCCTCAGCTTTCCTTTAAAATAAAACAAAAAACAGTTAGCCTCTTATCCGAGATCTAATACCTCTGTTCTATTTCCCTGTGTGTAGCCTTGCTTGCTTAATTATTATTTGAGTATAGAGCAGTTTATCACTAAGCTACTAAAATCTGATATTTGTCTGAGGTGTATGGTCCAATATGTTCTCTTTCTAAAATTATCTAATCAAAGCTCCTTAAAAATATATCAAATGGCGAAATTAGACCTTACCTGCTAATTGTCTTTCCTTGAGTCCATCCAGTCTAGTACATGTAGGTTATCTCACTTCACCAGCAGCTGAAGACTGAGTATGTCAGGTTTCTGATGTCATAGTAGAAGAACTCTCTCCTTAGGCTCCAAACACCAGTACCCTATTGACAAAGCAGACTCCAAGAGCATATCAACCTAACAAGATAATTAACCCCCTGTCAATCTGGGGAATAGAACAATCACTAATCCATTACATAGCAACCAAAAAAAACACATGTACAAAGTGAGAATGAAGTAAGAGGTCAGTGTCATACTTGTTATTCCATTGAGCACCTCCTAGTGACTGAAGTGCTGTGATTCGTAACAGACCCACCAGGAAACGACAGCCAGATTCATCAGTGCTCCAGGACTTAAAGCCCAAAAAGGACCAGCCACGAAAAAGGAACAAGGGAGGGTCCTAAACTGGACTGTATGGACTCAAGGAAAGACAATTAGCAGGTAAGGTCTTATTTAGTCTTCCTTATCCCTCCAGTCCGGTCCAGTAAGTGTGGGATGTACCAGAGCAGTATCTAAACATAGGAAAGACAGACCCACAAGTCCAGCTTGCAGCACAGAGGCTCCAAAACATGCACCATCAGAAGATTGCATATCCAGACAGCAATGACGTGTGAAAGTACGAGGTGTGACAAAAAAGAAACAAGACTGTGGCAGCCATGCCCATGACTCAATGTCAATTGGCTAACCACTTATGTCACTGTGTTGTGCAACATCTCGCCATTATTCTTCTATAATATTTTTCATCTCTCACTCTGGTTTTCTTTTTCAGGTTTTTGTGTAACACTCTGCTCCATCGCTTTGTCACGCATCTGGAGGTGACAGAAATATGGAGCAAAGAATCAACTTGAAATTTCTGGTTAAGTTGGAGAAGGGCCCAACTGAGTGTCTCCAACTTCTCCAAAAAGGCTTATGGAGAAGATGCAATGTCAAGGCCGCGAGTCTGAGTGGCACAAACGCTTCAAGACTGGCCGCGAGGAGGTGGAGAATGACCCCAAGTCAGGACAGCCTTCCATGACAAAGACGGCTGAGAACATTGGCAGAGTGAACCAGCTGGTGCGGAGTGATCGCAGATTGACGGTGAGAATGATAGCCAAGAAGCTCAGCCTGAACAGGGAGTCAGTGCGGACCATCTTGATACAGGAGCTGGGGATTTGGAAGGTGTGCGCCAAGATGGTGCCCAAGCTTTTATCAGACAACCAGAAGGAGCACCGGGTCAATGTTTGTCGAGACTTCCTAGAGAAGATCAGAGAAGATCCAGAGTCCGTTGGCTGAGTCATCACAGGAGATGAGACTTGGGTCTTCCAATACTACCCTGAAAGCAAGAGACAGAGCCTGCAGTGGAAGACTTGACTGTCACCCAGACCCAAGAAGGTGCACACATGTCCAAATCAAGGATCAAGGTCATGCTGATCGCATTCTTTGACCAGAAGGGAGTGGTCCATCATGAGTTTGTGCCTGAGGGTCAGACAGTCAACCAGCACTTCTACCAGCAGGTCCTCAATCACTGTGGAGAGACAAGTTGTTGCTGCTCCACCACGACAATGCGCCCCGCACACACCGCGCTCAGTGTGAGGCAGTTCTTGGCCAACAAACAGATCACAGCTCTCGACCACCCTCCTTAATCCCCAGATTTCGCACCATGCGACTTCTGGCTCTTCCCCAGGCTGAAGACTATGCTCAAAAGGAACTCATTTCGCCTCTGTAGAAGAGATCAAGGCCATTGTGACGGGTGAGCCAAGGGACCTCAAGGAGGAGGACTTTACCGAGTGCTTCCATATGTGGTAGGAGCGAATGCAGAAGTGCATTAACTCTGGGTGGCGATTACTTTGAAGGGGACAATGCGTAATTGTAGATTTTGTAATAAAACATTTATGGAACAGTCATTTCTTTTTTGTCATACCTTGTATGCAAAAACAACCAAGTAGCTGCTCTGCAAATGTCCAGCAGTGGCATCAGGCCGTGTTCAGCCCATGAAACTGTTTGTGACCTTGTTGAATGAGCTTTGAGGCCATTTGGCACAGATCTACCCTTGAGCAAATAGGCCAAGGAAAATCGCCTCCTTCACCCAACAAGCGATGGAAGCTTTGGAAGTCACCACACCTTTGCTCGAACCCCCAAACAAGATGAACAAATGAGCCGACTGATACATGGACTGCATTCTCTTAAAGTAATGATATAACATCCTGCACAAGTTCAGCCAATGAAGCTGCCGACCCCTCTCAGACTCTGCAAAAACCAGAAGGGTCACTACTTGCTCCAGATAGAAACGCGATACCACCTTGGACAAAAAGGACAGAACCAGCTGGAGGAACAAACTTTCTCCTTGGAAATGACAAGGAAAAGCTCCCTGCAAGATAGGGCTTGACATTCCAAAATCAGTCGCATTGAACAAATAGCCACCAAGAAAACCATCTTCAAGGTGAGGTCCTTCACAGAAACTTGAGCCAGAGGCCAAAGGGAGAGTCAGGACAGAAAGCATCAGGTTGAGATCCTATGGGGAAACCATAACCCGAAATGGCGGACAAACCTCTTTCACCACTGTGAGGAAATGGTCCACACATCAGGATGCACCACCAGGGAATGCTCCACATAACAGGAGAGGGCTGCCACCTGGACATGCAAGGAGTTCAAAGCTAAAAACTCTTGTCCAGCCCGGCCTGCAAGAAGGCCAAAATATCCGGAAGAGAGGATGAAAAGGCTTGCAGCCCCTTGTCCTCACACCAATTCTCACTCGCCAGACTAACATAAGCTAAGGAGGTTTAAAGTTTATGCGCTTTCAACAGGGTTTATGCGCTTTCAATTGGGACATATAACACCAGTAATGAAGGAGTTACACTGGCTACCACTACAAGCCCGAATCCAATACAAGGTACTAGTCATGACTTTCAAGGCACTGAACAACCAGTCTCCCACACCTATCAGCAATCTGATTAACAATATCCCTGAGAACAGAATAAGACGACCTGCACTACTCAACATGTTAATAGTACCCAAATTTACCACAAGGTGCACAAAAACAACTACCAATAGAGCTTTCTCGATTTATGCTCCGACAGCCTGGAATGAACTTCCCACCTGGATTCGATCCATACCAAGCCTCACCACATTCAGAAAAGAAATAAAACACCATCTGTTTCAAATCTACTATCCTGAAACCAGTCCTGAAAAACACAAGACACAAGCATTCAGCCCTTGCTCTAACTATCCCAACGCCCTAACCCAACATGAAAATGGTTAGCTGCCCCTCCCCCTATAGCTGTATCCTGTTCCCCAGCCGACCTAGCTACGATCATATGAAGAGCTTAAATATTCAGTTGTATATAACTCTGTGTAAATTTTACGTGTATATATCTTATAAATAGTTTCCCCGTTATTCTCCCATTATAACTTTACCCCTGTTCTATGTAAGCACATTGTGTTATGTAAAAACATTGTTGCATTGTTCAGTTGTAATGTAAACCGCACTGATCTTAATAGCGCGGTATATAAGAAAAATAAATAAATAAATAAAATAAAAATAAATAAACAGGGTTGCAACCACCAATGCCGAGTAGCCTTTCCATCTCAGCCATGCCCTTTCAAGAGCCAGGCTATAAGCAATTACAGATCCACCTGTGGCATCAGAATAGGGCCCTGCAACAGCAAGTTGATCTTGTTCAGAAGATGCCACGGACTTGCTGTCAACAGCCGATGAAGATCCATATACCATGGTCTGCGAGGCCTTTAAGAGGCCACAGAGGAAAACACTTACAGCAGACCCTCTGTGGACCATCTTTGCGCCAGGGCGTCAAATCCCTCGGATATGTCTGCTGAAGAATTGACTCACCTTGGCGTTGGATACTGATCCCATCAGGTTCACGATCAGCATGCCCCACCACTGTGTAAGGCTCCCATTCTCCCAGGTCGAATCAGCGATGACCAAGAGAGGAAAACGTTCAAGCAGACTTTCCTGTCATGTGAGCCGCTGAGAGAGCCTTGAGAACTCCTCCACCCAGAGCAGGAGGGGGGAGAATCTTTTACGCCAACAATCACACTTCTTTTCTTCCTTTGTCAGATCCGCGCTGTTTGGCCCTTTTCATTCACCTCCACTGGCTCCCCATAGAGTCGCATTTGCTTCAAAATCCTCACCCTGGTTCATCAGGTCCTTTACACTCACACACCACAGTACCTGGCGGATCTCATCCAGTTTCACACTCCCAGTCACTCACTTCGGTCACTTCACATAAAATCGCCTTCACCTCCCCAATCCCTCCCGTGCCCACCTTCAGTCAACTCGTACCTCTGCCTCTCTCTTTGTCAGACCTGCCCCTCTGGAACTCCTTACCCACCTCCCTCAGACTTGAACAACAGTACACCACTTTGAAGAAACACTTGAAAACCCATGTTTTCCTCTGCCTTTGACCTCCCTTCCCCTCCCAACCCCTTTGTCACTGCTTTTCTCTTCTGTCTAGTGTGCCTGATCGTACTATTTGCTATCCTGTAATTTATTGTAACTTCCTTTCTTTCTTCTGGCAATTGGCCAAATTTGTATATTTGATTATTGTAAACCGCTTTGATTTTTGAAAGAATAGCGGTATATCAAATGAATAAACATACATCAATCTTCAGGGGGGCACGGTTATGTATGTCACATTGCAGGAGCAGACTCAAACTGCCTGCCAGTGGATCAGAGTATGGAAGAACTGGAGAGTGAGAAAGACCACTCATCTCCAGCTGATTGATAGACCAGGAGCTCTCTTCCGGAGACCCTTAGTCACTTGCAACTTTGCTCCCCATCCTGTGAGGCTGGCATCCATGGTCACCATAATCCAGTACAGTGGCTCTAGAGACATTCCTGCTGTTAGATGCTCCACTTGCACCCATCAAGAAAGACACTCTGGCATCCAGTGGACGGACCAACTTCATTGACATTGAACGGTGTAGTGGGGACCAACAAGAGAGCGGCATGCATTGTAGAGGCCTTATGTGTGTCTGTGCCCAAGACACAAACTCCAAGGCTGCCGCCATGGAGCCCAGGAGCTAAGGTAACATCATGCTGAAGGCACCTTCATGCTGAGGAAACTCCATGCTTTGAATTCCGTTTTCTGCACCCTCTCAACCGGCAGGAAGTTGAATCCCGCCTTGGTGTCAAATCTCACCCCCAGATACACGAGAGTTTGGGCCGAGTCAAGCTTGCTCTTGGCCAAATTGACCACCCAACCTAGGCTCTGGAAAAAACTCCATCCGCTGGGTAGCAGTCATACTCTCGGTCTCCAATTTCACCCTGATCAGCCAGCCAATCATCCAGATAAGGACACACCAGGATGCCCTCCTGTCTCAGGGCAGCCACCACCATGACCATGTTTTTGGTAAATGTCCGAGAGACTATGGCCAGACCAAATGGCAACTCGGTACAGAAAATCAGATGCTGCTGATGGTCTGGGCAAATTGGAATGTGAAGGTATGTTTTCATGAGATCCAGCGCCGAAAGGAACTAACTTCCTTACTGCAACAATAACAGAGCATAAGGTTTCCATGTGGAAGTGCAGGACTCATAGGGCTCAGTTTACATATCTAAGGTCCAAGATGGGATGGAAAGCACTGTCCTTTTTGGGAACCACGAAGTAGATGGAGTATCAATCTGATCAGCACTGGTCAGGCAGGATTGGTTCTACCGTCTCGAAGTGCTGCAAGCGTTGTAACGTGTCCTGCACAGTTTGAAGCTTCGAAGGCGCTTTGCGGAGCAACTGCACGAAAAAAAAATCTCAGAAAGGAGGAATGCAAACTCCAACGTGTATCTGTCTCAGATGACTGAGAACCCACTGTTCGGTGGTAACTGCGGCCCAGGCAGAATAAAAGAGTTGTAATCAACCCCCTACCGAAACGATGTCCATCTGGGCCTGCCTCGCTTCATTAGAGCTTCTTGAGGGGGGGGGAGCCGCAGAAGAGTAGTAGCCCATTTTTGATCCCCTGTAGCCTCGAAAAGGCTGATCCCTCGAATGATAAATGGCCCCGTTGGAAGGGGACAAAATGTGAGGAGTGAAACTTTCTATAGTCCCGAGACTGCCCTCTGGGAACATTGCCTTGCTTCAGCCCCTTGGGATAATCCTCATCACCCAGATCCTTAACCAATTTGTCCAGCGCTTCCCCGAAGAGCAATTTGCCTTTAAAGAGAAGCTTGCCGAGTCTAGTCTTTGAAAAACACATCCACTGACCAGTTTGAGCCACAGAAGACATCTCACCCCAATAATGGAGGCCATGGTTTTAGCAGAGGCCCAAACCTGATCATAAAAAGGCATCTGCCAAATATGCTAAGGTTGACTCCAACTTAGCCACCTCTGGCGCTGTGGTCTGAGAATCCAAGTCTTCTGCTGACAAAGCCTGCATCCAGCAGATGGATGCTGTGGTCACATAAAGCCCCCTCAGATGGAGGCATGAAGGGTCAGAGCGCTATTGTCAGACACCTGCTTTAAAAAGGTTTCCAACTTGCGGTCCTGCATCCTTTAACGCCGCTCCGCCTTCCACCGGAATGGTCATATTCTGCATTACCATTGAAACCAGGGCATCCACTTTTGGCATTTTAAGGAGCTCCCTTGCCTCTTAAGGGATAGGGTACAGATGGCCCATAGCCCAACTCCCCTTCAGGGAACTCCCATTCCGCCTCAATCATTTTATTAATGACTCTGTGGACCAGAAGAGAGGCTTGTGAATACTTGAACCCTTGCAGAAGGGGAGCCCACTTCAGGATCGGGGTGCGCACAGATCACCACAGAAAGCACTCAGGGAGGGTTCCAGGACTGGACTGGAGTTCCTCAAGGAGCAACAATTAAATGGTAAGTCTAATTTCTCTTTCCTTATTGTTCCTACAGTCCAATCCTGCACCTCTGGGATGTATCAGAGCAGTTAAACTAACGGGAGGGACCCGCACAATCGGCCTAAAGCACTGCTGATCTGAAACGAGCATCTCCCGCCGCCTGGGCATCCAGGCAATAATGTTTAGAGAAAGTATGCAGCGACAACCACGTTTCAGCCCCACAGATCTCCACCAGCCTAACTATACTCTGCCCACGAGGCTGCCTGTACCCTCGTGGAATACACCCGCAATGCTGCCGGCACTGCTTTACCCTGCAAGATGTACGCCGATGCAACTGCCTCCCTGATCCATCTGGAAATGGAGGCCTTAGCTGCCCCCTCACCTTTGCGCAACCCGCTAAAAAGGACCAAACAAACGGTCTGATCTCCGAAAGGACGATGCCCTTTTCACATACCTTCACAGGGCTCTTAACATCCAAGCGGCACAGCTGTGGAGTGGCAGAGCCCACATCCGCGCTCGCCACAGCCGATAAGGAAACAACCCGATTTACATGAAATGTTGGCATCACCTTGGGCAAAAATGAAGATGCCAGGTGCAGGATCACTTTCTCCTTGGAGAAGGAAAAGAATGGCTCCTGGCACAACAGGGCCTGAAGCTCTGAAAACCTGTGTACCGCGCAAACTGCCACCAGGAATACTGTTTTCAGAGTGAAATCCTTCAGGGAAGCTCGACTCAATGGCTCAAAGTGTTCCTCAGACAGTGCTGTCAGCACCAGACTGAGATCCCAAGGAGGTACCTCCCGCCCTCCTCAGCAGACTGAGATGAGTCACCGTCCTTAGAAATCTCAGCATGTCTGGATGTGTACCCAACGGCACCCCATGGACTTTCCTACAATAACAGGAAATCATCGCCATTTACATCTTCAAGGAACTGGCGGCTAGATTCTTATCAAAACCGGATTATAAGAATGCCAAGATGTCTGGGACGGAGGCAGTGGAAGGGCGTGCCTGCCTTTCTCCACACCACAATTCAAAGATGTGCCCTACACGGATGTACGCCAGGTTCGTAGACCTCCTCTGGGCCTGTAGCAAGATCGCTATCACCGAGCCCGAATATCCTTTCTTCAAGCTCGCACTTTCAAGAGCCATGTCGTAAGCAAGAATCGATCCACCCAAGGCTTGCAAAGCAGCCCCTTTGTCAAGAGGTCTTTCCAACCCAGAAGCTGCTAGTGTCGATGTGCTAGTATATGAATCAGGTCTGCATACCACAGGAGCCTCGAACAGTCTCGTGCCACCAGAATTACTAATCCCCGGTGCGTCTCTATCCGTTGCACTACCTGGCCTATGAGCGCCCACGGGAGAAAAACATAGGAGAGACCCTCCAGGCCCTCAGACATCCTCTCTCCTTCTGCTGAAAAACCAGCAGGCCTTGGCTGACTCGAACGTTGCCATTAGGTCCATAACCAGTGTCCCCCATCGGCGGACCACCTGCTCAAACACCCCCTGGTTGAGCTGCCACTCTCCAGGATCCACGCGCACTCGGCTGAGGTAGTCTGCCATCACATTGTTGACTCCCGCTACATGCGCCACCGATAATGCCTGGAGTCTCTGCCCATCCGAACAGCCTTTTGGCCGCCTCCTCCTCCTCCAGGTCTGCACTCCCTGCGCTTCCTTGCCGGTTAATGTAAGTTACCGTGGTCACATTGTTTGAGTGAACACTGACTGCCTTCCCCTGCAACCATGGTTCAAAACCACAGGGCCTCCTTCGGACTCCACTGTCCCTGAACAAAGTGTCCTTCGCAATGAATTCCCCAACCTGACAGACAAGCATCAGTCATCAGCGGAACCCACACCAGGGACTTGAGTGACATGCCCCCCTTCCAGGCTCCCTGGATGCAGCCACCACCTGAGGGCTCTCCTGGTGCTCCATGGGCAGAGGAGTACTTGGGGACAGGGGTAGACTCCGATGGGACCACCGACAGAGCAGAGCTCACTGCAGTGATTGCATGTGTACCCTTGCCCAACGGACTAGCTCGAGAATAGTCACCATGGTCCCCAGAACCTACAGATAATGCCATGCCAATAGTCTCGCCATCTTCAGGAACTACCATATCCGAGTCTTCCTAAAGGCCTGCAACAACGGATCCTCTAAAGGTGGAATCTTCTGCCGGCCCCGTGGCCGGCATATTCAGCACCTTGAGCATCTCCGCAATCAGCGCCGGTAACTCGTTTCACCGGAAAACCCGAACCACTCTAGCTTGATCCTCCTGCTTCGTGAGTTCGCCTTCCTCTAACTCTTCCTCCAGCTCGAAATCTGGATCCACATCTTCGGAATAGACCTCTGTGGTCACTGACTGCTCCTGCCTGTCCTTCCTGCTCCTAGGCTTCTTGAAAGGAACTGCGTTTACGCCTAACTCTAGAGAGGGCCCCGGACGCTTCCCGCCTGGTTCCCCCCCTGTGGAACTTGTTTCTGTGCTCTTCTGACCATTACTAAACGCCTGCTGAAGGAGAGTGACGAACTCTGGCGAAAACAACGCTGCCAATCCCCCTGGCAGAACTGTCTGGAACAGGAGGCAATCTGGAGCAGAGGAAGGTCCTGCTACCGGCTCCAGAGATGGCAAAACGGGTGACACCGACTCCGGTAGGGATAAAGTCGTCCCCTTCTGACTGTCCCCACCTACCTCCCAGGCCTGCTCCATAGATGCCGCTTCTTGGACGCAGCTTCTGCACACTCCTGTGTCTGACACTGTTCCTCTTCTAGTGCCCATCTTGTAAAAAAAGATAGAATCTACAAAATCGTAGCTTTCAATGCTTGCACACTTTTACTGTCACACCATGCTTCGAATATCGACCAAATACGAACATACGCCAAGGAGGTCAACCTCCGCCTTTCTCTCAACAAGGTGGAAATCACTTCTGAGGAGTACCCTCTGGCTCTCAGCCTTGCTCTCTCAAGAGCCAAGCCGTAAGCAAGAAACAATCCACCTGAGGCATGTGTAAAGGACCCTGTACTAACAGCTCCCGTCGAGTCGGTAGGTGCCATGGTCGGTCGACTAAGAGCCTCATCAGATCTGCATACCATGACCGTCTTGGCCAATTCGGGGCTATCAGTATTACCTGCCCTCTGTGTACCTCTATTCGCTGCAGCACCTGACCTATCAACACCCACGGGGGGAAAACACATACAGGAGTTGTTCTTCCAGCCACCTCTAAATGAGAGCATCTAGGCCCTCCGACATTCCTTTCTTGCATTCGGCTGAAGAATTTGTTGGCCTTTGCTGAATGGAAAGTCGCCATCAAATCCATTACTGGCGTTCCAACGGTCCACTATCATCTCGAACACCTCCGGATTGAGGACCCACTCTCATGGGTCCACCTTGACCCGACTCAAAAAAAAAGAAAATCAGCCTCTACATTGTCCACCCCTGCGACATGTGACGCCGACACGGCTGGGAAATTCACCTCGGCCCAAACGAAAAAGTTGTTTGGCCTCGGATTCCAGTGAGAGACTGCTTGTGCCCCCTTGCCGATTGATGTCTAGAATTTGGCAGCTGGGATTTATGTTAAAAAATGTAAAGTCATGCATTTGGGCTGCAACAATCCAAGGGAGCAATATAGTATAGGGGTGAAGTACTTTTGTCCACTAAAGAAGAGTGGGACCTAGGCGTGGTTGTGTCTGATGACCTTAAAGTAGCTAAACAGGTAGAAAAGGCGACGGCAAAAGCTAGAAGGATGCTTGGGTGCATACAGAGAGGAATGGCTAGCAGAAAAAAAGGAGTTGATAATGCCTCTGTATAAAGGCTTTGGTGCGACCTCATTTGGAGTATAGTGTGCAATTCTGGAGACCGTACCTTCAAAAGAATGTGAACAGGATGGAGTCTGTGCAGAGGGTGGCTACTAAAATGATTAGTGGTCTTCATTCTAAAGCATATAAGGAAGACTGAAGGATCTTAATATGTACACCTTAGAGGAAAGGCAGGATAGAGGTGATATGATTAAGATGTTTAAATACCTCCGTGGCATAAATGTTCAGGGAGAGAGCCTCTTTCAATTGAAAGCAAGTTCTGCTACGAGGGGACATGGGATGAGGGTGAAGGGAGATAGATTCAGGAGTGATATGCGGAAATATTTCTTTACAGAAAGAGCAGTGGATCCGTGGAATAGTCTCCCAGTGGAGGTGGTAGAGATGAGGACAGTAACTGAATTCAAAAAAGCATGGGACAAACACAGAGGATCTCTAAAGGTAAAAAGGGGACTGTTGTAGTTGTTGATATGGAAGGACAGACTAGATAGGCCATGTGGTCTTTTTCTGTCGTCATATTTCTATGTTTCTATGATGTAGACCACTGCGGTCGCATTGTCAGAAAGCACTCGAATGGGTTTTTCCTGAAGGTAAAGTTGAAAAGCTTGCAATGCTAGCGTTACCGCTCTTAATTCCAATCTGTTGATTGACCACATCCTTTCCATCTGTCCATTGCCCTTGAACGAACAGTCCTTCGAAGTGAGCTCCCTAGCTTCTTAGGCTGGCATCCATCGTTAACAGAATCCAAGCTGGCGATTTCAATGGCATTCCATCTTCCAGACTCCCCAGCTGCAACCACCATTGAAGCACCTGACGCGTCTCCAGCAGACAGGGCAGTCTTCGAGACAGACGGTCCTCCTGGTCAGACCACCTTCTGAGCAACGCTCTGTAAGGGACGCATGTGGGCTCTTGCCCACGGAACCAGTTTGAGCATCGCCACCATGGTGCCAAGCAACTGAAGATAATGCCATGCGGTGAGATTCGTCCTCTCCAGGAAACTGTGCACTAGCCTTCTCAACCCTAGCGCTCATGTCTGAGGCAGAAACACCTTTACTACGCTTGTATCGAAGTGAGCTCCCAGGTATTCCAGGGTCTGCGATGGACTCAACCGGCTCTTCGCCACGTTGACCACCCAGCTGAGATTTTGTAGTACCTCCACTACTCTGCCTGTTGCCAACTCGCTCTCTTCCTTGGACTTTGCACGAATCAACCAGTCGTCCAGGTAAGGGTGCACTAACACCCCTTCCTTCCGTAATGCCGCCGCTACCACTACCATCACCTTGGTGAAAGGTTGTGGAGCCATCGCCAATCCGAATGGTAATGCCTGGAATTGAAAATGTCCCATGGGCACCACAAATCTGAGAAACATCTGATGTTCTAGCTGAATCGGAATGTGCAGGTAAGCTTCCGACAGATCCAGAGATGTGAGAAACTCTCCTTTTCATACCGCCACGATGACAGACCTCAGCGTTTCCATATGAAAATGAGTCACCCAAAGACAGCGATTTACTTTCTAGAGATCCAAAATTGGTCGATAAGATCCCTCTTTTTTCGGTACGACAAAGTATATGGAGTACCGACCGCAGCCGCACTGGTCTGGTGGCACCGGCACTACAGCATTCAGGTTCAATAATCTCTGCAAGGTCTCCCGTACTGCTCTGCACTTGACGCGTGCCTTGCAAGGAGATTGAACGTAAGACTCACGCACTGGGCGTTGAAACTCAAGAGCATATCCTTCTCGAATGACCTCTAACATCCACTGATCCGAAGTGGTCTGGACCCAGGCAGGATAAAACTCCCGTAGACGACCTCCTACAGGTACCTGTCCTGCCTGGATCCACCTGGCTTCACTGTAACTTTCTAAGGTTCGAGGAACAGAAGGCAGAAAATCCCCGAAACCCCTGGTTCCTATATGGGAAACGGCCTCTCTGAAATTGACCGAACCGTGGGGAACGGAAATGACAAAAGTCCCTCTGCTGACCCCTAATCGTTTGAGACAGATGCCCCTGCTTCTGCTTGTCCTCAGGTAGCCTTTGGACTCCCCTAGATCCTTTACCAGCTTTTCTAAATCTTCACCAAAAAGCAGCTTTCCTCTGAAAGGGAGCTTACCAAGCCTTGCTTTGGAGGAACCATCTGCTGCCCAATTCCGCAACCAGATACACCTCCTTGCTGCAATTACGGAAACCATACTTTTAGACAACCCCCGTATAAGGTCCTAATGAACGTCAGCTAAATAAGCTGCTCCGGATTCAAACCTGGACGCTTCTGTAGCCGACTCATTCATCTGTTTGCTGAGACCAGTGAAGACAAGCTCTGGCTACCCATGCTCCACAAATAGAAGCTTGAATGGATAAAGCATTGACATCAAACACTTGTTTCAACAAGGCGTCAAGCTTTCTGCCTTGAGCATCCTTAAGAGCAGCACTACCTTCCACTGGAATTGTAGTCTTCTTGGTAACCGCCGAGACCGCTGCATCCACCTTGGGAGGCTTAAACTCCTCCCGATCCTGGTCCACCGAAGGGTAAAGATGGGCCATAACCCTAGACCCCTTAAGTCCTAACTCAGGCATATCCCATTCTTGCCGAATCACCTCCCGCACTACCCTGTGCACTGGGAAAGCCCTCAGTCTTCCTAAAGGCCTGCAAAAACGGATCCTCTAAGGTGGAATCTTATGCCAGCCCCGTGACCGACATATTCAGAGCCCTGAGCGTCTCCACAATCAGCGCCGGTAACTCGTCTCGCCGAAAAACTCTAACCACTCTAGCTTGGTCCTCCTGCTCCGTGAGTTTGCCTTCCTCTAACTCTTCCTCCAGCTCGAAATCTGGATCCACATCTTCAGAATGGATCTCTGGAGGTCACCGATTGCTCCTGCCTGTCCTTCCCGCTCCTAGGCTTCTTGGAAGGAACTGCACTTACTCCTAATTCTAGGGAGGGCCCCGGATGCTTCCTGCCTTGTTCCCCCCCCTGTGGAACTTGTTTCTGTGCTCTTCTGACCGTTACCGAATGCCTGCTGAAGGAAAGTGACAAACTCTGGTGGAAACACCACCGCCAATCCCCCTGGCAGAACTGTCTGGGACAGGGGGCAATCTGGAGCGGAGGAAGGTCCTGCTACCGGCTCCAGAGATGGCAAAACGGGTGACACCGACTCTGGTAGGGATAAAGTCATCCCCTTCTGACTATCCCCACCTACCTCCAAGGCCTGTTCCATAGATGCCGCTTCTTGGACGCAGCCTCTGCACACTCCCGTGTCTGACACCGCTCCTTTTCTAGAGCCACAAACCAAACACTGTGGCCTAGAAGGCATTCCACCTCCGCAGCTCCTCAGACTCTGAATTATGGCTAGAGCCCTGAACTCACTTCAGGCAACTGTTAGAGGCAGTGCTAGACTCCTGCTTTAGCAACTTTCTTTTTAAATTTAATCCTCTCTCTTTTTTTTTTTTTTTAACTCAAAATATAACTAGCTCTGCCTCCCCCCCTCCCAAGCAGCCTCCGGTGCTCAAATGTAAAAAACGAGGGACTGCCTAGTAATCGGAGCCCTGTCACCTCCGGGCCCCAGACTCTCCATGCAGCCATTTCCCGCGCAAGTCCCACACGGCGCGGCCTGCACGGTGCTGCTCGCTTCAGGAAAAAATGGCGCCTAAACACCCCCTCTCAATTCGGGCTACAGGCCCTTCTTACCTCCATTTGCTGCTGTTGCCTCGTCCGTCTCTCCCCGCGCTTGGCCGAAAGTGCGGTTTCAGCGTCGAGAGAGAGAACGGACTTGCTTTTGGAAGCGCCGCTTCAGCGATCGCCATCTACGCCGCGGTTGCGACTTGAGAAAGACAGCCGAGCCTCTCAGTGCCAGCGGCCACTGCGACTACCGGCTCCTCACCCAAACAGGTGGGTTTGGGAGTCGGAGTCCTGCCCCTGGCCCTGCTTCTACGCTTTTCGCCGAACAGACTGCAGTAGAAGAGAGGGGAGGGGGAGGGGCGTACCTCAGATCACTTAAGGTTAAAAATGAAAACTAAAATAAAAACTAAAACTAAATAATTCCCCTAATTGCTTGACTCTTTACAATTAAGTTACACCGTTAATCTTAAAATTAAATTTGCAAATGGACTTCTTAATTATCCCTCAGGTGAGCCCTGGACCTCTGGGCTCATACAACCTCCAGCTGGCTTGGAGACTGAGATAACTGGAGCCAGGAGGCGGTCCCTCGGGTATTTATACCAGTGTCAAAAGAATGATGTTACTCAGTTTCCAAGCTGCTAGAGGAGGTACTAAACCCCAGAGGTTCGGGACTGGACTGGAGGGACAATAAGGAACTACCGCATTAACTGCTGTAGCTCCTGTGCCTGGCGATCCGGCAGGAAAACCCTGCCCACGCAGGTATTGAAGCACGCTCTCAAATACTCTAGCTCCTGGGCCAGCCGTAACTGACTCGTGGCCAGGTTGACTCCCCCCCCCCCCCCCCGAGACTCTGAAGGAACTCCACCACCCACACTGTTGCTCTTTCGCTATTGTCCCTGGAATTTGCCCAGATCAGCCAATCGTCTAGGTACAGGAGAAACCCTTCCTTGCGGAGAGTTGCTGCCACCACCACCATAACCTTGGTGAAGGTATGGGGGGTGATCACCAGACTGAAGGGCAATGCTCGAAACTGGAAATGGCCCCTTGGCACAGCAAAGCGGAGAAACTGCTGATGTTCTGGATGGATGGGAATGTGCAGATATGCCTCAGTGAGAGCGAGAGATGTCAAGAATGCTCCACTTCCTACCGCCACTATTACTGATCCCAATGTTTCCATGTGGAAATGCAGTACAGCAGTTCATGCCCTTGAGGTCGAAAATCGGGTGAAAGGAACCTTCCTTTTTGGGCACCACGAAATACATGGAGTATCAACCGCAGCCGTAATGGTCTTGTGGAACTGGTTCCACAGCTCTTAGCTACAGGAGACGAGTCAAAGGTCTCGTCTACTGCCGCCGGACACCGCTGCCATCCACTTTGGGCGATCAAAGGAGCTCTTGTTCTTGCTCTGGCAGTGGATACAGATGCGTCATGGATCGCACCCCTTTAAGGCTGGCCTCCAGCAGATCCCACTCATCCTGGATCATCTGACATACTACTCCATGTACCAGGAAGACTTTCTGCGATTTCTGCACCACCTGCAGCAGCAGATCCTCTGGCACCTCTTCCTCTGCCAGGAGGTAAACGGGCATATTCAGGGCCTTGGACTCCAAAACGAGCACCGGCAGCTCCTCCTGGTGGAACACCAGAACAATCTGGGATCTCTCCTTCGAACTCCTCCTGCAGATCTAGCTCTGTGTTGAGGTCTTCCCCATCCAGCCCCTCCAACAATGGCGATTGCTGCCACTCCTCTGAGCCTCTAGCCTGCTTAGAAGCCACTGCCCCTGGCTCGTGCTCTTTTGCGTCCTAGTCCCATGTTCCGGAGCAGAGGAGCCGCTTACCAAGCCCTGTTGACGTAGGCAAAACGCCTTAAGCAAAAGACAAACTCTGGTGAGAACTCCCCCAGGAGTCCTATTGCTCCCTGGGCTTGAGGGTGGATGGCCCGGGCATCATGCAGGGACTGAGCACCAGATCCGTTGAAGGTAACATGGCACCCCCCACCTCCAGGGTCTCTTGCAACCGGGAGGGACTCTCCTGCCTTGTCTTGCCTTACAGGCCCTGCTCCAAGGACTTAGCCTCTTGCGTGCAGTTTAGGCAGATGCCTACCTCCGAGACGGCTCCCCGTTGGGTCCCGCATATATTGAGGATTTTTGGACAGTGCTGCCGTGTTGTACCTCAAAGATAGGACATGGATTTTGTACTGATCCCACTTTCTCAGAGTAAAAGTTTACAATTTTATAAAGAGAACAACTTCCCTTACAAGCAATATCACCCTTTGAAGATGGAATAGGTAGTATATTACAAAATATTAACCCTTTGAAGGCCTACTTTAAAATTTTAATCCACATTCTGCAGCCGGGTTAATTTTTGCATATTTCAGGAAAATTGTACCCGTCTTATTCAATATGTTCTAATAGTGATTTTCCTTCTGCTATGGTCATGTATTATATACCATTTGATAGGAATATTTAGTCAGAATTTTGGATCACGAGAGTTTTGGGCTCGGCCTGGAAAGGGTTTAAAGTAACTTATTTTCAGAGTATGTTATCGTCCCTCTAGTCCAGTCCTGCATCTCTGGGATGTAACACAGCAGTCAACACTAATGGAGGGACCTGCTGCGCTGACCTGAAGCACCACCGATCCAAAACAGGCATCTCCGTCTGCCTGGACGTCCTGGTGATAATGCTTAGCAAAAGCTATGAAACGAAGACCAGGTTGCTGCCTTACAAATTTCAACCAGCGGCATCAAACTGTACTCTGCCCATGAGGCCTCTTAAGCCCTCATGGAGCGAGTACGTAACCCCGCTGGCACTTATTTACCTCTCAGGATGCATGCTGACGAGATCGCGTGTCTGATCCCTCTAGAAATAGAGGCCTTGGCAGCTGCCTCACTTTTGCGTGGACCTTAAAACAGTACAAAAAGATGATCTGATCTGCAAAAGGACAGAGTCCTCTTCAAATAGCAGCGCAAGACGTAACATACATCCAGCCGCCGCAGCCGCAACTGCGGGCCGACATCCACATCCACTGAGTCTGCCAGGACTGGTAGAGAAACCAACTGATTCACATGAAAGGGCGAAACCACCTTGGGCAAAAAGGAAGGTAATGGGTGCAAAACCACCTTCTCTCTTGAAAAGGAGAGAAAACTGCTCCTGGCAAGACAAGGCTTGCAGCTCCGAAATCCTGCACGACGAGCATGCTGGCACTAGAAACACTGTTTTAAGTGTCAAATCCTTCATAGAAGCCCAAGCCAGGGGGGCTTCAAAGAGTTCCCCACATAGAGCTGTTAACACTAAATTGAGATCCTATGGCGGGACCACCACCTGCCATGGGAGAGCACAGGTGGAGCACTGCCTTCAGGAATCATGCCACACCTGGTTGCATCCCCAACGCTACCCCTTGGATCTTTCCACAATTGCGTGCAATCACCTCCAGTTGTACTCTCAAAGAACTTGTGGCTAGGCCCTTATCAAACCAGTCCTGCAAGAACACTAAGATGTTAGGCATAGAAGCCATGGATGGCAGAACCTGCTTTTCTGCACACCACGCCTTATCTTAATGTCTTGATTTACCGCTCCTTCGAGACCATCAGGGTGATTTATAATAGTATAAAAAGAGAACAGTTAATGGCACAAAGCCAGAGTCAGAAAAGAAAAGAACTACAATTCTGGACAGGAAAAATGATAGTCATGTTAAGAGGAAGAAGACAAAAGAGAGAGGAGACGAAGTGCAATAGAACAGATTCAAGGAGTGTCTGAAGAGGGGAGGTTGTAGGCAACACAGAACAAATGGGTCTTCAGGAGGGATATGAATTCTGAAAATGATGATTCCCTCCTTCCCTCCATCACGAACAAAGAGTTACAAAGGGAGGGGCCAGAAAGAAAAATGCTGATCGGCGGGTCTGTTCCATGCATGCACGAGTTGGGGACAGAAGAACTAGTTGGTTAATGTGTAAGGAACAAAGGCACTGAGGAGGTAAACGGAACTGAAGGGAGTCAGCTAGATATTGTGGGGTAGAGGTATAGAGGGCTTTGCAGGTGATAATTAAAATTTTGTATGTAATACAGAAAGGAACTAGCAGCCAATGTAGTTCGATAAGGTGACGTGTGATGTGGCTAAATCGAGAGGTATGGGTAAGAATCCATGCAGCAGTGTTTTGAATTACTTGTAAGCGTTGCAGTTGGTATTGAGGAATGCTGGCAAATATGACATTGCAGTAATCGACACGCGACAACACCAGGGAGAGCAGAAGGGAGGGGAGGGACAACACATCACTAATGGCTCAAATTTGGCAGAGAAAAAAGAAAGAGCGCTTGATGAGAGCAGAAATATGAGCATGGAATGAAAGGTTCGGGGCACCAAAGAGATCGGGGGAGAGTGCAGGGGAGGGAGTACCAATAGTGAACCACATAGCTGTTGTCTTGGAAGAGTTATGGTGTAATGTGTTAGTGGTCAGCCAACCAGCAACAAGTGATAAGCAAGTCTTGAAGGGGGAGAGATCCGGGGAGGCGGAGGTGGTGTGGTGGAGGAGGATATCATCATCCACATAAAAATATGCGGGATACCAGTTTGCTGTACTAGGAGGGAAGGGGGGGGCAAGAAAGATGTTAAAGAGGAGAGGGGCAAAGACAGAATCCTGAGGGACCCCCACAGTTCAGAGGAAAACTGTCAGAGGTATGTGAATTAAAAATTACAGCAAAGGAGCAGGAGTAAAGGAAAGCATGGAACCAATGGAAAACAGTGCCTCGAAGCCCAGAATCCCTCAGATGTGCACGGAGAATAGTGTGGTCAACTAGGTCAAAGGCGGCTGAAAGGTCTAGTGAAACAGCTAAAGAAAAAAAAAATCACCTCTATCACTTGTGTTATGTAGTTCATTAAGAAAACACAGAAGGATGGAATCTGTATTATGACCAGATCGTAAACCAGACTGCCGGGGATGAAGAAAGTGCATTGAATCCCGATGAGTAAAGAGTTGAGAAAAGACAGCCCTTTCAAGAAGCTTGGACATAAAAGGAACGTTAGAGACAGGACGATAACGTGCCGGGTCATTAGGGTCAAGAGATGGGTTCTTAAGAAGGTGGCAGACCAAAGTATGCTTCCATACGGTTGGATAGCAGCCTGATAGACAAGAATTTAACATGCACAATAGGAAAGGAAGAAGAGTAAGGGAAGGTTCCAAAATTCATTTGGGGGGGGGGAAATAGGATCAGGAGCACAGTATGTCTTGAATGGACTTGGAGAGTTCGGAAGCAGTGATAGGATGGAAGGAGGACCAGACATGGGACAAGGTTGGAGATGAGGGGGGAGAAGGGAAGGAGGAGACCTAAGCAGTGAGGTACTAGTAGGAAAGGAGGAACAAAGAATTTGGATTTTGAAAGAGAAAGCCAAGGCCAAGTCAGAGGAGTTAAGCCCTGAAGACTGGTCTTTGTCATCTGAAGAAGGGTGCAATGAGGTGAGAAATTTAAGGAACGTATAGAGCTGGCGTGTAGAATTTGCTGCAGATGAAATGAGGTGAGAAAGATACGAGTGCTTTGTTTTGCTGATAAGCAAGCGATAAGCAAGCGATAACAGAGGCTGTTGCCAAAAAAAGCATCTTTTAGGAAATGGAAAAAAAGCCAAACGACGAAAACTGGAAACAGCACAAGCACTGGCAGGTCAAATGCAAGGCATTGATAAAGGAGGCAAAATTTGAGAAGAAGCTTGCTGCGGAAGCAAAAACGCGAAATAAAGATTTTTTTCAAGTACATTCGTAGCAAAAAACTTGTGAGAGTCGGTTGGACCATTAAATGATAGAGGAGTTAAAGGGGCACTAAGAGGCGACAAGGCGATAGCAGAGAGACAATGAATTCTTTGCTTCGGTCTTTACTGAGGAAGATGTAGGGATGTTACCCATGACTGAAGTGGTATTTAAAGGTGCGTAAGAATTGAAGGAAATATCGATACATCGGGAAGATGTATTACAACTATTAGATAAACTGAAGAGTAGCAAATCACCTGGGCCGGATGGTATACATCCAAGGGTGTTGAAAGAACTGAAATATGAGATTGCAGACCTATTAGTAATCTGTGAACTATCATTAAAATCATCTCTAATACCTGAAGATTGGAGGATCGCCAATGTAACACCAATTTTTAAAAAAGGTTCCAGGGGTGATCCGGGAAACTACAGACCGGTGAGCCTCACATCAGTACCGGGAAAAATGGTAGAAACCATCAAAGAATAAAATTACTCAGCATATCGATAGTCATGGCCTAATGGGAGACAGCCAATATGGCTTTAGACAAGGAAGATCTTGTCTTACTAATCTGTTATGTTTTTTGAAAGTGTGAATAAACAGGTGGACAAGGGTGAGTCGGTTGATATAGTGTATCTGGACATTCAGAAAGCCTTTGACAAGGTCCCTCATCAGAGACTTTTGGCAAAACTACAGAGTCATGGGATAGGAGGCAGTGTACTACTGTGGATCAGGAACTGGTTAAAAGACAGAAAGCAGAGGGTTGGGCTAAATGGCCAATTTTCCCAATGGAGAAAGGTGAATAGTGGTGTACCCCAGGGATCTGTACTGGGTCCGCTGCTTTTTGACATATTCATAAATGACCTGGAAAAGGGAATAACGAGTGAGGTTATCAAATCTGCAGATGACACAAAATTATTTAAAGTTGTTAAAACCCAAGAGGATTGTGGAAAATTGCAAGAGGATCTTGATAAATTGGAAGACTGGGCATCAAAATGGCAGATGAAATTTAATGTGGACAAGTGCAAAGTTATGCACCTAGGGAAGAACAACCCAAACTATGGTTACATGATGCAAGGTTCCACATTAGGAACCACCACCCAGGAAAAAGATTTAGGCGTCATTGTGGATAACATGTTAAAACCCTCGGCCCAGTGTGCAGTGGCAGCCAAGAGAGCAAATAGAATGCTAGGTATCATAAGGAAAGGAATGGGAAATAAAACAAAAGATATTATAATGCCTCTATATCGTTCCATGGTGAGACCACACCTTGAATATTGTGTGCAATTCTGGTCGCCGTATCTTAAAAAGGATATAGCGTTATTAGAAGAGGTTCAGAGAAGAGCCACCAAAATGGTAAAGGGGATGGAAGGATACTCCTATGAAGAAAGGCTAAAAAGATTAGGGCTCTTTAACCTGGAAAAGAGACGGCTGAGGGGAGATATGATAGAAGTCTATAAATTAATGAACGGAGTGGAACGGGTAAACGTAGATCGATTGTTTACGTTATCAGAATATAGAAAGACTAGGGGACATGCAATGAAGCTACAGGGTAATCTATTTAAGACTAATAAAAGAAAATATTTCTTCACTCAACGTGTAATCAAACTCTGGAATTTGTTACCGGAGGATGTAGTAAAGGCTGTTAGTGTAGCTGGGTTTAAAAAAGGTTTGGAGAAGTTCCTGGAGGAAAGGTCCATAAACCATTATTAAGAAGGGACCCAGGATACCAATGCTTGACCCAGTACATGCATTGTGGAACCTGTGTCTTTTGGGGAAACTGCTAGGTACGTATGACCTAGATTGGCCAATGTTGGAAACAGGATACCGGGCTTGATGGACCTTGGTCTGACCCAGTATGGCATATCTTATGTTCTTATGTTCTAATACAAATGGCACTCATGAAAGTGCTGAAGTGATTTGGAGGACCTATTTTTCCCTCTGAAGTCGCTCAGCACGGTGAAGTTGAGCCCACTGAAGACGCAGTCCCGGGTGATATAATGGCTGATGGGCGGTAGGCCAGAGTGGGCATGTGCACAGGGGAGCAAGGGAGTCTAGAGCAGAAAACAAGGTTGAGTTCCAGAGAACAGCTTGCATCTCTGCTGAGAGGGAGGTAAAAATCAGCATGGAAAAACTGATTAACTGGACGAAAGACGTGCAAGGATGGATACAGAGATATGATGATATTGGCGGGGTGACTCGGCACGAGGTGCAACATGACACCCCGAGCCGGTGATCGTGCAGGAGTGGGTAGGAGGTTGCATGTTGAAAGTAATTGAGAAATGATCCGTCCAGGAAAGTGTATGGAAGACAAGGTCCAAAGGTATATAGGGAGAAGCCAGTGGAATAATAAGGTGGTTGAGGATATTTAACATTTTTTATATAACGCTTTTCAATTATATCTAAGCAGTATTACATGGAACAGTGTGTTGAGCCACATGGGTGGAGAAAAAGAACATGTTGGAGGTTAAGATCCTCGAGAAACATGATGAAAGCATGGTCACGAGTGGAAACTGGGGAATGAAAGTGAACATTAGTCACCCCAGAAAAGGTGGTGGGTGTTGAAACTGAAACGAAGCATCAGCAATAGCGAGGGTAAGGGCTTCCCAAAGGTGCGGCTGGAGAGCAGGAGGGGCATAAAGAAGGAGAACATGAAACGGTGGGGAGGAGTGGAGACAGAGCAGAAGGGACTTAGGGTAGTGTAGAATGGGAGAGGAGAACTGTTTGAGGGGTACATTTTATTTATTTATTTTATTTATTTATTTAACAGTTGCTTATATACCGCTACCTTCCACAGATCAGGTGCGGTTTACAATGAAACAAGGAATGAACAGATTTACAAGTCTGTTTTACATGGAACATTTGTTAACTAGGTACAATTTAGCTGTTTTACATGGAACATTTGTTAACTTGGTACAATTTTGCTAAATACATTAATCATGAATGACTAAATATGGTAAAACTTGTTAAATAACAGACAACTTGTTAAATAACAGACGAACTTATTTACATATTTTGATCTACATCTGAGCAAAACAGAGCAGCCACTCTACCTCCAGCTCATCCTGCCCGGTTGGTGGCCATAGCTGAAAAGTCCAGTGGCAGGCAACTCGCAAGGATGGCGTCCCCACCATCCCTCAGCCACATCTCAAAGAGATGCCAGACTCGAATATAGGCCAGAGAAGATGACCTCCTCCTAGCCTTCAACAAAGTCAAAATCACTGGGCCCAAATAGCCTCTCAAAGTCGTGCCCTCAAGAGCCAGGCTGTAAGCGAGAATCAATCCACCTGAGGCATGAGCATTAGCCCCTTTGACAAGAGACCCGCCTCCAATGGGAGACACCATGGCTGATCTGCCAGAATCCTCACATGGTCTACATACCACGGGCATAGTGGCCTGTATGGGGCGATGAAAACAACCATCTCCCGCTGGGTTCGATCCTCTGTAGGACCCTGCCTATGAGAGGCCAGGGCGGGAACACAGAAGCCCTTCTACAGGCCACTGCTGCACCAGGGCATCTAACCCTTCGGACATTCTCTCTTTTCCTGCTGAAAAAAAAGAGGCTAGCTTTGACATTCTCAAACTTTGCCATCAGATCCATGACCAGGGCATCCCAGCAGCATACTACCTGGTTGAGGACCCACTCTCCAGGGTCCATCCGCACTTGACTCAGGTAATCTGCCAT
The DNA here is from genome assembly GCA_033557465.1 of Ichthyophis bannanicus. NCBI lineage: Eukaryota > Metazoa > Chordata > Amphibia > Gymnophiona > Ichthyophiidae > Ichthyophis > Ichthyophis bannanicus. The sequence goes on along the minus strand of CM066035.1, from coordinate 743,821,312 downwards.
GACACTGTCGACTCCTGCTACATGCGCCGTTGACAACACTTGGAGGCGACTTTCCGCCCAGCTCAACGGTTCTTCATCCTCCAGCTCCAAGGCTGCGCTGCCTGTGCCGCCTTGCATGTTGATGTAGGCTATCATGGTTGAGTTCTCAGACAGAACTCATACTGCCTTCCCCTGGCACCGGTTATCAATGGGATCCATGATGGCGACTCTAGGGGCATTCCACTTTCCAGATTTTCCCTCGAAAGCCACCACCGGGCAGGGGAGCTTCTGGGATGTGCAAAAGGGCAACTTAACCCAGGTCTCAAAACCAAATTGGAGACTATAAGGTAACTTGATGAATTACACAGGTCTGCGACTAAAAAGCCGTTTGATTATTTTCATCTAATTTCCATGTATTTTGGTGTGCTGAAAACAAATAAAATATTGAAAAACCTCCTAGACGTCATGATTTGCCACAACATGCAAAATTGTCTTCAAATTTATCAAATTTTTTCAAATTACTATTAATTAATTCACATAAGTGCATTTAAGTTATAAAATGCCAAAAAACCTTAAAGGGGTTGTCCGAGTTATGTAAAAAAAAAATATAGCACTGTAAATCTGATGGTCAGCAATATATACATAAGCTAAGCAAGTTTTAAGTCCGTGCTTCTAATAGTAGAAGGGGTTAATCTTTTCTGAAGAATCCAGCGGGAGGGAGACAGGGCAGATAGCAGCAGCTCCGGCCAGTGCAGGGGGCGTGGCCATCACTGTGACGTCTCATGTACAGACACAGAGCTGCTCTCTCCTGCATGCCACACTTGTGCACGAATCATCATCAGGTTCTTGGTTCTAGGCTGTTCACACTTTTTCATCGCAATTCGTGTTAGCTCGTCATTCTTCAACCGTTATGTTATGGCTCCGCAAAGTGTATTAATTCGCCAGACAGTTTTTGTTTCATCTGTGGTGAATATACAGTGTTGAAGCAACAGCAGAATATTACAAACTTTGTGAAAAAAGTATACTTTGCATACTTTGACTAAAAATTGGAGATCAAGATAAAGTCTGGGCGCCTCATAAAGTGTGCAAACAGTGTGTTGAGGACCTCCGAAACAGGTTCAAGGGTAAGAAAAAATCTTTCCGTTATGGGATTCCTATGGTATGGCGAGAGCAAAAGAACCATAGTGACGACTGTTACTTATGTTCATGCGATGTGAAAGGGTTTAATTCCAAATGGAAGCATTGCATTTCATACCCCAATCTTCACTCGGCAATTCGTCCCATCCCCCATGGCACAGATATACCAGTACCCAAGCCCCCTGCTACCTTGGAAGATATACCTAGCTCCGATGAAGGTGAAATCATACCTCAACCAGATGACGAATCAAGTTCTGACTTTGAAGATGATACAAGACCAAAATTGTTTTCTCAGGAGGAGATGAATGATTTGGTAAGAGACCTGAATCTTCCCAAAGATGCTGCCGAGTTACTCAGATCAAGGCTGAAAAGCAGGAATTTATTGTTGCCAATAGTGTCATCTTCATGGTTCAGACATCGTGAAAAGGAGTTCGTTCCTTACTTCGCCCAGGAAGACAAGTTGGTTTATTGCATCGATGTCGAAGGTCTGATGGGTCAATTTAAAATCCAATATGATTCAGAGCAATGGCATCTTTTAATTCAAAAAGAAGTCTCAAAGCAGTTTTACTCCACAACGGTTTTTATGCTTCCATACCTGTAGGTCATTCTGTACACTTGAAGGAAACCTACGAGAACTTGGAATTGGTTCTTCGTAACTTAAATATGAAGACCACGGTTGGCAAGTGTGTGAGGACTTGAAGGTCTTGTGCATGCTGCTCTGGCAACAAGCTGGGTATACCAAATATCCTTGTTTTCTGTGTCTATGGGACAGTCGAGACCGACAAAATCACTGGACTAAGAAGAGTTGGCAGCCGAGGGTGCTAACAGTCGGTGAAAAAAATGTCCTCCGAGAAACTCTGGTACCTTCCCATAAAGTTCTTCTACCACCTCTCCACATAAAATTGGGATTGATGAAGCAATTCGTAAAATCACTTCCAAGAGATGGAGAATGCTTCAAATACTTGGTCACCAAGTTTCCAGGCCTGTCGGAGGCAAAATTGAAGGAAGGTGTGTTCGTCGGACCAGACATTAGAAGGCTTATAGTTGATCAAGAGTTTGTCAATACCATGACGGATCCTCAAAAAGAAGGGTGGATTGCATTTAAAGAAGTCGTACAGAAATTTTTAGGCAATAACAAAGATCCTCACTACAAAAAGATCGTCGGACGAATGCTGAAAGCATTTCAAGCTTTAGGTTGCCTGATGAGTTTGAAAGTGCATTTCCTCCAGTCCCACCTCGACTACTTTCCTGAAAATTTGGGAGCTGTGTGTGAGGAACAAGGTGAACAATTCCACCAAGACATTAAAGAGATGGAAAGGAGATACCAGGGAAAATGGAGCATTACAATGATGGGAGACTACTGTTGGATGCTTCAGAGAGACATTCCAGATGCTACTCACAAGCGTAAATGCACCAAGAGGAGCCTCACAAGGAAGAAGAATCGAGTTTAGCGTGTGTAGGTGAGCTCATTTCAGTTCAAAAAAGGATTTTCATGAAAATATTGTAATAAAACTTTAATTTTATAAGTCTATTTCCATTTATTTTGAGGTATTGCCTTATTAAACATAGTTACTTAAATTGTCAGGAAGCGTGATGTCCTATGACAAAATGGAGGTCATTTTCGGATTCAGCGCACCAAAAAACAAAGATAACGTGGAATAACCAAAACAGCTCTCGAAAAAAAAAATTTTGCAGACCCGTGTTATCATGTGATAAAGTAACCTATACAACTATGGACCATCTAGTGTATGGCAACATGGATCTGGAAGTCACCACCAGTAGTGACTATGAGTCTACCTATGGAATATTGCACATAGGAACTGCCAGTGATTCCACTGGAGATCACGAAACAGGACTGTAAAGTTAGATAGCTATAAGGTGAAACATATGCTTATTGGAATCCACAAGCTAAAACTGCACTATTAAAGAGTTTTCCTCTTAGATTATTCTGCACTGTTAGACTTGCAACAGAGAATTAACTAACAGGCTTGTGGACATAGTTATTGGGTCACAGGCCAGCTTCTCCAAAAATCAATTTTTAATAGACCTTGCTCCCCTTTATCCTTGCAAGATGATTGGTTGACAGTAACTAGGGCAGCATGTACTTTAGAGAATCAGACCTTAGGTCAACATATAACTGGAAATTAAAACAAAGCTTGAATAAATAATAGAAACTCAGCAAATATTATAAGTGTATCTAATCAGCTTGTGCTTTGTGGTAGAAATATAGCGACACCTGCAGTGTCTAGTGAATATAGTTATAACCTTTTAACTTCTGCTTTTTGATGTTGCTTGACAAATATATCAGCAGATTCTATTTTAGATTTGTACTTTTGTAACATGAATATCACCAGATGTTAATTAAAAATTAACTGTGTCAGCTGATAATCCTCAATAAAAACGAACTCTGGCTGAGAAATCTTTGACGGAGTTCAGGACTGAAGGCCTAGTTTTGGCCCGCTGGCTCCCTCCACAGAGCTCTGGAATAATTAAATAATTGTGTCTCTTGTTCTTTCCTTCCTGTTAGAAGGTTTCAGATAATTAACTAAAGAATCAAGGTTCATTGAAGGAGGGCAGGCCCTGAGACAGAGGGTTCTACATGGGATAAGGTACGAGATTGGTGCCACCAGTGCCGGAGCAAACCCCTCTGAAGGGGTTGCATGTGTGCCCTCGCCCAAGGGACAAGCTTGAGAGTGGCTACCATCGTTCCTACAACCTGTAGATAATGCCATGCCATCAGTTCTGAAATTCTCAGGAACTCCCGCACTAAGCGTCAAAGCCCCTGTGTGCACGCTGTTCAGGTAGGAAGATGCTCCCCATGCGGGTGTCTAAGCGTGCTCCTAGTACCTGAGATGGGTGCAACTGGCTCTTGGCCACGTTGATCACCCACTTTGAAGTAAATGCACCACCTGGGCTGTTTGTTTGCTTTCATGCTTGGACTTGGCCCGAATGAGTTGAGAAGCACGCGCCTTCTTTGCGCAGCGCTGCTGCTACCACCACCACCACCATGACCTTAGTGAAGGTGTGTGGTGCCATTGCGAGAAGGAAGGGCAGCACCCGAAACTGAAAAATGTGCCATGAGCACCGCGAACAGAAGGAACCGCTGATTTTCCAGCCATATGGAACATTGAAGGACAAAGCGGTATAGACAAATGTTTAAATAAAGTATGGAAATATGCAGGTACACCTCCACTAGGTCAAGAGATAAAGCATAGTTACTCACCTGTAAAAGGTGATATCCAGGAACAGCAGGAATTTAGTCTTTACATATGGATATCGTCAGTACCGACGGAGCCTGAGTTGGAACGCTCCCCAGCGTCCAATTAGGAAGCTTTTGGGAGCATCCCACAGCACCTGCGTGCTGCCTTCCCGCCTTTCCCAAATGCCTCTGTCCAGTTGAGTTTAAAGCTGAGACAAAGAAAGAGAGGGGGAAAGAGATAGATAGAGAGATACAACTCCTAGGGGAGGTGGGTGGGTTGTGAAGACTAAATTCCTGCTGTTCCTGGAGATCACCTGTTACAGGTGAGTAAGCGTAGTTACTCACCTGTAACAGGTGTTCTCCAGGAGCAGCAGGAATCAGTCCTCACTTATGGGTGACGTCGGCGCCGACGGAGCCCTCGCGGAGCAATTTTCCCCAGCTTTCAAAGAAAGCCTTTGGGAATTGCAGCGCGCATGCGCGGTCCTCTTCCCGCCCGAGGGTGCCATCTTAGCCAGTCAGATGACATAGCTAAAAAAGACAGCATAAAAATTTGCAAAAAAGAACATAAGCAGACGATTGCAACTCCAAGGGGAGGAGGGAGGGTAGTGAGGACTGATTCCTGCTGCTCCTGGAGAACACCTGTTACAGGTGAGTAACTACGCTTTCTCCAGGACCAAGCAGGAAGTCAGTCCTCACTTATGGGACTCCCAAGCTCAAGGCTACCGGAGACCCTAAGCACAAAAATGAGCTCCCTCTAGCTCAGCAGCACAGAAGGATAGAATCTTCGCTGAATTATCACCCACCGGTAGCCCACATCCGGGATGGAGGGTAGGAGTTGCTCAGACCTCAAAGAGATTACGGAGGACTGCCTGTCCGAAAGCACTGTCCCTACGGGACTCCCTCTCGAGACAGCAATGGACCGCAAAAGTCTGGCTCGAAGACCAAGTAGCGGCCCGGCAGATGTCTGCCAGCGGAACAGAGCGGAGGTAAGCCACTGACGTGGCCTTTGCCCGAACGCAATGAGCCGTGACTCGACTTTCTAAGGAGAGTCCGGCTGCCCCATAAGCCCAAGAGATACAGTCCGCAACCCAGATGGACAGAGTACGCTTGGAGACCGGGAGCCCCAATTTATTGGGGTCAAAAGACACAAAAAGCTGAGCAGCTTTACGGTGCTCCCGCGTACGGTCAAGGTAGAAGTTCAATGCCCTTCTACAGTCCAGGGTATGGAGGACCGTTTCAGCTCGGCTGGAGTGTGGTCTGGGAAAGAAGGTTGGAAGTACCACCTCCTGATTGATGTGAAAAGGGGAGACCACTTTAGGCAGAAATTTTGGGTGAGTCCGTAGGACTACCCTATTCTTGTAGAACCTAGTGTAAGGGGGATCAGACACGAGGGCCTGCAATTCACTTACGCGCCTAGCGGAAGTGAGGGCTATCAAGAACAGTGTTTTCCAAGACAGAAAAAGAGAGAACAGGTAGCCATAGGTTCAAAAGGCGGACAGGTGATCCGCTGCAAAACCACATTCAGGTCCCAGTCAGGCGCTGGCGGGCGCAGAGGTGGTTTAAGTAGAAGGAGACCTCGGAGAAACCTCGCTACGAGAGGGTCATTGGAGAGAGGTCTGCCGTCCACTGGCACATGATGTGCTGAAAGAGCACTGAGGTGAACTTTGACGGAGTTGGACTTAAGTCCCAGATTAGAGAGGTGCAGCAAGTACCGCAAGATCACCGACACCGGGCAGGAGAAGGGATCCTGAGACTGTTGGGTACACCAGACTGCAAAGCGACGCCATTTAAGGGCGTAGCATTTGCGGGTAGAAGGCCGTCGCGAAGCTAAGACGACCTCCTCCACCTCCGCCGGCAGGAGAAGGGGAGCAAGGACTACCCTCTCAGCAGCCAGGCCATGAGGTTGAGAGACCTGAGGTTGGGGTGCAGAAGGGACCCCTGATCCTGAGTGAGGAGATCCGGTTGTACCCCCAGAGGGATTGGATCCTCCACCGCCAGTTGCAGCAGGAGCGGAAACCACGGCTGCCTGGGCCAGCGAGGGGCCACCAGGATCATGAAGGCTTTGTCTCGGAGAACCTTGAAAAGAGTCCGAGAGACCAGCGGGATGGGAGGGAAAGCGTACAGAAGGCTCCCCGACCACGAGATCAGAAAAGCGTCCGCCGCAACCCGAAGGGGGTGTGGCTGACGAGAGCAGAAGCGAGGAAGCTGCCGGTTGTGAGGACTGGCAAAGAGATCCACCGTGGGGAGACCCCACTTGAGGAAGAGCTTCTGAACTACCAAGGGATCCAGACGCCACTCGTGCGGCTGGAGGACCCTGCTGAGTTTGTCTGCAAGGCAATTTTCTTGGCCCGGGAGATAAACTGCCTTGAGGAGAATGCCGTGACTGACGGCCCAAGAGCAGAGCTTCTGTGCCTCCCGGCAGAGGAGGAAGGAGCCCGTGCCCCCCTGCTTGTTCACGTAGAACATGGCAACTTGATTGTCCGTCTGGACAAGGACGGACTGTTAGGAAGTCAGGTGGGAGAAGGCCTTGAGAGCTAGGCGGATCGCCCTGAGCTCCAGGAAGTTGATCTGCTGAGCAGACTCCCACGTGGTCCAGAGGCCCTGAGTACGTGCCTCTTGGCAATGTGCTCCCCAGCCCAGGAGGGATGCATCGGTGGTCAGCACCCGGGTCGGCTGAGGTGACTGGAAAGGCATTCCGAATATCAGGTTCGGCTGCCGGAGCCACCACCGGAGAGACGAGAGCAGCGGCTCGGAGACGCGCACTAGGTCTGCCAGGCCGCCTGTGGCTTGTCGCCACTGCTGGCGGAGACACCATTGAGCAGACCGCATGTTCAGGCGGGCATTGGGGGTCACATGGACGGTGGAAGCCATATGACCGAGCAGTCTCAGGAAGCGCCTGGCGGAGACCAGGGGCTGGCTGCGAAAGCGGTCGGCTAGGTCCATGAGCCGTTGAGCCCTGTCGAGCGGTAGGTACGCTCGTGCCCGAGGAGTGTGCAGCCTTGCGCCGATGAACTCGAGATCCTGTGAGGGGAGCAAAGTGGACTTTGCGAAGTTTATGACAAAGCCCAAGTGCTGCAGCAGAGTCACCGTGCGGCGCGTGGCGTTGGCGACCTCCTGAGCGGACGCTGCTCTGATGAGCCAGTCGTCGAGGTACGGAAAGACATAGAGGCCGTGAAGCCGGAGACGGGCCGCCACGACCGCGAGACATTTTGTGAAGACTCGCGGTGCGGAGGATAGGCCAAAGGGCAGTACTCTGTACTGGTAATGATTTCCTGCCACCACAAACCTTAGGTATTGGCGGTGGCTTGGGTGGATGAGGATGTGCGTGTAGGCATCCTTTAGATCCAAGGAGCATAGCCAATCTCCCTGCTGGAGGTAGGGCAGAAGGATTCCAAGGGTAAGCATTTTGAACTTCTCCCGCACAAGGAACTTGTTGAGGTTGCGCAAGTCCAGGATGGGTCTGAGGCCCCCTGTTCTCTTTGGTATCAGAAAATACCTTGAAAAAAAGCCTTGACCTCTCAGGTGGTGGAGCACCGGTTCCACCGCCTGTTCCTGCAGAAGACCTGCTAACTCCTGAAGGAGCAACTCCCTGTGCAGAGGGGGGCGCGAAGGTTCTCCCGGAAAATAGGAGGGAGGGACCTGATGGAAGTGGAGAAGGTAGCCTTCTCGCACGACCTGAAGTACCCAGGCATCTGCGGTGATGCTGGACCACCTGTGGCCGAAGTGAACCAGCCGGCCTCCGGTGCTGGGAGGAACCAGCGGGGGGGGAGAGGCTATGCTGAGCGAGTCAAAAACCCCCACCCTGCTGAGCAGGGGCTGGTGGTGCAGGCTTGGGGGCTTGCTGCCTACGGGACCCGTTACCCCGTCCCTTGGCCTGCTGGCCCTGTTGGGGAGCTGCAGGGGCCTGATAATGGGGGTACTGTTTGTAGGCAGCCGCCTTCCTCGGGTAAAAGGACTTTTTTCCCGAGCCCTTCTTTTTCTGGGAAGGGGCGGAGGTCTTCCTAGAAAGCCTGGTCCTGGTGAGAGTCTCAGTCTCAATTTGTGCAGCCTTTTCCGCCATGGGCTTGCCAAAGAGGTTTTCGCCTCGGCAGGGGACATCGACCAACTTGTCCTGTACCCAGGGCTCAAGGTCCGACGACTGAAGCCAAGCCTGTCGGCGGGCACCGATGCCGGCTGCGGCCACTCTAGCCGAGGCCTCAAAGCCATCATAGGCTGCTCGGGACATGAACTTTGAGCATTCCCGAATGCCCGTGGACAAGGCTAGGAACCTCCGCAAGGGCTCCTCGGAGAGACCAGCGGAGAATCCGGCTAGCTCTTTAGCCAGATCCCGGAGATACATGCCCATGTAGAGCTGGTAAGTCTGGACACGACATGCGAGCATAGAGCCCTGGAAGCACTTCTTGCCAAGGCCATCCAGGTTACGGGCCTCCCTTCCAGGAGGCACCGAGGAGTGCATCTTCTGGCTCTTAAGACGATGCATGGCCGATTCCACTACCATGGAATGGTGTGGCAGCTGTGCCTTCTGAAAGCCAGGGCTCTTGCGGACCCGATAGATAGAATCGACCCGCTTGCTCAGGACCGGCGAGGAGGCCGGACTCTCCCACATGCGGAAGAGTAGTCGTTCCAGCATAGGAGGAACCGGCACAGTAAAGTGCTCCCTCGCGGGAGAGTCATACTGGAGGGCGTCGAGCTCTTCGGCACGAGGCTCCTCCTCGGGATCCGCAGGGAAGGCCAAAGCCTTGGCCATATCCCTAACGAAGTCCGAGAACCGGGCATCCTCCGGGGGGGACTGCTTCCGAGGCTCGGACCCCGGTGAGTCCGATGGGACACACCGAGTCCGGAAAGAATCAGGTGACTCTTCCTCCTCAGACTCCCAGACCGACTCCGACGAGGACTCGGTGGGGTCGGCCCGGGCAGGGTGCGGCGCCAGCCGTCCCGACGTCGAGGGAGTCGGCGTCGGCGACCTCGGTCCCGAACGGGAGGCCGAGGGTGACCTCGACCGAGGATCGACTCGAGTTCTCATTGACTCGAGGATCGGCTCGGTCTCCGGGGTCGACTTGGACGTCGACGTCCCGGCGGTCGGGGCAGCGGCGCCAGCGAGGCCAGCGAGCAGTGCCCGCTGCTGGTCCATGAAGGCAGACAGTCTGCTCTCCAAGGCCGTCAACCTGAGTCCGAGCTCAGGTGACCCAGCAGCCCCCGACTCGGGCCCCGACAGCGTCGGGCCCGACGTCGGCTGTCGCGGAGGCGAGTCCAGAAGGACCACAGGACTTACCCGGGCAGGCATCTCCGACTCCAGGCGAGGTCGCTTCGGGATGTGTTCCTTCTCCAAGGACCCGGGGCGGCTGTCGGGGCTATGCGACCTGGCCCTCGCGGAACCAGGAGCGTCCACCGACGCCGCCCTCGCGGGTTTTTCCTTCCGACGATGGTCCCCGGAGGGAGAACCCCGGTCGGAGGAGCTCCGGCGACGGTCCGAGCTGGAGCCTTTCGACGCGGAGGCCTCCGACGAGGTCCGGGTACGGCTGGGGTCAGCGAAGATTCTCTCACGCTGATGCCGCCGACTCCTCAACGCCTTTGAGGACAGTTTGCTGCAGGGCCCACAGATCAGTTCCTCATGATCCGGGCCCAGGCAGCGGAGGCAAAAGTCGTGTGTGTCGGTTAGTGACATATTTCGGTCACACCGACCACACCGCTTAAACCCACTGGCAGCCATCGGGGGAAAAAGGGCCCCTGCGAGGTCAAAGGACCGGGCTGCCAGGGAAACCGAAAACGAAAGCTGACTAAGTCAGAAAAACCGAAAAAAGTAAGCGGACTCGAGACCGGCGTCGCGAGTCCGGGCGGGAAAGCGATCGGCGTCGAACCGAAAGGAAAAAGAATAAAACAATGAAGAAAATCGACTTTTTCGCGGGGACAAGACGGGGACGTCTGTAGGGCTCCGCGGAAAAAAGAAGACTGGCTAAGATGGCACCCTCGGGCGGGAAGACGACCGCGCATGCGCGCTGCAATTCCCAAAGGCTTTCTTTGAAAGCTGGGGAAAATTGCTCCGCGAGGGCTCCGTCGGCGCCGACGTCACCCATAAGTGAGGACTGACTTCCTGCTTGGTCCTGGAGAAACTATGCTATCTCCAGGAACAAGCAGGAATGTCGTCTTCACAAATGGGGACTCCCTAGCTTTACATGCCAGGGAGAGACCCCAGAAGTTGTGTGTCCCTGTGAAAGGGCTCCACCTGCCCCCATGGATCTCTGGCATCCAACCAGGGATGGTGGGTAGGAGTCGATTAGGTATGGAACAGGTGTTGAAGAACAGCCTGACCAAACAAGGCATCCCGGCGGGAGTCCATGTCCAAGCAGTAATGGGCTGTGAAGGTATGAACCGAGGCCCAAGTGGCTGCTCAACAGATGTCATCGATAGACACAGAGTGCAGATTAGCCATTGAAGCTGCCATGGCTCTCACATTGTGAGCTGTGACATGGCCCTCCAGAGGAAGATTCTTACTCTGATAGGCAAAGGAAATACACTGTGCAATCCAGCTGGACAGTATTCTCTTGGAGACTGGAAGTCCCAAATGAGAAGGATCAAAATTAACAGAGTTGAGAGGACTTTCTATGTTGCTGTGTTCTTTGCAAGTAAAAGGCTAAAGCTCTTTTACAGTCCAAAGTATGAAGATTCCTTTCTGCATTAGATGCATGAGGCCTTGGAAAAAACACAGGCAGGTAGACCACTTGGTTTAAATGAAAAAGGAGAGACCACCTTTGGCATAAAGTGTGGATGAGTCCTAAGGACTACCTTCTCATGAGGGAACCTTGTTTATTATTTATATTTATTAAATTTTGAAAATACATTCAATTCCAAAATTGAATAAAGGAAACATGGTAACAAAGCATACAAATCCAAATATCATAGAATCATACCATTTATACATTACCATAATAAGCCCACAACATTACTCAGGGGAGACAACAGGAAAACAATTACATTTAAAGGGAAAAGGGAACCTTGTATAAGGTGGATCAGCTACTAGTGCCTGCAACTCACTGATGCGGCGTGCTGATGTGATTGCAAAGAGAAAGATAACTTTCCAAGAAAGGAATTTCAATGAGGTAGTAGCTAAGGGTTCGAAAGGTGGCTTCATGAGCTCACCAAGAACCAGGTTTAAGTCCCATGCCACCGGTGGTGGTCTAATGGGAGGCTTAGTTAGAGAAGGCGGTCTCTCATAAATCTTGCTATAAGAGGATGGGAGGAAATAGGTTGTCCGTTTAGAGGCTTGAAAGAAGCTGCAATAGCACTCACATGGACTCTTACTGAGATAGTTTTAAGCCCTGCATTGGATAAATGAAGGAGATACTCCAGTAAAGATTCCAGAGGTATCGCAAGGAGGTTAAGACCCTTCTGCGAACACCATATGGTAAACCTTTTCCACTTGAAAGCATAAATGGAAATTACACGTACCTGGTAATTGTAGTTCCTGGAGGATCCAGTTTAGTCCTCCACATCCGGGTAGTGCACCTCTTCCTGCAGCATGGAGACTGGACCAATCAGAATCTTCAATACCTCAGGGTATATGCTGCTGGAGCTCCCATCAGCCCCCAGTGAACTATTAACAAAGCAGACTCAAAGAAGCAACACATTAAAGAAAAAAACAGTACAACTATAAATAGCTGTAGCCCCCCTTAACTAAAAGTGGACCCCCTCCCCAAACGAGAGAGCCAGAAGTGAGCATCTTGCTTCTGCCCCCTTTACCTGAAGCAAAAGGCACACTGAGCTGTCAGCAGAAGAAAAAACCCCCTTCTCACCTAAAGGGAGCGAAATAAAGGCACCAACCACGAGGAACCGAAAAATGGTACTCACGCGATTCCCCGCACACCGGTGTTAGTACGCCGTATAGGAAATACAGAAAGATGATCCTTGGGAGGGACGGAGGACTAAACTGGACCCTCCAGGAACTACAATTACCAGGTACGTGTAATTTCCATTTCCTGGTCCTCCAGTTTAGTCCTCCACATCCGGGATGTAACAGAGCAGTTATCAACGGGGGGGACCTTGACAACCGGCGCGCAACACCGCCGAACCAAAACAAGAATCCCGAGACGCTGCAATATCCAACCGATAATGCCTACTAAAAGCATGAAGAGACGACCAAGTAGCCGCCCTGCAAATCTCCACTGGAGGGACAAGGCTATGCTCCGCCCAAGACGCCGCTTGCGCCCTAGTAGAGTGGGCTCGCAAACCCAAAGGAACCGAACGGCCTTGCAATATATATGCCGATGCAATTGCTTCCTTAATTCATCTAGAAATAGAAGCCTTCGCTGCCGCTTCCCCCTTCCGAACTCCTCCGAAAAGCACGAAGAGGCGATCCGATTTACGGAAAGTCTCGGACACTTTCAGATACTGACGCAACACTCGTCGGACATCTAGACGACGCAAGCCGTCTTCGGACGATTTTGCGGAGTCCGAAGGAAAAGCTAGCAGAATGACGGATTGATTTACATGAAAGGGAGACACCACATTAGGCAGAAAGGAAGAAACCGGCCGCAGAATGACCTTATCTGGAGAAAAAGATAGGAAGGGAGGCCTGCAAGACAAAGCCTGTAGCTCCGAAATTTGCCTTGCTGAACAAATAGCTACGAGAAACACCGTCTTCAAAGTTAAATCCTTAACCGAAGCTTGACGAAGAGGCTCAAGAGGTTTCTGTACGAGCGCCTGCAAAACCAAATTCAAATCCCACGAGGGAATAGGCACTCTACGCGATGGCCGCAGCCGAAACACTGCCTTAAGAAAACGCTGCACATCCGATTGTGCTCCAAGGGGTACATCCTGAATTTTCCCCCTGTAACAAGCGAGAGCCGCCAGTTGAACCTTCAGGGAATTGGCCGTCAAACCTTTGTCGAAACTGAAAGTATGTTTGTTGGTACAGGGTGGTGTACACAACCGGACTGTCTAAGAAAACCTGAGAGAGTTAATTTTGTTCAGAACTTTGCTTAGAAATAAACTTCATATATTTGCTTACTAAGTAGGTGAAGAGGTACATGTCCTGTAAATAAAGAAAAAGGGCAGGCTGTACTCTAGCCTTTCTGTCTCAGGGTTATTAGATATCAAGCAGACAGCAGTAAACAGTTATGTCTTGGAATACATGTATGTCTCCTCATACTGACCTACACTGATTAGAAGTTGACCTATGATGTGATAAATATGTAATATCTGACATGTAACAATAAAGCACAGTTACTTACCTGTAACAGGTGATCTCTGGGAACAGCAGGAATAAGTCTTCACATAGGGGTACGTCGGTACCGACGGAGCCTGCGCGGGAACACTCGCAAGCTTCCCAAAAAGGAAAGCTTTTGGGAGCATCCCACAGCGCCTGCGCGCTGCCTTTCCGCCTTTCCTAACCATCTCTCCTCAGTTCGAGTTTAAAGCTGAGACAATAAAGAGAGAGAGGAAAAGGAAAGATAGAAAAAGAGATACAACTCCTAGGGGAGGTGGGAGGGTTGTGAAGACTTATTCCTGCTGTTCCCAGATATCACCTGTTACAGGTAAGTAACTGTGCTATCTCCAGGAACAAGCAGGAATGAGTCTTCACATATGGGGACTCCCTAGCTAAGATGCCTGGGAGATCCCCAAGGATATGAGACCCTGGATAGGGGTCTACTTCCTCCTATGGATCTCAGGCATCCATCCAGGGAAGGAGGGTAGGAGTTGTTTAAGAATGGAACAGGTGTTTGAGGACAGCCTGACCAAACAAGGCATCCCGGCGGGAGTCCTTGTCCAAGAAGTAATGGGCTGTGAAGGTATGAACCGAGGCCCAGGTGGCTGCTCGACAGATCTGGTCGATGGACACAGAATTTAGATGAGCCATAGAGGTGGCCATGGCCCTCACATTATCAGCTGTGACATGGCTCTCCAGAGAAAGGTTCTTACTCTGGTAGGCAAAAGAAATACACTGAGCAATCCAATTGGACAGTGTTCTCTTAGAGACTGGAAGTCCCAAATGAGAAGGATCAAAAGCAACAAAAAGCTGGGAAGACTTTTGATGTTGCTGTGTCCTATGTAAGTAAAAAGCAAGAGCTCTTTTACAATCCAGAGTATGAAGATTCCTCTCTGTACTGGATGAATGAGGAGCTGGAAAAAAGACAGGTAAATATACCTCTTGATTATGATGAAAAGGTGAGACCACTTTAGGCATAAAGTGTGGATTTGTCCTAAGGACTACCTTATCATGATGGAACCTTGTATAAGGTGGGTTAGCCACTAATGCCTGCAGTTCACTGATGCAGCGAGCTGAAGTAACTGCAATGAGGAAAATAACCTTCCATGAAAGAAACTTCAAGGAGGTGGTGGCTAAGGGTTCAAAAGGTGGCTTCATGAGCTGACCAAGAACCAAATTTAAGTCCCATGCCACGGAAGGAGGCCTAATGGGAGGTTTAGTTAAAGTTAGGCCTCTCAGGAATCTTGCAATGAGAGGATGAGAGGAAATAGGTTGTCCATTGATGGGCTTAAGGGATGCTGCAATAGCACTCAAATGGACTCTTACTGAATTTGTTTTAAGGCCTGCATTGGAAAGATGCAGGAGATAGTCTAACAGAGAATTTAAAGGTAGTGCTAGAGGGTCAAGACCCTTTTCAGCACACCAAATGGAAAACCTTTTCCATTTAAAAGCATAGGAACGCCTGGTGGAAGGTTTTATGGAAGCATGAAGGATATCCTTCACTTGTTGAGAAAGATTCCAGTCTTGAAGGTCTAGGCCTTCAGTAACCAAGCTCTGAGGTGTAGGGACTTGGGGTTTGGGTGCCACAAAGTCCCTTCCTCCTGGGACAGAAGGTCTGGAGCAGCTCCCAAGTCCAGAGAGGGGGCTTGGAAGAGATGTAGAAGTAGAGGGTACCACACTTGGCGTGGCCAGCATGGAGCTATGAGGATCATAGATCCTTGATCCCTCTGGAGTTTGAACAGAGTCTTGGGAATCAAGGGAATGGGTGCAAATGCATACAGGAAGCCCTGACCCCAATGGAGGGGGAAGGCATCCTTGGCCTGAACTCCCTGACACGGAATTCTGGAACAGAACCGGGGAAGTTTGGCATTCCACGGACTTGCAAAGATGTCTATGTCCGGGGTTCCCCATTCGTGGAAGATTCTGAGTACCTGATCCATGTGCAGGGACCATTCTTGTGGAAGCAGAACTCGACCGAGTCTGTCTGCCCAAGAGTTTTGGACTCCTGAGAGGTATACTGCCAGGAGATGGATTTGATGCTCTCTGGCGAAGGCCCACAATTTTAAAGCTTCGTTGCAAAGCGACAGAGAGCCAGTTCCTCCTTGCTTGTTTATGTAAAACATGGCTACTTGATTGTCCGTATGAATGAGGACTGTCTTGTAGCTGAGGAGGGTATGAAAGACCTTGAGAGCTAGAAAAACTGCTCGAAGCTCCAAGTGGTTGATATGAAGGGAGGTCTCCTGTGGGGACCAAGTGCCTTGAGTGGAGAGGTCCTGTAGATGGGCTCCCCAACCTGTTTGGGAGGCATCTGTTGTGAAGGTTGCTTGGGGCAACAACTGTTGGAAGGGGGACCCCAGCAACAAATTTTGAGTGGACATCCACCATTGGAGAGACCAAAAGAGACGTTTGGTGGTTGCTATTTGGTCTGAGAGAGCTCCTGAAGCTTGAGTCCACTGGGTGGACAAAGTCCATTGAGCTGCTCTCATGTGTAGGCGAGCATAGGGTACCACATGCACAGTGGAAGCCATGTGGCCTAGCAGTTGTAGCATCTCCCGGGCAGTTAAGTGGCTCTTTGACTGAATCTGGGAGGCTAACTGCACTAGACGTTGGC
Organism: Ichthyophis bannanicus; assembly: GCA_033557465.1. Taxonomy (NCBI): domain Eukaryota; kingdom Metazoa; phylum Chordata; class Amphibia; order Gymnophiona; family Ichthyophiidae; genus Ichthyophis; species Ichthyophis bannanicus. The sequence continues at coordinate 743,805,184 of CM066035.1, read as the reverse complement.
AACGGGCCTGAGGAAGGTAAGCCCTTGCAGTAGTGGTATCTAACCAGGCCCCTATGAATTCTAGGGACTGAGTAGGGGTGAGCTGAGATTTTGGGAGGTTTACCACAAGTCCCAGATAATGCAGAATGCGCCTTGTGCGGTCCAAGGAATTCTGGGCCTCTGACTGAGATGGAGCTCGAATGAGCCAGTCGTCCAGGTATGGGAAGACAAATATTCCCAGAGTTCGTAGAAATGCAGCAACTATTGCCATGCATTTGGTGAACACTCTTGGAGCAGAGGCCAGACCGAAAGGAAGAACTCTGTATTGGTAATGTTTTCCTTGGAAAAGAAACCGTAGGAATCTTCTGTGAGAGGGATGGATGAGGACATGGGTGTACGCATCCTTGAGATCTAGAGAACAAAGTCAATCCTGACTTTGAAGGTATGGAAGGAGAGTGCCCAGAGAAAGCATCTTGAACTTCTCCTTGCATAGAAATTTGTTCAATTCTCTGAGATCTAAGATGGGTCTGTATCCCCCTGTCTTCTTTGGAATGAGAAAATAGGGGGAGTAGAACCTTGACCCTTGATGAAAAAGAGGAACTTCTTCTATTGCCCCTTGGGCAAGAAGGGTAGCTACCTCTTGACCTAGAAGGTCGAGAAGAGATGTGGGAGAATTGAAGTGTCTCACCATGGTGTGGGGAGGAAGGTCTGAAAAATGAAGCTTGTAGCCCTCTCTTATGATGGAGAGGGTCCACTGCTCTGATGTTATTTGCTCCCATCTGGGGGCAAAATCAGCCAACCTTCCTGGAATGGTGAGAGGTTCTGGCTGCTTTAGAGCCAGAAAGGCTAGGTTCTCTAGCATCAAGTCAAAAACCCTGAGGAGGTTGGGCCTGCTGAGTTGCAGCAGCCCCTGTAGGCTTAGGCCTGGCCTGTTTAGGTTGCTGACGCTTAGTGGCAAAGCGACCTGTAGAAGATTGTTGGCCAGAAGTAGAAGGAAATCTGCCCTTTTTAAAGAAAGACTTTTTAAAAGGCTTTTTCTTGGCAGGAATGGAGGTTGACTTTGAAAGTCTATCCAGAGCAGAGTTTTCTGCATCCATTTGAGTGGCTTTTATTTGCCATTCTTTGCCAAATAGGTTTTCACCTGTACAGGGAAGATTTCCTAAGCCATCTTGAACCCAGGGCTCTAAATCAGAAGCCTGGAGCCAAGCAATTCTGCGAGCAGCTATGGCAATGCCTGAGGCTCTGCTGGCACCTTCAAAGTCAAAGGCTGCCCTGTTGGAAAACTTTGAAATGTCTTGGGTATGCTTAAGCCAAATGAGGAATTCCTCCCTTTTATCCTCTGGAAGAAAAGGGAGGAAAGTGTGCAGTTTTTGTGCAACTTCCTTTAGAAACATACCCATGTAAAGGCTATATGAGTTGATTCTGGCAATAAGCATACTGGCTTGGAAGATTTTCCTACCAAAGGCATCCAAGGTCCTGCATTCTCTTCCTGGAGGAGCAGAAGAGTGTCTCTTTGTACTCTTTATCCTCTTCATAGCTGACTGCACCACAATGGAATGGTGAGGAAGCTGAGTTTTCTGAAATCCAGGACGAGGGACACGATACATAGTGTCCAGTCTACGAGAATGAGGAGAGTGAGAGGAGTCTCCCATAGATCAATCATGTGTTCATAAAGAATCTCATGAATTGGTAAGGTGACCGCCTCTTTAGGAGCTCTAGAATAGCCTAAAATATCCAATTTTTTAGCTCTAGGCTCCGATTCAGAAGTTACTGAAATAGAAAGTCCTTTAGCTACTTCTCTTATGAAGTCTTGAAAGGACAAGTCTTCTGGAGGAGACATTCTTCTTTTTGGAGAAGAAGGCTCTTCAGGAAGGGCTATGGATACTTCAGGAGACTCGTCTGATGTATCAGAATCATCAGAGGAATCGAAGTATCGCCTGTCAGGGTGCTCTTCCAACGCTCGATACGCGTATCGAGCAGTATCGACATCGGGCGTCCCCGGTACCGGATCGGTACCAGTAATCAGCCCTGGACAAGGAACCGCAGCAGCCGGTATCCTGGTCGATGTCGATGCAGTCAGTACCGGTATCGGTGCTGGTGCCGGTACCGGAGCCGATACCGAGAACGGAGTTTGTTTCGGTACCAGCGGCGTCGCAGCTTGAATGAAGGCCATAATAGCCTGCTGCATGGACAGAACATTGTGATCCATCGACGCCATGAATGCCTGGAAGTTGGTACCGGGAGATTGTGCCGGTACCCCAGAGCATTCTAACAGGTGATCGGTCAAGGCCGTGCCATCGATGTCAACCTGTAACCCCATAGGAGGAGCTTTGGAAGCTGGAGCTTCCCGCCGGGGTTGTTTTGCTGGCGCAGGATCCTCGAGGGCAAGCCCGGAGGCATCTCAATGCTTAGAGGGAGATCTACCCTTCGAGGACCTGCTAGGTTTATGTTTGGTTACCTGAGATCCATCAGGAGAAGAAGACCTGGAAGATGTCGATGCTACCGACGGTGCATCAGCGGGAAACAGCACATGGAGCTTGGCTGCTCAGTTCTGTAACCCCCGTTTCGATATTAGAAAGCAGGACGGACAATCCGGAATGGAGTGTTCAGGACCCAAACATTTAAGACACCATTCATGGGTATCTGTAACAGAAATAGTACCGCTACACTTAGTACATTTTTTAAACCAGGAGGCTGGTTTTTCCATGAGGGAAATTTTCTTGTAGGCCCGGAGGCCCAAGAAGAGAATATACTAAGTAAAGAGAAAATAGATTTTTTTTTTTTTTTTTAAAGAACGAAAGAGAAAAAGACCGGCGGTACCGGTCCGGAGTCGGGGAAGGCAGACACGCGACCAAAGAAATGAAATAAAATAAAGAACTTCTTCAGCGGTGACAGGGCTCGACCTGCTGGCTCCGCGGCAAAGAAGAACTGAGGAGAGATGGTTAGGAAAGGCGGGAAGGCAGCGCGCAGGCGCTGTGGGATGCTCCCAAAAGCTTTCCTTTTTGGGAAGCTGGGGAGCGTTCCCGCGCAGGCTCCGTCGGTACCGACGTACCCATATGTGAAGACTCATTCCTGCTTGTTTCTGGAGATAGTGAAATTATGCTGTATCCTCCAAAAGAGCCTTATAAATAAAGTGAACCATGGCTAACAGTTAGAATAAACAATGAGAACTTGTTTCTATTTGTTTCTCTCCACAAAGCTTTGGTGTATCTATATAGAAGTGTGTGGTATTTTATTGCTGTCTTTAGATTACCTTCTCATTGCTTTGAATGTAGTTTTCTGTGTCTCCAAGAGCCCTGCAGGTTGCTGGTGAGGAGGGGCTAGAGAAAGCCCACAGTTGGTGCCATGCCGGTCTACAGATTTCTCCATTCCTAGCAAGGGTGGAAGGTGTTTGAGTATTGTATAGTGACAGCAATGGGTAATCTGTTAGGTAAACGAGAGTTCTCTGTTGCGTGAATGGCATGACAAAGCTAAGGTTTTAGCTGTTCAGAAAGGTAGCCCTTCTTATTGTATGCGTGAGAAGTATGGGGATATGGCTACTAATTATATTTTACACTGGTATGCAGTGACTAATGATAATGTGCTTTTACAGTTTCCTTTGGAGGGAACATTTTCTATAGATAAACTTCGTTATCTGAAATGTGCTTTGCAGGCTAAACATAGATTATGTGATGCCCGTGAAGGGCTGGTGTTTAGTTGGTGGCAGCGAATGGCACATGATATGAAGAATGCTGGTAAAACGGGTGAACCACAGGAGAAAGAGAATGGTAATGACTGGGCAGGGAAGTTCCCAGTCATTTTTTCTCCAGAGTATGATGCAGATGTGGCTGCAATGGTAATTGGAGCTAGAAGAGTTCCAGGTGCATTCCCAACGTCTCCCCCTGTTTCTTCTGAGAGTTATGTAGTTTTTGAGAGGGAGAGGATCACTCGTGCAGCAAAGCTAAGAGAAGAGATAAGGAATAAGCAAAGGATATTGGGGAATGCACAAATTGAGAATTTCAGTACTTGCAATGTTTCTCAACTCAGAGTAATGAATGCCCTTCTTAGTCGTGAAATAGAATGTATTGTATATATAATAGAATCCTTAAAGGGAATAGTAAGAAATTATATTTCTGCTACAAAGGAATTGGGAATTTCTAGTAAACTTACTGATGATATTGAAAAGGATCTGGATAAGCATTTTATGACCTATAGAGAGAAATGTAATCAATTACATGCTGCTATAAGTTTTCTTAAAACTGTTTTATGTCAACATAATAGTCCATGTTCTACCTGGGCTGATCTAGATAATTTGCTTAGAACTGTGTTTTATAACCCAGCTGATGTTCATAGGGTCACTCATCCAGTTTGTGACATACCCTGTGATAGATTTCCAAGAGAAGACTCAAAAAGATAATTTTGTTTCAGTGGTTATTTAATTCCTTACAGTAGTATGCAAACTTGTAAAAGGATTGGTTGAGATTAACATCTTTAAGGCAGAATTTACCAATTGTTTTTGTAAATGGTTTAATCCCGTGAGTAAAAGGAATTTTTGAAACTTCAATAACAGATTGGCCAGCTAGAACAGCTGATGTAAGTCTGGAGCTCAGCTGACATTTGATGTGAAATGACTAAATTGCTCAACTTGCAGATTGCTTCTATGTAACCTCCCAGGAGCAGGGGAGGGGTATGATCAGAGCAAGAGGGGGTCATGGGAATCCTCAGCGAGGCTGTGGACAGTTCAGATAAACTTGTTATTGAGCATTTGCAGCGAGACTGTTTCCAGAATCGGCGTCTTGATGGTCAGAGAGCTGACTTCCCTCCTCGTCCTCCGGTAGCTGCTGATTTCACTCTATCCTGGCTGAATGGGAAGATATATTTCCAGCTGTATTCTCTCTGAAGTGCCGTTTTCTGCAGATCTCCAGAAATCATTCATCCTGGAGAGCTTTCTTCTTCTTTATGGACAGTGCCGGGATCAGATATTGGATGCCTTTGAGGATCATCGTGAAACCTGGAATTCAGTTTCCTAGACTCAAGCTGTGTCCACTGCCAGCAGCTGTCGGTGAAAGAAGTTGGTCTGTGCTTGAAGATATCCAGAAACAAGGTGTCATTTATCTTACAACTTCTTTATGTAAGACTCCAGTTTTTCCTGTACTAAAGGCTGACGGTAAGACTTATAGATTTGTGCGAGTCCTACGAGACCTGCTTATTTTCAGTATGAACTGGCAAAGAAAAAGCAGTTTTGTTTTTATTTTTCTTTTTGAAGGACTGCATTATTTGATGTAAGACTCAACCATTCCTCTTTAGTTCATTATGTGAATGATTTGCTTTTAATGTAGACCAAATTACGTATGTTGTTGGTCCGATTTCTTGTTTTTATTAGCTTATATTGCTAAGTTAGGTTTGAAGGTTAATCTGTCTCAACTGCAATTTGTTTCTCAAAATGCTGTTACTGCGTAGCTTCCACATTATCACAGTGGGAGGTTTGTTTTAAATGTAGAAATGTACTGGGAAATGCGCCATGTTTATTGCATACCATTCAAATTGTTTGTGGCTATTTCAGATTTCTCTGTTGTCTGTGTGCTTTTGTGAGCTTTCCCGACTGGTTGTAAGCCAGTGGGCTCTTATTCAGAGTGAATTAATGAAGTGACTTTGGGACTTCCGCTATGTTTATGAAGTGGTGGCTTTTGCAATTGAATCTTATTGATTTTCTGGTTCTACAGTGCTTCTTGACAGCACAAGTTGCAGTTTTGAAATCCAAAGGACACCATTTTGTGAACCGAAAAGACGCTCTTCTGGTATCAGTGTCACTGACATTGCTGTATTTAGCACTGTTAAAGATGACTTTGTTTTCTCTTTCATCTTTCCTGCAGCAATAGCAAGATACTTCCTTTGAAACCCAGGTTTGGACTTTGTGATTGCTGCTGGAAAGAGGATCATCTGCTTATTTGTCCTGACTGTCTTTTGTTTCTACTTGCCCTGTTTAGCTTTACCGCTGTGGCTAAGAATTATGTCTTTTTGGTTCTCCGGTATCACCTGAACTTGTTATTGTTTTCTTTGGTACAACCTGTTTGTACTGTTTCAGGACTGGCACTGTAGGGTCAGCTTAGGGTCAGTTATTAAGATTCCTGCCTGTCGAACTCATTTTATTTTGATTTTGCAGCCTGTTTTGTAGATCTGCCCTGTATCAGAGGAGGGAGGTGGTATTCATCTGGGGGTCACTTGTCGTCTATTCCCAAAAGGTCACTTATGCACTCTGATACAGGATTGAACAAAAGCCTTTCCCTTTGCCCTTATAGTAGTATGTATTTCCTCCAGCCTGACACCATTTGAAATAGTTAATGGCTGTCTAGCTCCTTCTCCACATGCCTTGGCAGTTATCCCAGACCCCCAGTTGTTGCGCAGCGATATCTTAACTTATTGTGCAAGGTTGCACTCAGTCCTGTCTGTTTCCCTTTTATTGCAAGTGACTCCTTAACGAGATGACAAGCTCTTTATATCCGGGATCCGCAGAATCATTTCCAGAGGTGAAGTCACCAGATTGGGTCCTGATTAAGACTCTGAATCCGAAGACACTCCCGGCTTCCAAGTTCCTGGTGGGATATTCAGCTTGTAAAGTGGAAAGACATTCTCGTTGGATGTATCTTACACAGTGTAAAAAGGCCCCCTCACAAGATCAGAAGGTGGTTTCCTGTATCGGTGAATCAAGAGTTTGCAACGCAGAGACTTACTGGACAACAGTGATATTGAAGAAAAGGACTTTTATGATTTAAAATACTTTCTGAAAGAACAACAGTGACATTACAGAGAGATTATTGTATTAGTAAATTTTAAATGGACTATTCATGTAAAATGCTTTTATTTAGCATTTATAGTAAGGCTTAGAGGAATGAGGTTAGTTTAGATTAGTATTTTCCTGATATATATGTAATGACCTTTAGGTACTTAAACTCTACTTCATTAAGTAATTGAGAATTAGAGGGCCGGTATAGCTATAGTATATATCTTCATCATCTTAAGAAGAGTATTAAGAAGAGTAGGTATATCTTTAGTTTTAGAACACTTTTTAAATCCTTTAACGAGTGATCCTCTCCCTCTCAAAAACTACATAACTCTCAGAAGAAACAGGGGGAGACGTTGGGAATGCACCTGGAACTCTTCCAGCTCCAATTACCATTGCAGCCACATCTGCATCATACTCTGGAGAAAAAATGACTGGGAACTTCCCTGCCCAGTCATTACCAGTCTCTTTCTCCTGTGGTTCACCCGTTTTACCAGCATTCTTCATATCATGTGCCATTCGCTGCCACCAACTAAACACCAGCCCTTCACGGGCATCACATAATCTATGTTTAGCCTGCAAAGCACATTTCAGATAACAAAGTTTATCTATAGAAAATGTTCCCTCTAAAGGAAACTATAAAAGCACATCATCATTAGTCACTGCATACCAGTGTAAAATATAATTAGTAGCCATATCCCCATACTTCTCACGCATACAATAAGAAGGGCTACCTTTCTGAACAGCTAAAACCTTAGCTTTGTCATGCCATTCACGCAACAGAGATAACTCTCGTTTACCTAACAGATTACCCATTGCTGTCACTATACAATACTTACAAACACCGTCCTGCAAGAAGTGGAGAATAACAGCGACCGAAGCCGTCGAAGCCCAAACCTGATTCCGTGAACACCAATCTTCAAAAATTTGCCAAACCCGGACATACGTCAGCGAGGTAGAAGGCTTTCGAGCTCGAAGAAGAGTGGCAATGACCGCCGGCGAATAACCCTTCTTTCTCAACCGAGCCCTTTCAATGGCCATACCATAAGCGAGAATCGATCCACCTGAGGCATGCGTAGTGGACCCTGAACTAGGAGATCCAGCAGGAGAGGAAGCTTCCACGGAACCCCATCGAGAAGCCGGACCAGATCCGCGTACCAAGGCCGCCGAGGCCAGTCTGGAGCCACCAGCAGAACCTTTCCGCGGTGCGCCTCGATACGCTGAACTACTCTGCCGATCAACGCCCAAGGAGGAAAGACATACAGAAGACCGGAGTCGGGCCACAGCTGGATGAGAGCGTCGATCCCCTCCGACATGCGCTCTCTTCTCCTGCTGAAAAACCAACCTGACTTTGCCAACCAAAATGTCGCCATGAGGTCCATTATCGGAGGCCCCCAGCAACGAACGATTTGCGCAAAAACTTGCGGGTGCAGTTCCCACTCTCCGGAGTCCACCTGCACCCTGCTGAGAAAGTCCGCCATCACATTGTCTTTTCCGGCGATATGCTCAGCCAAAATGGCGAGAAGGTGAACTTCCACCCAGACGAAGAGCGCTTCCGCCTCCTGCTCCATGGCCACGCTTCCTGTGCCGCCCTGACGGTTGATGTATGCCACCGTAGCTGAGTTGTCCGACAGGACTCGCACTGCTTTCCCCAAAACTGACACTTCGAAGGCCTGAAGCACTAGCCGCACCGCTCGGAGCTCGAGACGGTTGATCGACCACATGGACTGCCTGGCTGACCACGTCCCCTGAGCGAAATGGCCCTGGCAGTGGGCCCCCCAGCCCGTCAGACTCGCATCTGTAAGCAATGGAAGCCACACTGGCTGCTCCAATGGCATCCCCGCTTGCAGGGACTTCGCGCAGAGCCACCACTGCAACGACAGCCGGACTCGTCTCGGACAGGGTAAATCGGCGGTTCAAGGAATCGGACTGGTTCGACCACCGACGTAACAGGGCTCTCTGAAGCGGACGCATATGAAACCTGGCCCAAGGAACCACCTCGAGTGGATGCCATTGTCCCCAGGAGCCGTAGGTACCACCACGCAGATGGTGCGGGAATCCCCAAAAACGTGCGCACCAGGCAGCGCAAGGCTTGGGCGCGGCGAGCCGGCAAAATCACCAAGCCTCGTGCCGTGTCGAACACGACTCCAAGGTACTCGAGGGACTGCGAGGGAACCAGGTGACTCTTCTTCGCATTGACTACCCAGCCGAGATTCTGAAGAAGACAAATGACCTTGTCTGTGGCCTGTAAACTCTCCGCTTCTGTCTTTGCCCGAATCAACCAGTCGTCGAGATAAGGGTGAACCAAAACACCTTCTCTCCTCAAAGCTGCCGCGACCACCACCATGACCTTGGTGAAGGTGCGCGGAGCGGTAGCAAGCCCGAACGGCAGAGCCTGAAACTGGTAGTGACCCCACGGAAAGGCAAAGCGTAGAAACGTCTGATGAACCGGCCTGATCGGGATATGCAGATAGGCTTCCGAGAGGTCTAAGGACGTCAAAAACTCTCCTAGGCGAACCGCTACAATGACGGATTTCAGGGTCTCCATGCGGAAATGAGGCACACGGAGACAACGATTCATGCCCTTGAGGTCTAAGATAGGACGGAGGGACCCGTCTTTCTTTGGCACCACGAAATAAATGGAGTAACGACCTTCCCCGCGCTCGGACTCCAGGACGGGAATTACCGCCCCCAACTCTACCAACCGAACTAACGTTGAGCGAATCGCGGCTTCCTTCAGCCGTCCCTTGCTGGGAGACAGCACGAAGGAGTCCCGGAGCGGGGAAGCAAACTCCAGCGCATAACCCTCTCTGATAATCTCGAGCACCCACTGATCCGAGGTAATGCGGACCCAAGAAGGAAGGAAGTCCCGAAGACGACCGCCGATCACTTGGCTTCCCTCCTGAGTCCACTGCGCTTCATTGCGGTTTGCGACCAAAGGAAGAGGCAGAGGAGGACGACGCAGCCGAGAAACCTCTGCCGGCTCCCCGGAATCCCCGAAAAGACGGCGACTTGGAACCGAATCTGCCACGTTGAGACCCCCAAGGGCGGGAGGACCGAAATCTCCGAAAGTCCCGAAATTGACAGCGAGAGGCCAGCAAATGTTTGCCTAACTTAGGCTTATCCTCCGGCAGCCTTCCGCCTTTGGATTCTCCAAGATCCTTCACCAACTTGTCCAGATTGTCTCCGAACAACAATCTGCCCTTAAAAGGGAGTTTATTGAGCCGAGACTTGGAGGATCCGTCGGCCGCCCAATTACGCAACCAGATGGACCTACGCGCCGCCACCAAGGAAGCCATACTATTCGCTAACGTTCTGATCATATCATATTGAACGTCGCCAAATAAGCGGAACCAGACTCTAACCTCGTCACCTCGAGCACACCCTGCTGGTCTAAGCGGGCATCCTGTCGCAGATGCTGAGCCCACCTCAAGCAGGCTCTAGCCACCCAGGCCCCACAAATAGAGGCCTGCAAAGAGAAGGCATTGGTCTCAAAAGCCTGCTTCAACAAGCCATCCACCTTCCTGTCTTGAGTATCTTTTAAGGCCGTACTTCCTTCAACCGGAATGGTGGTTTTCTTGGTCACCGCCGAGACAGCCGCATCAACCCGAGGCGACCTGAATTTTTCCTTGTCCTTGTCTGCTAAGGGATAGAGACGATGCATTGTTCGAATACCCTTCAGACCCGCCTCCAGCTGATCCCACTCTGCTTGAATCATCTGCTCTACAACCCTATGTACTGGGAACACAATTTGAGAATCCCGAACCGCCTGGATGAGGGGATCCTCCAACCCCTCTTCCTCAGCCGGGCGCGGAGCCGCGAGATTGAGAGTCTGAAGGGCTTCCGTGATGAGAGGAACCAGTTCTTCCCTACGAAAAACTCTGATAATTCTTGCCTGATCCTCGGGTTCAGGAATCTCCCCGTCTTCCAGATCCTCAAAAACATCCTCAGACTCCATCTCATGCTCTACCTCGTGCCACTCCAAATCGTCCTGGTCAACGTAAGAGACCCGAGGTCTTTTTGCTGGCTTCGGCAAAGTCCGACCGGCCCCTTCCGTTTTAGGAGACGGCAGAGGGGGCGGCACCGCGAAGGCTTCCGGTAGCCTACCTAAACGTCCCAATTGGAAAGCCTGATGCATAAGGAGGACGAAGTCTGGAGAGAAATCAGCCAAGGAAGAAGACGACTCTGTATCTGTCACCGGCAACCCAGTCCCCGGTGCCTTAGGAACAGCTTGCGCCTGGGGAATGAGAGAGCCAAGCGAAGCATCCCCTTCCGGAGGCAAGGAAGAGTCCAAGGGATCTGCCACGGACCTGCCTTCCATCTGCTGCTCCATATTCGCAGAGACAGCAGCACAGCCCCTGAAAATTCCCGAGTCCGACACAGTGCCTCTGCGGGAACCGCAGACCACGCACTGGGGCCGTGCTGACATCAATGGAAAAAAAAAATCGCAGCACCCTAAAGGGGGGGGGGAGGCACAGAACTACTAAAAGGGGAATAAATTAACAAACTAAGCAAAACCCCTTTCCTTTTTTTTTTTTTTTTTTATATATCCTGAAAATGAAGGGACCAATTAAAAACCCAAAATGAAGCAGCCCGTAAAACGCTAAGAGCTCTAGCTGGAAGCCGTAGGGGAAGAAGGAACAGCCCGCGGCAAAAAAGAGAGCCTAAAATGGCCACCGGGAACGGCGAAAAAGGCGCGAAAACACCAAACAAACAAAATTAAAGTAAACGGATTGCAGGGACCTGGGAAATAGAAGAAAAGAGGAAAATCCACTCACCGCAGCTGGGACAAATCGAAGAACCAGCAAAAAACCGCTCGAATCTAGAGCGGAGTTAGGCTGTGTGAACTTGGCTGCCACAGGAAATGGAGTGGAGAGCCGAGCACCCCGCAGAGCTGTGCGCTGCAGTTCAAAACTCCGGAGCCAGCCCTCTGCACCAGAGAAGGGGCTGCTGCCAGGAGAACAGATCTCTCCCCCGTACCGTCCAGGGGGAGCGATCTAAGAACCGCCGAAGATTGCCCCAGGCAAAGGAGAGAGAAGGGCAGTGATGGCGCGGCTCGTTTTTTGTTTTTTGGTTTTTTTTAAAGTGACAGGCTGCACTGAAAGAAATCAAGTAAAGGGAAAGGAAACAAAGTAAAATGAAAGCAACCCCAAAGAACAAAACTAACTAGTGTTGCTAAGAAGTCCCTAAGTGAGCCAGGCGGGCTCACAAGTCTTCCTGCTGCTGGAGACTGGACACACTGGGGGTTGATGGGAGCTCCAGCAGCATATACCCTGAGGTATTGAAGATTCTGATTGGTCCAGTCTCCATGCTGCAGGAAGAGCTGCACTACCCGGATGTGGAGGACTAAACTGGAGGACCGCTCAGGAACAGCGTCTTGTGGAAGGTTTCCTGGAAGCATAAAGGATATCCTTTACTTGCTGAGGGAGGTTAAGATCATGAAGATCTAGGCCTTCAGCAACCAAGCCCTGAGATGCAGAGACTGGGGATTGGGATGCCATAACATTCCATCCTCCTGACACAGGAGATCTGGAGCAGATCCTAACTCCAGGGACGGAGCTTGAGAGAGTTGTAGAAACAGAGGGTACCACACTTGCCGTGGCCAGTGTGGAGCTATGAGAATCATACGGCCTCTGTCTCTCTGAAGCTTGAACAGGGTTTTGGGAATTAGGGGAATGGGTGGAAAGGCATAAAGGAAGTCTTCACCCCAATGAAGGAGGAAAGCATCCCTGGCCTGAGAGTCCTGAGACGTAATTCTGGAACAGAACCGGGGAAGTTTGGCATTCAACAGACTTCCAAAGAGGTCTATGTCCAGGGTTCCCCAAATATGAAAAATCTTGGCCACCTGGTCTGCATGTAGAGACCATTCGTGTGGAAGCAGAACTCGACTGAGTGTCTACCCAAGAGTTTGTATGCCTGGAAGATACACTGCCAGGAGATGAAAGAGTAGTTACTCACCTGTAACAGGTGCTCTCCAGGAGCAGCAGGAATCAGTCCTCACATATGGGTGACATCGACGTCGATGGAGCCCTTGCGGAGCATTTCCCCAGCTTTCTATGAAAGCCTTTGGGAATGCAGGCACGCATGCGCGGTTCCCTTCCCGCCTAAAGGTGCCATCTTGCCTCAGTCAAATGACATAGCTAAGAACAGCACACAAAAATGTAAAATAAACTATGTACAACTGCAACTCCCAGGGGAGGAGGGAGGGTTGTGAGGACTGATTCCTGCTGATCCTGGAGAACACCTGTTACAGGTGAGTAACTACTCTTTCTCCAGGACCAAGCAGGAAGTCAGTCCTCACATATGGGTGACTCCCTAGCTCTGGGCTACCAGGTACCCAGGCTGAACAAGAGAATTCCCTCTAGTCCCAGCATCAAAGAAAGGCTTTCCACTGACAGAACCTCCACCGGTAGCCCAACAGAGGGCAGGAGTTGCCTAAACCTCAAAGAGATTGCGGAGTACTGCCTGGCCAAAAGCACTGTCCCTACGGGACTCCCTCTCCAGACAGTAATGGGCCGCAGAAGTCTGGCTTGACGACCAAGTTGCAGCCCTGCAGATGTCTACCAACGGTACAGAGCGGAGATGAGCCACTGAGGCAGCCATTGCCCTGACACGATGGGCCGTGACCCGACCCTGCAAAGGAAGGTAAGCTGCCTTGTAAGCCCAGGTGATACAGTCAGCCACCCAAATGGACAAGGTACACTTGGACACAGCTAACCCCAAATTATTAGGGTCAAAAGATATGAAGAGCTGAGTAGCCCTTCTGTGCCCTTGCGTACGGTCAAGGTAGAAGGATAAGGCCCTTCTACAGTCCAGGGTATGCAGAACTGCTTCAGCCTGGCTTGCATGAGGCCTAGGAAAGAATGTTGGAAGAACCACCTCCTGGTTGAGGTGGAAAGAGGAGACAACTTTTGGGAGGAACTTGGGATGAGTCCTAAGGTCTACCCTGTTGCTATAGAAGCGTGTGTAAGGCCTGTCACAGACTAGGGCCTGAAGCTCACTCACTCGCCTGGCCGAGGTAAGGGCTACCAAGAAGAGTGTCTTCCAGGACAAGAAGCGGAGAGGACAAGTAGCCATGGGCTCAAAAAGTGGGCGAGTCAGTTGCTGCAAGACCACATTCAACTCCCACTCAGGAGCAGGAGGACAGACCGGAGGCTTGAGCAAGAGCAAGCATCTGAGAAACCGGGACACAAAGGGATGAACCAACAGAGAATGTCCCTCCACCAATGAGTGGTGAGCTGCTAGAGCTGAGAGGCGGACCCGAAAAGAATTGGACTTAAGTCCTTGATTGGATAAGTGCAGTAAGTACTGAAGCACTACTGGAACAGTACAGGAGAAAGGATCCTCTGTACGTAGGTGACACCACACAGAAAACCTTTTCCATTTGAGAGCATAGGTTTTCCTAGTGGACTGTTTCCTAGAGGCTAGGACAACCTCCTCAACTTCCTGAGGTAGGCTCCAGGGAGCCAAAACTACCCTTGCAGCCTCCATGCCATCAAATTGAGAGATTTGAGATTGGGGTGCAGAAGGGAAACCTGATCCTGAGAGAGAAGGTCGGGTTGCAACCCCAGAGGCAGTGGGGGAATCCACTTCCAGCTGAAGAAGAAGTGGAAACCAAGGCTGTCTCGGCCACCTGGGAGCCACCAGCAGGACCGAGGCCTTGTCCTGAAGAATCTTGAACAGAGTTCGAGCCACCAAGGGCGTGGGAGGAAACGCATACAGGAGGCCCTGAGACCAGGGAATCAGAAAAGCATCTGCTGCTATCCGCAGAGGATGTGGTTGCCTGGAGCAGAACCTTGGCAGCTGTTTGTTCAGAGGACTGGCAAACAGATCTATGGATGGAAGTCCCCATTTCAGGAAAATCTTTTGAACTACCAAGGGATGGAGCTGCCACTCATGGGGCTGCAGAATCCTGCTCAACCTGTCCACCAGGTAGTTCTCCTGGCCAGGCAGATACACTGCCTTGAAGAGCATGTTGTGTCTGAGAGCAAACAAGCAAAGGTCCTGTGCCTCCTGACAAAGGAGCCTGGACCCAGTTCCGCCCTGCTTGTTCACATAAAACATGGCTACCTGGTTGTCTGTTTGAACTAGGACAGACTGATGAGCCAGGGTTTGAGAAAAAGTCTTGAGAGCTAACCGAATAGCCCTGAGTTCCAGGAGATTGATTTACTGTGCGTCTTCCCAGGGAGACCACAGACCCTGGGTGCACTTGCCTAGGCAATGAGCCCCCCAGCCTTGCAGGGAGGCATCCGTGGTCAACACCACTGTGAACCCAGGACTCTGAAAAGGTACCCCTTGTAGCAGATTGGGTGGGTGCAGCCACCAGCTGAGGGAGTTAAGAAATTGTCTGAACACCCTTATCCTATCTCTGAGGCTGCCTGTGGCATGTGACCACTGAGTCCGAAGGCACCACTGTGCAGGTCTCATATGGAGCCTGGCATTGGGGGTCACATGCACTGTCGAAGCCATGTGGCCTAGAAGCCTCAGGCAGAGTCTGGCGGAGACCAGTGACCTGCTGAGAAACTGGTATGCTAAGTTGATCAGTCTTTGGGCTCTGTCTTCTGGCAAGAATGCCTTTGCAAGCAGAGTGTCCAATCTTGCCCCTATGAACTCCAAGTTCTGGGAGGGGAGCAAAGTGGACTTTGCGAAGTTTATGACGAACCCTAAGCTTTGGAGAAGAGTAATAGTTCTGAGAGTAGCTTGTCAGGCCTCCTGGCACGTCTGACCCCTTATGAGCCAGTCGTCCAGATATGGGAAGACAAAGACTCCCTGATTTCGCAGGTAGGCCGCCGCCACTGCCAGGCACTTGGTAAAGACCATGGGAGCGGAGGTGAGGCCAAAAGGCAGTACTCTGTACTGATAATGGTTTCCTCCCACAATGAACCTGAGGTACTTTCTGTGGTCCGGATGAATGAGGATGTGAGTATACGCATCCTTTAGATCTAATGAGCATAGCCAATCTCCCTGCTGGAGGTAGGGCAGAAGTGTTCCAAGAGTAAGCATCTTGAACTTTTCCTTCTCCGGGAACTTGTTGAGGTTTCTGAGATCCAGAATAGGTCGAGGGCCACCGGTTCTTTTGGGTACCAGGAAATATCTGGAGTAGAACCCTCGACCATACAAGTGGGGAGGCACAGGCTCTACCGCCCTGTCCATTAACAGACCCTGGAGCTCCTGAAGGAGAAGATCTGTGTGCAGGGGAGGCCTTGGAGGCTCCCCTGGGAAGTATGGAGGAGGCAGTTGTTGGAAGTGTAGTGCATAGCCCCTGTGGACTATGCTTAACACCCAACTGTCTCCAGTGATGAGTGGCCACTGGTGGGCAAACAGGGCGAGGCAAACTCCTGTGCAGGGTTGGGAGAGCAGGGATGGAGAGGCTATGCCTAAGGAGTCAAAAGCCCCCACCCTGCTGAGTGGGAGCAGGGGCCAGAGGCTTGGGGTCCTCTGCCTACGGGGCCCATTACCCTGCCCCTTGGCTTGCTGACCCTGAGGGGCAGCTTGGGCAGCCTGATATTGTGGGTACTGTTTGTAGGCAGTGCCCTTCCTTGGGTAAAAGGACTTTTTACCTGAGCCCTTCTTCTTGTGAGAAAGGGCAGAAGTCTTTCTAGACAGTCTTGTCCATGTGAGGTGCTCAATCTCGAGCTGTGCGGCATTCTCGGTCATGGGTTTGCCAAAAAGGTTCTCACCTCGGCAAGGGACATCGACCAACTTGTCCTGAACCCATGGCTCAAGGTCCGATGACTGCAGCCATGCCTGGCGTCGAGCCGCGATGCCGGCTGCCGCAACACGGGCCGAAGCCATCGTAGGCAGCGCGGGACATTTTATTTATTTAACTTAGAGCATTCCCAGATCCCCGAGGACAAGGACTTGAACCTCTGCAAGGGTTCCCCGGAGAGACCAGCAGAGAACCCGGCCAGTTCCTTGGCCAGGTCTCGCAAGTACATGCCCATGTACAGCTGGTAAGACTGGAGACAGCAAGCAAGTATCGAGCCCTGGAAGCACTTTCTACCAAAACCATCGAGGTTCCAGGCCTCCCTGCAAGGGGGCACCGCGGAGTGCATCTTCTGACTTTTCAGGCGATGCATGGTCGATTGCACCACCATTGAATGGCGTGGTAGCTGCGCCTTCTGAAAGCCAGGAATCTTCCGGAGTCGATAGATCGAATCGACCTGCTTGCTTAAAACCGGCGCCGAGGCTGGTGCCTCCCACATCCGGAAGAGGAGCCGTTCCAGCATCGGAGGAACCAGGACAGTAAAGGCCTCCTTCGGAGGAGAGTCGTACTGCAGGGCCTCGAGCTCCTCGGCTCGAGGCTCCTCCTCGGGGTCCACAGGGATAGCCAAGGCAGTGGCCATATCCCGAACGAACTCCGAGAACCAGGTATCCTCCAGAGGGGATCTACTCCGAGGTTCAGACTGCAGTGAGTCCGATAGGACGCACCGAGTCTTGAAGGTGTCGGGGGACTCTTCGTCCTCCGTCTCCCATGTGGACTCGTCCGATGAGGAATTGGGGTCCGACCTCGCGGGGCCTGCGAGCACCCGCCCCGACGCCGAAGGCACCGGAGTCGACACCCTCAGTCCCGAATGGGAGGTCGAGGGAGACCGCGACCGAGGTCGACCTTGAGCCTTCATGGTCTCGAGTATCGGCTCGGTCTCTGGGGTAGACTTCGATGTCAATGTCCCGGTGGTCGGGGCAGATGCGCCAGACATGCTGGCCATCAGTGCCCGCTGCTGTTCCATGAAGGCAGACAGTCTGCTCTCCAAGGCTGTCAACCTGAGACTCAGCAGCTCCCGACTCAGGCCCCGGCAGCGCCGGGCCCGATGTCAGCTCCCTGGGAGGAGAGTCCACAAGGACTACAGGGCTTACGTGTCCAGCAGACTCCGGCTCCAGTCGAGGAACTTTGGAAGGCTTCTCCTGTTCCACAGGCCCGGGGCGACGGTCGGAGGTCTGAGACCGAGCTCTCGAGGAACCCGGGACCTCTTCCGACGACGCCCTCACGAGCCGTTTCTTCCTCTTGCGTTCCAGGTCGGAGGACCCCCTTTCCAAGGAGCCACGACGGTGCTCAGGATCCGACTCCCGAGATGTTGAGGCCTCAGATGAGGTCCGGGCCCGGCCGGAGGCTGAGTCAGAAAAAAGCCTTTCCTTTTGGTGCTGACGACTTCGCAGTGCCTTGGAAGACATTTTCCCACATGGTCCACACGTCTTAGGGTCGTGATAAGGACCGAGGCACCGAAGGCAGCAGTCATGTGTGTCGGTGAGAGACATCAATTTCTTGCACCGATCACACTTCTTAAAACCGCTGGAAGCCATCGGGGAAAAAAGAGTCCCCACGAGGTCGAAGGACCGGCATTCCAGGGAAAAAGAAAAAAGGGCGCGAACGCCAGCCACTAATGGCAAAAACCAAAAAAAGAAGATCGGGCTCGATACCGGTGTACTAAACCCGGCGGGAGGGGAACCGGCGTCGAACCGTTGAAGAAAAATAGCGAAAAATCTCAAAAATTCAAACAATTTTCCGGGACGACGAGGACTCACGTCCGGTGGGCTTCACGGAAAACGAGAGACTGAGCAAAATGGCACCTTTAGGCGGGAAGGGAACTGCGCATGCATGCCTGCATTCCCAAAGGCTTTCATAGAAAGCTGGGGAAATGCTCCGCAAGGGCTCCATCGACGTCACCCATATGTGAGGACTGACTTCCTGCTTGGTCCTGGAGAATCTGATGCTCTCTGGCGAGGGCCCATAGTCACAAAGCTTCATTGCAAAGCGACAGAGAGCCTGTTCCCCCCTGCTTGTTCACGTAGAACATGGCTACTTGATAGTCCTCATTCACAAGGAAAGTCTTGTAGTTGAGCAGGGTGTGGAACACTCGAAGAGCAAGGAAGATTGCTCTGAGCTCTAAGAGATTGATATGTAGATGAGTCTCCTATGGAGTCCAGGTGCCTTGGGTGGAGAGGTTTTTCAGGTGAGCTCCCCAACCCATTGGTGAAGCATCTGTTGTGAGAGTTGCCTGGGGTAAGGGTTGTTGAAATTCGGACCCCAGCAACAGGTTCTGAGTGGACTGCCACCATTGGAGGGGCAAAATAAAGCAATTTATGTTTGCTATTTTGTCTGACAGGCACCCTGATGCCTGGGTCCATTGAGTGGATAAAGTCCACTGGGCTGCTCTCATATGAAGGCATGCATAAGGAACCACATGCACGGTAGATGCCATGTGGCCTAGTAGTTGTAGCATTTCTCGGGCAGTGAGATGAGGCTTTAGCACTGCTTGAGAAGCTAACTGCACCATGCGAAGGCAACGGGTCTGGGGAAGATAGGCCCTTGCTTTTCTGGTATCCAGCAAAGCTCCTATGAACTCTAGAGATTGAGTGGGAGTTAGACTGGATTTTGGGATGTTTATGACCAGACCCTAATACTGAAGGATATCATTGTGCAAGATAGAGAAGTCCTGGCCTCTGACTCTGATGGGGCTCGA
Source organism: Ichthyophis bannanicus (assembly GCA_033557465.1). Taxonomy (NCBI): domain Eukaryota; kingdom Metazoa; phylum Chordata; class Amphibia; order Gymnophiona; family Ichthyophiidae; genus Ichthyophis; species Ichthyophis bannanicus. The sequence goes on along the minus strand of CM066035.1, from coordinate 743,785,984 downwards.
ATGAGCCAGTTGTCTAAGTAGGGGAAGACGAATATCCCTAGAGTGCGAAGAAATGCACTTCGTGAACACTCTTAGTGCTGAGGCCAGGCCAAAAGGAAGCACCCTGTATTGGTAGTGCCTTCCCTGGAAAAGGAACCGAAGGAACTTTCTGTGAGTTGGATGGATGAGAACATGAGTGTATGCATCCTTGAGATCTAGAGAACAAAGCCAATCCTGACTCTGAAGGTATGGCAGCAGAGTTCCCAGAGAAATCATCTTGAACTTCTCTTTGAACAGGAATTTGTTCAATTCTCTGAGGTCTAAAATAGGTCTGTATCCCCCTGTTTTCTTTGGGATAAGGAAATAGAGGGAGTAAAACCCTGTACCCTGTTGATGAATGGGTTCTTCTCCTATTGCCCCTTGGGCGAAAAGGATGGTGACCTCTTGATCTAACAGGTTGATGAGAGAGGTCTGAGAATTGAATTGTCTTACCATTGTGGGCGGGGGCATGCATAGAAAGAGAAGCTTGTATCCCTCTCTTATAATGGAGTGTCTCCAATGGTCTGCTGTTATCTGCTCCCATCTGGGGGTAAAGTGACATAACCTTCCTGGAATGGTGGAAGGCTCTGGTCCATTGAGGGCCAGGAAGGCTAAGTTCTCTAGATGAAAGTCAAAGGCCTTGTGGAGGCTGAGACTGCTGAGACTGTTGAGGCTTAGCAGTCTTTGCTTTCCTTTGTTTAGGTGGTTGCTTTTCCTTTGTTTAGGTGGTTGCAGACTGACCTGCAGAACGTCCCTGCTGGGTATAAGAGGGATAAAACCTCTTCTTTTTTGAGAAGAAAGAAATCTTTCAAGAAACCTCTCTCGCAGGATCAGCTGTGGCTTTGGATAGCCTATATAAAGTGGAATTGTCAGCATCCAACTCATTGGCTTTCTCTTGCCAATTCTTGCCGAATAAAAATTCTCACCTGTACAAGGGATATTGCCCAGTTTGTCTTGAACCCAGAGCTCCAGATCGGATGCCTGGAGCCAGGCAATTCTACGTGCACCTATGGCAATGGCAGAGGTTCTGCTTATGCACTCAAAACAGTCAAAAGTGTGTTTACCCAGTGTGAGAAAATCCTGCCTTGTGTCCTCAAGAAGGAGAGGTCTAAGAACCTCTAAATCTCCTGTGACTTCTTTAAGGGACATTCCCATATAGCACAGTTACTTACCTGTAACAGGTGATCTCTGGGAACAGCAGGAATTAGTCCTCACATATGGGTACGTCGGAACCGACGGAGCCGGCGCGGGAAAGCTCCCCAGCTTTTCAGATGAAAAGCTTTTGGGGCTTCCCACAGCGCATGCGCGCTGCCTTCCCGCCTTCCTTACCAGCTCTCTTCAGTTCGAGTTTATAGCTGAGACAATAGAGAGAGGAAAGGAAGGTAGATAGATAGAAGATACAACTCCTAGGGGAGGTGGGTGGGTTGTGAGGACTAATTCCTGCTGTTCCCAGAGATCACCTGTTACAGGTAAGTAACTGTGCTATCTCCAGGAACAAGCAGGAATAAGTCCTCACATATGGGGACTCCCTAGCTAAGATGCCTGGGAGATCCCCCTCCAAGGGTAAACCATCTTCGTATGGATCTCAGGCATCCATTCAGGGAAGGTGGGCAGGAGTTGCTTAAGTATGGAACAGGTGTTTGAGGACAGCCTGACCAAACAAGGCATCCCGGCGGGAGTCCTTGTCCAAACAGTAATGGGCTGTGAAGGTATGAACCGAGGCCCAAGTGGCTGCTCGACAGATTTGATCGATGGATACAGAGTGAAGATGAGCCATAGAAGTAGCCATGGCTCTCACATTGTGAGCTGTGACATGGCCTTCCAGAGAAATATTCTTACTCTGGTAAGCAAAAGAAATACACTGAGCAATCCAATTGGAAAGTGTACGTTTGGAGACTGGAAGTCCCAAATGAGAAGGATCAAAAGCCACAAAAAGTTGGGAAGACTTTCGATGTGGCTGAGTCCTGTTGAGGTAAAAGGCGAGAGCTCTTTTACAGTCAAGAGTATGAAGGTTCCTCTCTGCACTGGATGCATGAGGAGCCGGAAAAAAAAAAAAAAAAAGGTAGATATACCTCTTGATTAAGATGAAAAGGCGAGACCACTTTGGGCATAAAGTGGGGGTTCGTCCTAAGGACCACCTTATCATGATGAAACCTAGTATAAGGTGGATTAGCCACTAAAGCCTGCAGTTCACTGATGCGGCGAGCTGAAGTGACTGCAATAAGGAAAACTACCTTCCATGAAAAAAATTTCAAGGAGGTGGAGTCCAAAGGCTCAAAAGGTGGCTTCATAAGCTGACCTAGAACTAGGTTCAAATCCCATGCTACCGGCGGAGGTCGGATGGGAGGTTTAGTTAAGGTCAGGCCTCTCATGAACCTTGCAACAAGAGGATGAGAGGAAACAGGTTGTCCATTTATAGGTTTTAAGGATGCTGCAATAGCACTTAAATGGACTCGTACTGAATTCGTCTTGAGGCCTGCATTGGAAAGATGCAGGAGATAGTCTAGTAGAGAATTCAAAGGAAGTGCCAGAGGGTCAAGACCCTGTTGAGCACACCAAATGGAAAAACGTTTCCATTTGAAAGCATAGGAACGCCTGGTAGAGGGTTTCCTAGAGGCATGAAGGATATCTTTCACTGGTTGAGAAAGATTAAACTCATGAAGGCTTAAGCCTTCAGTAACCAAGCTCGGAGATGTAGGGACTTGGGGTTTGGGTGCCACAAAGTCCCTTTCTCCTGAGACAGAAGGTCTGGCGCAGCTCCCAGGTCCAGGGAGGAGCCCTGGGAGAGCTATAGAAGTAGAGGGAACCACACTTGGCGTGGCCAGCGTGGAGCTATGAGGATCATCGACCCGTGATCCCTCTGAAGTTTGAACAGAGTCTTGGGAATCAAAGGAATGGGTGGAAAAGCATACAGGAATTCCTGACCCCAATGCAGGAGAAAGGCGTCGTTGGCCTGAGCTCCCTGACACGGAGTCCTGGAACAGAACCGGGGAAGTTTGGCATTCCACGGACTTGCAAAGAGGTCTATGTCCAGGGTCCCCCATTCCTGAAAGATTCTGCGTATCTGGTCCATATGCAGGGACCATTCGTGTGGAAGCAGAACTCGACTGAGTCTGTCTGCCCGAGAGTTTTGAACTCCTGGAAGGTATACTGCCAGAAGATGAATTTGATGCTCTCTGGCGAAGGCCCATAATCTGAGAGCTTCGTTGCAAAGCGACAGAGAGCCCGTCCCTCCTTGTTTGTTGACATAGAACATGGCTACCTGATTGTCTGTCTGGACTAGGACAGTCAGGTTGACAAGGAGGGTGTGGAAGACTGTGAGGGCAAGGAAGATTGCTCGCAGTTCCAGAAGGTTGATGTGAAGGGTGGTCTCTTGGGGAGACCAGGTGCCCTGAGTGGAGAGGTGTTGGAGATAAGCTCCCCACCCTGTTTGGGAGGCATCTGTTGTGAGGGCTGCTTGGGGCAACGAAGGTTGGAAGGGGGTCCCCAACAACAGATTTTTGGAGGATGTCCACCACTGGAGAGACCAAAACAGACGTTTTGAGGTGAGTACTTGGTCTGAGAGCGCTCCTGATGCTTGAGACCACTGGGTGGCCAAAGTCCATTGAGCTGCCCTCATATGGAGACGAGCGTAGGGCACCACATGGACCATGGAGGCCATGTGGCCCAGAAGTTGCAGCAGTTCCCTGGCTGACAAGTGACTTCTGGACTGAGCCTGGGAGGCCAAGCTGATTAGTCGTTGGCCTCGGACCAGAGGGAGGTAGGCCCTTGCAGTGGTGGAGTCCAAGTGGGCCCCTATGAATTCCAGGGACTGAATAGGGATGAGTTGGGACTTGGGAATGTTTACCACAAGTCCCAGATATTGAAGAATACGCCTTGTGCGGTCCAAGGAAATCTGGGCTTCTGACTGAGATGGAGCTCGGATGAGCCAGTCGTCCAGATATGGGAAGACGAAGATTCCCATGCCTCTTAGAAATGCGGCTACGACTGCCATGCATTTTGTGAATACTCTTGGAGCAGAGGCGAGACCGAAGGGAAGTACTCTGTATTGGAAATGTTTTCCCTGGAACAGAAATCGAAGATATTTTCTGTGGGATGGATGGATGAGTATATGAGTGTACGCATCCTTGAGATCTAGAGAACAAAGCCAATCCTGACTCTGAAGGTATGGAAGGAGAATGCCCAGAGAGAGCATTTTGAATTTCTCCTTGAATAGAAACTTGTTCAATTCTCTCAGATCTAGGATAGGTCTGAAGCCCCCTGTCTTCTTTGTTATGAGAAAATAAGGGGAGTAGAACCCTAACCCCTGTTGAGGAAGAGGAACCTCCTCTATTGCCCCTTGGGCAAGGAGAGAGGAGATTTCCTGACCCAACAGGGTCAGAAGAGATGGGGGAGAACTGAATTGCCTCACCATGGTATGGGGAGGAAGGCTGGAGAAATGAAGTTTGTAGCCCTCTCTGATGATAGAGAGGGTCCATTGCTCTGATGTTATTTGCTCCCATCTGGGAGCAAAGTGAACTAACCTTCCAGGTATGGTGAGAGGCTCTGGTTGTTCCAGAGCCAGAAATGGTAAGTTCTCTAGGGGCAAGTCAAAACCCCTGAGGGGGTTGAGCCTGCTGGGGTGTAGCAGACACTGCAGACTTTGACTTTACTTGCTTAAATTGCTGACGTTTAGCAGCAAAGCGAGGCTGAGAAGATTGTTGGCCAGTATTTGTGGAAAATCTGGCCTTCTTATAGTAAGGCCTTTTAAAAGACTTCTTTTTGGCAGGAGTAGAAGTAGACTTAGAAAGTCTATCTAGAGTGGCATTTTCTGCATCCATTTTAGCAGCTTTAATTTGCCAGTCTTCACCAAATAAGTTCTCACCTGTACAGGGCAGATTCCTTAGGCCATCCACAACCCAGGGTTCTAGGTCAGAAGCCTGGAGCCAAGCAAGACGTCGGGCTGCAATAGCAATTCCCGAAGCCCTGCCAGCAACCTCAAAGGATTCAAAGGCTGCCCTGTTGGAAAACTTGGAGACCTCTGAAAGTTGTGTCACCACAGAAGTGAAGTCCTCCTTTTTATCCTCAGGGATAAAGGGGCAAAATGCCGTACCTTTAGGGCAAGTTCTCTGAGAAACATGCCCATATAAAGGCTGTAAGAATTGATCCTGGCTATAAGCATACTAGCCTGGAAGATCTTTCTACCAAAAAAAAGAGTCAAGGGTCTTACATTCTCGCCCTGGAGGGGTAAAAGAGTGCCTTTTGGGACTCTTTATCCTCTTCATAGCAGTGGAGTGGTGAGGCAGCTGAGTTTTTTTTTTTTTTTTTGAAACCCAGGAGAAGGGGGGACCCGGTACATGGTGTCCAACCTACGAGAATGAGGAGACAGAATTAGAGGAGTCTCCCACAAATCCATCAAGTGTTCTTGAAGGATTTCATGGATAGGCAGAGTAACTGCCTCTTTAGGAGCTTTAGAGTATCCTAAAATATCCAATTTTTTTGATCTGGGTTTCTTTTCAGAAGATGTAGCAATAGAAGTCCTTTAGCTACATCAACAATGAAATCCTGAAAGGATAAATCCTCTGGAGGAGACATCGCCCTCTTTAGAGAAGAGGGCTCCTCAGGAAGATCAAACTCAGCAGAGTCATCAGAGGAATTGAACTCATCAGAAGAATCTGAGTATTCTCTCTGTGCTTGCAATGCACGATACGCGTACCGATCGATATCGAGATCGGGCGTATGGGGCATGGGATTGGTATCGGGCAAAAGCCTGAATCCAGCAAGCGGAACCGATCGACGCTTGGAAGTCGATGGTCTCGGTTCCGGTGAACCGGGGTCGGTACCGATGGAATCGGTACCGAGGGCGTCGCAGCCTTAATGAAAGCCAGAACGGCCTGCTGCATGGTCTGGACAGTATTGCCCATGGACGCCACTGCTGCCTGGATGTTGGTACCGGTATCGACTGGTACCCCAGAGCAGTCTAACAGGTGATCAGTCGAGGCCGTGCCATCGATGTCAACCTGTAACCCCATAGGTGATGCTTTGGAGGCCGGAGCCTCCCGCCGGGGTTTTTTGGTGTGGGCAGAATCCTCGAACTCAAGATTGAGAGCCTCTCGATCTTTTGAAAGAGATTTGCTTTTAGAGGATTTGCCCACAGAAAGTTTGGTTACCTGAGATCCATCCGGAGAGGAAGACCTGGATGACTGTGATGCTGGATTATCTGAAGCAAACAGCACATGGAACTTGTTGGCCCGGTTCTGCATACCACGTTTAGACATCTGGGAGCAGAATGGGCAGTCCGGTATGGAGTGGTCAGGTCCCAAACATTTAAGACACCATTCATGGGTGTCTGAGAGAGAAATAACAGCACTGCACTTGGTACACTTTTTAAAACCAGGAGCTGGCTTCTCCATGAGGAGAATTAGTGTAGGCCTGAAGGCCTAGCAAAAGTTACCACGTTGTGCTGAAATCAAAAAAAGGGGTTTTTTTTGTTTTTTTTTAAGAAATAAAGGAAGAGACCTGCAGTACCGGTTTTGGTATGGGGAAGGCAGGTACGCGGTCAAAAGAAACAAATTAAAATAACAATTTCTTCAGCGGTGACAGGAACACGACCTGCTGGCTCCGTGGAAAAAGAGAAACTGAAGAGAGCTGGTAAGGAAGGCGGGAAGGCAGCGCGCATGCGCTGTGGGAAGCCCCAAAAGCTTTTCATCTGAAAAGCTGGGGAGCTTTCCCGCGCCGGCTCCGTCGGTTCCGACGTACCCATATGTGAGGACTTATTCCTGCTTGTTCCTGGAGATATAAAATATAGGAACTGATCCTGGCAGAAAGCATGGAAGCCTGGAAAGTACGACGTCCAAAGGCATCCAATGTTCTACACTCACGTCCTGGAGGATTAGAGGCATGCCTCTTTGCACTCCTGATCCTTCTCATAGCTGACTCCACCACAATGGGGTGGTGGGGAAGCTGAGATTTCTGGAAGCCAGGACAAGGAGGGACTCGATACATGGTATCCAGTCTGCGAGAGTGAGGAGAAGTGGTGAGAGGTGTCTCCCACATTCTCAACATGAGATCATGTAAAATCTCATGGATAGGCAGGGTAGCTGCCTCTTTAGGAGCTTTGGGATATTGTAAAATTTCCAACTCCTTAGCTCTGGGCTCTGTTTCAGAAGTCACAGTAATGGACAACCCACGAGCCACCTCCCTGATGAAATCCTGAAAGGAGTTATCTTCTGGAGGAGACATCCTATGTTTAGGAGAGGAAGGTTCCTCCGGGAGTATCCTGGTACCGGCATAGCTGTCAGAATCCTCGGAGTCCTCCGAGGATTCGAAGTATCGCCTGTCCAGATGCTCTTGAATAGACCGATACCCATACCGACCGAAGTCGGTACCGGGGGTAATCGGTACCGGTGTATCGGCTCCATCGCATGACTGGGTGCCGGCAAAGCCGATACCGATGTTGATGCTATCGGTACTGGTACCGGTACCGAGACCGGTACTGGCATTGGTGCTGGTTGAACCGTCTGATGCGGTTTCAAGGGGGCATCGATGCCGCAAGGAGAGCCGCCAGACTGCGTTCAATAGCCAGGAACCTCTGGTCTATCAACGCTGCCGATGCCTGGGTATCGGTACCGGAAGCAGCCGGTAGCCCAGAGCATGGCACCAGTAGTTCTGCCGAGGTCGAGGGATCGAGAACATCCTGGAGCCCCGATAATGCTTTGGAAGCCGAAGCCTCCCGCCGGTGCAATTTTGCCAGTATGGAACCCTCAAGGGCAACGCCAGAGGCATCTCGATGCTTGGAAGGAGATCTACCCTTTGAGGACCGGCTGGACTTATATTTAGTTACCTGAGATCCATGGGAGGAAGACGAAGCCCTGGAAGACATTGATGCCACAGAGGCTGCATCGGAGGGAAAAAGGGCACTGAGCTTGGCAGCTCGGTTCTGTCGACCCCTTTTGGACATCATGGCACAAGCCATACACTCAGAGATGGAGTGGTCAGGACCTAAACATTTAAGACACCACTCGTGGGTGTCGGTGACGGAGATGGTACCACCACACTTGGTGCACTTTTTAAAACCCGAGGTGGGTTTCTCCATAGTGGAAGGAAATTTTGGGCCTAAGGCCCAAAATGGCGCATGCAGCTGGGAAGAAAAAAATAAGGAATTGTTGGGAGTATAAAGTGGAAAAATACTCTCACCACTGCTCCGTGGAGAGCTGACGAAGTGCTGCAGGGCTAGCATTACCATCTGCATCCCCAGGCAGTGGATCGATCACGCGCTCTCCTGCACAGACCTCCAGCCCTGGGTGACCTGCCCCCCAGCCAGCCAGACTGGCATTCAATGTGAGAATCACCCACTGTGGCTGCTCAAACAATACTCCCGCTGCTAGATGATTGCCGCCCAACCACCAATGGAGGCTCTGCTGCACTCTATCCGGACACTGTAGCCTGGAGGACAACTCCTGCATCTGCAGGGACCAGCGGGTCATGGCGGCCTGCTACAGAGGGTGCATATGCACTCGAGCCCACGGAATGATGAACAGTGCCGCTGCCATGGACCCCCAACAGTGGGCTGTGCTGCCGCCAGAAACCGCCACTGTATCTTTCCAATGTGGCCCCAGGAAGGAAAACCCTCCCTTCCTTTGTATCAAACAGCATGCCCAAGTACAACAACCACTACACCGGCTGTAGCAGACTCTTGGCGAGGATGACTATCCAGCCAAGTTCCTGGAGAAAATGCACCACTCGAGCCATGGCCACCGGCACTTCCTGCTCTGATTTTGCTTGAATAAGCCAATCATCCAGGCAGGGATGCACTAAAATCCCCTCTCACCTTAACGCCGCTGCCACCACCACCATGACTTTTGTGAAGGTTTGTGACGCAGTGGTAAGGCTGAAGGGCAAGGCCTGAAACTGGAAGTGCCCCTTGGGCACCACAAATCGCAAGAACCGCTGATGATCCAGATGAATCTGGATATGAAGATAAGCCTCCATGAGATCCAGAGCCAAGAGGAACTCCTCTTGTCTCACTGCCATCATTACCAAGTGCAGTGTCTCCATCCAAAAATGTGGTACCTTCAGTGCCCTGTTTACATGTTTGAAATCCAAGATGGGCTGAAAGGAACAGTTTTTCTTCAGTACCACAAAATAAATGGAGTACCGACCGCAGTTGTGTTGGTCTGCTGGTACCGGCACTATTGTCTGCAATTGGAGCAACCAGTGCACAGTGTCTGATGCCGCTCTGGTCTTTGCCCAAGCCCGGCACAGGGATTGTACAAAGGCATTGACAGGGGTCGAGCAAATTCCAAGGCACATCCTTGCTGAATGATCTCCAGAACCCATTGGTCGGACGTGATCGTGGCCTAGGTGGCCCTTGTAACAGTCTGCCTAGGCCACCCTAGCTTCATGTGGCTTCTTACCAGTCGCTGGTGGGGATGGGAAGAAGCCCCTGCTGGCTCCTCTGAAGCCTCGAAAACTTGGTCCCCAACTGCTGAAAAGATGAAAAATGGTTGGGGTGAAAACTCCTTAAGTCTCTAGGCTGAACCCGCTGCAGCTGCGTCGTCGTCTGCTTGGGATCCTTCGGGCGATCCTCCGGCAGACACCCACCCTTGGAATCACTTAAATCCTTAACAAGCTTATCCAAGGTCTCGCCAAAGAGAGCTTTCCTTTATAAGGCAGCTTGCTAAGACAGGTCTTGGATGAAACATCTGCATCCCAACTGTGGAGCCAAAGAAACCTCTGACCCACAATAACCGAAGCCATTGTCTTGGCCATGGCCCTTACCATATCATAGCAGGCATCTGCAAAGTGTGCCACGGCCGACTCTAGCTTGGCTCCTTCAGAACTGGACACCTATTCCAAACCACCTGCTGCCAATGCCTGCAGCCACCTAATCAAGACCAGAGTCACATAGGCCCCGCAAATGGAAGCCTGCAGTGTCAGAGCGCTAGTATCAAAGGCCTGTTTCAACAAGGACGCCAACCTACAGTCTTGAAGGTCCATCAGGGCCGCCCCACCCTCTACTGGGATGGTTGTTTTCCTTGTTACTGATGTAACCAGCGCATCCACCTTAGACATCTTCAACAGTTCCTTATCCTCCAAAGGGATCAGGTAGACGCCCCATCGCCCGACATCCCCTCAGGGCTGCCTCAAGGACCTCCCATTCAGCTTCAATCTGCCAAATAACCCTGTGCACTGGGAAACACGCCTGGGAGCCCTTAAAGCCCTGCAGCAGAGGGTCTTCCAGGGGCTCCTCAGAGAGCACTGGGGTCGCTACAATATTAAGAGCTGCCAGGGAATAACTAATCAAAGGAGCCAGCTCTTCCCTGTGAAACTGTCTAAACACACATGGGTCATTGCCCAGAGGGAGCGCCCCCTCTTCCAGGTCTGTCCCAGCTGGCTCTCCCCAGAGGTTAGAGGACCCTTCACCCAATTCCTCTGTCATCGCAAATTGTGGGGAATGCTGCTCCCCCATTTCATCCATCTTTTTCTTCTCAGGAGGCTCCCCTGACACTGGGAGAGCATCCTGCACTATTTGACCCCCTGGTAAGGAAGTGCTCTGAGCCTGGGAAAGAGCCTCAGTTTCAGACTTTTGGAGTTTTGACAGTAAGCCTTATCCAAGGCTAAAATAAAATCGGGAGAAAAGAAACTTGCTACATCTGCTGCTGCCCCGGGAGCTAAACGCAGGGCTGAAATGGGTTATGACATTTTTAATCTTCCCACGGCCTTTTTACTTCCCCCCCCCTTGAGGAAATGGCTGGCTAGCTTAAAATGGCCGTTTTTCCTGCAGAATTCAGTTCCTGAGTCTCAGCCTGACCCGCTCTGTCTCCTGCATCATTTATTTATTCACATTCTCTTATATACCGCGCTATTCTGCATCAGTGTGGTTTACATTGAACAAACTGAAATTACACTGAATAGGGCATTATAACTTGGAGATAACTATTTTACAGGGAACATGGGCTATGGAGGGTTAAGTGGCTTCCCCAAGACCACAAGGAGCACCTGAATATCTCACAGCCCTCGCTCCAGACAGCACAAGACCCAAAGGCAGTCCCTGCAGAAACCATGTGCCTGTAAGCTGCAGGAGCCGCCACATGCTAAACAGACAGGGGAACCCGCCGTCATGCGTCCCACTCCTGCTAAGCACGAAGAACCGAGGTAGGCCCGATCATGTGGAAATGCTGCTAAGGCACCAGATGCTCTTAGCCAAACTGCTGCCGGGAACTTTTGTGCTACAGACTTGCCCTACCAGACCCTTCAGCACACTAAACAATCAATCACTTGGAGCCACATTCTCTTGTCTCTTCCCTCCCCCCCCCCACCCAATTTGAAGCACCGTGAGACTCTCTACTCATCAGGAAGCCCAGGAACCTCACCAGGTCTGTGGCAATCCCGCAGGGGGGGGGGGGGGGAGAGCCAGGAACACCCACCTATTTACCCCAGGGCTTTATTGGCTTCAAATTTTCTGAGATCCTGTCAGGACTGCTCCACCTCCAATGAGCCCACCACTCCACCAGCTATGGGAGCTGGGTTCACTCCACGGCTTTTCCACTTTATACTCCCAACAAGTAACGAACCCAAAGATAAAAAGAGAAAGGACCGGAATAGAAACTTCCCAAGAAGCCTCCCTCCAGAAGGCTGCTCCCTCATCTGCTGAGGACTGAGGCTACTAGATTCCAGAGCTGAGGGGAGTGGGGGGGGGAGGGAGCTCATGTGGTGATTTCAGAATCCTGTCATACTCAGTCTTCAGCCTCTGTTGGAAGAGGAAGATCCAATCGTGTCCTTTTCCTGGACTGGAGGGATGATCTGGAAGGTATCACTTAAAAAACAAATTCCACAATGATTAAACTGAGCCCTATAGGGCCTTCCCTTCCTCTTCTACAGGACCTTGCCAATTTATCAGCTCAGGTACCCAAAGGGCAGCTCCAACCAGCACTCTTCAACAGAGGGAAGCCGTCTATCTATCCTGTCTTCTACTTTATTTATTGATTTATTTTTAATTTGCCTCTCCTGACCTATACCTCAGTGCAGCCCAGACTGCACAGGTCTTATCCTATCTGCTGGAAACTGAGAAACACTGCCTTCTGATAAGGGACTGCCTCTCTTATCGGAAGTTGGCAATTCTCAGTCTCCATCTGCTGGAGGAGGGACAAAACCCAGGAATCTGGATGGGACTGGAGGGAGCTATGGAAGGAATACAAATGTATACACAGAACTTTCGCTTTTCTTTGCCAACTTATGTGCTTTGATATTTGCACTTGCACAGAGGCATAAGGATGTTCACTAAACACTATGAGACATGCTAGGACCCCTACAGGCATCTCAGGTGTTCTGAATTTCTTCTTATTACCCTGCGCAGCTGACCTATGTTGCCAGCTTATTTATCTACTTGGACTTTGCTACTCTGGAATCGGACTGACCCCAACAACCTCACTCCCTCCAAGCAGAGCTGAACATATTGACCTTTGTTTCTTCCAGTGGTAGGGTTTTAACTAGTTAGTTTTATTCTATGCTTTCTAGTGCAGCGTTGGACATGTGACATTTGGTTATCAGTTTAGTTATTTATTAGCATTTATACAGCAGCAACTAAACAAAAAGTTCTGTTATTAATTAGTATTAGGGTTAATATTACATAAGATATTTTTATACCACAACAAAATCTTAACATATAAACCATAGATCTCTACTCCTGCTGACACTCATTGTCAGAAGTCTTATAGAATAGATTGAGGGGGCTAAGCAGATGCCCCATCAGCATAATCAGTGAGTTATATATCTCTTGTCTGCTTATACTCCTACAAACCTAGATGTCAGTAAGTCTCATGCCCTCTTGTACGTCAACCAATCCAATCCCCCATACCGTATACAGACACTGCAATCCCCCAACATATACCCAGTGATACCTATCCCCAAATTACTGAATTTACAGATTTGTAAATATCAGGAGTTGAAGACTCTTCAGTATTATTTGTGCATGAAAATGATTCATTTAGGGTTGCCAACTATCCAGTTTTAAGTGAAGTGCTACATTTGGTTGAAGTATTGATAGAGCAGCTGCCATCTCCCCTCCTCAGCACCACTTCCTGTTTCTACAGGGTAGAAAAGCAGCTCCTCATTCTGCTGTATTATGCTCTCTCCCCTGTTTCCTTTCCAACACAGATTAAAAGCCTTGAGGAGTCAAGCACAGCTTTCTTGTGGATCAACCCTATTTCCTGTCCTGAACCAAGTGGAAGCTTGGGGAGAGGCTCCAACAGCAATTCTGGGTGCTGCAGTAACTCCTTAAGACCTAGAAAAGCCTTGAAGATTGGGGGGGGGGGGGGGGGGAAGAGAGAAACAGGGGATCCCAGAAAATAGAGGGGGCTTACTGTAGGTACATGAGAGATATCGAGAGAGAGAGATCAAACAGAAGCGAAACTAGACTTACCAGGAACTCCAGTCCAGTTCCAACCTCTGGGTAGTGTACCTCTTCCAGCAACTTGGAGACCGAGCATGTCGTCTGTTAACGACCTCACTGTACTTAGGTAGCCAGCTCCACCTACCAGCCCCAGTAACCTATTGACAAAGCAGACTCATAGGAGCAAGAAATAAGCTAAGGTAGACCTACGTTAGCCATACTCCAAAACAAAAACCAGATCCAACCACCTCTTCAGGGACCCTCTGGCAGCAAGGAAGAAAGAAGGCTTACCCGTCAATTTTCTGAAAGGGCTCGCGACAGTTGGCCAGATGGACTTCCTTCCTTGATACTATGTGCCGGACCATTCTCACCCAGCAAACTCTACTCATTACCCGGGATCGCCAAACTGCCACAATTACTATAGCAGGGAGGGATCCAGGACTGGACTGGAGTTGCTCAAGGAACAAGAATTAGCAGGTATGTCTAATTTTGCTTTCCTTATCGTCCCTTCAGTCCAGTCCTGACCTCTGGGATGTACCCGCAAGCCCGGCCTAAAATGACTGCCGACTTAGCCCTCCCCTAACCTGCATATCCAGGCAGTCATGCTTCACCAAAGGTCTGAAGAGAAGACCAAGTAACCGCCCCTACAAAACAGTTAATGGTACAAAACCTGGGCCCTACACTCCATTGTAGCAGAAATGCCGGATCTCTAGACAAAAAACAAAACAAAACACACAGCCTGTCCACCTTTCGGGAAGGCTCTGTCCTTTTCAAATAGCACCAAAACTCAACACATGGCCAACTGGCGCTACTGCTGGTCTGATGCCACCAACAAACCCCAGCCAGGTGACTGGTTGGATAACATGAAAGCCGAGAGCACCGTAGGTCAACACACCGGGACCGATCGCAAGACTACCTTCTCTTTGAAAATGGAGAGAAAAATTTCAGGATAAGACTGTGCTGGAAGTTCCACTATCCTACGAGCGGAGCAGATGGCCACCAGAAGTCTCCTCCTAAGCTTTCAGACCTTCAGAGTGACTAAGCTCAACAACTCCTCCGCTCTCCTAACACCACTAAGCTGAAGTCCCAGGAAGGAACCGCCGCCCACCACTGCTTGAACGCACTGAGATAGCGTACCATCTCCAAGTGCTACCCTAAGGACACCCCCTAGACATCACCCCGGTGGCCAATTCTTGCCGCCACCTGCACCAGCAAGCAACTGCAGGCCAACCCTTGACTAGGCCTGACTGAAGGAAGGTTAAAAACCAAACCATCAGGAATGGACATTGAAAGAGGCCTGGCACTGGTGCTCCCCGCACCAGGCCTCAAAACACCCCCCCCACACGGATCAATGCCAACTATGCTGACCGCTTCAGTGCCCTCACCATAGTGGCAGAGACGCCTGGCTTGCTCAACCAACCCTATCTAGAAACATAAAATAAGACTGCATCGATCCTCCTGCGACCTCCAAAACTGGTCCCTGGAGCAAGCCCAGCAGACGCCACAACTGCACCATAGTCCTTCTGATGAGTTCCACATACTACAGTCCGCTGGACCAGTCGGGGGCACTGAGAATCATTCGCCCTCGATGCTCCCTGATTCACTGTACAACGTGCACATGAACGCCCCGGAAGGGAAACAGAGCAGCCCCCCCGTGGGCCAACTCTGCACTAGAGCATCTAGGCCTTCCGCCAAACTCTTCTGTCACCTGCAGAACCTGTTCGCCTTGGCCGTCGCCAAGGTCACCCTCATATGTTATGGGCAAGCCACACATCCACGTTATTTACGAGCAGTCATCAAGTGTCCACCATTCTGGGTTGAAGTGTCCATGACTCAGCCCATCTGCCGCCATCTTCTCCCATGTCCATGACCTGGGCCACCGAAATGGCTAACAGAAGTGTCTCCAACCAGTCCAACAAGCCTCACTTTCCAGGCGGACACCTCCCGTGCCCCCCTGCCAATTGATGTAGATCACCGTGGTGGTGTTGGGGAAAAATGAACCAGCTCTCCTGACGGAAGAGGAGAAAAACTCCTAGCCTGCTAAAAATACTGCCCACCTCAAGCCAGATGAATGTCCAGCCGCACTTTCCTGGTGACCAGTGAGCTTGGGCCACCCAGCCCTCGCAATTCACAACGAACACCAGTCTCCTCAGTTGGGGAGTGTAAGTTAACCAGTGTGATGACTCCAGAAGCATTCCAGCCTCTAGCTGATTTGCTGTAGTTGCCCTCCGAGTACTTTACAGGCTGCTCCCTGACCAAGTAAGGATCAGTCCAGCAGAAGGCATTGCAAAGACCAGCACCCGGAGCAATGGGTGTATGCAGGCCCGTGTCCACTGCCCCACTCTATTGTAGCTGCCATTGTCTTCCGCAGCTGAAGATAATGTCCCGTAGAAGGAGACTACCTCCTGGTCCTCTGTTCCAGGGGGAACCTCCTGCCATTGCGTGTTCCACAGGACACGCAAAGGTACTTCAGGTCCTGCAAAGGAGACAGCTCACTCTGTGCCACATTGATGACCCAGACGAGACACTGCAGCAACTCTACAAGCGCGCTACAGCTCACTCACTCTGCTCCCCGGACTTTACCGGAAAGCGCCCATCCTTGAGGAAAAGATGAATCAGTGACCTTGGAGAAGGCGAGCGGGCTGTTGGCCAGTTGAAAAGGAACGCTTGGAACTGAAACTGCTCTTTAGGTTCACAAAATGCAGGAACTGATGCTGTTCCAGACGGATCAGAATGTGTAAGAAACCTCCATGAGGAGAAGGGAAGTAAGAAACTGCCGTTTCTGAACAGCTGTCCAGAGGCTCCCCCTGTGGCACCAAAGCACCCGTAAACATTTGTTTACATGTTTGAGGAACAGAAGAGGCTGAAAGCTACCTCTTGATATATTTTTTGGGTGTGATGACCTAAATAGAGAATCGATCTCTGCTGCCCTTTGGCAGCCCCTAACTGCATCACCTGTTTGAAAATGACTTGCCCAGCATTTATGCTTCGGTCTCGTACAAAGGAGGGATCAAGGAACCTTGTAAGCTCCAGTGTGTAGCCCTCCTGAAAAATTTTGAGACCCCCTAGGCCTGGGCCTGTCTTGCTTTCTCAAGTCACCTTCAGGACCCAAGGGGCAGCAGCGGGGTGGTAATCACGCACCGCTCCAAGGAGGCCCCGGCAGGCTTGCTCCCAAGAGGGACACATCCCTCTGGTACGGAGCAACCTGTGCCATGCGGAATCAGCGAAAAAGCCAACTGACCTCGTGTTGGCGCCACAGAGCACCCCAGTTTGTCCTTCGGCAGGTGCCCCACCTTGGACTCCCCAAGTTCACCACAAACTTCCTCAATGCTACTACCAACAGAAGCTTGTCTTCAACCGGTAGCTCATTCCCGACGTCCTGGAGGAGACCTCCGACGACCAGTTATGCAACCAGACATAGCGGAGGGCCACTACCCCTAAAGCCATAGTCCATGAGAGCTCTTGGAAAAGATTGCAGATGCCTCCCTATCCACTGCTGCTGCCTCTGGCCTTTGAGGCTGCTCTGCCAGCTCTAGAATTCTCTGCGCCCAGCTAGGGCAGGTTCTGGCAAGAACCACTCCACTAATGGATGCTTGGAATGAAAGGGAAGTGCTAAGCAATGCCTGCTTCCCCAAAGGAGCCAAGTTATCATCCTCAACATCCCTAAGGGCCAAACTACCCCCCCCCCCCATGGGAAAAGTAGGGTTTTTGGTTACCGCTGACCGAACAGCATCCATCTTGGGGGAACAGGAAGGCTCACTGTCGAGTTCCGGCAGAGGATAAAGACGCACCATGGCTCTTGTCCCCTTCAGACCAGCCCCTGGGAAGCCCCACATATTCTGATCATCTGTAACTCACTCTACTGCCATGGAAATCTCTTTGCGACTTTCTGGCAGCCTGCCACAGTGGATCCTGTCTGGCACCCCTTCCAGGCTTCTCCGGTAGGCATACTAAGAGCTTTAAGTGCTTGGACTATTAAGAGTTGCCACTCTTTGCGGTGGACGATTCGTACGATATGAGAACAGGCCTTGGATAGTCTCATGTCTTCTTCTACCTCATCCTGTCCTTCTGCATCCCCCTAATCTTTGGAATGTAGGGAGCCCCCTAATCAAACCGTATCTGTGACACAAAGGGTCCAGAAAAGGAGCGGTCCACTGCCCCACGCTCCCAACATCAGTGGCACGGACTTCGTTCCTCTCTGGAGTTGGGCTGTTGTCATTGCCATTGTTGTAGGAGCAGCCTGTGGCCCTTGTGGCTCATACTACATCCTCAAAGGCCCCAGAGGGCCCCACATGAGTGGAATTAGCTGTGCAGTCCTGTATGTCTTCCTCCGCCGCATGGGCATCTGTCCCACATTTTGACCTATTCTTGAGGCTGCAATGGTGCCCTAGTGCACCCCATAGGCAGCTCCTGTGGTCCTTAGCAGCATGGCAGCATCAGGGGAAGGGTAATCAGAGCCCCTGCTATCTCCTTTTTTGCCCTGCCTGGCCCTGGAAGTCCTGTTCCAAAGATGTTTCCTCCAGCAAGTAACCCTGGCAAATGCCAATGTCCGAGATTGCCCCATGCCAGGTCCCGCTAAAAAGCACCACGGTCTGGCCAGCATTCCAGGAGGGACTGTGACCGCCCCTGAACAGGGATCTCAGCAGACCGCTAAGGAGCCTGAACTGACTGAACTGGCAGGAAATAAAGAAAAAACAAATTAAATTAAGGCAGAAACAATAAATAGGAATTACCTGGTAATTGTGGTTCCTTGAGTGACTCCAGTTTAGTCCTCAACCTCTGGGTAGTGAACCTCCTCCTGCAGCTTGGAGACTGGGCATGTCAAAAACTCATGATATCACTGGATATAGCCTGCTGGTCTCTCCCATCAGCCCTCAGTGAACTATTGACAAAGCAGACTCAAAGGAGCAAAAAAAATCAGTAACTTTTTTTTTTAAACTTAGGTTATATGTTCTGCATGCCCTTGCATATAATGTTATCTACCTACTACTCCCCTTCCAGAAGGAAAGGGACTGCTTCCTGCATGCTCTCCTTTCCGTCGAATGCCTAGCCCTAAACAATCCAGAGCAATATATAACAATATCATAATATAAAAATATAACGCAAAACAAATGGAAGCATCAAAACGACTGAACACCAGTGAAGGCCTATATTCACTTTTAACTTTGCACTTCCCCCAACAGAAAAACAACTGCTAAGACCCCATCCCGGGGCAGGAATGAGGACTAAACTGGAGTCACTCAAGGAACCACAATTACCAGGTAAGTGTAATTCCTATTTCCTTATCGTTCCTCAAGTTTAATCCTCAACCTCTGGGAGGTATCAGAGCAATAATCATTGGGAGGGACCTTTCCAGCCGGATCTCAACACCGCCTCCCTGAAAACAGCATCCTCAGCCGCCAGAACATCTAGGCGGTAGTGCTTACTGAAAGTATGGAGAGACAACCAAGAGGCCTCCCTACACATTTCCACTGGTGGAACCAAACTGTGCTCCATCCAAGAAGACGCTTGCACTCTGGTAGAGTGAGCTCGTAAGCTCCCTGGGACTGTATGGTCCCATAGAAGATAAGCCGACGCACTCGCCGCTCCAATCCATCCAGAAATGGACTCCGTCGCCGCCGCTTCCCTTTGCGGGGCCCTCCGAACACCCTGAAGAGAGACAATCCGCCTTGCGAAAGCTTCTGAAACCTTTCAACACTGCCGCAGCACTCTCTTGACATCCAAACAGCACAAGCTATGATTCAATACGCTCCCTTCCGCCGCACCCAGCACTGGAAGAGAGACCATTTTAGTTAGGTGAACGTAGAAACCACCTTTGGCAACAACGATGGAACCAGCCGCCAGGCCACCTTCTGTCTGGAGACAGACAAAAAATGATTCCTGACAGGTCAACGCCTGCAACTCCGAAAATCGCCTCGCCGAACAGATGACCATCAAACATACCGTCTTCAAGGCAAAACCCTTAACATATGCCTGTTGCAAGCCCCAATGGCGCGCTAGCTAACGCTCCTAAAACCAACTTGAACTTCCCCGGTGGAATCAATATCCTTCGACAGGGCTACAGTCTGGTAACCGCCTGAGAAAGCGTACATCAACTTGTGCATGAGAGCCACTCCCTGTCCTTTGCCCCTATAGCAAGACAGAGCTGCTAACTGAACTCTCCAGGACCTGCCTTTACCAAACCCGTCCTGCAGAAAACTTAATACCAAGGGAACTGACACTGTTGTCGCGCGAGCGTGCCTCCGCGAGCACCTGTCCTCAAAGATGCACCATATACGCATATATGCAAGGGACGTAGACTTTTTTTTTGTTTTTTTGCGGCAAGGTGGCAAAGACTGCTATTGAGCAACTCTTTTTCCTTAAGCTTGCCCTTTCAATGGCCACCCCGTAAGCAAAAACCGATGCACCTGAGGCATTCGAAGGGAACTCCGTAGCAACAATCTCCAATGTCGGAAACCTCCATGGATTCCCGTCGAGCAACCGTATGAGGCAGGCATACCACGGCGCCTCGGCCAGCCCAAGGCCCCCAACCATACGTTTACCTGAAGTGCTTCGATACGCAGAACCACTCGACCTATGAGTGCCCCCGGTGGAAAGATATAGAGAAGACCGGATGGCCGCCACCGTTGAAACAGTGCGCCGATGCCTTCCAACCTCCTTTTGCGTCGTTTGCTGAAGAAGCAACCCGTTTATGCAGAGTGAAACACCGCCATGAGGTCCATTACTGGCTGTCTCCATATGCGACCGATCTGTGCGAACACCTCCGGATACAACATGCGCCACCGAAAACGCTGGCAGCCAAAGCTCTATCCACACACACAGACCCTCTGCCACGGCCTCTATGGCCACTCTTCCGGTTCTACCCTACCGATTGATGTAGGCCACCGCCATGGATTGTCGGACAGTACTCGCACCGCTTGACCTGTCACCGTAGCTTCGAACGCTGCAAAGCCCGGCGTATCACTCGCATTTCCAGTCGGTTGATTGACCACTGGGTCTCCTGTGTACTCCAAGAGCCTTGTGCGAAACGATCTCCAAACGTAGCGGAGTTTAACAAAGTTTTTGGCCAAGCTCCCGGAGGAAAGGTCCATAGCCTTTTATTAGAGAGAAGCTGGAAAATTATAAAAAAAATTTTATACCAACTTTCACAAATTCAAGATGTTCTACAAGGCACACAACCCAAGAGCGCGTCACATCTGTTGTACATGCAACAGAACCCTTAAACTATGAGTATACATGAATCCACTGCTTGCCCCGATACAAGCATTGAGTAGCCTATTCGTCTTTTTGGAAACCAGCCAGGTCCTTAAGACCAGGATTGGCTACCCTAGGAAACAGGATACTGGACCTGAAAGAGCTTGGCAGTATGGCATTTCTCTTATCCTTATGAACGGAACCTCCCCAAGGTCTCTGCCTTGGAAGTAACAGGCTGCACCTGGCCCTATGGCCCTGTGGCTAGCTCACACGGAGCAGTGCGGCCTAGTTGAGGCAAGTTGCCAGAGGACCAAGGGTTTGAATTCCAATCGAGACCACCAATGTTGGGCCATAAAACCTGGGGTTTCTGGTCCCACAGGTGGTCCTTCTAGCCTTCGTTAAGCGACTTAACCCTCTGCCTCAGGTACCAAAACATAAATTGTGAGCCCTTCAGGGACAAGGGAAATAGAAATACCATAATCGACTGTATGCCACCCTGACCTGTAGGCAATCAGTATACTCAAATAAATAACTGACTGGGAATAGGAAGATCTTGTCTTAGACAAGGAAGATCTTGTCTTACTAATCTGTTATGTTTTTTTGAAGGAGTGAATAAACAGGTGGACAAAGGTGAGTCGGTTGATATTGTGTATCTGGACTTTCAGAAAGCCTTTGACAAGGTCCCTCATGAGAGACTTTTGGCAAAACTAAAGAGTCATGGGATAGGAGGCAGTGTACTACTGTGGATCAGGAACTGGTTAAAAGATAGAAAGCAGAGGGTAGGGCTAAATGGCCAATTTTCCCAATGGAGAAAGGTGAATAGTGGTGTACCCCAGGGATCTGTGCTGGGTCCGCTGCTTTTTGACATATTCATAAATGACCTGGAAAGTGGAATAACGAGTGAGGTTATCAAATTTGCTGATGACACAAAACTATTTAAAGTTGTTAAAACCCAGGAGGATTGTGGAAAATTGCAAGAGGATCTTGATAAATTGGAAGACTGGGCATCAAAATGGCAGATGAAATTTAATGTGGAGAAGTGCAAGGTTATGCACCTAGGGAAGAACAACCCAAACTATGGTTACACGATGCAAGGTTCCACATTAGGAACCACCACCCAAGAAAAAGATTTAGGCGTCCTTGTGGATACCATGTTAAAACCCTCGGCCCAGTGTGCAGCGGCGGCCAAGAGAGCAAATAGAATGCTAGGTATGATAAGGAAAGGAATGGAAAATAAAACAAAAGATATTATAATGCCTCTATATCGTTCCATGGTGAGACCGCACCTTGAATATTGTGTGCAATTCTGGTCGCCGTATCTTAAAAAGGATATAGCGATTTTAGAAAAGGTTCAGAGAAGAGCCACCAAAATGGTAAAGGGGATGGAAGGCTACTCCTATGAAGAAAGGCTAAAAAGGTTGGGGCTCTTTAACCTGGAAAAGAGACGGCTGAGGGGAGATATGATAGAAGTCTATAAATTAATGAACGGAGTGGAACGGGTAAACGTAGATCGATTGTTTACCTTATCAGAATATAGAAAGACTAGGGGACATGCAATGAAGCTACAGGGTAAACTATTTAAGACTAATAAAAGAAAATATTTTTTCACTCAACGTGTAATCAAACTCTGGAATTTGTTACCGGAGGATGTAGTAAAGGCTGTTAGTGTAGCTGGGTTTAAAAAAGGTTTGGACAAGTTCCTGGAGGAAAGGTCCATAAACCATTATTAAGAAGGGACCCAGGATATCAATGCTTGAACCAATACAAGCATTGTGGAACCTGTGTCCCTTGGGGAAACTGCTAGGTACGTATGACCTAGATTGGCCACTGTTGGAAACAGAATACTGGGCTTGATGGACCTTGGTCTGACCCAGTATGGCATATCTTATGATCTTATAATATGTGACCGCAGCAAACACTGGCAGTGGAGAGACATCAGAGCTGGTGCTGGTTCCTGGTCTTCCTTTCTCGCTCTCCCAGTCCTTCTGCCAGCATTGAGAAAAGGCTGAGAATATATTGTCCAGTGGGCCGGGGACCTTGCGTCCTGGACATCAGACAGAAAGAGGGGCTAGGATCTGGGAGCAAAGCCCAAAGAGAAAGGGAAACTGGTGACTGACACTGTAGCTAATCCGGACGGCTCACTCCACAGCAGATCCCACGACTGCATCTCCAACCCCATGTAACACCATGAGGACCTCATGCACTTTATTACAATCGACATCCCTCCCATTACTGGAGAAATTACCTCAGTTTGATAATATAGTCTGAGCAAAGAAATGCAGTCTCACTCTGCAAAGAGTGCACCCAAAAACATGCCTAAGCAATTGTGAGCACATACAAAATGCACATCTACATATACAGGTGACCCAGCACCTGTCACCCAAACACAGTGCAGTGAGCACGCTTGAACATAGGCTGCATGCATGGAGCATACACAGAGTATTGACTTCTATGAAACCTTCCAGTGCCCTGGAGCGCTAAGCCCCAGACTGTGCTACCTAGACGTCCTTCTCTTCACCCTCAGCATGGGCCCTCTAACAAGATGGCATAGACGGGTCACTGCCCCTGCTAAGTGCTTAAAGCCCTGCTCTGACAGCACAAGCTCTAGAAATAGATGAGAATTTCCTGGGAAGGGCATGCTAAGTGGAGCTATGAAACACACAGGCACCGCCCCCCCCCCCCCCCGGCTTTCCTGCAGTCAGAGAAATAGCAGTGGGATACACCGACAACCTTGCAAGTGGAGGTCTTAGAGGTTGCTGCCTGTGTGAACCTGATGAGGAATACGATTTCATATTTTACCACCCCACCCCCCCAGGGATGGGGGCACTGAATACTATATGTGATTCATGAGCAGCACTGCCATCCGGTGGCCTTTAGGGCACCAGAGCCTGACAAACGATACAGAAGAGCTTTAAATCTTGGTCATATAATCTTGATTTGCAGAACATTACAGTTGCTTGTTTAGTCACTAACCCCTGAGTGCCCATGAGGTGGCCCTGTGGTTATTTCTTCCCTGACTTGTAGAGAACAATGATGGCTGCATACACACTGTCACAGAAAGGCACTATTGAGTGTACCAGCTGCCCTCTGGTGGCCATAGACCGTAGAACAGATACTTCTTGGTTGACAGTTTAACTGTCATTATTATTATATTTTTTTTTATATCCCAAGGTTCCCTAAACCTGTCCCTGTGAAACCACAGGCGTTTGGGCAACTTTCACTATGGAATACACAAAAGCACACTTCCAGCCTGTCCCTCCTTCCACCTAAAAGTTAGGGCTCTGCTCTTGAAGAACCTAAAAGCTGGCAAGTTGCCTAATATCCTGGGACTTAACAGATGCTCCTCAGAGACATGATTAGGAGGGAAAGAACATGTGGAATCAGAGATCAATGCCAAAACTGCTGTCCTATAAAACTAAGAATAAACTTAAAAATAAAGAGGACTAACAACAGCCCCCTTAAGGCTGAGGAACCCCACGAGACTCAAAAAAACCTACAAACAAAAGAAAGAAACACTAGACCTAAAAATCTAGCTATTTTGCCTGTCGTCGCCCTCACACAGGCAGCTCACTGCAACTCTCGCCATGCGGTCCAAATACCTAGAGAGAAAAGGGCCGCCCCTTTGCCAATGAATTTTGGCACCAAGAACAGCCGCCGCTGCAAAAAGGAGGCCTCAGCAGACCGACAGAGCCCGAAGGCCTTACCTGCAGGGCTGAAAGCCACGCAGCCTGCTCCTACCGCCTTGAATTCATCCGATCCTCAAACCGCGCTGCTGCGCCTGGCAGCCGCGGCGAGGACCATTCAGCCGGTTCCACAGAGTAAAATTAAAATCCCGCAGCAATGGAGAGGCTCCATCTCACACAGCTTCCTGTGGCTGTACGGGTCCCGGAGCTCTCTCCCGTATCGTCCAGGGAGAGAGATCCACACCTGCGAATGCCTGCAGTAAGTGAAAATAACTGACAAGGAGGGAAGGCGAGAGCTACTACTAATTTAAAGAGCCAGGCTCAAATTTAAAATTAATGTAAATAAGGAAATTTGCTCCTAACAACTAAAGGGAACTAATCCCTGATTGACAATTAACCAAAAGGTAACTGAATTAAAAGTAAAATTAAATTAAAGGTAAAAAAATCAAAAGTAAAACCAGAATAGAATTTGTCACACTAAATGCTCCTTATCTATTCCCTCAAGTGAGCCCAGAAGCTAGGCTCACTACGTCGTCCTGCTGCATGGAGACTGGACACACTGGGGGCTGATGGGAGAGACCAGCAGGCTATATCTAGTGATGTCATGAGTTTTTGACATGCCCAGTCTCCAAGCTGCAGGATGAGGTTCACTACCCAGAGGATGAGGACTAAACTGGAGGAACGATAAGGAAATGCTGTTAAAAACAAGTGAAGTGTCAGGATTTCTATTTTACCCTAACAACAAAACACCAATAAATGGTAATTACACTTACCTGGTAATTGTAGTTCCTTGAGTGACGACAGTTCAGTCCTCTACCTCTGGGTTGTCAACCTCCTCCTGCAGCTTGGAGACTGGTACGTCAGAATCATGACATCACTGGATATAGCCTGCTGCTCTCTCTCCACATTCCCAGTGTGAACCATTAACAAAGCAGACTCAAAGGAGCAACAAATAAGTAGCTAACATCAAACAACAACTCCTGAACTTTACTATCCTGTAAGGGTTAAATGCTAACCCATCCGGCCAGACTCTTATCCCTTCATCGATTGAAAGCCTGCGGACTAAACTAGAGTGAAGGTGATGTACCGCAAAATACACCTACCTGTAAAAAGCACCCATCGATCACCAATGGCAATATTGCAATATGAAATCGCATCGAATCGGGTGGGATGGAGGACTGAACTGTCGTCACTCAAGGAACTACAATTACCAGGTAAGTGTAATTACCATGTCCTTATTGTTCCTCCAGTTCAGTCCTTTACCTCTGGGATGTACCAGAGAAGTTATCATGGGAGGGACCCCGCCATCCGGCTCTCAACACCTCTGAACCGAATCGAGCATCCATCCCCGCCGCCACGTCCAGGCGGTAATGCTTGCTGAAAGCATGCAGAGACGACCAAGTCGCTGCTCGACAGATCTCCCCCAGTGGAACCAAACTGTGCTCCGCCCAGGAACAGGCTTGCGCCCGTACCCCTCGGGCACCACCCGACCCTGAAGAAGATAGGCGGAAGCTATTGCTTCCCGAAGCCACCGAGCAATGGAAGCCTTCGCTGCCGCCTCCCCTTTACGGGCACCGCCAAACAGCACAAATGGTCTGATTTGCGAAAAATCTCCGTTACCTGTAAATAACGACGCAAGGTTCTCTTAACGTCCAACCGACGCAAACCCCGATCGCGATCGGACCCATCCAAAGAGCCAAGAACAAGCAAACACACCACTTGGTTCAAGTGAAAGGGAGACACCATTTTAGGCAATAAGGAAGGAACCGGACGCAGCACCACTTTCTCTCTTGAAAATGTCAAAAACGGTTCCCTACACGACAAGGCTTGCAACTCCGACACGCGCCTAGCCGAACAGATCGCCACTAGAAAAACTGTCTTCAAAGTCAAATCCTTCACCGAGGCACTATGCAAAGGCTCAAAGGGAGGCCCCGACAACGACGTCAGCACAAGGTTGAGATCCCAAGGCGGAACCACCACCCTGTGCGACGGCCTTAATCTGGAGACCGCTTTCAAAAAACGAAGCAAATCCGGATGAGCTCCCAAAGAGAACCCTGCACCTTACCCCGGAAACAGGCCAGAGCCGCCGGCTGAACGCGCAACGAAATAGCTGCCAGTCCTTTATCAAAACCGTCCTGCAAAAAATCTAAGACCGAAGGCACTGCCACTGTAGCCGCTTGAATCCGATGCCGGGAACACCAATCCTCAAAAATACGCCAAATCCGCACATACGCTAACGAGGTAGACTGCTTTCTCGCTTTAAGCAGCGTAGACACCACCGCCGCCGAGTATCCTTTCTTCCTTAACCGAGCCCTTTCAATGGCCATACCGTAAGCGAGAACTGATCCACTTGAGGCATGAAGAGCGGGCCCTGTAACAGATTCGCCCTTGCCGGCATCCGCCACAGCTGACCGTCCAGAAGACGCATGAGGTCTGCATACCACGGGCGCCTCGGCCAGTCCGGCGCCACGAGGGGCACCCTTCCCCGGTGAGCCCCGATTCTTTGAACTACCCGGCCTATCAACGCCCATGGAGGGAAGATGTATAGAAGTCCCGTGGCTGGCCACGGCTGTAACAATGCGTCGAGGCCCTCTGACATCCGCTCTCGCCTCCTGCTGAAGAACCGGCTGACTTTCGCCGACTGAAAGGTTGTCATTAAATCCATCACGGGCATTCCCCAGCGCTCCACTATCTGTGCAAAGACGTCGGGATGAAGCTCCCATTCCCCCGCATCTACCTGCACTCTGCTGAGAAAATCCGCCTGCACGTTTTCTTTTCCCACTATGTGCGCCGCCGAAAACGCCGTCATCCTCTTTTCCACCCAGGCGAACAGATCCGCTTCCTCCTCCATTGCGGCACTTCCCGTGCCCCCTTGGCGGTTTATGTACGCCACCGTCGCCGAGTTGTCGGACAATACCCGAACCGGACAGCCCAACACCAAGTCTTCGAACGCCTGCAGCGCCCTCATCACTGCTCGAAGCTCCAAACGATTTATGGACCAGGACTTCTCCAGAGTCGACCAAGCTCCCTGCGTAAACCTGTCCCAGCAATGAGCTCCCCAGCCCGTCAGACTGGCGTCCGTCAACAATGGAAGCCACTCCGGCTGCTCTAGGGGCATGCCGACCGACAGTGAAGCCCCGAGCAGCCACCACTTCAGCGACTGTCGGACCTTCCACAGGCAAGGCAGACGCTTGCTCAAATGATCGATCTGATGCGACCATCGGCGCAGTAGTGTTCTTTGTAATGGACGCATGTGAAATCTGGCCCAAGGTACCACCTCCAACGTTGCCGCCATCGTACCCAACACTTGCAGATGGCCCCAGCACCGACGGCGTGGTCCTGACCTGAACTTCAGCACCAGAATGCGAAGCGCCTGAACTCTGTTGCGCGGGAGGAACACGAGACCCTTTCGAGTGTCGAAACGGACCCCCAGGTATTCTAAATCCTGGGAGGGCTGCAGCCGGATTTTGTCTGGATTGACCACCCAACCAAGACTCTGCAAAAACTCCACTACTCTGTTCGTCACACGATAGCTCTCCGACTCGGACTTGGCACGAATCAACCAATCGTCGAGGTAAGGATGCACTAAAACGCCTTCCTTGCGCAACACAGCCGCTACTACTACCATGATTTTAGTGAACGTCCACGGTGCTGTAGCCAGGCCGAATGGCAACGCCTGGAACTGATAGTGGCCCCACGGGAACGCAAACCTCAGAAACCTCTGATGAGCTGCTCGAATTGGAATGTGCAAATACGCCTCCGTAAGGTCCAGGGACGTCAAGTATTCCCCTCGGCGAACCGCCACTATGACAGATCGCAAGGTTTCCATCCGAAAGTGCGGCACTCTGTGACAACGATTCACATCTTTCAGATCCAAAATGGGTCTTAACGTTCCTCCCTTCTTTGGCACCACGAAATAACGAGTACCGACCCTTGCCGCACTCTGCCGGCGGAACTTCTACTACCGCCCCTAACTGAAGAAGCCAATCTAAGGTACTGCGTATTGCTACGACCTTCTTGGCGCTCTTGCACGGAGACATGACGAACGAATCCCGTTATCGGCCGGTCCAGCTTGAGCGCATAGCCTTGCTGAATTATCTCCAACACCCAGCGATTGGAGGTGATGAGGGTCCAGGCCAGAAGGAACTCCCGGAGCCTTCCTCCTATAGGAGGCCCCTCCGGCGGGACCCCCCCCCCCATCTCATTGCGATTTGCGAGCTGCAGGCGAGGAACTTGTGGAGAAACCTCTATTCGCGCCTCGGAACCCACGGAATCCCTGGACTCGGGTAGGAAAACGCCCCCACTGGAAGGAGTTGAACCTTGAAGAACGAAATCTGCGGAAGTCGCGAAACTGACCTCTATAGCCCTGTCCCGACTTCCCTTGCTTCGGCTTATCCTCCAGAAGCCTACCCGCCTTAGACTCCCCAAGGTCCTTTACCAATTTATCCAAATCCTCTCCAAAGAGTAAGCCGCCCTTAAAGGGCAGCTTACTGAGCCACGACTTTGACAACCCGTCCGCCGCCCAATTCTACAACCACACCAACCGGCGGGCAGACACAACGGACACCGTACTATTCGCCAGGACCCTAATCAAATCATAATGCACGTCCGCCAGATACACCGCCCCAGATTCCAGGCGACCCAGCTGTTGAAGCTCTTCAATATCCAGGTGTGAAGACTGCCGCAGATGCTGCGCCCAATGTAAAACACACCCTAGCCACCCAAGCCCCACAAATGGAAGCTTGTAGCGAAAGGGAGTCCGCCTCAAAGGTCTGCTTCAACAAACCATCCACTTTCCTGTCCTGAGAATCCTTTAAAGCCGTACTACCCTCCACTGGAATGGTAGTCTTTTTTGTAACAGCTGAGACCACTGCGTCAACGCGCGGCATCTTGAACCGCTCTTTATCCTTATCTGCCAAGGGATAGAGCCTATTCATAGTCCGTATTCCTCGAAGACCCGCTTCAGGCCGGTCCCATTCCTCCTGTATCATTTTTTCCACCACTCTATGAACCAGAAACACCACCCGAGTCTGACGAACTGCCTGGATAACCGGGTCTTCAACCTCCTCCTCCGTCGGAGCTTGGGAGGAGAGATTCAACAACTGCAAGGACTCCGTGATCAACACCGAAAGTTCCTCCCTACGGAACACTAATTATCTTGGCCTGATCCTCCGGCTCCGGAAGCTCCCCATCCTCAAGCTCCAGAGCACTCTCTTCCCGTTCCCAATCAATACCTTCTTCTACCGACCAAGCGACCTCCCCCGACATGGACGCTTTGCACTTTGCCTTCTTGGAAGCCAGCGGGTCCTCGCTGATGTCCTCTCTTGCATCAACAGGCTGAGAGCAGCCAGGCATTGCAAAAGAGCCTGGCAAACGACCCTGACGCCGCAAACAAAATGCTTGATGCATCAGCAACACAAAATCAGGACTAAATTCCTTGAGCTCTGCTTGCGATGCAATCTGAGACCCCGCGGACTTAGCTAGCTCGTCTGTTGCTAAGCCTCGCATAGGGCTCTGAGGAGACGCAGGCCGCGGTCCTGTTGCTGCCCCCTGCGCCTCCTGAACCTCCATCTGCTGTTCCACGGTGGACAACAAGGCTGCACAGGCACGGCAGACTCCTTCTGTCCCTGTGCCCCTTCGTGATCCACAGACAATGCACTGTTGTCTAGCTGCCATCAGCCGACCCAGTCACAAGGAGAAATTTCTTAATGACCAAAACAAACACAAAATAAGAGACCAAAAAATGAAGGAGAAGAAGAAAGGGAAGCAGAACCCCTTGTTATCCCGAGCTTCTAACCAGGCCTACTCAAAGCAAGCAAATAACTTCTCAGCATCCTGCAGCCGCAGGCAGGCAGGCAGGCAGGCAGGCAGGCAGGCAGGGAACTCCCCCCCCCCCCCCCCGCAGAAAGCCCCCGTCTGCAACTGCCTAGCGCAGCATCCAAAAGCAAAACCACAGACACTAAAGTAAGGACTGAAACGTTAAGTTATGGACCCTAACGGGCCGTCAAAGTCCCGCACTTACCACCGCCCAGCCAACTAGGAGCTAGTGCGTCCACCGGCAGACACACGGCACAGCGAGCCTCTTAAAATGGCCGCCAGTGTGTGTGCAGGGGAGCAAAAAAGAGGCGCGAAAATGCCTACAGCTCAAGCTGCTGCTCTTGTCCAGACTCCCCCGGCGTAAGCGCAGCCTGTAACCGGTTACAGCCTACCGGCCAGGTCGACGCTAGTATCCCCGAGGCTGTCCGGCACCTTTCGTTGCAAACCGCACTGCTTGCGACGTATCGCCTCTGCTTTCCCGCCGGACTGCGGGATTCGTCAGCGCGGTCCGGTAAGGCAGCCTTACACCAAAGGGCTCTCCCTCGAAATCCTGGGGGAGAGAACTTTGCTCAGAGAGCACGGCCAACAATTTAAATTAAAGCAAGCTCTCTGTGACTCACCATCTGCCGGTTAGTTATTTTGATTTTGCTTTCAATTGACGGCCCGGGGATAAGAAAGCCAGCCTTCCCTGCACTGCCGTTTTAAAGAGACAGCCCCCTAAGAATAAATTTTATTATTCTTTTCCCACTAATAACCAAATCACCTTTCTACCACTAAACCTATATGCTACCTATAAGCTCCTTATCCGTTTCTCCAGGGAGCCTCCTACTAGGCTCCCCACATCCTCCTGCTGCATGGAGACTGGTCACACTGGGAATGTGGAGAGAGAGCAGCAGGCTATATCCAGTGATGTCATGATTCTGACGTACCAGTCTCCAAGCTGCAGGAGGAGGCTGACAACCCAGAGGTAGAGAACTGAACTGGAGGAACGATAAGGAACAATTATAATAGTTATAATAATAGTAAGAAAGAATATGCAGGCAGCTGCCGAGGAAAACTGCCCCGAAAAACAAAGTCATGTTAAAACTACAGCACCTGCTAGGCCGATGGTGGGAGCAACAGAGAGCGAGGCCAATGTTCCCTCTAATGTTCTGTAGGCTGTGTGCGCATAAAATATCAGCTGTGCAGCTTTTGAAGGAAGGTTAAATTTTTGTGCGCCACATAACGACACTCGGAGTTAAATACTTTAAAATTTGACTACACATCAGAATACAGTATGTACACCACATTGATTGCACTAGAAAATATTGTAGAACTTGTGAAAACCGTAAATACACAACAACTTTTAAATTTTAAGACGTCTGTGTTGTTTTCTATCAGAATCAGAACCGTAATTTTTGTGCGCTCTGTTGTAAAGTATGTACGCTCGCTCGGTGAGATGTGTGCGCGCGCACACGCGCACAGCTTAGAGGGAACAGTGAGCGAGGCCTCTACTTTTCTTCCCTACGCAGCTGCTAACTGCCAGCTACGCAGTCTGAGGCCACGCGGAGATCCAAAATAAAACTTCTACGACTCCCCCACCATTCACTGCCTGTTGCCTTCTCTTAAATTAACTTAAAAGAGTACCTCAAAAAACAAAAACTGCGATCAACATCTTCTGACCCGGCCGCTGCCCTCCTTGTCCACTCTCCCTCAGCCGGTTCTCACCGGCTTTGGCGCTGAGGGAGGTGCGCCTGGGAAACTGCTTCTGTGTCGCTGCTCTCCGTGTCTGCTCTCCCTTGTACTCAGCTGCTCCTCATTGGTTTGGCGCTGAGGGAGCCGATGCCCGGGAAGCTTCAGCGGCTCCTCACCCAGGGACGGATTCGAGAGCCGCTGGTATCATCGGGAAACTGAAGCCCCTTCAGTTCACTGGCTCTGTTCTATTTCCTTATTACACCTGACTAACAAAGAAACAATCCTGAAATCAAGGTAGGGAAGAAAGCAAGACAAAAACAAACTAAACTAAAATCTATTCTGACCTATGCTCTCCTTCATTGTCGTTTCAGTGAGTCCAGCTCCCTGGCTCACTAACTCCTCCAGCTGCTTGGAGACTGAGAACACTGGGACTGGTAGGTGGAGCCAGCTGCCTAAGTACAGCGAGGTCATCAAAATATGACATGCTCAGTCTCCAAGCTGCTAGAAGAGGTACACTACCCAGAGGTCAGGATGGGACGGGACTGGACTAGAGGGACGATAAGGAAAAAAGGCTTAGCTATTTCAAATTCACTTGCTATACAAGTCTGACTTACTGGGACACAAAGGCATTTTATTTTTGTATTGTATTTTAAGTTAAGCATCACTCAAAAGCAATGGGCCAGATAGTCATCTGGGCAGGCTATGCGCTGCCACAGCGCACATCCCTGCCTGCTGAATATCCAGGGTTAGGAGTCAATGCCACGGCAACGGCATTGAATATAGGGGTTTGATGCACAGAGGAAACCACTGCAGAGCCTAACCGGGTAGTGGCGATACTGCACTGCTACAGTTAGCATCCGCAGCTAAAACTAGATAAGCCAAAAGCTGGACTCGTTTTAGCCACGGATCACTAACCGGGTAGCGGTGCAATATCGCTGCTACCTGGTCAGCAGCAGTCTCCAGCTCCGCTCCGGAATGCCCAAACACGCTCTAATTCTAACCGGATAGCAGCGGGGCTCGTAGGGGACTTAGAAGGCGATATTCAATGGCACTAACCATGTAAGTTTCATTGAATATCCCCATTTAAGATATTTACACAGTTTACTGAGCTGTATACTGTGTAAATGCTTTTCGAAAATTAGGCCCTATATGTTTTGTTATTTTGACAAAGCATGCAAAATTTTGTATAAATTAAGAGATTTTGACACAGAAGTTTGAATTTTGCTTGCAGAATTACAGCAGGAATAGTGCATATACAAGCTGAAGGAGAAGTCAGGAGCCCGAGAAGTCTGGTCTCAATAGTATTCCGTGTTAGAAACAAAAAAGTATGCATCAACATTATTACCTTGTGGTAGGCTAAAGTAAATAAATAAATAAATAAATAAATAAATAAATATTCCAGTGAAGAAGGTTTATTTAAATGCTGTTCTATTTAAATATGTTGTATAAATATACAAGCAATTACTTTAACACAGAAATATAGGATTATTCAAGCACTGCTACAGACATGTTTGATGAGAAAGATTGAGAAACACAGCAACAAAAAAGCGATGGCAGATAAAGACCGTACGGCTTATAACAAATAGAAATTACATTTACCTGGTAATTGTAGTTCCTGGAGGATCCAGTTTAGTCCTCCACATCCGGGTAGTGCACCTCCTCCTGGAGACTGGACCAATCAGAATCTTCTTATGCCAGGATGTATGCTGCTGGAGCTCCCATCAGCCCCCAGTGAACTAGTAACAAAGCAGACTCAAAGAAGCAACACATGAGTTAAGAATACCTATCAAACTAGAGCAGAATTTAGTCCCCTTAAGAATTAAATGACCCCCTCCCCAAACGAGGAAGCCAAAACTCTGCACAGCGCCGCTGACTCCACTTGAGGAAGAAGGAGATAGAACCAGCCACAGGAACTGAAAGAGCTGGCAAAAAGAAAGTATAAGCGAGCTGCAGATACGAAAGAACCTGAAGAAATATACTGAGACAATGTAGCGCCGCTCACAGTAAGCGCGCCGACCAAAAAGACTTGTCACAAGGGAGGGAAGGAGGACTAAACTGGATCCTCCAGGAACTACAATTACCAGGTAAATGTAATTTCTATTTCCTGAGCGGTTATCCAGTTTAGTCCTCTACATCCGGGATGTAACAGAGCAATCAACACCGGGCGGGACCTTGCCAACCGGCGCGCAACACTGCCGAACCAAAACAAACATCCCGAGCGGCGCACAGATCCAACCGGTAGTGTTTACTGAAGGCATGAAGAGACGACCAAGTAGCCGCCCTACAAATTTCTACAGGCGGAACAAGACTATGCTCAGCCCAGGAAGTCGCCTGAGCTCTAGTAGAGTGGGCCCGCAAGCCCATCGGAACCGGCCTATTCTGGATAATGTAAGCCGATGCAATCGCCTCCTTAATCCACCGGGCGATGGACGCTTTAGCCGTCGCTTCTCCTTTTCGGGCCCCGCCAAAAAGCACGAACAAGCGATCTGTCTTACAAAACGCCTCTGACACCTTTAAATAGCGACGAAGGACTCGCCGCACATCTAGGCAATGTAAACCCCCTTCAGCGGAAGTCTCTGTCTCCGAAGCAAGGACCGGCAGGAAAACAGGCTGATTCAAATGAAAAGGCGAAACCACTTTAGGCAAAAATGATGGCACTGGTCGAAGAACCACACGATCTCGAGAAATAGACAAGAACGGCTCCCTACATGACAGCGCCTGCAATTCGGAAATGCGCCTTGCCGAACAGATCGCCACCAGAAAAACCGTCTTCAGGGTCAAGTCCTTCAGCGACGCTTTTCGTAGGGGCTCAAAGGGTTTGCGAATCAAAGCTTGCAATACGAGATTCAAATCCCACGGTGGAACCGACACTCTGCGGGAAGGCCTCAACTGTGAGATCGCCTTAAGAAAGCGTTGTACGTCCGAATGCGCCCCAAGGGAAACTCCGAGGACCTTGCCCCGGTAGCACGCCAGCGCCGCCAACTGTACCTTCAGGGAACTAGCCGCCAAACCCTTGTCAAAACCGTCCTGCAAAAAACTGAGAACTACCGACACAGAAGCCCACGCCGCGCGAACCCCACGTCGTGAACACCAATCCTCAAAGACCCTCCAGACCCGCACATACACAAGCGAAGTGGAAGGCTTCCGCGCCCCAAAGAGCGTAGTAATAGGTTATTCTCATGAAGTTTTCTTCCTCAACCAAACCCTTTCAAGGGCCAAACCGTAAGCGAGAATCGATCCACTTGAGGCATTCACAGCGGACCCTTAAGCAGCAGGTCCGGAAGTGGAGGTAGCCTCCAAGACACTCCGTGGCGCAACCGAACCAGGTCGGCATAAAACGGCCTTCTGGGCCAATCCGGCGCCACCAGTAAAACCCGCCCCCGGTGCGCCTCGATGCGCTGAACGACGCGACCGATCAACGCCCAAGGGGGGAAGACATAAAGGAGGCCGTTCTCCGGCCACGGCTGAATGAGCGCGTCGATGCCCTCGGACATGCGTTCTCTCCGCCTGCTGAAGAACCGTCCTGTCTTTGCAGACTGAAAAGTCGCCATGAGATCCATAACAGGAGGCCCCCATCTGCGAACTATCTGCGCGAACACCTGCGGGTGCAGTTCCCACTCCCCGGGGTCGACCTGCACTCTGCTGAGAAAATCCGCCGTCACGTTGTCTTTTCCCGCGATATGCACCGCCGACAGAGCTGGCAGACGAGCCTCCACCCATTCGAATAAGGCCTCTGCCTCGCTTTCCATGGCCACATTGCCGGTTCCGCCCTGGCGGTTGATGTAGGCCACCGTCGCCGAGTTGTCCGAAAGAACCCACACTGCCTGCCCCCTCACCAACGTCTCCAGGGCTTGCAGTGCGAGTCTCACCACTCGAAGCTCGAGGCGGTTGATCAACCAAGTAGTCTCGAGAGGGCACCACATCCCCTGCGCGTACTGCCCCACGCAGTGGGCTCCCCAACCTAACAAACTGGCATCCGTAATGACCGGGATCCAATTGGGCTGCTCCAGGGGGAACCCCCATCCGTAGGCTCGCTGAGCACAACCACCATCGGAGAGACAGACGAACCGACTTCGGGCAAGGCAAACGCTTGTTCAACGCATGCAACTGGTTCGACCAGCGGCGTAACAGGGCTCTCTGAAGAGGCCGCATATGAAACCTGGCCCACGGAACCACCTCCAACGTTGCCGCCATAGTGCCTAATAGCCGCAGGTATCACCACGCTGATGGAGTGGAAATCCTCAAGAATGAGCGGACGAGCCCCTGCAACGCCTGGACGCGGCGCTCCGGTAAGCACACCAGACCTCTCGCCGTGTCGAAACGAACCCCGAGGTATTCGAGGGATTGGGTAGGCACGAAACGACTCTTTTTCTCGTTGAGCACCCAACCGAGAGACCGCAGCAACTCCACTACTCTGTCCGTCGCCTGCACACTCTCCACCTCGGACTTCGCACAAATCAACCAATCGTCGAGATAAGGATGGACTAAGATACCTTCCTGTCGCAAGGCCGCGGCCACGACCACCATCACCTTTGTGAAGGTGCGCGGAGCGGTTGCCAGGCCGAACGGCATAGCTCGAAACTGAAAGTGACCCCAGGGAAAAGCAAACCTGAGGAACTTTTGATGGACCGCCCGAATGGGAATGTGCAAATAGGCCTCCGAGAGATCGAGGGCTGTCAGGAACTCCCCTTGACGAACTGCAACAATGACGGACCGCAAGGTCTCCATCCGGAAATGCGGCACCCGGAGAAAATGATTCACCCCCTTGAGATCCAGAATCGGACGAAGCGAACCGTCCTTTTTTGGCACCACAAAATAGATGGAGTAGCGACCGACGCCGTGCTCGGAAGGAGGAACGGGAATAACCGCACCCAAATCGATGAGCCGACGCAACGTCACCTGAATGGCCTGCGCCTTTTGCACGCCTCTGCAAGGGGAAAGGACAAAGGCGTCTGGAATCGGACAAGCCAACTCCAGCGCATAACCCTCTCTGATTATCTCGAGCACCCACTGATCTGATGTTATTTGGGCCCAGAAAGGAAGGAAGTCCCGCAGACGCCCCCGATGACTTGCTTCCCCTCCAGAGCCCGCCTCGTTTCATTGCGGCTTTCGACCAAAGGAAGAGGATGCCGAGGAGGGCGCCGTTGCGAATCCTCTGCCCGCTCCTCGAAAACCCCGAAAGCCTTGGCCTCTGGAGCCATACCGGCCACGCTGGGAGCCCCAAAGGCGGGAAGAACGAAATCTGCGAAAGTCTCGAAACTGACCCCGCGGGGGCGTTAAGTTCCTACCCAGCTTAGGCTTATCTTCCGGCAGTCTACTACCCTTGGACTCCCCGAGGTCCTTCACCAACTTATCCAGGTCGTCTCCGAACAACAATTTGCCCTTAAAGGGAAGCTTACTGAGTCGGGACTTAGAAGATCCATCGGCCGCCCAATTCCGCAACCATAAAGATCTGCGCGCCGCCACCAAAGAAGCCATGCTATTCGCCAAGGTTCAAATCAAATCATAATGTACGTCTGCCAAATACGCCAAACCAGACTCCAGCCGAGTCACCTCCAGCAATCCCTGCTGATCCAATCCAGAAGCTTGCCTCAAGCAGGCTCTAGCCACCCAAGCTCCACAAATGGAGGCCTGCAAAGACAAGGCATTGGTCTCAAAAGCCTGTTTCAATAAACCATCCACCTTCTTGTCTTGCGCGTCCTTTAAGGCCGCACTGCCCTCAACGGGAATGGTGGTTTTCTTGGTGACCACCGACACCGCGGCATCCACACGCGGCGACTTAAACCTCTCCTTGTCCTTATTCGCCAACAGATAGAGGCGGTTCATAGTCCGGATCCCCTTCAGGCCGGATTCGGGTTGATCCCACTCAGTTTGAATCATTTGCTCCACCACACGGTGTACCGGAAACACCACCTGAGAGTCCCGCACCGCTTGAATGAGAGGATCTTCCAACCCGTCCTCCTCAATAGGACGAGAAGCAGTGAGATTGAGAGCGTGAAGAGACTCCGTGATCAAAGGCACCAGCTTCTCTTTACGGAACACCCGAATAATTCGGGCTTCATCCTCGGGCTCAGGGATTTCACCATCTTCCAACTCCTCAACACCAGCCTCCGGATCCACATCAGCATCTGGCCAGCCCAAGTCGTCGTGGTCTAGGTCCAGAGCCCGAAAACGCTTGGTAGAAGGCTGGCCCTCCTGCCTGGCTTCCCCACCTGGGAGAAGCGACAGGGGCACCGGCCAAGCATCCGGCAACTTGCCCGAGCGTCCCAAGCGAAAAGCCTGGTGCATAAGAAGGACAAAGTCAGGTGAAAAACCCGTGAAAGAAGACTCCGCAGTAGCCATCGGCCATGCGCCCCCCTGCCCTTTAGGGGGGGCCGTAGAACCAGATGCAAGAGAGCCAGGAGAGGGATCACCGTCCGCCTGAACCGTCAGGCTTCCCGGTCCGGACAACTCCTTATGCTCCATTTGTTGTTCTAAAGTTGTGGAAACTGAGGCGCAGCCCCTGCAGACTCCAGAGTCATCCACTGCCCCCCTGCGCGAACCGCAGATAACACACTGCGTCCTGGAGGCCATGCAGGCAGAGTAGCCCTCAAAAAGAAAAAGACCTGCTATACTTTGAAGCAAAAAGAACCCAAAGCAACCAAAGAAATAAAAACACTTTTTTTTTTTTTTTTTTTTTTAAACTAGCAACGGGGAATGGAGAAACCCCCCCTAGCAAAAACGCCAGGTCAAAAAAGTGCTAAGTAGAAAAGAAAAAACGCTGCAGACCAATGTATGCCGGGCGGGAAAAGAAAAACCGGAGCTTCAAAATGGCCGCCGGCACATTTCAGCCGGCGAGAAAAAAATAGCGCGAAAATCAAAGAAAATCAAAGAAAAGTAAAAGTAAAGCGAAAGGGGCAATCAGAGCACTAAAAACTCACCGCACTTGTGCAGGATCGCGGTGGCTTACACACCACTCGAAGCCTGAGTGGGAGCCCGCGATTACACCGGTCTGCCAGACAGAACAAGAAAGGCAGTGTGAGAGGGAAGCCAGCCTACCGTTTCGGGGCTGCCCAGAGACAGACCGGTGACTGACAAGGCAGAGCTCTCCTCCGGACAGTCTAGGAGGAGTGAACTCGCCGCGGATGGAAAGGACACGGCTGCAGCAAGTCAGCAGTGCAGTGCAGACTTGGCCCCCCCGATTGTGCACTTCGTCAGTCAAAATCTTTTTTTTTTTTAAAGCTATAGCTACCTATTAAGAAATGAAAGAAAAAGGGAGTAGTGAAAAAGAAATTGCCAAACAAAACTCTCTAGTGTTGCCTCCAAGCTGTCCCTAAGTGAGCCTAACCCTAGGCACACACGTCCACCAGCTGCAAGGAGACTGGACACACTGGGGGCTGATGGGAGCTCCAGCAGCATACATCCTGGCATAAGAAGATTCTGATTGGTCCAGTCTCCAGGCTGCAGCAGGAGGTGCACTACCCGGATGTGGAGGACTAAACTGGATAACCGCTCAGGAATTTACCATTTTTTTAATCTTTGGTACACAATTCCGAGGCATAGCAGACTAACAGACATCAGACCACTATATCAAACACAGAAGGCAGCTTACTTTCAGACTCTTGTAAAAAAAAAAAAAAACCTGCACTATAAACAAAATTTCTAATGC
This sequence comes from Ichthyophis bannanicus, assembly GCA_033557465.1. Lineage (NCBI taxonomy): Eukaryota > Metazoa > Chordata > Amphibia > Gymnophiona > Ichthyophiidae > Ichthyophis > Ichthyophis bannanicus. The sequence continues at coordinate 743,746,578 of CM066035.1, read as the reverse complement.
TGTTTGTATTTCCATGTTGTTGTTTTTAAATTTCTGATGTGATACGCTAATGATATACAAAGCACAAAACTAAAAAAGTGTTACGATAAAACATAAGCAATGCATGAAAACAAAATAAACTTTTAACTTCTATTTTAACTATGGAAGCTCTCTAGACCAGGGGCTCCTTGCTATGGAACTCCCTTCCCATGTCTCCCCCCCCCCCAAAAAAAAAACCAAACAAACACAGAAGCCAGTCTTTCCCAAGCCCCAGCACTGGGAGGTCCTTAACCAGAGAACCCCCAAATCTCTGTCACCCTGTCCCTCTGTGTACCAATAATATTTACCTGGTCTTAGAAAAGCATCCTCTGTCATCCTCTTCAAACAGCACTACCTTGAAAACCAGTGTTGATTCATTTGACATTAGTTGAAGTTAAGCTAACATCAGCTAAACTGTCAGTTTATAAGGTGACATCAGGTGAAGATGTATTCCCAGATCCAGGTAAATATTATTGGCCCATCTGAGGCTTCTGTGGGAGAGGGCCTCCCTCTGCTAACTACTTGGGCCATGGGTGCCCTTTGAACTCCCCAACTTGGGGATCCAATGCTAATTTTTTTAGCTCCCTACTTATTTCTAGTTAATATGAACTATAAATAATAGTTTACTTCAGCAGCAACGGGAAAGTAGAACATTGTTCTGGCAGGTACAACCGTAGCCATCTTATTGGGCAAACTAGATAGACCATGATGGTTTTTGTCTGCCATTCTTTTACCATGTTAAATCTTTAGCATGGTTTGTTGCATCAGAAGCATATATAGCTCATTCTTTTCACCTGCTACTACTATAAAATTAGTGCAGCGGTTTTCTTCAGATCTAGCACTTTTTTCTCTTTCTTCACTATATTTGCCACATCAAAAGTAATCGCACAGCGCGCACAATTTGCAGTAAACCGCTAAGTAAAACTGTGCAAATCTCAGTGCCGTAGTTATTACACGGACTAGTAACACGAAAATAAATATACCAAAAATACCTGTTCTTTGCCTTCATAAGATAGCAATTGCTGTGGAACCATTATTTCATATGAAGAAAACCGATGACTTTGTGATCTGGAACCTACATTTAAAAAAACACATTTAAATCATGCTTAGGTTAAGTTGAGCATTCTGCTTTCTGGAGACTTCTGTTTGACTTCATTTTTCTGCACAAGTTACGCAAAAAAAAGACCTGTTAAAAAGTCTGCTTTCGTGATAGATAGATAGATAGATAGATGATTTAAAAAAAAAAGCCTTCAAGCACCTCTAGAGAAGATAGGGAGGTTTCCGCGGTAACTTGTCACGTCATCCGCTAGGTTCCACTTTACACTAAAAGGGAATTAAAATGGAGGAGTGTCTCACCTATACCAGAACGCAGCCGTAACAACAAAACAAGTACGACTAGACTTTCACCTACAACTCGGAACATTATCCTGCTAGATCAAAGTGTTAACCATACGATCACTCATTTACTATCAACTCCACGGCTAAAAGAATGGGGGAAGCGTACTGGATGACTTTCAGGCTACGCAGCAGGATAAATGACATCATGACCAAGCACGCGGTTTCAACCGGCAACCGTTAGACTCAGCTGCACCTCCTTCTCCCCATTCATAAGCCTTGCAAGTACCTAACACTGAGGAAAAACAATTGATTACAAACACACTGCCCCCCCCCCCCCCCCCATGAGTCCGTGCTGCCTGTTCATTTTCTTACTGATTTATCTAGCCTACATGGGCTTAAGCGGATGGGAAAGTTCCTGTAGGCAAAGTCGATAAATGTTTATTAGCTAGCTAGATTCGGTCAAACTATCACCCAGCCCTGACAGTGAGCAATAAGCAAATGAACAAATGGATTTGTCAGTTACTTCCTAATGACTCAGATTGCCCACTGTCAAATACAGGATTTTGGGAATTGTGGACCCTGGCTATGAGGCCTGTCATAGTGTGGCAGGTTATGGCCTATAATAGTCTGCAAATATGAAAGGCCTGTAAGTTAGGCCCTGATTCCAACCCCCATCATAGCTAGAAAAGAACCAAAAATCTGTGAAAAATGAGAAAACTGTTTTAAACTGCTTAATAAGAAGTGTTACATGAATTCATAAGTCTTTTCATTATTCTCTTGTGTTCTGAAGATGAAAATGTTTCAATACTTGCATTCCTAGAGCTAGAGACGACCTTGCAGTAGAGAAGTATCAAAACCTAGAAACTGTACCACTGTTAGAACAGTCCTAATGTAGCAGCAAAGCGCAGACAAACCAATGATACCAGGAGTCTGTTCAGAAGGTCCAAATCATTTATTTGTGCACAAGTCTCGAACCAGTCAATTTCAAAATGGCTGAGCAAAGTTTTCAAGCATTACAACAACTTTTATAGACTTCTGTTCCATTCTAGGTATAGAAAAACATTTCATTGGTCCCGGTACTCTCCCGTACCTCCCGTACCCCTTCCATTGGTCCCGGTACTGATAAGTTTATCCAATTATGTCCCTTCAGTGGGCATGGCACCTGCATACCCCCCTTCTAGTCCCAATTACAATGGTCAGTTCATCAACTTGTTACTTTCACACTCTCAAGGCCATATAGCCAATTTGTGCATGCAGGGGAGCAGGGCTCTGCAACTCATCTGTCAGCACTCCCAATTATATTCCTTGCAGATGTACTTTTTCTTATCAGTAACTTTTAAACATATTTTTCTGTATTTTTCTATCTCTCAGTTTTGCTTACCTAAGTTAGTTTAGTTCTCTTACAGAGTTCTATCCTACAATAGCAGCATATTGGGGGATGTGCAATCCTATGTGCCTCTCCACAGGCTTCATTTACAGGTCAAGCTAGTTAGGCCTGCCTGCTTACGTCAGACACCGTGGATCACAGGCCCTCACCTGCCACATTCCCCCCTTTGATTAATCTCACCCTATTACTTAATAAGGTGTGAGAATTAAATCACCTTTAGAAGAATCACATCATGATTGAAGGATTTCGACTAGGGCTGGCTTTGTACAAAGCCATTATTTTATTATTTATTTATTATTATTTATTATTTATTACAATTTCTTATATACCGCACTATTGTCAGCGCGGTTTACATACAACAAAATGACCATAACAAACTGTTTGGCTTCACATAGAACAGGAGAAAACAACTTGGATAACATGTTTATGCTTTACATAGAACAGGAGTAATAACTTGGATAAACGGGGAATGCAAACTAAACTACTTACATATGTACAATGAGACCGAGTATTGGGAATTCAGTGTGAACATGTGTACAATGGAGTTGATATATTAACTTGAGGGGGTGAGGGAGAGGCACTTATGTAGTGGTAGGGTTAATCTGGTAGTATTGAGTAAATAAATGGGATTTGAGAGCCTTTCTGAATTGTGATAGGTCAGTAATTGCACGGATGCCTGGTGGTAATGCGTTCCAACATTTTGGGGCATAGATACTAAATGCCCTGTTAGATGTTGCGGTTGTGTACTTTGTTGAAGCCTTTGGAATTACTAGCACATTTGTAGATGGGGTTCTCCTTGTTCTGTTGGGAGGAGCTGGCTGGATGATGTTGGTTAAAGAGGGGGAGGTGATGCCATGGATAGATTTGAAGGTGAGTAACAAAGATTTGAATGTAAGCCTTCCTTGAACGGGGAGCCAATGAAGTTGTATTAGGATAGGCGTTATATGGTCGCATCTTGCTGCTCCTACTAAGATTCTGGCTGCGGTCTATTTTAGTGGCGGTCTTCCGCTCTACTGTATTATCAATAGCATTATGAATGGAACGCATACAACATGGGATTAAACATGGTAATAAGAAAATAACAGCAACAAGAATTAGTACTAAGACAATGAAAGTCTTAAATCCTCCCATCCAAGAGAAAAGGTTAGCAAACCAGTTAGGAAATTTCAATGAGTGCCAAGTCTGTACTGGCACATAAGCATGTCTTTGCATATCTTTAGCAATTTCTTCAACTACTTGACCTTTATCATCTATTTTCAAACAGCAATTAGTTAGATTCAGTTTACCACATACTCCTCCTTCTGCTGCTAACAAATAATCAAGTGCTAAGCGGTTCTGATATATAGCAGTGCGCATCTGAGTACTTTGTCTAGCTAAAAGCGTAAGAGCATGACTAGTTTCATTGGTTATTATTTCAACTACTGCTTGTAAGCGAATAATACGATTAATCATATAGATTGGAGTACGATAACCATACATACCATCATCATTCCAAGTGGCAGGCCCATAATACTCAATGATTCTCTCTGGTGGCCAATCATCACCTTGCCACTTCTCCCACTTGCCTATCTGTAAGGCTTCTCTTTTCTGTCTTAGTGCTCTCTTGTGTCGGTGGGTAGTGTATACAGGGTATCCTAATTGTTCTCCATGTTCAGTGTTTAAAAGAAAGAAGGAAGGCCTGATGGTTCCTAAGACACATGCTCCTCCCCAGTGTGGCGGGAGTTGTGCATACGCTCGGTTTCCACAGATCCAATATAGGCCAGGTGGGGCTTGCCAGGCTTGGACTTTGGCAAGGTTAGTCCATAAACCAGCAAGTTCGGGAAATCTGGCTAATGGGTTAGGAGGTTCAGGGTGTCTGATTCCTGACCACCATGCTGTCTTTTTGGTCGTGGCATTATAGTACTTCTGCCTAAGACAGACCAGCTGTCCTACCTTCTGGGTGAACTGGGGTCCAGTTCTGGCATAGCAAAGACGTCCAACGATTGAGTGCGCTAACACCCATTCACTGGTAGTCTTGTGTAATTCAGTCTGATTGTAAACTAAAGAATAATTCAATTCTTGGGCTTCCCATGGCCACAGGTCTCCCATTTGGGTTCCACCACAGAAATAGCAATCTGAGATCTTAAGACTAGATACTACTGCTCCGGCTAATTCTAAAAATAAATTCTGTGAGGGATGAGGGATCTCAAACTTATTTACATGCATAGCTTCATAAAAGGTATTATGAATATGGTATTTGGATGACTTGTGGGCTTGGGTATTCAATCTGATATACACAATGGTTCCTGGATCTATTGCCCCTCCAGCAATACGCAAACCAAACTTATAGCCTTGCTTCCATGCATGGGGATTGTGTATACGTAAGTGTAAGGGGTTGCAAGCATCTTTCTGACATTTATCATTTGTGGTTGGCTTGGTTAAAGTAGCCATTCGTTTATCTATTTTCTCATCAGTTATACCAGTATTCCAGGTAGCATAAAAAACATATCCCCAATACGGGCAATAGTAGTCTGCCGCTGGTGCAGTACTATAGCCTGATCCCGTTTTACCTGTACACTTCCACCAATTTGTGGCACCTTCTGGACACATGTACTTATGATCATTCCGATACGCTTTCTCCCATGTACCACAGGTGGAATAACTATCTCTATTAATGGCATTACATGCATCAAAATTCAAAACAGCAGGTTTAGTAATGTCTTTAAGTGGTGGTGTAGCAGCTAGTATAGGTCCATCTGCATCCTTCCATCTTATTTCCAACGTGTAATAGGATGGATTCTGATGCGGATTATAGCATGCTCTAATTTTGCCATGAGTGCAAACATTTAGTTCAGTGGTGTTATAGATACAGCGAGTCACTGTTCCCTTGCAAGTATAGTAAGAATGATAAATCAAAGTCTGAGTTACTTTCAGTCCAGTTCGAGTAGAAGTAATGCAGGCAGTGCATGGAGGTAAAGCATAAGTCTGTTCAAAACCTCCAAATAAGGCAACCAAGGCAAAGCAAAAGTAAAGATGCATGTTGATTGGAGTTCTTCTGAATCCTCAGCTTGCTGATCTTGATCACGACGGTCTTTTATTCTTCGTCCCGTTTGCTAATGAAGCAATTTAACGGGTGCTGAGTGTTGATTGAAGATCCTCAGGTTGTCCAGTACACATTAACCAATTTATTATCAATTTCAGTTAGCTTGTGAAGTCTGGCTTAGTCAATGTAGTCTCAAAGTAGTGTGTCAAATCACACGCAAATTGGGTTCGTTGAAACAAAACTGTTGCTGCATGGAAAACAGCAATCCTCTTCGAAAGACTTGGCTACTGCAAAGCACTTGTGATGAAGTGTCTAAGCTGCTGGTTGCCGTCTCAGAGTAACTCGCAAGGGTGCATCAAGATGCTGTTCTGCTGTCCACTGCTCTGGTTCGGGATCAGCGGCGGGCTTGACTCTGCTGTGGTGGATCCAGGCGTCGATCTCGGCTACCTTTACTGCAGTTGGGGTAGACAGGATGACGGTGTACGGTCCCTTCCAATGGGGTTCCAACGGTGTCTTCTTCCAATCTTTGATCCACACCGAGGTACCAGGCTGATAGGGATGCAAGGGTTCCGTCAAGTTGATAGGCAACTGGTCTTGGATCCACGCATGGAGAGTCTGCAGAACAAAACTAAGAGCTAGGAGTTCTTGTCTGGTTACTTCTGAACCAATTTGGGCTAAACTTCCTTTAATTCCCTGCACTATTGGTGGGGGTTTACCATACAGAACTTCAAAAGGAGAAAATCCTGTTGACTTTACAGGAGCTGAGCGTATTCTGAGTAAAGCTATTGGGAGCACTTGGGGCCACTTCAAGTGTGTCTCCTGACAAAGCTTGGACATTTGGGCTTTTAGTGTACGATTCATTCGCTCAACTTTCCCTGAACTCTGGGGTCTGTATGCAGTGTGGAGTTTCCATTGTATCTGCAAAGCTTTTGCTAACTGCTGAGTAACTTGGGAGACAAATGAGGGTCCATTGTCTGACCCTATTACTGCTGGTATTCCGAACCTAGGGACAATCTCTCTCATTAAGACTTTGGTAACTTCTCGGGCTTTCTCAGTTCTGGTTGGGAAGGCTTCTACCCACCCAGAGAAAGTACAAACTAATACTAACAGGTAATGGTATCCATTGGCTTTTGGCATTTCGGTAAAATCAACTTGGAGGTTGTGCATGGGGGTGACACCTCCTGACTGAACTCGGGGTGCCGTTATAAGGCCTTGCTTGGCATTATTTTTGGCACAGGTTAGACATTGACATGCTACTGAGGCTGATATGGTTGTCAACAGAGGGATGTAGAAATGTGGTCTGAGTGCTTTTTCCATAGCACTTTTCCCATAGTGGGTGGCTTCGTGGAAAGCTTTGACAAAGGATGGTCCTAACAATTCAGGAATTACTATCCGTCCAGGGGGTTGACTGCCCTCTTCTGGTGGCAGCTCAATCCATCCATCTTTCAGTATTCCATCTTCTCTGTTACAGTAGTAATTCAATTCTTTGGTGGTATATCGTGGTGTCCACAGATTCAGAGGTACTGGAAACAATGCTGCTTGCATTGGCATAGCTTGTGGGGCAATCTGTCCTATCATAGCTGCTTGTCGGGCTGAGGCGTCTGCAAACCTATTTCCTCGGGCAACTTCTCCTTTTCCTGCTTGATGTCCTCTACAATGCATAACAGCTACACGTGTTGGGGCCCAAACTGCATCAAGTAACATCAATATCTCGGGACCATATTTGACTGATTTTCCTCCAGATGTGATGAGCCCTCGTTCTTTATAGAGAGCTCCATGGGCATGCAGAGTGGTGAAGGCATATTTGGAATCTGTATATACATTTAGCACAAGTTTTTCTCCTAACAATAATGCTCTGGTGAGTGCTATCAATTCGGCTTTCTGGGCTGATGTGCCTGAGGCTAGAGCTGATGATTCAACTACTTCGTGTTGAGTGACGACTGCATATCCGGCACAGCGTCGTCCATCAAGGATGAGACTGCTCCCATCAACATAATAGATTTGGTCAGGGTTGTCTATGGGCACATCTGTCAAGTCAGGTCGACTGGAGAACACAGTTTCCATGACTTCGATACAGTCATGTTCTGGGAGTTCTTCACTGATGGGTATCAAGGTAGCTGGGTTCAAGGCATGACTCACTTCAAGTTGTATCTGTGGGTTTTCACATAACATGCTCTGGTACTTCAACATTCGGGAATTGGTGAGCCAATAATTTGCTTTCTGTTCCATAAGGGCAAGGACTGCATGTGGCACAGTGACTCGTATGTTCTGTCCTAGTGTGAGCTTGTCTGCTTCACTCACTAATAGCGCTGTAGCTGCAACTGCTCTCAGGCAAGGTGGCCATCCTTTGGCCACAGGGTCCAATTGTTTCGATAGGTATGCTACAGGTCGCTCCCAATTTCCCAATTTCTGAGTCAACATGCCTAAGGCATTTTCCTGTGCTTCATGTACAAACAAGTGGAAAGGCTTGTGGACATCTGGTAGTCCAAGTGCTGGTGATGACATCAATTCTTCCTTTAATTTCTGGAAGGCTGTATCCTGCTCAAGTCCCCACTCCAGTGGTGACTTCTCTTCTCCTTTTGTAGCTTCATACAGTGGTTTGGCAATTTGGGCAAAGTTGGGTATCCAGATTCGGCAATATCCTGCCGCTCCCAGAAAGGCTCTGACTTGCTTTCTGGTTGTTGGAGTTGGAATTCTACATACTGCTTCTTTTCTTTCTCTGCCTAATCTTCTGCTTCCTTGGGTAATACGAAAACCCAAATATTTCACTTCTTTTTGGCATAGCTGTGCTTTTGCTCTGGAAACTTTGTATCCAGCTTCATCTAGCAACTGCAAGAGATCTTTGGTGGCTAGTATGCATTCACTTTCTGATATGGCAGCTATCAACAGATCATCCACGTATTGGAGAAGCACTCTCTTCCCCGGGGCTACTGGATAGCTTGAAAGGTCTTGATTCAGTGCAGCACTAAAGATGGTAGGCAAATTCTTGAATCCTTGGGGTAATCTTGTCCAGGTGAGTTGGCCCCCTCTTCCAGAGATGGGGTCCTGCCATTCGAATGCAAACAATATTTGGCTTACAGGGGCTAATCTTATGCAAAAGAATGCATCTTTCAAATCCAGTACTGTGAAATGGGTAGCTTCAGCAGGTATCAGTCCTAGAAGAGTGTAAGGATTGGGTACAACTGGATGTATAGTTTCAACTGCATCATTTACTCTTCTTAAATCTTGCACTGGGCGGTACTCATCTGTCCCAGGTTTCTTTACTGGCAAAAGTGGAGTGTTCCATGGGGATTGACATACTTTTAGTAGGCCATACTCGAGCAATCTTTGTAGGTGGCGATGAATGCCTTCAATTGCAGCTCTTGGGAGAGGGTACTGTTTGACGTGCACTGGTGTAGCACTAGGCTTGAGGGTTACAATCACTGGAGCTATATGCTTGGCTAGGCCTGGGGGACTGCCTTCTGCCCATACTCCAGGTGGTGCATGGATGTTCTTTAAAGTTTGTTCAAAATAAGTATCTTGGATAGAGTCATCGATGTAATACCTCCATTCTTCTTCTCGGGGAACTGTCAGCAGCATTATTCCTGCTGGCTTGGCTTGGGAATTTACTGTCATTTGCATTTCTCCTTGTTCGGAGAAAGATATCTGTGCTTGAAGCTTGGCTAACATATCTCGTCCCAGTAGTAGCACTGGACATTCGGGCATGTAAAGGAATTGATGAGTTATTTGCTGTCCTCCTAGACTGCATATACGATTCTGAAGAAAAGACTTTGTGGCTTTGGCACCAGTTGCTCCTATAATGGCGACTGCTTTTGTAGAAAATGGGGCTATCTTTTTGTCTATTACTGAATGTTGTGCTCCAGTATCAACCATAAAGTCCATAATTTGGTCTCCTATTTGTATTCCGACCATAGGCTCCTGGAGACCTAAAGCAAACTTGGAGCCCGGTCTGTCCTAATCCACGTCATTCTCATCATGGACCAGTGTGGCCAATGCTTGAATGGCTCCTCCTCCTCTTTCTCGCTGGAATTGTTCTCGATTGGCTCCTCCTCGGTTTCGGGGATAGCCTCGTCTTTCTTCTCGCCACTGATGACTGCTGTCGTCATCTTGCTGGGCGTCTTCGAGTTGCGGGCACGTATCTCTCCAATGTCCTTCTTCTCTACAGTAGGCGCATTGGTTCACGCCTAGCTTCTGGGTCCGGCCTCCGCCTTGACCCCGCCCTCTTCCTCTGCTCCGTCGACTAGGGACACCTCCCCTTTTCTGTTCAACTATGGCCGCAGCCAAAAAATCAGCTTTCTTCTTCATCTTTCTATCACATTCTCTCTGTCTTTCAGTATCACGATTCACATACACTTTATGAGCGACTTCCAGTAACTGTGTTGCATTCATGCCCGCAAACCCTTCTAACTTCTGTAATTTACGTCTAATGTCTGGTTGAGACTGGTTTACAAAAGCAGAATTCACCATACATAAACTTTCTGGTGCCTCGGGATCATAGGGAGTATACATTCTGTATGCTTCAGTTAATCTTTCATGAAAATCTGCTGGGCTCTCATCTATACCTTGGATAACTCCTGCAACTTTGGAAAGGTTCATAGCTTTCTGGCCCCCCCTTTTCAGGCCTTGTAAAAAGCCTTGGCGAAAACGGGCTAGGGCTGTGGTTCCTTCTTCTGTATTTGGATCCCAATGGGGGTCTTCATTCGGGAATTCTCTCTGGGCTGCTTCCCGATGGTCTATTCTACTCTGCCCCTGTCCCGGAGCTACAGGGTTATCTGCCATCCATTCAATGGCTGCTTTTCTAATTCGTGCTCGCTCCTCTGTCGTGAATAGGGTAGTCAGGAGCTGGCGGCAATCTGGCCAAGTGGGTTGGTGAGTTTCCATAATAGTAGTTACTAATTCTGTCAGCTCCTGGGGCTTACTAGTATAGGAGGCATAATGCGACCTCCAATTTAACAAATCAGTTGTAGAGAAAGGGATATACACATAAGTTAGGGGTCCCGCTACCACCTCATCATTATCATTCTTTACGGGCACTCCCGGGACTTGCCGTAAAGGCAGCATTTTGGCAGTAGGTGTCTTTTGGGATCTAAGGGTTATTTTTGTAATTGTCTTCGAAGGGGTCACTTTCTTTTTCTCGACAGGTTTCACTTTGGGTATATCTTTTGCTGGTTTGCTAGTGCTAGCAATCACTTGTACACTGTCCTCCTCGCCTGGGGCATTCTCTTTCTCTTCCTCTTCTACCTCTGCTTCTGACTCGCTTTTTATGGCATCTTCTTCTTCAGCTGATCCCTCTCTCTCTCCTTCTGAAGGTGGGTCAGGAGCTGGGTCCTGCTCCGGCCGTCGCTGGGGTTCTGGGGCAGGACGCCGGGCTACTCTTACCGGACCTGGGGTTCGGGGCTGTCTGGGAAATATCTCTGGGGAATCAGGATCTACCAGGATGGGCTTCTTTCTGGATTTCTTATCCTGCTCTTTCATTTTGGGCTGTTCTGTTTTCTGACTAGAATCTGTCTTAGCTAACATTATCCTGCACTGTTCCTCATAACAGCGCTGCGCCCAGGGGGGCGGATCTTCACAAATACTTAACCAGGAATCTATATAGGGGTACTGATCGGGGTGCGCTATCCGCACTCGACGATGTACTGACTGAATAATCTCTACATTAAACGTTCCCTCTCGGGGCCAGATGGGGTCTAGATCGGGCCACTCCCTAGTACACAAAATCTGCAAACGGGCTGCTGTCATTTTAATACCATAATCTCCTGAATATCCCTCTTTAAAACGTGTGATCATACATTCTAATGGAGTGTTTCTAGTAGACCCCGCCCCTCCCATTTCGATGTGTGCGCGCAACAACAGACAAAAGGGAAAAGGAGGGCGGACCGTGGGTAAGGGGTCCTCACGGCCCTGGCAACGTATAAGGAGTACAAATAACAAGACAAGACGACAATCGCTTCCCCCTTTTCGCGACCTGAACGCGGTCGCCCGGTCAGGAAATGCGCTACTCAGGGGTCCGCCTTCACTTGGTCCGTGCTGCCAGACCTCTCATTCACACTTCGTTCACACAATCATGCTAGCAACGTATCCCAGAATGCATTCGTTTCTATCTATTCTGACTAGTCTTTTTCCCAATTACAATAAGGATGAGGGTTTCACCCGGCGAATTCCCATGCGGGGTTACTCGGCCCTTCCTTGAGAGGTGATCATGCTCTCTTACCAATTCCCAATATCTCGAGATTACAAATTCCAAGTTCCAATGGCAGTACTGCTCTTTCTATTTCTGTCTAGACACCAAATCAAAACTATACTCACCGGATCCGGTCCTCAAACTTCCCAAGCAGGCGCATGAGTTGGACCTCGGACTCCCCTCACTCGGGTTCGAGGCGTTGGCTCCAACCGGGCCCGGCACCCGCCGAGGTCCGACCAGCTCCCTCCGATACAAGGGACCGGTGGCGCCAGGGAGCAGCCCTCGTCGGAAGGGCGCGATCCCAGCAGGACCAAGCCTATAGAGGCGGAAAGTCGTGGTATATTGCTCTATATACACTTTGATTCCACAACTTCCCGGCCAACGCACCAAGAATATGTAGCAGCAAAGCGCAGACAAACCAATGATACCAGGAGTCTGTTCAGAAGGTCCAAATCATTTATTTGTGCACAAGTCTCGAACCAGTCAATTTCAAAATGGTTGAGCAAAGTTTTCAAGCATTACAACAACTTTTATAGACTTCTGTTCCATTCTAGGTATAGAAAAAACATTTCATTGGTCCCGGTACTCTCCCGTACCTCCCGTACCCCTTCCATTGGTCCCGGTACTGATAAGTTTATCCAATTATGTCCCTTCAGTGGGCATGGCACCTGCATACCCCCCTTCTAGTCCCAATTACAATGGTCAGTTCATCAACGTGTTACTTTCACACTCTCAAGGCCATATAGCCAATTTGTGCATGCAGGGGAGCAGGGCTCTGCAACTCATCTGTCAGCACTCCCAATTATATTCCTTGCAGATGTACTTTTTCTTATCAGTAACTTTTAAACATATTTTTCTGTATTTTTCTATCTCTCAGTTTTGCTTACCTAAGTTAGTTTAGTTCTCTTACAGAGTTCTATCCTACAATAGCAGCATATTGGGGGATGTGCAATCCTATGTGCCTCTCCACAGGCTTCATTTACAGGTCAAGCTAGTTAGGCCTGCCTGCTTACGTCAGACACCGTGGATCACAGGCCCTCACCTGCCACACTAAGGGAGGGAGCTGGGTGCTAGGCCCAGGAGGGATCTCCGATTGGACAGATGCAGGGGGCGTTGGAACCAATAGAAAAGTTTGCATGTATCAAATTGAAGAAAAATGTATAAATGAATATGTCTCTGTATAAACTTTGCTCAGTCCTTTTCGAAGCTTTGACTAACTGGGCCTTGTGCACAATAAATTGGCTTAGACCCTGTAAATTGACTCCTGGATTTATTCATTTGTTTGCACTTCGCTGCAGCATATTCTTGGTGCGTTGGCCGGGAAATGCGAGTAGTGAATGGTATTCAAGTGAATAATCCACGCAATTCGCCTCCAGGTTTGGCCCGGTTGGAACCGTGTCTGTCCGACCGCAGGGGAAACCTCAGGCACCACCGGTCCTTTTGTATCGGAGAGGGTTCCGCCTTGCCTCGGCGGGCCACTGGGTCCGGCCGGCCAACACCTCCGAACCCGAGGGGAGTCCAGGATCCAATCCAAGAACTGGTGTGGTATCAGGAACCGGATCCGGTGAGTAGACATTTTCGCATTTGATAGTCAGTGCAGCCTGGGGAAAAGTCTTGCATGAGAATGCACGAGACTGATTTGGTATAGACTAACTGGGAAAATCTCGCATGGGTATGCGCGAGACAAGAGAACCTGATCACCTCTCATAAGGGTGGTCCTAGTACGCTCCGCATAAGGGTTAGCGGAAGCCGAAGCCACCGACCCTTTGGTTGGGAATAGTCAGTTAGAAAACCTTGGGCATTTGAAAAATGATTTCTTGTGATGATATGATTGCTTGTGTGATTGAGAGGTCTTGAGATACAGACCGAGTGAGAGCGGACTCCTGAGTAGCGCAGTTCCTGGCCGGGCGACCGCGCCCAGGTCGCGAAAAGGAGGAAGCGTGTGGTGTTTGTTCCCCTCAGTGTTCTGTGGGCTGTACGGACCCCTTACCTACAGCCATACTACCTACCCTTACTGTTTGCTGTCTTGTACGTCATTACGTGTACGTCGTTGCGATTAGATTATGGGAGGGACGGAGTCCACGCAAACTCCGTTGGAATGTATGATCAAGAATTTCCGTAAACGATTTTCAGGAGACTACGGTATAAGAATGTCTCCGTCTAGATTAAGAATGCTATGTGATAGGGAGTGGCCTGTGTTAGCTACTTCATGGCCCCGGGGGGGGGGCACCTTTGATGTAGAAATAGTTTTCCGTGTTCATCAGCTTGTACAAAAAGCGCATCCTGACCAGTTCCCCTATATAGATTCCTGGTTGAATGTTTGCGAAAGGCAGCCCTTATGGATGAAGCGCTGCTATGATGAGCAATGTAGAATATTAGTAGCAACCACTAGGGGAACCCGGAAGGTTGAGGAGGAGAAGCCGCCTGTGTACTCCGCCTCAGAGTCCCCAGAAATCCTGGCTCGTTTTCCCCAGTACCCACATAGGTTAGTTCCCCCAGCCCCGCTACCTGAAGCGGAACCTGATGAGGAACCCCATCAATTACCGCTGAAGCAGCCAAAGAAGCCCACTCCCCCGAGTGATAGCCCCGAGTCAGGCCCAAGTACGTCGGGGGGACCCGAGTCTTCCGACGATACTGAAAGCGGAGGCTCTCCTGCCAGTTCAGGGTCACCCGCCAAGGAAGCTTATACCCGGGCGCCGTATGATTTAAGAAGTATAACTCCGAAGAAGAAGGAGAAAGCAGGGCGCCTAATGCCATTACGTCAAGTGCCTGGTGTACCTATCTTGAATGAACAGGGCCAGATGGCACCAGGACCAACTAGTCTAGTCTACGTGCCTTTTTCCACTACTGATTTATTAAACTGGAAAACGCATTATGCATCCTATACAGCGAAGCCCCAGGAATTGACAGAGTTAACGTCTAGCATTATGCAAACACATCAGCCTACCTGGGCCGATTGTCGCCAGCTCCTGTCCACCCTCTTTACTACTGAGGAGCGAGGGCGAATTGTGCAAGCAGCCCTCCGCTGTTTAGAAGAGAACCCCGTAGAAGGAGGGGGAATAAATCTCCCACAAGCAGCCGCCGCAGCTTTTCCAAATGAAGATCCTAGGTGGGACCCAAAATGATGAAAGGGGGGCGGCGGCCCTAATGCGATTTCGCCAGGCCTTGCTGCAGGGCCTGAGGAAGGGAGGCCAGCGAGCCATGAATATCGGGAAGGTATCTGATGTTATCCAGGGTCCAGATGAGAGCCCAGCGGTCTTTATGAGCGGTTGTCAGAAGCCTATAGACTATATACCCCATATGATCCCGCCGCTCAGGAGAATTTGCGCATGGTAAATGCAGCTTTTGTCAGTCAGTCCCAGAGAGACATAAAACAAAAATTGCAGAAACTGGATGGATTTGCGGGCATGAATACAGCACAGTTAATGGAAGTCGCTCAGAAAGTATTTGTGAATCGTGAAAATGAACGTGACAGAGAAAGTGAACGTAAAATGAAGAAGAAAGCAGATCTTCTTGCTGCCGCTTTAGTTGAACGACGTGGAGGAGGTTTTCCTAATCAAAGGACCAGAGAACGTGGAAGAGGCCGCGGAAGTGGCAGGCCTCCATCGGGTGCAAATCAGTGCGCCTACTGCAGAGAAGAAGGACATTGGAGAAGTGAATGCCCGCATCTTGACTCCGCCCCCATGAGGGGAGGAGGGAGTCCCTGGAGAACAGGAGGCCAATTTCGGAGTCGGGGAGGAATGAACTGAGCGCAGTTCCAGCAAGAGAGAGAAGAAGCCATTGAGGGAGTGGCAGTAGCAACGGGCTATGACATGGATGAAGTGGATGAAGACTACGCCAGACCGGGCTCCAAGTTTACCCTGGGTCCCCAGGAGCCTATGATCAGTTTGAAAATAGGGGACCAATATATGGACTTTATGGTAGATACAGGAGCAGAACATTCAGTGATGGCAAAGCCAGTGGCTCCTCTTTCCTCTCGATCTGTCACTATTGTTGGGGCCACTGGGAACAAAGCCACGAAGCCATTCCTGCAGAACCGTATGTGTGAACTAGGGGGACAGAAAATAACGCACCAGTTCTTGTATATGCCTGAGTGCCCTATTCCACTTTTGGGCCAAGATATGCTTGCCAAGCTTCAGGCACAGATATCCTTTGCTGAAGGGGGAGAAATGAAGATGACTGTGAACCCAAAGCCTGCTGAACTGATGGTGCTAACTGTTCCCCGAGAAGAAGAATGGCGGTTCTATAGTGCACCTCCAATCAAGTCAACTAGTTCCTATATACCTACCAACCTGATAGCCCCGCCTGAAGTATGGGCAGAAGATAATCCACCTGGCCTAGTGAAGAACATAGCCTCTGTCATTGTCACCCTCAAACCAGGAGCGGAACCAGTGCATGTGAAGCAGTATCCTCTTCCCCGACCAGCCATTGAAGGTATCCACTGCCATTTAATGAAACTGCTGAAGTATGGACTTCTCAAGGAGTGCCAGTCACCTTGGAATACCCCCTTCTCCCAGTCAAGAAACCGGGGACAGGGGACTACCGCCCAGTGCAAGATCTAAGGCAGGTAAATGATGCAGTTGAAACTATACACCCAATGGTGCCAAATCCGTATACTCTCTTGGGACTGATCCCCGCTGAGGCTACTCATTTCACCGTCCTGGACCTGAAAGATGCCTTTTTCTGCGTATGCCTAGCCCCCACCAGTCAATTTTTGTTCGCTTTTGAATGGCAAGACCCCACAACAGGAAGGCGGGGCTAACTTACCTGGACTAGATTACTTCAAGGATTCAAGAATTCACCTACTCTCTTCATTGCTGCCCTGAATCAAGATCTTTCAAGTTACTCAGTGAACCCAGGACAAAGGGTTCTCCTTCAGTATGTAGATGATCTGCTCATAACCACCAATTCAGAAAGTGAATGTCTACAAGCCACTAGTGAACTCCTGTGCCTGCTGAATGAGGCTGGATACAAAGTCTCAAGAGCCAAGGCGCAACTATGCCAAACAAGTCAAATATCTAGGATTCCAGTTGTCCAGCGGAATTCGGCGCTTTGGACCTGAACGCAAAGAAGCTGTATGCAGTATTCCTACTCCAACCACTAGGAGGCAAGTGAGAGCCTTCCTGGGGGCCGCAGGGTACTGTCGCATATGGATCCCCAATTTTGCGCTGCTAGCAAAACCATTGTATCAAGTTACCAAAGGAATGGAAAAGTCTCTACTGGAGTGGGGACCTGAACAGGATGCAGCATTCCAGTCTCTGAAAAGCGCTCTGATGTCATCACCAGCTCTAGGTCTCCCAAATGTCCAGAAACCTTTCCATCTCTACGTCCATGAGTCACAAGGAAATGCGTTGGGGGTACTGACTCAATCTCTTGGATCTTGGCAACGGCCAGTAGCCTACTTGTCAAAACAGTTGGATGTGGTAGCAAGAGGTTGGCCCCCTTGTTTGAGAGCTGTTGCTGCAACAGCCCTTCTAGTGAGCGAAGCAGACAAGCTCACTCTGGGACAGAATCTTCAAGTTACTGTGCCACATTCTGTCCTGACTCTCATGGAACACAAAGGAAGTTTCTGGCTAACGAATTCACGAATGTTGAAATATCAGAGCATGCTGTGTGAAAACCCCCAGATACAGTTAAAGGTCAGTCAAGCCCTGAATCCTGCTACGTTGTTTCCAATTGGTCCTGGGCCCCCTGATCATGACTGTCTAGAAACCATGGACACTGTATTTTCAAGTTGCCCTGATTTGACTGATGTCCCTCTAGAGGACCCTGAACGGACTTTCTTTATAGATGGAAGCAGTCTTGTCCTCAATTGGCATCGTTGTGCTGGATATGCAGTGGTGACCCTTGATCTGGTAGTCGAGTCCTCAGCTCTGGCCCCAGGAACTTCAGCACAGAAAGCTGAACTGATAGCTCTCACTAGAGCACTAACATTAGGAGAAGGACTCCGCTTAAATGTGTACACAGATTCCAAGTATGCCTTCTCAACTTTGCACGCACATGGAGCCTTGTATAAAGAACGAGGTTTGATCACCTCAGGGGGCAAGTCCATTAGGTATGGGCCCGAGATACTGATGTTATTAGATGCTGTGTGGGCCCCCAAGCAAGTGGCAGTCATGCACTGTCGAGGTCATCAGGCAGGAGCAGGAGAAGTTACCCGAGGGAACAGGTTTGCTGATGCCACAGCCCGAAAAGCAGCCACAACTGGACGAGTTGTGACCCAAGATACCCCGATGCAAGCAGCCCTATTCCCTGTGCCCCTTAGTTCCTGGGCACCCCGATACACTGCAAGAGAGTTAGACTATTTTTGTGAAAAGGAGGGAGGGGTCCTGACAGAAAAAGGTTGGATAGTGCTGCCACCTCCAGAAGTTAGCTCACCTCCCGGTCCCACAGTCATCCCTGAAGCATTAGGGCCAGTCTTTGTTCATGCTTTTCATCAGGCCACACATTATGGAAAAACGGCCATGGAAAGAGTCCTAAGGCCCCATTTCTGTATCTCACTACTAGGACCCCTGTCCGCCTCAGTGGCACAGGGATGTTTGACATGTGCCAAGAATAATGCTAAGCAAGGTCCCATTCCACCCCCAAGAGTTCAGTCAGTAGGGGTGGCCCCGATGAGTGATATTCAGGTGGATTTTGCTGAAATGCCCCGAGCAAACGGATATCACTACTTGTTAGTTCTAGTTTGCACATTTTCTGGGTGGGTAGAAGCATTTCCCACCCGAACCGAGAAAGCTCGAGAAGTCACTAGAGTGCTACTCCATGAGATTATTCCTCAATTTGGAATACCATTGACTATAGGATCAGACAATGGACCCTCATTTGTATCCCAAGTGACTCAACAGTTAGCTCGAGCTCTACAGATACAATGGAAGTTGCACACTGCTTACAGACCCCAGAGTTCAGGGAAGGTAGAACGTATGAATAGAACCCTGAAATCCCAGTTGTCCAAGCTTTGTCAAGAAACACATCTAAAGTTGCTCCAGGTTCTCCCTATAGCCCTTCTTAGGATATGTTCTGCTCCCACCAAGTCTTTAGGAGTTTCCCCTTTTGAGATTTTGTATGGTCGACACCCACCCATTGTACAGGGGATAAAGGGAGATATGAGACAAATTGGATCTGAAATAACTAGACAAGAACTATTGGCTTTAGGTTCTGTTTTGCAGAGTCTTCATATCTGGGTGCAAGATCGATTGCCCATTAACCTAACAGAGCCTCTGCATCCTTTCAAGCCAGGAGCGTCAGTGTGGATCAAAGAGTGGAGAAAGACCCCGCTGGCGCCGCATTGGAAGGGACCTTATGTTGTCATCCTGTCAACCCCCACTGCAGTAAAAGTTGCAGAATTTGAACCCTGGATCCATCACAGTCGAGTGAAGCCGGCAGCTGCTCCTGACCCTGGTCGGTGAACTTCAGTAAATGACCCTGAGACTCCATTGCGACTCACAATACGGAGACAACCGGCGTTGTAAGAATCTTCAGAATCTACAGTCCTATTCCTGTCACGCAAGGGTGACCATCGAAGCAGGAGAGAAGAAGAAGAAGACCCTACAATTTCATCGTACCCAACATTCCAGTTGACCTCTAAAGAACAATGTTCCTCCACTATTGCCTTGTAGGAGTGATGGTCCTGGGATTCCTGGAAAAGACTTTTGCCTTACCCCCTTGTGCAGCCTGTATAACTACCACCCGAACTGGACTGAAAGTCACTCAGACTTTACTTTATCATTCCTATTATACTTGCACTGGTATAGTTAGCCGGTGTGTGTACAACGGTACAGAGCTAAATATCTGTACGAAGGAAAAAAGTAAGACGTTATAACCCCCGGCAGAATCCTTCCTATTATGTACTTGAGATACGCTGGAATTATGAGGATGGAGCCCTTATAAATGCTACACGACAGCTTCCTGATCCCACGAAGCATGTTGACTTGAGTTTTGACGCTTGTGAAGTGATAAACCGAAATGCCTATCACAAGTGTGGATATTGGGAGCACACCTACTATTATGATGATAAATATATGTGTCCTGAAGGAGCATACGGACGGGGAAAGTGTACTGGGAAATCTTCCCCAACAGTCTACAGTACATCATCTAAAGATGCTTACTATTGTCCCAAGTGGGAATGCGTGTATTATGCTACTTGGGCGGGTGCGCCTATGGGACGAGATGGAGATCAACGAGTGGCTGTCTTGGAAAAATTGTCATTGCCAGAGCCTAAGAAATGTAAGAAAGGTGCCTGTAATCCAGTGCGGCTCATCATATTTAACCCCAGTCAGTGGAAGCAGGGGTATAAATTTGGGCTACGAATTGCAGGAGGAGGAATAGATCCTGGAACTTTTATATATATACAGCTGAATACTAAGACTCATGTATCTGCACCTTATCAAATACATCATTCTTTTTATGGGGCTATGAAAGCAGAGTTTGAGATTCCTCATGCCTCCCAGAACTTGTTCCTTGAGCTTGCGGGGGCAGTAGCATCTAGTCTCCACATTTCAGACTGTTTCTTCTGGGGAGGAACTAGGATGGGAGACCAATGGCCCTGGGAGGCGCAAGAAGTGAACTATTCTATTCCTTATAACCAGACTGACTTACATAACACTACTAGTGAGTGGGTACTGGCCCACCCCATTGTTGGTAACTTGTGTTTTGCTCGCTCTGGACCACAGTTTAACATGGAGGTTGGACAGCTGGTCTGTCTCAATCAGAAGTTCTACAACAGTACCACTAAGAAGACGTCCTGGTGGTCTGGAGTCAACGCTTCAGAGCCCTCTAATCCTTTAGTCCGTTTCCCCAAACTTGCCAGCATCTGGACTAATCTAGCATCTTATAATGCCTGGCAAGCACCACCTGGACTGTACTGGATTTGCGGAACTCGAGCATATGCTAGGCTTCCTCACCATTGGGGAGGAGCATGTGCATTGGGAACCATACGACCTTCCTTTTTCCTTTTGCCTACGTCCCATGGAGAACAACTGGGTTTTCCTGTATACAGGAGTCGACAGAAACAAGAAGCCTTGAAAATAGGCCAATGGGACAAATGGAAGGAGGAGGAGTGGCCACCTGAGAGAATCATTTCATACTATGGACCTGCTACTTGGGAGCAAAATGGGACATGGGGATATCGTACCCCTGTTTATATGATAAATCGTATAATACAAGCTGTTGTTGAAATAATAACCAATGAAACTAGCAAAGCACTAACTCTTTTGGCTAAGCAAAGTACACAAATGCGCACAGCTATTTATCAGAATCGTCTAGCTCTTGATTATTTGTTAGCAGCTGAAGGTGGAGTGTGTGGAAAATTGAATTTAACCAACTGTTGTTTGTAAATTGATAATAATGGGCATGTTGTTCAAGTGGAGGAGTGGCCTAGTGGTTGGGGCAAGGTACTTCAGGCCGGAAGGTCGGGGGTTCAAATCCCACTAGAGGACAGCAACCTTGGGCCGGAAGGATTGGGGTTTCTAGTCCCACAGGTGCTCCTTGTGGTCTTGGGCAAGCCACTTAACCCTCCATAGCCCATGTTCCCTGTAAATAGTTATCTCCAAGTTATAATGCCCTGTTCAATGTAATTTCAGTTTGTTCAATGTAAACCGCACTGATGCAGAATAGCGCGGTATATAAGAGAATTAAAATAAATAAATATAGCTATTCAGATGAGAAAGCAAACATTTATGCCTGTTCAGACTTGGCATAGTCTAAAGCTGAATGGGTGGTTTGGGTCAGTGTTTTCATGGTTAGGTGGTCTAAAGACCCTTGTGTTCATTGTGTTATTCATATTAGCTATGTGCTTATTGCTCCCATGTCTCCTACCCCTTTGCTTACGCATGGTAACCTCAGTAATTGACAGTACTGTAAAGCGGAAGGCAGCTACGAAAATATTAGCTATGTGGCAATATTACCCTATACCCCAAGGTGATGCTGTTACGCCAGTATAATGTGTGATTTAATTCTCACCCTTTCTCACTTACGGGTGAGAATAATCAAAGGGGGGAATGTGGCAGGCTATGGCCTATAATAGTCTGCAAATATGAAAGGCCTGTAAGT
Source organism: Ichthyophis bannanicus (assembly GCA_033557465.1). Taxonomy (NCBI): domain Eukaryota; kingdom Metazoa; phylum Chordata; class Amphibia; order Gymnophiona; family Ichthyophiidae; genus Ichthyophis; species Ichthyophis bannanicus. The sequence goes on along the minus strand of CM066035.1, from coordinate 743,724,582 downwards.
TAGGCCCTGATTCCAACCCCCATCATAGCTAGAAAAGAACCAAAAATCTGTGAAAAATGAGAAAACTGTTTTAAACTGCTTAATAAGAAGTGTTACATGAATTCATAAGTCTTTTCATTATTCTCTTGTGTTCTGAAGATGAAAATGTTTTGATACTTGCATTCCTAGAGCTAGAGACGACCTTGCAGTAGAGAAGTATCAAAACCTAGAAACTGTACCATTGTTAGAACAGTCCTAAGGGAGGGAGCTGGGTGCTAGGCCCAGGAGGGATCTCCGATTGGACAGATGCAGGGAGCGTTGGAACCAATAGAAAGGTTTGCATGTATCAAACTGAAGAAAAATGTATAAATGAATATGTCTCTGTATAAACTTTGCTCATTCCTTTTCGAAGCTTTGACTAACTGGGCCTTGTGCACAATAAATTGGCTTGGACCCTGTAAATTGACTCCTGGATTTATTCATTTGTTTGCACTTCGCTGCGGCAATAGTTGATATTATATAGTCTTATTAAATTCATTTTTCCTAGACAAAAAAAAAGGTGCTGTACTCATATGCAGGGCCCTTTCTTTAATGCTTGAGGACTATGGATCAATTTTAGCAGGCAATGAAAAAGGTTTTGAGTTCCCACTCAAAAAAAGGCCCTGGTTTTATTTATTTTTTATTGAAAAATTTATACTGCTTCACCAGTCCTAGAAATTACCCTAAAGGACATAGAACAATTATCACGTATTTTATTCACCAGTCAACAAACAAAATAATAAATAATGCAACTTTTTCAGGCTGAAGCAGAAATCCTGCCCTACATTCCACTGCTTTAAGCTGTAACAGGGTTTCATAGCGCAAGTATACTACTACTACTACTACTACTACTGATCATTTGTATAGCGCCACAAGGCATATGCAGCGCTGTACAGACACATGTAAGAGACGGTTCCTGCTCATCGGAGCTTACAATCTAGTCAAGACAGACAGCACAACAGCTGAGGACAAACATACATCTCTAGGGAAATAGTAAGGAAACATAGGAGACTAGGAGGATCAGGATCCAAAAGCGGCCTCAAAGACATGAGTTTTCAGCCTGGATTTGAAAAGGGCCAGAGATAAAGTCTGCCATACAGATTCAGGTAGTTTGTTCCAGGCTGAGCAGCAAGGTGAAAGGTTTGAAATTTGGAGTTGGCAGTAGAAGAGAAGGGCACAGATAGAAGCAATCTGTAAGAAGAGCAGAGTTTCCGAGGAGGGGTGTAGGGAGAGATAAGAGAGGAAAGGTAGTGAGGAGCATTTTCAGACGTTCTACCTGTTCTTGGTAAGGGGGCAGAAAGGCTGCATCGCATAATCAACTTTAATACATGGCTCCAAAACTGGTACAAACAAGGATTTAGATATATAGGCAACTGGGGAAATAGATGGAGCAGCAAGAAGCTATAGTGTGTTGATGGACTACATCTGTTTGTTGCAGGGAAAAGGATCCTAAGTGAAAAATTCAGGGATTATGTGGGCAGGCATTTAAATTAGGGAAAGGGGTGACAGATGGAAAACAACAAGTTCAGGACGTCACTCCCAGCAAAAACATAATAACAATGGAAATAGCTGCAGTATTAACACACACATCAATACCAAGTGGGAAGAGGCATGTAAAACAAAATGCATGCAAAATACAGGCGAGCCAGTCAACAAATCCTGGAAAGCAATGAGCACAAATGCTCAAAGTCTAGCCAACAAAGTTCCTGACATAGAAGCCCTAATGGTGGAAATGGACTTGGACATTGTGGCCATTACAGAAACATGGTTTAACAAGTCGCATGAATGGGATATAGCCATAGCTGTCTATAATCTATTTAGAAGAGATAGAGAGGGTAGAAAAGGAGTTGGAGTAGCCCTATATGTCAAAAGCAATATTAAGCTGCTGAAATGCAGGGGACGTGGGGAAAAGAAGAAGCACTGTGGATTATGTTGAAAAGAGGAAATGGTAGTGTCATCCATACTGGTGTAGTCTACAGGCCTCCAACTCAAACCGAAAAAATGGATAGCAAATTGATTATTGATATTACAAAGATAGCCATGAAGGGGGAAGTGATCATATTGGGTGACTTTAATCTACCTAATGTGGATTGGAGTATTCGTTCTGCAAATCTGTAAAGAAGTAAAAATATTGTGGATGCCTTCCAAGATGCACTACTTAGACAAATGGTGATGGAACCGACCAGGGAAAGCTCAATGCTGGATTTAGTACTCACCAACTGAGATAGCATGTCGAATATCCAGGTGGGTACAATGTGAGCAGCAGTGATCATCACATGGTGTGGTTTGAGATAAAAGCCAAGGCAAAGTCCAATCATAGCAAGCTCAAAGTCCTAGATTTCAAAAACACTGACTTCAGTAAAATGGCCAAGTGCCTGAAGGAGGAGTTGGCAGGATAGGAGGGGATAAGGGAAGTGGAATTGCAGTGGGCTAAACTAAAGGAGGCAATAAAAGGGGCAACAGATAAATATGTAAGGAAAGTAAATAAAAGCAAGAGGAAAAGAAAACCTATTTGGTTCTCCAAAGAAGTGACTGCACAAATAAACGCAAAAAAACACAACTTTCACAAAATTCAGAAGCTCGCAAACAGAGGAACACAGAAAAGAATACAGGATCAAACTAAAAGAGACAAAAAGAGAAATAAGGATAGCAAAATCCAAGGTAGAAGAAAAGATGGCTAAAGATGTGAAGTGTGGCGAGAAAACCTTTTTTCAGCTATATTTGGGAGAGGAGGAAAATCAGAGGTGGAATTGCAGGACTCAAAAGTGCCGGGAACGGATTTGTGTAAAGATACATTGAAAAAACAAAAATGCTAAACAAGTACTTCTGCTCTGTTTTTACTAAAGAAAATCCTGGAGAAGGACCTGTGATTGACAAATATACAAATAGGAATGGAGTTGATACCACACCATTCACAGAAGATGATGTGTTAGAACAACTTGCAAAACTGAAAGTGGACAAGGCCATGCGACCGGATGGGATACATCCCAGGATACTGAAAGAGCCCAGAGAGGTTTTTGTAGGTCTGTTAAAGGATGTTTTTAAAAGATCCTTGGAGACAAGAGAAATTCCACAGGACTGGAGAAAGGCTGATGTAGTACCTCTTCACAAAGGTGGTAATAGAGAAGAAGTGATGGAGGTGCTCCTAAAGGAGCAAATAGTGAACTTTCTCGAAACCAACAGGTTGTATGATCCGAAGCAACATGGCTTTACCAAAGGATGATCTTGCAAAACAGATCTGATTGAGTTCTTTGACTGGGTGACTAGAGAACTAGATCAAGGGCATGCAATGGATGTGATCTACCTAGATTTCAGCAAAGCCTTTGATACTGTTTCTCATAGAAGGCTTATCAATAAACTCAACAGCTTGGGGATGAGTCCCAAGGTGATGAACTGGATCGGAAACTGGTTGACTGACAGATGATAGAAGGTGATCGTAAACAGAACTCACTCGGATGAAAGGAAGGTGATTAGCAGTGTGCCCCAGGATTCAGTCCTGGGACCGGTACTGTTCAATGTATTTGTGAGTGATATTGCTGAAGGACTGAATGGAAAAGTCTGTCTTTTTGCAGATGACACCAAAATGTTCATCAGAGTGGATTTTTCTGAGGGAGTGGATAACATGAGGAAAGATCTACAAAAGCTGGAAGAATGGTCTAATGCTCAGCAATTAAGATTTAATGTGAAGAAGTGCAGTGTCATGGACTTGGGAAGCAGAAATTCAAGGGAATTGTATGTAATAGGGGGCGAAAGGTTGGTGTGCATGGACCAGGAGAAGGACCTCAGAGTGATTGTTTCTGAGGATCTCAAGGTGGCAAAACAGTGTGACAAGGCAGTGGCAAAAACCAGAAGGATGCTGGGTTGCATATAGAGAGGAATTACCAGCAAAAACGAAGAGGTACTAATGCCACTGTACAAGTTGCTGGTGAGGCCTCACTTAGAATATTGTGTTCAGTTTTGGAGACCATATCTTTCAAAAGATATAAAAAGACTGGAAATGGTTCAGAGGAAGGCGACCAAAATGATTTGGAACCTGCATTAGAAGACATATGAGAAGAGACTTGAAGACATAAATATGTATGCTTTGGAAGAGAGGAGGGATAGGGGAGATATGATTCAGACCTTCAAGTACTTAAAAGAGTATTAATGAACAAACAAACCTTTTCCAAAGACGGGGAAGCACTAAAACTAAGCTGCAAGGGAGTAAACTGAACAGCAACGTCAGGAAATACTTTTTCACTGAAAGGGTGGTGGATGCTTGGAATGCCCTTCCGATGGAAGTGGTAGGGGCAAATACAATGACAGAATTCAAAATGGCATGGGAGAGATACAGAGGATTCCTTTATAGCAACAGGATAAAATCAAAATCAAAATAACTCTCTCTTATATCTCAACAAATAGGGGTGACCTACATGGAGCGGTGGGTACACGCCTAAACAAAGGCATGGGAAGGGGTGACCTGCATGTAGCGGCAGATGCATCTACTCTTACTGCCTTGCTGGGCAGTCTATATGAACCATACTGGTCTTTATCTGCTGTCATTTACTATGTTACTATATGTTACTATGTTACTATGAGCAGCAGAATGAGTGCACTTATAGGTCAGTAGGAGAAGTTTGAACTGGATACAGAAATGGATAGGGAGCCAATGAAGCGACTTGAGAAGAGGGGCTATATGAACATTTCGAGGCTGGCAGAAGATTAGCTTCACAGCTGAGGTTTGAACCGATTGAAGGGGGGAGAGATGATTCAGAGGGAAACCAGGAAGGAGAAGGTTGCAGTAGTCTAGACAGGAGGTGACTAAAGAGTGGATAGGAGTGAAGGAGTAGCCAAGTGGTTAGAGCAAGAGCCTAGTACCCAGAAGATCAAAGGTTTGATTTCCACTGCCACTCCTGGTGACCTTGGACAAGTCACTTTATCTTCCATTGCCTCGGAAGAAAGGGCCTGGCAAGCTACTTCCAGTGATACATTGCCAAGAAAACCCAGAGGCAGCTGGGTTGCCAGGCATCAGCACTGAGTCGATGGCACTAAAAAAGAAATAAGAGTGGATAAGCATAGTGTGTTCGGAGAGGAAGGGACAAATTTTGCTGATGTTATAGAGAAAGAAACAACAGTTCTTTAGCTATCAGTTGGATGTATGTCGAGAAGGAGAGAGAGGAGTCAAAAACGATTCCAAGGTTGTGGATCGAGGAAACAGGAAACAGGGAGTAGTAGAGTGTTATCCACAGAGATTGAGAAAGGAGGAAGGGGGGATATGGATTTACGGAGAAAAATAAGAAGCTCGGTTTTGGCCACATTCAATTTCAAATGGCAGTAGACATCCAGGCAACAATGTTAGACAGGCAGGCAGAGATACGGGCTTGGATTGCTGGAGAGATTACAGGTGTAGAGAGGTAAATCTGAGAGTCATCAGCTTAAAGATGGTACTGAAAACCATGGAAGGAGATGAGTGCACCAAGAGACTGAGTATAGAGAGAGAAAAGGAGTGGGCCCAAGACACATCAACTGAGAGCAGGATAGCAGTGGAGGAGATTTAGATTTAGATTTATTAAAACTTGTTATACCGCTCAATACCGTAGGTGTCTGAGCGGTTTACAATAAATAAAATCAGGCATGTTAATTAAAACAAGCACTTGGCTGCGGAAAAAGAAAAGAACGCCATCAATTATAAGAAAAGTAGAGGAGGAAAGGAAAGAGGAGATAAGAACAAAATGTAAAATTAAACAGAAACAAAAATACACGTGTACTAACAAGGGAGGAAAGGGAGGGGGAAACAAACTTTACATGAAGGGTATAATAGTGGGAAGGGGAGAGGATAGGCTAGGGAGGAGGATCGAACGCGAGGCAGAAGAGGTGGGTTTTGAGTTGAGATTTGAATGTTTGATAGGTGTCTTCTGTGCGGAGGGAGAGAGGGAGCGAATTCCAGAGACTTGGAACTAAGAAATAGAAAGCAGAGGAGCGGGTTTGTTCTAAACGAGCATGTGCGGGGGAGGGAAGGACCATGCGATTTATATGTACAGAGCGGAGGAGACGGTGGGAGGTACGGAATTGTAATTGATTTGCCAGGTAGAGGGGAGTGCCGGTGTGAATTACTCTGTGTGCAAAGATTAGAAGTTTATACTGAATGCGGAAAGAGATAGGTAACCAGTGATGCTGATAGAGAAGAGGTGTAACATGATCGAACCGGGAGGCGTGGGTCAACAGACGGATGGCAGCATTTTGGACGCGTTGGAGACGAGACAGTTGAGACTTAGGTAGACCAGCAAAAGAGACATTACAATAATCGAGACGAGATAATACAAGGGTAAGCAGGAGGGTGGTTAGGGCAGGAGTAGAGAGAAAAGGATGAACTGCTCTAAGTTGTCGGAGAGAGAAGAAAGAGCGCTGAACAATCGAGGAGATGTGGTCTTTGAAAGTAAGAGCAGAATCAAGAACAACACCTAAGTAACGAAGTGATGAAACCAGGGGGATAGGCTGAGAGGACAGAGAGGGGGCACAAGTAGGGGGAGGGCTACCAAAAGTGAACCAGATTGCAAAGGATTTCGCCGGGTTAACCTGTAGAAAATTGGAGGAGAACCAGGACACCACAGCAGTGAGACAGAGGTTGAGAGGGGAAATATCAGGGGAAAAGGAGTCAGTATGGTAGAGAAGAATGATGTCATCTGCATAATAATATGCAGAAACACTAAACTGTTGGACTAGGAGGGCAAGGGGGGCTAGGAAAATATTAAAAAGAAGTGGGGCAAGAACAGACCCTTGGGGGACACCACAAGATAGGGGGGTAGGGGCAGAGGAGGAAGATGCAGAGACGACAGAAAAGGAGCGACAAGACAGAAATGAGTGAAACCACCGGAGAACCATACCCGAGAGACCGGCTTCCCGAAGACGAAAGAGAAGAGTGTGATGATCCACTAAATCGAAGGCCGCAGATAGGTCAAGAGAAACAGCCAAAGTGATAAGACCACGGTCGTGAGCGATGTGAAGATCATTGAGAAGGGAAAGAAGGACAGATTCAGTGCTATGGCCAGGGCGGAAACCTGATTGACGGGGGTGGAGAGTAAGAGAAAGTTCAAGGTGGGAGGAAAGTTGAGAGAAGACCAGTTTCTCGAGGAGTTTTGACAGGAAAGGTAGGTTAGAAACGGGGCGCCAGTTAGAAAGTATGATAGGATCAGAGGAAGGAGATTTCAAGATAGGGTGGACTATTGCGTGCTTCCAAGCGGAAGGAAAAGAACCAGAGGAGGATGCTGAAAGTGTGATGGGAGAGATAAGAAGGGATCCAGGATAGTACAGATCCCTTAAAACCAAGCAAGGACAAGGTATCAAGGAGAAGCTGGTGGCCAACAGTGTGAAAAGCTGCAGAAAGGTCAAGAAGGATGAGGATTGAGTAAAGGCCCTTAGATTTTGCCAGGAACAGATCACTACAGACTTTGGCAAGAGCTGTTTCAGTAGAATGTAACAGACAAAATCCAGATTGCAGTGGATCCAGAAGGGCTTGAGAGGAGAGAAAGTCAAGGCAACGGTGGTGAACCGCATGTTCAAGTAGTTTAGAAATGAAGGGGAGGAGGTAGATGAATCAGTAATTAGAAGGACAGGTAGGGTTTAGTGAGGAGAGATGTGACCATAGCATGCTTAAAGGCTGCAGGAACAGTTGCAGTGGAGAGCGAGAGGTTGAGAATATGGAAGGGATGACAGTGGAGGAGATGGAGCTTATGAGATGGGTGGGAATAGAATCGGAGGAGCAAGTAGTGAGTTTGGAGGAGGAAAGAAGATGAGTGGTTTCCTCCTCAGAGATCTTAGAAAAGGAAGAAAAGGTGGCAGAAGTGGAGGGGAAGAGGGGGAAGAAGGGATGGAGTCGACCTCATGGGGAACTGGAGTGTAATCTTGTGGGCTTTGTCATTGAAATAACGCTATAAACACGGTCTATTTCAAAGCCAAATAATGATACTTCATATATTAACAATAGGCTTCACTTAATTAACCAAATTGCGGTAATTATTACATAGCAAGGCTTCAGGTAAAAAGCAAACCTCAGAAAGACTCACCATACCTACAAACTATCACCTCTCGGTGAAAAGGGTCTGGCCATGAGTCCTATTACATCAACGGTTTACTATTACCTAACCCATCCACCATACTAAGGGTTCACTATTCAAAATTTTGCAAACTATCAATAACAGTAATCATAACCTAATACAAAATTTATACAAATATTTTATAAAGGTCTGTGAACTCCTAAGTAAAAATTAAGCAACCCCCGACGCCCATTGAGACATCTTCCCTAGCGTTTCGCTTTAGCTGTTTCAAGGGGATCCAGCTGAAAAGCAAAAGGAAATTGCTTAATATATATTCCGCAAATAAAACCAACCTTTATCCAAACTTGAACAGGAAAACATAAAATACTTATCTGACTCAATCAAAATTGCATGATACCAAATTTAAAACCTCATAGTAACTGGTTCAACTGCACTTTCTCACAGTGGTAGTCGGTCGACGTTCCAAAAATACTAACCTACCCTCGGCTACCTCCATTATATACGTCATCAAATCACTCCAAAATCATCACACCTGAGGAACTGCAACCAAGACTTTGCCGCTTAACTTTATTCACCAAAGACAACTCCATAATGACATTCTATTAAAAAGGCCTACACACAAACACCCCACTCTATTCCCAAATTTAAGCCATTAGGCGATATCGTGTCCAAATGAAAGATCCACCATTGTTCTTTATATAACAGGTGTTGATCTCGCATTCTGCCCCCAGTTCCTGACAATATTCGCTCAATACAGAAACATTGTAGTTACACAAAGGTGTGTTTAAAAGTTAAACAGTATTCCACTATCGGCGCTTCCCTACGTTGACAATGCAGCTTGCTCTTATGTTCACCTAAACGAATACGAAAAGAACGAATGGTTTTACCTACATACAAAAGTTTACATGGGTAAAAAATGCCATAAACGACATAATCAGAACAACAAGAAGTTTGTGATCTTAAAAAATATTGTTTCCTATTGTATGTAAATTGATCGGTACATTCTTACATTTTTCAAGTGCTCACCCGATGAGCCTCCTAAAGGGTTTACCATTCTCTCAATTTATACGTTATAGATGTAACTGTTCCTCGACAGATGACTATAAGTTTCAAGCAATGTCCCTTAAGAATGATTTTTTGAATCGGGGTTATCCTGAGAAAATTGATAATCGTGCGTATAAAAGAGCTGTGCATAATGATAGATCATGGCTGTTATCCCCTAAGACACGATTGGTGGTAGATGATGATCATATCAATTTAATTTCTAGGTATTCTCCCTTTAGTAAACAGATTCAGATAATTATACAGAAACATATGAATGTTCTGCAAACAGTGCCAGGATTGGAATCAAAACAACTACGATGCTTTTGGCAGCATAATCCTAATTTGAAGGAAATACTAAGTCCCTCCTCTTTGCGATCAATAGAATTAGATGCTATAGAAAATGCAGGACATAGAACATGTGGACAATGTATGTTTTGTGTAGTGATGTGGGAAACCAATCAATTTACATACAATAGGAAACAATATTCAGGCATCGGGAAAAGCCCCCAATGCCATAGGCACAACGTTGAGAGGCCTGTGCCCCCCAACAGAAGTAAAAACACTGATAGCCCAATGGGCCCTAATTCCCTCCACCCTCTGAAACAGAAAGGCCTGATGGCCCATTAGCCCCAACCCCCATCTCCCTGAAAGAGAAAGGCTTGGTGGTCTAGTGGACTAACCTCCCACCGCCTAACCCTCCCCCATACCTTAGAAGTTGTAGGGCAGGAGCGTTGCCCACATGCTTCCACCCCCATGCCACCAACTTGCAAAATGGCAGTGCCTGACCCCATACGGTGCATCCTGAGAAGCATTGGGCGGGGTCAGATTGTCATATAAGGCAAAAAATGCCTTATATGGCAGAATGATGATGCCCCCCTGGGTTGCATTCTGGGACAGCTAACCCCATGATCTTCCTCAGCTCTTGACTGTTGCTGCCAGTGCTGCATTCTCACTCTCACTGAATATGGAGCCTTCACCACGGTGCATTCTCTAATTCTTATTTAAATCCCTCAGCATGCTATCTAAACAGTCCATGAATGCTTCTTCCACTTTGGTGGGGGGAGAGGGGGAGAGAGATCTTCCTTTGTACTTAATATTCCTATGTGAAGTATCATTAAAATCATCTGTAGTTCCTGAAGACTGGAGAACAGCCATTGTAATGCCAGTTTTTATAAAGGGTTCCAGGGATGATCCGGGAAACTACAGACCAGTGAGCCTGATGTCAGTACCTGGCAAAATAGTAGAAACCATTATAAAGAATAAAATTACTAAACATGTAGTTTCTTATCATCCCTCCTGTTCAGTCCCTCACCTCTGGATAATGCACTTCCTCCTGCAGAATGGAGACTGGGCATGTCAAACTTATAACATCACTGTACATATCCTGCTGGCACCCACACCAGCTTCCAGTGTGCTCAGTCTCCATGCAGCAGGAGGTAGTGAGCCTAGGTGCTGGGCTCACTAGAGGAGCAGATAAGGAGCTTTAGACAGGTTGGATAGGGCATTTAGATTTTCTTTTCCCCTATAATATTTTTTCCTTTCCTTTGATTGTAGATTAAAGTTCTTTAAATAAAAAAAAAAAGACAAGGTCTGTGAGGGGATCGTGGGTAATCAGGAAGCTGCTTTCTCCCTCCCGTGTCCCGTTTGCTTCTGTTTACCTTTAGCCTGCCCTTCCCTCCTTGGAGGGGAGGGGAGTTGTTCAGCAGGTTTTTGGTTTCTGACCAGATCAGTTTTTCTGCTCTGCTGATTCCTGTCAGAAGCTTGTATCGGGGTTTCTCTCTGCTACTGCAGCCTGCTGACAGGATTTCTCAGCAGTGCTGTTTTCAGTTTGTTTCTGGTGATTTTCAAGATACAGAGAGGATCTGAAGGGCTCCGATGTTAAGGTGAGTGCTCCGATCATTTTTATTGCTGTCAGGAGAGTGTTTGGAGCCTGCTACAGCATGAGACACACTTTTTGACGTTTTGCAGTGCTGCGGGCCGTTTTTCCAACATTTATTTTTCACGGAGCTGTTTTTTCCTTCCAAACTGCTGTATTTGCTTAAATGATTTAGCCTTTGGTTAAATTTAAATTAATTTTGATTGAATTTGATGGTTTTTGATGTGTTTGTTTGCTTTTAGATGGTTTTGAAGAGATTCCTTAATTTTTTCTCTCAGTGCTTTAGCTCTTATAGGGCCAGTACATTAAAAAAAAAAGATCAGTTACAGTACTCTGGATTCTTGTAGTGCTGATGCCTTCGCATCTGCAGTGTCTTGTTTGTGGCGCTCGTAAAAGCTCGGTCTCAGACGCGGGAGTGTGCCATGGCTGCGCGTCTGAAGCACTAACTATGGACCAAGAAACACAGGATACGTCTAAGGAGGGGTCTCCTTTGGTGGCGCAGGGTACTAGCACCTCAGCGGAAGGTGAGGCTTTGCTAGAGGGATCTTCCGCTTCTCTTCCTACAAGCTTGGCTTTGCCCGGTAGTTCATCCATCCCGATGGTGGCTGGGACAGTGCTCGGAGGTTTCTCCCCGGATTTTGTGATGCTGAAGCATCAGGCGTTCTGTTTGTGGCAACAGGGGGTGGTGGTGGATGCCTCACTTCTTGGGGCCGCAGGGGGCCAAGCAACTTTAGAAAGGTTGGGAATTAGTGACAGTAGACCGGTTAAGAGGGTTCGGTCAGTGGACGATCAGCCTCCTGGTTTGGACTGGCTGGAAGGTGAAGACATTGAGATGGATCCAGAAGCCGGGATAGAGGAGCTAGAGGAAGGTGAGATTCAGGAACCTGAGGATCAGGCAAGGATTATCAGGGTCTTTCGAAGAGAGGAGCTGACAGCGCTCATTACGGAGGTCCTTCAGACTCTCAACCTTTCGTCGGTGGTTCTGGCGGAGGATGAGGGTTTAGAGGATCCTCTCATTCAGGCGGTGCAGAAATCTCAGGCTGTTTTTCCAGTACACCGTGTGGTTAAGCAGATGATTCAGGATGAATGGGATGTGCCGGAGGCAGGATTGCATGGTGTCAGGTCCATGAATCGGCTCTATCCCATGGTGGATGAAGAAGTGTTTTTTTCTCCACGTATAGATGCAACTGTGTCGGCGGTCACGAAGAAAACTACCATTCCAGTTGAAGGCAGTGCGGCTTTGAAGGACGCACAGGATCAGAAGGTGGACGCATTGTTGAAGCAAGCTTTCAAGGTTAATGCTCTGTCTCTTCAAGCGTCTATTTGTGGAGCTTGGGTGGCAAGAGCATGCCTTCGTTGGTTGCAGCGTTTGCAGCAGCCAGCACAGCAAACGCAGGAGCAGTCAGCGGATATATCAAGGCTCGAGTCAGGTTCAGCTTATTTAGCCGATGTCCACTATGATCTTATTAGAGCTCTAGCGAACAGCATGGCTTCCTTGGTAGCCACCCGCCGCTAACTTTGGCTGAGGAATTGGGCAGCTGACAGTTTCTCCAAGTCACGTTTTAACAAACTTCCTTTTAAGGGGAAGCTGTTGTTTGGAGAGGATCTTGAAAAGCTGGTCAAAGATCTGGGGGAATCTAAAGGACATCGCTTGCCAGAGGATAAGCCGAAGCAAGGTTGGCCTCAGATACCGACGAGAGGTCAACCTCGAGATTTCAGGCGTTTTTTTATCTCCTGATTGGGAGGCTTTCAGAGAGGAAGATTTTCCTCTTGTGCGCAAAGCTTTCGGGGATACCGGAGAGTGGGCAGAGGTTTTGCTAGTTCCGCTTCCTCGGGATTTAGGAAAGCACAAAGAAGCGAGGGAGACCCAGGCAGGAATTCCGGCGATAGGGGGATGTCTTCAGAAGTTTTTTCCTGCCTGGGTCCAGATAACATCCGATCAGTGGGTGTTGGAGGTGATTCGCGAAGGTTATTCTCTCGAATTTGCCCGTCCGGGACTTGACGCATTTGTCATGTCGCCTTGCAGGGGTCCAGAAAAGACAACAGCGGTATGCAGACCCTGTCTCGTCTGTTACAGCTGGGAGCAGTGGTTCCAGTGCTGCAAGAGCATTGCGGGATTGGTCGATACTCCATTTATTTCGTGGTGCCAAAGAAGGATGGAGCCTTCCGACTAATTCTGGATCTCAAGGGGGTAAATCGCTGTCTGCGGGTCCCTCATTTAAGAATGGAAACTTTACGTTCTGTTATCGTAGCGGTTCGGTAAGGGGAGTTCCTCACATCTCTCGATCTCACAGAGGCATATCTTCACATTCCAATCAGGCCCGATCATCAAATGTTTCTAAGATTTGCGCTACTGTGGGGACATTTCCAGTTGTTGCCCTTTGGTCTAGCGGCAGCTCTGCATACCTTCACCAAGGTTATGGTGGTGGTGGCAGCAGCCCTTCGAAAGGAGGGAATATTGGTTCATCCCTATCTCGGCGGCTGGTTGATTCAAGCAAAGTCCAGGGTTGAGAGTGCGGGTGTCGGGCAGAGTGGTAGAGCTCCTACAGAGTCTTGGTTGGGTAGTCAATGCTGCCAAGAGCAGTTTGGTTCCTTCGCAAGTTCTGGAATATTTGGGAGTTTGCTTCGACACTCGAGTGGGAACAGTATTTCTGCCAGATTCATGAGCCCAGGGCCTTCGGCTATTGATTCGTGTTTTTTTGAGCAGTCCTGCACCTTCAGCCTGGCATTATCTATGTGTTTTAGGAACGATGGCGGCTACTCTGGAAGTGGTGCAGTGGGCCAGAGCTCATATGCGCCCCTTACAGAGGTCACTGCTCAGTCGCTGATCCAACCAGAGCGATTCTCTGTCCAAGCACCTTCCTTGTCCAGGGCGAGTCAGGACGTCCCTGCGGTGGTGGCTTCTTCCGCAGAATCTCGCAGCGGGCATGCCTCTCGAACAGCCGCAGTGGATCCCGGTCCTAACGGATGCCAGTCTAACCGGGTGGGGGGCTCACTGCGGAGAGCTCCACACAGGGGCCGAGCAAGAAATCAATTGGTCAATCAATCAACTGGAGTTGCGAGCTGTAGCTCTAGTGCTTCGGGCCTTCGAGTCCACCTTATGGGGTCGAGCAGTTTGGGTGCTTTCAGACAATGCCACGACGATGGCATACCTCAATCGTCAAAGGGGCACGAGATACATGGCTCTGGAACTAGAGGCAGAGATCCTGTTCAATTGGGTAGAGTCTTGGCTTCAGGCTTTGTCGGCGACACACATTGCGGGAAAGGACAATGTGACGGCGAACTTTCTCAGCCAGGTTCACATGGATCCGGGGGAATGGGATCTTCATCCAGATGTTTTTGTGCAGATAGTTCACAAATGGGAAGCTCCTTTGATGGATCTCATGGCGACCTTTCTATCGGCAAAGGTGAGTCGGTTTTACAGAAGAAGACGAGAAAGAATATCAGAAGGACTAGATGCCTTGATACAACAATGGCCCACGCACGGTCTCCTCTCCATGTTCCCTCCTTGGACTCTCATAGGTTGAGTGGTTCAGCGCATCGAAGCCCATCGGGAAAGAGTAATTCTAGTGGCTCCAGATTGGGCTCGTCGACCATGATATGCCAATCTGGTGCGTCTTCTTGATGGAAAACCGTGGCGGTTGCCTACAAGGGAGGACCTTCTGCTACAAGGTCCTCTGCAAATGCCTCAGGTGGATCGGTTCTCGGTTACGGCTTGGCCCTTGAAAGGGCTAGGTTAAAAAAGAAAGGTTATTCTAGTGCGGTGATTGCTACCTTACTTTTGGTGAGAAAAAGATCAATGTCCTTAGCTTATGTGTGGGTTTGGCATATTTTTGGGGATCGGTGTGAACAGGGGCAGCTCAAGGCAATCTGCTGCCTGAGGCGAAGGATGAGATGTCGCCCCCTCCCTCCCTCCCCATAGAGGTGGGCAGGGCTTTTTCAGAGCTCCATTCAGGGACTGAACCAAACCAAAAAGCTGATTAGATTATATGGAGGAAATGCAAGATGTTTGCACACCAAGGAACTAAAAGAGAGCGAGAACCACAACACAGTTTATAAAACTAAATTATAACTCATTTTTATTTTGTTGTTATAAATGGAGTTATGGTTATTACCTTTTCTTTTTCAACATATATTTTGCATCCACAGAACCCTCTTCAACAGTGGTTGCAGAACAGAACCAGGACATTCACCCACAGAACTCATTATCTTAAAAAAAAAATCTGATTCTGATCATCTCACTAACAACAACAAACATTCTCCAGTACCAGGTATATTGTGAACTAATACAAAACCCTACAACAAAGTCACTATCTATAGAGCAAATCTACCATACCATACCATATCAGCACCAACTTCCAAAACTCACATAAGGAGCTCACCAAAATAAAGCGTCCCTGTAAATACTACAGTGGACCCTGGAACATCCAGGAAACACAAGGAGCAAGAGTGGTGATGACACAATAGCTTTATTGGTATTCCCCAACGCGTTTCGGCGGAACACCTTCTTCAGGGGGGTGGAATTACTTACAAACATATAATAAAAACATATATTAAATACATATCAAAAAACAATAAAAAGAATAAAAGTCATTAAAAAAGACATGTTCAAGCTAAACAGGCATCATACTAAAAAGAGTAAAAAGAAAAGTAAAAAGAATAAAAGCATAACTACATCATATAGCACTCACAACAATTAAATAAATAAATAAGAATATACCATGAAGGGACCATATATAATAATACATATATATGCATCAAATGATGCAACTTGTGCATGATCTCCAATGAAAGAACCAATAGAAACCATAAAACACGATAAAAAGCAATGGAAAACAATAGACACAGGGCAGAAAGTAAACTAAAAAATAATTAATAAATAATTAATAAAACTAAAACAGGAATCACTCAGAAGGACATATAAAATGTTTTGGCAATCGGTACTCACTACTAGATGTCACGAAGAAATCTCTTTATGGTGAGATCTAAACGGCAACTGCCGTGAGTTCTGCAGTAGGAGAACCTTATGGGTATGAAAATGAAGAGAGCTACAGATCAATACAGCCATAACATCAAATTGCATTTACTATCGAAGGAGCTGGGCAATCTCTATGTGAAGTTTGATATCTAACAAACAAATTCGGGGAGCCCAGTGTGTTTCCATTCTGAGATATAAAGGAAGATGAACGATATGTTGAACTGGCACAGAACACTCGGAGCAGTGTTTAAAATCATATATGCTAAGCTGTACGGGGTAAAAAAGGGGGCTTTTGTAAAGCCAAGTGAATGTGAGACTCAGTCAACTAGTAATATTTAAATAGTGATATTAAAAAAGAGAGGCTCTCTTCCCGAGGGGTCAGGAAAGTGCTGTACAAGATTAAAACTACACTTACTAAAGCGGGATGAACTCTAAGGTATTGACACGTTCTTCTAGCAGAATTTACAATGCCATGGCAACAGCACGATGAAATACTGACATCTAGGGAAAAAACGATTTGTAAGTCATATATATCAACTGTGTTTAGTAGTAAAATAAAAATGTTAAACTTAGGCAAGTGACTTGCACTGCTGAAGCAGGTAATCGGCTCGATTACATTTCCAAGGAGGAAGCCAAGCATAAAAAACAGACATACCAATAAAGCTATTGTGTCATCACCACTCTTGCTCCTTGTGTTTCCTGATCGAGCTTGCAAGAGCTGCTGCTCTTTTTGTGCCTGACCCTGGAACATCCATACACCTATTTGAAAAGCTGAACATATCAAATTACTACAGTACAGTATAAATCTTTATGTACAAACTATGTTAACAGAACACCTGGGCTCAGTCACACACTCAGAACACAGACCCTCCACATTCTTAATCTGCAGAACTGTAATCTCACTTTGCACCTCCTCTCACCAAGAGAAATTTACCTAGTTTCACGTAACTCTACATATAGCTGCATTTAGTTGCTTTGTACATAGTTCTCATGTTCACTGTTTCACTGTTCAAGAAACCTGTTTAATGTATATCCAAGTTTATTTTACCTGTTCATTGTAAGCACAGATCAATTATTTGTGACGTGTGGTTTTTATGTTCATTGTAAACCGCACTGATGTCGAATAGCGCGGTATAAAAGAAACTGTAAATAAATAATAAAATAAAAAGTACAGAATAAGTGTCTTACAATCTAAAGTAAAAACAAACATATGTAGACAAAATTTAAACTGAAACCCTAAGTCAGATTCTTCAAGCAGTGCAACATCAGATAAATATGCAGTTCCTCCATGCAGTATAAAATATAAAGATAACACAAAGTTCAATCACTAAAATGAAATAAAATTATTTTTTCTACCTTTGTTGTCTGACCATTTTATTCTCTGATTATGCTGGTCCCGATATGAGGCTTCTGCTTTCCTGTATTCTCTTAGCTCTCTTTCTGTGTTCTATGGTCCATCTGCCATTTCTTATCTCTTCTTTTGTTTTCTTCACTTCTTTCCATCAGCCTACTTCCAGTCCCTGTAACCCTTCCCAGTATCAGCCCCTTTCCAGTCTTCCCTCCTGATATCTTCCAATGTCAGCTTGTATTCCCATGACTGCCACTGGTGTCCATTCCCTTCCAGTCCCCCTCCTTCCCATTGTCCAACTCCTTCTAGTCCAAATACCATGGCAGCCCCTCTCAGCATCCACTCCCTTCCAGTCCCATTCTCCCATCCCCTCGCATCAGCCCATTTGTAGCCCTAGCCCCCAGTTTTCTTCCAAGGCCAGCAGCTCTATCCTCCCCTCCCCTCCCCACCAATCACCCATTCCCAGTTGAAGCCCCCCCAATCAGCTCACTTCTAGTGCTAGTCCCCCTTCAACCCATTACCAGTGCTAGCCTCCCCTAATCAGCCCATTACCAGTGCTAGCCTCCCCTAATCAGCCCCTAATCAGCCCCTCCCCTAATCAGCCCCCCCCTTAGCCCATAACCAGTCCTAACCTCCACTAATCAGCCCATTTCCAGTCTAGCCTCCCCAATCAGCTCATTTCCAATGCTAGTCCCCCTCAGTCCATTACCAATCCTACCCCCTATCAGCCCATTACCAGTCCTAGCCTCCCTTAATCAGCTCATTTCCAGTGCTAGTCCCCCCTCAGCCCATTACTAGTGCTATCCTCTCCTAATCAGCCCATTACTAGTCCTAGCCTCCTCTAATCAGCCCATTTCCAATCCTAGCCTCCCCAATCAGCTCATTTCCAATGCTAGCCCCCCCATCAGTCCATTACCAGTCCTAACCCCCATCAGCCCATTACCAGTCCTACCCCCATCAGCCTATTACCAGTCCTAGCCTTCCCTAATCAGCTCATTTCCAGTGCTAATCCCCCCTCAGCCCATTAGCAGTGCTAGCCCCCCTAATCAGCCCATTACCAGTCCTAGCCCCCCTAGATCAGTCCATTCCCAGTCCTAGCCTTCCCTAATCAACCCATTACCAGTCCTAGCCCCCCCGATCTGCCCATTACCAGTGCTAGCTCCCCCCATCAGCCCATTATAATCCTAACCCGCGCTGTCTCTCCCCTCTGTCCAGCATTTATCCCCTGTCTGTCCAGTATGTCCACCTGTCTCACCCCTTTGTCCAGCATTTGCCCCCCTGTCTCTCCCCTTTGTCTAATACTTGTCCCCCCCTTTGTCCAGTATGTCTCCGTCTTCCCCTCTGTCCAGAATTTTCCCCGTCTCTCCCTTTGTCCAGTATTTGTCCCCTGTCTCCCCCTTTGTCCCCCATATCTCACCTTTGTCTCTCCTTGTCTTCCTCCTGTCCCCACTCCCTCCACCTGCACCTCTCATCCGGCGGCGGCAGGGGCACTCTGGCTGTTTTAATTTTAGATTTTGCCGCCTCTGCCCTGCCTCTGCCTTCCCGCTGTGTTTTTTCCTCAAGAATGCTTGCAGCAAAAAATTAAAAAACGGCGGGAAGACAGAGGCAGGGCAGAGGCAGCAAAATCTATCAGGCTGATTTGTTTGATGCCGGCAGCACGCCAGTTGTTCCTGCTGGATGAGAGGGAACTCTTGTCAGTTCCCTTCCAGCCACCTCCTTCCCCAGTGTCAGCCCCCTCCTCCCCCAATGTCAACCCAGTTGCAGGCCCCACCTTCCCATCATATCAATTCCCTTCCAGCCCCCTCCTCCCCCTGTGTCATCCCCATTACAGACCCCAACTTCCCTTCATGTCAATTCCCTTCCAGCCCCCCTCATCAGTCCAGTTGCAGACCCCACCTTTCCTTTGTCAATTCCCTTCCATTCCCCCTCCCCCATCCCTGCCCCCTCCCTCCATGTCAGCCCCATTGCAGATCTCACCATTCCCTTATCCCCTGCCCCCTCCTCCCCTCTCCCCATGTCTGCCTGCTATCGCCCCCATGTCAGCCCCCCTCCCTCCCTCCATGTCAGCCCCATTGCAGATCTCACCTTTTCCTTATCCCCTGCCCCCTCCTCCCCCCCCGTAGTTCCTGTGCCGCCTCCTTCTGAAGCCGCGACTCCCTGCCTCTTAGGGAATTGCAGCTGTGCTGCTGAAGCCAGTGCAAAGCCTTCCTGTCTCTTGGAGGGCTCCATGCAGCATTGTCCCGCCCCCAAAGGAAGTTGTAACAACTTCCTTTGGAGGCGGTTGTAACAACTTCCTTTGGGGGCGGGACAATGCTGCACGGAGCCCTCCGAGAGACGGGAAGGCTCCGCACCGGCTTCAGCAGCTCAGCCGCGGTTCCCTAAGAGGCAGGGAGCCACGGCTGCAGAAGAAGTTAGGTGGTGAGTTTTGCTGCTGCCGAGAAGCAGACTCGGCAGCAACAACTTGTGCGCTTTTTTTTTTTTTCTTTTTTTTTTTAACTTTGAAGGCAAAGTGAGGTGGCTGTTTTGGGGGCATTTGCCGCCTTTAAAACTTTGCCGCCTGAGGCAGCCGCCTCACTTCGCCTCATTATAGAGCCGCCCCTGGGTGTGAACAACGGCAGGTCCGTCCTGCCACAGTTTCAGTTCCGATAGTGTTGAGCTTCTTGCAGGATGGTTTCGATAAGGGGTTGGCGGCCAGTTCATTGAGGGTTCAGCTGTCAGCTATTTCTTGTTATTGAGGAAAGGTTCAAGGGGTCGCCTTGGGTGCTCATGCCAATGTGGTTCGTTTCTTGAGAGCGGTGTCCCATCTACGTCCTTCGCGCAGGTTGGTTTCTTCTCCTTGGGATCTCTACCTGGTCTTAGAAGCCTTGTCTAGGGAGCCTTTTGAGCCTTTGTATCAGGCTTCGTTGAAAGATTTGACCTTAAAGACAGTGTTTTTGGTAGCCATTTGCTCTGAACGGCATATCTCGGAGTTGCAGGCATTGTCTTGTCGAGAACCGTTTCTGGTTTTCTCAAGGGAAATGGTGGTTTTGCATCCTGTTCCGTCTTTCCTGCCAAAGGTAGTTTCGCCATTTCATGTCAACCAGTCTGTCTCCTTGCCAGTGTTGGGCATTTCGGAGGAGAATGAGTCGGATCGTCGTTTGCATCGGTTAGATATAAAGAGGTCTCTTCGTTGATACTTGAAGGTTTCAAGGTCTTTCCGCAAGTCAGAGCATTTGTTTGTTCTCTTTGGAGGTCCTCGTAAGGGTGAAGCGACATCCAAAGCTTTGATTTCCAGATGGGTCCGTGAGGCAATAGCATTGGCTTATATCTTGCAAGGCTGTCTGATGCCTGTAGGGCTGCGGGCTCATTCTACTAGAGCGCAGGCTACTTCCTGGGCCGAACATAGCTTAGTTCCTCCGGTTGAAATTTTCAAAGCAGTCACCTGGTCTTCTTTGCATACTTTCAGTAAACATTATCATCTAGATGTTCAAGCGTCGGGAGATGCCTGCTTCGGGTCTGCGGTGTTGCGGTCCGGGTGGACAGGTCCCTCCCAGTAATTTACTGCTCTTTTACATCCCAGAGGTGTGGGACAAAACTGGAGGGATGATAAGGAAAGAGAAATTAGACTTACCTGCTAATTGTTGTTCCTTGAGGAACTCCAGTTCAGTCCCGATTCCTGCACTGGGAGCTGGTTGTCACTTTTAGCACAGTCATTTTTAGAGTCTGTTGAATCGGCAGCCGGGCAGTAGAATTTCAGCAAATTTCTTTCTGTACTCGAGTACTGTATGTTCTGTATTCTTTCTCTCCCTCTCTTTTCTATTCTTTTCTTTCAAGCGGGAGAGGGACAGTAGCCCTTTTATTTAATGGGGAGTTAGTTCAGTTCAATAGTTAAGTTTTAATGATTAATACTATAGCTACTTATTTGTTGTTCCTTTGAGTCTGCTTTGTCATTAGGTCACTGTAAGCTGGTGGGGATGCCAGCAGGATATGTACAGTGATGTCACAAGTTTGACATGCCCAGTCTACATGCTGCAGGAGGAAATGCATTACCCAGAGGTGAGGGACTGAACTGGAGTTCCTCAAGGAACAACAATTAGCAGGTAAGTCTAATTTCTCTATAGTCATGGTTTAGTGACAGAAAGCCAACATGGAATTAGCCAAGGAAAATCTTGCCTTACTAATCTGTTATATTCTTGGAAGGTGTGAATAAATAGGTAGGCAAAGGTGAGCCGGTCAATATAGTGTATCTGGATTTTCAGAAAGCCTTTGACAAGGTCCCTCATGAGAGACTCTTGTTGAAATTAAAAAGTCACGGGATAGGACACAGTGTACTATAGTGGATCAGAAACTGGTTAAAGGATAGAAAGCAGAGGGTAGGGCTAAATTGCCAATGTTTTCAGTGGAGAAAGATGAAAAGTGGCATACCTCAGGGATCTGTGCTGGGCCCACTGCTGTTTAACATATTCATAAATGACCAGGAAATAGGAATAATGAGTGAGGTAATCAAATTTGCAGATGACACAAAATTATTCAAAGTTGTTAAAACATAAATGGATTGTGAAAAATTGCAAGAGATCTTGATAAATTCGAAGACTGGATGTCCAAATGGCAGATGAAATTTAAAGTGGACAAGTGCAAAGTTATGCAACCCAAACTACGGTTACATGATGCAAGGTTCCATCTTAGGAACCACCACCCAGGAAAAAGATTTAGGCATCATCATGGATAATACATTGAAACCCTCTGCCCACTGTGCAGCGGCGGCCAAGAAAGTAAATAGAATACTAGGAATCATAGGAAAGGAATGGAGAATAAAATCAAGGATATTATAATGCCTCTGTATTGTACCATGTTACAACTGCACCTTGAATATTGTGTGCAATTCTGGTCGCCATATCTTAAAAGGGATATAGTGGGAGGACGTTGCTCTGCAAGCGGGGGCTGTCTGTTGGAGTGGTTCATTCTGCCAGTCAGTGCAAGCTCTGGGATCCTCCCCCTTCTCCAGCATCATCAAGGGGAGATGTTTCTTTGGCATTTAAACTTCTACAGCTGTTCCGCGGCCGCGTGCCCAAAGAGGCATGTGACCAAAGGAGAACACCCCTTTGGTGCCCCTTCGGTGTCATTTCGGGGCTCGGGGCATTCTGCCCTCCTGACGTTTGCCACTGGGGATACTTAAAGGGTGCGGTAAGAGGAATTGTAAGCTGACGGAAAAAGACTGAGATAGCAATTTCGACACCGAAGGGTCATATCGCCTCAATGGGCCAGCATGTGTGAATGTTGGAAGATTTGAAGCTTGGGTCAGAATTTCTACGGCTTGATACGTCTACCTCTGTTAACGCGTTTTTATCTGTTGTCTCCCTGAGTTCCATCGATAGGACACCACCTCTGAATCCTGTTCCTTTGAACTGTGGTGTGGATGGGGAGGAGGTAACCTACTTGGTGGGTCCAGTAACTGCAACAGTGAACATGGTTTCTGAGACACCCCCCCCCCCTCACTGCCTCAGTGTTGGCTCTTTATTGTTAACTCCTATTCAGTTAGGTAAGCTTGAGGCCTTAGGTTTATTACCTTCGGCTCTTCTGCTGATGTTTCCTTATTTGACATTTGGAAAGTGGTTTCGGAGACCAATGCTTTGCTATCTGGCTTTATTGATCAAACTGTGACGTTTTCTCAACAGTTTGTTATTAAGTCCCATGAGGTGGATACTAGGATTGCTGCTTGCTCCCGGCGATTGGATGATGTGGATAAACCTTTGGGTTTATTGCAAGAGGGGGGTCAAGCAGGAGTGAAAAATAGTTATGTGTTGCTTAAACAAATTGAAGCCCTAGAAAATGCTCATCAGGCAAAGAATTTAAGGTTACTTAA
This sequence comes from Ichthyophis bannanicus, assembly GCA_033557465.1. Lineage (NCBI taxonomy): Eukaryota > Metazoa > Chordata > Amphibia > Gymnophiona > Ichthyophiidae > Ichthyophis > Ichthyophis bannanicus. Next base: position 743,701,443 of record CM066035.1, on the reverse strand, counting down.
TTTTCCAAAGACACGATTGCTGTCTCCATTAATATTATTTAGGAAATATTGTAAAGAGATTTTATTAATTTCTGATTTTGAGTCTATTGGGTTTCTGATCTTTATTATCTGCCTACTCGATCAGTGATATGTGATGGTGACATTACCCATGTTGAGACACAACCTGATTTGGATCTTACTGCTTTTCTGGAATCTTCTGATGAGGAGATCTCAGCTTGGGCAACGTTAATCATGTCCTTTTCTTCTATGGCTGATAAGGTTACAATCTTGAGGGCTTATTTCTTTAAAAAATATTTCCTGTATTTTAGATATAAGGTTTCTGTTTTTCCAGATATGGCAAGGTTAACTGAGGTGTGGAGGAAATTCTTCCTGCAGCTTAGACCTCGTGTCTTGGCTGCAGGGGGGACTTTCTTTTTGCAATTTCCTTGTAAATGTTTAATCACTTTGAATAATGTTAAATATGTGTTTACTGACCCTCTTCATTTGGAAAATCTTTTGACTAACAAGTAGAGTCTTACAGAGGTTTTGTATTATGGTATATAATTTTTAAACTCTGATTAGTGATTTAGTTTTGGATTGTCCTGTAATTTTTTGTTTGCTTCTGCTTGTTAGGGTGATTGTCCTCCCTTAATATGGGCTAGAAAACCTTTTTATTTTTATTATTTTTCTTTTGATTATGTATTTACTAAAAGATTTTTTCATGGTGTTATGCTTGATGTGTATACCTATAAAATTTGCAATATAAAAAAGGAATATAGCGGAATTAGAAAAGGTACAGAGAAGAGCCACCAAAATGATAAAGGGGATGGAAGAATACCCCTATAAGGAAAGGCTTAAAATGTAGGGCACTTGGAAAGGAGATGGCTGAGGAGAGATATGATAGTGGTTTATAAATTAATGAATGGAGTAGAACGAGTAAACGTAGATAGGCTGTTTACTCCATCAAACAGTATAAAGACTAGGGAACACGCAATGAAGCTACAATGTAACCCATTTAAGAGTAATAAGAGAAAATATTTTTTCACTCAATGCATAATCAAACTCTGGAATTTGGGTCTTATTTTCAAAGGCAGTTACATGGGTAACAGCTCATGTTACCCATGTAAATGCCTTAACTGGGATTTTGCAAAGGTACCTACACGGGTATTGCCTTTGGAAAATCCCGGTTAAGTCCCTAGCGCCCAGATGCTATCCGCTTAGCATCGGGTCGTGGTGGGGCGTTCCGGGGCGAAGCAGAGGCGGGGAATGGCATTAAGTGGGTAGCAGCGATTTTCGATGCTGCCCGCTTAGCGCTCTGCACCTTAAAGATAGGCGGGGAAAATCCTTGCCTATCTTTAAGGCGCTGGGGCTAAACAGGCATCATGGAAAATCTCTGCTATCCACTTAACCTTGGTGGCTGCTGACCTGTGTGACATGACCCGGATTTTCATTTCCGTCACCGCAGAAATGAAAATCCAGGTTAAGGGAGTCAGCGGGCAGGCTATGTGCTGATGCAGCGTATAGCCTGCCTAGATGAAAATCAGGCCCTTTGTTACCAGAATGTAGCTGGGTTTTAAAAATGTTTTGAAAAAGTTCCTGGAGGAAAGATCCATAAACCATTGACGACCTAGGAAATCCACTGCTTACCCAGAGACAAGCATTGTGGCACCTATGTACCTTTTTGGGAACCTATCAGGTACTTGTGACTTGGATTGGCCACTGTTGGAAACAGGATACTGGGCTTGATGAACCTTGGTCTGACCCAGTATGGCATTTCTTATGTTCTTGTGATGGGACCAAAGTCCTCAGTGCTGGGACTCTGACTTGAAGGCATACATCTTAGCTGAACTCATCATACTCCCGTGGCCTGGGCTCATGCTATTTCTTCTGCTCTTGTGATGCCTCTCCTTTTAGGGCTTGCAGCTGATCTAGATGCTGGGCTGGTTCCCTTGCCATTTTACTCCTCTCATAGTGCCTTAGTATGCTTCCACCAATTGTGGTGCTGCTTCTCCCTTCTAATGATAGTTTCTGGTACTCATCCTACCACTGTAGGTACTCTTTTCTCCTCTTCTGATGCTCTAAAGTGTTTGTGACACATTTGATGGCTTGTAGTGCTATCAAAGATGCCCACCATCAAGTTTCAGTAGGTTTGAGTGAAAAAAGATGATAAGGCTGACTGTTTCATTGCAAAATAGTTCTCCTGATAGACTTTAATGGGGGCAAATGAGACAAGCATATGAATGCTTTGGTTCCCAAAGACTAACTGAGAGGATATATTCTATTGAACAAAAATGAGCCCAAAATTGAGATTAGGTGAGGACTTGGGGATGAGAGAGAACAGACTCAGGGATTAGGTGGGGGCACAGGTATGGGGTGGGAGTTTGGGAATTTAGTGACTGAATAGGACTTGAGATAGAGAGAATGGGGAAAGAGAGACAGAGTAGGAACTCGGGGATTGGAGGTAGAGAGGGAAAGGAAACTGAATGAAAGGCAGAGGAAAGGGACAAGTCTGTGAAGGGGTGATTGAAGATGGAATTAGAGGAGATGAAAAGAGATATGGGAAGCTAGGTAGGAGGAAAGGGACAGAAGAAAATGCTGGAGGCCAGGGAGGGGATGAGCGACAGGGAAGGAGCTAGGGCTGGAAAGGGATTAAGAAAGAGAATGTAGATGAGGGCTAGAGGAGGGGATGAGTACCAAGAGTTGTATATAGGGTTCTATGTATTGAATGAAAGGCAAAGAACAGAAGGCTGGAAGAAAAATGAGAGACAGACGGGAATGAATTGACTGGGGGGGGGGGGAATGAGGGTGGAAGATGGGAAACTAGAAGGTAGGTAAGTGGTAAAACAAGAGTGACTGAGAACTGGAAGGTAGAGAAAGAGTGCAAAAGGAGAGGTACAGTCAACTTTGTCGATAGAGATAGACTAGAGAAATAGAGAAAAAAGATGGAGAGAGAAAGATCAATATCAGAGCCAGATGTAGGGAAGCAAAGAAAAAGAAGACATCAAAAATGGAAAGGAGATTTTAGAAAATAATTTGGAGACAGTCAATAAAAGGAGAGTGGAAAGAGACAGGGCTACCCAAATTAGGAAAATTAAATTGCTCATATAACAATAATTTAAAAAAATGTTGGGGGTCCATATTCAGCACTGGTAACTGGCTGCCGCCATTGAAATTAAAACTGTTATTCAGCTGTGGAGCCTGTCTAGAGCTGAATATCTAGTTTCACAGGTAATCACAGTCAGTGGTGATATTGAACCGCTAAACTGGATAAAGTTAGGATATCTATTAACCTGTCTTAACTTCATGCAATTTAACAATCCAGTTAGCAGCTCAATATTGCTGCTGAATGTATAGCTGCTGTGATAGCCTCCACTCTGCCCACAGACCATCCTGGATTTAAGCAGGCATTTTTGTCTGTGGTGATACTCAGCGGCACTATCCAGATAGTGGTGCTGAATATCGGGATCATCAGGGATTAGCTGGTTAGCAGCTCCTGCTAACTGGCTAAACCCCTTTGAATATCACCCCTGTTAATTGCAATTTTAGTGATTTGAAAAATATTAGCTTCGAGAATGTGCATTACTTACATCACTGTATTTTGCTCAGTACAGGAAAAAATGCATATACAGTATGTTTAAAAACATACTGTATATGCATTTTTTCCTGTACTGAGCGATATTGGGCTGCTAATGGATGTAAGAAATATCCTATGTTGTACTGCTCACAGAGATATTGGTTCCTTAGGGTTTCCATGTCTAATTTTTGCACTTTATTCTGTAATTGGTGAGGATTTGTTTCATGATCTGCATATGCGATTGAAGTGAGGGATTCTGTTAGCATATAGCTTTTGTGTGGGGATCTATGGCAGTCCAACTTGCTTAATTTTCCAGTAGGGGATGTATTTATGTTCTGTATCTGCAGTTTTGCCTTTTCAAAGCTACATTTCTTCCTACTGCGTCCTGACAGTTAATGATCCAGGAAACTACAGACCGATGAGCCTCACGTCAGTACCGGGAAAAATGGTAGAAACCATCATAAAGAATAAAATTACTCAGCATGTAGATAGTCATGGGGGCTTGTTTACAAAGCCGCGGTAGCGGTTTGCGATCGTAATCGGAGCCGCGGCCCCATTGATTTCAATGGGGCCGCGGCTGCGATCACGATCGCGAACCACTACCGCGGCTTTGTAAACAAGCCCCATGGCCTAATGGGAGACAGCCAACATGGTTTTAGACAAGGAAGATCTTGTCTTACTAATCTATTATGTTTTTTTGAAATTGTGAATAAACAGGTGGACAAAGGTGAGTCGGTTGATATAGTGTATCTGGACTTTCAGAAAGCCTTTGACAAGGTCCCTCATCAGAGACTTTTGGCAAAACTAAAGAGTCATGGGATAGGAGGCAGTGTACTACTGTGGATCAAGAACTGGTTAAAAGATAGAAAGCAGAGGTTTGGGCTAAATGGCCAATTTTCCCAATGGAGAAAAGTGAATAGTGGTGTACCCCAGGGATCTGTGCTGGGTCCGCTGCTTTTTGACATATTCATAAATGACCTGGAAAGTGGAATAACGAGTGAGGTTATCAAATTTGCAGATGACACAAAACTTTTAAAGTTGTTAAAATCCAAGAAGATTGTGGAAAATTGCAAGAGGATCTTGATAAATTGGAAGATGGCATCAAAATGGCAGATGAAATTTAATGTGGACAAGTGCAAAGTTATGCACCTAGGGAAGAACAACCCAAACTATGGTTACACGATGCAAGGTTCCACATTAGGAACCACCACCCAGGAAAAAGATTTAGGCGTCATTGTGGATAGCATGTTAAAACCCTCAGCCCAGTGTGCAGCGGAAGCCAAGAGAGCAAATAGAATGTTAGGTATCATAAGGAAAGGAATGGAAAATAAAACAAAAGATATTATAATGCCTCTATATCGTTCCATGGTGAGACCGCACCTTGAATATTGTGTGCAATTCTGGTCGCCGTATCTTAAAAAGGATATAGTGTTATTAGAAAAGGTTCAGAGAAGAGCCACCAAAATGGTAAAGGGGATGGAAGGATACTCCTATGAAGAAAGGCTAAAAAGGTTAGGGCTCTTTAACCTGGAAAAGAGACGGCTGAGGGGAGATATGATAGAAGTCTATAAATTAATGAACGGAGTGGAACGGGTAAACGTAGATCGATTGTTTACATTATCAGAATATAGAAAGACTAGGGGACATGCAATGAAGATACAGGGTAAACTATTTAAAACGAATAAAAGAAAATATTTCTTCACTCAACATGTAATCAAACTCTGGAATTTGTTACCGGAGGATGTAGTAAAGGCTGTTAGTGTAGCTGGGTTTAAAAAAGGTTTGGACAAGTTCCTGGAGGAAAGGTCCATAAACCATTATTAAGAAGGGACCCAGGATATCAATGCTTGACCCAGTACAAGCATTGCGGAACCTGTGTCTTTTGGGGAAACTGCTAGGTACATATGACCTAGATTGGCCACTGTTGGAAACAGGATACTGGGCTTGATGGACCTTGGTCTGACCCAGTATGGCATATCTTATGTTCTTATGTTCTAATGCTTTTACAGTGTGGAAGGTTTGTTTTATAAGTTCTGAGTAGCTTACTTAGGGGATTTTGTGTTACTTGTTCCCTGTAAAATAGTTATCTCCAAGTTATAATGTCCTGTTCAATGTAATTTCAGTTTGTTCAATGTAAACCGCCTTGATATCATGAAAGGCGGTATAAAAGAAATGTTAAATAAATAAATAAAAATTACTTCATAAAGTAGTTGGCATTAGAGGGATTTTTGTGACTGTTACTAAGGTTATAGTAGAATCTGAATATGTTTTTTATAGAGAAAGCTGTAAAGGGGAACTGTGTATAGCCATCAGTCCCAAATTTCTTACTGATGAAGTAAGCAAAGATTAAAACTTCAGCAAGAAAAAGTAGTTTAATAACTTTAATTTCAGTGACAGTTTACAAGAAAAAATAAATTCTGTTAGTGATATTGCGGAAGGGCTGTCAGATAAGGTTTTCTTGTTTGTGGATGATACCAAATCTGCAATAGAATAGACACCAAGGAAGGAGTAGATAACATGAGGAGGGATCTAGCTAAGCTTGAAGAATGATCTAGAATTTGGCAGCTGAAATTTAATGCTAAAAAATGTAGGGTCATGCATTTGGACTGCAAAAATCCAGTGTAGGGCAGAGGTACTCAAATCCAGTCCTAGAGGGCCGCAAACCAGTCAGGTTTTTGGGATATCCCTAATGGATATGCATGATATATATTTGCATGCACTGCCTCCATTGTATTTGAATCTATCTCATGCATATTCATTAGGGATATCCCGAAAACCTGACTGGTTTGTGGCCCTCCAGGACTGGATTTGAGTACCTCTGGTGTAGGGGGTAAGGTACTTCTGTCCACAAAAGAAGAGCGGGACATGGGCATAATTGTTTCTGACAACCTTAAAGTAGCCAAACAGGTAGAAAAAGTGACTGCGAAAGCCAGAAGGATGCCTGGGTGTGTAGGGAGACAAATGGCCAGCAGAAAAAGGAGGAGATAATGCCTCTGTATAAGTCTCTGCTGTGACCTCATTTGGAGTATTGTATGCAATTCTGGAGACCGCACCTTCAAAAGGATATAAACAGGTTGGAGTTGGTGCAGAGGATGGCTACTAAAATGGTTAGTGGTCTTCATTATGTAGCATATGAGGACAGATTTAAAGATCTTAATATGTATACTTTTGAGGAAAGGTGAGATAGGGATGGTATGATAGAGACATTTAAATACCTCCGTGGCATAAATGCACAAGAGGAGAGTCTCTTCCGATTGAAAGCAAGCTTTGCTACGAGAGGACATAGGATGAGGGTGAAAGGGAATAGACTCAGGAGTAATATGTGGCAATATTTCTTTACAGAAAGAGTGGTAGATGAGTGGAATAGTCTCCCAGTGGAGGTGGTAGAGACGGGGACAGTATTTGAATTCAAAAAAGCAAGGGACAAACACAGAGGATCTCTAAAGAAAAAAAGGGTACTATTGTAGTTGATGGAAGAGCAGACTAGATAGGCCATGTGGTCTTTTTCTGTCGTCATGTTTCTATGTTTCTATATTTCCCTTGCATAATTTTTAACAATAAATTATATCTATGTTTTATTTGTTCAGCTGCATATTGTAGCTGATGTAACGTAAACTACTAAGTGCACACTTGAACAGTGGAGGTGCACATGGGCAGAGAATGGGAAGAGCATATAATCATGCACTTATATTATAAGGTACTATCATTTCTATGCATAATTGGAAAATTTATGCATAGACATTTACGCCAGCTCTAGGACTGGTGTAAATGTCTGTGCCTGAAAAGTAGGCATGTGTTAGGCCACATATGCTAGTATTTTAAATTGTATCATGTACATAAACATTGTCAGGCATATCAGAATAGATGAAAAGCTGAGAATCCCTAGGCTAGAGAGAGAAGGGTACTTTTGTCAGTCCTGCATCAGGTGTGAACTAGTTATGGGAAAATATGCATTTTCAGAGTAGGTTCTGCAAGTGATAGCGACTTTGTAATAGTTAATTCATTTGTATATGTTTGACCCCACTGCATGCTGCTTTGCAACTCTAGATTTCCTAATGCAATGGCAGAGGAAAACATGAACCTGCCAGTTCTTGGATGTCATGGGTAACATCTGCACCCCAAGTAGTCTGGAATTAGTAAAGACTGTAACTAAAGGCTGGGATAACATGCATTGGAATTCGGATTGATGCAAGCTGCAGTAAGGCTGAGGCACCTACACGTAAAGGCTTAGACTACTGGCAGACATACTCTTATACAGACATTTAGAGGTTAATTTTATAAGAAGATGCCTACTTATGTTTATAAAATACTAGCATATGTGGCCTAACGCATGCCTACTTTTCAGCACAGACATTTACACCAGCCCTAGAGCTGACAAAAATGTCTATGCCTAACTTTTTCAAGTATGCATGGAAATGATAGTACCTTATAATCTAAGTGCATGATTATGTGCTCCTCCCATGCTCTGCCCATGTGCACGTCCACTGGCAAAGTACGCACATTAGTTTACGTTACATTGCTCAAGTCAATCCTAATTTGCTCTGCCCATGTGCACGTCCACTGGCAAAGTACGCACTTATTAGTTTACGTTACGTTGCTCAAGTCAATCCTAATTTGACAGATTACCATGCCCATTTCTGGTCCTCTCAGCCAATCAGCGTTCATTTCTGGTGTCAAGCCCCACCTTAGCAATGGCCCCTCCTTCCCATTCTCCATCACTTTGGATGACATCATATGAAGCGATCATTGATCATACTTGTAAACCATGCTACCCCCCCGGTCCTTTTGACAACATCACAGGAAGTCATAATTGGCCATGGCCCAAAAATCAAAGGAATGCCCCTATCATGCCCATTTTGATGATAGATGCAAAATGGCCAGTGATACACCATGTGGGTACCCACATGGAGCACCAGTGGCTACCTTGATGACATAACAGGAAATTTTCATCACTGGAATTACATCATCAACATAGTGGCCTTCATAAAGAGCACTGGTAGAGCATGTTCACAGGCTGTAAACTTGATTTTATTCAGCAGAAAGTAGAATTTAGGTCTGAAATCTATTGAGAGGTATTTTCTCAGGCCTTGATATTCAGCAGTAGCTAGCACAATTACAGTGGCTAGCCATCGCTGCTGTTGGGAATAGAGAATTTAGGAGATGTTATATTTACAAGGAATAGTCACATAAACAAGTGTAGTTTTTATAACCATAAAAATCTTTAAGATGAAATCAGGGTGCAGTAACAAAGAAAAGAGTCCTTTGCTTTCCCATGAGAGCTTTTCTCCTCTGTGAGTTACAATTGTATGAACAGAAAAAAAATACAGATCAGCAGCCTTTGTTTCTCCATGGGAGCTTTCCTTCTCTGTGAGTTAATGATTAACAGTGAAACTGTATGAACAGTACAGAAAAATTCCTTTTCTTCCTGTGAGAACTTTGAAATTGTATGAAATAAAGCATGCATGTGACTTACTGTAAACATCAAGCAATGGGGTATAACCACGATAGCAGGAAGGGGAAAGATAAAATGTATAAAAGGAGTGAGATGGAATAAAGACTTGTGCCTGCTATAGGGAGCCGACACCTGTTCTCACGAAAATGAAATAAAACTCTTCACTGGACTACTGGCTCTGGAATTCGATTTATTTCCTTTAGAACAAATTTGGGTGCTCGCCCGGGATCCTGCCATCATGGGGGGGGGGGGGGTCCCTGCCAGGACTAATGAGGAGGCGCGCCCTGTTGAGTTCAACGGCCTCGGGCTGAGGCAGGGATCTCCACCTATGCCCTGGCAAAAAGAATCTGGAGACTTGTGTCTCTTGGGGAAACTGCTAGGTACATATGACCTAGATTGGCCACTGTTGGAAACAGAATACTGGGCTTGATGGACCTTGGTCTGACCCAGTATGGCATATCTTATGTTCTTATGACTGAAAGAGAGCAAAGGAGGCAGGTTACAGTGAAGGAACTGTACTTTCCTGAAGCTAGTGGGTACAATCACGACAACCAGGCAACGCCATGCACGGACCAAGATAAGAAATTAAGGCTGTGAAAGTATTACCTTGGTGGCTGGGTATCGAGGCTGGATGTGTGAGACGAGTCTCTGACTCAAAGTGAGTGAGGAGTCATGATCCGCGGTTGCGACACACCCACAAGGGGTGCGGCTGGAGACCACCAAAGCGAAAGCAGGGAAAAGGAAAGAAAGCAGTGTGTAAAGCCTCGATGGGTATAAAGGGGTCCAAGACGGATCCAGGTAGGTTAGGGTCTAAGGCCTGGGGACATACCTCCCGACAGCCCACTGGGGAGGATGTTGAAACACTGGCAGGAAAGTGCAGGGACAAAAGGGAAGAGTAAGGTCAAAATGATACAAAACATTTGTTTTGAATGGACGAAGGAGCCCATATTGCCCCGGCCGTCTTCTGGCCAAAATTTGGGGCAGATGAGGCTTGGATATGCCAGGCATTGAAAATTTATGTATTGTGGTAAGGAGAGGGTAGCCCAGCCGGGGGAAACAAAGGAAAAAGGGATTTTTTCCCCTTTGCGGGGGATGGGCGCACCTGAACACACATACCAAAGTAAAGGCAGTGAAAGAAACCACGGTTGTAGAGCTAGGCTAAAGCCCCACCCAGACTCCATGGCAACCCTAGGTAAGGATAGGAGATACATGGGGGTGGAGTCAGAAGGGGAGGTACCCTGCCCAACGTTTAAGTTTGAGCAAAGGGAGAAGAGTGGCAGGAACAGCAGCAAGAGCAAGAACAAGGGCAGCCAGAGCTGCAGCCAAGAGAGCAGCAGCAAACACAGTGGCAAGAGGGAGAGAGACAGAAGGCTGGCGGTGGAGAAGTTAAGGCAGGAGGGCTCAGACTCCTCTGAAGAAAGGCGTGTCTTCAGGCAGAGGAAACCCAGGGAAGCTGAGAGGAAATCCTGCAGTGATTCCCTGAGTAGTTCTGAGGCAGAGATAGCTACAGCCAACAGAAGCCCCAGCTGTGAAACTCCCACAGTAAAGCTCCAAGGTAGGAGAAAGAAAACAGAGAAAGCTAATGCTTATGACTCTTGCTCAGATTCTGAGGAGAGGATTATACCTGGAAAAACCCAGAACAGAAAAAAGGGTTTTATAAAGAAAGCTGAACAAGAAAAGCCTGCTAGTGTTCTTCCAAAGAAAGGGAGGGCAGTGCAATGGGATAGGCTGTTTAAGCTTTTAAAGGACATAAACCTAAAAGTACCTGAACGTTTCCAAGTTTCCCCAGCAGGCAGCTCAGAAGAAAGCATGGAGGTGGATTGTAGGGAGGATGACCAGGGGTCCACCTGTTCTGAGATGGAGTGTGCTGTATGTGTTGCTGCTAATTGAAGGAAGCAAAGTAGTAGGAAGAATTCAGGAAGCTGTTACCAGTTTGTCATAGCTGGAAGCTTGAAAGAAAGGAGAGAAGGAATCTTATGTTGAAGTACTAAGGTTCTCTGCTAAAGGAAAGTGGATAGTGCAATCAAGTCTGTGCTACTCAGCTGAGGACTGTTTTAATTGCAAGCAGCTAAAAGGGAGCTGGCAGCATTACTGATCTCGGTAGTATGCTTTAGCTACAAGTACCATTGTTAATTCTGAAGTAAGAAATCTCTTAATGGAAAAGGGAAAGAAGTTGTTGTAAATAATTCCACTGAAACACACTGTTTGCATTTACTTTATTTTGGAGAAAATTATCCTTGTTTCTTTTGCTGAGTGTGAAAGCTTCTTTAAAGACTGTTACCAAGCTTACCTAGAGGAACCCAATAAAATTCCTGTGTGCTTTAACATCCACTTGGTCTACTTTCAATACACAACTACACCTTTGAGAAAAAGGGATACAAGATGGACGCCCGTCCCTACTAGGCGACCACCTAGTGGGGGCACGCGCGCCACAGTATCTAGTAAAAGGGTCCCCTCTGAGGAAGAAGTGACATATGCAGCAGCATGGAAGGGAGGAGAGGGGTCAGGAATGTTCCCGTTAAAGGTAACGGGAGGTCAGCAAAAAGAGAGAAGAATAAAAAGCACATTGGTAAAACAAATCTCGATGGGGTTAGGAATTCTAAAGGAAACTCGAGTAAGGATGGGGCTAGGAATAAAGACCCCGGGGACATTCCTCCAGACAGTCCATTAGGGAGGATGTTGAAGTACTGGCAGAGTAATGAACACACTAAGAATAAGGAGGAGGAGGAGTGGCCTAGTGGTTGGGGCAAGGTACTTCAGGCCAGAAGGTCAGGGGTTCAAATCCCACTAGAGGACAGCAACCTTGGGCCGGAAGGACTGGGGTTTCTAGTCCCACAGGTGCTCCTTGTGGTCTTGGGCAAGCCACTTAACCCTCCATAGCCCATGTTCCCTGTAAAATAGTTCTCTGTGTGCTGTGCTTTCCTGTCTAATCAATGTGTTTATACCTCAAAAATTTTCTGTCATGATTTGACAATTTCCAATCTGTAATCAAACCGCTGCTGATCGCTGGAAGTAGCGGTATACAAATGTATACTAAATAAATAAAATAAATAAAAGCAAAGAAGTGTTTTAAGAATTGCTGTTTTACATGGACAAAAACAAAAAAAGAAAGCATAAAGCCAGCTGCAGTCTTCTGGCTGAAATTTGGCACGGACGATGGGTGTTTATGTCAAATCCTTAACTTATATGTAAACAGTGAAAAGATTAATTCAGCAAGTGTAAAAGAATTTGCTGCTGCCCCAAGAAATAGCAGTGGTGCATGTAAACGGGAATTCTTTTGAAGCCAGAGGAAATAGATTAGCAGATGAAACTGCTAAGGAAGCTGCCTTAGGGGAAGACTTAACCCCTATATACAATTTAACCCCAGAAATAGTGAATCATGCAGCAAATCCCATATTTACTGAAAGGGAAAAGTGACAACTCGAAGATATAGGGGCAGTAGAAACTGAAGGGGGAAAATGGGTTTTACCTGATGGCAAGCAGATGGTAAACAAACAAATAATGAGAGAAATTGTAACCATTCTACATCAAGGGAGTCATTGGGGTGTACAGACAATGTGTGATCTGGTTCTAAGGCACTATGGGTGCATGGGAATATACACAGTAGCCAAGCAAGTGTGTGAGAGGTGTATAACCTGTAAGAAAATAAACAAAAAGGTCCTTAGGAAACAACCGCAGTGAGACAGAAACCCTGGTCTTCATCCATTCCAACGTATACAGGTTGATTTCACTGAGTTTGCCCCTAGTTGGGCGGGTGAAGTACCTTTTGATAATGGATCATTTGATGGGATGGGTGGAGGCATATCCCATGGTAGCTGCCACGGTAATAGGAGTGGCAAAAATAGTTATGGAACAAATCATTCCAAGATATGGAATGATAGGTCACATTGACTCGGACAAGGGAAGTCACTTCACAGCCAAGGTATTGCAAAATATAATGGAAACTCTGGGAGTATCCTGGGATTTCCATACTCCATGGCATCCACCCTCCACAAGGAGAGTGGAACGCATGAATCAGACTATAAAAGAAGCAGCTAGCCAAATTGATGTTAAGGATCAGAACAGCCCCCAGAAAAGATATAGGGTTATCGCCCTATGAAATGCTGTTTGGCCTGCCCTACATGGGACAATCGAGGGAACCACCCCAGTTTGAGACTAAGGATAAATTCCTCAGAGAATATATACTTGGGTTGTCTTCTTCTTTCTCTTTCTTCAGGAATAAAGGACTGTTGACACAGACGCCCCTGGAGTTCGCGGTTCACGGTATCGAACCAGGACAGTGGGTCCTGGAAAGAGCCAAAGCTACAACCAAACTGGGAAGGTCCATATCAAGTCTTGTTGAAAACAGAGACAGCTGTGAGAACAGCAGAGAAGGGCTGGACCCATTACACTCGAATTAAAGGCCCAGTACCAGCACCCGTTGATGAACAGTGGAGCGTTAAAAAGACCCAAGACCCTCTGCATTTGACTTTGACAAGAGGAAGGACACAAAATTTAACTCAAATGAGACATTAGCAGTTTCTTTTAAAAGAAGGGAGGGAAGTGGAATATGTGGCTGGGGATGGGTCTAGGGGGAATGTGGCTCATAATGGCCCAGTATGTCCCCTACGAACACAAACCGCCTCCCTCGGGAGGGAGGTTTGGGTTCAGTAGAGGGAAAGGCTGGACAGATGAGGAAATAAAAACCAGGACCAAATGGGGGAGGGCGTACCCTGAAAATTTCACAATAACAGTGTCCGAAGGGGAAGGTCCAATCAGCCTGCAGTTCGATGCATGTCAGGTAATAGAATGTGGGAGAGAATGTTACGAGAAACAATACAGAAATAGTCACAAATATCTTGGCCCCGAAAATAAAAGGTCCCTAGAGTTTGGTAAACCATGTTATGCATGGAAAAGGGTATGGTGGACAACAGAGGAGGGAGGATGGGTGACTCCGGAAAGTCAAAGTCACCCTTTGACTACTAAATACAAGAGAGAAAGGCTCCCCCTAATTGTACGAAAAATGAATGTAACCCAGTAGTAATTATCCTTATAGATCAAGTTGATCTACTAGATGGGGCATATGGGTTAGGGATTGAGGTAACAGGGGAAGATCCGGTAGGTAGGCTAAGAATTAGGGATCCCCAAAACCTAAATAATAAACTCAACCAGACTCTCTTTGAAGTTAAGATGTCAAAACCAGGAGCAGAAGGCTAAGACTGAAAGTAGTGGAAATAAATGAGCTAAGAGACTTATTAGATATAGAGACTGGGTATGGAGAGATGAATGCCTGGATAGAATGGGTCTGGTATATGGTAGGGAGTCTCAACCGTAGCAATTGCTATGCATGCACATCTGGAAGACCAATTGCTCAGGTTGTACCTTTTTCCCTTACATGGGAATTGGATCCTGATGGAGTATGTTGTATTCTGTTCCTATTTCAAGAGAGGGAGGCCTGTGGGAACAAGAGCTGCAGAACCTTGGGAGTGCTCTTTCCACCCGCAGATCCCAAAGAGGTGAGAGTTCCCCCCATATTTTCTTCTGTGTACAGGAATCACTCCGCCTGCCTCACCAGGAAGGGTCAGACCTACACCAAAGAAGTGAGGAACTTGACCACCTGTGTGCACTACCTTAACCTGACAGGGACAGGGGAAGAAGGGAGAAACTACTCCCACCTGATGATTCCTAGGGCCGACCTGTGGTGGTATTGTGGAAGGCACATTCTGAGACCAACGCACTCTCAACTGTGGATGGGGACTTGTGCCCTAGTACAGTTGGCCATCCCCTTCACCCTGGCATTCACTCAACCAAACCCCACTAAAATGGGTCAGGGGAAGTAAAGTGTCCTAGGAACTTTGATGACAGAATATATCTAGATGCCATTGGGGTGCCTAGGGGGGGGGGGGGGTGCTGGATGAATATAAAGCTCGAAATCAGATAGAGGCAGAATTTGAGTCCCTCTTATGGGTTATTACCATTAATAAGAATGTAGATTGGATGAACTATATATGTTATAATCAACAACGTTTTATAAACTATACCAGGGATGCCATAAAAGGAATAGGAGAACAGCTAGACACCAGCAGTAGAATGGCATGGAAAAACTGAATGGTCTTGGACATGATAGCAGCAGAAAAAGGGAGAGTCTGTGTGATGTTGGGAGAAAAATGTTGCATGTTCATTCCTAACAACACTGCACCAGATGGGACGATTACTAAGGCCCTAAGGGGGCTGACTACATTGGCAGAAGAACTGGCAGAAAACTTAGGAGTGGACACTTCCCTCACAGGCTGAGTGGAAACATGGTTTGGGAAATGGAGGGGGATAGTGGCATCCATAGTTTCTTCATTGATAATAGTAGCAGGGGTATTGACCACCGTAGGATGCTTCATAATCCCCTGTGTGAGGGGATTGACCCAGAGGTTGATAGAAACCGCTATCAGTAAAAGGATGGATGTACCGGCTCCCCCACCATATGGGGAGAAAATGCTTATAATGGAAGAACAAGAGGAAGGGGGAAGCCCAGATGAAGATGAGATCAGAAGGATGCTTAGGAGATTAGAAATCCTATGAAGCGGTGAAGCAAATGTAAAAAGCAACATAAAGATAAAAACAGAAAAGGGGGAATTGTTGGGGATAGAGAATTTAGGAGATGTTATTTTTACAAGGAATAGTCACATAAACAAGCGTAGTTTTTATAACCATAAAAATCTTTAAGATGAAATCAGGGTGCAGTAACAAAAAAAAGAGTCCTTTGCTTTCCCATAAGAGCTTTTCTCCTCTGTGAGTTAAAATTGTATGAACAGAAAAAAATACAGATCAGCAGCCTTTGTTTCTCCATGGGAGCTTTCCTTTTCTGTGAGTTAATGATTAACAGTGAAACTGTATGAACAGTACAGACAAAGTACAGAAAAAGTCCTTTTCTTCCTGTGAGAACTTTGAAATTGTATGAAATAAAGCATGTATGTGACGTACTGTAAATATCGACCAATGGGGTATAACCACAATAGCAGGAAGGGGAAAGATAAAATGTATAAAAGGAGTGAGATGGAATAAAGATTTGTGCCTGCTATAGGGAGCCGACACCCGTTCTCGCAAGAATGAAATAAAACTCTTCACTGGACTCCTGGATCTGGAATTCGATTTATTTCCTTTAGAACATTACTGAACCCTAGACCCAGCTATTATTGCATACAGAGGACAAAAGACCGCGCTTCAGGCACACTCGTGCCTGGCATGCCCGCGCCTGAGGGCCTCGCCAGAGGGCCCTTAGGCATGGTCCTTGAGCGTGGACCTGAGTGTGGACTTTGAGCAGAGACTTTAATTTTAATTTTCACCCTATAATTCTACAGAATTCATCTAAAGGTATTTAATATATTAATCTCTTATCATTATGGTTTACATTAATCATCTTAAAATCATGTCTATCTTTCTAATTCTATTTGCATTATTTGTACCAAAATATATTCAAGCATACTCCTCTGTCACTCATAACATTTCAATTATTTACCATCACAAGAATCCCAATATCTTTTATAATGCAACATATCACAAAACACCTCATGCTCAAGGACAAAGAAATCGTCTAATATATATCACACCTGGGAAATCTTCCCAATACCTCATCCAGCAACCCAAACCCATATATAAAGACCTTATTTGTATGCTTATATATGTGAGATCAATTAGAAATAAAATACCGATCATAACTGATATCCTCACTGACTATAAGCCTGACATATTATTTTTAACAGAAACATGGCTCGCTGTCCATGATACAACAACCACCAACTGTCCAAGAGCAAAATGAAATCTAAAAATACACAAACTGCCCTTGAATAAAAGATACACTCCCAAACAATTCAATAATTTCAATAACAAGTTAACACATCACATTGGCATCAATTGACCTCAGGATGGCTAGAGCCCTACATGTAGTGATAAATCACTATAGGGAACAGCTGACGCTCACATCACAGGTCAAATAGCCATTCTTTCAATCCATTACTTAAACACAATCACCAACTCTGTAACCTCAACATTTACTTCTGGGAATAAATACTCTAAACCACATTCACCAATAATCTCAATCATACAACTCACACACCGTCCATTCATACAAAAAGCGTCATAAATATCACAGCAATAGGATGAACGTTGCAAAGGCAGTCATTAATACCCTAAAAAGGAAAAGAGAATAAACATAAGAAGCGGTTAACCTAACCCGCTAATAGTATTAGTAAGCACTTATCTTCCAAAAATGCTATGCATCACTCCATTCCCGCAATGAAAATCCAACGCCCAGCCGATATGCTGCAAAAGTCACCAACAGACAGCGCTACACAGAGAACTCCAAAACCAATTTGATTCAATTCTTAATAACCTTCACCAAAAAGCCCTACGAAAGCTCTCGTTTCGCCACTAAGGCTTCGTCAGGGGAAAGATGGCAAATTTCAAAATCCACTGACTTCCTAAAGGAGTCTCTGCACTAAAAACCACGGCGTCTGACGTCACATATATATACCCTCATAACCAATCACAACATACCACATCAGCATTATTACAGTTATTATTATTTATTATTTATTACAGTTGCTTATATACCGCACTATTCGGTATCAGCGCGGTTTACAGTATAACAAAAACAACCTAAACACAAATTGTTTGGTTTTACATAGAACAGGAATATCAACTTGGATAATGGGGTTAAACTATATACATGAGGGGTCAATTAAATAACAGGGTTGGATTATATACATGAAATTTTAGTTGCACTGAGTTATATGCAACACAATGCTTACTTTAGGACGAAATTTGTCTGATCTGCAGGAAGGAGCTTGGGACTGTGATAATGGCTTAGATTGGGTGTTATTAGGTGGGTATTTTAGGTTCCATTGCTGGCTGGGTAGAATTGGCAGAATAGGTGAAACTTGATTGCCTTCCTGAATTTAGTTAGGTCTGCAATAGCTCGAATGTCAGATGGTAATGCATTCCAGCATTTGGGGACGTAAAGACTGAAGGCTCTGTTTGCCGTTGTACAGTTGCATTTGGTCAACATCTTCGGTGTTAATAGTAGATTTAACGCTGTTGATCTTCTGGATCTGTTGGGTGGCACGGTTTGGATCAGATCAGTAAGTGCAGAAGAGGAAATGCGGTTGATGGCCTTGAATGAGAGAAGTAAAGTTTTGAAGATGATTCTTCCGTGTATTGGTAGCCAATGAAGCTGTTTCAGAATAGGAGTAACATGTTCACTTCTGGATGCACCATGGAGGATTCTTGCTGCAGCATTCATGGCCAGTTGTAAAGGGTGTAAAGTGGAATGAGGGAGACCTTGTAAAATGGAATTAGCAAAGTCAAAATGCGGCAGGATCAGAGCTTGATATATGGTCCGGAAATCATCTGGGTCCAGTAGGGAGCGCAGATGCCTGAGAGAGCGGATTTTGAAATATACAGCTTTGATTATGTTGCTTATATGAGTTTTCATGTTCAGATGTTGGTCTAAGGTGACCCCCAAGTATTTTATTGTTTCTTTGGTTTGTAGTTCAGCTTCCTTGACTCTTACATGAGATGGTGGAATAAAGTTGGGATCTCTGGAGATGAACAGTACCTCCGTTTTCTTGTGCTGGATACGGAGGTTTTGTGATTGTAGCCAGTCTGATATTGCATTGAAGCATTCTACAAGTGGTGTAAGGTCCATTTGCACAGTCGAGAAAGGCATATATAAGAGGATGTCATCTGCGTATATCAGACAGCTCACGTTAAATGATCTAATGATATTGCAGATGGGCTGCATATATATGTTAAATAATAGAGATGATAATGAAGATCCTTGAGGCACACCTTGTGTTTGATGGAAATGTTTTGATTCTTCTGAACCGGATTTAACGTATTGCCACCTACCATCTAGGTAGGACTTGCACCAAGCAAGTGCAGTATTGCAGATTCCCTTTTCTTTCAGCCGCCCAAGAAGGAGCTCGTGATGTACCGAGTCAAAGGCCGCAGCAATGTCTAAAAAGATGAGCACAAAGCCTTGTCTAATGTCATCAACACCTGTGAGTATGCTGTTGAATAGAAATGTGAGAAGGGTCTCGACTCCATGATACTCTCTGAACCCGTGTTGGCAGTGATCTAAAGGAGCTGTGGAGTCTATATGATCCTGAATTTGCCTTTGTACCTCTTTCTCAATTATCTTTGCTAGTAGGGGAATACTAGCTATTGGTCTGTAAGAATCGACCTTTTGAGGATCGAGTTTGGGGTTCTTCAATAAGGGCCTGATTGAGGTTTGTTTGAGTGTTGTGGGGAAGTACCCAGTGGTGAAAGAAAGGTTTATTAGTTTTGCGATGACTGGGCTGAACTCCTTGCGTAGCTCCTTAATCCAGAATGCTGGGCAAGGGTCCGTTTGAGCTGTGGAGGTATTGAGGGAGGCTATTGTATCTTCGATGCTTTTTCGGGATGGTGTGGAGAATTCGAGCAAGGGGGTTATTCCAGTAGGTGTTTGAAATGAGGCTGTTGAGATTTTGTCGGTCTGTATGATCTTTGATTGGAGGTATTCAGCGAATTTTTGTGGTTGGATATCCACATGTTGATCAGGAGATGGTTCCTTTGAAAGGGCTTGGACCAAGTTGAAGAGATCCCGTGGTTTGTTCAGAGATCTCTTCAGAGTGTCGGTGTGGTGTTGTCTCATTTTCATTGAGATTGCTTCTCTGTGCATTGAAAGGTGAAGTTGGTAGGTGGTCAAATCTTCAGTGGAGTGCGATCGGCGCCACTTTTTCTCAAGTCTGCGTAGTTGTGTTAGAGAAGCTCTCAGCTCTTGGGAGAACCATGGGGCAGTGTTTCTTATTCTCCTGGATATGTTATTGGACTGAGGACGTTGCGAGATGGCATTGAGGTTGAGGTTCCAGGAGGAGACGAGTTCTTCAGGATCAGAAGTGGTTTTGCTCAGGAGGGAATGGGTTTGAGAGAGGATTAACTCTTTGTTGAATGTGCGGAAGTTTCTTGTTGAAGTGTGTGTTGTGCAGTTGTCCTTTTGGTTGCCAGACCACTGGCTAATTTTGGTGGGTATTTGGAAAGTGATGAGTTTATGGTCTGACCAAGGTACGTCAATAACATACATCATTGGGTTGTGGTCTTGCTCGAGGGCTGAAAGAGGAGCGAACACCATGTCCAAGGTATTTCCCTTTATATGTGTGGGTTTGTTGATGATCTGTTTAAATCCAAGGTCCTCCATGGCTTCGAGGAATGCAGTTGCATGGCTTTGATGAAGTGAAGGGAGATTAAAGTCACCCATAATCCAGATTGGTGAGTTAGGGTTGTGGGCATTAGCGGCAAGGTCAATAATTGTGGGGAGGTCCTCGGGAGATGAGGATGGTGTTCTGTATACTAGATTGATGGTGCATAGCTGGTTTTTGATGGCAAGGGAGTCCAGGTTGCTTGAACTAGATGATTCAGTGATCTGAAATTGGAGGTCTGATTTGGAGAGTATTAGTACTCCTCCTCCTCTTTTGGTTTCTCTGTGTCTTATGTGAAGAGAGAAGTTGGGTGGTAGTAGTTGATTGAGGAGGACGTTATCTTCTGAGGATAGCCAGGTTTCCGTGATCATGAGAAGGTCCAGATCGTAAAGAGATATCATGTCTAGGATAACGGGCCACTTTTTGCGTATGGAGCGTGAATTTATCATGGCACATTTTAGGTTTTGGCAGAAATTGAGTTTTTCATGCTTGGGTGACCTGGATTGTTGGAGTGGGATGTGTATGAGGTGGGAACGGCGTGTATAAGTGTCGCTTCCTGGGTGGGGACCAGACCATCTTTTACCCGAGTTGCTCAGAATGGGGATATGGTTTTGCGAATGAGAGAGTGCATTGACGGATCCCAGCCAAAGTGCGAGGAAATACAGGCTAATAAAGGCCAGAGAATGAGAAGCCATATTGCATGTAAGGGAGTGTGAAATTGTGATATATTGAAGGCACAACTCTCAAGGAATTGTATACAGTAATAGTGGGAAGAGTACAGTATTGATAAGGAGGCTAGTGCAACGGGACTTGGGTCATACGATTGCACTTGTATACATATAGTAGTGAAGTGGAGGGTTATACGTGTGCAGTAGGTAAGCACACAATGGTAGCAGGTGTTGATACTCTTAACAGACTAAGTAGAAATATGGGAGGAGCTCCACAGTGACACAAACCAAATAACTGATGGAATTAAAGTAATTACAAAAACAGGGACCACTCAATTCTATCATTAAGGCCAGATGGAAACATTGTATTTAACGAATATATCCATCGCTGTTCTTTCTGCAATAGAAGTTTGTTACGATCACCACGCCGGACATTACTAGGAACATGTTCTAATACTGTGCAAGAGAGAGTCTCAAAGGCATGTCCAAAATCCATACAATGCTGAATTAAAGGAGTATCCACACGAGATTTATGAAGACTGTATTTGTGCTCAGCAAGACGGGTTCGTAAAGGACGAGTAGTCTTTCCAACGTATAATAATAAACACGGGCACCAAAGTCCATAGACAACATGGGTAGTATTGCAAGTGGTAGCGCTCATGGATCTCCGTGCCTTAACCCGATACTTCTCACAGAGATCAGGAACCATAAGCTTACAAAAGGAACAGCGTTGACAAGCCTCATGGCCCACAGTTGAAGGTGTGTCACAGGGCCTACCTTGGCAGCGTAATGGACTGAGGTAGGTTGGACATAAAAACATATGAGGTTGGGTTTGGCTAATGTCTTACAGGGCCCAGGGACTTGCCGCCCTGGTAGCTTCCTTTGTTACCAAAATCCCAAAGAATGCAAAGGTCCGAGTGGAGGGAAACAAAGGCATTTATTTCCCTTTCTTGCAAAAAGTTTCAGATGCTTGGACAAAAAAACATCAAACACAAATTCCTTACTTAAGGTTAAAGAAAAAGTAAAACATGACGTTAAAGCAAAGCTGTTATCTTCACAATAAATGGTGTATCAAAACAAACAGTCTCTATTCCCCAAGATAGAGCTTATGTGCTAAGCAGGGACTCCAGGCTTCCTGTCTTACAATAACTACAGTCCATCTCGGTATCTGAAGCAAATTCCACCTGCATCGGTTCCCCTTCTGAAGCCTCTGAAACCAAGTCAGTACTTGCTGGCAAATTGTAATCAGGCTTTTTATATATCCTCTGTACAACCTCCCAATGCTCCGGGTTGAATGTAGGGCGTCGGTCCTGCGCCCTCCTATACTGGGAACTGTCTTCCTTTTGCAAGTGTTTTACCTTAGCTTCATGCAAAGCTTTGTCATTAACAAGTCTCTTATTCGGTACGTGTTTCTTGCACCTTATCTCATAGGCAGTTTCACACGGACAGTATTCATCTGCTCCCTGTCCTCCCCATACACCAGCAGTCTTCAACCTGCTTTCAGTTAAACATGGGTTACCTTTTCTCCTTGGCTTGTCTACTCCCGGTGAGGTTTGAGGCCTGATCCGGCTGGGATCCTGCCTGGCCTGAGCAATAGGCCTTAAGTTCTCCAACCGTCCTTCTGTTGGCTTTAGACCGTAGTCAGAGCCACGCCTTTGCCTCTCTGTACGAAAAGCACCCACTCTGAATGGAGCTATCCCACCTTCTCCAGGGTTGCTTCTTTCCTCAAGCCACTGCGGCTGCTGCTGCCTCCTGCGAAACCCTTGTCCAGGGGTTACAGCTTCTTCTGGATATCTTGCCCATTCATTCGGATGTCCTGCCCATCCTGCTGGTTCTGCTGGTTCTCCTGGCAGTCCTCCTTCCCCTGGCTGTCCTGCCTGTCCTGCCCTCCAGTCTTCCAGACTCTCTTTAAGAGGTACTCCTCTCTTCCTTGATTGGAAGCTGTCTGGCATTACCTCATGACCTCGGAGGTGTGGTTCCTCAGTTCCTCGGAGGTCCCTCTTGCTCCCCCTATCAGGTTCCTCATAATATTGCAGCCTGTGCTCGACTTTTCCTGTGTTTAAAACATTTTCTTCTCTTCTCAGAGGGTCTGCAGCATCACAAGTGCTAAAACATCCCGCCGTGGCACTGCAGGACATAAGCGATCCCGCAAGTTACAACTACGGCTATATGCTAGCCGTAGTTGATAATTAGATAAAACAGGATGTGCACTGAAAAGAGTCCATCTTTTACGAATCGCAGCCACAATTCGGCGCGATAAACTAGAATATTGTAACACACAAGTGATTGTTGGAGCTGAATTCATAGAAGTAGAAGAAGACTGGAGAAGCCACTCGCGATGATTATATCTCGCTCTCTTATATGCAGTAGAAAGAATTGAATCAGGGTAACCCCTAGCTTCAAACTTACTGCACATAGACTTTGCCTGTAATTTAAATTCAGATGTAGTTGAACATATACGATGGCAACGCAGAAGTTGTGAATAAGGTAAGCTGCGACGGAGGTGATAAGGATGAAAACTCTCATAATGCAGCAAGGTATTACGATCTGTTGGCTTTGAGTAAATAGTGGTAACAAACTCAGTAGAAGTCTTCAGAACTTTGACATCCAAAAAATTAATTTCAGATTCTTGTATATTAATATCAAAAGAGATACAGTTTTTACAATCATTTAAATACTGAAAAAATTCTTCTAAATGAGACTTAGAACCATGCCACAGCAAAAAGATGTCATCAATATACCTGAACCATGGGTAGCATAAACAGAAGAGTAAACATACTGAGTTTCAAAAAAACTCATATATAGATTAGCAAGGGATGGGGCAAAAGTTGCACCCATTGCCGTCCCCGAAACCTGTTGGAAAAAATCTTCTTTGTAAACAAAGTAATTCCTCTTCAACGCTATTTCCGTCAACCTGATTAAAAAACAGGTAGGCACCCGATGAGGAGATGGTCTAGTATCCCACACCTCTTTCAATACGGCAATTGCCTCATCCTGCGGTATCGATGTATACAGTGCCGCCACATCTAAACAGGCCATCCAGTCAATCTGCACAAAATCATCTATAGAACCCAACAATTGCAAAAAATGTGTGGTATCTTTCAAATAAGATGGAATTTTCAAGACTTCTTCTTTCAGGAATTCATCTAAATAAACACCAATCCGCTCCAACAATGAATCATTACTAGAGAGAATAGGGCATCCAGGTGGAGACGTCAACCTTTTATGAATTTTAGGCAAGATGTAAAAAGCCGGTACTTTAGGGAAAGGAGGATTCAAAAAAGATTTTTCTTGTGCTGTTAAATAACCTTTAGCAAGTGCATCGATAGTTAATTCAGAAACAAGCTGTTGTAATTCCTCTGTCGGATCATTTGATAGTCGTAAGTAATGAGTACTATCATTCAATTGCCTCAGCACCTCTTTATCATAGTCCACCAGGTTAAGCACAACGACTGCACCTCCCTTATCAGCCCTCTTAATAACAATATCCGTCATATGTTGCAACTCCCGTAGAGCAGAGGACTCAGCAAAAGACAAATTCTTTGGGTGATTATTATATTTCCGTTCTAGATGTGATAAATCAGACAAAATAAGATGCTTAAAAGTTTGCAATATAGGGTCCATAGGGCCAGGAGGAACCCATGTGGATTTAGGACGTACTACAGAGATATCATCTGAATCTGGTTTATCGTGAAAAGAGTTCTTAAGTTGCAAAGAGCGCATTAACTGCTTCTATGAATTCAGCTCCAACAATCACTTGTGTGTTACAATATTCTAGTTTATCGCGCTGAATTGCAGCTGCGATTCGTAAAAGATGGACTCTTTTCAGTGCACATCCTGTTTTATCTAATTATCAACTACGGCTAGCATATAGCCGTGGTTGTAACTTGTGGGATCGCTTATGTCCTGCAGTGCCACGGCGGGATGTTTTAGCACCTTCAACTGTGGGCCATGAGGCTTGTCAACGCTGTTCCTTTTGTAAGCTTATGGTTCCTGATCTCTGTGAGAAGTATCGGGTTAAGGCATGGAGATCCATGAGTGCTACTACTTGCAATACTACCCATGTTGTCTATGGACTTTGGTGCCCGTGTTTATTATTATACGTTGGAAAGACTACTCGTCCTTTACGAACCCGTCTTGCTGAGCACAAATACAGTCTTCATAAATCTCGTGTGGATACTCCTTTAATTCAGCATTGTATGGATTTTGGACATGCCTTTGAGACTCTCTCTTGCACAGTATTAGAACATGTTCCTAGTAATGTCCGGCGTGGTGATCGTAACAAACTTCTATTGCAGAAAGAACAGCGATGGATATATTCGTTAAATACAATGTTTCCATCTGGCCTTAATGATAGAATTGAGTGGTCCCTGTTTTTGTAATTACTTTAATTCCATCAGTTATTTGGTTTGTGTCACTGTGGAGCTCCTCCCATATTTGTTTGTAGATGCTGAAGTGGTATGTTGTGATTGGTTATGAGGGTATATATATGTGACGTCAGACGCCGTGGTTTTTAGTGCAGAGACTCCTTTAGGAAGTCAGTGGATTTTGAAATTTGCCATCTTTCCCCTGACGAAGCCTTAGTGGCGAAACGAGAGCTTTCGTAGGGCTTTTTGGTGAAGGTTATTAAGAATTGAATCAAATTGGTTTTGGAGTTCTCTGCGTAGCGCTGTCTGTTGGTGACTTTTGCAGCATATCGGCTGGGCGTTGGATTTTCATTGCGGGAATGGAGTGATGCATAGCATTTTTGGAAGATAAGTGCTTACTAATACTATTAGCGGGTTAGGTTAACTGCTTCTTATGTTTATTCTCTTTTCCTTTTTAGGGTATTAATGACTGCCTTTGCAACGCTCATCCTATTGCTGTGATATTTATGACGCTTTTTGTATGAATGGACGGTGTGTGAGTTGTATGATTGAGATTATTGGTGAATGTGGTTTAGAGTATTTATTTCCCAGAAGTAAATGTTGAGGTTATAGAGTTGGTGATTGTGTTTAAGTAATGGATTGAAAGAATGGCTATTTGACCTGTGATGTGAGCGTCAGCTGTTCCCTATAGTGATTTATCACTACATGTAGGGCTCTAGCCATCCTGAGGTCAATTGATGTCACTGTCCATGATACCATTCTCCTAAATCAATTACAAACTGACGGCTATGAACTACTACACTGCTCTAGGTCTTTAAAGAGGGGTGGTGGTGTCATCGCTATTATAAATAATAACCTCATAGCCACCCTCATATCCACTAGTAATATTGAGAACATGGATGTACTTATTTTTGAAACAACAACACACTCTTTTGGTCTTATATACAGACCTCCATCCACAGATACAAATTCTTTAACCTCCATATTAGATATGATATGTTCCCTCAGCACAAGAAAAAAACAGTTAGTAATCATTGGAGACTTAAACCTCCCTTCAACAACACCAACACACTCCAAAGCATTCATGGAAACCATGTCAGAACTTGACTTTGAGCAAATCATTGATTTCCCGACTCACATTAAAGGGAACACCCTTGACCTAATTTTTCTTCAAAGATTACCAGATTACAGTCTCAATACTTCTCAACCACATCCTGTACTTATCCCATGGTCTGACCATCATCTAATTAAATTCAATCTCCCACATTATAATAAGATCTCAACTCAACAGCCTAAACAAAGACAAACTACAATGTTCAGAAAATTTGACAAGGAAAAATGTTTAGAACAGATAATACCACATATTCCTATAACAGTAACTGACATAAATGCCAGTATTGCTAACTGGAATGAGACTATAAAAAAGCAGCTTTACTTCCCCACTCTCAAACAAACAAACAAATTCAGAACTAGACAGAGAGACTCCCAACCCTGGCACACACAAGAAATAAGACAAATAAAGAGAGAACTTAGAAAGATTGAAAAAAGATGGCGAAAATCTAACTCACACAATGACCGAAATTTATACAATGAGAAACTAGACTATTATAGGAAAACAATAAATGAATCAAAAAAATCCTTTCACACAAAATTACTGACAAATTCTCTCAACCGCCCCAGAGAATTATTTGAAATAGTTAAAAAAGTATCAAACTCTCATAATAAAGATAGCACCCTTATTAATCCACAAACTCTTGCCGACTATTACATTACTAAGCTCTCACCACTATAAAATCCCCCAATACCACTTAATTATTCCCACTTGAAACCTGAACATGTATGGTATAAATTCCATACTGTAACACTGAAGGAACTTGATAAGGTGATCTCAAATATTAACACAACCACCTCTAGTCTTGATCCATGCCCAGTTAGCTGGATCAAAAATACTAAATCATTTCTTGCACCTTCCATTCTAAATATAACAAATTTTTCACTCACACATGGTACTATGCCTACCATCCTAAAAAGTGCTTCGATTAGACCTATTCTGAAAAACAAGAAACTAGATAATCTTGATCCATCTTCATATAGGCCTATCTCTAGCCTCTCATTTATGGCAAAGATCATAGAAAAAATAGTGTATAATCAATTACAGGATCACATTGAGCTTCGTGCCCCCCTAGATACACATCAATACGGCTTTAGGCCGCACCATAGTGTGGAAACACTACTTACAGTAATCTTCGATGATATTCTAAAATACATTGACAAACCAAAGCAAGCAGTACTACTTAGATATATCTGCTGCTTTTGATTCGATTAATCACCACATCCTCATTGAAAGACTCAAACAGATTGGAATACATGGTACTGTACTCGCATGGTTCCGATCATATCTAACTGATCGATCACAACAAGTCAAAATAAGAAATCATACATCCAAAACCTATATGCAAAAACAGGGAATCCCACAAGGTTCCACATTGTCAGCACTACTCTTTAACATATATTTACAACCTATATGCCACATCATTCAACAGTGCAAAATAAAATATGCAATTTATGTTGATGATGTTATGATTTACCTTCCTATGGACATAGACTCTCTGGACTTCTCTAATATCAAATCATGCTTCATTAAAATGACACAGTGGCTAAATGAACACAATCTATATATTAACATTAAGAAAACAGATGCATTATTTGTATCTAGAAATCAAAAATTTACTCCCCCAACAGAAATAAAAATTGAAAACACAAGTATTTGCATAAAAGATGAAATAATATATCTTGGTGTTATTATAGACAGAACATTAAGCCTATCAACGCACATTAGGAACACGACAAACACAATATATAATAAATTAAGATATCTTAAAAATCTAAAACCTTTATTATCACACCAGGACTTCAGATCAGTCCTACAAGCATTGATCCTGCCTCACTTAGACTTCAGTAACATAATCCTCCAAGGTATTCCAAAACATGCTCTACATCACCTAAAAATAGCACAACATGTTGCTGCCAGAATGCTTATAAATGCAAGTGCAACTGAACACATAACCCCAATATTGTTCGAACTTCACTGGTTACCTATTCAAAGTAGGATAAAATACTGTATAAAGTTATCATGACAACTTTCAAACTGATAAGAGATATAGCTCCATCGTATCTAACTGACCTACTAACAATTCATTCAAGGAACAGAACAGTGAGACAAAGGAACCTGAACACTCTACTTGTTCCTAACAGCTTCACAAAACTCAATAAAACTACAACAAATAGAGCATTCAGCTTCAATGCCCCTTTAATATGGAATGCTCTTCCAGACAAGCTCAGAAATATCACGGATCTATCAACCTTTAGAAAAGATCTTAAAACCCACCTTTTTAAAGAGTACTCTGGCAACTCAGTACCTAATGACGAAATATTTCCCACTTAAACACATGTATACTCCTATTCATCAAAACACAATTTACTTTTTCCTATCTCTATCTCTATTCTACACAATTCCCAGTCCTTCACATGGTTTAAGATAGTTATTCCAATTAACCTTCACATTGATAACTCTAGTGAGATACAATGCATATTACCTGAGCCAGATAAGATGAAAAGACATGTATAAATTTTGTATATATTGTAAATCTGTTTATATGTTTAAACTATTTAACTCTCTAATCAGCATTTACTCAACATTGTAATTCACAACTACTTAATCTATTATGTAAAATTCTATAATGCTCCCCGTTGTTCACTGCAATGTTAACTGTTAGAATATGTTACAATGTAATGTTTCAAGTTTTGTTCTATGTAAACCGCTTTGATTTTGCTGAAAAGCGGTATATAAAACCTTTCAATAAATAACTAAATAAATAAAAAGTCTGAAATTCGTGGAGAGGTAACTTCTCCATGGTCTGATTGCTTTGAAACACACAGCTAAAGCAGCAGTGTGGGATTTCTTTCATTCATTATCCTTGTTTAGATTGCCCCTATCCTTATGACAGCTAGCAGACTCCCTTCCCTTTCCCATATCACAAACACAGAGCAGCTTCTGCATGGCAGTGTGAGACTGAACAAGAACATCTTTTGTAGTCTAGTCCCTGTTTCACTGTTAAAAACATTTTTCGGAGAGTGCCACGTGACGCATGAACGAGTAAGAGGTTTCTCTGCTCGCGCCGGGGCTGCCCCGATATTAAACTGAAATTTGGAGAGTTTACCCCAACGTAGCGCACCAAAAAACACACGATCGGAAGAGAGTGTGGTGTGGAGGTGCCTTTTGGAAAAAGTAGACCAAATATGCCTCTCCCAGCGCGAAGAGAGTGTGAGAAAGCCCAGAAGACTGGGGCCTCCTCTGCTGTGGGGCAGGCAACCAGCATGGCGCAGCCACAGTCCCCAGGGGGTGAGAGCATGGAATTGGGGTCCAAGGAACTCATACGGGAGGTGGCAAAACTTTTGGAGCCCAAATTTGACCTTATTCTCAACAAGCTGGAGACAGTGGGAGAGAAGCTCACGGAGTTTGACCAGAGAGTCGATGAGCTGGAGCATCGGGTGGCAGAGATGGAGGATGAAGAGGGGAAGCAGACCCGGGAAATGGACATGTTACGCAAGAAGGTAGAGGCCTTGCTCGATAAGGTAGATGACATGGAGAACCGTTCAAGAAGGAATAATTTGAGAATTGTGGGTGTCCCAGAGACAAAGACTGATGCTATGTTATTATCTATTGTGGAGAGCTGGCTGCCCAAAGAGCTGGGTTTGGAGGGCCTGGTTGGGCAACTAAAGGTGGAGCTTGCACACCATCTAGAGCCTAAAACTGAAACCCGACAGAGGTCCAGAGTGATCATAGCACGGATTTTGAACTTTCAGCACAAGTGGCAGCTCTTACAGGCGTTCCGTAGAAAGCGTGACCTGATACTTGATAATCAGAAAGTATTGCTATTCCAGGATTATTCTGCAACTGTGGCTGCGAAGCGAAAAGAATTCTCACCGCTGTGTGCGGTCTTATTTAAAAAACAGCTCTGCTTCACTCTGGCCTTCCCAGCCACGCTCCGCGTGTACCATGATGGGAAAAATCATGTGTTGACATCAGTGGCTGCTGCACAGAAATTTGTGGAGGAGCTGGAGAAAAACTAATCTGAAAACGCGGACTGCCACCAGTTGGAGAAGACACAGGAGGCCGGCAGAGAACGACAGGGAGGGCAGCGATTAGAAGAATTGGGATCGGGATCTATGTGATAAGATGCTCTAAGATAACATGGATTAGTATTATTGTATTTGATGCTGAGTTATTGTATTGTATGCTGGGTTAAATGTGGATATGCACTGGCTGCAGGGGTGCTTCGAGCTGGGCAGTTTAAAGGGGCGGGTAACGTGCCCTTGTGTATAAAATTGAGGCCCATAGATATAATTATATGTATGAGTATATATGTTTGCTTAGAGGTTGTAGTAGTCTTGTAACTGTGGGGATTGTGGGATATACCGAGGGGGGAAGGGCGGGACAGCCCTGTAGCGCACGAAGGTGGGACTCGAGCCTGGCGGAGCGGGCCAGGGGTAGGATGAATGTTTTTTTTAAGGGGGGAAGGGGAAAAGGTGGGAGGGGTGACGGGGGTAGGGGGGTTGGGAGGGATGGGGCTGTATCAGGGGTGGCTGGAGTTGACAAGGGGGGGGACAGAAGGAAGGAAGGGTGGGCTGGGGGGGGGAATGGCTGGGAATCTTTGGGAGGGGGGCCTTGGCAATGGGGGTTAGTGTGGAACAAACTGCAGAGATTGGGGCTGGGAGCTGAGGCTGGGCAGCTCTCAGTCAGAAGAAAAATGGAGTGGGCCTTGCAGTGTAGAGAGAAGGGGGCGGAGGCTAATGGGGACTGAGCTGCGATTTATCTCTTGGAACGTGGGAGGCCTAGGCATGCCAGTAAAGCGCGCCAAAGTTTTGCAAGCGCTAAGAAAGTAGGGAGCGCAGGTAGCGTTTTTACAAGAGACACACCTCAGTGGGAAGGAGCATGCCAAGTTGAAAAGAGCTTGGGTCGGGCAGGTGTATGCTGCAGCTGCGGCAGGGCGAAAGAAGAAAGGAGTGGCGATTTTGTTTGATAAGTGGATTAAAGTGGAGGTAATAAGTGAGGACAACGATCCCCTGGGAAGATTTCTGTGGGTCCATGCCCGGGTTAACGGGGAGGAATTGATCCTGGGGAATATATATGTCCCTAATGTATACAGCCATGAGTTCTTCAGATCCCTAGTGAGGAAGGTGGGTGGGGCCCCTAAAGTACCGATAATCCTAGCGGGAGATTTCAACTGTCTGCACGACCCTATGTTGGACAAGTCGACCCCATTGCAGGGAGCAAAAGGATGGGTTTCGAGAGGAGTAAACTATCTCTGCAGGATGGGGGGGCTGCTTGATGTTTGGAGGATATTGCATGGGGGGTGAGCAGGACTACACACATCTGTCGAGGGCCCATCAAACTTGGTCCAGGATTGACTACATTTTAGTATCACAGGCGGATCTGGGCAGGGTCAGCAGAGCAGAGATTGGTCCAATTCTGGTGTCTGATCATGCAATGGTGAGCATGGCGTGGAGAGGACGCCATAGATTGGGCGGCAGGTGGTCCTTCCCCCAGCACTTATGGAATAGAAGTGCGTTCCAAGAATTTGTACGGGCGAGATGGAGGGAGTTTGTCAAAGACAATGACGGGAGCGTAGCCTCAGCCGCCATGTTCTGGGAGGCGGGGAAAGCAGTAGTTAGGGGGCAGATTATCGCATATGTGGCTACAGAACGGAAAAGGGTGAATGAGAAGTTGGTGGGGCTGGCCCAAGAGCTTCAAAAGAAAAAAAAGGAATCACTGCGAAGGCCAAGAGGGGGAGTGCTGCAGGAATATTTGGAAGTGCAGAGGCAAATGAATAGGTATCTGCAGGAGAGAGCGGTATATGATACCCAATATTACTGGCACCAATTTTTTCGGTTCGGAAACCATTCGGGGAAACTATTGGCATGACTTGTGAGAGATTGGAGCGGCACCAAGTTGGTGGCCATGATCAGGGATGGCAAAGGAGATAGGCAGACAGAACCTCGAAAAATAGTGGAAGTATTTCAGCGCTTCTATAGTGCGTTATATACTCCAGAGCCCGCAAAAAGGGAACAGGAACGGAGCTTTTTAGACAGTGTAGACCTGCCTCAGGTGACACCTCAAGAACGGGAGGCATTGAATCGGCCTATTTCTGGGGCAGGGATCCAGAAAGCTATTAAAGCAGGGAAGCTACATAAGACCCCGTACCCAGATGGATATAGTTCAGAGTTTTATAAAATTTTTGAGCAGCAGGTAGTGCCTACGCTAGCAGCGGTGTATGCGGAGGTCCTGGACACCAGGTGCTTTCCAAGGGATATGCGGATGGCTTCGATTTCGCTTATACATAAAGCAGGGAAGGACCCGGAGGACCCGGCTTCTTATAGACCTATATCGCTCATTAATTTTGATATGAAGATACTGGCGTCAATCTTGGCAGACCGGGCGCAGGATATACTGGCCCGCATTGTTGGCCAGTACCAAGCAGGCTTTGTGCGAGGTAGAATGGCAGCGCGGAACATATTGCAAGTACTGTTGGGCATGGAACGATGCCTTCAGCGGAAGACGCCCTTGCTACTGGCCAGTCTAGATGCGGAGAAGGCCTTTGACCGTGTCTCGTGGGATGATATATTTGAAGCCTTGAGGCGTTTTGGTTTCATGGAACAGTTTGTGGGTTGGGTGCGAGCTCTATACTCTGAGCCGTGGGCTTTCATCGCGGTGGGGGGAGAGACCTCATCAGCGTTTATATTGCAGAGGGGGACTAGACAGGGATGCCCCTTGTCACTGCTCCTCTTTATACTACATCTGGGGCCTTTACTGGTAAAGTTGGTGCGGCACGAGGAGGTGACAGGGATAGGGTGGGAGGCTAGGGAGATGAAAGTGAGTGCGTTTGCAGATTTATTTATTTATTTATTTAACAGCTCTTATATACCGTGCTATTTGACATCAGTGCGGTTTACATTAAACAAAATACACTCAGATTTAGAGAACTTGTCCAAGTTACAGGTAACAGGGGAATAAAACAAGGATTAACTGGGGAATAGCATATGAATAATTAAATAAAATGATTTGCTGCTGTGTTTAACGAACCCGCAAAGATCCTTAGAATGAGCATTAAATATTATAGAATCATTTGGCACCTTTTCCGGCCGGAAAATTAATGTAACTAAGTCCCTGGGCTTAGATGTTGGGGGGTGTAACAGGGGTTCTTGGGTCAGCAATTTACCATTGGTGTGGGGGGGACGGGACAGATACGTTATCTGGGCATCCAGATCCCCGAGCGGTTAGAACAGCTATACCAGGTAAATATACAGCCCTTGCTGGAGGGGACGGCGGGACGATTACGGAAATGGAAGGAGCTGCCGTTATCGTTGAGTGGCAGGATAGCATTGTTTAATATGGTGGAGTTTCCACGTTGGACATACTTAATGCGACACCTTCCAATGTGGATCCGGCGGAGGGATGTTGGAATCCTGAAGAGTCACCTGTCTAGATTCTTGTGGCAGGGCTGGCGGGCTCGGATTGTGTTGGATACCCTGATGCAGCCTAGAGCGAGTGGCGGGGCAGGGCTGCTCTTGGTGGGGCGCTACAACATGGTGTGCTGGGCGAGAGTCTTGCGAGATATGGTGGAAGGGGCGTCGGAGGTAGTCCCATTAAAAATCATAGATGAAATAGTCGCCCCGCAGTATAGATTGGCAGTAGTGCAGGCCGCCCAGGGGACGGTCCCGGAGACATGCAGACAGTCAGGCTTCTGGTGTGCACTGCATGTGGCCTGGAGGGCCCTTTGCAGGTGTCGAAGGGTTCGATGGAACTTGACTGATTGTACGCCCCTGGGGGGAAATGTGGCCTTTCTCCCTGGACTGGGGACCTCGGTGGCAAAAGTGTGGGCAGATAGAGGGCTGCAATATGTTGGGCAGCTGTGTATGGAGGGGAGGGAAGAGGTGGACTCCTTCTCTGCATTGCGGGAGAGGTTTAAAGTTAGGGCCCCGGGATCAATATTTCTATTTCCAGGTGCGTCACTACGTATTTACAATGAGGAAGGATAATGAGAAGGTGTTGGCGAAGGGTGGAATGTTGGAGCTGTTTCAAAGTTTGGAAGGGAAGATAACGGCCAGAATGCTGGAGGGGGTGTTAAATCCGGAGGGGGACAGCGTAAGATTGGCCACACTAGCAGAGAGGTGGCGAAAGGATGGGGTGCAGCAGGCGACAGTGGAGCGCTTTCGAGGGGCGTTTGCTGCGGTTAAGTTTGTCTCTGAAGCAATTCAGCTGCGAGAAACTCAATATAAATTTCTTTGGAGAGCGTATGTGCACAACGTGTGGGCGGCCAAGGTTGGTTTGGTGGCGACAGATGTGTGTAGCTTTTGCAAAGTGGAACAGGGAGGGTTTGCCCATAGGTTCTGGTATTGCATGCATATACAAGGGCTGTGGCAGGCAGTGGGGCGGCACCTAGGGAGGTGGTTGCGACGGCTGGTGGAGGTAACTCCAGAATGGTGCCTTTTTGACTCCTATGAAGGAGATTAACCCCTAGGTGAGGATAAGCGTCAGTTATGTGCAAAGGGTTTTGTGTTAGTAAAGCAATGTATATTGCGACATTGGATGGAAGGAACAGCCCCGACAGTGGGGGAGTGGGAGCGGGCAATGGCGGATCTGATGGACATGGAGCAGCGTACAGCACGGTTGTTAGCAGGGGTGGGGGGGGGGGGCCTGGGAACGGTATACCAGAGTGTGGAGCCCTGTGTATAGCTGTAGCTCTCATGGGCAAGGGTTGAGGGAGCCAAGGCCTAGTAGTGAGTAGTAAGCGCGAAAGGGAGGAGGAGGGGTGGGTTAGGGGGGATGGGCTGGATGGGAAGGGGGGAGGGAGGGATAGGGGGGGTGAGGGGGCGCTTCCTCCTCCTCGGAGGGGGACTGTTGGAGGCCGCTGCGGCACATCCTTTGAGAAGTGAGGACACGCGCTATATCTTGTTCTGTGGAGTCTCTCTTGTTTGTTATGCTGTGTGATGCAGTAGACATATTATGTTAGTCTGTGGAAATCAATAAAAAATGATTTTTCATAAAAACATTTTTCAAGAAATAGCATTATGGCTATCATTTAAATCATGATGCTATACACACACACAAGTGCATGCAGAGAGGCTGCTAGGTCAGAGGTATCACAGGGGCATGCTGGGATAGCTGATGACCTTGGCTATGACAAACACCACAGTCCTCAAACCCCCAAGAAGCCAGATTTTTATGCAGTGCAACACTGGAGAAATCAAAATTGAAATGCATTTCCTCTTGATAATGTAAAGGACAAGAGATATGAGAGATGCATATTTTGCTGAGCTGCCAGAGATAAAAAATCAAAGAATTCCCAGAAAAAGAATGAAAAGGAAAAACGTTTGATAGTAAACAAACCACACACAAAGTACAGGGAAGAGTGGCCTAGTGGTTGGGGCAAGTTACCTTGTGCTGGAAGGACTGGGGTTTCTAGCCCTACAGGTGCTCCTTGTGTCCTTGGGCAACCCACTTAACCCTCCATTGCCTCAGATACAAAAACATAGATTGTGAGCACTGTTCCCTCTAAGCTGTGCGCGTGTGCACGTGCACACACCTCGCCGAGCGAGCGCACATACTTTATAACAGAGCGCACAAAAATTACGGTTCTGATTCTGATAGAAAACAACACAGACATCTTAAAATTTAAAAGTTGTTGTGTATTTACGGTTTTCACAAGTTCTACAATATTATCTAGTGCAATCAATGTGGTGTACATACTGTATTCTGATATGTAGTCAAATTTTAAAGTATAGAACTCCGAGTGTTGTTATGTGACGCACAAAAATTTAACCTTCCTTCAAAAGCTGCACAGCTGAAATTTTATGCGCACACAGCCTACAGAAAATTAGAGGGAACATTGATTGTGAGCCCTTCGGGGACAACGGAAATATATATATATATAGTGGCCCAAAAAAAGAACATCTGTGAGAGATAGTGAGTGATAGCTACCTCATATAACCCTTATTAGGCGGCTGCCTAGGGTGTTAAGATTTAAGTTGCCTTTGATACAAAAAGAGTCTTGTAGTCAAGTGGTAAGGCAAAAATAATAGTAGGGCTTTATTCCCTGCCCTGATGGGATATTCCTGAGATACAACAAACAATATGAAACAAAAGAACTGCTGCACAGAAAAATATCTTCTTTCCTTTAGGCACCATCAGCTGGCTGCTTTGCACACGTTCAACATAAAGATACAATATCGTCAGATAAACAAATTGTACAATCCATGGGCACAGGGTCAGAGTTATAGCTGCTGTTCTCCCACTGCATTAACTCAGAGTCACTTACGATTGCATATGGGTCACACTCTTCACAGCTGCTGACTTCCTTAAAACTCTCCTGTGAGTCATGGGCTAGCTTTTCTAGAAAGGGCTCTTTAAATCCAGGGCTCTGAACGCCTGGTATATTAAAAGCTTCCTTCTGGCTTTCCCTTCTTCTCCACGCTGGTGGAGTTACTGTGTAACTTTCAGTGTCAAAATTACTTCTGGTGCCACGCCCATGCCTTTCAAACCAAACAGAACTTCTTGCCTTTTCTTTAGCAAAGCTAGGTTCCCACCTCTTAGCTGTGGTTCTGTCTCTTATCTCTGGGCTTCTGGCAGCTCTCTCCTGGGCTCTCCAACTACCAGGAATCCTAGCAGGGTCCTGGGCACGGTGCTGACTGTTTCCTGCTCTGCTGCCACACCTACTGCTTCCTTCCCTCAGTGGATTCCCTCCAGCATGACGTGTGTTCACTGGATGCTGGCTTAGTCCTCCCAGGTCGCTGCCCCTACTGGCCTTCCCTGGTTCTACCCTGCAGCTTTTATCCTTGTTCTCTTTGCATGCTGCCTGGGTTTCTGAGAACAGGTGTTCCTGATTAGCCTTCCTGCTTCTAGCTACGTCAGGACTAGTGCAAGGACATTTTACTCTAATGCCTTTCTGCTTTTCTTGTGCTGAGTTTGTCTGCTGCTCAGCTAATTCTACATGTGCTGAGTTTGTCTGCTGCTCAGCTAATTCTACATGAGCTGGGTTTGTTTGCTGCTCAGCTAATTCTACATGAGCTGAGTTTGTCTGCTGCCCAGCTGATTCTGAGGTAAGTTCCTTACTTTCCCCTAACTCCATGGGCTCTGTGCCAGCTGCTGTGTCACAAATTCCCCCCCCCTTAAGATATTATGGGATGGGGAACAACCGTTCCCACAGCACGTAATCTTTGCTGGACTCTTGACATTCACACTGGACCGGCTAGCTGCTGCCGTTTTCTCCTGCCAAGATTTTATAGAGCACATACTCACTGATCCACTCTTGACATTCACACTGGACCGGCTAACTGCTGCCGTTCTCTCCTGCCAAGGTTTCAGTACATTTACATGGTACACCTGACAACGTCCCCTGTCATTCTCTACCATATAAGATACTGGTCCTTTACGTTCCACTATCGTATAGGGACCTTTCCACTGTGCCTCAAACTTCGGCCCAGGGTCTGCAACCATTACTACAACACGGTCGCCTATGGCCAGTTGTCATGGTTTCTTGCCCCTATCATAATACCGCTTCTGGTACCGCTGGCTATTCTGCAAATGCCCTTCGGCGGCTTGAGAAGCCCTCTGTAAGCGACTTCTGAGCTCGCAGAGGAACTGAGGCACTCCCATTACTTCCCCTTCAGGCTCGACCCACTGGTCCCTTAAAATGTCCAGGACTCCCCTTGGGGCACGGCCAAACATCAGTCATACGGAGAAGCTCCTAGTGAGGCTTGTGTACGTTCTCTACTAGCGTACAAAGCGAACGGGAGCATAATGTCCCAGTCGGTCATTTTCCCATCCAGCCCCCTTCTTAATATCTGTTTTAGGGTCTGGTTGAAGCATTCCACAAGTCCATTGGTCTGTGGATGATAAGCGGCAGTTTTTATATGGTGGATGCCGAAAGCATCCCATACCTGGGCTAGGTATTTCGATACAAAATTACTCCCCCTGTCAGTCAGCATTTCCTTTGGGAATCCCACCTCGCAGAATAGCTTGATCAGTTCTAATGCTATGGACCTAGCTGAGATGTTTCTTAGGGGCATAGCCCAGGGGAACCTGGTGGCGTGATCCATTATCACCAGGATATACTGGAATCCCCTAGGGGTTTTTACGAAGGGTCCAACAATGTCCATCGCCATCTGGCGCACGGGTTCAGCTATTGTGGGAGTTGGTATCATAGGGACTCCTATGGGCTTGGTGGCGCTCACCCACTGACAGGAGGGACAGGCCTCACAGAACCGTTTTGTTTCCCTGAACACCCCTGGCCAATAAAAATGGGCCAGGATCTGGTCGAGCGTACTCTGAACTCCCTTATGTCCCACAACGGAGTGGTTGTGGGCCAGTCTCATAACGACTGCTTTAAAAGTTGTAGGAACCACTAATTGTTTCCTAACAGCAGCTGTTTGGGGATCGTTGCTCTCCCTGTATAATATGCCTCCTTCCATAAGGAACCTGGGGAGCACGTCCCTACCCATCTGAGCAAATTCAAAGGCGTGCTTTAACGCTTGATCCGCCTTTTGTTCCTTCGGAAAAGACGGGAACTTTTCGACAAGGTCGGCAGGTACCCAGGGCAATCCCTGTCCATCTTCTACTCCTGCCCTTAGTTGAGCTCTGTGATGTCTCTCTTGGCGCTTTTTTCCCTTACTCTTCCTCGTATTTATAGATGGGGCACTGAATAAGTCCTCATGCTGGGGAAGCTCTCCTAGGTTTTCATCTGTGGTCCTACCCTCCTCCCCTAGGTGTTCTTTTTCCTCTTCTAGAGGGTCAGAATCCTCCTCTGGGAGCTCAGCTCGTGCCTCGGAGCTTTGGGCCTGTGACCTGGTGGAAACCATGCCTCCCTTTGTGTGGGTGCCTTCCTCTATTCCCCTATAGAATGGTGGCCAGTCCTGGCCTAATACAATGTCGTAGGGTAGTCTGGGAATTACGGCCACTGGGATTTCCCTCCGGGTTCCTAAACCCTTGACTTTCACTCTATAGAGAGGGTAATATGTTGATGACCCATGTACACACCTTATCTTGGATCTCCCTTCTGTTTGACTCGGGGTGGAGCCAGTGCGGGCCTGTATGGTTTGCCATAATTTTCCCGAAACCATACTTTGGTCCGCGCCTGAGTCAAGTAACGCTTTAGCGGGGACCCCTTGTATTTCAACATCTATACGAAACTCTGCCTGTATGCTTTTTCTGTCACCTGTTATCAGAGCTGTACGCCATATACAATCTTTTTTCATGTGACCAATTTTCCCACATTTAAAACATTTTTTCAATGCATTTCTAGCATCCCTCTTAGGCAAACATTCATTCACATTTTGAGTACACATCCTAGGCTCTTTGGCTGCCCTTCCAGAATTGACCATACCCCACTTATTCCCAGCGCCTCCTTGTGTCCTATTAGCCAATTCGGCTTCCATGAACCGTTCTGTGAGCTGCGCGGCTTCGGCTGAGGTCTGGCAATTCTGCAAGGTTAAAAATGCTTTCACTTCTGCCGGAACTGCTTCCGAGAACTGTTCTAATACAATCGTATCCAATATACTTTTCAGAGTCTTCCCCTCTGGAGTCAACCACTTCCAAACCAGGCTGCGCACCCTCTGGCACAGCGCCTTAGATGTTTCACCTGGTTGGAGACGGGTAGACCTTAGCATACGCCGATAGACCGTAGGCGTTAGGCCTAACCTATCCTTTATTGCTTTCTTTACTTCTCCATAGTCGGTTGCCAGGGTAGCTGGCATGGCTTGGTATGCTGATAAGGCCTCTCCTGTTAAGGAGGTGGCCAGCCTGACTGCCCAGTGCTCTTTGGCCCAATGTGCATTGAGGGCTACCCTCTCGAATGCCTCAATAAAATCGTCAAAATTACCAGCCTCAGTCATTTGTCCAAATGCCAATGCCCCACAGTTATGTGGGCCTACCCCACAGAAATGCTGTTGCGGTGGTTTCTCCTCCCTTCGTTCGTCCAGCAGAGTGTGTACCAGTTCGGTCAGGGGCTTCTGTTGGAGTTGCAATGCCGCCATGGCCTGCTCTCGGCTCAGCTGAGCCATCTCCGCTTGCTTCTCGAACTGTGCGCTCATCCATCTTAGGACTTCTTGAACATCCATCTTGATGCTCACCCACTCTGGAAACAAACAAAAGAAAACACCAAGTGTGGCACTACTAATGTTATTGTGCCTAGTCCCACCTTCCTTTTTAGCTACACCTTCTCACTCGAATCCCCCTCAGCCTGTGCCCTTATACCGTTACCTGAGCCAGGTGGAGATTCACACTTTGAGAAGGGGCCTATCCTTTCCCTCAGGATCTGGAATCTTCTGGGCATGTCCAGCCTTGGCACTCATAGGATTCCTCTGCGTTGTTCCTCTGTTGTATCACGGTTGTATGCTCCTCTTAGGAATAAATATGCAACAACTATGCCATTTGTGAGAGATAGTGAGTGATAGCTACCTCATATAACCCTTATTAGGTGGCTGCCTAGGGTGTTAAGATTTAAGTTGCCTTTGATACAAAAAGAGTCTTGTAGTCAAGTGGTAAGGCAAAAATAATAGTAGGGCTTTATTCCCTGCCCTGATGGGATATTCCTGAGATACAACAAACAATATGAAACAAAAGAACTGCTGCACAGAAAAATATCTTCTGTCCTTTAGGCACCATCAGCTGGCTGCTTTGCACACATTCAACATAAAGATACAATATCGTCAGATAAACAAATTGTACAATCCATGGGCACAGGGTCAGCGTTATAGCTGCTGTTCTCCCACTGCATTAACTCAGAGTCACTTACGATTGCATATGGGTCACACTATTCACAGCTGCTGACTTCCTTAAAACTCTCCTGTGAGTCATGGGCTAGCTTTTCTAGAAAGGGCTCTTTAAATCCAGGGCTCTGAACGCCTGGTATATTAAAAGCTTCCTTCTGGCTTTCCCTTCTTCTCCACGCTGGTGGAATTACTGTGTAACTTTCAATGTCAAAGTTACTTCTGGTGCCACGCCCATGCCTTTCAAACCAAACAGAACGTCTTGCCTTTTCTTTAGCAAAGCTAGGTTCCCACCTCTTAGCTGTGGTTCTGTCTCTTATCTCTGGGCTTCTGGCAGCTCTCTCCTGGGCTCTCCAACTACCAGGAATCCTAACAGGGTCCTGGGCACTGTGCTGGCTGTTTCCTGCTCTGCTGCCACACCTACTGCTTCCTTCCCTCAGTGGATTCCCTCCAGCATGACGTGTGTTCACTGGATGCTGGCTTAGTCCTCCCAGGTCACTGCCCCTACTG
This sequence comes from Ichthyophis bannanicus, assembly GCA_033557465.1. Classification (NCBI taxonomy): domain Eukaryota; kingdom Metazoa; phylum Chordata; class Amphibia; order Gymnophiona; family Ichthyophiidae; genus Ichthyophis; species Ichthyophis bannanicus. The sequence goes on along the minus strand of CM066035.1, from coordinate 743,659,861 downwards.
GCCTTCCCTGGTTCTACCCTGCAGCTTTTATCCTTGTTCTCTTTGCATGCTGCCTGGGTTTCTGAAAACAGGTGTTCCTGATTAGCCTTCCTGCTTCTAGCTACGTCAGGACTAGTGCAAGGACATTTTACTCTAATGCCTTTCTGCTTTTCTTGTGCTGAGTTTGTTTGCTGCTCAGCTAATTCTACATGTGCTGAGTTTGTCTGCTGCTCAGCTAATTCTACATGTGCTGAGTTTGTCTGCTGCTCAGCTAATTCTACATGAGCTGAGTTTGTCTGCTGTCCAGCTGATTCTGAGGTAAGTTCCTTACTTTCCCCTAACTCCATGGGCTCTGTGCCAACTGTTGTGTCACACATCTCGTAAATTAAAAGCTTCAATAGTTTACTTATTTACCTTTTTTAGCTATATAACATCTTTATTTCGACAATTTCCGGTCGCCATCTTTTTTTTTTTAATTTGTCAATCCTTTACATCTGTCTTTTTGGATTTTTAAATAACTTATATGCTATGAGATGTTCTCACTTTTTTTGGGAAGGGCGGAAGTGGAAGTGCGGCGGAAGCGATGACCTCGGGCCCCCCCCCCCCGCCGTCTCCATGCGACCCAGAAGTTTGAAAGCAGAGCTGCGGGAACGACGAAATGTTCCCGCGGCTGCTTTCATTTGATTTTTAATGATCCTGGCTGGACAGCGTCGGTGGTTCTACCATAGGCAGTTTCTAGGGAGCGGCAAATCAGTGCCGCCCCCTAAAAACTGCCGCCTGAGGTCACTGCCTCAGTTGGCCTAATGGTAGAACCGCCCCTGTATATATATATATTTATTTATTTATATATATATATATATATTATACAGTATCTGAACGTACATGGCTTTGACTTGTAGAAAAGCAGTATATAAGCCTAGCTAAATAAATGGAGCTAGAACAAGTGAACATAGACTAGAAAATAGATAGATGCAGACTCTATGTGCAGTGCAAGACTGGAGAGACATAGGGGCTTGTTTACAAAGCCGCAATAGCGATTTCTGATTGTTATCGGAGCTGCGGCCCCATTGAAATCAATGGGGCCGCGGCTCCGATAACGATCGGAAACTGCTACCGCGGCTTTGTAAACAAGCACCATAGAAACAAAAATACATTTCCTGTCACATCATGTAAAGTACAACAATAGTCCCCTCTTCCCCCCCCCCAAAAAAAAAACAGGACAAGCTGCAGAAAGAAAATAAAGACTACCCATAAATAATGAGCAGGAAGTACTCTGTAATTCAGTTTTGTTTATTTGAACATTTGTTCTCTGATAGGGAAAGTGCTTTAGACAGCAGATCCATTTAGAATTTCCTAGGAAACATTTGTAGAAGGACACACACTGCTATGTTCTAGGGCCACCAGCATTTGTACTCAAACATCAACCTTTCAAAATATGTGAAGGCCCATTTTAAAAATGATATTTAGGTGTAATCTGAGACTAGGGTTGCCAACCGGCTGGTTTTCAGCCGGCCTGGCGGGTTTTTCAATGGCCAGGCTGGCTGCCGGCACAGATGTAAAACCGGCCCTTGAAAAGCCGGTTTTTTGCTCTAGCTGCGCGATCAGGAGCGGCCAGAGCAAAAAAACGTCTTTTCTCCCGACTCCCGCAGCACGAACGCGAGATCCTCCATGCAGCCGCTGCTTCTGCTTTTCACAGAGCAGCGGCTGCAAATTGCAATAAAGTTAATTTCAAAAGGAAGAAACCTGTGAGAAGCCCGCCCCCTCTGACATCACTTCCTCTGGGGCTGCAGAAGGACGACTGGAGGGCTGGGCTCCTCACAGGTTGTCTTTTCTTTTCAAATTAGGTTTATTGCAGCCGCTGCTCTGTGAAAAGCAGAAGCAGTTGCTGCATGGGGGGGGGGGGGGGTTGAAGCAGCACTAGGAGGGAGGGGGGTTGAAGCAGCACTAGAAGGGGGGGTTGAAGCAGCACTAGGGGGCTTAAAGCAGCAATAAGGGGGGGTGGTGAAGCAACACTAAGGGGGGGTGAAGCAACACTAAAGGGTGAAGCAGCACTAAGGGGAGTGGTGAAGCAACACTAAGGGGTGAAGCAGCACTAAGGGAGGGGGTGAAGCAGCACTAAGGGGGGGGGTGAAGCAGCACAAGGGAAGCAGCACTAAGGGGGGGGGGGTGAAGCAGCACAAGGGAAGCAGCACTAAGGGGGGAAAGCAGCACCAAGTGGTGAAGCAGCACTAAGGGGCCGATGAAGCAGCACTAAAGGGGGATGAAGCAACACTAAGGGGTGAAGCAGCACTAAGGGGGGGGGTGATGCAGCACAAGGGAAGCAGCACTAAGGGGGGGAAGCAGCATTAAGGGGTGAAGCAGCACTAAGGGGGGGAAGCAGCACTAAGGGGGGGGGGTGAAGCAGCAGTGGCAGCGGCTGCAAGGGGAAGGAGGTGGCAGAAGGAACTGACAGGTGGAAGGTGAGGGCTGGAAGAGAGCTGAAAGAGGGGGGAAGGAGGTGGCAGGAAGGAACTGACAGGGTGAAGGAGGTGGCTGGAAGAGAGCTGAAAGGGGGGGAGGAGGTGCTGGAAAGGGGCTGACAGAGGAGGTAAGGAGGGGGTTCAAAGGGAGCTGACACCTGGAAATGGTAGTGGTAAGTGAATGGGTAATGGGGAGGGGGCACTGGGACTGGAAATAGGCTGATGGAAGGAAGTGAAGAAAAGAAAAGAAGAGACAAGAAATGGCAGATGGATTATAGACCATAGAAAACAAGCTAAGAGAAGACGGGAAAATGGAAGCCTCAGATTGGAACCGGCATGATCAGAGAATAAAATGGTCAGACAACAAAGGTAGAAAAAATAATTTTATTTTCAATTGAATGATTGGACCTTGTATTACCTTTATATTTTACACAGTATGGGGAACTGCATCTCTTATTTATCTGATATTGCACTGCATGCAGAGTCTGTCTTCTTGGGGTTTCAGTTTAATTTTTGTCTATATAAACTTACCAATAATAGAGCTTTCTCTCACTCAGCCCCTATCCTCTGGAAGGAACTACCAGATGATATACGCCAGCTGACTGACATTAAGGAATTTCGAAAAAAACTAAAAACACACCTATTCACCTTACACTATACTACACAAACTAACCAAGATATGCAAAGAGACACAGGATAACATTTAATACTACATAGGCTTATACTACATAGGCTTATACATAGGCTTATACAAATCTAGTTTAATACTGTCGCAAACAAATATTAAACCCTGCACATTGTTGCCCTTCCACACTCTACTAATATAATAATGTAAAAGATTGTTTACAGCCCAAGCATACTCTTTGGAATGTAATCTGTATTGTAAGTATTTAGTTGTATTATTATCTGTATTGTAAGTATTTAGTTATATTGTTATCTGTAAAAGTTACATTTGTTTTATGTAAAATGACTAGGTATGTACCTCTCCATACCTTGTAAACTATTGTTTCTTGTAAACCGCACTTGAACCATGGGAAAGAGTGGTATAGAAATGCTTGTTAAATAAATAAATATATTTCTCTTTTTGTTTTGTGCTCATTTATTGATGAAGACCTGTTTGTATTGTGTGTGTGTACAACCAATGCTGCGTTTTCTGTCAGTATAGAATTTCTGCTTAAGAATTTGTAGAAGTCTTGCTTGTTCAGTTTGCACATTGCTCTCTCTGCAATTTTTTTGGGGACAGGAGGTGGAGTAGGGGTGGGGGCGGGGCAGGGGCAGGGCAGGTGGTGAGGCAGGGGCGGAGCAGGGGCGGAGAATGACTAGCCATAGATGGCGGGTTTTTCTCTTTCAAAAAGTTGGCAACCCTATCTGAGACGTGCAAGTCAAAATATATGTAAAAAGGCCAGACACATGCAAGTTTTGGTTCAATTTTAGAAACTTGTACATGCCCGAAATTGATTTTTATCTTTATTTACCTTAATATACCTCCCCAGGTGGCCTTGGCTTCAGAGTGATTTACCATAAAAACACAATGGCTGTAGGAAAAGTTGGAAAGGAATGCCAGAGTTATGACAGGAAAGCATAGATGGAGAAAGAACAGGAGAGGTCAAGAGGAAGCAGGAGACGCAGTTACAGGTCAGGAGAGCATTTCGGAACTAGGAGGGGAAGGAGGGGATATGAGTCACCTGCTGGCTGATAGGGGGAGGGAGATCAAATGCAATAATGAAAAGGTGAGTTTTTAGGAGTGCCTCGAACTTCGGAAATGTGGTTTCTGAACTTACAGTGGGGGGCAAAGAGTTCCATAGGGCGGGACCCAGATAAAAAACAGCAGATTTCCTGGTCTGTTCAAGATAGGCCTGAGTGACTGCAGGGAGAGCCAGATGATTGACATTAAGGAATCTGGGGAGACGATGAGGGGTGTGGAACTGAAGTAAATTTGAAAGATACTGTGGGGTGCCAGTGTAAACAGCCTTGTGAACAAGGGTAAGGATTTTGTAATCGATCTGTAACTTGAGAGGGAGCCAGTGCAGATGGATTAGAAGCGGAGTGACATGATCGTGCTGTGAGGAGTGAGTAAGTATGCATGCGGCAGTGTTCTGTAGGAGTTGAAGGCGTCAGAACTGGGAAAATGGAAGACCTGCAAATGGCAAGTCAAATGCAAGGCATTGATAAAGCAGGCAAAGGGAGAATTTGAGAAGAAGCTTGCTGCGGAAGCAAAAACGTGAAATAAAGATTTTTTCAAGTACATTTGTAGCAAAAAACCTGTGAGAGAGTCAGTTGGTCCATTAGATGATAGAGGAGTTAAAGGGGCACTAAGAGGCGACAAGGCGATAGCGGAGAGACTGAATGAATTCTTTGCTTCGGTCTTTACTGAGGAAGATGTAGGGATGATACCCATGACTGAAGTGGTATTTAAAGGTGCGGAAGAATTGAAGGAAATATCGATACATCGGGAATCCGTATTACAACTATTAGATAAACTGAAGAGTAGCAAATCACCTGGGCCGGATGGTATATATCCAAGGGTGTTGAAAGAACTGAAATATGAGATTGCAGACCTGCTATTAGTAATCTGTGAACTATCATTAAAATCATCTCTAATACCTGAAGACTGGAAGATTGCCAGTGTAACACCAATTTTTAAAAAGGGTTCCAGGGGTGATCCGGGAAACTACAGACCGGTGAGCCTCACGTCAGTACCGGGAAAAATGGTAGAAACTATCATAAAGAATAAAATTACTCAGCATGTAGATAGTCATGGCCTAATGGGAGACAGCCAACATGGCTTTAGACAAGGGAGATCTTGTCATACTAATCTGTTATGTTTTTTTGAAGGTATGAATAGACAGGTGGACAAAGGTGAGTCGGTTGATATAGTGTATCTGGACTTTCAGAAAGCCTTTGACAAGGTCCCTCATCAGAGACTTTTGGCAAAACTAAAGAGTCATGGGATAGGAGGCAGTGTACTCCTGTGGATCAGGAACTGGTTAAAAGATAGAAAGCAGAGGGTTGGGCTAAATGGCCAATTTTCCCAATGGAGAAAGGTGAATAGTGGTGTACCCCAGGGATCTGTGCTGGGTCCGCTGCTTTTTGACATATTCATAAATGACCTGGAAAGTGGAATAACGAGTGAGGTTATCAAATTTGCCGATGACACAAAACTATTTAAAGTTGTTAAAACCTAAGAGGATTGTGGAAAATTGCAAGAGGATCTTGATAAATTGGAAGACTGGGCATCAAAATGGCAGATGAAATTTAATGTGGACAAGTGCAAAGTTATGCACCTAGGGAAAAACAACCCAAACTATGGTTACACAATGCAAGTTTCCACATTAGGAACCACCACCCAGGAAAAAGATTTCGGCGTCATTGTGGATAACATGTTAAAACCCTCGGCTCAGTGTGCAGCGGCAGCCAAGAGAGCAAATAGAATGCTAAATATCATAAGGAAAGGAATGGAAAATAAAACAAAAGATATTATAATGCCTCTATATCGCTCCATGGTGAGACCGCACCTTGAATATTGTGTGCAATTGTGGTCGCCGTATCTTCAAAAGGATATAGCGTTATTAGAAAAGGTTCAGAGAAGAGCCACCAAAATGGTAAAGGGGATGGAAGGATACTCCTATGAAGAAAGGCTAAAAAGGTTAGGGCTCTTTAACCTGGAAAAGAGACGGCTGAGGGGAGATATGATAGAAGTCTATAAATTAATGAACGGAGTGGAACGGGTAAACGTAGATTGATTGTTTACGTTATCAGAATATAGAAAGACTAGGGGACATGCAATGAAGCTACAGGGTAAACTATTTAAGACTAATAAAAGAAAATATTTTTTCACTCAACGTGTAATCAAACTCTGGAATTTGTTACCGGAGGATGTAGTAAAGGCTGTTAGTGTAGCTGGGTTTAAAAAAGGTTTGGACAAGTTCCTGGAGGAAAGGTCCATAAACCATTATTAAGAAGGGACCCAGGATATCAATGCTTGACCCAGTACAAGCATTGCAGAACCTGTGTCTTTTGGGGAAACTGCTAGGTACATATGACCTAGATTGGCCACTGTTGGAAACAGGATACTGGGCTTGCTGGACCTTGGTCTGACCCAGTATGGCATATCTTATGTTCTTATGAACTTTACAGTAATCCAACGTGGACATAACTAGTGAAAGGAGGAAAGTCATGAGGGAAGGTACTGTGAGGAAGGGACAAACTTCACGAATCTGGTGGAGGGAGAGAAAGGACAATTGGACCAGGGAGGATATGTGTTTATGAAAAGAGAGGGAGGAGTCAAGTATGACCTCGAGGTACCATAGTATTCGGACAAGAGGAACAGGCGTGCAGGCAATCTGAGGAGTGAGTGAAAGGCATGGCACATGAAGGCTAAACCAAATAGCAGCTGATTTGGATGCATTGAGGTGAAGATGATTTGTGGTTAACCACGTGTAAATTGATGCTAAACACAAGTTCATAGGAGCAAGGTCGGGAGACTGGGAGCTAGTGTGGTAAAGGAGAATAATATCATTGGCGTAGAAGTAGGAGGATATACCGGATTGTTGGATAAGTAAAGCAAGTGGTACTAGGAAAACATTTGAAGAGGAGCGGGGCCAGGACCGAACCTTGAGGAACACCACAGGTGACAGGGATGGTGGAGGACATGGAGGACCCGCAGGAAATGGTGAAAGAACAGAGGGAAAGAAATGATTCAGACCAGCGAAGGACAGCACCACGGAGCCCATAATCATGGAGATGGGTGAGCAGAAGAGAATAGTCAACTAAGTCAAAAGCTGCAGAAAGATCCAGTGAAACTGCAAGGAAGATATCACTCCAGTCGTGACCACAGTCACATAGGCATCCCTGTGACAATAATTCAGAATGGGGACATTTATCCCATGCTGCATGCACGTCTCTGCCTGCTATTCTGCAAGCAGAGACATGCATCAGCGTGCCAACCAGAAAACAAGTGTCCTTGTGTCTCTTCATTTTTCTTTATGGTCGTGAAAACTATTAGGGATATCAGCGTATCTTCTTCTCTACTCTCTCCAGGTGTTTTGGTGGCAGAATGAGAACTTTTCAGATGCCTATTCATGCTCTAGAGCAGGAATAGACATGAACATCACTGCTGGTGGATTGAGATGTGCTGGCCGTTTCTGAAATTGGGCGCACATGTATATTTTTTACTGAATGCCCTAGTCACATCTCCACCATGCCCCCTTATGACATAGACATAGTCACCCTGGAGACGTCCATTTACCCATCTTTCTAAAATGGCTCAGGGGTGTCTTTATGATTTGCACATCTGCCGGTTTTCAGACGTCCAAATCACAAATAGAGTTTCTAAAATGATCACCTTTGTTTAAACGTCTACTTGTATGTTTTATATATAGAAACACGCCCCTTCCTGATGGCTACAGAAATTTTATTATTTTAAGTTGAAGTCACTGGGAAAGTCCAGGCATGTCAATCAAATACACTACAGCAGCACAGAAGACAAAGATGGTCTCTTCTCTAGGGAGACTCAGGCCGAAAGTGTGCTTGCTGTGACAGGAAATACAATACAGGAAACATGATTGCCACCTCTGTATGAGGACTCCCATTTAAAAGAAATATGTGGGCATCTACAGAGGTGGCCTTCGAGAATAACCATCTTCGGATGATTATTTAGGTGAACTAACACGCAAAACCCCCGTAGATGAGCATATCATGGAGTTTGTGTCAGTAGGGGCCCCAAAGCGTATGGTTATATGTATTCAATGGGCTGGCCCTCTTGAAATTAAATGTACTCAGTATTTGTGGTTTGAAGAATGTCTCCCTGAAGAACAGAAAAAATATGTATACAGCAAACTGGGTTTTCTAAGGAACAATGCAAAGAGGCCGGTAGAAAGAGGACTGCTTAAGGACAATCAAAGGGTTGTCTACAATAAAAAAGGGGTTTTCTGTGCTGACTTATGGGCACTGAAGATGTTGAGGTGTACTGGTAACACCCTTTTTCTGTATTATAGCCGGCCCTTCTAACAGTCAGAAAGGTTTCTTTGGCAAACAAAAGTGAGAACATGCCAAACTTATATTCACCATTATGCCTAATCAAATCATATAGTGGTACTTTAAAAAAAATTATTTTAAGAATTTTATAAAAAAGGATCTCAACAAGGATTCCCAGGAAATATAATCAGAAAACTTCCTTGAAATAAAAAAAAGGGAACAAAAACACAAGTAATATAGTAGCAGAGTATTCTAAATTAATAAAGTCCACAAAAATACATGAACAAAGGTGGGGAGGGAAGGAAAAATTCACTATTTAAAATAAATCAGGTAACAAATGACGAACAACAATTATGCTAACAATGATATATACCCTTATCAATGGCAATTTCCATCTCTGATTGACTAACCTTCAGTGAATTTCTTTAAGGATCATACAAAATATACTGAGAACCTGCATACTGTGGTGAGGAAAGCACTGTTGAACATAGAGATACACAGGGAAATGAGTCCTATCACTTTAATTCAGAAAGTATCAAGGGTTTCCCTAGTAACCAAGAGTCTCTGACTCAGAACCTAGTCATCCCTAAGCCCCGCCCACAGCAGCACGTCAGGGAGAAGCTTGACCCTAATCACATGTGCTGGGAGCAAGGTGTGGCTCAGGAGGAAGGAAAGTTTAAAAAGCTGACTTTCAGAAACACAGATGGAGAAAGTAGCAGAGGCAGAAGTAGAGGTGAGAGTGGAGCTGGAAGTGAAGCAGCAAGAACAAGGAACGCAAAGAGGGAAGCGAGAGCAAGTGAGAGAGTGCTTGCTGAGCATGAAAGACAGTGTGAAGGAAACACTGGAGGCCGAAGAGAGAGAACTGATGAGAGATTGCCAAGCACAGCTGAGAGAGCAAGGAAAGAGAGGCTAGTGCAAGCAAACGAAGCTGATGCAAACGGAAGACAGCATGACTGGCTTGCAGGGCAGAGAGAGATTCTGAATACCTCTGAAACCAGGCAAGTGTGTCCTTCTCAGTTCTTAACCCGTAAAAGTTTGGGAGAATTAGCTTTAGAGTTAAAAGCTGATTCCAGCAATAAGCCAAATCCCAGGATAAAGAGAGACTGTTTATCTAAGTATCAAGTAGCTCATATAGCAGGCGAGCTAGTGCAGAAACAAGCCCTGCTTAAGAAATTGAGTGAACTGATTAAGAAAGAGAATAGCAAGCTCTCCCCTCAGATGTCTTTGGATGTGTGTGAGAATGATAGCGTTGAAGATATGGAGATAACAGATATGGAAGACAGTTCCTTTGAAATGCAATGTGCTGTATGTCAAGCCTCTGATGTAGAAGAGAGCTGAGCCAGAAAGCCCTTGAATGTATGCCTGCTTAGGAAGCAGCCTGAATTGTGAAGACGTCACAACCGAAGAAAACAGCTGAGTGCTAAGCTCAACTTATAAGGCTGAGAGCTGATACTAATGTTCAAGGGACATTTAAAGAGTTGTTTTGCTGCAAGAGTTTTGTTCCTGTAAAGAAGAGAAACATTTAAGAATTTAAAGGTTTTGGAATAAGTGGCATTTTGATTTACAAGCAAAGTTGTGCCTGTTTCTTTGCATTTTTGGAATACAAGCAAAGTTGTTCCTATTTCTTTTGAAGCTGTAGCGTGGGATTAAAAATCCTTTATTTGATTTTTTCACCTGTGTCCTGTGTATGAAGGAACCCCTGATTACATTAAATAAATTTTCTCTGTCTTATGCCTAACCCTCGGATCACAACTCCTTTGCTTTAAGATAGGACTACAATTCCCAGCAGCCCTCCTGGCAGCCATTTTGAGGGAAACTTATTTTAAAGCCAAAAAGGCGACCTCACCTGGTATCAGTTATCTACCTGGCCAGGCGGGGGCGACAATACTTAACTAAACATTTTGGAGGAAACTTAAAAAAACAACAACCCTCATCCCTTGGTTCAGTCTGAATTGGAAGTCCAAAAAAGATCCTGTGTAGCTCTTGAGAAATCCTCATCTTTTGGACATAAAACAGAGTCATTATCCTTGAAAAAAGAATGCAGAACCCAATTCCTATCTAGTTCTAAGGCAAAAATCACAACCAAAGTTGCTCTCTGAATTTACTTGTCCTGTGAGGACGTCAGTATACCGTAGCAGGAACATCCAAACTATTTACCAGTAAATTCTTATCTGTATTTTCTTCTTTTTGGGGCATGTTTGCTAAAGTGCTGCAAGTAATCTGATTATAATGCATGGTTATTGTGCTTCTCTACAATGGCAGGGGTGGAGGAGCCATTGTAAATCAGGGGGTGTGGCTGTAGTAGGGCGTTAATGCTGCCCTAGACACCAACAGGTCCACGTTAATGGCAACCGCATGGTAGTAGCAACTGTGCAACAATAGCACTTGTGCTCTGTGATGATGCATTCTATGTGCATCCCGCACCTCCTGCATGTCTGTCAGTGCCATAAATAACCCTTCATACAGCTGTCAATCAGATGGGCCTCCAACAGTGTGCTGTGAGGGAGGGTGACAGCATCAGGCAGATGCCTGCAGGAAGAGAGAGCAATATCCCATTTTGCAGCATCATATCATCAGAGCTGGAGCAAACATCAGAGGTGCTCCTGGCAAACGTCTTACCCATCAACCCCTTGAAATCAGCTGACAGACCCCCCTAGGACCCCTCAACCCAACAATGTGGAGTATGAATATCTGGAGAAATTATTTTCACAGTAACTGCCAGAACAACCCAATGTCTATGCATATGTCCAGCACTTGTTTAAAATAGAACCTTTGCCTTCGAGGAGCTGTACTTGGCAGTGTGTGGAGAAGGAGAGAGAAAGGGGTTTCCATTTGCCCCACAGGACTGGCTTACTGTGAGTGCTGCTTGTTTCCTGAAGTTCCTAACAGGTGCTCTGAAGACTGCCTGCCTCAGCAGAGGTCCCCTGCTGTTTAAAGTGCCGTGTTTGCTACATGCGGCCACATGTTGCTGCCTGCGGGTCATGCTCCAAAAGGGCATGACTAAAGGGGCAGGGCACACCCTTTGGTGGCCTCTTGGTGGCCGTGTGTGTCGCCAGTAGTTAGATATATGATGGGGAAACAAAAAAATAAGAGTAGCATCAAGGTGGACTTCATGGCGATGATGCTAGGTAAAATTACTGGACCTATTGACAGGCACTTAGTTCCTGTTTCGCCAAGTCCGTTAACACTGGAAGGAGCTTCTTTAAGCTCTGGTGGTTGGACGCCACCACCACATCCTTTACCACCCTTGTCATCCACATTATTGGATGGATGGTCTCTTGCATTCATTGGGGAGGCTGGCCCCTTAGTCCCAATGCTTAAGCCTGTAGCTCTGCCAGAAGTGGTGGATGCTGCGGTTTTGCTCCCGGAGGGGGAAATTACATTGAAGGATTTGTGGGGGGCAATTCACAGTATTAATCTTAAATTGTCTACAACAGTTTCATCTTTATGTCATTTTACATGGGGGGCAGTGGAAAAATTAAGTGAATTAGATAATAAGGTTGAATTGTTGGAAAAATCAATGGCAGGTGTTGATTCTCAGGAACAGACCTCTATGACCTCTAATGTAGCTCATATAAAGGACTCGTTGGTGGTTCATGCCAGATTAGAGTCCCTTGAGAATGCTTCTAGTGCAAAAAAACATTTTTTAAACTTTCCTGTTACACATCTTCTCTCCCTGGAGATTCTTTTCAAAAAGGTTTTTGTGGCAGTCCTGACTCTTCTGGACTCAATAGACATTGCCCAGGTTTACTAAATCCCACCAAGAGAGTGCTTGGCTGACTTGGGAGAAGGCAGTTTTGATGTTCTTCACCCAATGGTGAGCCAGAATTTAACCTCTGTCTTGGAGGATTCTGCAGATAAATTTATCAAACAAAATACCTTAATCATTGTTTTTGGGTCAGAGTTTGTGAAGATAAAAATCTTGAAACTTTTCTTTAAACATAAAGATGCTCTGTTTTGTGGACAAAAGTTGAATGTTTTCCCTGATGTTACCCAGTCCACGCAAGTTCAGAGGAAACAATTCTTAAGACAGAGGGGTTTAGGGTTGGGAGCCACCTTTTACCTTAGATTTCCGTGTAAGTGCATTATTACTTTGCAGGGGCAAACCTATATTTGGATGTCTCTCATCTTCAAAACCTTTTGGTAGACAGAGAAAGTAAAGATGCTGCGGTGGGTCATAGTTAATCATATAGAGCCTGATTTTCAAAGGTATTTACATGGGTAACTGCCCTAGTTACCCATGTAAATGCCTTATCTGGGATTTTCCAAAGGCACTAGGATAAGTCCCTAACGTGCCCAGATGCTATGGGGTCTATTCCGAGCAATGAATAGTGGGATTGGATGTCCATCCCTGCTATTTGTTTGCCTTTTCCGTCCTCGCCAAGCCTCCCTGTATGAACAGGGAGTTTGTATGAGGAAGCTAGATCGGGGCGGGAAAGGGGTGGCTTGGAGGTGGAGACAGGATGGGCTGTGGGCAGTCTGCAGCCCTGGACATTCAGGGCTGATTCTGATGTTGGCCCTTTACTTCCAGGGCTGGCAAAGTAGATGGGTAACTTATTCCACCTCTGAGGTGGAATAAGTTACATAGAAACATAGAAATATGATGACAGAAAAAGACCACATGGCCTATCTAGTCTGTCCTTCCATATCAACAACTACAACAGTCCCCTTTTTACCTTTAGAGATCCTCTGTGTTTGTCCCATGCTTTTTTGAATTCAGTCACTGTCCTCATCTCTACCACCTCCACTGGGAGACTATTCCATGGATCCACTACTCTTTCCGTAAAGAAATATTTCCGCATATCACTCCTGAATCTATCTCCCTTCACCCTCATCCCATGTCCCCTTGTAGCAGAACTTGCTTTCAATTGAAAGAGGCTCTCTCCCTGAACATTTATGCCACAGAGGTATTTAAACATCTCAATCATATCACCTCTATCCCGCCTTTCCTCTAAGGTGTACATATTAAGATCCTTCAGTCTGTCCTCATATGCTTTATAATGAAGACCACTAATCATTTTAGTAGCCACCCTCTGCACATACTCCATCCTGTTCACATCCTTTTGAAGGTGCGGTCTCCAGAATTGCACACTATACTCCAAATGAGGTCGCACCAAAGACTTATAGAGAGGCATTATCACCATCTTTTTTCTGCTAGCCATTCCTCTCTGTATGCACCCAAGCATCCTTCTAGCTTTTGCCGTTGCCTTTTCTACCTGTTTAGCTACTTTAAGATCATCAGACACAACCACGCCTAGGTCCCGCTCTTCTTTAGTGGACAAAAGTACTTCACCCCCTATACTATATTGCTCCCTTGGATTGCTGCAGCCCAAATGCATGACCTTACATTTTTTAACATTAAATCCCAGCTGCCAAATTCTAGACCATTCTTCAAGCTTAGCTAGATCCCTCCTCATGTTATCTACACCTTCCTGGGTGTCTACTCTATTGCAGATTTTGGTATCATCTGCAAAGAGGCAAACCTTACCTGACAGCCCTTCCGCTATATCACTAACAAAGATGTTAAAAAGAATTGGACCAAGGACAGATCCCTGGGGCACACCACTGGTAACATCCTTCTCCTCAGAGTGAGCTCCATTTACTTGTACTCTTTGTCGCCTCCCACCAAACCAATTTCTAACCCAAGCAGTAACTTTAGAGTCCATCCCTAGGGTGCTCAGTTTGTTTATACGTCGACTGTGAGGAACAGTGTCAAAGGCTTTACTGAAATCTAAATACACCACATCTAGAGCTCTCCCTCGGTCCAACTCCCTGGTCACCCAGTCAAAGAAATCAATCAGATTTGTCTGACAAGACCTGCCTCTGGTGAATCCATGCTGCCTCGGATCCTGTAATCCGCTGGACTCCAGAAACCTCACTATTTTCTCTTTCAGCAGCGTTTCCAATAATTTACTCACCTCCGAAGTTAAACTAACCGGCCTGTAGTTTTCAACCACATCCTTACTTCCACTTTTGTGTAAAGGCACCACATGAGCCTCTCTCCAGTCCTTTGGCACCACTCCCGACTCCAACGAGGCATTGAAAAGGTCAGTCAGTGGAGTTGCTAGAACGTCCCCAAGTTCCCTCAGTATTCTAGGGTGTATGCCATCCGTCCCATCACTTTGTCTACTTTAAGTTGAGCTAGTTTCTCACGAACACAGTCTTCTGAAAATTGTTCAAGATGTCCCTCGCTTCTGTTCCTATTTGTGGGTGTTTTCTGAGGTCCTGCTCCTGGTTCTTCATCTGAACACAGAACAAAAATATTTGTTAAGCAATTCCGCTTTATCCTTATCAGCTTCTACATATTCCTCCCCTGCACCCTTGAGTCTGACAATATCACTTTTGCCCTTCCTCTTCTCACTAATATATCTGAAAAATGTCTTATCCCCCCATTTTATTGCATTGGCTATTTCCTCCTCCTTTTGAATCTTTGCCTTCTTGACTACTTTGCTAGCTTCTCTAAGTTTTTCCAAATACAGATGCCTGTCTTCCTCTCTGTGATCTCTTGTATTTCATGAAGGCCTCCCTCTTTTTCTTCACTTTTTCAGCTACTTCTTTTGAAAACCATAGTGGTCTCCTATTCCTTTTACCTTTATTTACCATTTTAACAAAAAGGTTGGTTGCCCTTAAAATATCCCCTTTCAGTTTTGCCCACTGTTTTTCTACATCCCCCAGCTGTTCCCATCCCACTAACGACTCCCTGAGGTATTGGCCCATCATGGCAAAGTTAGTCTTCCTAAAGTCTAAGATCCTCACCTTTGAATGGATTCTAACAGCCCTAGTCCTAATACTGAACCACACCATCTGGTGATCCCTGGATGCAAAATGATCTCCCACTACAACATCAGAAACACTTTCACCATTGGTAAGCACCAAGTCCAGTATGGCCCCTTCATGTGTGGGGTCTGTTACCAATTGCCTGAATAGTTCTCCCTGTAGAGAATCCAGGATCTCCTTACTTCTAGATGATACTGCAGCAGGAATGTGCCAATCAACATCTGGCATATTGAAATCTCCTATCAATAACACTTCCCCTTTCCTAGCAATGTTGCGTATGTCTTCAATTAACTCTCTGTCCACCTCTTCCTCTTGTGAGGGAGGCCTGTATATCACACCAATGCAAATAGATTTTTCTTTCCCTCTTTCTAGTTTAACCCACAATGCCTCCTCTCTCCCTTTTAAGCTCTGTAATTCCAAAGCTTTAATAGTAGTTTTTACATATAGTGCTGTAGCAGCGAAGTGCATGCAATAAATAATACCAGGAGTCAGTTGCAGGGTCCAACCCAATTTATTGTGCACAGGCTCAGACAGGAGCGTGTCCAAAAGGGACTGAGCAACGAAGTACAGGAGCAAATTCCTTATATACAATTTTACAATTTGATAGAGGCAAACTTTCTATTGGTCCCAACGCCCCTCACACCTATCCAATCGATGACCCTCTCTGGGCCCCATTCCCTGTTCCCCGTTCTCAAACTGTTCTAACAAAGACATAGTCTTAAACATGATTACATTTCTACTTCAAGGACATTTCTAGCTCAGAGAATGCAAGGACAATTCAAGCATAATGAACTTGTACAAACTTCATAGGGGGAGAAAGGGGACTTTCAAAAGCAGTTTAAAGCAGATTCTTAAACTCTGGTTCTCTTCAGCACCAATCCCAGGTGGGGGTTGGAATCCAGGCCTAGTTTGCAAGCTGTAGCCTACCACATTCCCCCCTTTGATTATCCTCACCCCACCTAAAAAGGGGGTGAGGAAAGAATCACATATCATATTCTCCTTAAACTGATGCTTCCTCCTGAGGCAAGGCCTGATACTTCCACATAGCTAGTACCCTGGCCGCTGTCTTTCGTTCAACTGTACTGTCAATGATTGAGGTGACCATACGCAGGCAAAGGGGTAGGAAACATGGAAGGAGTAGACACATAGCTATCATTAGTAAAACAGCGAACACAATAGTCTGCAAACCTAAACAGGAGTGCGGTATCCCCAGGACCCATCATTTGCCCATGTGGCTGGTCCATAACATGTGATACAAGGAGGTATATCAGTGGTCATTCTAAGGGGCCCCAGGGCTACCGCAAGTACAACATAGATACATAGATATATCATGATTACAATATCTCAATGAGTTCGTCTAGAAACTGCAAATTCTTCACTTTATTTATTTATTTATTTATTTATTTAGCTGTATTTATATTCCGCTTTTCACCGGGTCAAAGCGGTCAATTGGGGGTTACATTTAACACGAGGGGATATGACACACATACGTTAATACTTACAGGGAACATGGGCAATGGAGGGTTAAGTGGCTTGCCCAAGACCACAAGGAATGCCTATAGGACTAGAAATCCCAGTCCCTCCAGCCTGAGATTGCTGTCCCCAGGTGGGACTTGAACCCCCGGCCCTCCGGCCTGAAGTACCTTGTCCTAACCACTAGACCACTCCTCCCTCCTTAAGTTCTCTTCTTCCACTCCTCCCCACTTAAGTTCTCTTCTTCCACAGCTTCCACCGTACGTAGACCTGTCAGCTTCCGGTGGGTGACAGGAGAAGGGCTGTAGATTCCTCAAGCTTCTGCCGTGCGTGGACCTGCCAGTAGTAGTATAATGGATACACTACTCGTCAAACTGATTGACAGGTGAGATAAGGATGACAGGAGCCAATCAGCGTTCACTTCCAGTGTATGTCCCACCTTAGGCCACACCCCCTCCCATAGAAGTGAATGGTGAGTTAGCCCCGCCCACCCCACCCCAAACTGTTGACAGGTACCAATCAGCGTCCACTTCCGGTGTATGTCCTGCCTTAGGCCACGCCCCCTCCCATAGAAGTGAATGGTGAGTTAGCCCCACCCACTCCCACCCCCAGGCATAGCCACCGCCCCCACTTGACACGCCTCCACCCCGCACCAAGAATGACATCATCCAATCAGCGTCCACTTCCGGGTTTGTGCCACACCCACACCCCGCCCCACAATATGGCATTAGCCAATCAGCACCCACTTCCGGGTTTGTGCCACACCCACAGCCTCCCACCCTCAACCATGCCCATGCCTACATCATCGGAAATGACATCACCGGAAACAGGGTGTCATCAGAAATGGACTGTCACTTTTTGCTGACATCACCAGAAACAGGGTGTCATCAGAAAAGGGCTGTGTCCTTTTCCAATGACCTCAGCGGAAGCAGAGTGACTGACTCCGGAAATGTGTTTTGCTTCTGGTTAATGTTTACATCTGCAAAAAAGCAGGAACCCCTGGAAAACAAAAATGCTTTTCTATCTCCCACTGCCCCAGTTCTTTTTTCTTAGCACAGCACAGGGCTTTTCACAGAGGCACAAACCGGGTAGAAGCTTTTCTTTACAAATGTTAAACCTCAATTAACACATCTTTTGTTAGAGAAACCAGTGCTGTCCATGTGATAGAATTTTGCTTTTAAGACCTCATGGTTAGAAGTATTCTGTTCTGGCAGTCCTGTAGTTCGGACAGAAATACAGAGAGAGAGAGACCTGAGTTCAAATCCCCCTAATACAGCTATTTTGTTTTTGGAGAGAGAGAGCTGAGTTCAAATCCCCCTAATACAGCTATTTTTTAGCGGCTTTGAAAAAACCAATGCGGAGAGACAAGTCTGAACATGCCTCTAGGGTGTGACCGCACATGTGATTGGTAGAAAGAACAGGCTATACTTTAAAACACATAGAGTTTGTAGAATAAATCCATTCTGAAGATGTTGGCAAAATAAAAAGAATAGTCAAAGCACGGCAATCATGAAGGAAACCTTATTGAAGAGCATTTACTATGACCCCAAAGCAACAGGGAGCTTTGGGGGCATAAATCCTCTACTTCAAGCTGCTAAAAAGCAGGATAAAACAGTCAACAGAAACGATGTAGTTAAATGGGCTACCGGACAAGATGCTTATACTTTACACAGACCTGCTAGGGTCCGTTTTAAAAGAAACAAGACGATCGTGTCAGATGTGGATGCCCAATGGCAGGCTGATTTAGTTGATATGGCATTCTTGTCCCATTATAACAATGGCTACAAATATATATTAACAGTGGTAGACATCCTGTCAAAATATGCATGGGCTGCAAGTTTAAAATCGAAAACCGGTCATGAAGTTGCTAAAGCCTTTGAAAAAATATTTAATCTAGGTCGTGTACCTGAAAAAATACAGACAGACAACGGTAAAGAATTTTTAAATAGGTCTCTGAAGAATTTATTAAAACAAAGAGGGGTTCATCATTTTGTAACCAATAATGATGTTAAAGCAGCGGTGGTAGAAAGGTTTAACAGGACTTTGAAATCCAAAATGTGGCGTTATTTTACTACACACAACACCTTTAGGTACCAAGACGTATTGCAGGCTTTTGTGCACAGCTATAATCATAGTTTTCACAGAACAATAAAGACGAGGCCTGTAGATGTGACACACACAAATTCTCTGCAGATCTGGAAAAGAGTCTACGGTGATAGCATCAAGCGTAAGCACACCAGGAATCCCTTAAAGAAAGGAGATCATGTAAGACTTTCAAAAACTAAAGGAAAATTTGAAAAAGGTTACGAGCAAACGTGGACTGACGAGGTATTTATAATAACGGACATTTTAAACAGGGGCCAGAAAGCGACATACAAGATACAGGATTATGACAGTGAAGCCATACAAGGTTCTTTTTATCCTGAAGAATTGCTAAACGTCACACCGCAATAGGACAGAATATACCGAATCGAAAAGGTTCTAAAGGTAAAAGGATGTGGCAGGAACAGATTCTACCTCGTGAAATGGAGGGGATGGCCTGTTAAATTTAACAGTTGGGTTAAAACATCAGAGATTCAAGACATCTGATTTCTTTCTTTCTTTTGAAGCAGCATTAAAATAAAATTTAAAATGAATGATGGTGGCTTTTATATCACACTGCCTAGCAATGCCTCAGCAGGTGTGTTTTCCCAAAATACCAGCTCTAATTTTACCATACAACTAGCAAGGCCTTTGGACTTACAAGGACAGTGGGAAGTAGGGCTCGTGGAAATACAATACCCCAACACCTGGGAGAATATTAAGGAAGATCATAAGTATGTTGTCGCTTCCGCAGCAGGAAATATACAGCACCTTATAGTCAGGAAAGGACATTACGCGACCATGCAGAGTTTAGTGGAATCCATGAATCAGGACATTAGCAACATCTATAAATCGGCGGCACCACTAATCATTTATGAACCCCATGCGTGAAGAATCCGAATAAAATCGGAAGATAGGTCTACTATTTATGCGTATAGTGATTTGGAAACCATTTTGGGAATAAAAGCTTACGTTAATACACAGCGTTCCCATTTTCCAGCGGATATCACGGCCGGTTTTAATACTCTCTACCTGTACACAGATATTGTAGAGCACCAGTTAGTAGGTGACCATTTTGTGCCATTGCTGCGCTGTGTTCCAACTAAGGGGGTTAGGGATGAGTTTATCATGTTAACTTATGATAAGCCGCACTATGTCCCTGTGAACAAACAGCATATTGATACCATCACATTTGAAATAAAGACGGATCAGGACAGGCACGTCTCATTTCGTTACGGGAAGGTGATCCTTAAGCTTCATCTGCGCCCCCGGAGGGTGACTGTTTTTTAAAATGGTTGTGGCTGAAGACTACGGAGACCACAAAGCATACAGGCATTATTATACAACAGAAGCCGATTATGGGCTTTCAGGATATCATGGAGTACCGGTCATGTACGGGGCCGGTGTAGGCAGTGTTTTTCGCAGCCTCTTTAGAAAAGCTATGCCGTTTTTGAGAAGGGGTTTTGAAATTATTAAACCACACGTGAAAGGCGCCGAAAAAACATAGCCAAGGATGTCATGAGTCATGTCACAACGGCTGTTCTAAATAAAATGAACCAGGCTACAGAACAGGCAGGATCAGGACTGGCTGTGATTAGAAGAGCTGTTAAAAGAAAAAGAACCGAGTCTCGGGAGTTACCGCAAGGACCGCCCAAGCCTTTTAAAAGAAAGAAACCCATGGGTGACAGGTCTCAGAAGCTTAACCGCCGGTCTAAGAAGAGAAGCACTAGCTCTAGGCAGCGAGATATATTCTAAAAAGCACCATGGCTTTTGTACACCACAGCTCTGAAGAGTGTGTTAAATCGGAACTGGACCTGTTTCAACTAGTACCGACCCAAACAAGTATCGAAAAAAGTATTTATGTGGAAATTCCGCCATTATCAGCTTTGTCGGAAACAGCCCCTTTGGACTTCTATATCGCAGGTCATGGTGAAGACTACATTGATTTAAATAGTACACTTTTGCACCTGACCTGTAAAATTGTGGCAGAAGATGGCTCGAACATCGATCTGGCAGCCAAAGTAGCGCTGGTGAACTACCCAATCGCAGCTCTGTTTAGCCAGCTGGATGTTACCCTGGGGGACCAACTCATTAGCCAGAGCAACAACTGCTACCCCTACAGAGCCCTCATAGAGCTGCTTCTCAATTATGGTGAAGGATCCCTCAAATCACAGTTTACAAGCGGGCTGTTTTATAAAGACACAGCCGATCAGCATGAGGTGAGAGAGATAGGATCTCGCAACGTCGGCTTTACTGAAAGGGCCCAATTTACGGTCTCTAGCCACAAAGTAAAGCTATTGGGGCATTTACATAGCGATCTATTTTTTCAAGAAAAGCTATTGATTAATGGTGTGGATCTCAAAATTAAATTGACCCGCAACAAAAACTCTTTCTGTTTAATGAGCGGTGATGCCGAAGAAAGTTATAAAATCCTTATCCTAAACGCTGCGCTCTTTGTAAAGAGAGTTAAAGTTTCCCCTGAAGTGCGCCTGGGACATGCGGAAGCTCTGCTGAAAGCTAATGTCAAGTATGCTATTGACCTTGTGGGGTTGAAGGTGTTTAGCATACCAGCCAGAGCCCGTGTGACTAACCAGGAAAATCTCTTTTTGGGGCAGCTACCAAAACTCATTGTGCTGGGATTTGTGGATAATGATGCTTTCAGCGGTAATTATGCTAAAACCCCCTTCAATTTTAAACATTATGATATTAATTTTGCTGCTCCAAATGTGGATGGTGAACAAGTACCCGGGAAACCTCTTCAACCTGACTTTCAAAATGGATGTTGTGTAAGAGAATATATGCAACTGGTACAAGCAAGTGGCAAACATCTGAAAGACACAGCGTTGCTGACTGACCGTCAGGAGTTTTACAGAGGTTATACCCTGTTGGCGTTTGACCTTTCACCGGATCAGGAGTGTGCAGACCATTACTCGCTGATTAAAACTGGCAACCTGCGGGCTGAAATACGTTTTGCCAGCGCCTTACCCCATACAGTTAACATGATTGTTTATGGGTTTTTTGACAATGTGATAGAAATTAATCATAGAAGGAATGTTCTTTTTGATCATTCGTGAAAATGAACACCCTGCAGATCTTGCGTATTTTAAAGAAGGACCCCTGTGTTGCAGATTTCTTTATAGATGTGCTACCCAGCGACTGGTTAGCGGATGTACAAATATCAAGGAAGCCCGTGTGTTTGGTGCTAAATACATACCCTCATAATCTACCTGGAGAACACTGGCTAGCCATCTATATATGTGGAGATGGAACAGGGGAATTTTTTGATTCTTATGGACAACCCCCTGATAGCTTATTCTTTCCTACCAGCATTATGAGCTTTTTCAACAAGCATTGTAAAACTGTTTTATACCACAACAGACAATTACAGCACCCAATGTCTACGGCTTGTGGATATCACTGTGTATTTTTCTTGCACCACCGCTGTAAAGGGGTGCCTTTTGAAAATATTTTAGAAATATATTCTGAAGATTTAATGCAAAATGATGATATGGTATTACATTTTGTAAAATGCAACAACAAACTTTGTGTAGATCTTTTAGAAATTCGTTTCATAATCAGCAAGTGTGTGTTTCCTATCGTGAATGTTTTGCTGCTTCTAAATAAAAAGTAGCCCCTCTAAGAAGGTTTTTTGAAAAGAAACCACTGTCTAGTCTTTTATTTTTGTTTTTAAACATTTTATTGAAAATACATTTTTACACACTCAACCACCGGTGGCCGTGGGATAATTTACGTTTTTTGTGTGGGAGTAGCTCTTTGCTCTTTATCGGACGCGTGTACATTTTAGTAGCCTTCTCAGATGGGTTCTCTTTGAGGCGAGCCAGTACATCTCTATTGGCTGCATTACCCATTACCGTAGAGGGCATATTTAATTCGGCTAGGGTTTGCATGAACTCCTCCCAGCCCCTGGGTATTCTTCGTTGTGAAAGAGCTTGGGGCTGCGTAGCCCCACGAACGAGGTCAAGTAGGTTAGAGCCATTGACGGGGTTTCCCCGGTATACAAATGTTCCATTTCCCTCCCAGGATGCCACATCCTTGTTTTTTAACAGTTTATTAAGCAGCAACTCAGCATTTTTCCTATAGCGCATACTGATGCTGTTTAACACTTCTTGTATTACAGGGTCTGGAGGTATAATATTTTCTAGAGATGCTGCCGTTGATGTCTCATCTTGTGCCTGTAGATACAAGTTTATTTTTTCTTTTTCCATATCCCTCTGTCTGTTAAGCACGAGATAGTGCAGTAACACTTCTGAGTAACATTTAGCCTTTTCGTGTTCAGACATACCGACGCTTTGCAGGATGTTTTTCATTTCTTCATCTAACTTATGAATGTTCGTGGTTCTAATATTTTCATCCCGATCTGGCGGGTTTCTCAAGCGCTCGAGTTGTTGACTAGGGACTATGTACATTTTTTTCAGCGTGCTGCATTAGAGGTTTGTCAGAAGCCCCGTTATCAATGGTAATGCAAAACTTAACAGGGGCCCGATAAAGCCACCCGACTGTCTCACCAATTGCTTCTTTTTTTTAATGGGTAGTCTTTTATCACACAGACTCTTTATGGCATGACGTTTCCCTTTTAAATCCTTTATCTGTTGTTGTGAAAGAGGGATGTTACCTTTTAGGATGTTGAGAGCGATTTCAACTATAGCTGCTACCAAATCATTAGAAGCTGTATTCAGGATGGCTCTTCTGTGCTGCGGAGAGGCTTGAACCAAAAGTTTTAAAAGGGGCAGGTTTCTCTTTACATGGCGAGACATGTTGTCTGAGACACACAAGCATGTATGAAGGGGCCGGTTACATATTCATTTCTTTTTATGTGAGATTTGTGGTTTTTCACAGTATACCGTGGTCCAATCTGGCGGGAAGATATCTGTCCTCAGTCTGTAAGCCTCAGGCGTTATGTTATTTAAATCCACAACGAGATAACCAAACGGCTTTCTGGTTGCATCCTCGAAGACTTCTAAAAAGAATTTTGATTTTCCAGGGTACATCTGCCTGGCTAGAATGGCAATCTGTAACTTATCTCTAGGATTCTTAAAGAGCACCATGTATTTGGTATTTAAAGTTATAGTTCGGCTTGCTTTGCCTCGGCAGAAAACATTTTGAACAATATATATGATGCTCAGGTTTCTGTGGTGCACGTACTTGGTAAAGGCTTTCTCTATCTCGTCACTTTTACAGGCAGAATCCATTAGATCATCAACAACAACCAAGTTTACTTTATTGGCTAGAAACATTCGTTCATCATTAAAAGTATCAGGGAAAGTGTCCATAAATGTAATAAAAGGATATTTATTTAACATTTCTTTATACAAAGGTTGCCAGCAACTGTAACACCACACAATATTGTTAGGCATGACAGTCAATACACGACCAGCGTGTTCTAACAGCTTTTTAACAAAGAAGCTCTTGCCTGAATTGGACGGCCCCGCTAAAATACAAGAAAAAGGATGTGACCAACGCACATCCACCACGCTAGTATCCATAGGGTAATGTGCTAAAGCCATCCTCCAACTTCACCCTTTTGTCATACACAATCTTTTGTGTTTTTTTAATCACACCAGTCTCTATTGTCCAACCCTTTTTGTTTCTTATAATACCAGGTTGCTGTACTCCTATCTTTTTCTGGGATAAATCTGCTGCCTCAGGCTTGTAGTCCAAAACTAGATCTTTCAAACTAGTGAAATTGATTTTCTGGCAGTTTTCTACGTTTAATGTAATCCCTTTCACTTTCATACAGGTCTTCCCGCTTGACAGCTTGTAACCATATGTTTTAGGCCCCGCTGATACAAACTCTGTGATATGTTCATCTGAGGGTATTTCACTTGTGAGCTCACCTAAATAATCATCCAAAGATGGGTTCCAATCACCCTCTCGACTTAGAAATATCACAGAATCTGTATCATGGTACAGACAGCGCTCTTGCAAACTATCTAGAAGATTGTACAACTCCAGGCGTGCATAAGCCGTTGTAAAACAGGCAATGAAAACGTTGGTGCTACCCAACAATATACACTGGTCTTTTGAGTGCCTCCAAGACACACAGGCTGTTTCATCATCAATAAAATCGCATGATGAAACCTCGAATTCAGGAGAAAACAGATATTTAAAGAGATCATCAGGTTCTCTCACAATGCTTGTGGTAGGCAGGTTTGTTCTTTGACCAAATTTACCCCACAGGGAATTTAAGAAACGTTTTGCTATTTGACGTGTAGCAGGGTTTACATTAATCTGGTCTGCACGCAAACACACCCCCTCTTTTCTAAAGAAATCAGCTATGTACACATTTTGTTTTTCAGTATCATTGCACCATCGAGGGTAGCCAGAAGCCTCTTGTTTTTGACGGAGGTGCATTTTGATGTATTCGGAAAAGAGATTATCAGATTTTTGCTCGACATGCCAGATTTCATAGATTTCAACAACCACATACCCTTTTGCAATGGCTAAATTCATCTCCACCGTACACCAAGTCCCCACAAAAGCTCTCTCCTCATCCGTGTGGGCACACATTTCCTGTTGCCGTGTGTCAGCACACGTGTGACACAGTGGAAACATAAGCTTACCGCCCAACCGTATGGGTAACACCGGGAAAAAGAGCTTTCGTGGCGGATATACTTTTGCTTTTATAAAACCAAAGTACTTTGTAGGGGGACCAAATTTGTCATAAATGATTTTTGGATGGCCTATTGGATATTCCTTTGTTTTATTGACAAAAGGGTATAGGCTGGTAAAATCATAGTAGTGTATTTTTTCCCCAGGTCTTGTTTTGTGGTACAGACAAATGGCATTTGTTCTATCCCCAAAAAGGGCATTTCGTGGAATCAGAGGTTGCGGTAATGCGGAGTCAGCCAGGAAATCTGCGCAGCCCCCGTCATTTTCTTTTACCATCTGCTTCCACT
This sequence comes from Ichthyophis bannanicus, assembly GCA_033557465.1. NCBI lineage: Eukaryota > Metazoa > Chordata > Amphibia > Gymnophiona > Ichthyophiidae > Ichthyophis > Ichthyophis bannanicus. Next base: position 743,634,198 of record CM066035.1, on the reverse strand, counting down.
CGTGCTCCCATAGACTTATGACCTTGAACCCATGGCTTTCCAGGAATGCAGCTTTTAGCTGTGTTTTGTAATAAAGAAAACCATAGGTCGTGGCTGCTACAGGATTCTGGTCTTTATCATTACAACAGCTCGGACAGCCGTGGTGAAAACAACCATTAAATTCAAAAGTTGTTTCTACCCCATCGATCACGGCATAGCCATCAAGAAAATAAGACCCCATCTTTTTTTCGCCACCTTTCAGAGCATGTGTGATCTGTATATTTTCTTTGGCCTCTATATACATCAGCCTTTGAATAGATGGGGATGAATATCTTTGTCTGCCGGTGATAGTTATCTGGTGGAATGAGCGCCACAGTCTTGGGTTCTAAAAATATTAATCTGAACATAGCCATACATACAGATGCAAGGGTTATATATTTGAAAGGGTCTAAACACCTTGTTTGAATTTCTGAGATGTCACCCTGCTCTACAAGCACTTCTTTCTCTGTCATTTTCATGATTTCAGCTCGGTAGAGAACACAGGCCTGCCGTAAAATAGATACATCCTGCTGGCAGTAATAAGCCAGCTCTTTTTGCAAATTAAAAGTTTTATGCTGATTGTCCTTGTACCATTGTAAAAATTCCTCTTTTTCTTCAGGCAACATGTCACCCACACCGTAATGTTCAACACCCGGCATGGGGCCCACATAATTTTGATTTTCCAGAGTATTAAAAAAGTGCGGAAAGTACCCCTTGCTGTCTGTAAAACCAATGGCTTGCGGAAGTTTGCTAAGTTTCATAGGCAGGAAATTTAGAGAGTCTATAAAACAGATAGTCAAAGGTTCAACGGTAATTTGTAAAAGTTTAGCACCTTGAACTAGCAGCCCTGTGTTCATCTTTTCCTTAAGCAGTTGTTTAAGAACAAAATACCCGTCATAACCTTTGGAATTATGGGCTATGAAGGTGTAGCCTTTACATTTTTTGTCACAAAAAATCTGCATAAAGGCAGAAATACATTCGACACCCTTGAATTCCCAGTTTCTTTCATCATTTAAGTCCGTCGCATATATGTAATTAGGGACATGCCAGCCTGTTTCTTGCAAACATTCACAATCATAAAAAATATACTTTTCAGATGTTTCAGTTTTACCAATAGGGGTCATAAAACATAAGTGGACGCCATCCCCGATTAGGGGTTCACGACATAGTTTACAATGCCGGCCCTTGCACTTATGTTTCTTGTCCACATAAGACTCACATTTCTGGCACAGTATCTTAGAAAGACCCGCCACTTCTTTTTTCAGAGCCAGATATGCGTGCCTATCTAAACACTCTTTAGAACGACAAAAGAGTTTGCAATTAGGGCATCTCTGTTGTACACCAACATTATTCGCACACTTTAGTGTCAAACAAAGACGGCACCACAATGTGCAATTATGATCGTGACTGTACGGTTTCTGACAGTAACTACAGAAGTTGCGCTCCCCATAGAATTTTTTGACATCGGTTATACCATAGAAATGGTCATCGTGTAGCAACAAGAACACAGTCTTAGGGAACACAGGTCTGTCTGATGTCTTAAAACAAACCCATGAATTTGTGTAAAGCACAACGCGTATGTTTATCTTTAAATGCTGTTCAAATATTGCTACATCATCGAGCATGACTTTTCTATGTACCGGCCATCTCAATTCATTATGTAGTTTTTTAGCACCTTCTAACAATTCGACATCTATCATTTTTACCTGTGACATGAGGGCTGTGAGGCTACCTGCAAAACACAGGTTATTATCTGTGTTATTCAAGTCTATCAAATACATTCTTTTCTTATGAATAATATGGCGAAACGGTATGGTCTTTAAGACCCTACGAGCTCTCCCACCCTGATTTCTTATGACAAGTACAACAACATGGAATATATCACAAACCTGGATTTCTCTGTGACTCTGAACATAAGAACATAAGACATGCCATACTGGGTCAGACTGAGGTCCATCAAGCCCAGTATCCTGTTTCCAACAGTGGCCAATCTAGGTCATACGTACCTAGCAATGTCCCCAAAAGACACAGGTTCCACAATGCTTGTACTGGGTCAAGCATTGATATCCTGGGTCCCTTTTTAATAGTGGTTTATGGACCTTTCCTCCAGGAACTTGTCCAAACCTTTTTTAAACCCAGCTATACTAACAGCCCTTACTACATCCTCCGGTAACAGATTCCAGAGTTTGATTACACGTTGAGTGAAAAGATATTTTCTCTTATTTGTCTTAAATAGTTTACCCTATAGCTTCATTACATGTCCCCTAGTCTTTCTATACTCTGATAGCGTAAACAATTGATCCACGTTTATCCGTTCCACTCCATTCATTAATTTATAGACCTCTATCATATCTCCCCTCAGCCGTCTCTTCTCCAGGCTAAAGAGCCCTAACCTTCTTAGCCTCTCTTTATAGGAGTAGCCTTCCATCCCCTTCACCAATTTGGTGGCTCTTCTCTGTACTTTTTCTAATAACGCTATGTCCTTTTTAAGATACGGTGACCAGAATTGCACACAATATTCAAGGTGCGGTCGTACCATGGAGCGATACAGAGGCATTATAACATCCTTTGTTTTATTCTCCATCCCTTTCCTTATGATACCTAGCATTCTATTTGCTTTCTTGGCTGCCGCTGCACACTGGACGGAGGGTTTTAACATGTTATCCACGATGACTCCTAAATCTTTTTCCTGGGTGGTGGTTTCTAATGTGGAGCCTTGCATCGTGTAACTATAGTGTGGGTTTTTCTTTCCTAGGTGCATAACTTTGCACTTGTCCACATTAAATTTCATCAGCCATTTGGATGCCCAGTCTTCCAATTTATCCAGATCCTCCTGCAGTTTTCCACAATCCTCTTGGGTTTTAACAACTTTAAACAGTTTTGTGTCATCTGCAAATTTGATAACCTCACTAGTTATTCCCTTTTCCAGGTCATTTATGAATATGTCAAAAAGTAGCGGACCCAGTACAGATCCCTGGGGTACTCCACTATTCACCTTTTTCCATTGGGAATATTGGCCATTTAGCCCTACCCTCTGCTTTCTATCTTTTAACCAGTTCCCGATCCACAATAGTACACTGCCTCTTATCCCATGACTTTTTAGCTTCGCCAAAAGTCTCTGATGGGGGACCTTGTCAAAAGCTTTCTGGAAGTCCAGATACACTATATCAACCGACTCACCTTTGTCTACCTGTTTATGCACACCTTCAAAAAACATATCAGATTAGTAAGACAAGATCTTCCTTGTCTAAAGCCATGTTGGCTGTCTCCCATTAGGCCATGACTATCTACATGCTGTGTAATTTTGTTCTTTATGATGGTTTCTACCATTTTCCCTGGTACTGACGTCAGGCTCACCGGTCTGTAATTTCCTGGGTCACCCCTGGAACCCTTTTTAAAAATTGGTGTTACGTTGGCGACCCTCCAATCTTCAGGTATTACAGATGATTTTAATGAAAGTTCACAGATTACCAATAGCAGGTCTGCAATCTCATATTTCAGTTCTTTCAACACTCTGGGATGTATACCATCCGTTCCAGGTGATTTGCTACTATTCAGTTTATCAAATAGTTGTAATATATCTTCCCGGTGTAGTGATATTTCTCTCAATTCCTCTGCAGTATCACCTTGAAATACCACCAGTCTTGGGTAACATCCCTACATCTTCCTCAGTAAAGACCGAAGCAAAGAATTCATTCATTCTCTCTGCTATAGCCTTGTCTCCTCTTACTGCCCCTTTTACCCCTCTATCATCTAATGGTCCAATTGACTCTCTCACAGGCCTTTTGCTACGAATGTACTTGAAAAAGTCTTTATTTCGTGTTTTTGCTTCCGTAGCAAGTTTCTTCTCAAATTCCCGCTTTGCCTGCCTTATCAATGCTTTGCATTTAACTTGCCAGTGCTTGTGCTGTTTCCAGTTTTCATCATTTGGCTCTTTTTTCCATTTCCTGAAGGTTGCTTTTTTGGCAGCAACAGCCTCTCTGACCTCACCTTTAAACCATGCTGGCAGTTTTTTGGACTTTCTTCCACTTTTTTTAATGCGTGGAATACAGCTGGTCTTGGCTTCGAGGATGGTATTTTTAAATAACACCCAAGCTTGCTGTAAGTCTTTAACCTTTGGAACTGCTCCTTTTAGTTTTTTCCTAACTATATTCCTCATTCTATCATAGTCTCCCTTTTGAAAGTTAAAAGGTAGTACTGTGGATTCCTTTACTATCTGTCCTCCACTAATTAAATCAAACATGATCATACTATGATCACTATTGCCAAGTGGTCCCAACACCCTTATTTCTTGCACCAGATCTGGCGTTCCACTAAGGACTAGGTCCAGTATGGCTTCCCCTCTGGTCGGTTCATGAACCAGCTGCTCCAAGAAGCAGTCATTTATTCCATCTAGAAACTTTATCTCTTTAGCTTGTCCTGCCGTGACACTGACCCAGTCGATACCGGGGTAATTGAAATCACCCATTATTACTATTCTGTTGTGACTTTTGTTAGCTTCCTTGATTTCTTTGAGCATTTCATCATCCATTTGTTCATTCTGGCCAGGCGGTCGATAGTATACTCCCACTGCCATCACCTTCCCCTTCATAAATGGAATTTCAATCCATAGAGATTCTACAGCAAATTTTGTTCCCTGCAAAACTTTAATCCTTTCTGACTCAATGCCCTCTCTAACATAGAGCGAAACCCCTCCACCAATTTGATCAGCTCTATCATTACGATATAGTTTGTATCCAGGTATCACAGTGTCCCACTGGTTATCCTCCTTCCACCATGTCTCTGAGAGTGCAATCATATCTAGCCTCTCATTTAGTGCTATATATTCTAACTCTCCCATCTTATTGTTTAGACTTCTAGCATTGGCATACAAGCATTTTAGAGACTGTATTTTATTCATATTAATCTGGCTATTGGTAGGCATGGGTAATTTGGAATCTTTATGCTCTGTCTGCTCCTTACTCAAGGGCATTTGGGCTACTATACTCCCTTTTGGAACCTCACTGCTTTTGGTAATATCCTTCAAGGATACCTTTGTCCGAACCATGCGCTCCTGGGTGACTGTCGGCTCTCCCCTATTTTCTAGTTTAAAAGCTTCTCTATTTCTTTTTTAAAGGTTAATGCCAGCAGTCTGGTCCCATCCTGATTAAGGTGAAGCCCATCCCTTCGGAAGAGCCCCCCCTTTCCCCAGAATGTTCCCCAGTTCCTAACAAATCCAAAACCCTCATCCTTGCACCATTGTCTCATCCACGCATTGAGACTCCGGAGCTCTGCCTGTCTTTTGGGTCCTGCACGTGGAACAGGAAGCATTTCGGAGAACGCTATCCTGGAAGTTCTGGATTTCAACTTCCTACCTAAAAGCTTAAATTTAGCCTCCAGAACTTCCCTACCACATTTTCCTATGTCATTGGTACCAACATGTACCAAGACAGCAGACTCCTCCCCAGCACTATCTACGATCCTATCTAGGCAGTGCGTGAGGTCCGCTACCTTCGCACCAGGCAGGCATGTTACCAGGCGATCCTCACATCCACCAGCCACCCAGCTATCTACATTCCTAATTATTGAATCACCAACTATAACAGCTGTCCTGACCCTCCCCTCATGGGCACATGGCCCTGGAGAAACGTCCTCGGTGCGAGAGGGTTTTACATCACCTGGAGGACAGGTCCTAGTTACAGGATCACTTCCTGCCACACCAGGGTGATGCTCTCCTGTCACGTGACCTCTCTCCTCCATGGCAACAGGGATGCTGCCAGACTGGAGGTGGGACTTCAGGACTATATCCCTGTAGGTCACGTCCATGTACTTCTGTCTTTCTTATGTCTTCCAGGTCTGCTACTCTAGCCTCTAGAGAACGGACTTGTTCCCTGAGAGCAAAGAGTTCTTTGCACTTAGTGCATACGTAAGACCTCTCACCAACTGGGAGAAAATCATACATGTGACACTCAATGCAAAAGACCGGAGAACCCCCATCTTGTTGCTGGACTTCTGTCTGCATCTTAGTTTAAAGCTTGTGTTTAGATCTTTTAAATTCTGTATATAATAAGGATTGGTGTAAATGCTTATACCAATAAAAGTGTATCTAATACCCCTAATACACCTTGTGTACCTGAAGCTTAATTAATCTCAGGTCCTCCGTGTATGACTGATTTGGATAACGAGCTGCACCTGAGAGCAGCCCCTTTCCTCTAAGATGTGCAAGTACCTATAAAAACTACAATTACCCCAGGGGTGGGTGGGTGCTGGGGAGGGAGGAAGGGAGATAAGTCCTATTAAAGAGGGCAGTTACAAGGTACCCTGTCCTGAACCCTCAGCAGGGGGGAGGGGGGTACCACACAAAGCCCAGTTAGTTGAGAGAGGCAAGGTAAGTTACAGCTGAGAAAGCTGAACTAGCACACCAGTAAGACAAACAATAAATAATTAAATAAACAGTTAGACAAACAATAAATAGTTAAATAAACAGCTAGAACTCACAGCAAGGTGTCTCAGGAGGCAAAATCCACTTTTCTAGCAGAGCACTGTAAAAAGCACTGCTCCTCTCTGATCAGAGAGAAGCAAACTAAAAACAGAAGGAGTTTAGCGATCTGATTTAAGAAATTGTCAGCGTCTAATGATTCTGGGTTTAACTTTCCAGAATACAAGGAATTGCGAAAAAGAGATGAGTGTAGATGCACCTGTACATAATCACCGGGTGAAACCCTGCTGCTAACCTCTTCCAGAATATGTTGAATACCTCGCCGAATGGCGAATTGAGCCTCAGATAATGATGTTACCCTGTCTAAATTAATAAACCGAAATTCCTCTGAATAAATTACACCATTAAACTTGTCCACTTTACGATCCCACCTTTTCACAAACTGAACATAGCTAACTGGTTCTGATTCTTCAGCGGGGCCTAATGCAAGCTTATTTGCTCTGTCCTCTGAAACACTGTGATCAGAGACACGGTTTTCACCACGCTCGCCGTATTCTGTACCGGCGTATGTAGATTCACCGTCAGACAAACTTTCGCTGTGTGATCTTTTCCTGTTAGACTTCTCTCCCATAGCCGCTGGTTTTCTAACATTTTCTCGATCTGAAAAAGAAAACGTAGGGGCTAATACCTTTTTCTTTTACAGTGGCCTTAAAATCTAGGTGCTGGATAAAACCGGAATACTCACTATTCTGCTTGTCTTTTGGTTTTCTGTAAGGTGCCGTCTGTTGATTAGGCTGGTCATCTTGTTTTGTAGCATCTTCTTGGTCTAAAATAAAAAAGATTAAAGGTTGAGGCTGTCCTCTGAAACACTGTGATCAAAGACAGGTCTTTCACCACGCCCTCCGTATTCTGTACCGGCGTGTGTAGATTCACCGTCAGAAAAACTTTTGCGCTGTGATCTTTTCCTGTTAGACTTCTCTCCCATAGCCGCTGGTTTTCTAACATTTTCTCCATTTGAGAAAGAAAACGTAGGGGCTAATACTTTTTTTTTCTTTTACAGAGGCCTTAAAATTTAGGCAAGGGATAAAACCGGAATACTCAACTATTCTGCTTGTCTTTTGGCTTTCTGTAAGGTGCCGTCTGTTGATTAGGCTGGTCACCTTGTTTTGTAGCAGTTTCCTGGTCTAAAATAAAAAAGATTAAAGGTTGAGGCACATTACATAAGAACATAAGAACATAAGATATGCCATACTGGGTCAGACCAAGGTCTATCAAGCCCAGTATTCTGTTTCCAACAGTGGCCAATCTAGGTCATATTTACCTAGGAGTTTTTCCCAAGAGACACAAGTTCCACAATGCTTGTACTGGGTCAAGCATTGATATCTTCGGTCACTTCTTAATAATGGTTTATGGACCTTTCCTCCAGGAACTTGTCCAAACCTTTTTTAAACCCAGCTACACTAACATGTCCCCTAGTCTTTCTATACTCTGATAGCGTAAACAATTGATCTACGTTTACCCGTTCCACTCCGTTCATTAATTTATAGACTTCTGTCATATCTCCCCTCAGCCATCTCTTTTCCAGGTTAAAGAGCCCTAACCTTTTTAGCCTTTCTCCATAGGAGTATCCTTCCATCCCCTTTACCATTTTGGTGGCTCTTCTCTGTACCTTTTCTAAAATCGCTATATCCTTTTTAAGATACGGCGACCAGAATTGCACACAATATTCAAGGTGCGGTCTCACCATGGAACGATATAGAGGCATTATAATATCTTTTGTTTTATTTTCCATTCCTTTCCTTATCATACCTAGCATTCTATTTGCTCTCTTGGCCGCCGCTGCACACTGGGCCGAGGGTTTTAACATGGTATCCACAATGACGCCTAAATCTTTTTCCTGGGTGGTGGTTCCTAATGTGGAACCTTGCATCGTGTAACCATAGTTTGGGTTGTTCTTCCCTAGGTGCATAACCTTGCACTTGTCCACCTTAAATTTAATCTGCCATTTTGATGCCCAGTCTTCCAATTTATCAAGATCCTCTTGCAATTTTTCACAATCCTCTTGGGTTTTAACAACTTTAAATAGTTTTGTGTCATCTGCAAATTTGATAACCTCACTCGTTATTCCACTTTCCAGGTCATTTATGAATATGTCAAAAAGCAGCGGACCCAGCACAGATCCCTGGGGTACACCACTATTCACCTTTCTCCATTGGGAAAATTGGCCATTTAGCCCTACCCTCTGCTTTCTATTTTTTAACCAGTTCCTGATCCACAATAGTACACTGCCTCCTATCCCATGACTCTTTAGTTTTGCCAAAAGTCTCTGATGAGGGACCTTGTCAAAGGCTTTCTGAAAGTCCAGATACACAATATCAACCGACTCACCTTTGTCCACCTGTTTATTCACGCCTTCAAAAAAACATAACAGATTAGTAAGACAAGATCTTCCTTGTCTAAAGCCATGTTGGCTGTCTCCTATTAGGTTGTGACTATCTAAATGCTGAGTAATTTTTTTCTTTATGATGGTTTCTACCATTTTTCCCGGTACTGACGTCAGGCTCACCGGTCTGTAGTTTCCCGGATCACCCCTGGAACCCTTTTTAAAAATTGGTGTTACATTGGCGATCCTCCAATCTTCAGGTATTAGAGATGATTTTAATGATAGTTCACAGATTACTGATAGCAGTTCTGCAATTTCATATTTCAGTTCTTTCAACACCCTTGGATGTATACCATCCGGCCCAGGTGATTTGCTATTCTTCAGTTTATCTAATAGTTGTAAGACATCTTCCCGATGTATCGATATTTGCTTCAATTCTTCCGCAGCTTTAAATACCACTTCAGTCATGGGTAACATCCCTACATCTTCCTCAGTAAAGACCGAAGCAAAGAATTCATTCAGTCTCTCCGCTATCGCCTTGTCGCCTCTTAGTGCTCCTTTATCCCCTTTATCATCTAATGGACCAACTGACTCTCTCACAGGTTTTTTGCTACGAATGTACTTGAAAAGGTCTTTATTTCACGTTTTTGCTTCCGCAGCAAGCTTCTTCTCAAATTCTCTCTTTGCCTGCCTTATCAATGCCTTGCATTTGACTTGCCAGTGCTTGTGCTGTTTCCAGGTTTTGTCGTTTGGCTCTTTTTTCCATTTCCTGAAAGATGCGCTTTTGGCAACAACAGCCTCTCTGACCTCACCTTTAAACCATGCTGGCAGTTTTTTGGACTTCCTTCCACTTTTCTTAAAGCGTGGAATACAGCTGGTCTGGGCTTCCAAGATAGTATTTTTCAACAACACCCAAACTTGATGTACGTCTTTAACCTTCGCAACTGCTCCTTTTAGTTTTTTCTTAACTGTTTTCCTCATTTTATCATAGTCTCCCTTTCGAAAGTTAAAAGGTAGTACTGTGGATTTCCTTACTATCCCTCCTCCACTAATTAAATCAAAGGCGATCATGCTATGATTACTATTGCCAAGTGGCCCCAACACCCTTATCTCTTGCACTAGATCTGGTGTTCCACTAAGGACTAGGTCTAATATGGCTTCCCCTCTGGTCGGTTCATGAACCAGCTGCTCCAAGAAGCAGTCATTTATTTCATCTAGGAACTTTATCTCCCTAGCATGTCCTGACGTGACACTGACCCAGTCGATACCGGGGTAATTGAAATCACCCATTATTATTACTGCGCTGTAACATTTGTTAGCTTCCTTGATTTCTTTGAGCATTTCATCATCCATTTGGTCATTCTGGCCATGTGCTCGATAGTACACCCCCACTGCCATCGCCTTCCCCCTTTTATATGGAATTTCAATCCATATAGATTCTACAGCAGATTTTGTTTCCTGCAAAACTTTAATCCTTTCTGAGTCAATGCCCTCTCTAACATAGAGTGCAACCCCTCCACCAATTTGATCAGCTCTATCATTACGATATAGTTTGTACCCAGGTATCACAGTGTCCCACTAGTTGTCCTCCTTCCACCATGTCTCTGATATTCCAATCATATCTAACCTTTCATTTAGTGCTATATATTCTAACTCTCCCATCTTATTCTTTAGACTTCTAGCATTTGCATACAAGCATTTTAGAGAATGTATTTTATTCATGTTAATTTGGCTATTGTTAGACATGGGTAAATTGGGATCTTTAAGCTCTGTCTGCTCCATACTTGAGGGCATTTGGGCTACTTTACTCTTTTGTGGAACCTCTATGCTTTTGGTAGTATCCTTCAAGGATACATTCTTCCGAACCATCCGCTCTTGGGCGACTGTCGGCTTTCCCCTAATATCTAGTTTAAAAGCTGCTCTATCTCCTTTTTAAAGGTTAATGCCAGCAGCCTGGTTCCATCCCGGTTAAGGTGAAGCCCATCCCTTTGGAAGAGCCCCTCCTTTCCCCAGAATGTTCCCCAGTGCCTAACAAATCGAAAACCCTCAAGTCTGCACCATTGTCTCATCCACGCATTGAGACTCCGGAGCTCTGCCTGCCTTTTGGGTCCTGCGCGTGGAACAGGAAGCATTTCGGAGAATGCTACCCTGGAAGTTCTGGATTTCAACTTCCTACCTAAAAGCCTAAATTTTGCCTCCAGAACCTCCCTACCAGCATAGCTGCTGGAAAAATTAAAAACCACCGGACATACCTTTTAACTTTCTTTGCTGCCTTCTTTTTGTAAGAGAGAGTTTATTTGGGCCCCGCGGCTTCTGCTCCTATTTTTTAAAGACAATCATAAGAGACAGAAACATTACATAGCCAACAATATTTTTAAAAAAGTAAGGCACATATCTACCCACCATGTCTGAAGAAGAAGAGTTGCAGATGATACAAGCTGTAGAGAGACTATGTGATCTTTTCTAGCTGCTGAAATGTACTGCACCTTTTTAAATGAAATTCTTTTGATGGGGTTTACAGTCACCGACTCTTTAACTGAAACATCTCTGGATCTCGTAATCTTATCATATGACCTGGCTAATTCACAATGCCATTTTTTTTTTTTGCAGACAGTACATTGTAATAGATGCTATATATTGTGTGTGTGGCTAATACACATTCCCCCATCCCCAGATGCCTTAAGTGGATTTTAGTTCTACAATAGAGCTCTGCTCTCCACATTCTTATCATATGGCCTTCAATCGCTGGTCGCGGAAGAGGGTATTGTCTCACATGCACTGGTTCCGCTCCTGGTTTGAGGGTGACTAGAACAGGGGCTACATTTTTTGCTAGGCCCGGAGGATTATCCTCCGCCCATACCTCGGGCAGAGCCAGAATATTGGTGGGTATACGGGGACTGGCTGCCTTGGGCAGAAGTGTACTATAGAACCGCCATTCTTCTTCGCAGGGGACAGTCAACACCATTAGGCCAGCAGATTTCGAGTTCAGAGTCATTTCCATTTTTCCCCCTTCAGCAAAGAATATCTGTGCCTGGAGCTTAGCAAGCATATCTCGGCCCAAGAGGGGGATTGGGCATTCAGGCATGTACAGGAACTGGTGTATTATCTTCCGTCCCCCTAATTCACAGGTGCGGTTCTGCAAGAAAGTTTTAGTGGCCCGAGTACCGGTGGCTCCGACAATAGTAATAGATCGGGAAGACAGAGGGGCCACCGGTTTTGCCACCACCGAGTGTTCAGCCCCCGTATCCACCATAAAGTCCATACATTGGTCCCCAATTTTCAGACTGACCATAGGCTCCTGGGGACCCAGAGGAAACTTGGAGCTCGGTCTGGCCTAGTACTCATCCGAATTGTAGCCCCCTTCGGTTGTCACTCCCTCTATAGCTACTTCTTCTCATTGGAACTGTGTACGACGCATTTCTCCATGACTCTGGAATCGTCCCCCTGCTCTCCCAGTGCTCCCACCTCCCCTCCGGGAGGCGGGGTCACAGTGCGGGCATTCGTTTCTCCAATGTCCTTCTTCCTTGCAGTAGGCACACTGATTCATGCCTACCAGGGGCCGGCCATTCCCTCGGCCCCTTCCACGTCCTCGGGTCCTTCTATTAGGAAAACCTCCTCCTCGTCATTCATCTAAAGCTGCAGCAAGGAAATCAGCTTTCTTCCTCATCTTATGTTCACTTTCCTTCTGACGCTCTTGGTCACGATTCACAAACACTTTCTGTGCAACTCCATTAACTGGGCCGCATTTGTTCAGGAGTGGAGGAGTGGCCTAGTGGTTGGGGCAAGGTACTTCAGGCTGGAAGGTCAGGGGTTCAAGTCCCACTAGAGGACAGCAACCTTGGGCCAGAAGGACTGGGGTTTCTAGTCCCACAGGTGCTCCTTGTGGTCTTGGGCAAGCCACTTAACCCTCCATAGCCCATGTTCCCTGTAAAATAGTTATCTCCAAGTTATAATGCCCTGTTCAATGTAATTTCAGTTTGTTCAATGTAAACCGCACTGATGCAGAATAGCACAGTATATAAGAGAATGTAAATAAATAAGTAAAAATAAATTCATGCCCGCAAATCCTTCAAGCTTCTCAGTTTCCGTTTGATGTCTCCCTGGGACTGACCCACAAAGGCCGCATTCACCATGCACAAATTTTCCGTAGCTGCTGGATCATATGGGGTGTATAGTCTATAGGCTTCAGATAATTGTTCATAGAAGGCCGCTGGGCTCTCATCCAGACGCTGGATGACTTCTGATACTTTTCCAATATTCATGGCTTTCTGGCCTCCTTTCTTCAGGACCTGCAGGAGGGCTTGGCGGAACCGATTGAGGGCCGCTGCCCCATCTACACTGTTTAGATCCCATTTGGGATCATCATTTGGAAAATCCGCGGCAGCTGCTTGCCGGGGATCTAGGCCTGCTTCTCCTACGGGATTTTCTTCTAACCATCAGGTGGATGCTTGCACAATTCGCGCTCGCTCTTCGGTACTGAAGAGAGTGGACAGGAGCTGGCGACAATCAGACCAGGTAGGCTGATGGGTCTGCATAATACTAGTCATTAATTCAATCAAATCCTGGGGCTTCTCAGTATAGGAGGCATAATGCGTCTTCCAGTTCAGTAAATCAGTGGTGGAAAAGGGCACATAAACGAGACTAGTTGGTCCCACCACAACCTGGCCCTGGTCATCAAGAGTAGGTAGACCTTGGACCTGGCGCAACGGCATAATGTGACCATTCCTTTGGCTCGCAGTTGTACTTCTGAAAGCATAAGGTAGTCGGGACTGTTGGGGTTCTGTTCCATGATATTGCGTGACGGCAGTGAGTGACCCTGAACTGGCAAATGAATCCCTGCTTGCAGAGTCATCGGTGGACTGTGGCCCCCCCGAAGCACTCCGAACGGAGCCAGGGCTTCCGGTCGGGAGGGAGTGCGCGTCCTCCAGCTGTGGAGGCAGTTGGGGGGCTACTTGGGGTAAAACTGCAGGGATGGGTCCCTCCGGGACAGGCTCTGCCTGGGATGGTGGCGGAGCCGAGGGGACTGGCCTATAGAGGAACTGGGGCGGACGGAACGGAATGTCTGGAGATTCTGGGGTAGAATAGACAGGCAGTTTCTTTTCCCCAGGCTTCCGGGCCCCCCATGTGGTTGCTACAAATATCCTGCACTGTTCCTCATAACAACGCTTCATCCAGGAGGGCTCTTTTTCGCAAATACTTTAACCAGGAATCTATATAAGGGAACTGGTCAGGGTGTTCTTTTCGTACAATCTGGTGAACTAAGGATATGATACTAACATCAAAGGTACTCCCAGGGGGCCACGAGGTGACCAGTACTGGCCACTCCCTATCCCAGAGCATTTCTAATTGGGACGGAGACATTTTTATTCCATAGTCTCCGGCAAATCCCTTGCTAAAATTCTTGATCATACATTTCCACGGAGTTTGCATGGACTCCGACCCTCCCATCAGGGGCGGCCCAAGGGGGGTGCGGGGCCATGTGCGGAGACTCGGTGCGGGGCCTCATTTGCATAAGGTGCCTCATTTGCATAAATATTTGCATAATGTTACCATACGCTACTAACTTTTAGTAAACATGCCTCTTAATGAGTATATGGATAAAGAAAGACTAAAAGGTTTCTACATTACTATAATCCAGTACCAACTGCCAGGCACATTAGGAACTACTACAAACACTGCCCATTTAGAACCCATAGCAAACCTGCCGTATCCTAACAGCACTACCAGGACTCACAAAGCACCATACCCTAACTATCAAAAGACAACACTGCAAATATTAAACCAATACATTTCAGAGAACAATAATACATGACCTACTGGGGAAAGAACAAGTGGCAATGTCAAATAGGAATTACATAAACAGAATACCTCAGCTCAGTTACACATGCAGAACATAGACCATCACCAAACAAGGAATCACAATTTAGAAACAGGAAGACAATAATTAAACTGGGAACCCCAAAAGCCAAACTTGGAATATATAACAACACTGTAGAAATAAAACTATAAATTAATTTCCTCTTGTACTAAACAAAGCGCAAAAATTAATGATGCACATTTCCCAGAGCTGACATATTCCAGTTAATAAATTCAAAATAAAGAGATATTTTTCTACCTTTTGTGCATTTTTTTTCAGTTGCAATTGTTCCAGCCACTTTCTTCTGGTTTCTTCGTGTCTTCTGCTAACTCTCCATCTGCTGTCCATTTGTCCTTTCTTCTGTCTTCTTGGGTTTTTTTTCCATTCTCTCTCTACATCTGCTTTAACATACTAATCTTTCTCCTTTTGCTCTTTCCTCATTCCTATTTCATCCACTCAAATTTTATCCCTCCATCCTCAATCCCCACTTACTCTCCCAATATCCGGCCAATTGTAGATTTGTCTTCCCTCCCACGCAAAATATTTTCCCTCTCCATTTCACTCTCCCAGCTCCATCCCATTCTAATCCTCCCCCAACATCAGCTCCTTTCTAGTTCCAGCCCCACCCAGCATCTGCTCCCTTCTTGTCCCTGCATCAGCCCATTTCCAGTCCTAGTCCCCCATCAGCCCATTTCCAATCCTAACGCCCCCACAGCCCATTACCAGTCCTAACGCCCCCACAGCCCATTACCAGTCCTAAACCCCTATCAGCCTACTTGTAGTCTTAGCCCCCCCATAGCCCATTACCTCTTGTAACCCCCCATCAGCCCATTACCTGTCCTAACCCCCCCATAGCCCATTACCTGTCCTAATCCCCCCATCAGCCCACTTGTAGTCGTACCTCCCCATAGCCCATTACCTGTTGTAACCCCCCATCAGCCCATTACCTGTCCTAATCCCCCCATCAGCCCACTTGTAGTCGTACCTCCCCATAGCCCATTACCAGTCCTAATGCCCCCCACAGCCCATTACCAGTCCTAACACCCCCCACAGCCCATTTCCAGTCTTAGCCCACCGCCCCATAGCCCGTTTCCAGTCCTAATCCCCCCATCAGCCCACTTGTAGTCGTAGCCCCCCATAGCCCATTACCTGTCATAACTTCCCCATCAGCCCATTTCCAGTCTTAGCCCCTCCATAGTCTATTACCTGTCCTAACCCCCCATAGCCCATTCCCAGTCTTAACCCCCCCATCAGCCCACTTCCAGTCCGAATCCCCTATAGCCCATTACCAGTCCTACCCCCCCCCCATCAGCCCACTTGTAGTCGTAGCTCCCCATAGCCCATTACCTGTTGTAACCCCCCCATAGCCCAGTACCAGTTCTAACCCCCCCAGCCCATTACCAGTCCTAACACCCCCACAGCCCATTACCAGTCCTAATGCCCCCCACAGCCCATTACCAGTCCTAACCTCCTAACAGCCTACTTGTAGTCCTAGCCCCCCCATAGCCCATTACCTGTTGTAACCCCCATCAGCCCATTACCTGTCCTAATCCCCCCATCAGCCCACTTGTAGTCGTACCTCCCCATAGCCCATTACCTGTTGTAACCCCCCCATAGCCCATTACCTGTTGTAACCCCCCCACAGCCCATTACCAGTCCTAACGCCCCCCACAGCCCATTTCCAGTCTTAGCCCACCGCCCCATAGCCCATTTCCAGTCCTAATCCCCCCATCAGCCCACTTGTAGTCGTAGCCCCCCATAGCCCATTACCTGTCATAACTTCCCCCATCAGCCCATTTCCAGTCTTAGCCCCTCCATAGTCTATTACCTGTCCTAACCCCCCATAGCCCATTCCCAGTCTTAATCCCCCCATCAGCCCACTTCCAGTCCGAATCCCCTATAGCCCATTACCAGTCCTACCCCCCCCATCAGCCCATTTACAGTCCTTACCCCCCTCCCTCCCCATCAGCCCATTTACAGTCCTTACCCTCCCTCCCTCCCTCCCCATCAGCCCATTTACAGTCCTTACCCCCCTCCCTATCAGCCCATTTACAGTCCTTACCCCCCCCATCAGCCCATGTACAGTCCTTACCCCCCCTTCCTCCCTCCCCATCAGCCCATTTACAGTCCTTACCCCCCCCTCCCTCCCTCCCCATCAGCCCATTTACAGTCCTTACCCCCCCCCTCCCTTCCCATAAGCCCATTTACAGTCCTTACCCCCCCTCCCTCCCTCCCCATCAGCCCATTTACAGTCCTTACCCCCCCCATCAGCCCATTTACAGTCATTACCCCTCCCTCCCTCCCTCCCCATCAGCCCATTTACAATCCTTACCCCCCCTCCCTCCCTCCCTCCCCATCAGCCCATTTACAATCCTTACCCCACCTCCCTCCCCATCAGCCCATTTACAGTCCTTATCCCCCCCCCATCAGCCCATTTACAGTCCTTACTCCTCCCCCCCTCCCCATCAGCCCAGCTAAGTTTTAAAAAAAAAAAAACAGAAACCGGCTGCTGCTGCCGCTGCCGCTGCCGCCGTGGCAGCGGCAGAATGGAGAATCCCGCGGGGCCCCCCTGTCCTGCAGTCTTCTATGCGGCCTCAGCGCGGGCTTTTCAGAGCCGCGCGAAGGGAGAGTTTCCCTTTCTCGCGGCTCTGTTAATCCCGCCGCGGGGCTGATGGGATTTCCCATCAGCCCCGCGCGGCGTGATTAACAGAGCTGCGAGAGGAGAAGCTCTCTCTCTTCGCGCAGCTCTGACAGCCGACGGAGGCTGCATAGAAGACTTCAGGACAGAGGGGCCCCGCGGGATTCTCCATTCTGCCGCTGCCACGGCGGCAGCAGCAGCAGCAGCAGCCGGTTTCTGGTTTTTTTTTTTAACTTAGCTGGGCTGATGGGGGGGGGTGGTAAGGACTGTAAATGGGCCCCTCTCCATTCTGCCGCTGCCACGGCGGCAGCGGCAGCAGCAGCAGCCGGTTTCTGTTTTTTTTTTTTAAAACTTAGCTGGGAATCTGGGATGCAAGATGTTTTTTGCGCGGGGCCCCCTGAAACGCGGGGCCCTGTGCAAAAAACATTCTTGCTCAATGGACGGGCCGGCCCTGCCTCCCATAATGACGTACATGACAACAGACAGTAGGGGCGGGTAGTCGGGCTGCAGGTAAGGGGTCCATACAGCCCTAGAAACAAATAGGTAGACAAGCACCAAATGCTTCCTCCTTTTCGTGACCTGGGTGCGGTCGCCCGGCCAGGAGCTGCGCTAATCAGGAGTCCGCACTTGCTTGGTCTGTGTTTCAAGACCTCTAATTCACACACACACAAACAGACATGCCGGCAAAATCCAAAATTCCCAGCGTGACAGAACTATGTGGCAGTGTTCCTCTGGGTGCACTCTATAAAGACAGGGGGGGGGGGCATTCCCGTTCACATAAAACTTCCCATCGACCTGGAGGTCATTACAATTACATAATCACCAGAGAAACCCCTCTTAAAGTTCTTAAGGAGACACTGCAGAAGGCTCAGTATAGATACACCCCCTCCCATGCTGTTCCAAAATGCTGTTCAAAACCTTTGTCTCTTACTCATTCAGGTTTCTCTCTCTCAAATCCCACAGAAATCACTCTCTCACTCTCTAGCAACTGTAAAATAAACACTTTCCTCCTCCCTTGGTCCGTACTCGGACCTCTAAGCCGTTCAGGTTTCCCCCATAAATCAGAGAATAAATAAATTAATAATAATAATAATAATAATATAACAGGAACAGTTGACTTAGAAATACAGGCAGGGCTGAGATATAACCAGCAAACTAATATAACAGGTACAGGTGAAGTAGCAACACAGGCAGGGCAGAGATATAACTAAAACAGTTGAGGAGATCCGAAGGGGTTAATATGAACTTAAAGGATACTGAAACTTTCCAGGATACTGAGACATTCCTTTCTGCAGGCTGTGTGAAAGACACACCCCTTCTCCCTCTGCTTGCTAGAGATACCGTCTCTCACACTGTGCTGAAAAATGAAATCACTGAGACAGCTCGTCCGTCGCTGTGCTGTGCTTAGACTCGATTCCTTAAAGTGACTCCTGAGTTTTTTTTTTCTTTTCTCAGTACTGTTCCTTAATTAATATTCTTACATTATACCAGAAGGGAAACCCGTGGTTAGACAACAGACAGAGGGTGCAGGTGATCGGACTGCCGGTAAGGGGTCCGGGCAGCCCTAGAAACAGAGGGAGACACAAACACCAGACGCTTTTTCAAGACCTCTCACTCAAATACAGACAGGTATGCTAACAACATTTCAGAATTCCCAGGCCTTACTGACTGACTGAGGGGCGGTAGCTTCGGTCTCGCGCATACTCATGCAAGACATACTAGGACCACCCGGAGAGGTGATCAGGCTCTCATTTCCAAAATTGCAGACTAACTGACTGAGTAGCAAAGAAATTTCTACTCACCGGATCCGGTACCAGGTAGAGAAACAGGTCATGGGTTGAATCCCGGACTCCCCTCGGATTCAGAAGTGTTGGCCGGTCGGATCCAGTAATCCGCCGAGGCAAGGAGGAATCCTCTCCGATGCAAGAGGACCGGTGGCGCCTGAGGCTTCCCCTGCGCTTGGCCAGACACGGTTCCAGCCGGACCAAACCTTGAGGCGGTAAAACTTGGTATATTCACTTGAATACCATCCACTACTCGCACTTCCCGGCCCAATGCACCAGGAAATGTAGCAGCGAAGTGCATGCAATAAATAATACCAGGAGTCAGTTGCAAGGTCCAAGCCAATTTATTGTGTACAGGCTCAGACAGGAGCGTGTCCAAAAGGGACTGAGCAACGAAGTACAGGAGCAAATTCCTTATATACAATTTTACAGTTTGATAGAGGCAAACTTTCTATTGGTCCCAACGCCCCTCACACCTATCCAATCGGTGACCCTCTCTGGGCCCCATTCCCTGTTCCCCGTTCTCAAACTGTTCTTTTTTTTTTTTTTTTAAATTTGATTTTCAAAATGAAATTACAATCAATAACCTCAATAAGGTAAATCATTAAATACAAAGTATACCAATCGATACCACAATGAAATCCGGATGAAGTCCACATCAAGAGATATAAGCAGAAATAACAAAGTAATTTATTACAAGAAAACAAGACTAATATGACATTAGCCAACAAATAGTGAAGGATACATCACATCCCAGAATCAATCCCCTACCGTTGCAGTGGAGCGATCTAAAACAAATCTCTCCAATTGTGAAACCTCAAGAAAAATAAAGGAATCTCCTTCATAATTTACAATACACTTACATGGAAAGCGTAGAAAGAACGTCACTCCCAGCGCCAAAGCTTTGGGCTTTAGCTGCAGGAATTGACGTCTTCTAAGCTGTGTTTCACGAGAAACATCAGGAAAGATATTGATGGATTATCCACAGAATTTTGCTGTCTTAACTTTAAAAAAAGCACGTAAAATACTCTGCTTAAGTTCAGTGGAAGGTACTGTAACTAATAAAGTAGAACGAGAGGTGATTGTATCTGAGGAGTCTTCTAAAAAAGCAGTCAAGTTGGAAATAGCAGGAACTATCTCATCTAAATCCCCATCAATCGGATTAATATTCTTTGTACTAGTGGGAAGATAATAGGCTTGAGAAATTGCGATGGGATCCTGAATATTCAAAATTTCCTTGAAATATTTATCCAGCAAAATCCTAGCGGACAACAATGAAGTATGTGGAAAATTTAAAAACCATAAATTACAAGATCGATATGAATTTTCAAGGACTTCCATCTTAGAATATAATACCATAAAGTTTTTAACACTGGCGGCATTGGCCGCAGTAAGCAGATTTACCTGAGAGTTCACCTTCCCCACAGCTTTATCGGTTGAGGTGACTTTCTCATCGAGCTGCCGAGGGGATACGACAGCCTCCTGAGAGAAAGTAGCTAACGCGTTCAAAGTAAAAGACATTTTCTTATCAATAGAGACCAAAGCACACCAAATATCTTTTAAGGAAATCTCAGCTTCTGGGGATTTAGGTGATAGCTCAGATAAACTGCCCAATTCAGAAAACGACACTGGAGTAGGAAAAACAATAGGGGTTTTAGAAATACTTGTGATTTCAGAAGACTCTCCAGAGGCAGACAACAGTTGAAACGGCACAGGCAGGGGAGGCGGGATTCTCCCTCCAGGACTGAGGGAGACCCCGTCTGGGGAGGACTGCGCTAGAGGGGGCACGGGAGCAAAATGCTTGTCAAGAGGCCCCACCAGTTTACTCCCGGGGCTGCTCTCCTGGCCTTTATTTGCTCCCTTGGCCTTCCGCTTCCCCATTGCAACCGCCTGAGGACAAACGGCAAGGAGCCCCCCCGCAGACGCCGCTGTGGCGCCGAAGGGGCGCCAAAGGGGACAAAACCTGCCCCTTTGACCACGCCCCTATGAGCCATGCCCCTCAGACATGCTCCGCGGTCGAAAATCAAAGGAAATAAATAGAAGACAAAAGGACCCCGCGGGGTATGAGGGTGCCCCGGGCGCGCCTGCCCGATCCTCCCGGCACAGGGAAACTCTGCACACACAGGCAAAATCAGTAGCAGTCCCGAAGCAGGTCTCCAACTCCCAACTCCTTCGGCGTTTCTCTGCTTGCTCCGAAGAGCAATCCCAGAGACTGATGTTTAAAGGGCTCACGGACCCCACGGGGTATGAGGGTGCCCCGGGTGTGCCTGCCCGATCCTCCCAGCACAAGGAAACTCTGCACACACAGGCAAAATCAGTAGCAGTCCCGAAGCAGGTCTCCAGCTCCCAACTCCTTCGGCGTTTCTCTGCTTGCTCCGAAGAGCAATCCCAGAGACTGATGTTTAAAGGGCTCACGGACCCCGCCGGGTAAGAGGGTGCCCCGGGCGCGCCTGCCCGATCCTTCCGGCACAGGGAAACTCTGCACACACAGGCAAAATCAGTAGCAGTCCCGAAGCAGGTCTCCAGCTCCCAACTCCTTCGGCGTTTCTCTGCTTGCTCCGAAGAGCAATCCCAGAGACTGATGTTTAAAGGGCTCACGGACCCCGCCGGGTAAGAGGGTGCCCCGGGCGCGCCTGCCCGATCCTTCCGGCACAGGGAAACTCTGCACACACAGGCAAAATCAGTAGCAGTCCCGAAGCAGGTCTCCAGCTCCCAACTCCTTCGGCGTTTCTCTGCTTGCTCCGAAGAGCAATCCCAGAGACTGATGTTTAAAGGGCTCACGGACCCCGCCGGGTAAGAGGGTGCCCCGGGCGCGCCTGCCCGATCCTTCCGGCACAGGGAAACTCTGCACACACAGGCAAAATCAGTAGCAGTCCCGAAGCAGGTCTCCAGCTCCCAACTCCTAAGGCGTTTCTCTGCTTGCTCCCGTTCTCAAACTGTTCTAACAAAGGCATAGTCTTAGACATGATTACATTTCTACTTCAAGGACATTTCTAGCTCAGAGAATGCAAGGACAATTCAAACATAATGAACTTGTACAAACTTCATAGGGGGAGAAAGGGGACTTTCAAAAGCAGTTTAAAGCAGATTCTTAAACTCTGGTTCTCTTCAGCACCAATCCCAGGTGGGGGTTGGAATCCAGGCCTAGTTTGCAGGCTGTAGCCTACCACAGTGCCACTCCTCCTTCCCTTCTTCCTACCCTGTCCTTTCTGAATAAAGTATAGCCAGGTATAGTTACATCCTAATCATGGTTTTCTGTGAACCATGTTTCTGTAACTGCCACTAAATCCAAGTCAGCCACTCCCACCAATGCTTCAACATCAGGGATCTTATTTCCCATGCTACAGGCATTTATACACACTGCTTTCCATATGTTACCCCTGTTACCCATTTCCATAAAGGTATTTAATGTATCACCTACCTGGGGGCTTTCACTTACCTGGGGGCTTTCTTCACCCATCCCCAACAAATCTAGTTTAAAGCCCTCTTTAGTAGATTAGCCAGTCTACTACCAAAGATGCGTTGACCTTTCTTGGACAGATGGATGCCATCTCTGCTCTGCAACCCTTGGAACAGCATCCCATGGTCTAGGAAACCAAGTTCCCCTAGATGGGAGGGGACGGCAGGCCCGGGGTACATCAAAGGGTAGAGGGGGTGCAGGAGATGCCCCGCAGCCAGACCCTGGCCTTGGGAGACCAGATCAGGGGTCGGGCTGCAGGGAATAAATTAAGTTGTCAGTGGCCAAGGATCATGGCTCCTGAATGGAGCTGTGGTGCCATGGTAACCAGATGCCATGGCACCACGGCTCCATTCAGGAGCCCTGACTGAGTTAGCAGGGCAGGTGCCTGTACGTGCAGGTCACCCAGAATCAGGTCTGGGCCTGCACGTACAGGCTTAGACAGGATTCTGATCCCATGGGGGCCAGATGTGCCCTACGGGATCAGAATCCTATCTATCTTTGTGTGTCCGGTTCTGACTGGACGCACAGAGGCCGGGGCGTCTTCATTAGAATAGGCCTCTATGAGGTTAGCATTGAGGCATGTTGGGGCGATCCAGGATGGAGCGGGGGCGGAAGAAAGGACTAAGTGGGTAGCAGCAATTTTCGATGTTACCCGCTTAGCCTTCTGCACCTTAAAGATAGGCAAGGTTTTTCTTTGCCTATCTTTCAGGCACAGGGGCTAAGCGGGTAGCATTGAAAATTGCTGCTACCCACTTAGTCCTTTCTTCCGCCCCCGCTCCATCCTGGATCGCCCCAACACGCCTCAATGCTAACCTCATAGAGGCCTATCTGCTTAGCCTTGATGGCTGCCGACACATCCAGCCAAACCCGGATTTTCACTTCTGTTGCTGCGGAAGTGAAAATCCGGTTAAGGGGGCTGCCTAAATGAAAATCGGGCCCATACTCCTTAAATTGGTGCTGGTTACGCTTTGATTTTCCTAATGTTTTATTTCTTAGAGTATGTTTCAGGTGTTTCTCCCTAGATGTGGGCTTTACCATTCTAACATTTAAAATTTTCTCTGTATTTTGAATTACGTTGTTTCCTGTGTTGAATGGTTTTCCTTGTTTAATCAAAAATTCATACATAAAAAAAGAACCTTTGTCTTCTAATATATGTGCATGATGGGGGAGAGAACAAATGGTCTTGTACAAGGAGGAAGATCTGCATATTGCCCTTATCTCTGGTAGGTAACTATAGAAACAGAGGACTCTCAGATGTGCTGTGGCGGCAAGGACCTATTGTAATGTGTAGAATTTGCAGCCTGCTGCCGCTCTCCAGAAGTTGCTATCATAGGTGCATGCCTAGTAGCACAAGTGGTTTGCTAGGAACAGCTTCGCATGTATGCATGACTGTGGGTTGGAGAGTGCACAGTGCAAATGATTCAAGCATCTGCTTGTAGGGTTGCAGGTGTGTGTGGCATGTTTGTGGATGACCATATAACGTTGGTGACCAAATGGAATTTTGGAGGGCTCACTGAGAGCCTACATAAGACAGAGCATGTGTCTGAAACCTCTGAGAGGACTCTCATGTTCCAGCCACTACTGGAATGACAGGGGAAATCATTAGATACAGATGTACCCATAGGCAGGCAGGAGTAAACTAGTGAGGGGACACAAGGGGCTGGAAAGGTCCAAGTCAAGCACTGCTATAATAGCAGGGAGGTCCAAGAATAGCAGACACAGAAGAGAGCACACAAGCCAGAAGGCAGGTCATTGACAATATTGGCAGCCAGGGACAGGGATGCAAGGCTTTGAGGACACAAATGGCAAGCAGAAAGCATAGTCACTCAATTGTAACAGGTGATCTCTGGGAGCAGCAGGAATCAGTCTTCACATATGGGTGACATCCCCCGACGGAGCATGCATGGGAACACTCCACAGCATCGAATAAGAAGCATTGGGGAGCATCTCTCTGCACATGTTTGCATGCCTTCCTGCCTTCCCAGTGATTCTCCTCAGTGAGGTTCATAGCTGAGAAAAGAGGGAAAAAACCCTACAACTCAGGGAGGAGGTCAGGTTGTGAAGACTGATTCTTGTTGTTCCCGGAGATCACCTATTACAGGTGAGTAACTACGCTATCTCCAGGAACAAGCAGGAATACAGTCTTCACATATGGGACTCCCTAGCTCCAGACATCCAGAAAAAGGTGAGGAGAAGGGCCCGGTACAAACGGGAAGAAAACACTGAAGAACAATATAGGGAGTTCAGAGGATCTATTAGACTCGACATCACCAGCACACCCCCATCGAGGCGGTAGTGGTGGTAGCCTGGATGGACAGAGGGCTGGAGGGAAGGAGGTGTAGCTATGTCCCAAAGAGATGCCAAAGTACGGTTTGGCCAAAGTCACTGTCCTTACGAGAGTTCTTGTCCAAACAGTAATGGACTATAAAGGTATGAATAGAGGACCATGTTGCAGCCCAGCAGATCTCTGCTATGGAGACAGAGCATAAGTAGGCTATGGCCTGGACATTGTAAGCACTTACATGACCCTCCAATGTCAGACCCACCTGAGCGTATGCAAAGGATATGCAGTCTGCTATCCAAAGAGAAAGTGCGCTTTGTTACGGGGAGACCAAGGTGACTAGGATCAAAAGAAAGAAATAATTGCGAGGTTTTCCTACTTTCCTTGGTTCTATCAAGGTAATATATTAAAGCTTGCTTGCAAACTAGGGTATGAAGCGCTGCCTCAGCCCATGAAGCATATGGCTTGGGAAAAAAGGTTAGAAGAATTACCGACTGGTTGAGATGGAAAGAAGATACATGCTTTGGAAGGAAACGCGGATGGGTTCACAGACTAATCTGTCATGATGAAAACAAGTGTAAGGCGCATGTGCAACTAAAGCCTGTAGTTTGCTGATCTGGTGAGCCAAGGTGAGCACGACTAGGAAGGAGACTTTCCAAGTAAGGAACTTGAGGGAGATAGTGCCTAAAGGCTCAAAAGGAGGCTTGAGCAGTTGAGCAAGAACCACGTTAAGGTCCCAGGTGACAGGTGGGAGCCGGATTGGTGGCTTAGCCAAGAGAAGACCCTGCATGGCTACCAGTGGATGTATGGAAACGGGTTTTCCATCAATCCCCAGATGAGAAGCCAAAATGGCACTGAGGTGGACACAAATGGAATTAGTTTTGAGACCCGTAGAAGAGAGGTAGAGAAGGTACAGCAGAAGAGAGTCCACCAGACACTTAAAGGTATAAAAAGGTATAAAAGTATAAATAAAGGGGTTGAGGGTGTGCTGAGCACACCAAAACGTAAACTGGCAACACTTGAAGGCATGGAGTCCTCCAGGAGGCCAGGAGGATATCCGTAACAGTCTCTGGCAAATTGAGGTCAGAAAAGACTACTCTATCAGCAGCCAAGCCATCAGGCAGAGCACATGAATATTGGGATGGAGCAGCGCCCCCTGATTCTGCGAGATCAAGTCTGGTGCACATCCCAGATGGAGAGGCTGATGCTGAGTTAGATGAAGAAGCAGGGGAAACTATGGTTGTCAGGGCCAGAACAAAGCTACCAGGATCATGGTGCCTCTGTCAGCCTGCAACTTAAACAGTGTTTTGGCTATTAGTGGAATGGGTGGGTAAGCATATAACAGATCCGCTCCCCAGGGGAGGAGGAAAGCATCCGGGGCTTGACATTGTGGAGACAGCACCCTGGAGCAGAAGCAAGGGACTTGTGCATTGAGTGGGATGGCAAAGAGGTTAAAGAGGAGTGGAGGAGTGGCCTAGTGGTTGGGGCAAGGTACTTCAGGCCAGAAGGTCAGGGGTTCAAATCCCACTAGAGGACAGCAACCTTGGGCCAGAAGGACTGGGATTTCTAGTCCCACAGGTGCTCATTGTGGTCTTGGGCAAGCCACTTAACACTCCATAGCCCACGTTCCCTGTAAAATAGTTATCTCCAAGTTATAATTTATTTATTTACATTCTCTTATATACCGCTCTATTCCCCATCAGTGCAGTTTACATGAAACTTTACTGACACATTTCAAACAAGTTGATGTGCATTTACATTTAACAGGTACACGAACTTGGGTCGAAACTTGGGTAACTATTTACATCTGTACAATTGTAAACTATATGACCATTTGTATTGGCTTGGTTAGCTAGGTGATGGGGCACCTGTGGTGCAGTCATCAGGGTAGATGAAGAGCTAGATGGTGAATAACTTGTGATGCTGTCATCAGAGTAATGTAAGAGGAAAAGGTAATGTTTCAGAGCCTTCCTAAACTGGGCTAGATCGATGATTGCTCTGATGCTGGGCGGGAGGGTGTTCCAGCATTTCGGGGCAAAGAACTCGAAGGCCCTTTTCACTGTTGCCTGGGTGCTCTTGGTTATTGCTTTTGGGACTATTAGGTTATTGACCGCTAGAGCTCTTCTGAATCTGTTAGGGGGGGATTCTCTGTATGAGGTCTGTTAAGGATGATGGGGAGAGCCCATTTATGACTTTAAAGGTCAGTATTAAGGTTTTGAATGTGATTCTGCCTCTTATAGGGAGCCAGTGGAGCTGTTTCAGGATAGGTGTCGTGTGCTCCCACTTGAATGCACCATGGAGAACTCTTGCTGCTGAATTCATCGCAAGTTGTAACGGGTGAAGAGTGGATTGGGGGCAGGGGCGGCCCAAGGGGGGTGCGGGGCCATGTGCAGATACTCGGTGCGGGGCCTCATTTGCATAAGTGGCCTTATTTGCATAAATATTTGCATAATGCTAACATACACTAACTTTTAGTAAACATGTCTCTTAATGAGTGTATGGATAAAGACAGACTAAAAGATTTCTACATTACTATAATCCAGTGCCAACCGCCAGGCACATTAGGAACTACTACAAACACTGCCCATTTAGAACCAATAGCAAACCCGCCGTATCCTAACAGCACTACCAGGACTCACAAAGCACCATACCCTATCTATCAAAAGGCAACACTGCAAATATTAAACCAATACATTTCAGAGAACAACAATACATGACCTACTGGGGAAAGAGAACAAGTGGCAATGTCAAATAGGAATTACATAAACAGAATACCTCAGCTCAGTTACACATGCAGAACATAGACCATCACCAAACAAGGAATCACAATTTAGAAACAGGAAGGCAATAATTAAACTGGGAACCCCAAAAGCCAAACTTGGAATGTACAACAACACTGTAGAAATAAAAACTATAAATTAATTTCCTCTTGTACCAAACAAAGCGCAGACGTTAATGATGCACATTTCCCAGAGCTTTCATATTCCAGTTAATAAATTCAAAATAAAGAGATATCTTTCTACCTTTTGTGCATTTTTTTTTCAGTTGCAATTGCTCCAGCCACTTTCTTCTGGTTTCTTCATGTTTTCTGCTAACTTTCCATCATCTGCTGTCCATTTGTCCTTTCTTCTCTCTTCTAGTTTTTTTTTTTCCATTCTCTCTCTCTACATCTGCTTTAACATACTAATCTTTCTCCTTTTGCTCTTTCCTCATTCCTATTTCATCCACTCAAATTTTACCCCTCCATCCTCAATCCCCACTTACTCTCCCAATACCCGGCCAATTGTAGATTTTTTATCCCTCCCACACAAAATATTTTTCCCCTCTCCATTTTACTCTCCCAGCCCCATCCCATTCTAATCCTCCCCCAACATAGAAACATAGAAATATGACGACAGAAAAAGACCACATGGCCTATCTAGTCTGTCCTTCCATAACAACAACATCAGCTCCCTTCTAGTTCCAGCCTCACCCAGCATCCATTCCCTTCTAGTCCCTGCATCAGCTCATTTCCAGTCCTAGCCCCCCCATCAGCCCATTTCCAGTCCTAGCAACCCCCCAACCCAATACCAGTCCTAGCCCCCCCATCAACCCACTTCCAGTCCTAACCCCATCAACCCATTTCCAGTCAGCCCCCCATAGCCCATTGCCAGTCCTAACCCCCCCATCAGCCCACAGCCCATTACCAGTCCTAACCCCATCAGCCCACCTCCAGTGTTAACCCCCCCCATCAGCCCATTTCGTCCTAATCTCCATCACCCAATTTTCAGTTTAAGCCCCCCCATACCCCATTACCAGTCCTAACATCCCCATCAGCCCACTCCCAGTCCTAATCCCACCAGCCCATTTCCAATCCTAATCCCCATCACCCAATTTTCAGTTTAAGCCCCCCCATGCCCCATTGCCAGTCCTAACCTCCCCATCAGCCCACTCCAAGTCCTAATCCCATCAGCCCAATTCCTGTCCTAGCCCCCCATAGCCCATTATCAGTCCTAACCCCCCATAGCCCATTACCAGACAGCCCCCATCAGCCAAACAGCCCATTACCAGTCTTAACCCCCCCATAGCCCATTACCAGTTCTAACCCCCCCTACATCCCACAGCCCATTACCATTCCTAACCCCATCAGCCCACCTCAAGTCCTTACCCCTCCCCATCAGCCCATTTCCTGTCCTAGCCCCCCCCATAGCCCATTACCAGTCCTAGCCCCCCCCATAGCCCATTACCAGTCCTAACCCCCCCCCCAACAGCCCACAGCCCATTACCAGTCCTAACCCCATCAGCCCACCTCCAGTGTTAACCCCCCCCATCAGCCCTTTTCGTCCTAATCCCCATCACCCAATTTTCAGTTTAAGCCCCCCATACCCATTACCAGTCCTAACCTCCCCATCAGCCCACTCCCAGTCCTAATCCCATCAGCCCATTTCCAATCCTAATCCCCCATCACCCAATTTTTAGTTTAAGCCCCCCATAGCCCATTAGCAGTCCTAACCCCCCATCAACCCACTTCTAGTCCTAATCCCATCAGCCCATATAAAGACTTAGCTCCCCCATAGCCCATCACCACTCCTAACCCCCCCAGCCCCCCATAGCCCATCACCACACCTAACCCCCCCAGGCCCCCCATAGCCCATCACCACACCTAACCCCCCCAGTCCCCCCATAGCCCATCACCACTCCTAACCCCCCAGTCCCCCCATAGCCCATCAGCACTCCTAACCCCCCCAGCCCCCCATAGCCCATCAGCACTCATAACCCCCCTAGCCCATCAGCACTCCTAACCCCCCCAGCCCCCCATAGCCCATCAGCACTCCTAACCCCCCCCCAGCCCCCCATAGCCCATCAGCACTCCTACCCCCCCCAGCCCATCAGCACTCCTAACACCCCCCCCAGCCCAGCCCAGCCCAGCCCAGCTCAGCTCAGCCCAGCCCAGCCCAGCCAAATTTTTTTTTTTAAAAGCTGTCTTCTCCCGCTGCCGGGGCCGCCGCGGCAGAATCGAGTGTGCCGCGGGGCCCTCCCTGCCCAGCAGAGCCTGCCCTCCCCTGTATCCGCTCTCTCGTACTGCTGCCTGCAGTCTCACGCGCCGGCTTTAAGAGCGCGAAGGGACTAGTTTCCCTTTCGCGGCTCTGTTAAGCCCGCGGGGGCTGATGGGAACTTCCCATCAGCCCCCGCGGGCTTAACAGAGCAGCGAGGGAGAAACTCTCCCCTCGCGCTCTGAAAGTCGGCGCGTGAGACTGTAGGCAGCTGTACGAGAGAGCAGATACAGGGGAGGGCAGGCTCTGCTGGGCAGGGGGGCCCCGCGGCACACTCGATTCTGCCGCGGCGGCCCCGGCAGCGGGAGAAGACAGCTTTTTTTTAATTTAAAAATTTGACTTTAGGATCAGAATGTTTTTTGCGCGGGGCCCCCTGAAACGCGGGGCCCTGTGCAAAAAACATTCTCGCTCAATGGACGGGCCGGCCCTGATTGGGGGAGTCCATGGAGTATGGTAT
Source organism: Ichthyophis bannanicus (assembly GCA_033557465.1). NCBI lineage: Eukaryota > Metazoa > Chordata > Amphibia > Gymnophiona > Ichthyophiidae > Ichthyophis > Ichthyophis bannanicus. Next base: position 743,603,869 of record CM066035.1, on the reverse strand, counting down.
TTGCATAGTGAAAGTATGGTATGATCAATGCTTGGTACACTGTCCGGAAGTCATCCGGTTCCAGTAGGGAGCGTAAGTGTTTGAGTGATCGAATTTTATGATACACTGCTCTTGCTATATTGCTTATGTGTGTCTTCATGTCTAGTCGCTGGTCTAGGGTGACTCCCAAGTATCTGATCGAGGGTCTAGTAAGCAGCTCTGCTTCCGAGACTTTCAGGCAGGGTGGTGTGACGAATTTTGGATTCCTTGTTATGAATAGGACCTCCGTTTTCTTATGTTGAATGCAGAGGTTTTGGGTTTGTAGCCAGTTGGATACTGCATTAAAACAGTCAGTCAGTGGGGAGAGGTCAGGGTTCTCTGTCGAGAATGGCATATATAGGAGAACATCATCGGCATATAACAGGCACTTTACCTTGAATGACTGGATGATATCGCAGATAGGCTGCATGTAGATGTTAAACATCAGGGCGGAGAGAGAGGATCCCTGCGGGACTCCTTGATTCTGGTGGAATGGATCAGATGTTGACTCCCCTGATCGTACGTGCTGCCATCTATCTGAGAGATACGACTTGCACCATTCTAGTGCTGTGCCGCATATCCCTTTCTCCTTGAGGCGTTGTAGGAGGAGCTCATGGCAGACTGAATCAAAATCAATATAATGCCCTGTTCAATGTAATTTCAGTTTGTTCAATGTAAACTGCACTGATGCAGAATAGCACGGTATATAAGAGAATGTAAATAAATAAATAAAAAATAAATAAAATCTCTAGGATTCCCCAGAGTGCGAAGATGTGATCGACTGATCTCCGATGAAGAGTCCACTCATGAGGAGGACCAAACTGAGACTGTCCGTGAGAACATTCTACTCTCTTGGCAGGTAAACTGCTCACAGAAGCATTGCATAAGCTAGGGCAAAGGTCCACAAGTGGACCGCTTCCTCACAGAGGAGGTGAGAGCCTGTGCCTCCTGCTTGTTGACGTAAAACATAGCAACCTGGTTGTCTGTCTGAAACCAGGATTGATTCATGTGATAACTGATGGCAAAATACCCAAAGGGCATTGACTATTGCTCTCAGCTCTAGGAAGTTGATCTGATGGGAGGCTTCCTATTGAGACCAAGGTCCCTGCATGCCTAGGCTATCTAGAAGTGCTCCCCAGCCCTGTTTGGATGTGTTTCTCGTTAGTGTCTGTTAAAGTGGAGGCATCTGAAAAAGTAACCCTATGAGAAGGTTTTCAGGAGAGAGCCACTACTGAAGGGAGTCTGCCAGAAGAGGGGCGACTACCACTCTGTCTCATAGACATCGCTTGTTTCCATTGGGAGGAGAGGGTCCACTGTGCTTGGTGCATGTAGAGATGACTGTAGGGGACTACATGAACTATAGAGGCCATGTGACCGAGGAGATGAAGCATGCCTCGCGCTGTGGTGTGACGACTTCACTAAATGATGCCTACCAATAACAGCAGCTACGGGTACCAGTCTGTCGTCAATGAGCCGCCTGACTGAGGACCGAACACAATTTAGGATAGCTATCCAGAGGGTCGCCATGAGCCGACTCCGACTCGACGGCACTTAACAACAACAACCATTTCTGTGTGGTGTTTGAGACAGTCCTCAGGCAGGAAAGCTCGAGCCTGAATCATGTCGAGAAGAGCACCTATGAATTCCAGTTTTTGAGTAGGAGAAAAGTGCGACTTTGGAAATTTTATGACAAATCCAAGATGTTCGAGCACTGTGATGATGCATTAAATGGACAGATGTACCATCAGTAGTGACTTGTCTCTGACGAGCCCGTCATCTAAGTAAGGGAAGACGAAGATGCCTAGGGTGCAGAGATAGGCCAGACTACTGCTAGACATTTTGCGAAGACCCTTGGGGCAGATGCCAGACCCAAGGGCAGGGCTCAATATTTATAATGTCCACCGTCAAACATGAAGCAAAGGTACTGCCTTTGAGACAGGTGAATGAGAATGTGAGCATCCTTTAGATCCAGAGAATAGAGCCAATCATTCCTCTGAAAGTAGGGCAGTAGGGTTTCTAGAGAAACCATCTTGAACATCTCTTGAACTAGGAACTTGTTGAGGTTCTGGAGGTCTAGGATGGGATGGAAACCCACTTGATTTTTTGGGAATAAGGAAATACCAGGAATAATTTTATTTTATTTATTTATTTAACATTTTTTATATACCGCACTATTCATCATCAGTGCGGTTTACATTGAAACAACAATATACCTGCCAATACATGACTGATCTAGGTTTACAGATAACAGGGAAGATAAACTGGGTGTGAACTGGGGATAACTATCTACATAATTATGCATAATTATAATAAAACCCTAACCTTTCCTGTGCACAGGGGACAAGTTATATCGCATCCTCTCTTAGAAGGGTGGTGATCTCTGCTGTAACAAAGCCCAATTGAGAGGTTCTAGAGGATACTCCCCTGGAAAGAAGGGAGGAGGTAACTGGGCGAAATGAAGCAGGAAACTCATGAGGATGACCTGTAGAGCTCAGGGTTCTGATGTTATGAGGGGCCACCTGTGGGCAAAATGGACCAGCCTGCCCGCAATGTGAGAAGGCTGGGGGTCCTTCAGGGGAAGTGTTCTCCAGGAAGCAGTCAAAAGCTAGCCCCAGGCTGGGACTGCAGAGCTGGTTTTGGCTTAGGAGGTTTAAGCCTCTTGGATTGGCAAGGGGCCTAAGGCTTCTGCTGACCTTGGTGAGCATGGTAGGGCATGTAAGCCAGATAAGAGGGGTAATATTTCTATTTTTTTAGGATAGAAGGGTTTCTTTACCAAGGCTTTCTTCCTAGAAGGATTGGCTGTTTTACACGAGAGATGCTTCATGGTAAGATCATCAGTCTCTATTTCAACAATCTTTTTTCTCCAGCCCTTACCAAAGAGGTTTTTGCCTTGACAAGGAATGTTTGCTAACTTGTCTTGGACCCATTGTTCAAGATCTGAAGACTGAAACTGTCAGTCTTCTGACTCCAATGGCCACTGCTGCAGTCCTGCTGGTAGACTCAAAAGAAACAAAAGCTGCTCTGGTGATGAATTTGGAACAGTCATGAACATGCTTGACTAGGGCCCGATAGGCATCCTACTTCTCTGAAGGAATTACAGCAGAGAACTCAAGATCCTTTAAAATGTCTCTGAGGAACATGCTCATATAAAGTATGTAGGAATTAATATGGGAAGCCAGCATCGATGCCTGGAAACATTGACAGCCAAAAGCTTCAAGGGTACATGATTCCCTTCCAGGAGGAACCGAACAGTGGTTCTTAGTACTCTAGAGCTAGCGCATGGCCGACTTGACCACCATAGAATGGTGATGAAGTTGAGGTTTCTGGAAGCCCCGTGAATCGGGAACCCTGTACATAGTTAGTTTCTTACTGACTGAGGGAACCGAGAGAGGGGTCTCCCACATCTGAAACATGAGGTTCTGTAAAATGCGATGGACTGGAAGAGTGGCAGCCTCCTTAGGAGTTGAGAGTTACTGTAGTATCTCCAGTTCCTCGGCACTCGGTTCCGTCCTGGATAAAGTCCTGGAAGGACATGTCCTCCAGTGCGGATCGGTGACGTTCTTGAGGTGGTGAAGGGTCCAACGGTACATCACGGTGCCTCTGTGAAACAGGGGACTCAGACTCCGATTCCCAAGCATTGTAATGATAAATGGACAGGAAGTCAAAATAGCAATGGTCACCGTCACATCTCCGTTACTGATCTGATGTGGATGGATGATCTCGATGCTGATGCCCTGAGGCATCGGAACCATAGAAGGTTGTTCCTCCTACAGCTGATGGGAATTAGCTGGTTTCAGGTTTGGCATGGACCTCAATGGCAGCTGTTCCAGGCTAAGCATCGAGACCTGGGGTGCCAAGGGCCTTGAAATGCCCAATTCCAGGCTCGGGATGGAGACCTGTGTTCCCTTGAGGCCACCTGCACGGATGCTGCCAGGAGCACAGCCAAACTCCTCTTGATGGTCAGCATGTGCTTCTTGAAGGAGATGAAGGATGTCTGGGTGGACTCCAGTGCAGGACTCTGGACCATCGTCTCGGACAATGGAACTAGAGGCTCTCCAGAGGTTGAAGCCTTGGTAGCACTCCAGAGCTCCTCTTTTGCTTTGGAGGTGGATTCCTCCTGCCGGGGCTGTTTAGCTGGCTGCTCTCGATTCTCAGGAACTGAGTTCCACCAAGGGGAGGGCTGGTGTTGATGCCCAAGGGATCGATCCCGGAAATCAACATCGATCCTTGACATAAAAAGCTGAGATGCTGATGCGGCTTCTGTGGTTGGCTGTTTCTTACCATGGCCTCTTGGTTCTGAAGGACTGCAGGAACTGTGTGAAGAACAGGAGCCCCGAGAGGGTGTCAACATCGAAGAAGAGTGTGCTACCAAAAAGATTTGTATTGCTTTTCAGAGTTTTTTAACCCTTTCCTTGTCATTTCCTGACACAAATTGCAAGAGTAGTCAGGCCCCAAACACTGTAAGCACAAATTGTGCTTGTCGGTGGCCGAAATAGTGCAGTTGCAATAAGTACATTTTTTGAAACCGCTGGCTGGCTTCTCCATGTCAGGAAACACAGCCTTTATCAAGTCAAAAGACTCAATGGTGGTCTGTACCGATGAAAACCCCCCCACAAGAACCACGTGGTAAAACAGAAAAGAAAAGTTAATGAAAAAGGCAAAAAAAGGCACCGGCGTCGACAAGCGACAGTACCAAAGTAGAAGGGAAGGCAAAAAAGAAAAATAAGCACCCCGAAGGGAACAGAGAAAAATGTTTTAACTTTGGTGACAGGACAAGCGTCCGTTGGGCTCTGTGGAAAAACTAAGACTGAGGAGAATCACTGGGAAGGCATGTACACTTGCGCAGAGGGATGCTCCAAAATGATTCCTGTTGGATGCTGGGGAGTGTTCCCACACAGGCTTCATCGGGGGACATCACCCATTTGTGAAGACTGCATTCCTGCTTCTTCCTTGAGATTATGTTATTCCCAGATCATACAAGCATTCCATACCATCCACAAACATAAAATTCTGCATGGGCTATTGTGCGGTGTAGCACACATGTACTATATCACCAACTGCGCCCCTACTGGTGTAGTAAAGTAAGGGCGTCACGGGGACATTTAATTTGTATCAGAGAGTGTTCAAGCTGAAGGACCAAAAGGATTGTGGTCTTTGTAGTATAGAACTCCCTGAAAGAATAACTACGCCAAGTGTAGGGTAAATAAGGCTTTATTTGCCCGATTAATGCTCTAGGTTCAATGGGACATCAACATAAAGTGGAGGTAATGCTTTCCTCAAACAATAAAGTTCCACCATGGACTAAACAGTTAAAGGTTGTAAGCTCTACAATTGACTGCTTAGCTGGGTTAGGGGATTTTCCAAAACAATAGAAAACAATATCAGAACAAAATGGTTATCAGCTTCACCATATGCAGACTTAGTTCTTCGCTATACAATTAGCAAAATTAAGCAAAAGTTACATTCCATAGGTTCGTTGTGAGGCATGGGAACACTGGAGCTAAAATCCAAGTCCATTGATTCTGGATCGCTACCCTCTTCAGTATCTCTTAATTCCTCACAGAAGTTCCTTGGCTGCTCATATAACTTTCTTAAAACACTTTTAGGAAGTGGCTTTAAATAGTTAGCTTTACTTCTTCTATGATATTGAGGTTTATCTACTTGCATAAGACTTTCCTCATTTAAAGTTCCTTTTAGAATGAAAGGCTTTTCATACCATAGCTTCCGAGGAGCGCCACGCCCAGGATTCAGTTTACAACGTAGCTTTTCCTGCTGACCAACTGTCTTGTGCACTGCTCCACAATCCAGGCTGCTAGGAAAACCAGACGTGGATTTCCCCTCTCTATCTTTCAGGGTAAGAGGATCAATGTAAAAGGCATCTCCTTTCCTTGTGCCTTTATGGTTTGGCTCAAAGGACTTACTTGGAGTTGGAGAACTTCTTTCAACAGGCAGGCTGCTTCTCTGGGCTTTATCCCATAGAGTATGCTCCTTTTGGCTCCTGCCACCTAGAGCTGGCCGCGGCTGGAAACTATCCTGTTCCAGGCTTCTCTCAGAGCTTGTGCTGCCGGTCCTTCTGACCTTGCCGGTTATTCTGTCGGCTACCCTCCTCGGTGCCTCACGTCCGTGCCTTCCTGTGTCCCGGTGCTCTTCCCAGTCCTGGTCACAGTCTCCTTGCTCTTGGAGTCCGTGCTGTACTCCTTGCTGGACTCCTTGCCCTTGGCTCCTCTGGGGCTGGTCTCTTTGCTGGAGCCTTTGCTCTTGGATTCTGTGCTGGTCTCTTTGCTGGAGCCTTTGCTCTTGGATTCTGTGCTGGTCTCCCCCTCTGCTCATCTGATTTCCCTTATAAAGGGATTTCTGACTTGCACACTGTGAGTTTGAGGACAGGTGAAAGCACTTATTAAGGTGCTCAGTGCTTGAGCACGTTGCTTCAGGTACTGTGTAACTGTTCATGCGCCCTCTGGCTGAGCTACACTGGAACTGCGCTCTCTGCTTTTTCTGAGATTCATGCAAATCAGGAGTTTTTTTTCAAGGCTGTTTCTTCCCTAGCTCCAGCCTCATGACAACTATCAAGGCTTAACAGGCGAGCCAGTGAGGCACTGGCTGTGGGTGCGCATCCTTTAAGGATACCTGAAACCTACTTAACTGACTTGCTCCTTTGCATCTGATTTACACAGATATGAAAACATTTATTTTTGCTCCTATGGCTGTTCTGCCTTACAAGGCACCGGAATAAAGGCATTACATAAGAACATAAGATATGCCATACTGGGTCAGACCAAGGTCCATCAAGTCCAGTATCCTGTTTCCAACAGTGGCCAATCTAGGTCATAAGTACCCAGCAGTTTCCCCAAAAGACATAGGCTCCAAAATGCTTGTACCGGTGGTCAAGCAGTGGATTTCCTGAGTCCCCTTTATGGTCTGCGACTAAAAAGCTGTTTGATTATTTTCATCTAATTTCCATGTATTTTGGTGTGCTGAAAACAAATAAAATATTGAAAAAACTCCTAGACGTCATGATTTGCCACAACATGCAAAATTGTCTTCAAATTTATCAATTTTTTTTCAATTACTATTAATTAATTCAAATTACTATTAATTAATTCACATAAGTGCATTTAAGATATAAAATGCCAAAAAAACCTTAAAGGGGTTGTCTGAGTTATGTAAAAAAAAAAAAAAGCACTGTAAATCTGATGGTCAGCAATATATACATAAGCTAAGCAAGTTTTAAGTCCGTGCTTCTAATGGTAGAAGGGGTTAATCTTCCTGAAGAATCCAGTGGGAGGGAGACACAGGGCAGATAGCAGCAGCTCCAGTCAGTGCAGGGGGGCGTGGCCAGCACTGTGACGTCTCGTGTACAGACACAGAGCTGCTCTCTCCTGCATGCCACACTTGTGCACGAATCGTCATCAGGTTCTTGGTTCTAGGCTGTTCACACTTTTTCATCGCAATTCGTGTTAGCTCGTCATTCTTCAACCGTTAAGTTATGGCTCCACGAAAGTGTATTAATTCACCAGACAGTTTCTGTTTCATCTGTGGTGAATATCCACTCAGAACCTTGATGACCTAATTTCTCACTGGAACAATTGCCTCAGCTCAGTCGCCCTACGTACAACATCCAATAGGCCTCCAGGTAAAAGAGTAAGTGCTCCATGGTACTCAGCTGATCTTAAAGCATCACTTAGCCAATTACGGAAACTGGAGAAACACTGGCGCCGATCTCATTCTTTAAATGACCTGACAATATATAACTGTCATCTGGCTGCGCATCGCAACGCAATCTCCGACACGATGAAGCAGTACTTCTCTGACACCTTAAAGAGATCACTTAATAAACCACATGACCTCTTCGACCTGGTCAAGACTTTATCGAAGGAACCATCCTCTGGACCTCCATTTGAGTTACACCCACAAGATTTTGCAACCTATTTACAATCCAAGATATGCCAGACCAACAAAACCTCTACTACAATCTCTACCACAGTACAAAACTGCCAAACAACCCTAACCATGTTTTCTACCCCCTCCAAGAGAGGAATTGAAGACACTATTGCAGCCCTTAACACCACGACTGCTCAGACCGATCCATGCCCAACCTTCTGGATCAAGGAGCTTCGCAGTCACTTCAGCTCAGTACTGTCCAAAATAATGAATCTCTCCTTCTCAACTGGCTCCTTCCCTTCAGCCCTTAAACACACCTCTATCAGACCTCTGCTAAAAACTGCAAGCTTGACTCCCAACAGGTGGAATCCTACAGACCCATATCTAGCATTCCACTACTCGCGAAGATCATCGAAAAGGAGGCCCAAAGGCAATTGCAGGATCACATTGACTCCGTTGCACCGTTAGACCCCTGCCAACATGGTTTTAGGGAATTCCATGGAGTGGAAACCCTCCTTACCACTCTCTTCAGCAAAATAATCACTGGCATTGACGACATCCGTCAAGGATTTGCACTCATCTTTCTGGACATCGCTGCAGCTTTTGATTCAGTAAATCATGAGCTTCTACTAGGACGATTGATTGACAAAGGCATTAACGGAAGAGCGCTTGAATGGTGTAGATCCTACCTGTCCGAAAGATGGCAGCATGTTCGATCTGGAGGGATGAAGTCTGAACCTTTCCACCAAAGCCAAGGAGTCCCTCAAGGATCCTCCCTTTCTGCGCTCCTGTTCAATATTTACATGCAGCCAATTTGTAATATCATCCGGTCTTTCAATGTTGATTGCATGTTATACGCAGACGATGTCCTGCTTTACATTCCCTTCTCTACTGAGCATCTGGACCTCTCCCCACTGACGAGTTGCTTCAATGCAATATCTGACTGGCTCCTGTCTCAAAACCTCAGAATACAACATAAGAAAACAGAAGTACTCTTCATTACAAGGAATCCCAATTTTACCCCCCCACAATATCTTAATGTAAAAGAAGCGGAGTTGCAATCTAAACCCTCAATACGATATTTGGGAGTCACCCTTGATCAACGCCTGGACATGAAGGCCCACATAGGAAACATAGTCAGATCAGTCTACTACAAGATCCGCTCACTTAGACATTTACGTTCCTTGCTGGATCCAACTGATTGCCGGACAATTTTCCAGGCGTTGGTTATACCTCATTTCGACTACGCCAACGTCATACTGCAAGGCCTTCCCCAATCTACATTAAACCCGCTTCAGTTAGCCATGAACGCGGCAGCAAGAGTCATCCACGGAGCCTCCAGGAACGATCACGTGACGCCTCTGCTGATACAGTTGCATTGGCTACCCATTCAAGCTAGAATAGTTTTCAAGACCCTGATAATCACTTTTAAAGCTGTTAATAATCTCACATCCGCATCCTTAGCCTCCCTCATCCATATCACATCTCCAAATAGAGCAAGAAGATCCATGACTATAAACTTCCTTAAAATCCCGAAGGAACTTACTGTTTGCACTAAATCGACAGCCAACAGAGCCTTCAGTCTCTGTGCCCCAAAATGCTGGAACGCACTACCCCCTGATATCCGGGCTATTAAGAGCCTAACACAGTTTAGGAAAGCCCTCAAATCCCACCTCTTCAACAAGTATCTTATAGAACCCAATGGCATCACCTAGAACTCAATATCCAAGTTCTCTGACCTTGTTCTCTGTAAAACCTAACAGTTTGTTGTTATGGTATGTTGTTATATTGTGAACCGCGCTGATTCTGAATAGAGCGGTATATAAGAGCCTGTAATAAATAAATAATAATAAATAAATAAATATCACCCACTAATACCAGTCCCAGATAAATTTATGGTACTTCAACATCACACCAAGTTTGATACTCATTCCTATAGTGGGCTGGTGATTTCCTATGAAACCTCTGTGCATATGATTCCATGTAGTATGTTTTGCATATAGTTACCCCGGTTATCCAAGTTATTTATGTCCTGTTACCTGTAAACTCATACGTGTTAAATGTACTGAGCATTTTGTTCCATGTGAACCGCGCTGATGATGAATAGTGCGGTATATAAGAGACTGTAAATAAATAAATAAATAAATAAATATACAGTGTTGAAGCAACAGCAGAATATTACAGACTTTGTGAAAAAAGTATACTTTGCATACTTTGGACTAAAAATTGGAGATCAAGATAAAGTCTGGGCGCCTCATAAAGTGTGCAAACGGTGTGTTGAGGACCTCCGAAACTGGTTCAAGGTTAAGAAAAAATCTTTCCTTTATGGGATTCCTATGGTATGGCGAGAGCAAAAGAACCATAGTGACGACTGTTACTTTTGTTCATGCGATGTGAAAGGGTTTAATTCCAAATGGAAGCATTCCATTTCATACCCCAATCTTCACTCGGCAATTCGTCCCATCCCCCATGGCACAGATATACCAGTACCCAAGCCCCCTGCTACCTTGGAAGAGATACCTAGCTCCGATGAAGGTGAAGTCAAACCTCAACCAGATGACGAATCAAGTTCTGACTTTGAAGATGATACAAGGCCAAAATTGTTTTCTCAGGAGGAGATGAATGATTTGGTAAGAGACTTGAATCTTCCCATAGATGCCGCTGAGTTACTCGGATCAAGGCTGAAAAGCAGGAATTTATTGTTGCCAGGAGTGTCATCTTCATGGTTCAGACATCGTGAAAAGGAGTTTGTTCCTTACTTCACCCAGGAAGACAAGTTGGTTTATTGCATCGATGTCGAAGGTCTGATGGGTCAATTTAAAATCCAATATGTTTCAGAGCAATGGCGTCTTTTTATAGATTCTTCAAAAAGAAGTCTCAAAGCAGTTTTACACCACAACGGTTTTTACGCTTCCATACCTATAGGTCATTCCGTACACTTGAAGGAAACCTACGAGAACTTGGAATTGGTTCTTCGTAAACTTAAATATGAAGACCATGGTTGGCAAGTGTGTGGGGACTTGAAGGTCTTGTGCATGCTGCTCGGGCAACAAGCTGGGTATACCAAATATCCTTGTTTTCTGTGTCTATGGGATAGTCGAGACCGACAAAATCACTGGACCAAAAAGAGTTGGCAGCCGAGGGTGCTAACAGTCGGTGAAAAACATGTCCTCCAAGAAATTTTGGTACCTTCCCATAAAGTTCTTCTACCACCTCTCCACATAAAATTGGGATTGATGAAGCAATTCGTAAAATCACTTCCAAGAGATGGAGAATACTTCAAATACTTGGTCACCAAGTTTCCAGGCCTGTCAGAGGCAAAATTGAAGGAAGGTGTGTTCGTCGGACCAGACATTAGAAGGCTTATAGTTGATCAAGAGTTTGTCAATACCATGACGGATCCTCAAAAAGAAGGGTGGATTGCATTTAAAGAAGTCGTACAGAAATTTTTAGGCAATAACAAAGATCCTCACTACAAAAAGATTGTCGGACAAATGCTGAAAGCATTTCAAGCTTTAGGTTGCCTGATGAGTTCGAAAGTGCATTTCCTCCAGTCCCACCTTGACTACTTTCCTGAAAATTTGGGAGCTGTGAGTGAAGAACAAGGTGAACGATTCCACCAAGACATTAAAGAGATGGAAAGGAGATACCAGGGAAAATGGAGCATTACAATGATGGCAGACTACTGTTGGATGCTTCAGAGAGACATTCCAGATGCTACTCACAAGCGTAAATGCACCAAGAGGAGCCTCACAAGGAAGAAGAATCGAGTTTAGTGTGTGTAGGTGAGCTCATTTCAGTTCAAAAAAGGATTTTCATGAAAATATTGTAATAAAACTTTAATTTTATAAGTCTATTTCCATTTATTTTGAGGTATTGCCTTATTTAACATAGTTTTTATTTATTTTATTTATTTGCAGTCTCTTTTATACCGCGCTATTCGACATCAGTGCGGTTTACAATGAACATAAGAGTTGCACATCTCAATTTTGTGATTTGTGCTTACAGTGAAACAGGTATAATAACTTGGGTATACATTAAACAGGAAAATTAAACTTGGGTATGCATTAAGCAGGTATAACAGGTAAAATAGGGTATAAATAACCAGTCCCTTAACAAGGAGACACGATGAATAAATACAGTCTACTTTATGCAACAATATAATGAGTTATGCGGCACTGCATAAGTTTCTCATGGTGGTTGGAGGGGAAGGTGTGATTGCGAGTGATCAGTCTGGGAATGTGACGTGCATGAGTTTGAGGTGCTGCATTGAGATGTGAGAGTGGGTGAGTGTGGGGAGAAGACTGCATCATCGTAGTGATGAAGAAAGAGGTGCCGTTTCAGTGCCTTCCTAAATTGGGAGAGTTCACTGATGGTTCTGATAGTTGCTGGTAGTGCGTTCCAGCAGGATGGAGCAAAGAAGGAGAAGGCTCTGGATCTAGTGAATTGAGAACACTTCGTGCTTGCCTTAGGTAATATGAGAGTATTTGCGGCATTCGATCTCCTTGCTCGATTGGGAGGTGTGATTGAAATTAGATCAGTAATGGCAGTAGCAGGGTATTTATTGATGGCTTTATGGGTCATAATTAGGATCTTGAATGAGATCCTGGCTTGTATGGGTAGCCAGTGCAATTGTTTTAGTATTGGGGTAATATGAGAACTTCTTGAGGCTCCATGAAGGATTCTTGCAGCTGAATTCATTGCAAGTTGTAAGGGGTTAGTCGTGCACTTAGGTAGACCATACAAGATCGCATTGGCATAGTCAAAGTGAGGCATTATTAGGGCCTGAAAGACAGTTCGGAAGTCTTCAGGTTCTAACAGTTGACGCAGATTGCGGAGGGTCCGGATTTTATGGTACACCGACTTTGTTATGTTTTTGATATGAGCCTTCATATTAAGTTGCTGATCAAGCGTTACATCTAGGTATCTTACTGTAGTCTTGCATATGATCTCTGCGTCGCGAACCTTGATAGACAGGGGTGGAGTAAAAGCCGGATTCCTGGTTACGAAGAGGGCTTCTGTCTTTTTGAAATTTAACTTAAGCATTTGTGCATTTAGCCAGTCTGTGACAGCGTCAAAGCACCTGATAAGTGGGGATAGTTCAAGATGTTCTGTCAAAATTGGCATGTACATCAAGACGTCGTCAGCATAGACCAGGCATTTGATATTAAATGATTGGATGAGATCACAAATGGGTTGCATATTATTATTATTTATTATTTATTATTTAACAGTTATTTATATACCGCTCTTTCCCTAGTATCAAGTGCGGTTTACATGGAACAGTAGGTTAATTGGTATGTAATATACCAAGTCAGTTTACATAGAACAGATAATTATAATTTACAAGGAATGTTGTAACATTAAAGGTATAACATATTAGAACATATATACATTGTTAGTTTAAATCTATAATCATCATGTGAATGAGAGTGTGGTATGGTTAATAGTGTATTAGTGATATTTATTTTGAAAATAGAGTATGTAATAATAATGTATAAATGTTAGCCTGTATCTATTTGAGTATTCTGTTCTGAGGGTGTATTGTAGTGTAATATGAATAAGTGAGTTTTTAATTTTTTTCTAAATTCCTTTATATCAGATAGCAGGCGAATGTTGTCAGGTAGATTGTTCCAAAGAATTGGAGCAGAGTGTGAGAAAGCTCTCTTATTTGTTTGTTTTCTGGCTTTTGTGAAATCTTTTGGTATTGTTAAGGTATTTAAGTTTCTGCTTCTTTGGGATCGTTTATCGATGTCTATATTAATCAGTGTATTGAGTGCCGATGGTGCAAGATTATTTATAAGTTTAAATGTAGTGACAAGAATTTTATATTTGATTCGGGAGTAAATAGGTAGCCAATGAAGTTCAGCCAAAATTGGTGTAACATGTTCAAGTGGGCTTATATTCATAATCATCCTGGCAGCTATGTTCTGAATTATTTGTATCTTTTTAATATTTTGTTTTGAAATGCCATTAAGTATTGTGTTTGCATAATCAAAATGTGGGGTGATGATAGCATGAATTATATTAATAAAGTCTTGTAGATGAATCAATGGTCTTAATTGTTTTAGTGTTTTGAGTTTGTAATGTATTTTTTTAGTTAGATATTTTATATGTGAATCCATATTTAGATTATTGTCAAGTATTACACCTAGATATTTTATTTCTTTTTTTGTATTTATTTCATGAGTATCTAGTGTGATCGTGTTTGGGGGTATGTATGTTTGATTTTTAGTGATGAATAATATATCAGTTTTAGTAAAGTTGATAAGTAGATTTTGTTCTTTGAGCCATTCAGTTAGTTCATTGAAACATTCTGTTATTTTTTGAAGAGGTGGGTGTGGGATTTCAAATGGGAGGTAGAACATTATATCATCAGCGTAGATATGATAATAAACATTGTGACGTTTAAAGATGTTACAAACTGGTTGTAAGTAAATATTAAATAATAGCGCAGATAATGCAGAACCCTGCGGGAGACCCTGAGTTTGTTTGAAGGTGTTAGAAATTTGGGTGTGGATTCTTACTGTTTGAGTTCTGTTTGATAGATATGATTTGAACCAATTATAAACAGTAGATGTAATTCCAATTTGTTGAAGTCTGTTTAACATTGTTAAGTGATTAACACTGTCAAATGCAGCTGATATGTCAAGGAAAACAAGAATAAAGGCTTGTTTAGGATTATCAATACCTCTTAATATTGTGTCATAAAGGATCGTTAGCAAGGTTTCTACTCCATGGAAGGGTCTAAAGCCATATTGATGTTCATCAAGGAGGTTTAATGTGTCAATAAAGTCTTGTAGTTGAATTTGTACAATTTTTTCAATAAGTTTGGCCATAAAAGGAATACTTGATATGGGTCTGTATGATTTTGGGGATAATTTATCTAATGTGTTATTTTTAAGTATAGGTCGTATTTGAACGTGTTTGAGAGATGGTGGTAAGTAGCCTTTTTGTAAGGATAGGTTCACTAAGGGTAGAATGAAAGAAGAGAGTATTGAGAAAGTCTTCTTTATCCAATCAACTGGGCATGGATCAAGGTATGAGGTTGTTGTATTAATGTTAGTTATTGTAGTTTTGAGAGTAGATTTTGATATTAAGTTGAAGTTGGTCCAGTTATCAAATGTAGCTTGCTTTGTTTGTGTTTGAATTTGTGGTTGAGTAATATGTAGAGGTGTTATTTGTAGCTTTGTTTTATTGATATAGTATTGAGCTAATTCTTGTGGGGAGATATCAATTGATATTTCATCAGAATTTAGTGTTTTGTTTGTTAGTTTTTGTACTATACAGAATAGTTCTCTTGGGCGATTAGTGGCTCTTGAGATTATATTAGAATAATAATTTTGTTTGGAGTTGTTTATTGTTTGTTTATAAATTTGTAGTGTATTAGTGTAGTTCTCATGATTTATTAATGATTTTGATTGTCTCCATTTCCTTTCCTCTTTTCTTAGTTGTCTTTTAATGTTTTGATAGATATATTAAACCATGGAGCATGTCTTTTTTCAATTTTATTGTTGTTTATATTTTGGTGTGATTGTTTTGGATTACTTTCAGCTGCTTTAGAGATTATATTGTTCCAGTTTTTGATAGATTCTTCAAGATTTGTGGGTGTTTGTGTTAGTTGTGGTATTATTTGATCTAGAAATTCTTCTTCATTGAATTTTCTGAATCTATTAGTTTGAGGACGTTGTGGTCTTTTAGTTTGATTGTTGTAGGTGATGGTTATATTGAATTTTAGAAGATAGTGGTCAGACCAGGGGACTGGAATGTTTGAGAGGGATTCAGAGTTATATAGGTTGTGTAGAGAGTTTGGTAGGAAGACCATGTCAAGAGTTTTTCCTTTATTGTGTGTTTGTTCAGTTATTATTTGGTGAAAGTCCAAATTATTTATCATTTCTAAGAATTGATTAGAGTGATTGTTGGGTATTGAAGGAAGATTAAAGTCTCCCATAAGTATTACAGGATTTGTATCTGTGGATGATGCTAGTAATTCAATTAAATTGTAAATTTTATCTATGTTGTAGACATTGAATAGCAAGGCGGATAGAGATGAGCCCTGTGGAACACCTTTAGTTTGGGGGAAGGAATCGGAGTTGGAGGGGCCAGAACGGACATGTTGCCAGCGATCAGTGAGGTATGAAGCGCACCATGACAAAGCTGAAGCTTGAACTCCCTTCTCTCTGAGGCGTAGCAGGAGAACTTCGTGGTCTACGGTGTCGAATGCGGCAGCAATGTCCATGAAGATCAGTGCAAAGCCTTGTCTGATGTTATCGAGACCTAAGGTTATGGTGTTGAATAAGGTTGTGAGTAATGTTTCAACACCATGTGCTTCGCGAAATCCATGCTGGCAGGGATGCAGGGGTGCATTAGTATCTATGTGATCTTGTAATTGGCGTTGGGTAATCTTTTCAATGATTTTCGATAGGAGAGGTATGCTGGAGATAGGCCTGTAGGATTCCATCATTGAAGGGTCCAACTTACTGTTTTTTCCCAATGGAGAAAGGTGAATAGTGGTGTACCCCAGGGATCTGTGCTGGGTCCGCTGCTTTTTGACATATTCATAAATGACCTGGAAAGTGGAATAACAAGTGAGGTTATCAAATTTGCAGATGACACAAAACTATTTAAAGTTGTTAAAACCCAGGAGGATTGTGGAAAATTGCAAGAGGATCTTGATAAATTGGAAGACTGGGCATCAAAATGGCAGATGAAATTTAATGTGGAGAAGTGCAAGGTTATGCACCTAGGGAAGAACAACCTAAACTATGGTTACACGATGCAAGGTTCCACATTAGGAACCACCACCCAGGAAAAAGATTTAGGCGTCATTGTGGATACCTTGTTAAAACCCTCGGCCCAGTGTGCAGCGGCGGCCAAGAGAGCAAATAGAATGCTAGGTATGATAAGGAAAGGAATGGAAAATAAAACAAAAGATATTATAATGCCTCTATATCGTTCCATGGTGAGACCGCACCTTGAATATTGTGTGCAATTCTGGTCGCCGTATCTTAAAAAGGATATAGCGATTTTAGAAAAGGTTCAGAGAAGAGCCACCAAAATGGTAAAGGGGATGGAAGGCTACTCCTATGAAGAAAGGCTAAAAAGGTTGGGGCTCTTTAGCCTGGAGAAGAGACGGCTGAGGGGAGATATGATAGAAGTCTATAAATTAATGAATGGAGTGGAACGGGTAAACGTAGATCGATTGTTTACCTTATCAGAATATGGAAAGACTAGGGGACATGCAATGAAGCTACAGGTTAAACTGTTTAAGACTAATAAAAGAAAATATTTTTTCACTCAACGTGTAATCAAACTCTGGAATTTGTTACCGGAGGATGTAGTAAAGGCTGTTAGTGTAGCTGGGTTTGGACAAGTTCCTGGAGGAAAGGTCCATAAACCATTATTAAGAAGGGACCCAGGATATCAATGCTTGAACCAGTAGAAGCATTGTGGAACCTGTGTCCCTTGGGGAAACCGCTAGGTACGTATGACCTAGATTGGCCACTGTTGGAAACAGAATGCTGGGCTTGATGGACCTTGGTCTGACCCAGTATGGCATATCTTATGTTCTTATGTTCTTATGTTAGGAGTGGTCTGATAGCCGTCTGTTTCAGGCTTCGAGGAAATGTTCCAGTAGAGAACGATACATCAATCAATTTGGATAGGAATGGGCTGAGCTCGGCACGCAGGGCCTTTATCCAGGGAGCTGGACACGGATCGGAGGATGCTGTTGTAGTGTTTATGTTTAGGATAGTGTCTTGAATGACTCTGTCAGATGGAGTAGAAAATGATGTGATAGTGTGTTGGGACCCACTCAAGAAATGACCAAGAGGAGGTTGTGGGATGGAGAAAGGTAGGCTGGCTGGTATGGGGGGCTTAGCAGTGTGGGCAAGCTGATTACTTTTCTTACGCAAGTAATAAGCATATTCTTGTGAGTCTGGGTAGGGTAAGTTCTCTTGAGATGGCTCCTTTGCTAGAGATTTCACAATTTGGAAAAGCTCGTGGGGTTTGGTCAAGGAGCGTTGTAGTCTTTTTGCATGATATTGTTTCATACTTGATGCTACAGATAACCGATGTTTTCCTAATTGTGCTGTGAATGCCTCATGGCTCTCAGCTGTTCTTGATCGTCGCCAGCGTCTCTCAAGTCGTCTAAGTTGAAGGAGCGAATTACGTAGTTCTTGGGAGTACCATGGGGCATTCTTTTTCTTATGTGGTGCTTTGTTCGTGGTAGGTGAGTGGATCACGGCATCTAGGCTTGAGTTCCAAGCGGCGACCATGTCATCGAGGCTTTGAAGAGGAGGGTCAAATAGATTCTGTGTCCTCTTTAGAATATCTTCTCTGTTAAAAGGGTGGAAGTGCTTTAAATGTTCTGATATGGGTTTATCTTCAGGTATGGATTTGGAGGAGTTGGTGCAAATTGGAATCTGGAATCTTATCAGGAAGTGATCCGACCAGGGAACCGCACTTACGTTTAGGTGAGACTGGTGCAAATGTGTGAGGGCTGTTTGTTGTGCAAAGATAAGATCAAGTGAGTTGCCTTTTATATGGGTAGGAGTATCAACAAGTTGAACATAGCCTAAATCACTGAGAGCATCAATAAAGGCATTGGTGTGGCTGTCCTGAATGACTGGGAGGTTGAGGTCACCTAATATCCAGTTTAGAGTATGCGAATTCGTGGTGTTGCAAGCAAGTTCAATTATTGTTGCTAAGTCATCTGGAGATGAAGATGGAGTTCTATAGAGCAAGTTAATAGTGATTTGCTTATTTGTAATGGTAACAGAGTCAAGGGTAGAGGTGCTGCTTGAGGCGGCAAGCCAAAATTTGAGGTCGGCTTTCGTTAGGATAAGTACTCCTCCGCCACGACGGTCAGCTCTGTGACAAGAGTGGACTGAGAAATTAGGCGGGACACACTGGTGAAGGATCACGGCGTCAGCGGCTGAAAGCCATGTCTCGGTGACACATAGGATATCAAGGTTATGAGCTGAGAGCATATCAGTTAGTGCTGGCCATTTTTTCCTTATTGATCGTGCATTTATTAGTGCACATTTAAGGTCAGGGGGATGGTGGGACTGTAATCGTCGAGATAGATTTTGCTGCTGAAGGTCCACATAGATAACATGTGGGCCTGGTGTGCGCCGAAGTGTTTCGTATTGATGGTTGGGGGAGTCAGGAAATCTCCAACAAGATCTATGGAGGACTGGTATAGTGTTCTGAGGTGAAGTAAGGGCTAGGGTGTAAAAGGTCAGGGCTATTAAAATGTAGCACATAGCAAGGGTAAGGGGGTATGGGAATACCCAGTGAGATAACATGATGACTAATGTATATAGTAGATCCAGGAATGTTGTTAGCTAGTGAAATGTGCACAGTGTGGTGGTACTGGAAATCTGTTAAGCATCTGTGTAATGAGGCAATATGTACTCAGAGTAATTCACAATAAGGTAGTGGTATCTGCACAGAGTGGAGGTAAAGGATATCTGTTAAGAACTGTGTGGTTAGGCAATATTCACATCAGAGTAATTCACAATAAGGTAATGAAATATGCACAGTGTGGTATGTACGGATATCTGCTAGGCAACTGTGTGGTAGGTAATATGAACATCAGAGTAATTCAATAAGATAGGCCCAAAGGCCAGATGGTAAGTAGTTTGCAAGCAATTGGTTGAAGAAGAGCATAGATTAATATATACGTTGTTATCTAAATTGTCAGGAAACGTGATGTCCTATGACAAAATGGAGGTCATTTTCGGATTCAGCGCACCAAAAAACATAAAGATTATGTGGAATAACCAAAACAGCTCTCAAACGTTTTTTTGCAGACCTGTGTAATGGTTTATGGACCTTTCCTCCAGGAACTTGTCCAAATCTTTTTTAAACCCGGCTACACTAACAGCTTTTATTACATCTCCAGTAATGAATTCCAGAGTTTGATTACACGTTGAGTGAAAAAATATTTTCTCTTATTAGTCTTAAATAGGTTACACTGTATGTAGCTTCATTGCCTGTCCCCTAGTCTTTCTATATTTTGATGGCATAAACAATTGATCTACATTTACCCTTTCCACTCCATTCATTGATTTATAGACCTCTGTCATATCTCCCCTCAGCTGTTTCTTTTCCAAGTTGAAGAGGCCTAACCTTTTTAGCCTCTCTTCATAGGGGTATCCTTCCATCCCTTTACTATTTTGGTGGCTATTCTCTGTACCTTTTCGAATAATGCTATATCATTTTTAAGATACGGTAACTAGAATTGCATACAATATTCAAGATGCAGTCACACCATGGAACGATACAGAGGCATTATAATATCCTTTGTTTTATTCTCCATTCCTTTCTTTATGATTCCTAGCATTCTATTTACTTTCATGGCCGCTGCTGCACACTGGGCTGAGGGTTTCAACATGTTATCCACAATAACACCTAAATATTTTTCCTGGGTAGTGGTTCTTAATGTGGAACCTTGCATCGTGTAACTATAGTTTGGGTTGTTCTTTCCTAGATGCATAACTTTGCACATATCCACATTAAATTTCATCTGCCGTTTGGATGGCCACTCTTCCAATTTATCAAGTTCCTCTTGCAATTTTTCACAATCCTCATGGGTTTTAACAACTTTGAATAATTTTGTGTCATCTGCAAATTTGATTACCTCACTCGTTATTCCCATTTCCAGGTCATTTACAAATATGTTAAAAAGCAGCGGACCCAGCACAGATCCTTGGGGTACTCCACTATTCACCTTTCTCCATTGGGAAAATTGGCCATTTAGCCCTACCCTCTGAGTTCTATCTTTTAACCAGTTCCTGATCCACAATAGTACACTGCCTCCTATCCCATGACTTTTTAATTTTGCCAAGAATCTCTCATGAGGGACCTTGTCAAAGGCTTTCTGAAAATGCAGATACACTATATCAACCGACTCATCTTTGTCTACCTGTTTATTCACACCTTCAAAAAAACATAACAGATTAGTAAGACAAGACCTTCCTTGGCTAAAGCCATGTTGGCTGTCTCCCATTAAGCAATAACTAACTACATGTTCAGTAATTTCTTTATCTTTATCTTTTTGTCGACTTTCTTAAATATGCCGCACCTTCGGAAACCAACAGGGCGGTTTACAATGCATTCAAAAACTCATAGGGCCAGGCATGGCCAGGAAGCGGAAAAAAACTACAATTCTTGATAGGATAGCAGCAAGCACACCAGACAGGAAGAGAAAGCAAAAGAAGGGAGAGAGAGCAGGCGAGAGGAGAGAATTAGTTGGGAGAACTGGGTGGGAGATTATAGGCAAGACAGAAAAGATGTGTTTTAAGGAGTGCCTTAAATTTGGGATAGGATGGTTCCAAACGGAGGGGAGGAGGGAGGAAGTTCCATAAGGATGGTGCCAGGAAGAAGGCAGAATTACGGGTGTGCTCCAGATGGGTATGTGCGGGAGAATGAAGCTCAAGACAATCGATGTGGATAGACCGAAGACTGTGAAACACTGAACAAAACTGCAGTGAGTCAGCTAGGTAGTGCAGTGTATGAGTGTGAATTGCACTGTGAGTCAGAATTAGGAGCTTAAAGACTATATGCTGGGAAACCAGTGAAGTTCAGTTCTTTCTATATCCTTGGATGTATACCATCTGGTCCATGTGATTTGCTACTCTTCCGGTGTATTGATATTTCTTTCAGTTCTTCTATGGCATCACCTTTAAATACCATTTCAGTCATGGGTAACATCCCTACATCTTCCTCAGTAAAGACTGAAGCAAAAAATTTATTCAGTCTTTCCACTATGGCCTTGTCCCCTCTTAGTGTCCTTTTTACCCCTCTATCTTGTAATGGTCCAACTGATTCTGTCACAGGATTTTTGCTATGAATGTACTTGAAAAAGTCTTTATTATGCATCTTTGCTTCCACAACAAGCTTTTTCTCAAATTCTCTCTTTGCCTGCCTTAACAATGCCTTGCATCTAACTTGCCAGTGCTTAGGTTGTTTCCAGCTTTCATCATTTGGCTCCTTTTTCCATTTCCTGAAAGATGCTTTTTTGGCAACAACAGTCTTTCTGACCTCACCTTTAAACCATGCTGGCAGTTTTTCTTAAAGCATGGAATACAGCTAGTCTGGGCTTCCAAGACAGTATTTTTAAACAATACCCATGCTTGATGTAAATCTTAAACCTTTGCAACTGCTCCTTTTAGTTTTTTTCTTAACTATTTTCCATATTTTATCATAGTCTTCCTTTTGAAAGTTAAAAGGTAATACTGTGGATTTCCTTGCCATCCTTCCATTTATTAAATCAAACATGATCATGCTATGATCACTATTTTCAAGTGGCCCCAACACCCTTATCTTTGCACAAGATCTTGTGTTCCACTAAGGATTAGGTCCAAAATGGCTTACCCTCTGGTCGGTCCATGAACCAGCTGCGCCAAGAAGCAGTCATTTATTTCATCTAGAAACTTTATCTCCCTGGCATGTCCTGCTATGACACTGACTCAGTCGATACCAGGGTAATTAAAATCACCCATTATTACTACTGTGCTGTAACATTTGTTAGCTTTCATGATTTCTTTGAGCATCATCCATTTGTTCATTCTGGCCAGGCGGTCGATAGTACACCCCCACTGCCATTGCCTTCCTGTTCCACTTTTTACATGGAAATTCAATCCATAGAGATTCTACAGTGAATTTTATTTCCTGCAAAACTTTAATCCTTTGTGACTCAATGCCCTCTCTAACATAGAGTGCAACCCCTCTACCAATTTGATCTGCTCTGTCATTACGATATATTTTGTAACCATGTCTCTGAAATACCAAACATATCTAACCTCCTATCTATCTAACCTCATAAAAAGAACCCCAGATGACCGACTCAGATGAGGTCGTTCACAAAAAACTAACTGTGCCTTCCGAGTTTCGTAAAACAAACATCATCACTAGTAATAGAGCCTTTTCCTTTGTTGCACCAATTCTATGGAATAAACTTCCAGACAAACTAAGAGCAGCAACAGACCTATCTACATTCAGAAAAGATCTCAAAACATATCTCTTTATGGACCATTTCAGAACTTCTGACTCCCATCAAATCCTTCCAACCTAAAGTAGTACTTATCATGTTTGAAAACCCATTTTATTCTCAACTTCCCCAATTTTACATGTGCTAGTTTACATACCTTGCACATAGACTGTATATAAGTTAAACAGCCAGAATGTTTACAACTATATAACTACTTTACTGCATGCTCTCTATGTTAATTTGTATTCTACTTCATGTTTAATTTAAAATGTTGTTTTACTGTAAACAGCTTGTTTAATGTAAAATATTGTTTTTACTGTAAACCGCTTTGATCTTTGTAAAGGCGGTATAAAAAAATGTTTAATAAATAAATAAATAAAATAAATAAACCTTTCATTTAATGCTATATATTCTAACTCTCCCATCTTATATTTTAGACTTCTAGAATTTGCATACAAGCATTTTAGAGGCTGTATTTTATTCATATTAATCTGGCTATCGGTAGGCAGTGGTAATTTGGAATCTTTAAGCTTTGTCTGCTCTATACTTAAGAGCATTTGGGTTACTTTTGTCTTTATTGGAACTTCTCTGTTGATATGCCCTAACTTCAATCTTTTGCTAGTATCCTTCAAGGATACATCATACCAAACCATGTGCTCTTGGGCAACTGTCGGCTTTCCCCTATTATCTATTTGAAAAGCTGCTCTATCTCCCTTTTAAAGGTTAATGCCAGCAGCCTCTTTCCCCTATTATCTATTTGAAAAGCTGCTCTATCTCCTTTTTAAAGATTAATGCCAGCAGCTTGGTTCCATCCCGGTTAAGATGGAACCTATCCCTTTGGAAAAGCCCCTCTTTTCCTCAGAATGTTCCCCAGTTCCTAACAAATCCAAACCTCTTTTCCTTGCACCATCGTCTCATCTATGCATTGAGACTCCGGAGCTCTGCCTGCCTTTTGGGTCCTGCATGTGGAACGGGAAGCATTTCGGAGAATGCTACCCTGGAAGTTCTGGATTTCAGCTTCCTACCTAAAAGCCTAAATTTGGCCTCCAGAACCTCCCTACCACACTTTCCTATGTCATTGGTACCGACATGTACCTAGACAGCAGACTCCTCCCCAGCACTATCTAAGACCTTATCTTGGTGATGCGTGAGACCAGTTAGACCAGGCAGGCATGTTACCAGGCGATCCTCATGTCCATCAGCCACCTAGCTATCTACAAGCCTAATGATCAACTATAATGGCTGTCCTAATCCTTCCCTCGTGGGCACATGGCCTGGAGAAGCCTCCTCAGTGCAAGAGGGTTTTACATCACCTGGAGGATAGGTCCTAGCTACAGGATCACTTCCTGCCACACCTGTTACGTGACCTTTCTCCTCCATGGCAACAGGGATGATGCCAGACTGGAGGTGGGACTTCAGTACTACATCCCTGTAAGTCTTGTCTATGTACCTCTCTGTCTTCCTTATGTCCTCCAGGTCTGCTACTGTAGCCTCCAGAGATTGGACCCGTTCCCTGAGAGCAAAGAGCTTCTTGCACTTAGTGCACACGTAAGACCCCTCACCAACTGGGAGAAAATCATACATGTGACACTCAATGCAAAAGACTGGAAAGCCCCTATCTCACTGATGGACTTCTGTCTGCATCTTAGTTTTAGGGTTGTGTTTGGGTATTTATGTTGTTTTCTTACTAAGGTTTGCTGGGGATACTTATACTAATAAAACTATATCTAATATGATTAATGGACTTTGTTCACCTGAAGCTTAATTAATCTCAGGTCCTTTATGTTTACCTGATGAGGATAAATAGCTGCACTTGAGAGTAAATATGGCACCTCCTTACCTTTAAGAGGTTTAAGCATTTTTAAAGCTAAGATTGTCCCAGAGATAGGTGGGAGTCAGGAGGGAGGGAGGAAAGACAACTTATTAAAAGCTGGCTGCTACACGGTACCCTTTCCTGTGCTTCTAAAGTAATCTGTGATAAATTTCCTGGGTGATTCACACAGACCTTGCTTGGATAGAGGGAGTCTTTCAAAATGCCCCTTTGATCTGTCACTTGGCATTAACACTTATTTAAAACAATTTCACAGGTCTCTTGCCCCCTATCTAGAAGGCCTCTTTGTAATTGTTTCTACAAACTATTTATTGCTCAAAGAATACTGACCCTGTTTTTCCTTTTATGCTAAGTTGTACTCTGATTTGATTTAAATTAAAGCTCTTTTCCGATACTAAGCCCTGACTGAATATTAAATTTAAACTAAAAGCTCTCTGCTGGGCTTTAAATTTAACTGAAAACCCTCTGCTGGGTTTTAAATTTAATTGGAAAATCCTCTGCTGGGTTTTAAATTTAAACTGAAAGCTCTCT
Organism: Ichthyophis bannanicus; assembly: GCA_033557465.1. NCBI lineage: Eukaryota > Metazoa > Chordata > Amphibia > Gymnophiona > Ichthyophiidae > Ichthyophis > Ichthyophis bannanicus. Next base: position 743,578,610 of record CM066035.1, on the reverse strand, counting down.
ACTGGGTTTTGATTTTAAACTGAAAGCTCTCTGTTGGGTTTTAAACTTAAACTGAAAGCTATCTGTTGAGTTTTTAAATTTAACTAAAAGCTCTTTGTTGATACTAGGCCCAGACTGATTTAACAAATACACTAGATTCTTTTTTAGATTTAGAAAAAATTCCAGAAGTAAATACTTACCAGATCTCTCTATAGAAGTAGCAGTCCTTTTTTGTAGTCCTTCAAGCATTTCCTATTTCTCACAAGAAACAAGAAGTGTTTGCTGCTGCCTTTAGAAATGCTGTGGTGCCAGTGGCTTGTAAGGTAGCACAGCTGCAGAGTAAAGAAAAATGCTCCTGCGACTGTGTAAGTTGAATGTAAAAGGAGAGGAGAAGACTGACACTGGGGAGAGGAGGCTGGTTGGGACTGCAGCTGATATGGGGTGGGGAGGAGCTGATGTTCGGGATGATACTGGGATTAGATGTGAGCTGACCCTGGGGGTTACTGGGATTGGAAGGAGGCTGACACTGGAAGGGGGAACTGGGATTGGAAGGAGGATGACACTGAGAGGAAAGGGGAATGGAAGGAGACTGACACTGAGCGGGGGTATGTGGGGAGTATTGGCAGACAAAAAGATAAGATATATTATGTTATTTATGCCTAGGAGAAAGTCTTCTGTTAGTCCCTCACAACAGAGTTGGTGGGACCTTCTGGTAATGACCCAGAAGAGAGACAGAGGTCTGTGGTGATATATTTAGGGCCCGATTCTGTAAAGCACCGCAAGCCATCCTGTCCTTATTCCACATTCCTCTCTCCCCACATGCACAGAGACGCTGTGCAGGGAGAACAGGATGGGGGTGGCATGGGGATGGAGTGCAGGCAAAGCATGGACAGGTCAGGCACCTGGATGTACAGGACTGTTTGACCTGAATCAGAGGTGGAATAAGCACGGGGGACCCCTTCTCACCAGCCCAGCAGCACCCCTCCCCCCCCAGAGCAATGACTCAGTTGAAGGTGAGGCCCCGCTGCCCTATTCTGGCCTTGCCGGATCCTGCTGAGGTATTCAAAACAAATTATGGGTGTCAATCATTTGTCATACCGCCAGGGGGTCTCAGACTTTTTAGCGCAACAGTCAAACAGTATAAAAATACCGTCAATAGCGCTCTTAGCATCAATGACTCCTCTGGGGTCTATTTTTTCATCAATTCCTCCACCAAACTTATATATCTATAGAAATCCACACATAAATACAAATGCTTATCTTTTTTGGCATTCCCCAACGCCACCTCAGGTGCCCATTTCAACGTTTCACACTAAACAGAGTTTCTTCAGGGGGTCTGTAAATAAAAACAACATTCTTTTATACGCTATTTCCCACGACATTCTATCTTCCATATCAAGTCTGTTGAGCCTAAGGGTACACATACTAGCTTTTAGCATTTGAAACTGATGCTGCCCGCGTTCTGGTACATAACTTCTTCTTGATGACTTCTGTAAAACGCCGCGTATGCGATCTAAACTCCTATCCCTGGTATTTAAACGTTACGGTGATGATGTCATCCTATGACGTTCACCATTAATAAGAATCTCTCTAAAACGTTTTGGGTTAAATAAAGTGCACGTGCTACATCTTAACTTGAGTCATATGGTTTGAAGGAAAAATCCATCGTGTTTCAAACTGCCCCATAAAAAATTAGTGATGGACGGGGCACAACTAGCCCCCATTGCTATACCTGACACCTGATGGTAAAGTGTTTGTTTCAAACAAAAATAATTTTGGAAAATCACTAAAAGGGCTAACTTAGATAAAAAACACATAGATTCCTTTGATAAGTCACCTCGCTGTTGCAATACTGACAATACTGTCTCAAAAGCCCCTTCTTGTGGTATACTTGTGTATAGAGCTTTAATATCAAGAGTGACTAAAATAATCCCCGGATCCACTGCCCACCTTGCATGTTGATCCAATTTTTCTAAAAAATCTGAAGTGTCACGTAGGTAGGATGAAATCTCAGGAAGTAATGGTCGAAGGTATGAGTCAAGAAAAATAGACAAGGTTGCCAACACAGTACTCTTCGTGGAAACAATAGGTCTCCCGGGGGGGTTATTTAGATTTTTGTGAATCTTTGGAACGAGATAAAAACGAGCCCCAGACGGGACCTTCACATTCAAAAAAGACCACTCTTTTTTAGAAATGATCTTTTTTTGCAAAGCCGCCGATGTGATTTCACCAATCTGGGTCTGAAATTCTTTCGTAGGATCTTCCTCCAACAAACAGTAAGTTTTGGGGTCTGACAATTGCTGCACAGCTTCCTCAATATAATCCTTTCGATTTAAAAGCACCACCACTCCCCCCTTATCTGCCCTACGAATAACAATGTCTGTGCGAGCCTTCAGTTCAATCAATGCCACTCGCTCCCGGACAGATAGGACACTCTTCAAATACATGTTCTGTTGTTCTAAAACCTCTAGATCCTTAAGGACTAATTCTTTAAAAATCATGATGGCCGGATGTATTGGACCTGGCGGTGACCAAGTTGACTTAAGCGGTAGAGGCATTCGATGATCCACTACCTGTCTAGCTCCTATTGTAAATCGTTTTGATGCATTGGCGAAGTAAGCTTTCAAATTTAACTTTCTTATTAAACCCTCAAAGTCTACCCGAAATTGAAAGGGATCATAAACAATAGTCGGGACAAAGGAAAGGTCTTTCTCTAAGATGTTTTGTTGATCTTGAGACAGAACCACATCAGATATATTAATTACTAAATTGTCCTTTACTCGTGGCCGTTCCTGTGTCGTTAAGTGTGTCGTTCGCGATATTTCCCCCTTGTTTTTGTTTCTTCGGTTTTCTTTTTCTTTTCTTTGTCGGATTCTAAAAAATCCTCTCTGGACGAACTGCTGGAATCCCTTTCACTGGAATCTTCAGATGTTGTATCAAAATTTACCTTCTTCCTTCCTATCCTACTTTTTCTTTTAAAATCCATCCAAGGATAGACATAACCAGTTGTATAGTCATTATAATCACTCTGAAGTTTTTTAGATTTAATAAGTTTAACTTCCCGTTTAAGTGTCTCAAGTTGATTTTTCCCAGCTTCCAATTTTGATAAAAAATTATCCTCTGATTCTTTCTCTTTCAAAAAAGCGATCATTCTGTCTTCCTCATTATGATATTCCTCCAGAACCGCCTTTGTAGTTTCCGCAATCAGAACCATCAGATCTAGTAAACATTTATTCAATATCCGGTTCCATTTTTCAATGAAAATCGGATCTGAAATAAACTTACGGGGTTCTTTATAAATCCTCAATCCCCTCGGAATGTGTTGTCTGCTGACATATTCGATCATAGATAGTCTGTGTAGTTCTGATTTCACAATCTGTTTTTGCTTCTTAATTAAAGCCTCCCAAGTAGTTGCTGTCTCTTCCGGGTTTGTTGGTTCTGTTACTGTAAACGGCGTTTTTTCTTTACACAAAGCTGCAATGTGTTCCTGCGAATAGCTCAAAGTTTCACTCCAAACTCCTGGACCTGCCATTATTGTAAAATACAACTCTATTGAACGGTCTTTATCAGAGCACGGTATGTAACCAATATTCGTAATAAAAATGCTCCAGTATGACAATTCCGTGGTATTCAAAACAAATTATGTGTGTCAATCATTTGTCATACCGCCAGGGGGTCTCAGACTTTTTAGTGCAACAGTCAAACAGCATAAAAATACTGTCAATAGCGCTCTTAGCATCAATGACTCCTCTGGGGTTTATTTTTTCATCAATTCCTCCAACAAACTTATATATCTATAGAAATCCAGAATGTTGTGGGAAATAGCGTATAAAAGAATGTTGTTGGTTTTTTTATATATTTTATTTTATAACCACCATCAAATACAATACAGAAGATATACACATCTCCAAGAGGGGTAGGCTCTGATCCCCCCTCGGAATAACAACAAACAAAAGGAGTAGGTGGTAGATCAGTTTTTCCCCGTTAATATACCCTTTACCCCACCACCCGCTACCCTCCTCCCCCTCCCCCCTCAACCCTCAGCACACTCCCCTAACCTGAGAACCCTCCAAAGGAACAATTCCACTCCACACCTCTCGTCAGTAACTCAGCTACCCACGTGTAGGATCTCATTGCGACATCTGGCACTTAGCTGTTGAATGTAGGGCTCCCATACCCGCATAAAGGTTGTCCAACGCTTGGCACTGCCCCGTGCCCCCCATCTCTCTGTTAACATCACCTGATGGAAGTAGTTACGCCACTCACCAAAAGTGGGTGGGCTGGGATCCCTCCAAAGGCGAAGGAAGGGACCCTTCCCCACCAAGCAGGCCTTGCGCACCAACAAGCGTTCCCCCTCTACCACCGGACAAGGAGGGTCCAGCCGATCGAGCACCACAAGGGCCCCAGACCAGTGCACCCGTCGCTGTAATAGTCGATTAAGAAAAGCACATATCTTGGCCCAATAGGAGCGCAATACTTTACAACCCCACCACATATGTAACAAGGTCGCCAATGGCTCTGCACACTTAGGGCAGCAGCCATCAGAGACCAAGCGGCTACGAAGCGCCATCCGCGGGGAAAAATGCACTCGGGTTACACATTTGAATTGTATTTCTCGCAAGCGGGTCTCCTGCGTCAGCCTCACAATCCCTTTTAGAGCTTGTCTGATTGGCCCGGGGGGTACTTCTTCTCCCAACTCCACTTCCCAAGCCACCTCGACCCCTCGATAATCACGGCCTGCAGTAAACAGAGCCAAACGCTTCTTGAGATCTTTAATCGACGGGGAGCTTTCCCCCCCTAACCCAAAAAATTCCAAAATTCGGGCGGACAGGTCAACATGTAACTCTTCGCGCAATAGAGAGGACACATAATGAGCAAGCTGTATATAAGCAAAGCAATGTTTAGTGGGCAAATCATACTCCCTACTCAAGGTCAAAAAAGATTTGCACTGCCCTGACGGCTCCACTACATGTCCTACATTCCGAATTCCCCGATCACTCCAATCCCGGAAGGTCACCGTATCTGAGCCCGGCGCGAAAGCAGCATTGCCCTGTAAGGGCAACCAACTAGAAACCTTCCAAGATGTATGCCAGTGGACATTAAGCTGTTTCCAAGTTTTTATAGCCGAGCCAATCAAATCACTCCACACTACATGGCCAGGGAGAGCCTGGTACGTCCCATGTAAGACTCCCAACAACGACAACGGCACCACAAAACCCTCCTCCAAAGCCCGAGGTGTATAGACGTCCGTCCCTCCTAACCAATCGCCAAGATGTCGAGCCTGGCAAACCAGAGCATAACCTAAAAGATCTGGAAGACCCATCCCCCCGTCCCGCCACGTCCCCAACATCTGCGACCAGGCAATACGCGCCTTCCCTCCCTTCCATAGAAAACGTCTAATAGTGGCTTCAAAGCGTCGCACATCGCGGCGCAACAACCAAACGGGCAAGGTCTGAAACCAGTACAACAGCCGTGGTAGGAGCATAATTTTAACCGCCGCCATCCTACCTGATAAAGAGAGAGGCAGAGGGTCCCATGCTTTCAACTGTACCTGCAGCCGTCGCAGTGATCACTCGAGGTTATGCACGTAAAGGGCTCGGGGATTACGGGTCAACACTATGCCTAGATAGGTAAATTCGTCAATCGCCCACTTAAGCGGAAAGGCTCCCACCCAACTCCCCTGCAGCTGAGCCGATACATCTAGGGCTTCTGATTTATCTTTATTGATCCGCAGCCCTGCAAGGCTACCAAATCTCATAAACTCCTCCAACAACTTTGGCAGTGACTGGGCGGGGGCAAGGAGGTGGACCAAAAGATCATCTGCAAAGGCGGAAAGTTTAAACACCTGAGAACCCATTCGTATTCCCTGGATCTCCTGGGAGGCTTCAATGGTCCGTATCAGAGGATCAAGTGACAAGACAAACAATAAAGGGGAGAGGGGGCATCCCTGTCGCGTACCCCGTTCCAAGGGAAAATCCTCAGAGAGGACACCATTGCACAAAACCCCAGCTGTCGGCTGGATGTACAAACTCTCCACCATTCCACAAAACTTAACTCCCAAACCGTAGCACGGGAGAAGATCACGCAAGTATTGCCAATCCACCCTGTCAAAGGCCTTTTCTGCGTCAAAGCTGACAAGCAACGACGGTAGCCGATGGGCATGCACCCATTCCAGAGAAGCTAAGATCTTACGCAGATTCCGGACGGCATAGCGCCCTTTAACAAACCCCACCTGCGAATCATGCACTAACTGCCCTAAAACTGCTGCCAGCCGCATTGCCAAAATTTTTGCATTTAATTTGATATCGAAATTAAGCAAAGATATAGAACGATATGATCCCACTAACAAGGGGTCCTTACCCGGTTTAGGAATCAACATAAGGTGGGCATGATTACGTCCCCAACGAAAAGCCCCCTGTTCCGCCCACTTATTAAAGACCTCCGCCAGGACAGGGCTCACAGACTCGTCCAGAAGTTTATAAAATTCGGCCCCCAAACCATCTGGGCCAGGCGCCTTGGTACAGCTAGCTGCCAAAATCGCGGAGTGTAACTCCTGCGAGGTTATAGGCTGTTCCAACATCTCCCGCTGTTCAACAGTAAGCTGCGGTATATCCAACCCTTTCAAATAGTCCCCCAGCTCCATGGTGGATGTAGGTTGTGCCTTATATAAATCCTGAAAAAAGTTCCGAAAAACCCGAGCAATTGCCACGGACTCCTTTTGCAGGTGGCCCTGATCATCTCGGACGGCTGCCACTAACGAGGAGCCCCTCTGACCCTTCAAACATCGGGCTAACAACTTCCCCGGCTTATTCCCATAACAATGCAGCTGATAGCGATAATAAAGGATGGATTTTCTGGCTCTCTGATGTAACAGCTCATTGAGATCCACCTGAGCTTCCCAGAGCCTTTTCTTATTCGCGGCCGTCGGACAACGCACACAGAGCTTGCGCAAGCTGGTAGCCAGGCGCTCCAACCCGATTATTCGCTCCGCTATTAACCGACGTTTCCGGGCTGCAAAGCCAATGATATCGCCACGTAACACTACTTTTGCCGTCTCCCACACCAATTCAGGGTCCGCACTATGACACTGGTGGTCACTCATAAATTCCTTCCATCGCTGCTTCAAAAAATGTTGGAACCGAACATCCTGACACAACCCCATGGGAAGTCGCCAAAGTCGCGCCCGGGCATTGTCCACCCCCCACTGCAGCTCCATCCGGACCATTGCATGGTCAGATATCTCTAGGGGGCCAATCCGCACCTCATTCGTATGAGTAAACAAATCCCCCGACACTAAGATGTAATCAATTCGCGCACTGGATTTGTGGGTAAAATCCCTTTCTAAGGGGTGTAATAAGCGCCAGGGGTCGACCAAGCCCAGTCTACCATGAAAACGCTGCAGCAGCCGAGTCGTGGGGATCCGGTCTCTCGCCTCCCCTCCCCGAGAGGTGTCAAGGTCTACATCCAAAACCCCGTTAAAGTCCCCCGCGAGAAGCAGCAGTTGTTCCGGAAGCTGCTCTATTCTAGAGGCCAGGTCATTATAAAAACTGGGGTCCATCACATTAGGACCATATATATTCCCAATAATTACTGGTTTCCCCTCTAGTCGGCCAGCCAGCAAAAGAAATCTCCCGTCCTCCGCAGTGATAGCCTTTTCCAAATCAAAACGGATTCGCTTGTGGAAGAGGATGGCTACTCCTCCTTTCTTCCCCTTCGCTGGAGCTCCCCACACCTGCCCCACCCAGCTTCTATGGAGTTTACTGTGCTCTTCCTCCGTCTGGTGTGTTTCCTGCAGAAGGGCAACATCGCACTGCTGTCGGGCCAGGGCCTGCAAAATTTTATATCGCTTTATTGGATTCCCCAACCCACAGACATTCCAGGTAATAATCTTCAGAGGCATGGGGCAGTGCCAAGATCCAGCCAAGCAAGAAACTCCAAGCGCAGTAGAGGAGCTCCCCCAGCCTGGAGCCCCCCCTAACAGCTAGCAAGAAAATATAGTGCCACCTACAAATAAACAGTGGAGTGTGCGCTATCCTACCCCCCCACCTCTCTCCCCCTCCTACCCACCTCCCCCCCTCCTCCCCCCCCCACCCCAAAGCTATCAAGTCCACCCATCAGGCTGGACAACTTCCCTAAGGCAGTCGAGACTGCCCCAAACTTCCCCGAATCCAACAGTGAACCTAACTGTCTTGTAGAATTCCATTCTCTTCCTATCCACCACAATATGGATATCGCATTGCTCTCCACCTACCCCCCCTCCACTCATCCCGAAACCAAGCACTCCCTGGTCTACTCCATTAACTATTAGCACTAAATACCCATCCGGCTCCTCCCCCCTACCCCATGACCCAGCCATACTTTGCCCCCTAGGTCTTCTGCCCCCTCCTCCCCAGGTCTAGAGCCCTGCAACTCTCCTCCATATCGACCCTCCAACCAATGCTCAATATGTCTATATTTCACCTCCATAGCCTCGTATATCACTCCTTCCCAAAGCACAGCCTAGGCCCCCATTGCAAGCCTGTCCCCCCACACCCCTAAGCCCCGGTTCAGTGGGGCTGCCACATTGTTGCTCCAAGGATGACATAGGGGGGCGCCATCAAGCCGTTATAGGCCACCGCAGAAAGATAAACGAAACATCAAGAAAATATTATAGGTATAGCTTAAACAATCCACACATCCCCTCATTCCACGCTTACACCCACACACGCATCCCCCCCCCACATTCATCTACCCCATTCAGCCCCATCTACCTATCAGCATCCCCCCTAACAGGTACAATCTCCAGGGTGAGAGCCGAGGGACTGCAGGACTCGTCTCCTCACTCCCCTCTAGGGGCCTCGCCCAGAATTGCCCTCCCCCCAGTTCAGTCTATCAAATGCGGCTTAAGTTCCATTAGAACATGTGGCGGTGAGGACCCTCCCCCCACCAGCATCCAGCCAACCAACCCATAGCCCACCCCTTCCCCCAGCTCCTCACCTTCGGGCTTTAGGTAAAGAAGTAACTCGCGAGGCACATCTCTCCCTCCTTCTCTGTGCCTCGCCCCAGCATGAGGGACAAAAGAGGGACGGGAAGGCACGTGAACATTACTCATAGTTACAATTGACAAAATAATAAACCCCCCTCCTCCAGGCCCACAACAGACCCTCACCTGGCCACACAGTCAAACATTCCATTCACCCAGCGCAAACAAGCAGGAAACTGCACATATGGTTGCTCAACGGAACAATTGAAACACAGTAACAGTTTAACAATGTCGCCATCTTAACAGCTCAGACAAGGGAGCAGTGGAAACAGTGTGGCTAAATGTAACAGGCCACAACTGAAACAAGCCAGGAAATTAAACAGTGTTACACTGAAATCAAAGACGGCTTAGCTGCTATAGTCCAGATCCAAAGCAGTTCCTTAGGCCCCTCTCCCTCAGCAAAACAGCCAAACGCCCGTCACACTGGCAATACAAAATTCACGAGGGCGATGCAGCCGGGGCGCCCAGGGTGTCCAGCAAAGCGGCAGCCGCTGCCGGTGACGTCAAGTAGCGGGTCTGTCCCTGGACCTCCACCCGAAGCCGGGCAGGATATAGCAGCGAAAATCGCACTCCTTTATTCAGTAGTTGCGTACAGATCCCCAAGAAGGCCCGGCGTTGCTGACTAACTAGGGCCGAGTAGTCCTGGAACACGAGGATCGGTTCCGAGTCCTGCTGATGCATCTTTCGGCCCCGCGCAGCTTTCAGCACAGCCTCTTTTTGCCGGTAATCCAAAAAGCGCGCGATAACCGCTCGTGGCCGCCTCGCTTGGTCTCTCCACTGGCCAAGTCGATGCACGCGCTCCAACTTTACGGGGTCCGTGCTCTGGCCTTGCAACAAGTTTTCAATCCAGGTCTGTAAATAACCAAAAAGGGCGCCATCCACCACGCTCTCTGGAACCCCGATGAAGCGTAGGTTCTTGCGCCTCCCTCGATTTTCCAGCTCGTCCAGCTTGTCACCCTGCTGCTTAACCAGGGTCTCCAAGGCCTCCACTTTAGCTGTTAGGGAGTGCTGGGTGTCCTCCACGTCCGAGACTCGGGTCTCTACTTGGTCCAGCCTTCCGGTAAAGTCAGTAAAATGTTGGCTGACAGTCTGTATCTGGTCCGCTAGGTCCTGGAACCGGGTATCCAGCGCCTGGACCACCGCGGCGCTCACCTCCGTGACCAGGTCTGGAGTACCACCCGATTTTGGGCTAGCTGGTGCTCCCTCCGCCATTTTACCCTCCGTGGCTCGCGGCTTCTCCCTTCGTGGCAGTTTCGACGCCATCGGGCTTCGTGTCAAAGGAAAAACTGCTTCCAGCACTAGATGACAAACCCCTTTAGTCTTAGAAAGAGGTAGTTGTGGTTAGCATCCACTTTTAAAATTTTTAAAGCCGATTTGCGGGGCAGATTACCCAGAGCTGATCTTGACTCACCCGATCAGCTCATTGCCCAACCGGAAGTCCAAGAATGTTTTTTTTATTTACAGACCCCCTGAAGAAACTCTGTTTAGAGTGAAATGTTGAAATGGGCGCCTGAGGTGGCGTTGGGGAATGCCAAAAAAGATAAGCATTTGTATTTATGTGTGGATGTCTATAGATATATAAGTTTGGTGGAGGAATTGATGAAAAAATAAACCCCAGAGGAGTCATTGATGCTAAGAGTGCTATTGACGGTATTTTTATACTGTTTGACTGTTGCGCTAAAAAGTCTGAGACCCCCTGGCGGTATGACAAATGATTGACACACATAATTTGTTTTGAATACCACGGAATTGTTATACTGGAGCATTTTTATTATGAATATTGGTTACATACCGTGCTCTGATAAAGACCGTTCAATAGAGTGGGATCCTGCTGAGGGTCAGCCAGTGGGAAACATGGTCAGAAGAGTGACCAGCCTGCGGAAGGGAGGGGGGCCTGGCTGTCCTGCTGCCTTAACATCTCCTATGGCCACTGAAGGGGCATGCCGGGCTGTCCCAGTGCCCGATCCCACTACTGTAGGGTCGTCTAGCTCCCGCGGTGCAGAATCGGTACAAAGGAGCCCGTTCTGCTCCAGGATTTCTGGATGGCTCGGATCTGCCCCTTCCTGGATTGGGCTCATTATATTTATTATGGATGGAAAAATAGAAAATATACTGACTAGCACTAGAAAATGAGATAAAAAGTTGTAGCAGTACTATGATTGCATAGTGGCAATCAATCACTGGATTAGCAACCAGAGGTCACAGGCTCATTCTGCACTTAGAAAATTTTGACTACTTACCATCCTCTGGATGAAGACACAAGACTGGTGCATTAGTTCTGCCAGATGGATGAATGCAGCTGATGTCTGAGGCAGTCTGGAAAAGCATGAGGTCCAAAGGAGGCAGCTAGGTAAACTATGCTGGCTTGAGCCTTAGGAGGCGAATTGTGTGAGAGTACCAAACTATACATGTGTCTGTGGGAGTCTTGGATTGTCTCACAGGGTTAGTGGAGCAGCCTTGTAATAACACAGAGGGTTTTTGTGCTTATAGAAACAGCAAGAAAAGAAAAGGCAAAATGGTCCCTGGTCCCTGGTCCTTCTGTGCATACTGTATTATTTTTTGTGATGAGTCCCTATCATCTTTTGTTGATTGTTTGGCATGAGATACTGCAAGGTAGGTGTGACAGGGTGATGCACTACAGGTCCCAGAATCCCTTGGATTAGGGATGGGAAGGCCCTGCCGCAAGAAAGCCCAGTTGGTGCAATTATGGAGAGAATACATGAGGAAGAATGTGGAGCTGATATTCCTCCCTGATAGGACGAGGAGGATATAAAGCAGCTTTCCAAGCACCCCAAGCACAACAGGGGGATTCCTCAAGTTGGGAGTCAGCCCCACATGAACTCACCACAGTTCCAGGAATGTTAGAACCTATGGAGCAGGGACAAGCAGAACCCTGGAATTGTAGCCTTGAGGACATGGAGTATTAGGAATCCAGATATTCAAATGTATGAGTTTCCTGAATTATGGTGGATTTGGACTGAGCCTAGGAATCCAAGCGGCAGGAGAAGGAGGTCTTCCGCAGAGGTACAGTAGTAGGAGGGAGCGGAAGCCAAAAACAACGGCCAAACACAGTTAGGTATATCCAAAAAACTTTATTCGCTGACCCAACTCACTCTGTGAGTGAGTTATTCGATATACTTCGCTTTTATTTATAACTATTTGTTTAAGAATCTGCTTATTATTGTCTTTCCTTTATGATGCAATCTATAACAGACTGTTTTATGTCTTTGGTTTTAATCAGATTCCTTATGTTTCTTATACTGTTTTATACATTGCATTTTCAGATGCTTTTTTACACATTCCCATTTTTCCCTCTATGCTACAATTACATCGGTACCTTTTTGATTTCTTAGTCTTATATTTTTTTAATTTGTTATCTATCACACAATCTGTACATGATTTTAAATGTTGCTCTATGCTTTGGTATATTTTATTTGTATGTTTTTAGGTACCTACATTTTAATATATATTGTTTTTTAAACATGTACCATCACATTCTAATGATTTTTTGTTTGTGATTATGTTTGTTATTTGGCACCTATATTTTAATATATACTGTTTTTAGAAACATAGAAACATAGAAATATGACGACAGAAAAAGACCACATGGCCTATCTAGCCTGTCCTTCCATATCAACAACTACAACAGTCCCCCTTTTTACCTTTAGAGATCCTCTGTGTTTGTCCCATGCTTTTTTGAATTCAGTTACTGTCCTCATCTCTACCACCTCCACTGGGAGACTATTCCACGGATCCACTGCCCTTTCCATAAAGAAATATTTCTGCATATCCCTCCTGAATCTATCTCCCTTCACCCTCATCCCATGTCCTCTCGTAGCAGAACTTGCTTTCAATTGAAAGAGGCTCGCTCCCTGAACATTAATGCCACGGAGGTATTTGAAAATCTCAATCATATCACCTCTATTCCGCCTTTCCTCTAAGGTGTACATATTAAGATCCTTAAGTCTGTCCTCATATACTTTATAATGAAGACCACTAATCATTTTAGTAGCCACCCTCTGCACCAACTCCATCCTGTTCACATCCTTTTGAAGGTGCGGTCTCCAGAATTGCACACTATACTCCAAATGAGGTCACACCAAAGACTTATACAGAGGCATTATCACCTCCTTTTTTCTGCTAGCCATTCCTCTCTGTATGTACCAAGCATCCTTCTAGCTTTTGCTGTCGCCTTTTCTACCTGTTTAGCTACTTTAAGGTCATCAGACACAACCATGCCTAGGTCCCACTCTTCTTTAGTGGACAAAAGTACTTCACCCCCTATACTATACTGCTCCCTTGGATTGCTGCAGCCCAAATTCATGACCTTACATTTTTTAACGTTAAATCCCAGCTGCCAAATTCTAGACCATTCTTCAAGCTTAGCTAGATCCCTCCTCATGTTATCTACACCTTCCTGGGTGTCTACTCTATTGCAGATTTTGGTATCATCTCCAAAGGGGGAATCCTTACCTGACAGCCCTTCCGCTATATCACTAACAAAGATGTTAAAAAGAATCGGACCAAGGACAGATCCCTGGGGCACACCACTGGTAACATCCTTCTCCTCAGAGTGAGCCCTGTTTACCTGTACTCTTTGTTGCCTACCACCCAACCAATTTCTAACCCAAGCAGTAACTTTAGGGTCCATCCCTAGGGTGCTCAGTTTGTTTATAAGTCTCCTGCGAGGAACAGTGTCAAAGGCTTTACTGAAATCTAAATATACCACATCTAGGGCTCTCCCTCGGTCCAACTCCCTGGTTACCCAGTCAAAGAAATCAATCAGATTTGTCTGACACAACCTGCCTCTGGTGAATCCATGCTGCCTCGGGTCCTGTAATCCGTTGGACTCCAGAAACCTCACTATTTTCTCTTTCAGCAGCATTTCCAATAATTTACTCACCACCGAAGTTAAACTAACCGGCCTGTAGTTTTCAACCACATCCTTACTTCCGCTTTTGTGTAAAGGCACCATATGAGCCTCTCTCCAGTCCATTGGCACCACGAGGCATTGAAAAGGTCAGTCAGTGGAGCTGCTAGAACATCCCCAAGTTCCCTCAGTATTCTAGGGTGTATCCCATCCGGTCCCATCGCTTTGTCTACTTTAAGTTGAGCTAGTTTCTCACGAACACAGTCTTCTGAAAATTGATCAAGATGTCCCTCGCTTCTGTTCCTGTTTGTGGGTGTTTTCTGAGGTCCTGCTCCTGGTTCTTCATCTGTGAACACAGAACAGAAATATTTGTTAAGCAATTCCGCTTTATCCTTATCAGCTTCTACATATTCCTCCCCTGCACCCTTGAGTCTGACAATACCACTTTTGCCCTTCCTCTTCTCACTAACATATCTGAAAAATGTCTTATCCCCTCATTTTATTGCATTGGCTATTTCCTCTTCCTTTTGAATCTTTGTCTTCCAGACTATTTTGCTAGCTTCTCTAACTTCTTCCAAATACAGATGCCTATCTTCCTCTCTCTATGATCTTTTGTATTTCATGAAGGCCTCCCTCTTTTTCTTCACTTTTTCAGCTACTTCTTTCGAAGGCCATAGTGGTCTCCTTTTCCTTTTACCTTTATTTACCATTTTAACAAAAAGGTTGGTTGCCGTTAAAATATCCCCTTTCAGTTTTGCCCACTGTTTTTCTACATCCCACAGCTGTTCCCATCCCACTAATGACTCCCTGAGGTATTGGCCCATCATGGCAAAGTTAGTCTTCCTAAAGTCTAAGATCCTCACCTTTGAATGGATTCTAACAGCCCTAGTCCTAATACTGAACCACACCATCTGGTGATCACTGGATGCAAAATGATCTCTCACTACAACATCAGAAACACTTTCACCATTGGTAAGCACCAAGTCCAGTATGGCCCCTTCACGTGTGGGGTCTGTTACCAATTGCCTGAATAGTTCTCCCTATAGAGAATCCAGGATCTCCTTACTTCTAGATGATACTGCAGCAGGAATGTGCCAATCAACATCTGGCATATTGAAATCTCCTGTCAGTAGCACTTCCCCTTTCCTAGCAATGCTGCGTATGTCTTCAATTAACTCTCTGTCCATCTCTTCTTCTTGTGAGGGAGGTCTGTATATCACACCAATGCAAATAGATTTCTCTTTCCCTCTTTCTAGTTTAACCCACAATGCCTCCTCTCTCCCTTTTAAGCTCTGTAATTCCAAAGCTTTAGTAGTAGTTTTTACATATATTGCCACGCCTCCTTCTCTTCTTCCTACACTGTCCTTTCTGAATAAAGTTTAGCCAGGTATAGTTACATTCCAATCATGGTTTTCTGTGAACCATGTTTCTGTAACTGCCACTAAATCCAAGTCAGCCACTCCCACCAAAGCTTCAACATCAGGGATCTTATTTCCCATGCTACGGGCATTTATACACACTGCTTTCCATATGTTACCCCTATTACCCATTTCCATAAAGGTATTTAATGTATCACCTACCTGGGGGCTTTCTTCACCCATCCCCAACAAATCTAGTTTAAAGCCCTCTTCAGTAGATTAGCCAGTCTACTATGAAGACGCGTTGACCTTTCTTGGACAGATGGATGCCATCCCTGCTCTGCAACCCTTGTAACTGCATCCCATGGTCTAGGAAACCAAAACGCTCTTGATGACACCATCCACGCAGCCATGCATTCATCTCCAGGATGTGAGCCTCTCTGCCTTGGCCTTTACCTTCAACAGGGAGGATTGAAGAGAACATCACCTGTGCACTGTCGTGAAGTGCAAGGTTTAGAACCAAGGGAGGCAGAGGATTCACTGCAAAGTGAAACCAGAACTGTCAGTGCTGAAACAAGCATGGAGGGTTGGCATGGAAACCCTAAACAAAGAACGTCACAGAGTGTTAGGGAACGCCCATCCCCTGAGCTAGCTCCTGCCTCATCAGGGAAGTGGGAACACCTGGTGGGAGGTGTGGCTCAGCACAACGGAGAAAGAAACTTAGATAAAAAGCCTTTAGTTAAATATAGGACGGAAAGAGAAAAGGAGAAAGAGAAGGAGAAAGTCACAGACATAGTCTCAGATACGGAGACAGAAGGAAAAGGCAGCACAGCAAGCGTGGAGAAAGCTGAAAGAAGGAGAAAACCAGAGAAAGATAGATACTCCGAGGGCAGCCAAGGTCTGTGGCTGAGAGAAGGGAAAAGGGAAAGAAATCCCAATTCCACTCGGAGGAACTTCTCAGAGGAAGAGAGCTGGGGAAGATATTCAAGTCCAGTTCCTAGGGAGCAGTGCTCAACTACAAAAAGCACTGGGGATTTTTACTATCCAAAAAGCAGAGACGTTTACTCTGGGAACCAGAAAAGACAACCACGCTGTGCTCACAACAGACAGCCTGCAGGTAAAGCTTATTTCCCTGATACCAAGCTTTTATCAAAGGGGAGAAAAAAGTTTTACCAACCTTTTTGTAGCCAAGGGAGATTCCTGGGAGAAAGCAATTCTAAAGGCAGACACAGAATTCCCTGTAGCCAAACAGAAGAGGGAAACGTGTATCCTTTTAATTACAGAGGGCTGTGTGCACAGGAAGCCAAACACCCAGACTCACAGAGCAGGGTGGGGGAAGGGAACCCTGTAATTGGAACGGAGAGGTTTGCGTGGCAGGCAGAAGAACCCTCTCTAAGGGACCTTAAGGAAGAAGGTGATCATATGCAGTGGGACCCTTATCAACCCCCTGAGTCCGAAGTGTTTATGGACTGCTCTTATATGGTGGCAGACAATGTGCAGTCCCTTTGTTAATAATACTGGATTTTGCTGAAGGAAGAAAAACAGCCAAAAGAAGTATTTTGGAGGGAAACTGTTTTATTCTTTTGATTCCGTAACAGCTGAAGATAAGCATTATTTAAGTTGCCTATTTTGGTTCACATCAGGAGTATGGTTTCTTTGTAAATATTCTTTGTTCATGGTCATCAACATCCAACCCCGGGAGGGGCAATAAATCCTAATTTAACCTGAACCACTTGTGCACAACTTGGACTCATTCTTACTACTGTAGGACTACATTACCCAGGAGGCCTTTCCAAAACCTCTATTTAAAGTTCACAGTATAAGAAACACAACTACCCACTTGCCTTACCCACGCTAAATGCCTCTGGGAGGGTGAGTGGTGACAGCACCTAACTGCTTCACCCTCTGTCCCAGAGCCATGAAGTCACTTTTGATACATTTCGAGGTATATCTGGCAGTATCATTTGTTCCAACATGGATTAGCAACATTGGGTAATAGTCAGTGGGCTTGATGAGTCTCGGCAAACTCTCTGTAACATCTTGGATTTTGGCACCAGGCAGACAGCATACCTCTCTGGACATCAAGTCTGGTCAGCAGATGGACGCCTCAGTACCCCACAGAAGAGAGTCTCCAACCACCACTACCCTTCGCTTCCTTGTGGTCAGTGATTCTGCAACTTTGGTGTACTTGAGCTCTGGTTCTTCCCTTTCCAGGGATGCTTTCACCTCCTCCACTTCCAGGGCTGCATAATGGTTCTTCAATTCAAGGGCTGGAGAAGTTGGATTGGTGATTTTGCAGGCCCTGGTGACTTGTGTCCAACCATCAACATTCTGATGGCACCCATCTTTTCCTCTGCTGGAGAGCTTGGTTGCTGCAAGAAGCATCTCATCAATGCACTTCTCACTGTCTTGAATGCTCCTCAGCCTCGCCACCTCCTCTCTGAGTTCCTCCACCAGTTTCCTCAGAGCTTCAGCATGCAGGCACCATGCACATGGAACCGGTCCTTCAACTGGCATTAGGACCTCTGTCTGGACAGAAGCAGAAGCTGTAATGGGGGCAGCAGCTTTAGCGATATGATTTTTCCCAGTCATTGTTCTGTTTGTGGAGCTTAGGTATCTGTTAAAGCAAAAGAGAGAGATCTACCAAGTACCAGCCGGTTTCCCAGCTGTCCTTTCAGAGAAAAAGCAGTTAAATCTCTTTAATTATATTCAAAATGTGCTGGTCCAAGTCTCTGTGCTTTGTTAAATGGGGAGGTGCCCTATAAAGCAAGACTGCTCACTAGGGGTGGGTGGGAGTCGGGGTGGGTAGGGAGGGACCTAACACCTGATTAGGTGTCAGCAGTTCCCAAAGCTGAGGAGGTTACTAGAGTTCAACAACCTACTCTGCTCAAGGAAATTTCTACTAAAGCACCAAAAAGAAAGTTTGCTTTAAAAATATACAAAAAACCCTTTTAAGAGCTCCCAGTCAGAGAGCTAGCAATTTAATAAAAATAAACCCTCAAATCCTTACTGTTGGTTGATCTGTAGAGCCCTCTTAGGAAAGCCTCAACAGGGCAGGGCACTGAAGACTTTTATGCAGGCCTCAGCTGCTCTCAGGTAATCAGGCCCCCTAACTCCTGATTAGGTGTCAGCAGTTCCCAAAGCTGAGGAGGTTACTAGAGTTCAACAACCTACTCTGCTCAAGGAAATTTCTTCTAAAGCACCAAAAAGAAAGTAACTTTGCTTTAAAAATATACAAAAAACCCTTTTTAATGTGTATTGTCACATTTTAATGATTTTTTGCATATCAAGTGTTGTTATTTATGTTTTTTCTCTTGATTATACTATGTATTACTTATGAAATGTAACTTTCTTTGGCATCACTTGCATATTGTGATAAGGAGAGCTGTGTGGATTGAATGGAATGTGAGAAAAGTGAGGAATACACCTTTAAAAGCAGAGGTAAACAAGGTTCCCATAGAAACCACAAGCTACCGAAGCATGCAGTAGCTAGAGCTAAGCCCTGCCCTAGCAGTGATGTAAGAGCTAGTTTGAGCCCTAACAAATCTCACATGTGCAGCAAGGAGGGTGTGGCTGGAGAGAAGCACCATTTTAAAGCTGTTTCAGAGTTTTGTAGGGAGGAGCCCGGCAGAGACACAGGTACAGTCTCTGAGCTTACCAGAGACATAGTGGAGAGAGAAGGAGAAGTGGAGACTGCTGATTCTTATTCTCAGAGAGCACTGGAACCAAAGCTGAAGCTGGTGCCAAAGCACCCCAGTGAGGAGAAACTGGAAAGGTTTGACTCCAGGTGGGGAAACAGCTCTGATAGCAAGGGAAGCAATATACGTTAGGAAGGTGCGTTTGCTTCAGTTCCTAGCAAGGGCTGTGCTGAGGACGTTGTCAGAGAGCTGAGGTTAAGCGCTGAACAGAGTGCTGGCAGAAACGCAGTGAAAGCAGCTCCAAGCAGAAGTAAAAGGAGTTCAAGTAAGTCCAATGAGACAGCACTAGAGGCTGTTGAAAAGCTGTTGCAAGAGAGAAAGGCTCATTCCCTAAGTAATGTGGGTGCTGACCAGAAAGAACAGTTTTTAGGAAAACTTCAGAAGCTTCTGCACAATATCAAGTTTAAACCCTGTGATAAAGGCTCCCAGGAAGACAACCCAATTGAACCTTGTGAAGACATGCAAGTAGATGTTTATGAGACACCTCTTGATAATGACGTAATTGAAATGGATTGCTCGTTTTGTAAAACAAACAGCTTGAACATGTGCTAGGCTCATGCTGTGAGAAGAAGTTTGCATAGCCTGTGTGTTAAGTTGAAAGGGAAAGAACTGTTGCTGAAAACTTTAAGTTTACCTGATGTAATAACCAGCCGTAACTGTGAAGGGCATTTATCTAGGAGGAGCCTGAGAACAGCTGCTGTGTAGAGAATACTTCTGAGTTTGATGTTTCAGCCTAATTTGGTCCTGATATTCTTTACTTTGGAGAAAGAATCCTTGTCTTGTGTTGCGTTATGAATTTGATGCGAGGGGGAAACCCAGAATAAATATCTTTGTTTGCCTTGAACACCCCGTGTGGTCAAACTACTTTGTCTGAAAAGTGATAGAAACTACAAGTCCCAGCATCCATTGCTGGAAACCAAGTCTTGGGACATTACTTAAAGGCAAATAAGGCAGCCCTTTTGCCTACCAGCCATTGGCCTAGGCAGGGGGTCACGACAATATACAAGACATATAGTATGCCATATTTATCCTTTTGGTGTGTTTACCATATAAATTATTTCCCTTATGAGTGTTTAAGATGTTACATCTTTTTCTTTTTGTCTATTCATCCACCACAGATTGGGAAGAGTGGTTTGTTCCACCCTCTTTTTGATGTTGCTTTTTGTCCTCTTTGGTAATGTATTATACTTCTTTTGTATGTCTTTGATTGGTTATTAATTTATATTACAAATGTTCATATTTTAATTTTATGTCTGTGTCTGTCCTGAAGAAGGCCTCCGGCCGAAACTTTTTAGTTGGGTCCACGAATAAAGTTTTTTGGATATACCTAACTGTGTTTGGCCGTGATTTTTGGCTTCCGCTTCCTCCTCCTACTGAGCCTAGGAATACCTAGGGGAGGTATAGGCAGATGACTTCCCCAACCCTTCTCCAGCCATTGAGGAGTCAGAGTTTGCTCAGGTTTGCAATAGTGGTTTAAAACAATGGAATGGACTGAACTATTGATTAACTGTCTTGGAATAAATGGACTGTTAATAGCTGAAAGGATATCAGAAAGAAGCCCTCTTGACAGGGGAGCCATTGAGAGACTGGTCACACTGTGTCGGATTCAGGAAGGTGTATTTGGCTAACTCTGGGCAGTGGACTGGGAGGAAAACCCAGACAGGCTCACTTTGAGGCTTTACTTGTTATTACAGAGACTGCTCATACATTAACCATGGTTTGTTTTGTTTTTCACTTGTTGCTGCCTGATGACTGTTGGAGTGGCGGAGCTGGACTGTGCCCCAGTTGCGCCAGGCACTGTGTTAAGGTGGCCATGAGGGATTGATAGGCCGCTTGCTGGCAGCAGAGCACACGAAACCTTTGAAGCAGGTACTGCGTCTAGGACACCTTTCCCTCCCATGTAACGCATGCTGGACCCGGGTGTGTGACACAAGCGATAGTCGTCATGTGGTCATCTTGTGGACAAAGAGTCCATGGTGAGAAATGAAATGCAGTAGAAGATGGTATGCAGTCTCATATCTTGTTGCAAGTGTTCAAGGCCAGTAGAATAGTCTGTTGCTAAGAAAGGCCTAAGAAGCAGGTTCTCTTGCATGTTCTCTCGCACAATATCCACTCGAGCTTGAATATTGTATATAGTTAAAGTTTATATATAGTATAATGTTGACTGTACATAGTTATCCCTCTTACTCCATGTTATATATTCCCCTGTTCTCTTTAAACTCAATGTTGCCTGTATGCATTGCAGTATATTTTGTTCAATGTACACCGCGCTGATTTTAATAGCGCGGTATAGAAGAGATGTTAAATAAATAAAATAAATAAATAAATAAATGTAGGCATGGCATGCAACAATAGTCTTCTGTATGCAGACACACAAACACTTGGCAGGCAGTTGTCTGGAGCTTAGCAGGTCTGAGGTTTGGAACATAGCAGAAGTATCTGTAGCAGGAATCCATTTTGTTTGGTTCAGGCTTTTGGTTCAGATCAGGCCACAGGTACTGGAAATGGAAAGAGGCTTATGCTGGAAGGTACTGGGACTGGAAGGGGGCTGACACTGAGGGGCACTGGAACTGGAAGGAGGATGACATTTAGGGGGTACTGCAACGGGAATGGGGCTGATGCTGGAAGGTACTGGGACTGGAATGGGGCTGACATAGGAGGGGGTTACTAGGACTAGAAAGGGGCTGATATTGGAAGGTATTGGGACTGGAAGAGGGCTGATATTTGGGGGGTTGCTAGGACTGGAAGGGGGCTGACAGTGAGGGGGCTCCTGAGATTGAAAAGAGGCTGATGCTGAAAAGTCCTGGTACTGAAAGGAGGGGATGGGGGCATTTGGGGATTACTGGGACTGTAAGGGGGCTGGAACTTGGGATGTTGCTGTGACTGTAAGGGGGCTGATACTGAGGGGGTGCAGGGACTGGAAGGACGCTGACAGTGAGGGGAGTATTGGGACTAGAAGGAGGCTGACATTGAGGGGGTACTGAGAGTGGAAGGGAGCTAATGCTGGAAGGTAGTGGGACTGGAAGGGTTCTGACATAGGAGGGGGTTACTGGGACTGGAAGGGTCTGATATCCTGGGGGATGCTGGGACTGGAGGAGGGCTGATGCTGTTGCTACAACAGGAAATGGGCTAATGCAGGATGAACTGGAAAGGGGCTGAGATTGGAAGGGAACTGATGTTAGGGCTGGAGGGCTGATGCAGGTAGATGCTGGGATCAGGGTGGAAAAAAAGAGGTAGAAGTTGGGTGAGTGAAAAGGGAGAGGAGTCAGATACTCATTCGTGGAAGGGGGGAAGAAACGAGGTCATATATGGGAGAAGATTGAGGCGTGCTGTAAGAATGGATGCTAGGATAAAGATGAGGAAGGGCAGGTTAATGTACAGGGTGGCCCAAAAAAAGGGAGAACATCCCATAGCATATAAGTTATTTAAAAATTCAAAAAGACAGATGTAAACGATTGACAAATTTAAAAAAAAAAGATGGCGACCGGAAATTGTCGAAATAAAGACGTTATATAGCTAAAAAAGGTAAATAACTAAACTATTTAAACTTTTAATTTATGAGATGTTCTCACTTTTTTTGGGCCACCCTGTATGTTGGAGAAGGAAGTAGATGGGTGAGTGCTGGGAAAGGGGATTAAGAGGCTGAAGGACAGATACTAGGGACATAGGAATGCAGAAGAGCAGGGATTTCGATTAGGTGGAGAGTCTAAAATTGGGTGGGAGAACAAAAGATGACAGACTCTAAGATCGGTTGGGTATTGGGAGTGTAAGTGGGGACTGAGAGACTGGGTAAGATAGAAGAATGGGGCCTTGAGGATAGCTGGGAGTACAGTGAGGGCTGGCCATAGATTAGGGAGACAATGGGGACTAGGTATTGGGTACAAGTAAGGCTGTGAAACAGAATGTAAAAAAATGGGGAGGGGTGACATTTTGAAGAGGAGGGTTTGGGGAGGAGTTGAGTGGCAGTCAAAAAGGACAGAGGTCTATAGAGTGGGTGAGAGACAAAGGAAGGGGACAGGTCTTTGAAGGTGAGAGAGGATATAAATGAGAGAAATAAAATGGAAAATGGAAGCATAGATTGGGGGGTGGAGAGGGGATGAATGATAGAGAAAGACCTAGGGCTGATTAGGGCATGAAAGATAGTAAAAATTAAATGAGGCTGGAGAGGGGATAAGTGTAGAGGAAGAAAATGGGGGACTAGAAATTGGGTGAAAAATGGGGGAATAGGAGACTGGCAAAGGAATAAGAGAGATGGGTAATTGGGGGGACCAAGGAGGCAAAAGTAGGAAATGGAAATCTAAAATGAAAAATAAGCCCTCAACTTATACTTAGAAGGATGTTGATAATTATCGCACTGTGTTAATTAAGCAAGCATTGCCTAACTCTATCACTTAAATACGAATTAACCAGTGACAAGAGGTCTCAGACTTCCAGCGGCAATGCTCCAATGATTTTTGCGAGCAATATGCCTAATTGCATCAACGACCTCAATATGTCTCTGGGTTTTTCCCTTTTTTTTGTACTTAAAAGTTCACTTTAAACGTTGTCTATTTATCTCTTGCAATGCTTAAATGGTGTGAATTTTATCCCATGTCTTAAAATCCTCTAAAGCTTTTGAACTGTCACATCTCAATCTTTTAATGCCATACTTGAGAGTGTGCTTCACAGCTAAATCAATATGTGTTTCTGCTTATTCATGCGTGCATATTCATTTACTGATTGTAGCATTTAATTCTTGCTTATCTGGTCATCGCTGATCATTTCCCCGACGCCATCTACTGGGTGCCGCACTTTGTGTTTCGTTAATCTTCTTCAGGGGGAATTAAAATGATCACAGCACGATTTATTACTGCACAGCTGAACTGTTAATAGCACGATCTATGGAACTCGCGGTTACTCTTTACATTTGCAGTCATCAGGGCTTCCTTCTAACCTGGTTTGCTAAATGTCTCAAAAACGCCGCGCATGCGGATGGCTATACTCGCCAAAATTTAAAGAGCATCGACGTTTTAGGCACGGTGGGAGCCGCAGGTCTGAACAAAAAGTTTTTGTTCAGACCTGCGGCTCCCACCGTGCCTAAAACGTCGATGCTCTTTAAATTTTGGCGAGTATAGCCATCCCCATGCGCGGCGTTTTTGAGACATTTAGCAAACCAGGTTAGAAGGAAGCCCTGATGACTGCAAATGTAAAGAGTAACCGCGAGTTCCATAGATCGTGCTATTAACAGTTCAGCTGTGCAGTAATAAATCGTGCTGTGATCATTTTAATTCCCCCTGAAGAAGATTAACGAAACGCAAAGTGCGGCACCCAGTAGATGGCGTCGGGGAAATGATCAGCGATGACCAGATAAGCAAGAATTAAATGCTACAATCAGTAAATGAATATGCACGCATGAATAAGCAGAAACACATATTGATTTAGCTGTGAAGCACACTCTCAAGTATGGCATTAAAAGATTGAGATGTGACAGTTCAAAAGCTTTAGAGGATTTTAAGACATGGGATAAAATTCACACCATTTAAGCATTGCAAGAGATAAATAGACAACGTTTAAAGTGAACTTTTAAGTACAAAAAAAAGGAAAAAAAAGGGAAAAACCCAGAGACATATTGAGGTCGTTGATGCAATTAGGCATATTGCTCGCAAAAATCATTGGAGCATTGCCGCTGGAAGTCTGAGACCTCTTGTCACTGGTTAATTCGTATTTAAGTGATAGAGTTAGGCAATGCTTGCTTAATTAACACAGTGCGATAATGATCAACATCCTTCTAAGTATAAGTTGAGGGCTTATTTTTCATTTTGGATTAATATCTATACCCTCTGGAATCAGACCTAATAATTAGTGTACACACACAGGAAATGGAAATCTGGCAAGTAGCGAAAGATGAAAAGGAGACTAAAGACCAGAGTGTGAAGACAAGGAGGAATGAAATATAGCTATAGTATAGGTCAGTCATTCTCAAGGGGGGCGATATCGTCCCAAGAGGGGGAAAGTTGAGCTTAGGGAGACAATAGTAAAAATGCCTCCCTTTGAAAACATTGCACCTGTACCTTCAATCAAGCAGTTTTCCCAATCTGCTGATGAAGAAATGCTGTGCAGCTTCAATTAAGTCGGCTCCCCGATCCTCACCATCATCAGGGATCACTGGCTGAGGACAGTGTGAGAAACACATGAGAACAGTGGCAAACTCTCCCGCTAGAACCGGAGCAATTCTATTGGGTGAGGCTGAGCTGCTACTGTTCTGGTGGAAAAGTACACCACCGCAGGTCCCCACTGCGGTGTACCTTCCCGCCAGAACAGTAGCAGCTCAGCTGCACACAATATAGCTGTTCCGGTTTTGGCAGGAGAGTTTGCCACTGTTTTCATGTGTCTCTCACACTGCCCTCAGCCAGCGATCGCTGATGATGGCGAGGATCACGGAGCCAGCTCGATTGAAGTTTCAGGGCATTTCTTCATCGGCAGATCGAGGAGTCAGCTTGATTGAAGCTGCTCAGGAAGCCTGCTTGATTTGAAGGTGCAGAGCATTTCTTCAACAGGGAGCTGACTTGCTTGAATGACATAATTGCAAAATTAATTCCCCGGAGAGTGGTTGGCTGGGTGCTACGTATTTCCCCAGTTAAGGAGTTACTGGGGAAATACTGGTGATATTCTGAGGTTAATTCTCTGGTGATATTCTGTTGTAATAATGATTGAATGAGCTACGTTAAAAGTGAACAAAGCATTATTTGTTTTTTTATATTTTCATATCCCTCCCATCATTAATCATGGCTGCGGAAAAGAGGAAGCATAGGCAGTATCTGGAGTATTTGTCTTAAGGCTTTGTTGAAAGCCCATTTGATCGAAGACAGCCTATGTGTCTTATATGTAACAGCTCATTTTCAAATGAAGCTATGAAGCCATCAAGACTTTTAGAGCATTTAAAAAGAAAACACCCTGATAAAATTGACAAACCCATTGATTATTTCAAAAATTTGAAAAAGAATTATGGACAACAAAAAACTGTTCCTTCTTTATTTATAAAAAGTATACAAACAAATGCAGATGGAATGATTGTGTCTTATGAAATTGCACAAATCATTGCAAAAACTGAAAGTGCGCATACAGTTGCTGAAAATATTATGTGGTCTGCCTTTGAAACTCTTATGAAAACTTTGTTCCATCAAGATTCATCAAGTGTTTTAAAAGCATTACCATTGAGCGATGATTTGATTAGGAGAATAATTGATGACATGTCATCTGATGTAGAAACCCAGTTTGTTGAAAAAATTAAAAAGAAAATTCTCAGTTCAAATTGATGAATCAATGGTTAGTGATAGTAGAGCTATTTTATGGCATACGTCCGTTTAATAAATGAAGAATACAAACTGTGTGAAGAAATGTTGTTCCAAAAGTCTTGGGAAACTCACATAACTGGATCATCTATTTTTGAGGCTTTTAGATCTTGGTTTGATGAAAAACAAGTACCCTTTGAAAACTTAGGGGTATGTTTACTAAACGTCACTAACGTCGCAGCTGCAATGTTATCGCGTGATACGTGATGTTATCATGCGATAATGGTGCATTACCATGTGAGAACGTCACGTATCATGCGATAATGTGTCCGGCAGCGTTAAGGTGCGCAGAGGGTGGAGTAAGGCTTCCCAGAGGGTGGAGTATGGCTCCCCAGGGGTGGAGATAAGGGGTCAATGGGTGGAGAGTGGGCGGTGAGAGGCTTCAGGCACACTAATGCCGTGAAATGAAGGTCTGAAAATTAGCGCCAGTGAAAACCTCGTGCTAGAGGCACATTTGCAGGACAGAGAAACCATTTAAGTCAGCAGTGTACAGCAAAGGCAGGGAGACCCAGAAGACTGATAGTAGTGATACATGTGCAGCAACCAAAAAGGCAAAAACCAGATATAATGACCAGAACCAAAAGTGAAATCCAAAACACCGAGCTGGCCAATAGAACAAATAATGACAAACGGTAATGAACACAACTTATAAAGAATAAAAAGGACGAGCTCACCTTTGGAAGGATCAATTCATTTGGGACAGCATGAAGACCTGAACCGTGTTTGGCCCACCAGGACCGGAGTTGGGAACCTCTGCCCTAGAGCAGCAGCCAACAGGGGCACAAATACCCACACCCACAGTCTCCACTATCCAAAGTCTCATGGAGAGTCAGGCTGTTGGGCCCTGCGCGGAGCAGCATCTCCCAATACTAGCACCTGCATACCTTAGCAATGCCATCCTAAACTTGGGAACACGTTACACATATATCAAAAAGTTGCTATGATTAATGTCAGATAACAAATCCTAAGTTAAACACAATTTGTTGACAGAGATTCATCATATCAACCTTTTTGATATCTGTGGAGTGTGTTTCAGTTTTTGTTTCTGACAGTGTTTACCACCCCGGGGAATGACCCCAACAGTATTGCGTACCATAGCAATGCCTGCACTGTGCCCAGGACTGGTGTGGCGGCCAGGGCTGCCAAAAAACTTGATATTTGCACAATGCTGGCATACGTGTGGGAGTGTGTGTATGTCTATCCAGTGTTTTGTGGCTGCCTACACCTTACTGAGCCCACACTGCTTGCACTATTTCCAGTGTTAGCCTACCAATGTGCATAATGAGGAGCAAGGTACTGTGGGTATGGCCCGGACAGGGCGGCCTGGGCAGGATGCATGTGCACAGGGCATAGGGCAATGGCTGGGATATTGTATTGACAGGTCATCACCTGCAAGGACAGGGTGGTGTGGTGGTGAGGCTGCAGCTCAGCCCTGGAAAACAGATAAAAAAGAAACTTTTTCTTCTGTGCGGGGGAAGGGCTCAGCTGAACACACGTTTCAAAATGCCGGTAGTGGAAAAACCCACGCTTCCAGAGCTACTAGGCTCAGACCACACCCAGACTCCATGGCAACCCAGAGGAGGGATAGGAAACACCTGTGGGAGGAGCCAGGAGAGGGAGGATGCTTGCACACATTTAAGCTCACAGAAACACAGAGGAAAAGGTTCAGGAACAAGTCCAAGTCGGGACATGGGAACAGGTTCAGCAGCAGCAGCTGGGACAGAGCCAGGAGCAGGGCTAATCCCACTCCTTCCAAGAGAGAGGAACTGAGGAAGCTAGCTGTAAGCAAACTGGAAAGAGAGTCCTTAAACCAAACTGAAGAGGACCAAAGCTTCAGTGGTGGAGAGCAGAGAGAGTCTAGGAACAGACACTGGAGTGATTCCCAGAGCAGCTCTGATTCTGAGGACGCTACTTCAAAGAAGAGCCCCTGCTGTGAGAGATTTGCAGCCAGGCTTGGAGGTAGGAGGGAAAGACCTGGGGGAGCTGAAGAATACAGCCAAGATACAGGAATAGCCCTACAGGATTCTGAGGCAGAAGTTTTATCTTTTAAGAAGCCTGTCAGGAAGAATGTTCCCAGAAGTAAAGGGAAACAGACAGAACCTTTAAGTGTTTTATTAAAGGGTACAAAGTCTGGTAGCCATACTGAAAACCCAGAGGGGAGACGAAAAGCTCATTGGGAAAAGGTGTTCAAGCTTTTAAAAGAAATTAGGCCTGAATACTCTGAGCCAGTCTCAAGCCCAGAGATATGTGATTCTGATGGCGAAGATATGGAGACGGAATACTATGAAGTGGAACAGGACTCCATTGATTCCTTAATGGAATGCTCCTTGTGCATAGCTTCAGACTGAAGGGAGGCCAACGGTTTAAGCTAAAGGGAAACCAGAAGCCAGTTAACCTGATACGCTGAGTGCTGGGAGCCTGAGATAGAGAAAGAATTATTCAAGGTTGGAAATTACCACAAATGTTTATGCTGGAGCAAAAATGTTTAAAGCAGCAGCTTTTTCTGTTAGTAATGCTGATAAGCAGAAGAAGCCTTACTTTTAAAACCCTACGCAGTTGAAAGAAGCTGAGGGCTTTGCTGGACTTTGATAATAGCAATAAGTTACAACTGTGGCTTGTTGGGGAAAAGAAGTTATCTTCGGTTAAAGAGCTGAAGGAAGCAACCTCATTTATAGCATTATTGGAGCACGGTTTATGTGACAGTTTTGTTGGAGAAATTATCCTCTATTCTGTTGTTCTGTTCAGGAACTTCCATAACAGTTTTGTTTGCAAAGTGTTGACTACAAAAGAAAATAATTAATACATTTTTCCTGTGTTGCCTCTTAAACCACTTGGTTGGCATTTTTGCACACAACTACAACTCCAGAAGCCTTGGCCCTGGAATCTCTGCAAAATACAAGACATTAGATGGCACGCTGTCTCCACTGGGCGACCGCCTAGCCGGGGTGCAGCGCCACAGGTGACGTAGTTGTTCGGATGTTTTGTGTCAGCCTTTGCACATGCCTGAACCAGTCCACACCACGGAAAAAGGAAGGATCCCGAAGGAAGCCGGTGTCAACACTCGAAGTCTGCTGAACGGAGGAAAATCCGGAGTGGCAGCGGAGCTGGAGTTGGTCTTCAAGTGGTTGACAAGCGCAAGTCTACACCAGAGCCAGGTAACCCGTATATAGGAGGGGTTATTGCTCAGATACTGGTGTAAGGGAGGTTACGGTAGTGCTTTCCAAAGGCGCAAGGGGGAGCATAAAACTGCCGCACTTTGTGGTTGTGTTTTTGTTTGTGATTGCAGCACCAGTCCGGAGATGGAGCGAGGCGACATTCTGGCCTGGATGGCCGAGCAGTTTACAAAACAGCGCGAGATGTCAGCAATGAGCCAAGACCAGACAGCAGCTATGCTACAGGCCCAACAGAAACCACTCCTTGAGATGATGGGGAGATGGCTGGGAGCACAAGAGAAGGCGGCTGAAACCGCAAGGACAGTGCCAGGTTCTCAGGGAGCTTTCCAAGGGTGGGACTTGTCTAGCACGGCTACATTGTCTTGTGGACAGCTCACAAAAGACGATGATATTGATGACTTTATCGAATCTTTCGAGAGAATAGCTCTCTTGGCAAGATGGCCGAAGGACCAGTGGGCCGTTAGATTTGCCACTTCCCTTACTGGGGAAGCTCTGGCAGCCTACAGGGCCATGCCTGCAACATTAGTTACCAGTTATGAGGAGGTTAAGCGAGCCATAAAAGATCGGCTGGGGTTAAACCCAACGGTCTACCGTCGGCTTTTGCGAGCCTGTAAACTGAAACAGGGTGAAACACCTCAAACTCTGTGTTACCGTATAAGAAGTTTAGTTTGGAAATGGCTCACTCCTGAGACTAGGAATTTAGAGTCCATCTTGGATTGTGTTATATTAGAACAATTCATGGAGGCTGTGCCTAGGGACTTGCAAACTTTTCTGGTTCTCCAAAACTGCCAAAACACCCAGGAGGCTATTTCTCTGGTGGAACGCTTTCTGGAAGCCAATCGGTTAAGCCAAGAGAAGGACGGTGTTTGTAGGCGGGCAGCTATGGAGATGCCAGAAGGAAAGGCAAGGTTTGCAAGGCTGGGAAAGGTAAAAAATGTGCCTATGGATAAATTGCATGATACCCAGAGAAAATGTTTTTCCTGTGGGGAGGCAGTCATTTTGAAAGGGACTGTAAGGCTAGGACTGTTCTAGTAACCACCCGTCCCAGAGATACTGGAGAAGGATTCCTATTAACTGTGGAGGTGGAAGGGATCCCCACGGAGGCCTTATTAGATTCTGGGGCAGACCAATCAATGATCTCTCAGAAGCTCTGGAGGAGAATTGAGTCACAAGATAGGCCCAGGCCAGAGTCTTCTGGAGACCATATCAAAATCAGGTGTATCCATGGGGGAGCTTCAACCTATCCCATACACCAAGTAAGGATAAAGGGGTTAGGCATGAAGAGAGAAATAGCGGTAGCTGTTGTTCCCAGACTCCCCCATGCCTTAGTCCTAGGGAGAGATTGGCCCCAATTTAGGCGTGGGTTAGCAGAGGAGTTGCAAAACAAAGCAGGCAAGACAGCTGCCCTAGCCAAGCCAGAAAACTCAGGAAAGGTTTCAAATCCCACAACAAAGAAGGAGAGGCTAGTAAGCTCTTCATACAAGACGGAAGCAAGGGCAGGGTCAGTCCCCGGTCCTTTGTTTGGGAGCAACTTGAAACAGGGAGGCAAGAAAGAACCTCGAGGGGATGTAACTGACCCCAAACCGAAGTTTGATCTCCGGTTTTGCCGCACCACCCCGGATGCCCAGGTCCCTAAGCGTGCGTCTGAGCAGGCCGCCGGGTTTGATATATGCAGCGCTGTAGAGGTCACCATACCACGACAGGGGAGAGCCATAGTTTAGACGGGTCTCCAGGTAGAAATACCGCCAGGCTGCTATGGATGGATTGCTCCAAGGTCGGGCCTTGCGCTGAAAACGTTTATAAATGTAGGTGCGGGGGTCATAGATCCCGATTATCGTGGGCCTGTTAAAGTCCTCCTGTTTAATTTCGCACAAGAGGATTTTAAGGTGAATATAGGAGACCGAGTGGCTCAGCTAATATGCGAAAGGGTAGGATTTCCACCCCTAGAGGAAGTAGATGAACTGACCACCACCACCCGGGGCACGGGAGGGTTTGGTTCTACCGGCAGGACAGAAATAAAGGGTATAACTGCGAGTTGTGTGGAAAGGGAGGATGAGGATCTGGGCCCGCAACTGGCTGATTGTCGGGCAGATCCGGTCCCTAGGTTAGGCGAGGCCTCCTTAAGTTCAGGGGGAAGATCTCCCCCACCATGTCCTCTTCCGTCGCTGCTTCCCGCTACTACTGGGGAGTCCTCTTGTAAGGTAAGGGGTATAAATTCTTCTTTTTCTTTACCTCAGCCGGTTGCTTCATTGTCGAGTAGTGTTGCTGCGCTCTCGACTTTATCCCCTGATGCTGAGATTACACTGAAGGATGTATGGGGAGTTTTGAAGTCTATTGATGAAAAGATTTCGGGTACCTTAGGTGCTTTGTCTAAATTTTCTCAGGAGACTGTAGTTTCTTTGCAACAATTAGATGGTAAAAATGTTTTGCTTGATACTGCCGTTTCTAAACTGGAAAGCCAGATTGTCTCCATACACGCTGCTCAGGCTGCGAGTATTAAGGATTCGCTGGTTCTCCACAATAAAATTGAAGCGATGGAGAATTCAGCTCGTTCCTGCAATCTTCGTTTCTTGAATTTCCCTAATTCTAAGCTCCTCGCTCCAAAACTTTTGTTAGACAAATACCTTAAGGAAGTGCTTTTACTTACTGATCCCATAGAAGTATCTCAGATCTATTATATTTCCTCTAGCTCTAAGAGGGTTAGTCCTGTTGAGGGGGAGTTTGACGCAATTGAGCCTACTATTTCCAACCTTACTGCTTTTCTAGAGGACTCCCTGGATATAATTGAAACCCGCTCTACTCTGTTGGTTACTTTTCTGTCTAGGGATATTAAACAGCGAGTACTCCGAGCTTTCTTTAAGCATAAAACTACTAAGTTTTGTGGTCATCTTGTTAATGTTTTTCCTGATGTATCGCGTAATACCCAGCTTAGGCGAAAGCTGTTTTTAGCCTTAAAACCTCAGGTATTATCTCTAGGAGACGCTTCTTTTTTTTCTTCGATTCCCGTGTAAATGTATTATAACTTTAAAAGATGTCTCTTATGTATTTACTGATGTTACTCACTTGGAATGTTTTCTGTCAGAGAAGCGGAAAGCATCAGTGGAAGCTTCGGGTGTCCAGGAATAATTTAGCCTCCTTTTATGGACCTTGTGTCTTGTTTTCTTTAATATTCACTGATGGTTCTTAGTGCTCGGCCAAGTTTCTTAATGTGGGCTATATCTGAGTGCTGTTTTTTCTTTTTTCCTTTTAATGTAATGTATATCTAATGTGTTAACTTGCTTCGGATTGACTTTATTTGTATTGTTTAAACCCAATTTGGAAATTAACAACAACAAAAAAAAAAAACAACTGAAGAGGACCAAAGCTTCAGTGGTGGAGAGCAGAGAGAGTCTAGGAACAGATACCGGAGTGATTCCCAGAGCAGCTCTGATTCTGAAGACGCTACTTCAAAGAAGAGCCCCTGCTGTGAGAGATTTGCAGCCAGGCTTGGAGGTAGGAGGGAAAGACCTGGGGGAGCTGAAGAATACAGCCAAGATACAGGAATAGCCCTACAGGATTCTGAGGCAGACGTTTTATCTTTTAAGAAGCCTGTCAGGAAGAATGTTCCCAGAAGTAAAGGGAAACAGACAGAACCTTTAAGTGTTTTATTAAAGGGTAAAAAGTCTGGTAGCCATACTGAAAACCCAGAGGGGAGACGAAAAGCTCATTGGGAAAGGTGTTCAAGCTTTTAAAAGAAATTAGGCCTGAATACTCTGAGCCAGTCTCAAGCCCAGAGATATGTGATTCTGATGGCGAAGATATGGAGACGGAATCCTATGAAGTGGAACAGGACTCCATTGATTCCTTAATGGAATGCTCCTTATGCATAGCTTCAGACTGAGGGGAGGCCAACGGTTTAAGCTAAAGGGAAACCAGAAGCCAGTTAACCTGATACGCTGAGTGCTGGGAGCCTGAGATAGAGAAAGAATTATTCAAAGTTGGAAATTACCACAAATGTTTATGCTGGAGTAAAAATGTTTAAAGCAGCAGTTTTTTCTGTTAGCAATGCTGATGAGCAGAAGAAGCCTTACTTTTAAAACCCTACGCAGTTGAAAGAAGCTGAGGGCTTTGCTGGACTTTGATAATAGCAATAAGTTACAACTGTGGCTTGTTGGGGAAAAGAAGTTATCTTCGGTTAAAGAGCTGAAGGAAGCAACCTCATTTATAGCATTATTGGAGCATGGTTTATGTGACAGTTTTGTTGGAGAAATTATCCTCTATTCTGTTGTTCTGTTCAGGAACTTCCATAACAGTTTTGTTTGCAAGGTGTTGACTACAAAAGAAAAAAATTAATACATTTTTCCTGTGTTGCCTCTAAAACCACTTGGTTGGCATTTTTGCACACAACTACAACTCCAGAGGCCTTGGCCCTGGAATCTCTGCAAAATACAAGACATTAGATGGCACGCTGTCTCCACTAGGCGACCGCCTAGCCGGGGTGCAGCGCCACAGTAGCCACAGCATGTCATGCTGGGAGGTTACTCTCACCCTGACTGAGCAGTGAACACAGCATGGCTAGGTTCCCCCATAGTGTTATACAGTATTTTTCTCAAGTGATATCTATGGGTTCCCTTTTCTGGGGCCCAATCACTGACATACCTGCTTGGTGTGTGTGTTCACATCCTGTTTTTTGGTGCACACAGTTTCTCCAGGAACATGCACAATGTACTAGCTAGCAGACTGTCTGCAGTTAGTATGTGTATGGCTGGAACACCTTGCAGGGTTCAGCGGGTGGAGACTGACCGTACCCTCTGCTGGTGAATGTCAGATAGGGGTGGGGGGCAGCGGAGCTTTTCCAGGCCTACTGCCCTATGTGATGCGTACAGATCTGCATTGACTGCGGTGTAGGGTGCCCATTCCCCAGCAGGACTGGGGTTGATTTTCCCCTCTACTGCCACCATTGCAGAGATGTAGAATGTGGATCTGTTGGTGGGGGTTCCTGTCCCCCACCCTGACCCACAGAGGGCGGGTTGGGTGGTGCTACATAATCCGCTTTGGGGTCCAAACACCACCCTTCCCTTATAAAATGTGACCATGGCACGCACACAGGATATGCACTATTCTGGGTGCATCATAGTCCACAAAGGCTAGATGTGACTGGGAAATACAGATGGACACAGGTGTATCCTAGGTGTGTCTGCAGGGACTACCCATCACATACTGGCACTGATGGGGACCTGCAGCGCAGCCTATCTCAACCAAGCCAGGTGCTGCAGACCTGGTGCTGGGCGCCCCACCTCGCCCTCAAGGTGAGCACAGGAACCACACAATGTCACGGTCTGTAGCTGCTCTGTGTCAGTAACACACACGGTCAGTTCCCCCTACCAGGCCGGGGTGCTATAGAGGCGCATACCCCATCTTGTGATCTGCATGTGCAGTGCATCATTTATTTATTTATTTAACATTTAACAAGAAGATGTCCAGGACAGGAAACTGGATACACTATTGAAGCAGGCATTTGATATCAATACCCTGGCCCTTCAGGGTTCGATGTGTGGGGCCTGGGTGGCCAGGGTCTGTTTGTGTTGGTCTCAGCAGCTCCAACTGCTGGATGACCTGTCCAGGAGTGTGGCAGGTGGGGGAGCAGCCTACCTTGTGGATGTCCAGTATGATCTCATCAGGAGTCTAGCAAAGAGTATGGCATCGGTGGTGGCAGCCCACCGTTACCTCTGGCTCTGCAACTGGTTGGCGGACAGTTCCTCCAAGACTCGGCTTAGCAGGCTCCCCTTTAAGGGGAAGCTGCTTTTCGGGAGGGACCTGGACAAGTTGATGAAAGAATTGGAGGACTCTAAGGGAGGCAGGCTTCCAGAGGATAAACCCAAGCAGAGTTGTAATCCAGTCACAGGAATTCTGTAGATTTCAGTCAGCCCATTCGACTCCCTCTCAGAGGGGCATTTCCCCCCAAAAGGCCAGGGATTCCGGGGATTTTGAGGGGCAGGTAGGGGGTTTTGTGCCTCTTCCTCCTCCGTGGGACTTAGGAAGCCACAATGAAGTGAGGGGGGCCCAGGCAGGAGTTCTGCTGGTGGGGGGATGACTGCGGCTGTTCCTCTCTGCCTGGGTCTGGGTCACTTCAGATCAATGGGTATTGGAGGTTATTCAAGATAGGTACACCCTCAAACTTGCAAGGCCGATTCCCCCATCATTTGTCCGGTCTCCCTACAGGGCTCCAGCCAAGGCAGCGCCAGTAGAGGAAAACTTGACGCGTCTTCTGCACCTGGGGGCATTGGTTCCAGTGCCCGAAGGATAGTGTTGCAGTGGTCGATACTCCATTTACCTCATGGTACCAAAAAAGGAAGATTCCTTTTGCCCAATCCTCGACCTCAAGCAGGTCAACCGTTGCCCGAGAGTAACACATTTCTGCATGGAGACACTAAGGTCAGTGATAGTGGCGGTTCACAGGGGGAGGTTTTTAACAACCCTCAACCTAACTGAGGTGTACCTCCATATTTCTGTCCGCTCAACCCATCAGCAGTTTCTGCGGTTTGCGGTGCCAATGGGGTACTTCCAGTTTCAAGCGTTGCCATTCAGCCTGGCGACGGCCCCCTGTATCTTCATCAAGGTCATGGTCCTGGTAGCCACGGCCCTCCACAAGGAGGGAATTCTGGTCCACTCTTACCTCAATGACTGGTTGATCTGGGCCAAGTCTGAGAAGGAGAGTATAAAAGCGATGGCCAGTCGTCAACCTCCCGAGGAGCCTAGGTTGGGAGATCAACCTATCTAAGAGTAGGTTGATTCCCACTCAAGAGATCGAGTACCTCGGGGCAAGGTTCAACACTCGCAGTGGCAAGGTGCTCTTACTGTACAGCGGGTACGGGAGCTTCAGCATCTGGTATGTCGGTTCTTAGCTATGAGGGAGCTCTCAGCCTGGCATTATCTTCAGGTGCTGGGGACCATGGCAGTGATGCTCGAGCTTGTAACCTGGACCTGGGCCCACTTGAGGCCATTGCAGCATTCCCTGCTCCATTGCTGGTCTCACCAACATCAACCGTTGTCCAAGAAGCTCCTCTGATCTCCAGTGACCAGAAGAGTACTGCAGTAGTGGCTACAGCAAGGGAATCTGGAGCAGGGCATGACCCTTGAGTCCCACCAGTGGATCCAGCTGACGACAGACACCAGCTTGTCTGGGTGGGGAGCTCACTGCGAGGGGCACATTGCTCAGGGTCGCTGGAGCACGATGGAAGCCCAATGGCCGATAAACAGACTGGAGATGTGGGCGGTGGCTCTTGTGCTCAAAGCCTTTGAGCACTGGGTTCACAGAAAGGTGGTTCGGGTATTCTCAGACCACGTGACCACGATGACCTATTTCAACCGTCAGAGTGGCACGGGCAGCACCTCCTTGGAGGAGGAGGTGGAGGGTCTGCTGGATTGGGCGGAGACCCACCTTCAGGTCTTGCCAGCAGCACATGTGGCCGGAGTAGAAAATGCCATGTTAAGTTGGACCACGGCGAATGGGAGCTCTGCCAGGAGGTGCTTGATCAAGTGGTGAGCTGCTGGGGCCCGCCTATCATGGACCTCATGGCGAGGTGGGCTTCAGCCAAAGCAATCCGCTTCTACAGCAGAAGAAGGGAAAGGATGTTGGAGGGCTTGGATGCCCTGGTTCAGAGGTGGCCCACGGAGGGGCTCCTGTATGTGTTCCCGCCATGGGCACATATAGGCAGGGTCATCCAACACATAGGGGGATGTTTACTAAACTGCGATAATGTTACATAACGCGCGTTATGTAACGTTAACGATCGTTAAGTAATGTTAACGTGCGTTATGATGCGTTAACGATCGTTAACATCTCATAATGCACGTTAGCGTTACTTAACGATTGTAAAGTTCCGCGGTGTGGTAAAACACCGCAGAAGGTGGAGAGAGGGCGGAGAGAAGGGGTAAATGGGTGGAGTGTGGGCGGGGAGAGGCTCCTTTCACACTAACGCGCTGATCTGAAGAGCTGAATCCTAACGCGATTGAAAACCTGCCGTTAAATGCACATTTCAGGGGAGAGAAACCATTTAGGTGTCAGCAATGTACAGCATAGGCAGGGAAACCCTAAAAAAAAGTGATAAGTGTGATACATATGCACAGAACAAAAGGGCATATAAACATTGAAAATGACCTCAACAAACTGGAAAAAAACCATAACAAGCTGGCCAATAGTGGTATTAATGGGAAACATCAACCCCCCCCCCCCCGAGAAAGCTCCAAAGAAAAGATATAAATCGTGGAAGGGTCTATGCTCCGTCCCCATACAAGGTGAATGAGCCACAGTGAAATTGCGCTGTGCAGGCAACAGCAGGGCAGACATGTCGGAACGGCAACTGGACATATGCCGGAAAAAGGGATACAGAGGGCCGCAGGCGGCACATGCTGTGGTGCAGCTGGGCCACAGTGCAGACTAGGGTGATGCCTAGCTGACCCATACGAATGCTGAAACAGCAGAGCAGCCAGACAGCAACTGCTGAAGGCCCAACATGGGCATGACTGTGCTTCCCACAGTGTCACAGGGGATAGTACCCAGCAGCTATCCCCAAGGGCACGGAACATTGGCAGGCGGTGCTGGGGGGAAGCATGGACACCTATGCAGGCAGCCCTACCCCAGAACCCGCACCATAGGCAGCCGCCTACCCGCACACTGGATGGCCTGAGACTGTGCTCCACCAGCAACACCAGCAGAAGGGACTGTCAGCATGGTGGCAGAGGGTCACTGGTGGTGGAGGGGGCAGTGGCAGCTGCCCAGAGCAGACCGTGGCCTAGCCCTGTGTTGGTGGGTGCCATGCACTGCAACAGACAGGCCCTGTCTGACGAACAGTCATGGTATCACCAGGGAATGTGCTGACTCTGTGATAACATGGTGGTGCAGTGCACAAAACCAGTGTAAGCAGAAGGTCACAGGTTCAAGTCCCAGCTGTGGTTCCTGCCAACCCAGTACCCATATTTTACCCACTACTAAAACGTGCTAATACAGACAGAACCTT
The DNA here is from genome assembly GCA_033557465.1 of Ichthyophis bannanicus. Taxonomy (NCBI): domain Eukaryota; kingdom Metazoa; phylum Chordata; class Amphibia; order Gymnophiona; family Ichthyophiidae; genus Ichthyophis; species Ichthyophis bannanicus. Next base: position 743,540,180 of record CM066035.1, on the reverse strand, counting down.
TATTGCAGATGACGTAAACATGCCCAAAACACCTACATTTTACCCTACAGAGCACAGACACCATAAACATGTGCATTACCTAGAGCAGAGTCTCCCAAATGCAGTCCTGGAGGGCCAAACACCATTCAGGTTCCATGCTGCCTCTGATAAAGATGCCTGTGCTGCATTTCTATGCGCCGCCCCCATGGTATGCAGATGTATCTCATGCATATTCATGAGGGACAGCATGAAAACCCGAACAGTGTTTGGCACACCAAGACTGGAGTTGGGAACCTCTGCCCTAAAGCAGCAGCCAACAGGGGCAGACACACCCGCACCCACCGGCCCCATTATCCAAAGCCTCCTGGAGAGGCAGGACATTGGGCCCTGCGTGCATCTCCCAATAATAGCACTTGCATACCTTAGCAATACCACCCTAAACCTTGGAATATGGTACACATCTATGAAAAGGTTGCTATGATTACTGGCAGATAGCAATTCCTAAGTTAAGCACAATTTGCTGATTGAACTGCATCATAGCAACCTTTCTGATGTCTGTGGAGTGTGCTTCAGGTCTGGTGTCTGACAGTTTTTACCACCCTGGGGAGTGACCCCTAACAGTATTGCTTACCATAGCCATGCTTGCGCTCTGCCCAGGACTGGTGTGGTGGCCAGGGTTGCCAAACACCTCTATAGTTGCACAATGCTGGCATAGGTGTGGGGAGTGTGTGTCTGTCTATCCAGTGTGTGGTGGCTGCAAACACCCTCCACAGCCCACACTGCTAGCACTGTTGCCAGTATTGGCCTGCCAATGTGCATAATGAGGAGCAAGGTACCGTGGGAATAGCCAGGATAGGATGGCCTGGCCTGGATCCATCTGTACATAGCATAGGGCAATGGCTCGGACATTGTAGTGGCCGGCCACCACCTGCATGGACAGGGTGGCCACAGCATGTCCTGCTGGGAGGTCACTCTCACCCTGACTCAGCCGTGACCACGGCATGGCTAGGTTCCCCCATAGTGCTATATAGTATTTCTCTCATGTGATGTTTATGGGTTCTCTTTTGGGGCCCAATCACTGACTTATCTGCTTGGTGTGTATGCTGACATCCCAGTTCTGGGTGCACGCATCTCCTCCAGGAACATGCACTATGGACTAGCTAGCAGACTGTCTGCATCTAGTATGTGTCTTGCTGGAACACCTTGCAGGGTGCAGCAGCTGGAGGCTTGCTGCAGGAGAATATCAGATAGTGGTGGGGTGCAGCTGAGCATTTCTAGGCCTTTTCTGTCTGCTATTGTTTTATGGATGGGTACAGAGCTGCATTGACTGCCCTGTAGGGTGTCTGTTCCCCAGCAGGACTGGGGTTGATGGTCCCCTCTACTGCCACCATTCCAGGGAGGTAGAATGTGGATCTGTTGGTGGGAGACCCTGTTTCTCACCCTCAGCCCCAGAGGGTGGGTTGGGTGGTGGTACATAATCTGCCTATGGGTTCATAAGGGCTAAACCTGACTGAGACATACAGATGTATACTATGTGTCTGCAGGAACTACCTATCTCACACACTAGCACTGCTGGGGACCTGCAGCATGGCCTATTTCTGCCATGGAGGGTGCTGTAGACCTGGTGCTGGGCGCCCCACCTCTGGATGAGCACAGTACCCGCACAATGTGACGGTGTGTAGCTACTCTGTGCCAGTAACACACATGGTCAGTTCCTCCTACCAGGCTGAGGTGCTGTGGGGGTGCATACCCCATCTTGTGATCATCTGTAGACTGCTGATTTGCATGTGCAGTGCATCATGGGTACGGGTGGGTTAACCCTATCCTGGTGACCACAGCAGACTGTTTGTGTGGTGACATGCAGTCCTTCTGCAGCCAGCCAGGGCTTTGTTCGCAGCTGTAGCCTGCTGGTTATGTCACTGCCTGTGCAGCCAGAGGTCATGGGTTCAAACCCATGGTGGGTTTATTTGATAGGGCTGTCTGAGGCATTGTCTATTTTTAATGTACATTAGTGCTGCCAGCAAAAACACCCTCAGAGTACTGTAACTTTAAGGTGCCTCATACGACGCCCCATAAGGCACCTTATAGGGCGCCCTATAAGGCGCCCTATCAAGCGCCTTATAAGGTGCCTTATAAGGTGTCCTATGGGGAACATTATAGGGTGCCTTGGCGGACAGTGCACTTTATAATGTGCCCTATGGAGTGCGTTATGGGGTGCCTTATGCGGCACCTTAGGTTACGCCACCGTGAGGGTGTGTTTGCTGGCAGTACTAATGAAAATAACAGTAAAATGCCTCAACAATCACCTCTTACATGTAAAGGGTGATGCCTCAGGCAGCCTTATGCATTAGGCACACTGGGGAATCAAACCCATGACCCCTATACCATCAGTCAGTGTAGTAACCATTGTGCTACAGCTCTGTTTCTGTGCTTCATGTCTGTGCGCCTTCTTAAGGTTAACGCGCGGTAACGTGCCATGTAACGCTCGTTAATTTATGGCGCCTTGTAACGCGCGTTATCGGTAACGATGTACCGCCCATGTCCTTATTTGGGATTTCTGCCTCTACCGCGGATCCTAACGCGAATGGCATTACCGCAGTTTAGTAAACATACCCCATAGAGGCTCACCAAGGTTTGGTCATTCTGATAGCCCCAGATTGCTCAAGGCACCCGTGGTATGCTGACCTAATGCGGCTGCTGGTGGATTGTCCCTGGTGGCTCCCAGTGAGGGAGGATCTCTTGATTCAAGGTCCAGTCCGAATGCTGCAGGTGGATCGATTCTTGCTTACAGCATGGCTCTTGAAAAGGCAAGGTCGTGGAAGCGAGGGTACTCCGGCTCCATAATCTCAACCTTGCTGAAGGCTCGGAAGAGGTCAACCTGTCTTTCCTATATGAGAGTCTGGCGCATCTTTGAAAGCTGGTGCGTGGACCGTGGAAAGAGGCCCATAGTGGCTACCATTCCAGAGGTCCTAGACTTCTTGCAGGCATGATTCAAGAAGGGCCTGGCGGCCAGCTCTTTGAGGGTGCAAGTGGCAGCGGTTTCCTGTTATCAGGGCAATATCCAAGAGAAGTCGTTGGGTGAGCACCCGGATGCTGGGTGGTTCCTGAGGGCAATGAGTCACCTTCGGCCGCAGCAAAGGTCGGCGATCCCGCCTTGGGATCTCAATCTGGTGCTGGAGTCCCTCACAGGAGAGCCTTATGAGCCGTTAGGGTGGGCTTCCCTGAAGAACTTGAACCTCAAGACAGTGTTTCTGGTGGTGATCTGTCCTGCTAGGCGGATTTCGGAGCTACAAGCCCTTTCGTGTTGCTTTCCATTTCTCTCCTTCTCCAAGAAGAAGGTGGTCCTGCGGATGGTGCCCTCCTTTTTGCCCAAAGTGGTTTCATTCTTTCATGTGAATCAGCCGGTTTCCCTGCCATCCTTGCTAAGGGTGGGTGAGGAGACCAAGGATGCTTGGCTGTGCCGTTCGGATGTTCGTAGAGCGCTGAAGCACTATCTTGAGCGTACAGAGGCATTCCGCAGATTGGACCATTGGTCTTGATCTGAGGCTTCTGCTTTCCTGTCTTCTCTTAGCTCTCTTTCTGTGTTCTATGGTCCGTGGTCCATGGTCCATCTGCCATTTCTTATATCTTCTTTTGTTTTCTTCATTTCCTTCCATCAGCCCATTTCCAGTTCCAGTAACCCTCCCCAGTATCAGCCCCCTTTCCAGTCCTTCCCTCCCAGTACCTTCCAATGTCAACCGCCTTGCATTCCCATGACTGCCACTGGTGTCCATTCCCTTCCAGTCCCCCTCCTTCCCCACTGTCCAGCCCCTTCTAGTCCAAATACCATCCCAGATATCAGCTCACGTCCACTCTCAGTGCCACCCCCCAGTCAGCTCCCTTCCAGTCATCCTACCCTCTGTCCATCCTCCTTCCAGTGCCATTTGCATGTCAGCTCCCTTCCAGCCTCCTCCCCATTACCCAAACACCTACCACTCCCATCCCCAAGTGTCAGCTTCCTTCCAGTCCCACTTCAGTACATCCCAGGTGTCAGCTCCTTTCCAGCCCCTCCTTCCCCCATGTCAGCTCCCTTCCTGCCCCCTCCTTCCCCTGGCAGACCCTCTCATTATCCGTTCCCTTCCAGTCCTATTCTACCATCCTCCCACATCAGCCCATTTGTAGCCCTAGCCCCTAGTTTTCTTCTAGGGCCAGCAGCACTCTCCTCCCCTCCCCCATTAGCTAATTTCCAGTCCCAGCCCATTTCCTGTCCTAGCCCCCCTTATCAGCCCACTCTAGTCCTAGCCCCCATCTACCCATTACCAGTCTTAACCCCCCAATAAGTCCATTTCCAGTCCTAGCCCCCCAATCAGCCCATTTCCTGTCCTAGCGCCCTAATCAGCCCATTTCTAGGCCTAACCCCACCAATCAGCCCATTACCAGTCCTAGTCCCCCCTCCTGATCAGCCCATTTCCAGTTCTAAGCCCCCATTAGCCCCTTTCCCTTTCTAACCTTCCTCCCGATCAGCCTATTTCCATTCTTAACCCTTTTCCAGTTCTAACCCTCCCATCAGCCCATTTCCAGTCCTAGCCCCCCTCCCGATCAGCCCATTTCCAGTTCTAACCCCCCATCAGCCCATTTCCAGTCCTAGTCATCCCCGATAGCACATTACCAGTCCTAGCCCCCCCTCCCGATCAGCCCATTTCCAGTTCTAGCCCCCCATTAGCCCATTTCCAGTCCTAGCCCCCCCATAGCCAATTACCAGACCTAAACCCCCCATCAGCCCATTTCCAGTTCTAACCCCCCATCAGTCCATTTCCAGTCCTAGCCCCCCATAGCCCATTACCAGTACTAACCCCACCCATCAGCCCACTTCCAGTCCTAACCCCCCCATCAGCCAATTTCCAGTTCTAGCCCCCCTACCCCAGGGAAATTGAAAAATAAAAAACCTGGCTGTTGAAGCCACTGCTCCTGCTGCCGCGGCAGCGGCAGAATGAAGTGCCCCACAGCCACGGCCTCCCTGGCAGAGCCCTCCTATCTCCCTCAGTGACGGCTTTCCAGAGCCACAAAGGGAGAGTTTCCCTTTCTCGTGGCTCTGTTAAGCCCGCCGCCACTGATGTGAACAGGCATTTCCTGTTTCCCATCAGCGCTGGCAGGCTTAACAGAGCCGCAAGAAAGGGAAACTCTCCCTTTGCAGCTCTGAAAAGCCGGCGCTGAGGGAGATAGGAGGGCTCTGCCAGGGAAGCCGCGGTCGCGGGGCACTTCATTCTGCCGCGGCGGCAGCAGCAGCAGCTTCTCTCATCGGGTTTGGTTTTTTTTTGAATGCCAAGTGAGGCGGGCTTTTTGGGGGCAATTCCTGCCGACCTAAAAGGTTGCCGCCTGAGGCCACCGCCTCACTCGGCCTCATTATAGAGCCGCCCCTGTTTGGATGTCCAGTCTAGTCCCTGTTCCCGCCCATAAGTTCTGTTTGCTATTGCTGAGGCGACACCGGCCCGAAGGTTGAAGGGTAGATGTTTAGAAGATTTCTATTAGGCTCAGCGCTGGTGGAGCAAAAGTGGAATGGCAGAATGGTCAAGCTGTGTGCCCCTTGGCTCTGTGAATTCCAGGGTGAGTTGTTTATCCGGTAAGCTTCCTCCTCTTCGGCAGGGTGGGGAATCCCTTCCGGGGTGAGGAGGAAACTGTAGTTTTTTGGAGTTTTTTGGAGTTTTTGGAGTTTTTTGCTTTCGGGAGTGATAGTTGGTTTTAGTTGTCTACTTAATTGTCTCTCCATTAATTCTGCTTTGTCAATAGGATACTGGAGCTGGTGGGAGGTGCCAGTGGTATTTATACCCTTTGAATTTTTGCAGCCCACATGCATGACCCTGCATTTTTTAGCATTAAATTTCAGCTGCCAAATCTTAGACCATTCTTCAAGCTTAGCTAGATCCCTCCTCATGTTATCTTCCTAGGTGTCTACTCTATTGCAGATTTTGGTATCATCCGCAAACAAGCAAACTTTACCCAAAGCCCTTCTACAATATCACTAACAAAGGTGTTGAAAAGAATCAGACCGAGGACAGATCCCTGTGGCACACCACTGGTAATCTCCTCCTCCTCAAGTGAGCTCCATTTACCTGTACCCTTTTTTGCCTCCCAGTCAACCAATTTCTAACCCAATCAGTAACTTTAGGGTCCATCCCTAGGGTGTGCAGTTTGTTTATAAGTCATCTATGCGGAATGGTGTCAAAAGGCTTTACTGAAATCTAAATACACCACATCTAAGGTTCTCTCTCGGTCCAACTCCTTGGTCACCCAGTCAAAGAAATCAATCAGATTTGTCTGAGAAGACCTGCCTCTGGTGAATCCATGCTACGTCGGATCCTGTCATCCATTGGACTTCAGAAACCTCACTATTCTCTCTTTTAGTAGCCTTTCCAATAATTTACTAACCACAGAGGCTAGATTAACTGGCCTGTAGTTTACAATGTCATCCTTATGTCCGCTTTTGTGTAAAGGGATCACATGTGCCTTTCTCTAGTCCTCTGGGACCACTCCCAATTCTAAAGAGGCATTGAAAAGGTCATACAGCGGAGCCGCTAGAACTTCCCCAAGTTCCCTCAGTATTCTTGGATGTATCCCATCTGGACCCATGGCTTTGTCTACTTTTAGTTTAGCTAGTTCCTCACAAACACAGTCTTCTGAAAATCATTTGAGATCCCCGTCTCTTCTGTTTCTATTTGTGGGTGTTATCTGAGGTCCTGCTCCTTTGGTAGCAACAGGAACTGACAAGGGCTTCATTAAATGTGTATTCTTTAGTAAAATACAAGAATGCAGCCTGAAAATGAAGCTTTTAAAAATGTGGTGCTGGCACACAGCATTCGATAGAATAATTTTAAAACAGACTTTTCTTTCAGCATTTGTGTTTAACTCAATTGGCACCTGAGAGAGAAAAAACAGTGCTGTCTATGTTAAAGAATTTGCTTTTAAGATTTCTCTATTTGAAAAGTATCATGATAGCTGAGTAGTTAGCACATCAGCCTGAAACCCAAAGAGAGAGAGACTTAAGCAACTTGTGATTGGCTTTTTAAAAGCCAATCCAGCGAAACAAGAGGCATGTGACTGCTGCCCCGTTGTCATGGTGATTGTGTAAAGAATAGGCTATACTTTAAAACACATAGGATTTGTGGAATAAATCCATTCTGAAGAGGCTAGAAAAATAAAAAAATATTCAAAACATGGCATTCATGAAGGAAACCTGATTGAGGAGCATTTATAATGACCCAAAAGCGATAGGGAGCTTTGGGGCATAAATCATCTACTTCAAGCGGCTAAAAGGCATGATAAAACAGTCAACAGAAAAGATGTGGTCAGATGGGTTACAGGACAAGATGCTTACTCTTTACACAGACTTGCTAGGGTCAGTTTTAAAAGAAACAAGGCAATTGTGTCAGATGTGGATGTGCAATGGCAGGCTAATTTAGTTGATATGTCTACTTTGTCCCATTATAACAATGGCTGCAAATACATCTTAACAGTGGTAGACATCCTGTCAAAATATGCTTGGGTCATGAGTTTAAAATCGAAAACTGGCCATGAAATTGCTAAAGCCTTTGAAAAAATATTTAATCTAGGTCATACACCTAAAAAAATACAGGCAGACAAGGGTAAAGAATTTTTTAAATAGGTCTCTGAAGAATTTATTAAAACAAAGAGGGGTTCATCATTTTGTGACCAATAGCGATTTTAAAGCAGCGGTGGTAGAAAGGTTTAACAGGACTCTGAAATCCAAAATGTGATGTTATTTTATAGCACACAACACCCTTGGTATCAAGATGTGCTGCAGGCTTTTGTACACAGCTATAATCATAGTTTTCACAGAACGATACAGGCGAAGCCTGTAGATATGACATCCACAAACTCTCTATAGATCTGGAAAAGAGCCTATGGTGATAGCATCAAACATAAACATGTCAAGGACCCCTTAAAGAAAAGAAATCATGTAAAAATGTGAAAAATGTGGACAGATGAGATATTTATAATAATGGACATTTGAAACAGGAGTCAGAAAATGACATGTACGATCATGACGGCAAAGCCATACAAGGTTCTTTTTATCTTGAAGAATTATTAAAAGCCACCGCATAACAGGACAGAGTATATCATATTGATAAGGTTCTAAAGGTAAAAGGGCAGGGTAGGAACAAACTGTACCTCATAAAATGGAGAGGATGGCCTGATAAATTTAACAGTTGGGTGACGGCATCAGAGATTCAAGAAATTTGATTTTTTTTTCTTTTTAAGCAACATAAAAAAAAAGATGAATGGTGCGGGCTTTTATATCACACTGCCCAGCAATGCCTCAGCTGGTGTGTTTCCCCAAAATACCAGCTCTAATTTAACCATACAACTAGCAAGAGCATTGGACTTACAAGGACCATGGAACGTAGGGCTAGTAGAAATGCAATATCCCAATACTTGGTAGAATATAAAGGAAGAGCAAAAGTATGTTGTCACCTCCAGAGCAGGAAATGTATCACACCACATTACAATCAGGAGAAAGCATTATGCGACTATGCAGTGGAATCCATGAATCAGGACATTAGCAGCCTTTATAAACCTACATCACCATGAATGGTTTATGACCTGAGCGCATAAAGAATCTGAATAAAATCAGATGATAAGACTGTTATTTCTGCAGAAGGTGATTTGGCAACCATTTTGGGGGTAAAAGTAAATGTTAATACACAGCGTTCCCTTTTTCCAGCGGATATTATGGGAGGTTTTAATACCCTCTACTTGTACACAGATATCGTAGACCATCAGTTAGTAGGTGACCATTTTGTGTCACTGGTGTGCTGTGTTCCAACTAAGGGGTTTAGGGATGAGTTTATCACCCTCACTTATGATAAGCCACACTATGTTCCTGTGAACAAACAGCACATCAGCACCATCGCATTTGAAATAAAGATGGATCAGAACAGATACATCTCATTTCATTAAGGGAAGGTAATCCTTAAGCTTCATCTGGTGGTGGTTAAAGACAATGGTGACCCAAAGCATAAAAGCATTATTATACAACACAAGCCAGCTAGGGACTTTCAGGAAATCATGGAGCCCCAGTCATGTACAGTGCTGGTGTCGGGTGTGTTTCATAGTCTCTTTAGAAAAGTTATTCCGCTTTTGAGAAGCCAATATAATCTCTGGTGCAGATTTTTCCATCTCTTGCAAACTGAGGCAACCAAGTGATTGCCCGAGGTTAGACAATGGCTTTGCAGGGCCCCCTTATGTAGGATATAGCGTGGAGACAGAGGCCTTATAAGTGCCTCTCCATATCTAGGGGTGTATATTCTGAAGCATCAGATATCTGGGAGACACAGGCCTCCCATGTTCCATGATCTCTTCAGTGCTCCAAGCCTTAACTGCAAGCACTTCCGTTTCCAGAGAAAAGAACTCAACAAACGACCTGAATGCTTTAAATCGCCGGAGCGAAGAAGGAGGGGCAGCACCTAGAGCACATAGAGCCACTGGGGGAAATCATTTTGTATAGATTAATCCGATCGCTTAAGGACAACAGCAAAGCCTGCCAAAATCCAAGGTGCACCTCCAAATTGTGTAAAAAGGCGGTGACATTGAGATCATATAGTCTGCAAGGAGTTACACCCCAAGATATTTAAAGCTTCCAGGTGCCCAGTTCAATGGGAAAGTTCCCCACCAGGAGTACCGGGAGTGCCTCAGTATCTAAGTTTCATTTAAGGCCTGCAAAACTCCCATACAGTTGGAAATCTCAAAGAAGAGTGTCCAGGAAATTCTCCGGGTCATCCATACACACCAGCATGTCTGAGAGCCTAAAGTCTTCCTTCCCTATGCACACACCCCCAACCGCAGATGGGTACGAATATGTTCTAGTAGGGGTCCCCACTGTCATTGTCCCATTGATTAGCAAGGACCCACAGGGGTTCATATACAGTAGCCGCACCACATTGACAAAGTACCCATCAATACCAAACTTCACTAGAACCATATACATATATTCCCATTGCACTCTGTCAAATGCTTTTTCATCATCAAAGCTGATAAGCATTGTTGGAAGGCCTCATTGCAGGGTGACATATTGGGCCGCCAATATCTTGCATACATTCCGCGCAACATTGTGACCCTGCACAAAGCCCACCTGTGCACCTCCCACCAGAAGTGGTAAAAATGGTGCTAGTTTATCCACCATTACTTTAGCTAAGATTTTAATATCCACATTGAGTAGTGAGATAGACCTGGATGAGCCCGGCAATGTGGGGTCTTTTCCAGGTTTGGGGAGGACGGTAATTATAGCTTTGTTCAGCTCATATGAGAAGTCTCGACGTTGGACTAGGTCAGAAAAGTATTCAGCCAATGGTATCACCATTTTTTGGGAAAGTCGCTAATAAAATTCCACCCGATAACTATCTGTCCCAGGGGCTCTATATTTCCACAATATGCGTATACACCTTTGGATTTCCTGGGCTGTCACTGAGGCATACAACTGCTCCACCAGTTCCACATCTAAATGTGGTAGGATCAGGTCTTGCAGATAGAACTTTGCCATCCACATGTCGGAGGGCTCCGCCTGGTAAAGCCCTCTATAGAATTCCCAGAGACTCAGAGAGCCCTCTCTATACCTGACTGGGTGGTTTGGAGACATCCGGCACCATCACGTAGCACCCCAATCATCTGCCCCCCCCCCCCCAGTTTTGATCAACGAGGCCAATAACTTCCTGGTCTTGTTGCCATAGCAGTAAAGCTTATAATGATAGTAGAACATTGATTTATGTGGCAGCTGGTGTATGAGGTTGTTCATTTCCACTTGGGTGGTAAGCAGGGCTGCCTTCCGTGCTGCTGTGGGTTGCCGTGCAAAATTATGTCGAGCAATGCAGAAGGCCCTCTCTAATTGAATCAAGCGTTTCCCTTGTTCCCTACATTTTGACCAACAGCACCCAAGAATGTGTTCCCTCATAACGGCCTTGGCAGCCTCCCAATATAATGATAGATTGTCCATATGTACAACATTGTCAAGTTCATATTCGCCCAGCATGTTTGAAGAAAAACCCAGAAGTCTTTGTCTTCAGCCATCTGTAGTGGAAACCACCAAAGGTTCCCTTTCAGAGCATTCCCCCAGTCGACATTGACCCATATCAGGGTGTGGTCGGAGATAACAATAAGGCCAATTTACACCCTATGAATCTTGTCCAAAATCTCTGCGGCAACCAGAAAGTAATCCAAACAGGAGCCAAAGCCATGTGTACAGGAGATGTGTGCAATCCCTTTTGGAAGTGTGTGTTAGCCGCCACACGTCCACGAGCTCGTAACCCTCACTCCATCCTTTAACCAATCGTGCATGTCTTTCATTTGCACCCCCCTGCGTGGTACGATCAAGAGAGGCATGCGTGGTCTAATTAGGAGAGGCAGTGGGTCACCACCTGGAAGAACTGGGTGTCATACACGTTGGGGCCATAGACATTACTCAGTCTTATCTTCTGGCCCTGGAGCCTGCCTTACAAAAACAAAAAGTGTCCCCTGGGGTTCACATGCACCACCTCCATCTGGAAATCCAAATGTTTCCCAATCAAGATGACTACACCAGCTTTATGATCCCCTGCACGTTCATAAACCCGATTCTGATCCCGCAGGCACATCTAGCCCCTCAGGATCAGAATTGGGTCTAACGCTGGTCATCCTGCTTCCAATCGGCCACACAGGGAGCTGGATGGCCAAAGCGGAATGTGCCTTCACGTGTTTTAAAGTATAGCCTATTCTTTACACAATCACCATGACAACAGGGCAGCAGTCACATGCCTCTTGTTTTTCTGGATTGTTTTTTCAAAAGCTAATCACATGTTGTCACATCATTTCCTTTTCTACAATCACCATGACAATGGAGCTTGCCCAGGCATACCTCTTTTTTTTCTGTATTAGCTTTTTCAAAGCCACTAAAAAAAGAAAATAAGTGAAGTGAAATTTGAACGCAAGTCTCTCTTTCTGTAGGGGGGTGCGTGCTTACGCACGTTGCATATGTGTGTGCAATCTGCACATGCGCTGCGGGGCGTTGCGCTATATGCGCATGCGTGGCAGCACATGCAACACTCGTGCATGCACAGTGGCACGTGCGCTGCGCACATTGCGCATGCACCGTGTTAGGGGTCACTGTATGAGGGTGCTCCACACATGATGCCTGTGATTAGGTGCCCACGCAGCAGATGGTGCCCAAACATCGCGTGCGCATGGCGCCACACCTGCATGCTGCATACGCATGTGCAGAGCCATGCGCAACACATGCACACGGGCACGGTCAGACGTTACACGCATGTGCACCATGCACAGACACCACGTTGGCAGTGCTGCGCATGCGCAATGCACACCCAGATGCACACTGGAAGAAAGGTACTTACCTGTCATGCATACGTGGTACACGCTGAGGGTTTTGTGTAGGTGAGGTGCAGAGCAGGCGAGGTGACGTATTTGTCAGGTGTACAGCAGGTGAGGTCTGCAGCAGGTGAGGTGAGGTGAGCAGCAGGCGAGAGGTGGTGTTGGGGTGCTTTGGGACAGGTGTGGTGTGGAGCAGGCGGGGGTGGGGGAGGAGAGGTGGTGGCAGGCGTAGGGTACAGGAGGTGAGGTGAGGGACAGGTAGTGGGTGGTGTAGGTGGGGCGAGGGAGAGGCGAGACCAACCCTCTGTGGTATATCTGTTTTGCTGATGGCTGCCTTTGTGGTGGCTGCAGGTGCGTTAGGGGGTGCTCAGGACCCGCGGTTGCCTGACATGGGAGATGGTGTCCATGGTGCTGCGGCACAGGGCATGGGTACAGACCCGCTACAACTCCAACCTGCAGCTGTGGAGGCCATGCAAGCTAGAGCTGAGCCGGCACGGTGCAGGAGGCGTGCCGAGCTGCGCCCTCACCAGGCTCACCTCTACAGGCCCAGGGCCCAGCCCCGGGACATGAGTGAGGACCACGTCATCGCTCTATACCATCTGGACACAGTGGCTATTAGGGAGCTCTTTAAGGATCTCAGACCTGACCTCGAGCCCCTGACCAGTCAGTCACATGCCATACCGGGTTTGGTCAAGCTCCTGGCTGCCCTACATTTCTTTGCCTCTGGCTATTTCCTGTCATCTGTGGCTGCAGTGGGTGGCATGAGCTGCCCCACCTTCTCACGCTGTCTCCACCAGGTACTGTGTGCCATGGTCAGCCAGGTGGGGAATTACATTGCAATTCCCAATGACAGGCAACAGTGGGGGATCCTGAACCAGGCCTTCGCAGAGGGTGCGGGGATACCACACGTGATGGGAGCTATTGATTGCACACATGTTGCCCTGATCCCGCCTGGAGACAGCGAGGCAGTGTTCCGCAACTGCAAGTATTACCATTCCCTGAATGTTCAGGTTGTATGTGATGCAAATATGCATATTCTGAATGTGGTCCCTAGGTTTTCAGGGTCCACTCATGACTCCTTTATCCTGCATCACTTAGCACTATTCAGACAGTCTGAGGCTGGGCAATATGAGGACTGTATACTGCTGGGTGGGTATTTCTCTGCTCAGACATGCACATGGTGTTCCTCTGAGTACACATAGGTGCACATGTCTGTGTTTGCAAGGTGTCCCTAGTTGTGTTTGTGTGTCATTTGTGTGTGTGTTCGGGGTGGGGGGGGGAATTCCCTTCATGGTCTTCTTTGGTATGGTGTTTTGTGTTGGTGGCACCTTCACCGCTGACATATCTGGCCATTTCACATTGTGTGCTTTGTCTGGGCATAGTACAGGACACGTATGTTCCATGTATATTCAACAGTATATTGTTTTGTCGGACATACTCTTGGGGCAACTCAGGGATCTTTTCCCATTTTACCCCATGTGTATGGGCAGTATCATGGCTATCACACGCTTGCAAATGTGTGCATCACTAACCTTGTCAATGGTGCATTGCCATGTGTGTGGCTGATGTTTTTGCAGCCGGCACTACTACCTTTTGGCTACGGGTGTTTGGGCATGTGTTTTTTTGGGCTACACCTTACCCCCACCCTGTGGTCCCTGTCTCACACCTCCAGACGCTGCCACATACATGTTGTGTGTCAGCATGTGCTGTCACATGTTCATGGGAGACCTGTCTGTGCTGTTGGTTTGCATGCACATGCTTGTGTGCATGTGTGTGTGGCTCAGCCTCTGCTTTACCTTTCTACTATTTCTCTACAGGTGATGCAGGATATGGGTGTCGTCCCTGGTTGCTGACCCCTGTGCGTTTTCCACGGACACGTGCAGAGAGGAGGTACAATGAGGCCCCTGCCTCCAGCTGCTCATTCATCGAGCGCACCTTTGGCATTTTGAAAAGTCGCTTCAGGTGTCTGGATAGGACCGGTGGGGCCTTACAATACAAACCCATGACTGTGGCAAAGATAATTCTGGTCTGTTGCATACTGCACAACATTGCTCTCAGGCACGATATCCCAGTCCAAATTAATGAGGATCTGGAAAATGATCCTACTTGCTGTCCTGTACGTGGCCGTGGTGACACACGTGAGGGCATGGCAGCCAGGCGCCAGCTGATTGCGGAGGTTTTCTCATGTAAGTACTGCATATGTTGGATATTACATTAGTATCTAGACATATGTACTACTACTACTGTTGAACATTTGTATAGCCCTACCAGTCATACGCAACACTACACAGACATATGGAGGACATTCCCTGCCCATCAGAGCATTCAGGATAGTCCAGGGAGAACACAGGCGGGGTGTGTAAGAGATAACTGTGGATGCACGGGGATCAGATGAGACTGGCTTACCTGCCCTGGGTGGGTATGTTACCTTACACAGGAACTTGTTCGAGGATTGGGGACGGTGGCTGGCGATCACACACAGGTTGTTGGTTCCAGCTTTGGGTGCAGCATGGTAAACAGAGTGTGGTGTGTGGTCAGCAGTAGGAAAGCGGGACGTAGGTGGTACCATTTGCCTAGTCGTGTGGATGACACGATGGGGGATATTGGCGCATTGGTCACATAACATACACTGATTGGCACAGACTGTGCATTACATGTTTGTGTACAGCGCTGTGTACGACTAGCAACAATATGTACATGCTCAGTGGTAGTAGTATTGGCAGGAATTAATATTCTGCAGGGAAGATACAGAGTACACACACAGATACTGCATCATTAGCTCAGCAGGGTAACCTATACCTGGATGCATACACAGATTGTGAGCCAATGAGGTGATTTGACAGAAGCAGTACTATCTCTTGTGTGCTGTCAGAACACTATCCATCAGCATTTCAGTATCACAGATGATGCCCTAATTTGGACATATGCCAATGGCAGCTGGAGATGGGGATATGGTGATTCTACACATTCCTCTGACATCTTCTGTATTCACTGTGACGTGGTGTTGCCTTTTCCTGCCTCAGACAGTCCCTAGTAGACACTTTCTGCAGACAGACGGTAGGTTGCATCTTGGATCTTTTGGAAATGACATCAGCCATTCTATGCTTGCGTTTTGTTGTATTTTTCAGGGAGTTATCCTGTGGGGTCACTTTACACCAACGCTGATGGACATGGGGATGGAGCAGTGAGGCGCCTGTGTAACATGTGCATGGACATGATCATATCCATGGGACACCCTCGTGTATGGTTCAATGGCCACATTTCCACAACATGCACTGTGCTATGTGTTGTGCTAATTTCATGTTTGCATGTCTGGCGTTGCATTCTATACATATTGCTGTCTGCCTACCTGCAATGTTCCCTGGTGTTCTGTGCAACATACCATGACAGTGTTTCTCCTTCTTCTGATACAGGGCAGAGAACACACACTGCACATCGACTACACTGCATCTGCAGGCACCATCACCCACGTGTCTGAAACCACAACAAGATCATGCAGCTATCCCTGGGAGATGGTGGCATAGGATGGCTGACCTCTGCGTGTGGCCCACATGCCTATGTTGGACATTGATGTTGGTCTGCTACATTGGGCATAGATGGCCTGTCCTACACAATGTTGCTACCGTGCTCTGGCTGGGTGTAGGGTTCATCGCAGGGGACATACATGACCTTTTGTGTACTGTGGCGGATTGGGATGTACCACTTGCATTTGCAGGCCCAGGGATTCACAGACAGTCTTCATGGGACATGTTGGTTTGCAGAGGCTATTTGTGCTATGGACACTGTGTACAGGCCCCTACGTGTGCAGCAGGGACTGACATACTTGCTGCATGTTGTACATCCATCTGACATTGTGTTACTGTATGTTGCCTATGTGTGTGACCTGCACTGCAGGATATCCTCATCTGTTTAGTTCACCAAGAGCATACAGCCATGCGTGTGGCACAGGGGTGACATTGTATAGGTCCTCTGGTATTTGTGGGGCTACCCTGCACTTGAACATGACACGGTATTTACCACCACACCACTTTGATGTGCGCCAACATCTTTGGTCAATATTTGCCATCACCACGTGTGCTACAGTGCATGTGGGGCATCACTGTGTCATTGTTTAATGTACACATTCCAGGTGCATGTGACTGAATATGTTGGTACACCAGGGCATGTGGCAGTGTGGCTTCTGTGCCGGTTACTGGGCCATATTTGACCTTTCTTTCAACCTCTATGTACAGATTAGTGTGTTTGGTTAGTGTACAGACGTGCCGATCTACATTGATTTACAGACATAGCAATGCATGTCTGCACAGTCCTCTTTATTTCCTGACATTCCGGGACTTACATTGCACCAGTAATTTGGCAGTGTGGGTGTGCGTGTTCGTCCTTCATGGGTGCATTCCATGTGCCATGTCATATGTATACGCATACTGTATTCACAACACCCATTGCAGCAGACCTTCTGCATAGTGCTATCTCTGTATGTGTGATAGTTTGCATTTTCTTTATTATCTGGGATCATGTTCCTCTTGTACCTGTTACCATATCTGGATTTGGCATTTTCACAGTGTTGTTTTGGAAGTATGTGGCACTTTATTTGCTTTATTACACATTATGCTACATCTGTGACGTGTATATATGTATGTGTGTGTGCAGTTGCAGAAACTTTGGTGCATATGCTTTGGCAGGTTTGTGCCACCTGTTTTTTGAAGGCAGGTATGTTTTGTTTATACCTTCATAACTGGTGTGTGTTGGGCTGTCATCATGCCCTACCTACTGTCTACATGCACACATATGTGAAAAAGGCATTTGGGGCATGCAGCAGCATGTGGGGAGTGTGGGGATACTGCATAGTACACACCATGCACCTACTGCATATTATCTGTACTGCTTATCATCTGTGTGTGGTGGGGGGGGGGGGGTCAGTGACTTGTATGCGACATGTGGGTATCTGGCCTACTCAATGTGGTTTCAGTTTGTTCACTGTAAAACAACTAGCTTCATATCATGACACATAGTATATACGGTATGTCCAGTAACTTTCTAAAATAAAATATATGTCTTTAACACACATTTGCCTCTACTGCTGATTCAACACACTGACGCACACATTTCTTGATTTACTGGTGATGTACATGGCCCACCTGTGCTCACATCCTTGTACAGTGGCAGCTGTCTGCCATGTCAGGGTGTTATGGATTCCCATACACACATTCCCTTTATGGAACATTTTTGCATAGGCCCTATAGTGGTGGTTTGGGATAGTGGTTAGAGACATGCATTGGAATGCCATAGGTTGCAGGTTTGATTCCCACATGCTTTTTCCTTTTTCCTTGTGCTGTGCTAACCTGACCTTGAGCTGGCTGCAGCTTCGTCAGCTCTCCTTTACACCCTTCCATCGCTTCTTTGTACAGCACAGTGTGCCCTTGATGCAGCCTATGTGCCGCATATTAGCTATTACATATAGCTGTTCTGTTGTACTGTCCATGTGGCTAGTATGCTTGGGTGACTGTTATTGTTGTTGTTGAGCTGATCTGTTATAGCTTCTGTTTGCAGCTTCAATTCTCACATGCTCCTTTTCAGTACTAGTCCCCATTTTGCCCTGCTACATGCAGCGTCCCCTGCTGCCCTTTGGGTTGCTTTTCCTTGCTCTTTTGCATGCTGTTTGGACTGCCTAACACTTTATTGTGTGTGTGCATTTGTGTATATGTGGCTCTCGTCCCAATTGCAGACTGTGATATGCAGGGGCGGCCCAAGGGGGGTGTGGGGCCGTGTGCGGAGACTCAGTGCAGCGCCTCATTTGCATAAGGTGCCTCATTTGCATAAATATATGCATAATGTTACGATACACTAACTTTTATTAAACATGCCTCTTAATGAGTGTATGGATAAAGAAAGACTAAAAGATTTCTACATTACTATAATCCAGTGTCAACCGCCAGGCACATTAGGAACTACTACAAACACTGCCCATTTAGAACCCATAGCAAACCCGCCATATCCTAACAGCACTACCAGGACTCACAAAGCACCATACCCTACCTATCAAAAGGTAACACTGCAAATATTAAAACAATACATTTCAGAGAATAACAATACATGACCTACTGGGGAAAGAGAACAAGTGGCAATGTCAAATAGGAATTACATAAACAGAATACCTCAGCTCAGTTACACATGCAGAACACAGACCATCACCAAACAAGGAATCACAATTTAGAAACAGGAAGACAATAATTAAACTGGGAACCCCAAAAGCCAAACTTGGAATGTACAACACTGTAGAAATAAAACTATAAATTAATTTCCTCTTGTACTAAACAAAGCGCAGACGTTAATGATGCACATTTCCTAGAGCTGACATATTCCAGTTAATAAATTCAAAATAAAGAGAGATTTTTCTACCTTTTGTGCATTTTTTTTCAGTTGCAATTGCTCCAGCTACTTTCTTCTGGTTTCTTCGTGTCTTCTGCTAACTCTCCATCGTCTGCTGTCCATTTGTCCTTTCTTCTCTCTTCTAGTTTTTTTCCATCTTCTCTCTACATCTGCTTTAACATACTAATCTTTCTCCTTTTGCTCTTTCCTCATTCCTATTTCATCCACTCAAATTTTACCTCTCCATCCTCAATCCCCACTTACTCTCCCAATATCCGGCCAATTGTAGATTTGTCTTCCCTCCCACACAAAATATTTTTCCCTCTCCCAGCTCCATCCCATTCTAATACTCCCCCAACATCAGCTCCCTTCTAGTTCCAGCCCCACCCAGCATCCGCTCCCTTCTAGTCCCTGCATCAGCCCATTTCCAGTCCTAGCCCCTCATCAGCCCATTTCCAATCCTATCCTAGCCCCACCATCAGCCCATTTCCAGTCCTAGCGCCCCTCCACTCAGCCCATTTCCAATTCAAGCCCCCCATGAGCCTACTTCCAGTTCTAGCCCCTCCATGAGTCCATTTCAATTCAAGCCCCCACTACAGCCCATTTCCAATCTTAGCACCCCCCAACAGCCCATTTCCAAACCTATCCTAGCCCCTCCATCAGCCCATTTCCTGTCCTAGCCCCCCCCACTCAGCCCATTTCCATTCCAAGCCCCCTCCCGATCAGCTATTTGCAGTTCAAGCCCCCTTCCACTCAGCCCATTTCCATTCCAAGCCCCTGTCCCCATCAGCTATTTGCAGTTCAAGCCCCCTTCCACTCAGCCCATTTCCAGTCCTAGCAACCCCCCAGCTCATTACCAGTCCTAGCCCCCCATAGCTCATTACCAGTCCTAAGCCCCCCACAACCCATTACCAGTCCTAAGCCCCCCATCAGCCCACTTCCAGTCCTAAACCCCCATCACCCCATTTTCAGTCTTAACCCCCATAGCCCATTACCAGTCCTAACCCCCCATCAGCCCATTTCCAGTCCTAGCCCCCCACATAGCCCATTACCAGTCCTAATGCCCCCCCATCAGCCCATTTCCAGTCCTAGCCCCCCCATAGCCCATTACCAGTCCAAATCCCCCCATCAGCCCACTTCCAGTCCTAACCCCCATCACCCCATTTTCAGTCTTAGCCCCCCATAGCCCATTACCAATCCTAACCCCCCATCAGCCCACTTCCAGTCTTAGTCCACTGATACCATAGCCCATTACCAGTCCTAACCCCCACCAGCACACGTGCAGTACTAACCCCCCATAACCCCATTTCCAGTCCTAGCCCCCCCATAGCCCATTACCTGTCCTAACCCCCCATAGTCTATTACCAGCCCTAACCCCCCCATCAGCCCACTTACAGTCTTAGCCTCCCCATAGCCCATTACCAGTCCTAACCCCCTCCCCCCCATCAGCCCAGCTACATAATAAAAAAACACAAACAGGCTGCTGCTGCCGCTGCCGCCGTGGCAGTGGCAGAATCGAGCACCCTGTGGGGCATCCCCTGCCCTGCCCTGCCCTGCCCTGCCCTGCCCTGCAGAATCCTCCTTTCAGCATCAGCTCCCAAAGCGCGGGCTTTTCAGAGCTGCGAAAGGAGAGCTTCTCCTCTCGCTGCTCTGTTAATCCCGCCACGGGGCTTCTCCTTTCGCGGCTCTGGCAGCCGATGCTGAGGGAGCTGATGCTGAAAGGAGGATTCTGCAGGGCAGAGGGGCACCGCGGGGTGCTCGATTCTGCCGCTGCCATGGCGGCAGCGGCAGCAGCAGCCGGTTTGTGTTTTTTTTTAATCTAGCTGGGTTGATCGCTGCTGCAAGATGTTTTTTGTGCGGGGCCCTCTGAAACGCGGGGCCCCTGTGCAAAAAACATTCTTGCTCAATGGACGGGCCGGCCCTGGTGATATGCGCTGTACACAGCTCTTCTACATGTGCATTACATCATGGTTACTGTTAGGGTTGCCTTTTCCTGGCACACAACAGGCTTTTGTTGTGGTGCCATGCAGTGTTGCTGTATGCAGCCTTTGCTGTTTGACTCACGTTGGTGGGGTAGGCATACTGGTTTTTGCATTAACTTATGTGCTAATGGTCATGGGTTCAATCCCAGAGAGGGCCTCCTTTAGTCATAATGTGCAGCACAACTCCCTTTTGTGGCTGTGACAGGCAGACATATATCGGAGATCAGTGTTTAGCACACAGACCACCCTCACCTCATTTGTGTGACCTATGGTGCCCTATACAGTGCCTTGCCTGTGCTTTTACCCTGCCCCAGTAAGCACAGCAGATTGTTGGTGCGGTGACCTGCAGTTGTTGTGTGGCCAGCCATTGCTATGATGGATACCATAGAAGCATAGCACAGTGGTTAGTACACTGACTTCCCAGCTAATGGTCATGGGTTTGATTCCTGTGTGTTCTTGAGTTTTTCTGCCTGTCCTACACAACTATTTTTCCTTCTTCTAACAGTAATATCTGTGCAGATGTGTGTGGCGGCACATTATAGCCTCATCACAGTTGCCAGGCATCCTTCTGTTCATCTATCTGTCTCTGCCAGCTGTGTGGCGTCCTGCCCTAATGTGCAGACTACTGCCCCATGTCCTGCACTGGGACCCTTTTCTGCATTGCGGCTCTTCATGATTGCCTGTCTTGTGTATGCTCTGCATGGCACTGCTGTGTCCTTCTGTTATGCTGCCACCTCTATCTGCTCTGGTGGACATGTATTCGCATCCTCTGCCACACACTCTCATGTTGCCACTTTACATCACCATCACCCTATGCATCGGTACAGCTGCCTCCAATATTTTTCTGCACTTTTCCAGCTGCCACATGAGCTGCACGCAGATTTTACAGGTCCATCAGCTCTGCCATGTGATACCCTCCAGAAGTTGTTGTTTGGCTTTCCTTGGTACTCTGTGTAGTGGTAGGGTTACATTTGTGTTTGGGGGCCATACATTTTGTGCTATTCAACTTGGGACTCCTTACTGCCACTGGCCACCTTTTCAGGCATCACCTTGCCCTCCTTTGGGCATCTTTAGATGCACCTTAGTTTGCACCAGCTCATGGGGCACCTTATATGGTGCCTTCGAGGGTGGCAAACTACGGCGCATCATAGGGCGCCTTAGGGTGGGCGCCCTAATATGCGCATCAGGTTACTGCTCTGCAGCATGGGTTTTTCAATTGGCAGCACACACACTGTTCAGATGTGTCCGTTACACGCATTAAAAGGAATTGTCTCGGACTACCATATTGTATGCACCCAGAGGAGTCGCATTCATGACCGCTGTCTCAGCAAGCATTGTATTAACCAGTGTACTACACCTCTGTAGCTATTATCACAGCGCTTCTACGTACTGTGACAATGTGAGCTGTAGTGAGCAAATGGAAATAGAGGAAAATAGGGACTACACCTTTAAGACAGAAGAAAGGCAAGGTTCCCAGAGAGCTCAAACTACAAACAAACTAGAGAAGCATGCTTTGGCTGAGGCAGAGCCCCGCCCAAGCCCTAACGTAGGGTTAGGTTTGAGCTCTGATAACAAACACATGTGCAGAGAGCAGGGCGTGGTGGCTGGAAAGCACCTTTTTAAACCTGCGTCACTGAAGTCAGAGAGGGCAGAGGAAGCTGGAAGAGCTGGAGGATCTGGAGAATCTGGAGGAGCAAAGGAAGCAGAAGGTTCAGAGAGAGCTGAGAGGTCAGAGTGGACAGAAGGCTCAGGGAGAGCAGGAAGCTCGTGGCCAGGATCCTGTTCAGAGGGAGTACTGAAGCCAGAGGGTTCAAAGGAGAAACCTGGTTTAAGGAAACCCAGAGAAGGGAGACGTGGAAGGTTTTACTCCACAGGGAAATTTGGCTCCAGCAACAAAGGAAGCAATCCTTTTGTAAAAGGTGTGTCTGCTTCAGAGTCCAGCAGAAGCTTAGCTGAGGACGTTGCTAATGAACTAAGAAAGAGTGCAGAGCAGAGTGCTCCAGGAACCCGAGCTGCCAGAAGGTGGGTGAAAGCTATTACAAATGTTGATAACCAGAACCCAGCCAAGGGCAGTGAGACAGACCTGAACCTAATTGAAAAGCTAAGACAACTGTTGCAGGATAGAGGAACTTATTCTCAAAGCACAGCTAACCTTTCTCCAGGAGAGCAGCTTGTAAGGGAATTCCAGAAGCTTCTTCCAAACAGTAAGCTTGAATCTGCTAGTGAAAGTCCAGAGAGGGACAGACAACTTGCAATACAGGAAGATATGCAAGTAGATTTGTGTGAGCCAGAAACTGAGTGTGATGTAATACCAATGGATTGTTCTTATTGTAAGAAGGGAAGCTTTCATATGTGCTAGAAGAAAGACTGTGAAGGGAAGTCTTTGCATAGCCTGTTTCTCTTAGCTAGAAGAGAAACAAAAGCTTCCATTTGAAGTAAAGAACATTCTTTGAATCCTGAGTGTTAACTGAACAGTTTTGGATAAAGAGAAAAGAACTGTACCTGATTTAAAATTGAGGAAAGTAGCTGTGATTTGTTACTGCTGAAGAATGGCTGTGAACAGCTACTGTGTGTGAAAAACGGTTTTACCAAGTTCTGATGATCCAGACACTTTATGTTCCTGTTGAGTTTTCTTTTGGAGAATAATCCTTTACTGCCTTGTGTTTTGAATTTTGATGCGAAAGGGGAACCCAGATGAAAAAATAAATTTTCTGTTTTGCCTTAAACAAACCGAGTGGTTGCAACTACTTTGTCTACAAGTAACTGTGAGAAACTACAACTCCCAGAATTCCCTGGTGAGAGAGAAAAATCTAGTGACTCTTTACTTAAGGGCAAATGAGGCCACCCTTCTGCCTATTGGCCTGGCCAGCAGGGGGAGTGTGACAGTACTTAGGCTTACGGCACACAAACGTGCAGTGCCGCACACTATCGCACGAAAACGGCAAGGTGTCCTCTATAGCGCGATACATGGCTTAATGCCGGAACGCCCACTTCCTTATATGGGATTCTTCACGTTAGCGCTGCACCTAACACCGGTAACGTTAAGACGGTTTAGTAAACATGCTCCATAGTATAGGGTCAATTATTCATTAAACATAATCAAAACGCTGGCCAGATGTCTGAGAATACTCAAGGGATACATCCGCCATCCCATGTTTTTAGAAGCTCAAAACTCTACAATTGATAATCTCTTTATTATGTATGCATTTGCCAGGTGAAGAGTTCTTCTTTTCTTGCATACATTTGCCAGGTACAGTATCTCTCTGTAGCTATGTAAGCAGTTTCTCACAAAATTGTAAAACTGAGGTTCAATTAACCCCTAACTCACTGCTGATGCATAATGAGTAGTCAATTTTAATTCATTTGTACTACACACATGCATACACAACTAATGCAAGCCATATACTGGTAGAGCAAGGTGACTATATTGTATATCCACCACATTTCCTATGTCATGCAATATCCTTTCTATCCAAATACAACTATACAAAATATGCCTTTATATTTCCCCCAACCTATTTAGTTACAGTCAAAGGAAGACCTAGAACCTTTGATCTGTCAGTTAGAAGCCAGACATCTTTCCGGCAGTGCTGGTAAGGCTCCATGGGGCCTACTTCTAGGCATGCTCCAAACTCCCTTGTACAGCTGCAGCTCTTTATCTTTACCTTCCAGCCTGTTTCCTGTGACAGATGAAGGCTTGGTCAGTGTCTATGATAGTATATGTACAAATGTTAACCTAGCATATTAGTCACGAGAACATGGCAATATACATCTCATTGGTGTACATCTCTACTGAAGAAGTGCATACAATCCCGAGAGTTATATTCCAGTTATTGCTTTCAATAGAGTTTCAGCAACCAAAAACCTTGGGACAATCGGGAAACAGGTAGGAGGTTGCAAGCACTACAAGACATAGTTACAAGCAAGCAGCTTAGCATCATCCCCAGTGCTGCTTGAGTAGATTTGATGGCAAGATATCTGTCCTGGACCTCAATGATGCCAGGGTCGAGCCCATTCTAGGACTGTGGGTCATAATGGCATGTGGCAGTTGGAGGTGCTTTAAACCATTCAACTATGATATTCATATGGGTGGCCATCACAGCTACTTTGTGAATCTGATTTCACATAAATGCACACATCTCTACATGACATGACAGAACACTAACATGTATAGGACCAATAGAATACCCCAAACACCTGCAAATGACACAGGCAACATAACCAGACTATTTATCTGGGCCTCCACACACATACTGTGGTTTCTTTCTCTGCAATTCAAAATGGGGGGAGGAGGGGGGGGGCAAGTCATGTGAAATTGTGAACAATGCAATTCTTATGAAATTGGTTTGTTTCTAAACATTCAAGCTCAGTCTGGAAGTTTCCTCTATCTATGAGACCTTTACATGTGGTTCCTCTCTTTCAGGATCAGTAAAGAGATGGGGGCTCTGTGTACACTATGCCCTCTGTACAAGTTTGCGGATCCTTAGGACCTCAGAGACAGATAGACAGATTTCCCTGTAGCAACTATCCCTTGGACATATTCATCAGTGCAGATCCCTGGCACCTCAGAAACACACAAAACATACCATCTAGCTAGAGCAGAGCACACCTTGCAGCAGAACCATCAACAGAAAGAGCAGCAGCAGTTTTCACCAGAGACATCTGCTGCAATCATATGCTGCACTGTCTCTCATATTTTCACTTCTATCTGTTTCAGGGAATGGCATCATTCTGAAACTCTATGCAGATGACTGACCCAGCAGTACCATTGTAACTATAAAATCCATACAGAAGCATTGTGCTGGTAACAGAACCTATGTAGTGTGTATACAGTGCAGGGTACAGAAAGCGTAGTTACTCACCTGAAACAGGTGATCTTCGGGAACAGCAGGACTCAGTCTTCCACATATGGGTAAAGTCTGTACCGACAGAGCCTGCACGGGAATGCTCCCCAGCGTCCAATAGGAAAGCCTTCGGGAACACTCCACTGTGTCTGCATGTCTGTCTTCCTGCCTTCCCAACTCCTCTCCTCAGTTGAGTTTGTAGTTGAGAGGAAGAGAAAAAAGAATACATGAACCCTACAACTTTTAGGGGAGGAAGCTGGGTTGTGAAGACTGATTCCTGTTGTTCCTGGAGATCACCTGTAACAGGTGAGTAACTACGATATCTCCTGGAACAAGCAGGAATGCAGTCTTCACATATGGGACTCACTAACTCCAAGGTACCAGACTGGTATGGGGGAGAGAGCAGTGTGATCCCTGAGGCTAAAAGCTTGTAGCCGAAGAGTCTGGAACAGTTGTGGGTCATTGGATTCAATTCCAGGAGGCGTTACTCCCCCAATGATAGTCTGGTCTCATGTAGAAGTCCAGGATAGAGAGTAGGAGTTGAATTTAAGTCCCAAAGAGGTGCTGGAGTGCATCTTGGCTAAAGACAGTATCCTGACGGGAGTGTCTGTCCAGACAATAGTGTGCAACAAAAGTATGAATGGAGGACCAGATAGATCTAATGAAAGGATACTGAACGGAGATTGGTTATGGAGGTTGCCATATGAGCAGTGACATGACCCTCCAAATAGAGTCTTGCTTCTGCATATGCAAAAGAAATAGAAACATAGAAACATAGAAATATGACGACAGAAAAAGACCACATGGCCTATCTAGTCTGTCCTTCCATAACAACTACAACAGTCCCCTTTTTACCTTTAGAGATCCTCTGTGTTTGTCCCATGCTTTTTGAATTCAGTTACTGTCCTCATCTCTACCACCTCCACTGGGAGACTATTCCACAGATCCACTACTCTTTCCGTAAAGAAATATTTCCGCATATCACTCCTGAATCTATCTCCCTTCACCCTCATCCCATGTCCCCTTGTAGCAGAACTTGCTTTCAACTGAAAGAGACTCTCTCCCTGAACATTTATGCCACGGAAGTATTTAAACATCTCAATCATATCACCTCTATCCTGCCTTTCCTCTAAGGTGTACATGTTAAGATCCTTCAGTCTGTACTCATATACTTTATAATGAAGACCACTAATCATTTTAGTAGCCACCCTCTGCACCGACTCCATCCTGTTCACATCCTTTTGAAGGTGCGGTCTCCAGAATTGCACACTGTACTCCAAATGAGGTCGCACCAAAGACTTATACAGAGGCATTATCACCTCCTTTTTTCTGCTAACCATTCCTCTCCGTATGCACCCAAGCATCCTTCTAGCTTTTGCTGTCACCTTTTCTACCTGTTTAGCTACTTTAAGATCATCAGACACAACCACGCCTAGGTCCCGCTCTTCTTTAGTGGACAAAAGTACTTCACCCCCTATACTATATTGCTCCCTTGGATTGCTGCAGCCCAAATGCATGACCTTGCAATCTGCTATCCATCTGGATAGAGTAAGTTTCATCACCAGTAGGCCTAGGTGACCGGGATCAAAGGAAATGAATAATTGAGAGGATCTTTTGTGATCTTTAGTTCCATCCAAGTGGTAAGCCAGCGCTTGCTTGCAGTCTAAGGTGTGAAGTGCTGCTTCAGCCAAGATGCATGTGGTCTAGGGAAAAAATAGGGAGGATAGCCAACTGATTAAGATGGAAGGAGGAGACTACCTTCAGAGGGAAATGCAGATGGGTATGCAGAACCACCTTGTCATGATGGAACTGGGAATAGGGTGGATCTGCTACCAGAGCCTGCTGTTCACTGATGCGGCGAGCTGACGTGAAGGCAATGAGGAAGATTATCTTCCAAGATAGAAACTTCAGTGAAATGGTGGCTAAAGCTCGAAAGTAAGCTTTAGAAGTTGAGCAAGAACCACTTTGAGATCCCAGGCCACCGGAGGTAGCTTGCTGGGTGATTTGGACAGCAGAAGACCCTGCATGAAGTTTGCTGCTAAGGGGTGTGAGGTGATAGGCTTTCCATCCAGTGGTTTGTGAGAGGCTGCAATGGCACTAAGGTGAACTCTCACTGTTAGTTTTAAGACCTGTTAAGAATAAGTGGAGGAGATATTGTAAAAGGAACTCCATTGAGCAAGAAAAGGAGTCAATGCCCTTTGAGGAGCACCAGAATGCAAACCTACACCTCTTGAAGGCATAAGATCGCTTGGTGGAATCTTTGCATGATACAAGGAGGACATCTTTGTTGAGGTCAGTGAGCATTATGCCTTCAGCAGCCAGCTGTCAGTCAGAGAACCCTTCTTCCCCATGGAAGCTCTGCTTCGTGGGTAAGGCTATAAAGAAAAGCTGCACACAAATAGGTATAAAAGGATGCATTGAGACCAATTGTCAACAGGAGTTTTCCAGAATATCTTCCCCTAATTCTGATCCAGACCTTGTACTGCATGGACAGCATGTCCACCATTACCATATGCCAGTGACATATGCAGCACAGTGTTCTCAATGAAAACCAATTTACGTTATATGTTGAGTAAGTGATGACCTATGCATGATGACCACAAAGACCCACACAACATATACATACAGAAGGTCATTCTAAAAGGTCTAGTCATGGTTTGGACATCTGCAGACATGTACATGGATGTCAGAATCACAGACATGTCTCTGTAACTGTTCCACAAATGCCATTCACAGATGTCTGGGGAGGGGCAATGGATTTACACATCCCTGTTCAATCCTAGAAGCAGCGGTGCTGTCTGCAAGCACATGTATCTTTATTCCTGCTCCAGGCATGAATAGGTATCAGGAAAGTGTTTGTATTCATCTTAAAACATCCAGAGAGTAAAGAGAATTAAGTGACTAGCTTTAGACAACAAAGTCCCACACTGGGATTTGAACCCTGGACACCCAGCTCTTAAGTCACTACTCTAAACATTAAGCTTTTAGATGTCTTGAGTTGGAAATGTTCTCCAGGGGACATTTATATAGACATTTGATGCATGTGCATATCAAGCATGTCCACATTTCTGGAATTGTGCTTGAATTTTCTCATGCCTGCCTTTCTTTTCAGATGTTCTGGCTTTGACGTCCCAGATTGCACTTGGATGTCCCATATGGAATGTGCCTCACAGTGTCTGCTACAACATATGCATAGACAGCTTGTGCTGAACACTGTCTACCCATATTGTCTACAAATCCTGGGGCAAGAGATCCCACACCTTATAAGCATCATAGTATCTTGGGACCCTCGGTGTGCATAAACAGCTCTCCCTACCATGTGGAGGAGTGGCCTAGTGGTTGGGGCAAGGTACTTCGGTCCGGAAGGTTGGGGGTTCAAATCCCACTAGAGGACAGCAACCTTGGGCCGGAAGGACTGGGGTTTCTAGTCCCACAGGTGCTCCTTGTGGTCTTGGGCAAGCCACTTAACCCTCCATAGTCCATGTTCCCTGTAAAATAGTTCTCTGTGTGCTGTGCTTTCCTGTCTAATCAATGTGTTTATACCTCAAAAATTTCCTGTCATGATTTGACAATTTCCAATCTGTAATCAAAACCGCTGCTGATCGCTGGAAGTAGCAGTATACAAATGTATACTAAATAAAAAATAATAAAAAATGTGAGATCTTAGGAATTGCATGCACACATGTTCCCTATGGTTGAATGTCTACTCTATAGTTACCGGAGGATGTAGTAAAAGCTGTTTGTGTAGCTGAGTTTAATAAAGGTTTGGACATGTTCCTGGAGGAAAGGTCCATAAACGATTATTAAAGAGGACCCGGGAAATCCACTGCTTGCCCCGGACAAGCATTGTGGAATCTGTGTGCCTTTTTGGGAACCTGCCAGGTACTTGTGGCCTGGATTGGCCACTGTTGGAAACAGGATACTGGGCTTGATGGACCTTGGTCTGATCCAATAAGGCATTCTTATGTTCTTATAGTGGAAATAATGCCCTAAGTAGGTAACACATGTATTACACATTATACTAAATGTATGGGTGCCCTCTCTTCCAGCAAGTGAATATTGTAGCATATAGACTGTTTATTGTCAGATACGTGGGACAATCTGGCTCTGGCCTTGCCACCCGATACTTGTGGCACTTCTTTAGGATCTGCCACCCACAGCCTGATAATGAGAGCCAGTAAGAGGCATCCTGTCTTGGGGCCTGGACCTGTGACCTATCCCCTGACTTTTTCACAGCTGCATATCCCTGCAAACACATGGAAGTCACATAGGTTTCCTTTTCCACATGTACATATCCTACACGTAGACATGTAGACATCTGCCCAGTCAGGTCATTTTGTATGAGGGTTTGTGCACAGTAATTTCTTTTCAGCTATCAGTTTATAAACAGATCTGTGCTACCACCTAACTTTGGCCGAAGTAAATGTCACCATTGGTCTGTGCAAATGCATGGGTGTACATGTCCACATCCTGTATAATGGCACAATGCCCCATATTTATGTTTATGTTTATTGGAATACTTGATATACCGCGGCTTATTAATCCAGAGCGGTTTACAAGTAATAACAAACACAAGGGCCGTAGGCCTTAGAAAAGGAAAGGAACTCCATTAAATGACAGGAAAGAGAAAATAGATGCCATATGCATATTTGCTGCCTCACTATTTCCATAGCCCACAGGCTTCCTGTTAGAAGGTGTGCAGATATGAAATGACCTTTAAACATAGCTATCAAACCACATTACCACTAAGGGTTGCTGACATGTAGACCCTTACACAACCATTCACATAACTTACTTAAGAACATATGGTAAGAGCATAAGAAATGCCATACTGGTCAGACCAAGATCCATCAAACCCAGTATCCTGTTTCCAACAGTGGCCAATCCAGGTCACAAGTACCTGGCAGGTTCCCAAAAGGTAGAAAGTTGAGCAGTGGATTTCCCCAGTCCAATTTAATTAATTCATTAATTGAACTATGTTTATATACCGCTAATCTGAGAGTCTAGGCGGTTTACATGATAACAACAATGCCTGGAGTGGCTTTGTAAGGAACAGTGAACATTAGAGCATAAATTAACAGTGAACTTTAGTTGTAAGAGTGAACATTACACAGAAAAGTAAACACAACAATTCCAAAGTAACATTTTATAAAACAGCAGAGAGTGTGTGTGTGTGTGGGGGGGGGGGGGGGGGGGGGGCGGGGGGGAGAGGGAGGGAAGGGGTGTGTTAGGGGGCTGGTAGGAAGGGAGAAAGGTAGGGGGTGCAAGGATTGAGTGGTTCTGCAGGAGGCACACTGAGCGCTGAGTGGCTCTACACTCTACTGAAATGTCTCTTGCCAAAGTCTCCAGTGACTTGTTCCTGGCAAAATCCAAGGGCCTTTACTCTCTCCTCATCCTTCTTGACCTCTCTGCTGCTTTTGACACTGTCGACCACAACCTTCTCCTCGATACCCTGTCCTCGCTTGGTTTTAAGGGCTCTGTACTATCCTGGTTCTCCTCCTATCTCTCCCATCGCTCCTTCTGTGTGTGTTCTGGTGGCTCCTCCTCCTCTGCTACCCCGCTCCCAGTTGGTGTACCCCAAGGATCTGTTCTGGGTCCGCTCCTTTTCTCTCTCTATACCCAGTCTCTTGGTGCGCTTATCTCTTCCCATGGCTTCCAGTACCATCTGTATGCCGATGACTCCCGGATCTACCTCTCTACGCCTGAAATCTCCCCGGCAATCCAGACCCAGATCTCTGCCTGCCTTTCTGACATTGCTGCCTGGATGTCTTACCGCCGCTTGAAATTGAACATGTCCAAGACTGAACTTCTTATCTTTCCTCCTAAAATCTCCCCTCCTCTTCCTCCCTTCTCAGTCTTTGTGGATAACTCTGTAATCCTTCCTGTTTCCTCAGCCCGCAATCTGGGGGTTGTCTTTGACTCCTCTCTCTCTCCACACACATCCATCTCGTAGCTAAGACCTGCCGTTTCTTTCTCTATAACATTAGCAAAATCCGCCCCTTCCTTTCTGAACACACTACAAAACGCTTATCCACTCCTTAATCACCTCCCGTCTTGACTACTGTAACCTACTCCTTGCTGGTCTTCCTTTGAATCATCTCTTTCCCCTTCAATCTGTTCAACACTCTGTTGCGCGACTAATCTTCCGCCAGCCTCATCATGCCCATATTACTCCTCTTCTCAAGTCACTTCATTGCCTCCCTATCCGTTTCCGCATCCAGTTCAAACTTCTCCTCCTGACCTATAAATGCATTCACTCTGTGGCTCCTCAGTACCTTTCTTCTCTTATTTCTCCTTACAACCCCCCTTGGGAACTCCGCTCTTCTGGCAAACTGCTCCTATCTGTGCCCTTCTCTCTCACTGCTAACTCCAGAGTTCGCTCCTTTCACTTGCTGCACCAAACGCCTGGAACAATCTACTTGTGTCTGTACACTAGGCACCTTCCCTTACCCTCTTCAAATCCAGGCTGAAAACTCATCTCTTCGCTTCTGCTTTTGGATCGACTCTCCTGATCTCCTTCTCCTTCCCTTGCTTTATCCCTGCCTACATCTTCTGTGTTTGTCTTGACTAGATTGTAAGCTCTGATGAGCAGGGACTGTCTCTTACTTGTTTGTGCAGTGCTGCGTATGACTTATAGCGCTATATAAATGCTCAGTAGTAGTAGTAGTAGTATATGAGGTGCGATCAAAAAGTATTGAGATGTACAGTAGCACAAGTAGTATAATACTGACAGTTATTGCACTCAGTCTCCTTTAAAGTAGTCCCCTTCCGATAAAAAACAGTTTCTCCAGCATTCCTGCCACTGCTGGAAACAATTTTGAAATGCTATTTTTGTTATGCTGTGAAGCTGCTGTATCGAATTCTCCAAGTCATCGAATCTCCTTCCTTTCAGTTGTAATTACAGTTTTAGAAACAA
This sequence comes from Ichthyophis bannanicus, assembly GCA_033557465.1. NCBI lineage: Eukaryota > Metazoa > Chordata > Amphibia > Gymnophiona > Ichthyophiidae > Ichthyophis > Ichthyophis bannanicus. The sequence continues at coordinate 743,507,739 of CM066035.1, read as the reverse complement.
GAAAAAGTCACAGGGTGTGAGGTTAGGTGAGTATGATGGCTGACGGACTTGCTGGATTTGGTGTTTGGCCAAGAACTGCTGGACAAGATGTGATGTGTGAGCTGGGACATTATCATGATGAAGAAACCATTCACCATTCCTGTGCAACTCTGGCCTCTGCACTATAGGGTCTATTCTGTCTCGTGAATAGCAGGGATGAACACCCCGTTGGGACATCCATACCTGTTATTTGCCCCCTTTCCATTCCCGTTAGAAGCCTCTTCGTATGAACAAGGAGTTTGTACAGGGAAACGTAGTCATGGGCGGGAAGGGGAGTTGCAGAGGCAGAGCGAGGGCGGGGCATGTGTGGTCTGTGATCCCGGATGTACAGGCCGATTCTGAGGTCGGCCCTGTACGTTCAGGGTCAGCAAACTGGATAGGGATGGCAGGCCTGGGTGGTGTCAAAAAGGTGAGGATGCAGGAGATTCTCCGCAACCCGACCCTGGCCATAGAAGGCCAGATCGGGGGTCAGGCTGCAGGGAAAGGAAAGAGTGGTCAGCGGCCAGGGATCGCGGCTCCTAAATGGAGCCGCGGTGCCATGGCAACAGGACACTATGGCAACACGGCTTCATTCAGGGGTCTGACTGAGTTAGCCGGGCATGGTTCTGTACGTGCAGGCCAATCGGAATTGGGTCCTAGCCTGCACATACAGACCCTAGACTCGATTCTGATCCCATAGGGCACATCTAGTCCCTGTGGAATAGGAATCGGATCTACCTCTGTGTGTCCTGATTCTGATCAGGTGCGCAGGGGCCTAGACGCACATATTGGAATGTGGCTTCACATCAACAGTCTCATCTTTATCCATCTGTTTATTTACACTTTCAGAAAAATAAGATATTTGTGAGACCAGATTTTCCTTGGCTAAATCCATGTTGGCTTTATCCAATTAAACCATGACTATCTACATGTTCAGTAATTTTATTCTTTACAATGGTTTCTACTATTTTGCCCAGTACTGACGTCAGGTTCAGCGGTCTGTAGTTTCTTGGTTTTTAAATTATTAAAGTTTAAAAATATAAAACAGCTCAATCAACATCCATTGCTACGTTCAATCCTTCCCTCCGCCCCTCTCCCCCTTTCTCTTGCCTCCTTCCATACAGGGCTCCATTGCATACCTCCTCTCCCTCATCATCCCCTCAGCTACCTGAACTCCCCTGCCTGTCTTCCTCTTCTATCCTGCAATTATCTCTGGACAACCTCTCACTGGGCCTGAACCCCTTCCACATGGCTGTATTTAAGTGTTGTTAAGCGATGCATCGAATACAGGTCAGCAAGTCGCTGCACAAATCTGGCAAGCCCCAGAAGTTGCGGCTGGTTCCAATGTGCCGTAATCTCACATCTCGCAGTTGCAATACAATGGTGCAACATCCCCTGCACCCTCCTAGGTACCGCATTCAACCCCTGATGTAGAAGAAATGACTCTGGGCGTCTTGGCACCTTAATCCCCAGCATGTCTTCAGTAGTAGACCTCATTATATTCCAGTACTTCTGTACTGCTCTACATTCCCATCACATATGAAAAAGTGTCACTTTCGCCCCACATTGCCGCCAGCACTGGTTGGTTGGCACAACCTCCACTCAGTTCAACCGCTCTGGTGTAAGGTACCATTGCAGCAGCACCTTATATCCATTCTCCACCAAATTAGCTGCTACCGATAGCTTCGCTATCTGTTGGATCAACTGTTCCCATTCCTCCTCTGTCTATTCCATTCCTATATCCCGTTCCCAATGTTGCATGTAGCTTAACTTAACAGCTTCCTCTATCCATAGCCCCCTATATATGTGGGATAGTAGATGTTTTTTCCCAGGAATCCCAGCGCATAGTACTTCAAACCATGCCCTCTCATGCCAACTCCCCTGCTACTCCTCGTTGTGTTAGGAAGCGTTGGACCTGTATATATGGGAAATAGTCCCATGGTTTAAGCCTATAAAGATCGCGGAGGCCCTCAAAGGACCAAAGCTTCCCCTGGTGAAAAAGCTGATGTACCTGGTTCAAGCCCTGCTGCTCCCAATGGGACAGAGCCTGGGTTCCCGGGCCTTCCTTGGGAGACTCTCTTCCCAGCTAATAACTCCTGCTGATGGCAGCACCATATACTCAACGTGTGGCAGACAAATGGATTCATTATTCCATGCTCCTATTTCATCCATAGGCACTCCTCCAGGGATCTCCCCAGGACTGCCCCCATTTCCAAATCTACCCATTGTTTCTGTGGTTCTTGCAACCCGGAGTATACCCCCTTAAGTCGCACAGCTACTTAGTAATAGTAAATATCTGGTAACCCCAAACCCCCATCTCTTTTGACTGCTGTAACACCCTTCTCACCACTTGAGGCACCTGTGCCTGCCACACAAACTGGCCAATTTTACACTGCACTGCTCTGAGGATGCCCACTGGAATCTCCACTGGCAATGCCTGGAACAGATATAGGAATTGTAGAATTAAAAGCATTTTCACTGCCGCAATACACCTGAACCAGAACAAGCAATCCTGCCCCTAGAGCCTCAACAGGCTATCAACCTCCTCCACTAACTTTCGATAGTTCACCTCAAATAGGGTATGAATAGATGACTCCAGGTGCACACCTAAGTACCTAATTTACTTAGTCGCCCATCAAAAAGGAAAGAGCCCTTACTCTTTGGCCCTCCAACACGGTCATATTCAGGATCTCAGATTTAGACTAATTTAGCCGGAAGCCCAACAGCCTACTGTACAGCTCCCACATTATAAAAGGAAGTGATAGGTGGGGCCGTGAGACCACTGTTCCCTCTAAGCTGTGCGCGTGTGCGCGCGCACACACCTCGCCGAGCGAGCGCACATACTTTACAACAGAGCGCACAAAAATTACAGCTCTGATTCTGATAGAAAACAACACAGACGTCTTAAAATTTAAAAGTTATGATTGTAATTACTAGAAATTTCCTGCTTCATTTAGTAATCATCTATTTTCATTTAATTTGATTAAAATCAATGTGGTGTACATACTGTATTCTGATGTGTAGTCAAATTTTAAAGTATATAACTCCGAGTGTCATTATGTGGCGCACAAAAATTTAACCTTCCTTCAAAAGCTGCACACAGCTGATATTTTATGCGCACACAGCCTACAGAAAATTAGAGGGAACATTGCGTGAGACTGCCAGGATAATATCATCCCCAAAAATGGACATTCTATATTCTCTGCCTTCCGCCTTGATCCCCTAGATGTCCCTTACTCATCCCCAAACGTGCTGCTAAGGGCTCCAAGGACAGAGCAAAGAGTAAGGGAAAAAGCAGGCACTCCTGTATCGTACCCCTTTGAATTGGGAAAAAATTGGTATACCCCCTATTAACCTTGACACACACCCGTAGGTTCTGATACAAAGCTCGTACCCAACTCACAAAGCCCTCTCCAAACTCCATCTTCTCCATCACTCGAAACATAAACCCCCATGATACATGGTCAAACATCTTCTCCGCATTGAGCAAGAGAAACAGCATCAGGTCCCTGCCCTGCCGGGTGTGCCATATCAAGTTGAGGTTTTTCCTAATATTGTTACCTGACTGCTCTCCTGGCATAAACTTGGCCTAGTCCTCATGCAGAAGATCCAGAATAACTTTATTAAGGTGATTAGCCAAGATTTTGGCCAGCAATTTTGCATCTATGTTCAGCAGGGAGATCGGCCGATAAGATGCAGATCTGTGGGTCCTTCTCCTTCTTAAGGATCAACGATATATCCATCCGGCCCATCATATCTGCTAACCTGCCCCTTTTCTGGGCAAGTAGAAGACTCTCGCCAATGGGCCCAGAAGCTTCTACCTGAACTTCCTATAGAAGTGGGCCGTTAAGCTTCCAGTCCCAGTGTCTTCTTGAGATTCAGATTTTTAATAGCAATCTCACCTCTTCCACCCCAATCTCCCTCTCCAAACCCTCCCACATCTCCTGCTCTAGCTTGGCCAATGAGATCGAGTCTAAATAGCTATCCACTTGTATCAGTGGCGGTGTTGAGGCTGCTGTGTAGGTGGCTGGAAAAACTCTTAGAAGGCCCCCCTCAACTCTTCCCCCTTCCAGAGCAATTGACCCTGGAACCCTCGAAGAGCCAAGACCTGTGCCCGCAGCTGCCATTCCTTAAGTTGTTGGGCTAGCAACCTCCATGCTTTATTGCCCCCTTCAAAGAACTCACACCTGGTCAGCTGCAGTTTAAAGCGAATCTCCTCTGTGTCCAGTGCATTAAGCTGGGCTTGCACCGCTAGCATCTGCCCTGTGTGCTTCCGGGAGCCTTCCATGCATTCTCCTCCATGAGGTTCAACAACTGATTGTACAAGTTTGCCCTTTGATCCCTCTGCTCCCTCTTATGTTGGGTCCCCCATTTCAATAAACATCCCCACTTTAAATCCATCCCATAGTATCCCCCACTCAACCTCTCCATTATCATTCCACTCAAAATAGTTGCCAATGAGGTCTTCTACTTTCCACACCACCCACCCATCTTCAAACAAAGACGCCAAAACTTAATCCCCTCTCCCACCCAAGGTCACTTCTATGGGGGCATGGTCAGACCAAGTGATGGCCTCTATCTCTACTGCTAAAACCTGGGATATTCCCTCCTTGCCCATCCATATCATGTCAAGATGGGAATACGAACCATGGACAGAAGAATAGTATGTAAACTGCTTTTTTCTGGAGTTCAGAAACCTCTATACATCCACCATCTTCTGGTCCCTAATAAAGGTCTGAAGTCTATGCCTGTCTCCCCTCCTGCCCTCCTGCTTCCCCATATAATCTTTTCTGGGGTCCCAGGGCAGGTTAAAATCACCCCCCCATCATCAGAAGACCCTCCCCCATCTCCTCTAACTGACACTCCACCTCCATAAAGAAGGTTCCCTGGGAACCCCTAGGAGTATTGATTGCATGAGATCTTGTACCAGTCCATCCCCACCCTCACCCGCACCAGTAGATATCACCTGTCCCTGTCCCTGTCCCAGACTACCTCCCCCAGCTCTGCCCTCAGATCTGTTGCCAGAAAGATCACCATCTCCACTTCTTTCTTTCCACTGTATTCAATGCATAGAGGTGTGTGGAATAAGGCTTAGGCTGTACCAGTTTCTCATGAGCCCTAAGCACATGGAATAAGGCTTAGGCTATACCAAAAAAATAGAGGCCTTTTGTCTCAGCATTTCTTTAGTTTCTGCTTCTTGAAGGGAGAGTTAAGTCCCTGTACATTAAGGGATACTATGGAGGCCACTGCAGTCAAGGAGGCCTCTCCCCCTTCCCGCTCTCAGTATTCCCCCTCCCCTGCCTCCTCCCTCCCATCTTGCCCTCCCTCCCCCTTCTACCCCCCTACTGCCTATATCTCTTTTAATTATCAGGTCTCGTGAGGCTACTGTCACTAACCTGAGCGGCCAGGCCCTCTACTTCTCATCTCCCCCCTTTCTCCCTCACCTCTAGCATGTGCCACTCCAATGATGTGCCTTCACGGGGCAGGGTGCGCCCTGCATGTGCAGTGCTGCTGGTCCACACCTGTGCTGCCACAGCCTGTTCTGCATAGGTATGGCAGCAGGGCGCTACCCATGCAGATGGTTGTGGGCACAGAAGCGCTACCCATGCAGTGCTTTGCCCTTGACTGTCTGTACAGATAGTGCCCCTCTGCCATACCCACACAGTATGGGCTGAGGCTACAGAGGTGCTACCCATGCTGGGCTGTGCCCGTGTGACTGTCTGCATGGGTAGTGCCCCTCTGCCATATCCATGGAGAATGAGCTTGCCCGACACCCCATGCCCATAGACCCACAGACACCTGCCCTGGTCCCTGACAACACCAATGTAGACACAATGCTCTGTCCCCACAAAATGGACAACACAGTGTGTTTGCAAAATGGAACCATTTTATTGTCAAACATGTGACAACATATACAATGGCAGACAATATACAGCTTTACATATTGCAGACTGCTCCATCGCAGGGCATACTCTGCCAGGGGGACTGCCTGTGGTGCAGAGGGTCCCTGCTTGTGTCCTCTAATGGCACTGGCAAGAGCATCTATGTGCTCTGCGATGGACCTTGCCACAGTTCACACCTCCTCACTAAAGTGCCTCACCTCCGCCACCAGAGCAGTGAGAACCCAGTCACTGGAGGATCATGGGGGTAGTGGCGCAGAGGAGCCTGGTGCGGCACGGACATGGCATGCCCATGGGTGTTGAGGTGGCTGTGGGGGCTCCCAGCTGTGCAGGGTGGACCATGGCTCTGATCGCCATTGCACCTGGCCCATGCTGAGCCATGCGGTGGGCACATGGCCCCCTGGTTGGGTTGTGGGTGGGCATGGCTGTGGGTTGCAGGGCCTGCTGGTGGTACTCTGTGTCACACTGCTGTACCTGGAGCACTTGGTGGGTGGTTCCCACATCCCCCCTGCTACCCCCTCCAATCCCTTCGATCCCTCCCCTGACTCTTATGCCTCCCGCCCCACATCTGGCTCTCCCACCCCTCCTCCTCTGACTCTACTGCCTCTCCACCCTGCCCCTGGTCCTCTGATCCCTCCTCCTCTGACTCCCCATCCAACCGCTGTGCCATGGCCCCCTCGCTGACCTCGTCCTCTGACATGGTGTCCTCTGATACAGTGTCACTGGACTCCTCCTCCTCCTTTTCATCCCTGTCACTGCTGGTGGTACTGGTGCTGTCAGCCCCCCTGGACTGCTCTTGTGGTGCTGCACCGCTGCTCATGGGTGGTGGGCATGGTGGGCCAGTGGTGTCCTGGGCCCCCTGGAGTTGACTGTGGGAAAAGAGGAGGGAGTTAATGGTCTGCAAAGGCATGGCTGTGGGGTGGGACTGGCATATCCCTGGGGGGCCCACACATGCATTGATCAACCCACCTTCAGCCCACAGAGGTGCATGCCTCCCCCACAGTGCATACTGCACACCCTCCCCTTTGCCTACCTCCAGCCAGCTCTGTTCTCCCCCTCAGCCTGCCATCAGTCTGCCAGCACACCGCAGGTGATGGGCATGAACAGGGGGCAGCATGGACAGGTTCATAATGTGCAGCTGGGGCCACCGTGGGTGTGGGTGCCCCTGTACTGCCCTTCTGTGCCATGCCCCAGCCATGTGTGTATGCACCTGCACATCTTGGGTGCCGGTTGATGCACACACGGGATTGTGGCACTAGGGGATGACACGGCTGCCCATAGAGCATTCCCTTCATTGCATACATACCTTCGCCCCCCCCAACCAAGTCTACTACACCCTCAGGAATACGCAGACTACTTACAAGCCAAAACCAGCAATGCCAATGCCGCCACGAAGTCCGCACCTAATCACAACCCACACCAACTAATGCCGCTCACCTCACTCACACCACTATCAGAGAGAGGCATTGAGGACATCATCGCAGCCATCAATACCACCACAGCTACAAACGACCCCTGCCCAGCATTCTGGATAAGATCAGTGCGCAAGGAACTCAGCCCAATACTAGCCAAGATCATGGACCTGTCCTTCTCTACAGGAACCTTCCATCAAGCCTCAAACAGACGTCCATCCGGCCCCTTCTAAAAAACAACAAACTGAACCCCCAGAAGGCGGAATCCTATCGACCAATCTCAAGCATCCCACTGCTAGCCAAGATAATTGAGAAGGTCATCCAACATCAAATCCAGCACCACATCGAAACCACTGCCCCCTCGACCCATGCCAGCATGGCTTCAGAGAATCGCATTGCGTCGAGACACTACTCACCACGCTATTCAACACCTTAATCACAGGGATTGACAACATCAGACGAGGCTATGCCCTTATCTTCTTGGACATCACCTCCACATTCGACTCTGTCAACCATGAGCAACTCCTGACACGTCTCCAGGAGAAGGGAATCCATGGTTTAGCCTGGAGCTGGTGCAAATCATACCTAACAGACAGATGGCAGCAGGTACGAATGGGCTCTAAGACCTCAGAGCCTTTTCAACAAAAACAGGGCATCCCCCAGGGCTCCTCACTCTCTGCCCTCTTGTTCAATATACAGGGTGGCCCAAAAAAAGTGAGAACATCTCGTAGCATATAAGTTATTTAAAAATTCAAAAAGACAGATGTAAACGATTGACAAATTAAAAAACAAAAGATTGCGACCAGAAATTGTCGAAATAAAGACGTTATATAGCTAAAAAAGGTAAATAAGTAAACTATTTAAGCTTTTAATTTACGAGATGTTCTCACTTTTTTTGGGCCACCCTGTATATATGCAGCCCATATGTGCAATCATCCGCTCCTTCAATATCTCCTGCCTAATATATGCAGACGACGTACTGCTCTTCACCCCATTCGCCATCGACCAACTTGACTTCTCATCACTAGTGAAATGCTTTGATGCTGTCACCGACTGGTTCCACTCACAGAGTCTCAGGATCAATTTCAACAAGACAGATGTTCTATTCATCACAAGAAATCAATCCTTTTCTCCACCTACATCAATAAAGGTGAGAGACGCCGAGCTCCCAAGCAGATCCACCATCTGCTACCTAGGCGTCATGCTAGACCGGCACCTCGACATGAAAGCTCACATAAGCAACACCATCAAGGCAATCTACCATAAGATGCGTACAATTCGACATCTCCGACCTTTGCTGCAGCCAGAGGACTTCCGAAAACTTTTCCAGGCACTTGTAACCCCCCCCCCCCCACTTTGACTGCACTAACGTGATTCTGCATGGACTCCCCAAGAACCCACTGAACCCACTACAACTAGCAATGAATGCTGCTGCCTGCTTCCTACATGAGGCCTCTAGAAGAGACCACATTACCCCAATCCTAAAAGACCTGCACTGGCTGCCAATCAACTGCCGGCTCACCTACAAAGTAATACTGCTGACCTTCAAAGCCATTAACAAAATATCCTCCACCTCCCTAACAGACCTTCTCCACCCCACTCCTCCAAACAGATCAAGAAGGACCTTTGCCACCAACACACTAATAATCCCCAGTGAAATAACAAAATGCTTTCAGGCAACAAAGAACAGAGCCTTCTTGTTCTACGCACCTACTCGCTGGAACGAGCTCCCAACCACCATCCGAGCGATCACTGACCTCACCCAATTCAGAAAGTCATTAAAGCACCACCTTTTTCTTCTACACTACTCACATGCCAATGATACAACTCCACCCACCATACCCCCACCCATCAGTCCAATCATCTAATTGTAAATAACTGACAATCTTGTAAATAACTGATAATCCTGTACATAGTTATTAGAGCACGTCATGTCGCTACAACAGCTCAGTGATACTCTGCTCAGATTGTATATAGTTACCCCAGTTCTAAATCCAAGTTACAATACCCGTTCAATGTAAGCACGAAGCAGGTTCCCCCTGCTTTGTACAAAAATGTTACTTGTAAACCGCACTGATTTTAAAGAGCGTGGTATAGAAAAGCTTTAAATAAATAAAAATAAATAAAATTAAATAAAATACAGAGAGAGTCCACCACCGGTGGTCTGCCTGCAACAGTCTAGCAGCCATGGCTGCCACCCATGTATCTGCTGGGCTCCACTGTGTCCCCACTAACCTTCCTCTGCCACCAGCCACTCCCTGATTCGCTACAGCTAGTTTAGTCTCCTCCGGCACAGTGTGTGAAAGTGGCACTTGAGGGCTTGGAGGGGGCGTTGCATGCTATATTCACTGTGGGAGAGAGGGGAGACACATATGGGCTCAGTTGGGTGCTACCATATTGCCTGTTGTGCATACCTGTATCCTGCCACAGTCTGAAAACCTGTTCATCCTGGGGGCAGGGGCAGGGGCATACCCATGGGTGGCAGGTGTGTGGTGCATGTGATGGTAAACCTCTAGCATCTGCCACATATTCCTGCCCACCACTCCCCTGGCCCTTTGCATGTGTCCTGTGCCACCAGCAATGTTGCCATCTGGGCCACTGCTTCACCTGTGACACCCCTCTGGGCCCTTCAGACACCTCTGCAGTCCTCCCCCCTTCCCTTGCTCCTGTCTGTTGCACACAGGCATCCCTTGGCACCATGGTACTTGGTTGTGGGCCGTGCGTGGCCTCGGCTGTGGGCATGTGCCATGGCAGGGGGCATCCACTGCTTCAGGGGCCATATCACTGCATGGTTTGTTGTGCACCTTGCAAGGACAGGATGTCATGGTTTGTGCATACTCGCCATTGCAGATCTGTCATGTTCTGTGGCATCACATCATTGACATGCTGCTACATCTGGACAGGGGCTGGCAGGCAGTGGTGGCAGATCCGCTTGCAGGGACAGACGGGCAACACATATGTGGTTTTGGCCACTGATCCCCCCAAATCACTGCACCGGGGCACAGGGGCTGCTGGGTGGGGCAGGTGTCTGGGACATCCACACTAGCTGGCAAGGTCCCCTTCTGTGCCCAGCCCAACCACAGCTTCGCCTGCACCAGGCATTACCATTGCTGGAGCAATGCCCTGTGGCATTGCTCCAGCAGAGGATGCAGCGGCCTCATCAGCTGTGTGTCGATATGCTCCCTGCTGCGGGCAATCAGAGCTGGCACCTGTGCCAATGCATGGCTCATCCCCCCCCCCCACAAATGCCTGATTGGCAAACATTGGGGCAGCCACCATCACATGGCTTGGCATCACAGCTCTGTCTCCCTGTGTAGACACACAGCTGTGCCTTTCTGTGTGTATGTGCCTAGCATGGTGCTCAACCTCCCCCCCTCCTGCTTGTTGTGGCCTCCTTACCTGTGCAGCCAGAGTTGGATGCCCCTCCAAATGCCTGTTGACAGCCACAGATTTAGCCGATGGTCCCCCCTGAGGTAAACTCCCTCGTGCTGCAGCACGGATCGGACAAGGCTCTCACTCTCATCGGGGCTGAAGTTAACATTTCTCCTTGCCGCCATGCCACTGGTGTCTACCCGCCCAGCCACAGGGGGCTCTTGCACAGGCAACCCGCAGGGCCTGCATGATAGTGTCATCTATTCATGGGTACACTAGACGGGCAATACACGGATTCATGCATACATGCTGTCCTGCTTCTCTGCTCCGCTGTTGTGGTCACATACATGGGTATCGCCTGTCAACCTTAGATGCAGAGCCCGGGTTACATGCCCTGCACTTACCTCTATATACCGCTGTGGGCGCCTGCTGCTGTGCTCGGTTTGTGCTGCATTTTCGTTGCTTGCCCGTTTTGGTGGTGCATGATTCATGATTGAAGCACTTTTCCTGAATGGATAACTTTCTACGGGTATGGCAGACCTTGGTGCCTTGTTGAAAATCGGGCCCTAGGCGTTTAGCACTGATTTTCAAATTAGGCTCATAAGTCTAGGCAAATGAATGGTAAGCTTGAATTTAGGACCATAGGGTGATATTCAATACAATTAATACAGTTATTAGATATGCTAACCACCTTACTCACAGTCACTGGGATATTCAGCAGTACTAACGTGGTTAGTACTGCTGATTATCTCTAGGTGCTGCTGCTGCTGCACCCCCCACTGTTATCTGGATAGCATTGGGGCATTCCCTGGGTAGAGCGGAGGCAGCACCCAGTGATAACTGGGCAGTGGCGATATTGAGCTGCTGCCCAGTTAGTGCTAAATGGTGAAAGTTAGCACCAGAAAGAGTGGTCTTATTTGCGCTGCAAAAGCTAACCGTGCAGCGGCTGAATATTGCTACTGCCTGGTTAGTATTCCTGCTTCTCTGGCTAACTTGGATATTCTATGCTGGTGGCCAGATATGACCCCAGCATTGAATAACCTGGTGTCAGTTTCAGTGGCATGGCTAGCCACTATAATTGCACTAGCCGTCACTGCTGAATATTCCCCCTATAAATTTTAAGCTCCTAAATTAGGATGAATTTTCAGCTGAAAACAGGCTTCTAAGGGGTATGTTTACTAAACTGCGGTAATGTCATTTGCGTTAGGTTCCGCGGTAAAGGTACAGATGCCCATATATAGGCGTGGGCGGTGTATCGTTACAGCAAGCCGTATCAGCTAATGCATGTTACAAACTAACGCGCGCTACAAGGCGCCCCATAAGGCACCTCATAAGGCACCTTACAAAGCACATTACAAGGCACCACCATGGAGACCGAGCGCAGGTTGGCCATAGAAGCGACCATAGCTCAGACATTATGGACTGTGACATGACATTCAAGGCTTAGACCAGCCTGCACATAAGCAAAGGAAATGCAGCCCGCCACCCAGATGGACAGCATGCGCTTGGAGATGGCCATGCCCAGCCTGTTAGGGTCATAAGAACATAAGATATGCCATAGTGGGTCAGACCAAGGTCTATCAAGCCCAGTATCCTGTTTCCAACAGTGGCCCATCTAGGTCACAAGTACCTAGTAGTTTCCCCAAAACACATAGGTTCCACAATGCTTGTATTGGGTCAAGCAGTGGATATTCTGGGTCCCCTTTAATAATGGTTTATGGACTTTTCCTCCAGGAACTTGTCCAAACCTTTTTAAACCTAGCTATGCTAACAGTTTTTACTACATTCTCCGGTAGCAAATTCCAGAGTTTGATTACACGTTGAGTGAAAAAATATTTTCTCTTATTAATCTTAAATAGGTTACCCTGTAGCTTCATTGCATGCCCCCTAGTCTTTCTATATTGTGATGGTGTAAATAATCGATCTACGTTTAATGGTTCTACTCCATTCATTAATTTAAAGACCTCTATCATATCTCTCCTCAGCCATCTCTTTTCCAGGTTGAAGAGCCCTAATCTTTTTAGCCACTCTTCATAGGGGTATCCTTCCATCCCCTTTACCATTTTAGTGGCTGTTCTCTGTACCTTTTCTAATAACGCTATATCCTTTTAAAGATACGGTGACCAGAATTGCATACAATATTGAAGGTGCAGTTGCACCATGGAATGATACAGAGGCATTATAATATCCTTTGTTTTATTCTCCATTCATTTCCTTATGATACCTAGCATTCTGTTTGCTTTCTTGGCCCACGCTGCACACTGGGCAGAGGGTTTTAACATGTTATCCACAATGACACCTAAATCTTTTTCCTGGGTTGTGGTTCCTAATGTGGAACCTTGCATCATGTAACCATAGTTTGAGTTTTTCTTTCCTAGCTGCATAACTTTGCACTTGTCCACATTAAATTTCATTTGCCATTTGGATGCCAGGTCTTCCAATTTATCAAAATCCTCTTGTAATTTTCCACAATCCTTATGGGTTTTAACAACTTTGAATAGTTTTATGTCATCTGCAAATCTGATAACCTCACTCGATATTCCCATTTCCTGGTCATTTACGAATATGTTAAAAAGCAGTGGACCCAGCACAGATTCCTGAGGTACTCCACTATTCACCTTTCTCCATTGGGAAAATTGGCCATTTTAGCCCACCCTCTGCTTTCTATCTTTTAACCATTTCCTGATCCACAATACTACACTGCCTCCTATCCCATGACCTTTTAATTTTGCCAAAGGTCTCTCATGAGGGACCTTGTCAAAGGCTTTCTGAAAGTCCAGATACACTATTCAACTGACTCACCTTTGTCTACCTGTTTATTCACACCGTCAAAAAAACATAACAGATTAGTAAGACAAGATCTTCCTTGTCTAAAGCCTTGTTGGCTGTCTCCCATTAAGCCATGACTCAGCCAGAGGCACAAGGAGTGCTAGTGGATATCTAGACATGGTCGCTAGATTACCACACCAATGCTCTAGCCATTAAGCTACTCCTCCATTCCAAATCAGCTGTGGAAAACAGCAATAACTATGACCTGGAGGAGGAGAGAAGGCTAGATGATTTATTACGTGTGAACTATGACCTGAGGGACACTCTGCAATGGCTGCCAAGACCTTGAACCTATTTTGGGACTAGCAATGCATACCTAGAGGAATATGAGTTCAAGCAAATGCGCAACATATTGGCCCAGTGCATTGTAAACATACCTCCACAAGGACATAATAAAGACTTTTTCAATTACATTCATAGCAAAAGACCTGTGAGAGAGTCACTTGGACCATTAAATGATAGAGGGGTAAAAGGGGCACTAAGAGGGGGCAAGGCCATAGCGGAGATACTGAATAAGTTCTTTGCTTTGGTCTTTATTGATGAAAATGTAGGGATGTTATCCATTACTGAAATGGTATTTAAAAGTGATACCACAGAAGAATTAAAAGAAATATCAATACACTGGGAAGATGTATTAGAACCATTTGATAAACTGAAGAGCAGCAAATCATCTGGACCAGATGGTATACATCCAAGGGTGTTGAAAGAACTGAAATATGAGATTGCAGACCTACTATTAGACCTATGATTAAACTATCATTAAAAATCATCTGTAATATCTGAAGATTGGAGGATGGCCAATGTTACGCCAATGTTAAAAAAGGGTTCCAGATGTGATCCGGGAAACTATAGACCGGTGAGCCTGACGTCAGTACCAGGAAAAATGGTAGAAACCATTTTAAAGAACAAAATTACTGAACATGTAGATCGGCATGGCTTAATGGGAGACAGCCAAGGAAGGTCTTGTCTTACTAATCTATGATTTTTTGAAGTTGTAAATAAATAGATAGACAAAGGTGAGCCGGTTGATATAGTGTATCTGGATTTTCAGAAAGCCTTTGACAAGGTCTCTCATGAGAGACGCTTGGGGAAATTAAAAAGTTATGGGATAGGAAGCAGTGTACTATTGTGGACCAGGAACTGGTTAAAAGATAGAAAACAGAGGGTAGGGCTAAATGGCCAATTTTCCCAATGGAGAAAGGTGAATAGTGGAGTACCCCAGGGATCTGTGCTGGGTCCGCTGCTTTTTAATATATTAGTAAATGACCAGGAAATGGGAATAATAAGTGAGGTAATCAAATTTGCAGATGACACAAAATTATTCAAAGTTGTTAAAACCCATGAGGAGTGTGGAAAATTGCAAATTGATAAATTTTAAGACTGGACATTCAAATGGCAGATGAAATTTTAGGAGCATGTTTATTAAACCTCGTTAATGTAGCAGATGCTATGTTAACGCGCTTTAGGTAACGTTAATGCGCGCGTTAATGTTACCTAATGCGTGTCAGCGTTCCCGGCCGCGGTAAGTCCCGCAGAGGGTGGAGAGAGGGCGGAGAGAAAGGGTCAATGGGCGGGGAGTGGGCGGGGAGAGCTCCTTTTACACTAACATGGGGAAATGAAGGACTGAAGAGTACCGCGAATTAAAACCTGTCGTTAGATGCACATTTGCAGGAGAGAGAAACCATTTAGTGTCAGCAATGCACAGCATTGGCAGGGAGCCCAAGAACCGTGATAGTAGTGCTCCATTTGCAGCAACAGCATAGTGCCCAAGTATGAAAGGCCACTATGGCGATGGTGCAAATGGGGCATAAGGGGCTGCAGACGGGACATGTAGTGGGGGCAGCTGGGGCACAGGGTGGACTAGGCAGTTGCCTGGGTGGCACACAGGAACATAGAAACCGGATATCAGCAAGACAGCAGCTGACAAAGACAAAAACACAATTCACCTACATCTACCTGGTCCACCCTAGCTAACAGTTGCCAGGGCACTGACCTGACATCCCCCCAGCCAAACCTTCCCCAAGCGGAAGGGACATAATATTGGTAGGTGATGGGGGGGGGGAGATGTGAGGATGCCCATGTATGCCTCCCCACCCCAGACCCTGCTCCCTAGGCGACTGCCTACCCACACAGTGGATGGCCTGGGACTGCGTACTACCAGCACCGACAGCATATGGTCATATGGTCACAGATCCCTGGGGTACTCCACTATTCACCTTTCTCCATTGGGAAAATTGGCCATTTAGCCCTACCCTCTGCTTTCTATCTTTTAACCAGTTCCTGGTCCACAATAGTACACTGCTTCCTATCCCATAACTTTTTAATTTCCCCAAGCGTCTCTCATGAGAGACCTTGTCAAAGGCTTTCTGAAAATCCAGATGCACTATATCAACCGGCTCACCTTTGTCTATCTATTTATTTACAACTTCACTCTGGTTCCGCCATTCTCCATGGTATCATCCTGCTTTGCGCCTTCAGCAGACCCAACTCTGGCAATTACAACGTTGGTGGGCTTGCCATCCTTCCTCTGAACTACGTCTTCGTTTCAAGCAGCTTTTTTCTGACTATCATTTAGCCGTTCATTCCGCCAAGCATGCCTACCATGCAGCTGAAATCTCTGATGCTGCGAACTCCTCTAGACAACTTTTTACAATTTTGCGTAAGCTCTCTAATGTTGGTCCTAACCGTCGGCAAGTGTCCTTGGTCCCTGACCCTCAGTCTCTAGCCACTTTCTTTTCCGACAAGATTCTCAATCTGCGCTCATCCTTTTCGCATCCTTCCCCCCCACTGCCCTTGTCCCCACCATGTTCCCCCTTGTCTTCTGTCTCTCCTGTTGCATTGGCCGCTGCCCATCAGTTGTCACCGCCCCTCACTCCACCAAATCTCGCTTTAGCTCATTCCTGGTCTTCCTTTCACCCAGTCACTTCTGCTGAAGTACTACAGATGTTACTCAAATCTAGTAAGACCACCTGACAGCTGGACCCGGTTCCGTCTCACTGGCTGACTGAGCCTTCTTTACAGCTCATACCTATCATCACTACTATCATCAATGTCAGCTTCTCATCCGGCCATTTCCCTTCATCCTGGAAATCGGCTGTTGTCCGCCCCCTTCTGAAACAGCCCTCTCTTGATCCTTCTGTCCTATCCCACTGGCGTCCTGTTTCAAACCTTCCTTTTTTGGCCAAACTTCTGGAACGTTTTGTCTTCGATCAACTTAACTCTCACGTGGAATCTACTAACACCCTTCACCCCCGTCAAGCCAGCTTTCGTCACGGGCATAGTACGGAAACAGTTCTTCTGGCACTCTTGAATGACTTACATGTTGCTCATGATCACGGTGATATTACTCTTCTTGTTTCCCTCAATCTTTCTGCGGCTTTCGATTTGATTGACCATCGAACTCTTCTTTCTCGTTTGTCTGATGTTGGACTTCATGGTACAGTCTGGCAGTGGTTCCGTTCCTTCCTCACAGCCCGCTCATTCTCTGTTCACTCTAATGGCCAGTCCTCTGCTTCCCTCCCTCTCACCGGTGGTGTACCGCAGGGTTCTGTCCTTTCCCCGCCATTGTTCAACATTTTTCTTGCTCCTCTACCCTTGTTGATCCAACAGTTTCCTGTGTCCTTTTATATATATGCCAATGATATTATCTTACTTTTTCATACTTCTCCACTAACCCTGGATATCACACAACTTAACCTTTGTCTTTCCAAAATTTCCTCTTGGCTATCACAGAATTTTCTGCATTTAAATCCATCCAAGTCCACAGCTATGTGGGTCTCGCTGAGTGGTTCCTGCCCCACTCTCGCCCCCTCGATTGGTTCTGTTTCTCTTCCCCTTGTATCATCCTTCCGATATCTCGGAGTGATTCTTGATCCCACGCTTTCCTTCCACCAACATCTTACTTCCCTTATTCGTCGTTCATTTGCTGCCCTACGACAGATTAGGGCTGTCCGTTCCCTTCTTCCCTCAGCTTCCTTAGTCATTCTTGTTCTGGCCTTGGTCATTAGCCGCTTGGATTACTGTAATGTTTTTCTCGCTAATCTCCCAAAGTTTCAACTCCAACGTCTACAACGTATCCAAAATGCTGCTGCCCGTCTCGTTACGTTCTCTCATCGCTTTGATCATATCACTCCCATTCTTCTCCGTCTGCATTGGTTCCCCTCTGTTATCGCTTCCACTATAAATTCCTTATTTTGATTCATCGTGCTATTTACACCAGTACCCCTCTATATCTTGCAGATCGGATCTCTCTTCACACCCCCTACCGTCAGCTTCGTTCTATCCATGCTAACCGTCTGTCCCTTCCCTCTCCGTCACAAGCTCATCTTGAACAAACCCGCCATGCAGCTTTTTTCTTTCTGGGTCCAGTACTGTGGAATGCACTACCACCACCTCTCCGATTGGAATCCTCGTATCCTCAGTTCAAAATATTACTCAAAACTCATCTGTTTCAGCAAGCCTTTAATCTCTCTCCTGATGGTCCTCCCTGATGTTCTCATCTGTCGTGTGTGTTTGTCTACTCGTAATTTGTCTTGTCCCCCCCTATATGGGCCTATTACCTTGTTGTATTCTTATGTTTTATGATAATCTTGGCCCATTTGTTTATTTTACTTGTCTATGATTTTTATACTTCTACTTTCCTATTTTATTATGGTGTTCTTTTCCATGTTTTTGCATTGCTAACCTTTTATTGTACACCGTTTTATGTTTCGACGGAAAGCGGTCTATCAAATTTTAAATAAAGATAAAGATAAAAGATAAAAATGTCAGCATGGCAGGGGGTGTGTGTGCCCGTGCTGGATGGGGCAGTGGCACCTGCCTGCAGTGGACCTAGGCCATGCCCTGTACCAGTACGTGGTGTGCATTGCAACATAAAAGTTCTGGCTGAGGAAAAGTACAGGTAGCTCCAGAGAATGCTCTGCATCTGTGGTAACAGTGTGGTGCAATACACACAGCCAGTGTGTCCAGAAACAGAGGGTCACAGGTTCAAGTCCCAGCTGTGGATCCTGCAGAGCATGTCCCTACAATGCAGGTACAACAGCAACATGTGCAAAGCCCAAAGTGGTGGCAAACAGGGGTACAAACACCCACTCACACAGGCTCCACAATCCAAAGCTGCATGGAGAGTCAAACTGTTGGCCCCAGCACAGAGCTGTAGTTATCACCAGAGCACTACTACTACCTCCTGCACAGTTTATCAATGTCAGCACTGTGATCAGGGGCAAGGTTGCCAACCACCCCTATCTTTGCACAATGCTGCAACAGGAGTGTGTATGTCTATCCATTGTTTTGTGGCTGCCAACACCTCACTGGGCCCACAATGTCCCACTGTTACCAGCGTTAGCCTGAATATGTGCATAATGAGGAGCAAGGTATTGTGGGTATGGCCCGGACAGGGCGGATTGGCCAGGATGCATCTTCACAGGGTGTGGGGCAATGGCTGGGACACTGTAGTGCCCGACCACCTCCTGCATGGACAGGGTGGCCACAGCATGTCATGTTGGGGGAACACTCTCACTCTGACTGAGCAGTGACCATGGCATGTCTAGGTTCCCACATAGCGCTCTACACTATCTGCTTCCAGTGATACTTGTGTGTTCCTAGTGCTGGGGCCCAATCACTAAGATGCATGCCTGGTGCACATAGTTCCTCTGTGAGTATGTACTATCAACTGGCTAGTGGACTGTCTGCAGTTAGTCTGGATATGGTTGGAACACCTTGTAGGGTGCTGCAGGTGCAGTCTGACTGTGCTGTCTGCTGGTGAATGGCAGACCGTGGCATGAGGCAGTTGAGTTTTTCCAGAACTAACCCTAGCATTACTGATGGTCTCCCACTGCCCCAGTCACAGGTATGGCTCTGGCCCACCAACCCTGGAGGGCTGTTTTATACCAGCAGGGTGGAGGTTGCTTCACTGGGGCTCAGGCACCTGTCCCTTAGCTACAAAAAGTGTGATTGTGGGCCCTTTGGGATATATATAGTGTATACCACTTTGATCTGTAGAGGCACTGCTACACAAACCTCATGCAAGCCTGGAAACCCTTCTGCCCTGATAGCAGGTGCCCATGTCAGCCAAACCCTAACACTGGGTATGCACTAATCTGAGTGGTATCTGGTCCTACATGTGACTGCAGAATACAGATGGACACCAAATTACCTTCGGATGCACTGCAAGGAACACCTGTCACACACTGGTAGTGATGGGGATATACAGCAGCACCTATTTCTAGCACTACATGTACTGCGGACCTAGTGCTGGGCACCCATCCTATCCCTCATGGTGAACACAGAACCTGCACAATGGCATGGTCTGAGCTACTCTGTGCAGTATCACGCACTGTCAGTTCGTCTTTCCAAGCTGAGGTACCGGAGAGGTGCAGACCCCATTTGGTGATCAGCTGTAGACGGCTATTCAGCATGTGCATTGCATCATGGGTACTGGTGGAGTTGCCCTATCCTGGCACTCAGAGCAGACAGTTTGTGCGGTGGCCTTCAGTCCTTCTGTACCCAGCCATTGCTGTGAGATACACCATGGAGGTATAGCCTACTGATTAGTACAATACCGTTCTCGGCAAGGTTCATGGCTTCGAGTCCTCATTGTTCCCTCCTTTCATGCCTGTCCTACTCAAATAGTTTGCATGCCTGTAACAGTCATATTTTTGCAGAGCTGTGCTGCCAGCCCATAATACCCTCGCCACAGTTGCCAACATTCCTTCGGTCCGTCTATCTGCGTCTGTCAGCTTTGTAGCATCCTGTATGCCTGTGCAGGCTGCCACCTCATGTCCTGCACTGCTACCCTTGCCTGCATTGTGCCTCTTCGTGCTTGCCTCGCCTGTGCCTGATCTGCATTGAACCACCACTCCTCTGTCCACCCATCATTGTAACTATCCTGCCACCTCCGCCTCCACTGGAGACATGAATTCCCATCATCTGTCACCCACTGTCTTTCCAGTACTTTATATTGCCAACACCCTGTGCTGTGGTACAGTTGCCCCCACCATGTTTGTCAATAGTACTGGCAGCCACATGGGATACCCGCAGATATGGCGGGTCCAGCAGCTCCCAGCTCTCCCTCCTTCATTCACCTGGTTATTGCCTTTCCTCGGTGCTCTATCTTGTGTTAGGGCTACATCTGTCTCTATGCCTCACAGGTCATGCATGTCATCCTGAAGCACCTTGCATCCCTTAGGGCATACTGACCTAGGGCACCATAACCTTGTTAGGCCACCTTAACCTATGGTTCCGTAACACAGGATGCCTTGTAAGGTGCCTTTGTCCAGGGGTGCCTAATACAGCGCTTAGCCTACGGAGCCCTATAGGGCGCCTTACAAAGCACCTTATGAGGCACCTTACAAGGCACCTTATAAGGTACCTAACAAGGCACCTTATAAGGCACCTTACTTACAAGGCACATTACAGGGCACCTTATAAGGCACCTTACTTACAAGGCGCCTTGTAAGCTGCCTTATAAGTAAGGTGCCTTATAAGGCGCCTTGTAATGCGCGTTAGTCTAAGGTGCCTTATAAGGCGTGTTAGCTGATATGGCTTGCCGTAACGATGCATCGCCCAAGCCTTTATATGGGCATCTGTACCATTACCACGGAACCTAACGCGGGTAACATTACCGTGGTTTAGTAAACATACCCCTTAATGTGGACAAGTGCAAAGTTATGCATCTAGGAAAGAAAAAACGAATCTATGGTTACACAATGCAAGGTTCCACATTAGGAACCACCACCCAGGAAAAAAATGTAGATGTCATCGTGGATAGCATGTTAAAACCCTCCACCCAGTGTGTAGTCTAGGCCAAGAAAGCAACTGGAATGCTAGGAATCCTAAGGAAAGGAATGGAGAATAAAACAAAAGATATTTTAATGCCTCTGTATGGTTCCATGGTGCGACAGCACCTTGAATATTGTGTGCAATTCTGGTCGCCGTATCTTAAAAAGGTTATAGTGTTATTAGAAAAGGCACAGAGAAGAGCCACCAGAATGGTAAAGGGGATAGAAGGATACCCCTATGAAGAGATGCTAAAGAGGTTAAGACTCGTCAACCTTGAAAAGAGATGGCTGAGGAGAGATATGATAGAGGTCTATAAATTAATGAATGGAGTGGAACAGGTAAACGTAGATTGATTGTTTACACCATCAAAATATAGAAAGACTAGGGGGCATGCAATGAAGCTACAGTGTAACCTATTTAAGACTAATAAGAGAAAGCATAGTTACCCACCTGTAACAGGTGATCTCCAGGAATAGCAGGAATTTAGTCTTTGGGAGCATCCCACTGTGCCTGCATTGCTGCCTTCCCGCCTTTGTGACTTTCCCTCTTCAGCTGAGTTTGTAGCTGAGATAAAGGAGAGAATAGAGAGCGACAGAGAGAGAGAGAGAGAGAGAGAGAGAGAGAGAGAGAGAAACTCTACAACTCCTAGGGAAACAGAGGGGTTGTGAAGACTAAATTCCTGCTGTTCCCGGAGATCACCTGTTACAAGTGAGAAACTACGCTATCTCCAGGAACAAGCAGGAATGTAGTCTTCACATATGGGACTCCCTAGCTCCCAGATGCCAGAGAAAGGTTCCCAGAATCGGTAGATATGCCTCAGAGCAGGTCTCAAGAGGGCATGGATCTTTAATTGACGTCTGGTATCGAAAATTCCGGGACGAAGGGTAGGAGTTGACCTAAGTCTGAAAGAGGTGTTGGAGTACAGCCTGACCAAACATGGCATCCCGGTGGGAGTCCTTGTCCTAACAGTAATGTGCAGCAAACGTATGCACCAAAGACCAGGTGGCTGCTTTGCAGATTCCATCAAAGGCTACAGAACGTAGTTGCCATCAAGGCAGCCATGGTATGAAAATTATGGGCAGTGACATGATCTTCAAGGGATAATCCTGCTTTAGCATAAGTGAATGAGATGCAATCTGCTATCCATTTAGATAGAGTACGTTTGGATACTGGCAATCCCAAGTGACTGAGATCAAAGGAGATGAATAACTGAGAGCTCTTACGATGCTCAACTGTCCTTTGAAGATAGAATGCCAAGGCACGCTTGCAGTCAAGAGTATGGAGGGTTGCCTCTGCCCTAGAATAATGAGATCTAGGGAAGAAGAAAGGCAGGTAGACTGACTGATTCAAATGGAAAGGAGACACCACTTTGGGCATGAAATGAGGATGAGTCTTAAGGACCACCTTATTATGGTGGAAGCAGGAATAAGGTGGGTCAGCCACCAACGCTTGGAGCTCACTGATGCGTCTAGCTGAAGTGAGTGCAACAAGGAATATGACCTTCCAAGAGAGAAACTTTAGTGAGGTTGTGTCTAAAGTTTCAAAAGGCGGCTTAAGAAGCTGACCTAACATAACATTAAGATCCAATGCCACTGGTGGTGGTCTGATGGGGGGCTTGGTTAATAAGAACCCTCCCATGAAATGTGTCACAAGTGGTTGTAAAGAAATAGGCTGCCCATCCAAGGGATGGTGAGTAGCAGCAATTGCACCGAGGTGAACCCTCACCAAGTTCGTCTTGAGATCAGAGGACAAAAAATGGAGGAGATACTGAAGAAGAGCCGCCACTGGAGCTGAGACGTGGTTAAGATCCCTTTGGGTACCCCAAGCAGAGTACCTACACCACTTAAAGTCATGGGAATGTCTGGTAGACAGTTTACTGGAGGCTAGTAGGATGTCTTTTACTTCCTGAGGAAGGTTGAGACCCTGCAAGACTACGCTTTCAGCAGCCAAGCAATGAGATGGAGAGACTGTGGGTTGGGATGGAGTAGCATCCCCTCCTCCTGTGAGAGAAGATAGGGATCTGATCCGAAACTAAAAGGGTGAGTCTTTGACAGACGTAGCAGGAGAGGAAACTCTTGTTGATGTGGCCAGCATGGGGCTATGAAGATCATGTGGACCTTGCCCGCTTGAAGCTTGAAAAGTGTTTTGGGCATCAGGGGTTTGGAAGGAAAGGCATACAGGAAATCCTGATCCCAGTGAAGGTGGAAAGCATCAACCTGCTAATGACTGGGCATCGGGGTTATGGTGCAAAAACAAGATAGTCTGGCATTCTTTGGCATGGCAAAAAGGTCTATCTCCAGAGTTCCCCAGGTGTGAAAGATGAAGGAGATTGTCTCCTGATGGAGAGACAATTTGTGTGGAAGGAGGATCCGACTCAATCTGTTTGCTAAGACATTTTGGTGTCCTGGCAGATATACTGCTTGGAGATGCATCTGAAGAGCATTGGCAAAGGACCAAAGATGGAGAGCCTCCTTGCAGACGGCCCACGAGCCCTTTCCCTCCTGCTTGTTCACGTAGAACATAGCTACCTGATTTTCCGTCTGGACCTGAACTCTGTGGCCCTGTAGTTGTTATTAAAACACTTTGAGGGCATTGAAGATTGCATGAAGCTCCAGCAAATTTATTTAGAGTTGTGACTCCTGCTCTGTCCAGAGACCCTGAGTGGAGAGTCCAAATGGGCTCCCCAACTCAGTTTGGAGGCATCTGTTGATAAGCTGAAGAGTAGCAAATCACCTGGACCGGAGGGTACACATCCAAGGGTGTTGAAAGAACTGAAATATGAGATTGCAGACCTACTGTTAGTAATCTGTGAACTATCATTAAAATCATCTGTAATGGAGGAAGTGACGTCACTGGGCTTGATGGCAGCGTGAGAAGAGAGCTCTGCCACCAAAACTGCAAAAACAAGCAATAGTTAACCCTTGGGTGAGGAATGTCAGGCGAAAACGCAGGCGGCGAAACGGCGGAATGAGCACCTTTTAAAGTGGGGGTGATTCGGAGCGATAAAAGGCCCTCGATAGCGGCAAAATCATGGAACAGCTGCAGAGACCAGAAAGCAGTGAGGGCTGGAGAGCCAGAGGACTGGGGAGGTGCGGAGAGATGTGCCGGCGCTGCAGAAGTGACAGAAAAGCTGGAGAAAGCACGATACAGGCGGCGGATGTAATGAGAGGTTGCAGGAGACTGGAACTAATAGTTGCTGTTCAAGAAACAAGGGTCCGGACGCCAGAGAGGAGAACGTGCTGAGAGGTCAGTTAGGCAATAACAGACATTGTATAAGAAAGTATGTACAGAAAGCACAAAAGGTAGTACTGGAGCAAGCTGATGGAAAAAGCCAGGGGTGGATTAACAGTGTGGAAAAAGCTGGCAGAGTTCCGCTCTTCATACACCCCTTCTAAACGAGGGAAAGATGCAGACAAGGAGGGCAAAATGGCCGCCAAAGCTGTGAGGGATCCAGAGGAAGAAGTGGAGGGGATTTGGAGTCCTGGAGCGGCAGAAATGCTCACAGAACTGAAAGAAGAGCTTGAGCTAGAAATAAGTGGAGTTAAAAAAGAACTGAAAAAGACTTTAAATGCACTGAGGCAAGATATAGTAGATCTTGTCTCTCGGGCAGAAGATACGGAAAATCAATGGATCAGCAGACGGAAGTGATGAGGGATATGCAAAAAAAGATGGGATGAATTAAAACAGGCACAAGAGCTGTCTCCATTGTTATTTGCATTGGCAGTAGAACCTTTGGCACAGTTGATACGAAGGGATGAGGGAGTTCGGGGAGTAAGGATGGGGGGACAACAGCATAAAATTTCTTTGTTTGCGGACGATATCCTATTGATGATAACTGAGCCAGAAGGAACTTTGGCAAGGGTTATGGAAGTAATTGAGAAGTATGGCAAGATATCTGGATTCAAGATGAATATGGATAAGACTGAGGCGCTTAATGTAAATATTCGAGAAGAGGAACTAGGCCACTTGAGGGGAAAAATCCATTTAAATGGTCACGGAAGGCCATCAAATACTTGGGGGTGCAAATTACGGCTAAGCATAGGTGCCTATATGAGGCAAATTATCCTCAGTTATGGACAGCAGTGGGTCAGGACCTGAGGGATTGGATGTACATGGAGATGTCGTCGATGGGCCGTATAGCGGCGGTCAAGATGAATACACTTCCTAGGATACTTTATTTTTTTCAGGCACTCCCCATAGCAATTCCAGTAGGGCAAATATGGAAATTCCAGGGGAAGGTATTCCACTTTATTTGGAGAAAACGACCACCACGAGTGGCTAGGGCAATTTTGTATATGCCTCGAGATGTGGGGGGGTTGGGGGTCCCATATCTGCAGGCTTATTACTGGGCAACTCAGATTAGACACGTGATGGATTGGAAGGATGGAGGAGAACAGAAAACTATTGTGAAGCTGGAGGAAGCAGGAATAAGGGGGAGGACACTGGAGGCACTTCCGTGGATGGGTAAGAGAGAGTGGTGGTGGGGGGGGGGGTATGCTTTGTAGATGAAGTTTGTACCCCTCTCGCTCTATGGTTATTGTCCACTGCTCTGAGGTCATGAGATGCCACCTGTGGGCATAATGGCAAAGTGTGTATGTGGAGGGGGTGGGGATTCTCCAGAGGCAGAGTGGCAATGTTCTCTAGGAAGAAGTAAAAATCCAGGCGTAGATTGAGTCTGCATTGCTGGTTATGGTTTAGGAGCCTGTGGCTTCTTCTGCTGCTTGGGAGGCTGTTGCGTCCTCTGGGCACCCTGAGGCTGGTATTGAGAAGCTGAAGGGTAAGAAGAGTAGAATTTCTTCTTCTTACCATAGAAAAGCTACTTAGCAGCTGCTTTTTTCTTGGTAAGGTAGGCAGTAGACTTTGAAAGCCTATTGAGGGTGATATTCTCAGACTCTAACTGAGAAGTCTTATCTTGCCAATCCTTTCCAAACAGTTTCTCTCCTGTACAGGGAATATTTCCCAGCTTATTTTGAACCCACTGTTCAAGGTCTGATACTTGAAGCCAGGCAATCCTACAGGCACCTATGCAGATAGAAGTTGTTGTGCTAATGCATTCAAAACAGTCAAAGGTTGCCCTATTGACAAACTTGGAAACATTTTGGGCATGTTTGACTAATGTAAGGTAGTCTGTCTTCTTGTCATCCGGGAGAAGAGGAGACATTGACTCCAGATCTCTAGTCACCTCCCTAAGGAACATACCCATGTAGAATATGTATGAACCTATGTGGGCTGAAAACATGGAGGCTTGAAAGTACTGACGGCCAAAAGCATCGAGGGTTCTCGACTCCCTGCCTGGGGGATTGGAGGAGTGCTTTTTAGAACTCTTAATTCAAGCATAGCTGATTCCACTACCATTGAGTGGTGTGGAATCTGAGTCTTCTGGAATCCAGGGCTTTCCGGTACCCGTGACATTGTATCGAGTTGCTGGGTATTGGGAGAAATGGTGAGGGGCATCTCCCACATCCGGAACATAAGATCCTGGAGTATGCAGTGTATAGGGAGAATAGTCGCCTCTTTAGGAGCTGAAGGATATTGAAGAATCTCCAACTTCTCTGCTCTGGGTTCTTTCTCCAATGCAGGAGTAATGGATAGGCCCCCCACCATATCCTTGATAAACTCCTGGAAAGACATGTTTTCGGGAGGGGACATGTGTTGTTGTGGAGATAGAGAGGGATCCTCGGGGAGACTCCTCATCTCTCTGATACCGATCGATTCCTCGTCCAAAGAATCGGAATTGGTAGATTCAAAATATTGATGACAGCGATGCTCTTGGTCTTGTAAAGACCGGTACTGATCGAGATCAGTATTGACGCTAGGGACCTGCTGTGTTGGTACCTTGGAACTGGGCACAGACATTGTATCGGCATCATCTGCTGTATCAGTACTGATGATACCAGCGGTAATGTCTTGACCGATACCGACGCTGCTAATAGAGCAGCAAGACTCCACTTGATGGCTAGCATGCGCTAGTCCATCGAGTTTGCTGATGCCTGGGTAATGGTACTGGAAGCTTGGGCTACCATTCCAGAGCATGGCACCAGGAACTCTCCAGACGTGGAGGCCTCGGGAGCATCCTGGTCCCCTTGTAAGGAATTAGGGGGGAGGTCTTCCCGCCGGGATAGTTTGGCCAGTCGATCCACCTCTAGGGCAATGCTCAAGGCATCTTTAGTTTTAGATAGAGATCTACCCTTAGGAGGATGGCCTGTCTTGGAAGAAGACTTGTGTTTTGATACCTGAGATCCATGTGAAGAAGATAATGTCCTCAATGATGTTGAAACAAGTGAGATTGCATCTGAAGCAAACAGAGACCTGAGTTTTGCAGCCTGATTCTGTAGGCCTCTCTTTGTCATCTTTTTGCATAGGGGACATTCAGACGTTGGTGATCCGTGCTAAGGCATTTGAGACACTAGTCATGGGTATCAGTGGCAGAAATGGTATTACCACACTTGAAACATTTTTTAAGACCTCTAGCTGGTTTTTCCATCGTGTCAGTAGACTGGATGGAAGGCCTAAGGCCTGAAACGGCGTAGAGTGCCTGAAGAATTAAAGTTCTTTATTTTATACAGAAAGAAGAAGTAAAGATGAAAGTAAAGAAGAAATTTTCTGCGGTGACAGGATTTGCTTCCTGCTGGCGCCACAGGAAATGAAGAACTGAAGAGGGAGAGTCACAAAAGCGGGAAGACAGCAATGCATCCACAGTGGGATGCTTCCAAAAGCTTTCCTATTGGATGTTGGGGAGCGTTCCCGCACGGGCTCCATCGGTACCGATGTCACCCATATGTGAAGACTACATTCCTGCTTGTTTCTGGAGATAATACTTTTTCACTCAATGTGTAATCAAACTCTGGAATTCATTACCGGAGGATGTAGTAAAAGCTGTAGCTGGGTTTAAAAAAGGTTTAGACAAGTTCCTGGAGGAAAGGTCCATAAATCGTTATTAAAGGGGACCTGGGAAATCCATTGCTTGCACCAATGCAAGCATTGTGGAACCTTTGTCTTTTGGGGAAACTGCTAGGTAACTTGTGACCTAGATTGGCCACTGTTGGAAACAGGATACTGGGCTTGATGGACCTTGCTCTGACCCAGTATGGCATATCTTATACCTTGTTTGTCCCAGCAATGCCAGGTTCTCCACCTCCTTTCTGTCTGCTACATATCTCATTTGCATCATGGACAAGTACAGTAGAGGAAATGCTGGCTTGGGTGTGGAAAGCGCTCATGGGTGAAAGGGGAGCAGAGAAAAACATCCACACTAGTATTCCGGATGATCTGAAACATTTGCTTCCCACAATCAAAGATGTCTCTCTCCATACAAAGATTCGGCTTGTTCAAGCCATGGTATTTTCAATAACATCATATGGATGTGAAAGCTGGACAGTGAAAAAGACAGATAGGAAGAAAATTGATGCCTTTGAATTATGTTGTTGGCGGCGAATACTGTGTATACCATGGACTGCCCGAAGAACAAACCAGTCGGTACTAGAGGAGATCAAACCTAAGCTTTCTTTAGAAGCTCAGATGACAAGACTTTGACTTTCATACTTTGGGCACATCATGCGAAGAGAGATATCATTAGAGAAAGACATTATGCTTGGCAAGATAGAAGGTCAGCGCAAAAGAGGAAGGCCAGCAATGAGATGGATCGATACAATAACAGCAGCTACGGGTACCGGTCTGTCAACAATGAACCGCCTGACTGAAGACCGAACACAATTTAGGATAGCTATCCAGAGGGTCGCCATGAGTCGACTCCGACTCGACGGCACTTAACAACAACAACACAGTATTCCGGTCACTTATAACTGCAAACATTGACGTGCCTGTTTCCAGAAACATCCACAATCTCACAGTATTTCAAACATTTCCATATCTCCAATCGGACACATCTATGCAATATAAATGTGGATGGCTTTGGTGGCCATGCCTCCACAGTTTGAACGTGCATCTCCCCAGTGTGTGTTTTAACAGGGAAATGGTTCCAAAAGTGCCAATTAGAAAATCCAACTTCAATGAGGGGGAGCTAACCCTCATGCTGGAGGAGATACTGGCACACGTGAATGTGCTCATAGGCAATGATGGCACATGCGTGGGTGCCTATGAGAAGCAGTGGCAATGGCTTGCCATCTTCTGCAAGTTGAATGCAATATTCCATAATAATCCCCACCTGTGTCTCCCGCTCACACTGCACACCCTTCCACCCATACCATCTGCATAGTGCTCCATATCCTGGTCCCGGTGCTTTGCATAAACACTCTGATGGTATCTGCTTTGTGGGATTTGGGCTGCAAAAAAACAATCCCTGCTGCACATATGCTGATATCTGCATGGCTTCCATCACCACACTCCTGTTCCACTTACAGCACTGCCCTATACTACCCAACGCATGGCTTGTCCTTGCAGGGCTCAAAGGAAAGAATGACAGGAGGTTGTCACATGATCACAGTACTGCTACCCTGGGGCATGGCACCTCCCCATAGCCTCCCTGCTACTGTTCAGGTGTGCAGGACAGGGCTTTTGTGCTCAGATATCAGGTTCCATTTTGACCTGTATTATGTTTTTGGTTATATTGTATAAACAATGCAATAAGATGAATGTCCCAGACATGGTATATTGGAGCTGACATTTCCCCTAGTGAGTGAGGGGGGGGGGGGTCTCTGCTGACCAGGATGGAGGCATGTTTGGGGGGCTACAAAAGAGGTTTTCTGCATCAACTGCAACTGTAAACTTGTCATTACAATCGTGTGTCCAAGCATGGTCTCAGACCTGATCTGTTGCAATACTACAGCCGTTAAGTTGGCAACAGAGCCACTGTCATCAATGCATCATGTGATCTATGTGGCTGTTGCACATAACCTTTCTGTACTGTGGAGTTATATTCTTGTGTCCTGGGTCGCACAGGGTTTGTGCGGTCTGCCCTTCAGCATATCAGATGAGCAGTGAGGCCTCAGGACCTAATATTGCTGCTCTCTGCTATGTGTTTCAGATACAGTTCCACATCCTTTTCCAACATCCTTTTCATTGCAATGCAGTGACAACATGTATGGGAGAGTGATATGAGAGATGTTACAGCCCCATTGCATATCTCCTTTGTTAATCAGTGACAGAACAGACAGGATGGAGCCATGGCTTGCTGACTGTGAGGGCGTACCTATACCTCCAATTAGTCAGTGCCTGCTTAAATTTCATAGGAAAAGATTACTCTTGTGAGGAACTCTCTAAATCAGGTGGCAGTGCCATTCTGGGCTTGCCATGCACTCAGTGTTTTTCACTTCTCTCCAGTACAGAGTTGAGAGCTGTTCTACCACTATGGATACAGCAAGGGTGCTCAGTCAAAGATGTTTGGGAGTTAAGCAGTGGGAATCTGTTGTGGCTCAGTTGTCAGGGTGCATCTCCTACAATCTGAGGGTTAGGGTTTGAGACCTGCTCAGGGCATGTATCTACTGTTCCAGTGGGGTCAACTGTGTCATCTTGATAGCTGATAAACTGACATCCCTCTGTGGGTGATAGGTAGATCATACCTTGGGGCTAACATAATTGCTCTGTGTATTTACAGATGCTGCTGCTGCTGCAGACCTGATCAGTGAGCCGGATCTGGGCACACCCCTGCTGATCCTCCATCATGCATGTGCCAGGATACAGCCACTTCTGCTGCAGGACTCTCGGCCAGTGCCCAGAGGGAGGAACATGAGGACCACATCAGGCAGCTGCAGGCAGTCAGGAAGACAAGAGGTGATCACATTGAGCTTCTCACACCCTTACCAGGTCCACAGAATAAACAGGATAGGAATAGCCAGGAGCCATATTTCCTCCATTATGAGGCAATTGAGGAGGCGAGTGGCCAGAATGACAGCTCTGATTCCAGTAGCACGCTGCCCTCCACCTCAACCATTGTTGTGACAAAGGCAAAGATGCATGTGCTCTCTGTGAGAGGGAGGGGCAGGAGCCATAGATTGGCCAAGTAACTGTAACCGTGTTTGTGTGAGGGAGGGGGTATGATGCTTGTTGTGTGTGGGGGATGGCGGGATATGTGGGAGAAGCTATGGTTTTGTGGGGTTGAGATGAGTGAGGAGTGTAACGGGTGTGGCTGTGGGGTTGTGGGGGTGTGAGAGGTGTGGAGGATTGGCTGGACCAGGGTGGGGGTGCAGGGGAAGAGGTGTAATGTCCTTTATTTAAGCAGAAAAAAATTGCAACAAAAAACAAAACAAAAAACAAACTAAAACAATAAACACTTTTGCGTCGAATGATTTATTAGCCGTTGGTTCACTCTTGGCTATTTTTTTCCTGGTAACATCCTGGTTACCCGTCATCATAATTATACTCACAGTACTGCATCCTGCCAGTACTGTAAGTAGTGACCTGGGAAATATGTCACTCGTGTGAAACAAACACTCATTCAGTGAAATGTGTATGGATCAGGGTTTGTCTTACTGCCACTACCCTTCAGAAAGCCTGGCCAATGAGCACTGCAGAGCTACTTCCATATCAGTGTCACCATCCTCCAAGGATATCTCTGGGCCATCTGGCAGGGGTTGCTTTTGCTGTAGCACATAGTTATGCAGCATACAGCATGCCATGAATATTTCACACACCTTGGCAGGCTTGTACAACAGTTCCCCTCCAGAGCATTCGAGATACCTGAAGCGGCTCTTCAGTTGCCCAGATGTGTGCTTGATGATTTCCTGGTGCTCCTGTGTGCCTGGATGTATCGCTCCTCTTCTGGTGAGCTGGGATATGCATGTTGGAAGTCACCAGCCAATGCTTTAGGGGGTGTCCTCTGTCACCTGCATAGACATGGGGGAGAACACACAGTTGTCAGAGATGTGTGGTAAGGCCAATTGAGAAGCAATGTAAAGACAACATGTAGGAGACGTAGAATCATGATGTATGTGAATGAGGTCAGCAATAGCACCAGGGCTGGCCCTAGAGTTGGTCCAAAGTATTGGAGCCCTAGGTGAACCTCAAGTGGAGGAGTGGCCTAGTGGTTGGGGCAAGGTACTTCAGGCTGGAAGGTCGGGGGCTCAAATCCCACTAGAGGACAGCAACCTTGGGCTGGAAGGACTGGGGTTTCTAGTCCCACAGGTGCTCCTTGTGGTCTTGGGTAAGCCACTTAACCCTCCATAGCCCATGTTCCCTGTAAAATAGTTATCTCCAAGTTATAATGCCCTGTTCAATGTAATTTCAGTTTGTTCAATGTAAACCGCACTGATGCAGAATAGCGCGGTATATAAGAGAATGTAAAAAAATAAATAAATAAACCTATGGCTGTCTACATTTTTTATGTAGCTTTGAATGGCCTGATTTTGCTGCCTTCCAGAAGTTGCTGCCCTAGGAGACCACCTTGTTTGCCTAGTAGTTGGGCTGTCCCTGAATAGCACCCAGTGAGATGGTAGCATTTAGACCTGTGATGAGCCACATCACTAGAGAGAAAGACGTGCCCTTGGACACAGTGTGATCCTTGCCATTCATCACCCAAACAAGGGACTCTGCCCTTTGAGAGACAGAGTAGGATTGCTTGTTACATGGCCTCTGAAATACTCCCCCCACCCCTTTGGGGAACTGTGCATCCTGTGCTCTACCATTCCATTCTCACCACAGGGTTACTGCTTGGGGGTCAGGTGTATTGCCACAATCTATCAGGCCATTGTAATCCCTCACTTTGATTATGCCAATGCAATTTTTCAAGGACTCCTGAAGAACACGCTGAAACCACTTCAGCTTGCAATGAACGCAGCTGCCAGAATATTGCACAGAGCCTCTAGGAGGGATCACGTAACCCCAATCTTGAAACACCTCCATTGGCTGCCGGTCCACTGCAGACTCTCCTTCAAAATACTATTGATGACCTTCAAAGCCATCAACAAGTGCTCCTCCACCTCCCTCACAGACCTCGTTCTCTCGACCCCCCCCCCCAACAGAGCCAGGAGGTCATTTGCGGCCAACACTCTGATAATCCCAAATGCAATAACAAAATGCTCGCAAGCAACAAGAAACAGAGCCTTTGTATTCTATGCCCACATGCTGGAACGCCCTCCCACCCACCATCCGGGCCATCACTGACCTCGCCCAATTTAGGAAGTCACTGAAAAACCATCTCTTCCTCCAGCAATACTCCCATATTAATGACATATCATAACCAGCCAGACTCAACCACCAGGAAACCACCCCTAGCACATCTACATCACACGGTTGCAGCTCCACCCTTTAGCTCAATGATACACCTAGTATGTCGAATGTGTATATAGTTATCTAATATTGCAAATGGATACTTGTAAGCACAGTTCAGCCAATGCAATGTGTAAGTTTTATGTTTTATGTAAACCGCACTGATGTTGAATAGCGCGGTATAAAAGAAAATGCAAATAAATAATTAAATGAATATATAGCCACCTAATACGGCATCTAGTCGTCAAGCAATACTGTGCATCTGTGATCTAGATGATCAACCTGTATATAGTTATACAACCTGTAAATAGCTGACAGCCGATCCGGGCACCTGCAACCTGATCGCTTAGCCTGAACATAGTTACCCTCGTTAATCCCCAGTTCATTCTAAGTCCAAATTTTGTACAAATTTTGTTGACTGTAAACCGCACTGATTCTAAAGAGTGCAGTATAGAAGAGACATTAAATAAATAAATAAATAAATATTTCATTGCTGGAGAAGGATACAGTCAAGTGCTGTGTTTGTATCTGTTCGCTGGCAACCTTTTCCTGGGCTCTTTATAGACGGCAGATCACAGATGACCCTTTTGTGATTTCATTGTTATTTACCATGTTTCTTACATCTACACATCATGAGTAACTATGGTGAACAGTCTGTACTGCACTCTCACTCCATGGCTATGGCATCTTTTACTACATATCTGGTTAATGACATTTCTCACAGAAACTCCCTACATGTGGCTACACCAGTCCGCTCTCTGTCTTGACTTATTTTGGTCTGTACACATCTACTATTTGTGGGACAACCCTGCCTGCCTTCCCACAGTCTGCTTTGTGGCAATGCTCCCCTGGTCAGGCTTGTGTGGGCATGGGAAGGGAATCTTAGTTTCATCTTACCTAGTAGCCAGCAGGGCTGGCCCAAGGGTTTCTGCCACTCTAGGCAGAAGCACAGCCATGCTGCTCCCCTGAACCATGCTGCCCCTCCCAGCCATGCCATCCCCCCAGCCGAGCTGCCTTCCTGCATGCCGATCCGCACCCCCTGTGCTGAGCTGTGCTACCGCCGATTCCGGGGGTGGGGTTTCAGGGGCACGGCTCGGTGGCAGGCCATGTGCTTCAGCACACATGGCCTGCCACTTCTGACCCCTCTCTGACATAACTTCGAGCATTCAGAAGCAGCAGGCCCTGTGTACTGAAGCACATGGCCTGCCACCGAGACTTGTCGTCCTTCCCCTGTCACCGGAATCAGCAGCAGTGGGAGGCGGTTTAGCATGGTGGGGGAGGAGCAGCATGGCTCAGCATGCCGGGGGGGGGGGGGGTAGGCCATGTGTGTGGAAGCACATGGCCTACCACCTAAAGAGATCTGCTGCCCTAGGCAGTCGTCTATCCTGCCTAGTGGACGAGCCAACCCTGGTAGCCAGCCTCCAGAGATTTTACCACTCTTGAAGCTTGCATGAATCTTGGACTGGCTGAGGATATAGGAATCATGGCATGATCCAGGTTACTTTCCCCAGTGCATTGCACACTACTTACATATTCATGGAGTGGAAGGATTTCTGGTTGCGGTATGTGGCCTCACTTTGTCGAGGGGGCCTGAGGGCCATTTGTGTATAGTCTATCAACCCCAGCACAGAGGGGAACCTAGCCACCTCAAGGAACTGAACCATTGTCTGATGCCTCTGCTGCGCTGTGTGTGGGAATGCTATGTATTCTGAGGCACGCATCACGAAAGTGCTCAGAAACTGGGTCATGCACCTGGACATTGACACCTAGCTCAGACCTGCAGAGTCTGCAAACACAGTTTGGAAGGTACCTGTTGCCAAGAAGGTAAGAGCTGTTGTCACCTTCAGATGCATAGGCAGGACCTGTCCCCTGTGTGTTATGGCAGTGAGGTAGGGCTCCAGCTCCAGGCACAGCTGATATATGGCTGCCCTATTGAAGCGGAACCTGGTCACACTGAGTTCATCAGTCAGGTCCAGGTACTAGCTTCTCAGCTTAGGTATCTTCTGATAGGCTCACCTCCTTGCTTCCTTCCTCATTTCTCTCTCAGCCCCATGCAGCATGGCCATTACAAACCAGGCATTTATGTCCTCCATGATTTGCAAATCACCACACCAGCTCCTCCAGTGCAGCCCTCCAAGCACACACACACTCTCACTAACAGGGAAAAATTCTGAAAAGTCATAAATATTTGCCTTATTCCTTGTTTCTGGCAGAAATAATGGGCATGTCTATAGCAAAGGCCGGAAATGTACACATGGTTTTCTGGAATATGACGTAACTGTCTCCGGGCCTGGGCACGTCTCGTTCCGCCCTCTCATGGGTGTGCGCAGAGATCCCCGTGCATGCAGCATGGACGTCCATAGGTGGCATGAACAGAAATATGTTTGTAGATGTTTTTGTAGCAGACATGTCTCCTCTGCATGTGCAAATGGTTTATTCGGCTTCTAGAATGACCCCATTTACCTCTAAATTGTTTTGATACAGTCTGGGTGATTCTTTCTTTATTTATTTAGAATGTTTTCTATATCGCCTCTTCCAGAGATCAGGGGCGGTTTACAGTATAACAAACATAATACATTGAACAATATTGTAATAGTTAACTATTTACAATAAAACAGTTTGAGAACAATAACTATTTAAAATGACTTTTGCAATATTTGTGCTACATTCTAGGTGTGAATGGGTGTTCAAGGGGTCTGTAACATGTGTACAGAGGTTTGGCTTATTGGTGTGTGGTATACATTAACATTGCATGGGGTGGGATGAAGGTTGATTTGTGGGGTGGTAGTGGTCAGTGGATCCATGGTAGTGCTGGAAAGTGGTAGTTGATTGGAGGTTGGGTTGAGGTTATAAAAGTGTTGGGTGAATAGGAATGTTTTTAGCTCCTTTCTGAACATTTGGAGGTCTTTGATTTCCCTTAAGTATTCCGGGAGGGCATTCCATTGGGTGTGAGCAACAAATGTGTAAGCACTGTTGCTTGTTATTTGCTTGGTTTTCCAGAATGCATTTGGTACAATGAGGGTATTTTGGTTGTTCCGTCTTCTAGCCCTGATGTCTGAACGTGTTTGGATTAGGGATGTGAGGTAAGAGGGTGCTATGTTATTGATTAGTTGGAATGTGGTCATTATAGATTTATATCTTATTCTACTGGCGATTGGAGCAAGTGTAGTTGTACAGGATGGGGGTGATGTGTTCGTATAGGCGGGCCTTAAATATTATTCTGGCTGTGACATTTTGAGCCATTTGGAGTATGTTCAAATTCTTTTTGGCCGTTCCTTGAAGTATACTATTACAGTAGCCGAAGTGGGATGTTATTAGAGCTTGTACTACTGATCTGAAGTCGCTTATATCAATCAGAGATCTGAGCTGTTGAATGGTCTTTAGTTTAAAGAAGATGGTTGTGTCTGTTTGTTTTATGTGAGAAGTCATGTTGAGGGTCTTGTCAAGAGTTACTCCTAGGTATTTTATCTCTTGTTTTACTGGGAGAGTGGTGTTATTTAGGGTGATTGTTGGGGGGGGGGGGGTTGAAATTTTGTTTTCTTGAAGTAAATAATATTTCTGTTTTATTGTAATTAATGGACATGTTATTTGCGTGAAGCCAGTTTTCTGTATCTTTGAGGCATGCAGTGAGATTGTCATAGTTGGGATTGGCTGTATCCAGTGCTGTGTACAACATGATATCATCAGCGTATATATGATATCTTATTTGGTGTTTTCTGAAAATGGTGCATATTGGTTGTAGATATAAATTAAATAGGAGGGTTGATAGGGCAGTCCTGAGGGATTTGTTGTTCCTGGGAAAAGGTTGTAGAGGATTCCTGTTCTATTTGTACATATTGGGCGTGGTTGGAGATATATGATTTGAACTAGTTGTGTGTTAGTCCCACTATACTTAATTGATTATAGAGGAGAATATTATGACTGACATTGTCAAAGGCAGATGTGATAGCTAAAAAGACGAGGATGAATGCTTGTTTTATATTGTCCATACCTCAGATGATGGTGTCAAAAAGGGCTAATAGCAGGGTTTTGACTCCGTGGATTCTTCATAGTTTTTCATGGTAAGGGACCTTTTCATGGCATCCCCATCATAGTCTTGGATCTTGTAAACCATTTTCTATCCTCTGTCTAACCTCCATTATTATAAATCTCTTCGTCCATATATGTTGGTACCCTTTGGTAATCTATTGTTTGTTTTTGTTGCACCCCTTTTGAAATCTACCTTTTAGTTTTCACCGGTCTAATGTGATCACCTTTTCCAAAATGTTTCTCCAAAAGTCTTAACTTTGTCCACCCTGTACAGATCATTTTCCAGATCTGTAGAGAGTTCAGAGGTGTCAAACTGATCAGTCTGTCTCATCTATGAGAACTGTGGGGGACATATTCAGTGGCAGCAGCCATAATGACTAAAGCAGCTGGCCGTTGTCGCATTCAATGAAAACTGGATATTCAACCTGGTGCCATATCTGGCCATTGGCATTGAATATCAGGTTGTCTGGAGAGAGAATTAGCTATCCAGTCAGCAATGATATTCAGATATTCAATTGCTGGCCAAATAGCTAAACTGTCTAAAGTTAGTCAAACTTTTTTTGGCCTAACTTTAATTGGGTAGTGCTAACCCCCCAGTGATTCAATATTGCTGCTGAATGACTAATCTTCGGTGCCATCCCTGTTCCACCCTCAGAGCGTCCCAACACTAAGTGGTTAGCATCAGGAAATTTAAACCGGCATGCGTATGACTGGTAGCGCTATATAAATGCTGAGTAGTAGTAGTAGTAGAAGCAGTAGTATGAGGGGATATTTAGTATTGTAACCACATTTATTTATTTATTTATTTATTTTAAAACATTTGTTAACTCCATATCTCAAGCATTCAAAGCAGTATACAGCAAATAAAATACATACAAAACCTTCAGGCCACACCCAATATTCTGTGGACCATAATTTAGATAGTTAGTAGTTCTGCTAACAGGCTAAATTGTTTGCATATACCCCCCTGCGATTCTAGGGGCAATTTCTCCAAATGGGTTGGTTTTGTGCATATCATGACAGTCATGAACCTTCACTTCTAATACAGGGTATGTGAAATATGATTGTGGAGGCATATTCTAAGATGTGTGTTCCAGCCTTCTGTGCATCCGGTTGGAACCCCTGCGGGATTAGAATCCTGTCTAAGCCTGTACGTGCCATACAGGCACCTGCCCGGCTAACTCGATCAAGGCTCCTGAATGGAGCCGTGGCACCATCTAACCTCCCTGTGCAAACGTCTTCTTTGTACGGGGAGGCTTGGCGAGGACGGGAAAGGCGGGTGAATAGTAGGGATGGATGTCCCGTTGTTACAGAATAGACCCCTTAGTCTCTCAAACTTATTATTAATGCTTGGTGTAGTATTTGTTCCCACTAGCACTCCTTGTGGCCTTGGGCAAGTCACTTAACCCTCCATTGCCTCGGAAGAAAGGCCTGGCAATCTACTTCCGGTGACACTGCCAAGAAAACCCAGGAGCTTCTGGGTCGCCAGGAGTCAGGACTGACTCGAAGGCACATATTGCATTTTTGTAGTATTTGTATCGTGTCAAAGAGAGACTCCTGGAGTTCGTAAGATGTATCAAGTATGGGTAATTTGTCAAGGTGTGCTTGGAAATTCCTCTTAATCAAGCTTGTCGCACCTAACACAATGAGAAATAACTTTTTTTCTTCCACATTTTCTTGGTCTCTGACTGCATTTCTTGGTACTTGAAGATCTCTCTCTCAGCATGATTCACAGAATCATCACTTGAAACTGAAACTTCTATAATCAATGCTGTTCTGGTGTTCTTCTCCTTCACCACTATGTCTGGCTTCCTTGCATTCATAAGAAGATAAGAAATGCATTATGAAACTTGTGTCTTTTTGGGAGACTGCTAGGTACTTATGACCTAGATTGGCCACTATTGGAAAGAAGATACTGGGCTTGATAGATCTTGGACTGACCCAGTATGGCATATCTTATGTTTTTATGGGGCAAACAGTGGATTACCCGGGTCCTCTTTAATAATGGTTTATGGATCTTTCCTCCAGGAACTTGTCCAAACCGTTTTTTAAACCCAGCTACAGTAACAGCTTTTACAATATTCTCCTGTAATGAATTCTAGAGTTTGATTATGCGTTAAGTGAAAACATTTTTTTTCTTATTATTCTTAAATGGGTGACACTGTAGCTTCATTGCGTATCTCTTAGTCTTTCTATATTTTGATGAAAGATAACAACCTATCTACGTTTATCTGTTCCACTCCATTCATTAATTTATAGACCTCTATCATATCTCCCTTCAGCTGGCTCTTTTCCAGGATGAAAAGCCTTAACCTTTTAAACCTCTCTTCATAGAGATATCCTTCCATCCCCTTTACCATTTTGGTGGCTCTTCTCTGTACCTTTTCTAATAACACTATGGGGTATGTTTACTAAACCCTCTTAACGTGTGCGCCGCGTTAGTCTGCAGGATGCCATAAAAGGAGTGGGCAGTCCAGTCAAAAGTAGCAAAATGGGAATAACGTGCGCAGCGGCACACATTATCGGGCGAAATGCCGCTGAGCGCATTAGCGCGCAGTAATCTTAAGTAGGCACCCAGACACGCACACATAGAAACAGAGGTGTAGCACAATGGTTAATACACTGACTGAGGATACAGGGGTCATGAGTTTGATTCCTGCGTGGGCCTGATGAACAGTAATACTTTTACCCAGTGCTGTCTGAGGCAGCTCCCAGTTTAATTTAAATCTGTGCTGCCAGCAAACACACCCTCAAAGTGCCGTAACATAGGGTGACGCATAAGACACACCAGAGGGCAGATCAGAAAGTGCACTGTCTGCCAAGGCACCTTATAAAGTTGCCTATGGGGAGCCGTATAGGGTGCCCCATGAGGCACCGCAAGGTTAGAGCACCATTTCCGATGGCAGCACTGCGCATGTTAATGCATGGAAACCTAAGTAGGTGCGCTGAGCATAGCAATAGAGGTGTAGTACAATGGTTAGTACACTGACTGATGCTACAGGGGTCATGCGTTCAACACCCAAGTGGGCCAGATGATCAATAATACTTTTACCCAGTGCTGTCAGAGGCATATGTCAGTTGTATTTATATCTGTGCTGCCAGCAAACACACCCTCAAAGTGCCGTAACATAAGGTGCCGCAGAAGGCACTCCAGAGGGCAGATCAGAAAGTGCACTGGCCTCCAAGGAACCCTATAATGTTGCCCAAAAGGAGCCTTATAAGGTGCTGAATAGGGTGCCCTATGAGTCACAGCACTGTTTCTGATGGCAGCAATGTGCATGTGAACAAATGGAAACCGTAAGTAGGTGTGCTGACCTACAACCATAGCAATAGAGGTGTAGTACAATGGTTAATACCTTGACAGATGGTACAAGGGTCATGAGTTCAAGTCCCCAGTGCACCTAATGACTAAAGTTGGCAGAGGCAATCTCCTTTTTCTGCTATCAACTGTACAGCAATCTGTGCTGCCATCTACAGATAATGGCACCCTAGTGCCATAAAATAATGCACCTTTTAAGGTGCACCAGAAGGCACATCTGAAACAACCACGTCAGTGAAAGTGGGGTATAATGTGCCCCAGAGGCCATGTTGAAAGGTTGCCAACCTCCAAGGCACCATAGTACACACCCCAGAAGCTGCCTGAACTGAAGGTGTGCCGCAAGATGCCCCAAGGATGTACAAGTGAACCCACAAACTGTGGTCAAGAGCAGTAAGGTCACCCAATCAAAAGGGCAAGAGAGGTATGTGTCAAACCCCCACGTACCCAAACACTGCACAGAGCAGTAAGGAAAGACAATGCATAAGTAATGGAAGGATGTAATGGAAGGACCATACAAAGCAGCCCCCAGCCCATGTGGCAGTTAGAAAAATGGACAGACATATTGGGGGGCAGCTGTAGCTATGCACAAAGCGATGGTAATGTACTATGCAATAATGACAGTGTGTGGCAGAGGATGGGAAGATGTGTGCAGCAGAGGAGGTAGAAGTGGCAGGATAGGTGCAATGTCAGGATGAAAGTGAAGTAGCAGTGACATGCAGAGCACACACAGGAGAGGCAAACAGGGAGAGCTGCAATGCAGGAATGTGTAGGAGTGCAGGACGTGGGGTAGCAGCATGCACATCAGGGTAGGATGACACACAGCTGGCAGACACACGTAGATGGACAGAAGGATGGTTCACAACTGTGATGAGGGTACAATGTGCTCACAGCACAGCTCTGCACAGAGAGGACCGTCACAGGAATGAAAAGTAGTCCTGCAGGAGAGGCATACAAATGAAAGAGAACAGAGAGGAAGCTAGCCTATGACCAGTAGCACAAATGGCAATGCACAAACCGGTAGGCCACGCCACCAACGTGAGTGCATTAGCAAAGGCTGCATACAAAAATAGTGCAGGGCAGCACACAAGACGCCTGCCGGCTGTCAGGACAGACAAACCACCAACAGTAACCATGTTGAAATGCACATGTAGATCTGCTGTGTACAGATCAGAGCACAGTCTGTACTTGGTATCAGAGCCACATAGAACTACATGCACACACACAATGAAATGTTATGCAGTGGATACAGCATGCAAAAGAGGAACGTACCTAAACCCCAAGGGCAGCATAGGATGCTGTGTGGAGCTGCTGCAAAATCTGGAACAGGGCAAGTGAGAAGTGAACATGCAAACAGGTATACCACACAACAGCTGAACCACAGCAATACCAAACCCCCAAGCGGACTGCCATGTAAACACCATAAAGAAAGAGACATATGTAACACCTAACATGTGATGGCTAGGCAGCACAGAGGGCACACCTTGGTGTACCCTGAGTAGATGGAAGGGTGTGTGCAGAGGTGATGAACCTGCTGGTACCCAATGGTCATGTTAGCATGACAGAGAAGAAAAGGATAAACCCCATCTTGGGACCAAACTTGCAACCTATCGTGTTAGAACACATGCCTGCAACCACTACCCCAAACACATGCCTGCAACCACTACCCCAAACCAAAATGAGCACACTGAGCACAATGCAAAAAGAGTACCCCAAAGGGAGGGTGTGCATGGGAAGCTGTAATACCCAGTGATGCGGTAAATGGCTGGCAGATTCACAACTGCCACCGTACAAGGATGTGAGCACAAGTGAGCCATGTACATGACCAGCAAATCAGTAGATACATGTGTCAATGTGAGCAAAGAGCGGAGGAGTAGCCTAGTGGTCAGGAAACTGGCTTGGTTACCAAGCAACCAGGGTCCAACTCCCACAAGCATGCCATGTGACTCTGGGCAACACATGGAACCCTCCAGTACCTTGGAAGAAAGGCCTGGCAATCTACCTCAAGTGACACTGCCAGGAAAGCCCTGGAGTCTCTGGGTCACAAGGAGTCAGGACTGACTCAAAGGCACACATTGTACTGTATGTTTGTCACCATGATCAAGCAGCAGCAGAGACAAGTGTATAGCAAACACATATATTTATTTGGGTTAATCCTCACAGATAGTGCTGATACCGATACCGCCATCATAATGTCAGGGTAAGTGGATCCCAGGTGAAACACGGAAACACATTTAGCAGGGCATCAACCCACATTATACAGAAAGGTCACTGGCCCGTCTAAAAATGACGGGCAGGAGACATAATGTGCAGCAGGTCCATGGTATGCACCATTTCATAGGCCCCCACCCCCCACATGCTGCTGCATGCCTCAAGTGTGTTACTCACATATGAGTGCATGTAGACAGTAGATGGTGCATGATGAGGGGCCAACACACATCAGTCATGATCTGTTCTCAAAAACATCTATCTGACAAACACAGGAGGCACACAAATGAAAACAGCATCTGTTGCTAACATGTTGTAATTTGAAAAAAACATATTGAAAGTAATGTTTCAGCTCTCACATAATGCCTGATATAGGAATCAACATTGCAACAATGTAACCCGAAGCAATCATCAACTGCACAATGAGGATATGCGAACAGGTAGCAAAGGCACATCAGCACAGAGAGAATGCAAATGAAAACTACCTGCAGAAACATGCAGAGATAACACCATGCAGGGGATCCCCCTGCACTGGTTGGTGTGTAGACAGTGTCTTTACACATATAGCACAGTACAGGGAATGCACAATTGAAGTGAGACATTGGACACGCACACTGCGACACTCCAAATAGAATGGGGCAATGTGAGTGTCGCTACCTCAGGGGATAAACAGGACTGTGCAGACATGCAATGCAAGATCTGTAAATCAATGCAGAGCATCACGTCTGTACAGTAAGCAGACTCAACAAAGAGTATAGAGAGATGGAAAGTAGGGGCCAACATGTCACAGTAAATCACTCAGAAGCCATATTGCCACGTGCTGTGTTTCTCCAACATACGCAGTCATATGCACATGCACCATGTACATCTCAACATGCTACAGTGATGCCATACATGCAGGGAAACACCCTTGTTGATTGAAAACATCTATCCAGGATGCTGGTGGTCATTAAAGCAGTGCTGTGGCAAAACCTGTATCATGTCCAGGTGGAGAGTAGGTGGACATATACAACAGGACCTCTCAATCGCTCCTCCTATG
This sequence comes from Ichthyophis bannanicus, assembly GCA_033557465.1. Classification (NCBI taxonomy): domain Eukaryota; kingdom Metazoa; phylum Chordata; class Amphibia; order Gymnophiona; family Ichthyophiidae; genus Ichthyophis; species Ichthyophis bannanicus. The sequence continues at coordinate 743,463,675 of CM066035.1, read as the reverse complement.
CCACATGCATGGCTGTACGCCTGTGTTGAAACAAACAGATGAGCGTATCCTGTGTTCCATGTCACACACATGGCCAAAACACAACAACACCACAACTGTGGAGGAATGTAGATCATACAGTGACAATCTCAGTCCCTGCTGCACACATGGGGACCAGTACACAGTGCGCAAAGTCCAAAGCGTATATGCAATCCAACATGTCAGGTGAAGACTATCCTTGCAACCCTGGGCATGCATAGTCAAGTGTCACATCCCAATATGCCACAGTACATGAAAGGTCATGTGTGTCCCCTGAGATGAGCACAACTCCCAGCCAGAGCATGGCAGCAACAGTGTGTTATATACATCCGTCATGGATAAAGTAGCGATCCCAAAGTAATACTGTCCATCCTAGGCATGTGTCCCACTTGCAGAGGTCAAACATCCTATGGCACCATTCTCCAAGGGATAGTTCCATGGTGGTGTGTCCCCCAACTGGTGGATGATGGCGATGCTAGATGCGCTCCAGTGGATATGTCCAGTTTGTTCTCTGCCCTGTCAGAGGAGTAGAAATAATGTTTTGGTATGCAGTGTCCAACAGCAGCACAAAATGCAGACAGGCAACCATGAATATGCACATAATAAAATGACACACAGGCAAACATAACATGAGCACAAAACAGAACACAGTGCAGATTGCTCAGATGTGGAATTGGAACTGCAGACACGGCTGTCACATGGATATGTTCATCTGCATGGCCATGTCCATGTTACACAAGTGTATCACAGTGCCACCCCATGTGCATCAGCGAGTTTGAACAGAGAGGCAACATGAAACATCTCTGAAACAAACCGTAAATCATTAACATGCAAAGCCAGATGTCAGTCCCCCCCCCAAAGGTTTCACCTACCGTCTGCGTGCAGCAGGTGTATGTCATGGATCCCCTGGGTCACTCAGTGAAGGGAGACGACGTCACCCCAATTGGGAGAATCACCATGTAACCATGTCCAGCCACTGTTGATGCATGTCCACATCATGGCGATATCTGAGATCTGGAAAATACGGTCCAACAGTCGTATGTCACAACACAGGTCTGCTCACAATACACAACACATAACACATGTCCACAATATTCACATGGTAAACAGCAGTAAGGAAGAGATAGCACAGTCAGCACTGCCCCCCAGGTGTACAGACCCCGCACACCACATGATAATGTAATATGCCTGCACACTGTACCAACACACAGCCAACCATAAGAAACACACCCACACAGTATGCTAAAGTGAGCGTGCCAGCAGTAGCATATGGCTGGGGTGTGCCCAATTGGAGATGTGTGGACTGAAAGGCCCTGTGAAATCAAACGAAAGACTGGTGTTGTCTGATGGTACACTGTTGGGGAAGGGTGCACGTGTAGCCCGTCACCACAACACCTAGGACACTCACACACATGAAGCTCTGTTGGCTGTGTCACAGACACAGTGTTGCACAGGACAAACTGGACAGGAACACATGAGCATATGTGTAACAACACCAAGATATGGCTTATGGTGGTGCAGGGAAAAGAGGTAAACAACATCATATGTACAATTTGACACATAACCGAGAACATGTGTCTACCCTGCCTGTCAGCACAGACAATGTAGCCATACAGCCACCTACCACAGACCACTGCATGTTGGATGAATGACAGTCACCTGCCAATGCACGTCCGCACCAGGAGCTGCAACAGGTATGTCCTGCGGAGTAGGAAACACAAGGGAAACATACATATGCCATTTGCCAGTTATGCAACACACACTGCACCTTCCTGTCCTCAGCTCACAGACCCCCCCGATCCTTCACTGAGCAACTGTTCACCAGCACACCGTACAGATCTATGTCATGTGAGAGATATCTCTGATGTGTGAATGCCAAACTACAAGGGTCTGCACTCAGTCTGTCCCCCCCCCATCTCTCTGTTCATGTACAAAAGGGTAAACAGAAGTGCTTCGTCCCTACTGTGTCCCAGCATCAATCCACGGCTGCAGTAATACCCTGCGTCCCCCATATGTCCCCCAATGCCCCTCACTGTGTGTCCTGGTGTCCCACTGATGTCCGATACCCTGCTATCAAGTACTGTAACACAAGGAACTATGCAGGGGCACCTCTCCAGCGGCTGACCATATACAATTCAGTGGTGTGTATAGCTCCTACCATCACTTACATTAACAGCTGTGTGATGACAAGCTGCAAATCTACATCGTCACAGCTGAGTTATGCCTGCCAAACCACACCCCAGTGTGCATGTGACCAGACCATGATGGCTGCATGTCATACTGCTGTGTGCCATATGTGCACCTAAACCCTCCCCCCCCTTCAGAGCGATATTGTGTGTGTGGACATAAGTCATCCTCTCCAGGGTCAGCAATGTAGTTGGTGCAGTGGACTGCACCTACCCCCTCTGCCCATCCTCCCCGCTTGTATGTGAGTGCTGTGGTACATGTGCAGATGTCATCAGATAGATGTGCCCTGATCCCCCTGACAACAACATGGAAACCAGGCTCCACACCCACAGTTAGCCCACAGCTTGCCTACTGTAACCCACACCCTGCTGATCTGGCATGCATAATCTCTGTCAGCGTACAAATATGCACCACTGCATTGCACAGCTATTCTATATCTCACACAACTAATGCAATACACCCCCCCCTGGCTGCACACTACACAGGTTCTCTATCCTCCCGGAATGTCTGAGAGGGCTACGTGATGACCTCTACATTCAGGCACACTGTGGTGGTGCAATAATGTCCCTCACAGATACCACATACCAGTGCTCCAGTTAGCACAGATCACATAGATATTGGTATGTATCACATTTAGTGGCATACTAAAACAACTAATGCACAGACCCTGCACATCAGAGCATACCAACCACACACTCAACGCAGAACACCAACTGTAAGACACAGACATCTAGACAACTGGCTCCATCCATGATCTGCTCCCGCATTGTTAACGCCATACCACATGCCTCTCATCCTGCCGCCCCAAAGTATCAAAGCCAACTACGTGTGCCTGCACGTCAGCTCCTATCACATGCAGCCACAAACCAGGTATGGCAGCCCTACACCGCACCAAAGCCTAAAACACCACACACACACAAGCCACCTCCACCTACTGTTGTGCCCTACCTACATCTGATGTGGATCAGGCATGAGTAGATGTGAAGCTGGAATGGCAAGCCAGTCTCGGTTACATGTCCATGCAGTATTGCATCGTACAGATATCGTGATACAAATGGTAACTAGTATTAGCAGTACACACTGTCAGATGGCTGCCTGGGTGAGAATGTTCACAGTCTTGGCAAGTGCATATATCAATATGATTTGCAAGGGATTGTGGGAAATGCAGTCCATTCACTCCAGACACAGCCGCTCACAATAATTAGTTGTGCTTGAGTGTAAAGCCAATAAGATATTTATTTATGGGGTTATTTCTCCCAACACAGATATGCTTGGTAGCACATAAAACAGGATACTTGCTTTCAGTGTTAAACTTAGAAAAACAAAATCAGGAAAACAACAGCTGAACTTGTCAGGCAATCAAATCAAAAGAATAAAGACCTGGTTGGTAACAAACTGGTCTTTTCTGTAGGCTCTAGCTAATATTTTCTTAGCAGTGCATCAAACAACAAACAAAACCCACAAAGAAGGGAAAAACTGTTCTTTTCAGGTTAACTTCTTATATCTTCACACATAGACTCAGAAGTGATTCCCTCAGAGCTCACAAGCAATTAGGTAAGGCTCAATTGCTAGCAGTTACCCAGCTGAAACTCCTTAGCTGGCTTGCTTTCTACTGCGTGGCTCAAAATCCTACTCAGGAGCTTTTCTGAGTAGATTAAAGAACAAGTTTGTATTTCTTTGTGATGGTTGTTGTACTTTGTAACAGAAAATTACCAAAGGGGTTTAGACAAAGAGCAATCCATGTATTCACAGCCTGCATCTGCAACCCCTCCCCCTTCTTCAACAATCATGGGTTCAATATCATGGATTGGTACAGAGGAATTTCTCAATGGAGCACTCTCAGGTGAATACTTGTTTCCCTGCTGTCTTTCAAGGGTATAGCTAGGGCATAGATCAGTGTTCATACCTGAGCTTCCATTGCTGTTAGAGTTCCTCTCTAAATAGCCTGGCCAGTATGTAGTCCAGTTCTTATGTCCAGCCTTCCAATCCAGATCCCTGGACACTGGATCTCTCTTCACATACCTTCTGGCACGGGTCCTAGGGTCCCTTCCAAGTGCAGCCGTCTCCCTCACAGGTACCGTCTGGAGATTCCTAGCTCTGCAGCACCACTCCTCTGGTTTTCCCCAGTCCAATGGTGTATGCTGGCCTTTTGAATGTCTCCCAGTATACGTACTGCTCTGGACTCCTTTAGACCTCCCAAATGCTTTTCTCTTCTTTCTTCCAAAGGGTTTCTTGCCCTCTCTGTCCGTCCACACTGGCTTCTGCTTCTGATGATCCTCCAGATGATGAAGATGTCCAAGCTGAGGATGATTCTCTGTAGAATAAACTCTACCTTTATTCTGCTTAGATGAGTGCTCCACCCTAGCACAGCGCAGCTGTGCTGAATCAGGCCCTGCCCTTTGAGATGAGTGCTTGGGAATTACCTCATAGCCCTCCTTATTGAACACACGTTTCCCCACTTCAGCTCCTCTAATGGCTGTTGGAAACCTGGTGCATTCTGGGACTGGTAGTCTTTTATGGAAAAATTCTGTTTTCTTATTTCTACCAGAACTGACAGGTTGCTTGTTCAGAGTCACTTCACCTTTACTATAGCTCCTTCCTGAGCTATGATAAGCTTCCTTATCACAACACATATCCAAACAAATGTAGGCAGTAACATATGCAATTCTTACATGAGAAGAGCTCTGCAATCAGCTGCCACCTGACTGCTGTGCCCTCACGTGTGTCGCCATGGACAGGTGCAGGGGGCACGTAGGGTCCTCCTCCAGACCCTCATTAATATTGACAGGGATGTGGTGCCTGAGAGCAATGTTGTGCAGGATGCAACAGGCGACAATGATCTCTGCCACAGTCTGTGGTCTGTATTGTAAGGCCCCACCTGTCCTATCCAGACACCTGAAGCGACTCTTTAATACGCCAAAGGTGCGCTCTATGACGGAGCAGCTGGTGGCATGGGCCTCATTGTACCTCCTCTCTGCACGTGTCCGTGGTTGACGCACGGGGGTCAGCAACCAGGGGCGACACCCATATCCTGCATCACCTGCAACAAAGAGACGTATGACGTTAAAGCAGGAGCCCATGTCCTCCAAAATGGACACAGGTATGTATGTGCAAAACAGATGCAGAACACATTGTGACATAAACATATGACACCACATGATGGGACAGCAGGACTATGCATCAGGGTGTGAAGGGCAGACACACACGACAGGGGCGTGGGGCATGGTTTGGAAACATAATCTGTAACCACGACACATATGCAAGCAGACATGTAACTAGCACGACAAAGCTCCATAGCAAGGAGGGGTTTGAGGCCCCAACCCCTGATATCACACACAGACAGATGACATACCCACACAAAGAGGGACACACCTCCGAGACAGACATCTGCACATACGGTTAGTAACATGAACAGCATGTGCATGTCAGAAATGATAAATACACACCCAGCAATAGACAGTCCCCATATTGTCCATCCTCGAATTGAGTGTAAAGTGCTGAGTGCTGCAGGATATAAGAGTCATGGGTGGACCCTGCAAACCTGGGTACCACATTCAGAATATGCTGAAGTGCATCACAGACAACCTGAACATTCAGGGAATGATAGTGTTTGCGGTTGCGGAACACTACCTCCCTGTCTTTTGGCAGGACCAGGGCAACATGTGTGCAATCAATAGCGCCCATCACGTGTGGTATCCCGGCTAATGCCTCAAAGGTGTGGTTCAGGGTCCCCCACTGTTGCCTAGTGTGGGGAAGGGCTATGTAATTCCCCACCCGGCTGACCATGGCACGCAGTACTTGGTGAAGACAGCGTGAGAAGGTGGGGCGGCTCATGCCTCCTACTGCGGCCACAGATGACTGGAAACAGCCAGAGGCAAAGAAATGTAGAGCACCAAGGAGCTTGACCAAACCTGGTATGGCATGTGACCGGGCAGTCAGGGGCTCGAGGTCAGGTCGTAGATCCTCATAGAGCTCCCTAATAGCCCCCATGCTCAGGCGGTAGAGGGAGATGACCTGGTCCTCACGCATGCCCTGGAGCTGGGCCCTGGGCCTGTAGAGGCGATGCCAGCGGAGCCGCACCTCTGCACGTCTCCTGCCCCGTGCGGGTACAGCCCCTGCCCGACCTGCCCCCACAGCTACAGGTCTGAGTTGCAGCGGGTCCTCACCCATGCCCTGTGCCGCAGCCCCATTGACACCATCTCCCCCATCAGGCAACCGCAGCCCCTCCTCAGTGTCCTCCTCAACCGCAACTGCAACAATCAGGAAGGCTGCCATACACACAACTGCTACAGATGCACAATGACACACAAACACTGACACCCACCTCACTGACGAAGACACAGAGCCAGACACACAAGCCAAAGAACACACACACACAGTGACTATACCCAAAGAACTGTCCTCTAACACTCCTCAAACCTCACAACCACGTCACAGACTCTCTCCTACATAAACCCCTCAATGTGTCCCAGACAATCAGGTATATTTAACTTGTTGCATGTGGGTGGTGGCTACGCGCGTTGCGCATGCGTGCGGTACCACCTGTGCATTGTGCGTATGGCACACGCGTATGCGCTACGCCGTACACAGCGTGTGGGTGTCACATGCGCAGTGCCCATTGTGCATGCGCCACCCACATGCTGAGTACGGCGTAGCGCATACGCGTGCGACGTATGCGCTACGCACGGGTGGTACCGTGCGCATGCGCAACACGCGTAGCTACCCATGCGCATGCGCAACGCGCGTTACACCATACAAACTGATAAATACATCTGCAGATATGTGTAACATTGAGAGGGAAGGTGTGCATCTAAAGTGGAGCACAGATAGTGCCAGGAGGCAGTGGGAAGTGTAGTGGTGTAGAGTGAAAGTGGTAGTGGTGGTGTAGAGTGAGAGTGGGAGTGGTGGTGTAGAGTGAGAGGGGTAGTGCTGGTGTAGAGTGAGAGTGGGAGTGGTAGTGAGAGTGGGAGTGGTGGTGTAGAGTGAGAGGGGTAGAGGGAGGGGCGTGTGGCAGAGCGGAGGAGGGAGAGGGGAGCCAGGAGAGGCAGGTGAGGAGCAGGCAGCAGGGTGGGCAGGTGGGTACATGCTGCAGGTATGCGGTGGAGGCAAGTGGATAGGGGGTGGGATAATATGGAGAGACAGCATAGGGCAGGTGTGGTAGAGGAGGAGGATGTGCCTGTTCAGCAGGACACAGAGATCCCTGAAAGCCCGGCAGAGGAGGCTGCTGGCCCATCGTGTGGCACACAGCGCACACACGGACCACCCGTCACCAAACGCAAGCGGCAGCCAGTGCCGTCTGTGCAAAGGAGGAGGGCTGTTCACTTCAGCCCTCAGGAGAACCATGTCCTGCTGGCAAGCATCCTTGAAAACTATGATGTCCTGTATGGACAGCAAAGCAGCACCACCACCATGGCAACACGGACATGTGTCTGGGAGGAGGTCCAGGAGGCTGTAGCGCAGGCAAGGGGACCACATAGAGACCTCGAGAGCCTGCGTAAAAGAATGTCTGATATCAAACGTGGTGTGCATGCCCACATGGCCGCTGAGCGGCAACATGCTGCGGGCACAGGTGGGGGAGGCCCTTTTACCCCCACACTCACCCCCCCTAGAGCAGGAATTGGCAGATAGGCTGGGTCCTGTATACCTGCATGGCCTGCCGGAAGCACTGGACACCGCCCATCCTAGGGCTGGTAGGTACACACATCACATCCTGCTGTCACAAAGGCATGATGTGACAGCCCTCTGCCTATGTGGCCCGCATCCTATTCCCCCCTCAACTGGGTGGCACATGTCATCCCCGTCACCCAACCCCAGGCCCACAAGTGTCCCCTTCACCAGCACAGCCCCTGACATCTGCATGGGCCTGTCCCCCACCCGTAGATGGCGCCAACACCACCCTCTACCAACCCCTGGCTGCTCGGTATGCACAACCCCTGCACGTCCCACACATCTCACACCTGTATCTGCACTGACTGACACAATGTGAAGCACCCCTGTTCACGGATTTGCACCTGGTGACTGCAGCATCACAGTGCTGCGTGTGCTTGGCAGTGCCTCCACAAAGCTAGGTACCAGTAGTGCCAGTAGTATGTGGCAGATGCACAGGGCATGGCCAAGCACACATCACATGTGGGGTGCATGTACCACACAGGTGTACATAGTTGTATGGACCAATCCAAGCTCTGTTGTGTATGTCATCCCAAAACACAGGTGACTACAGCATCATGGAGCAACCCGAGGAGTGTGAGGTGTCAGAGCCCCAGGATGGCGAGGAGGCAGAGGCTACGATGGCAGCCGATGACAGCAGCGATGGCGACGGCACACCTTGGGCAGGCATACAACCGGAGGGGTTGGACATGCCCCTGGGCATGGCGGACACGGTAGAGGCCAGCTGCACCACTGAACAGCCATGCGGGCGCCAACAGGGGGGAGACGCAACACCCCGGTGAGGCCCAAGGGTCTGCAGGCCAACCCATCCCACACATGGCAATTGCACTGGAGGGGCTTCGTCGCCACACAGCATCTGTGAGCCACGATGCTGAAGGTGGGTAAGAGCATATACAGGAATCCCCATGGGGGTTGTCCACAGATGCACAAGGGGACTGCATGTTGACAACATAGCAGGGCGAGAGCCATGGGGGGGGAGGGGTATGTCAGGTGCCCTGTGCATTTCAACCCTGTGTAACATGTCGTCACAGGGGTCAGCATGTGTATGGGGCACAGACCTATGTGCTCTGTTCCCTAGACACATACCCCAAACAAGCGCACCGCAGACCAATGTAGTTAATCACCTGTAACAGGTGACCTCCGGGAACAGCAAGGACACATCTCCACATGTGGTTATTGTCAGTAGCCACGGAGCCTGCGTGGGAATGCTCATCAGCGTCCAATGTGAACGCCTTTTGGAGCATCCCACAGTGCCAGCATGCTGGCGTCCAGCCGTTCCCAACTGGCTCACCCCTGTTGAGCCTCAAAAGCTGGGACTAAATGAGAGAGAGAGTGGGAAAGGGAGAGAGAGGGGGAGGGTGATACAACTCCGGGGGGAAGTGGGTGAGCCATACAGACCTATACCTGCTGTTCCCAGAGAACACCTGTTACAAGTGAGTGACTATGCTATCTCCAGGAACAGGCAGGATGTTGTCTGGATATGTTGAGGCCCCCTAGCTGTAGGTACCAGCATAGGAAACCCAGAGGTGGGGACCCCCTGGGGAGGGGGGACAGGTCCCAGCATGGATCTCTGGCACTGTATGAGGGATGGCGGATAGGAGCTGCGTATGTATGTGAAAGGTGTTGGGGAACAGCCTGGCCAAAGAAGGCATCTCTGTGGGAGACGTTATCCAAGCAGTGGTGGGCCGTGAAGGTGTGAACCGAGGATCAGGTAGTTGCCCGACAGATATCGTCAAGAGGTACAGAGTGCAGATGAGCCATAGAGGCCGCCATGGCACACACATTGTGAGCTGTGCTATGGCCCCACATAGAACGGTGTCTGCTCAGGTAGATATGAGAGATACACTGACCAATCCCATTGGATAGTGTTCCCTTGAAGACAGCACGACCCAGGTGAGAGGGATAAAAGGCTACAAAGAGATGCGAGCACCGTCTATGCTGCTGAGGCCCTTGCAGGTTGGAGGCAAAAGGCCCTCCACAGTCCAAAGTATGGAGAGTCCGTTCTGCATGTGATGCATGGGGCTGCGGAAAGAAAACAGGCACATAAATCCCCAGGTTTAAATGGACGGACGTGAACACCCTGGGCATGAGGAGTGGATGTGTCTCAAGGACTGCCCTAGCATGGTGGAATCGTGTATCAGGTGGATCTGCCCCTAGAGCTTGCACCGCCCTGATACGCCCTGCTGATGCCATTGCAAGGAGGAACAGGACCTTCTAGGAAAGGAGTCCCATGAACGTGGTGGCTAAAGGTTCACAAGGAATCCCCATAGGCTCCCCCAGAAACAGGTTCAGATCCCATGCAACCGTTGGAGGCTTCATGGGAGGAGCTGGCAGAAGATGGCCTCTCATTATTCCTGATATGAGATGGCACAGGTTGCCCATTGATGGGTGTGCACGAAGATGCGATAGCACTGACATGGACTCAAAATGAATGAGTCCGGCGATTGGCATTATAAAGGTGACAGAGACATTTCAATAATGATACCACTGGAACCACAAGAGGGTTGGGACTCCTCTGTGAACACCAGATGCTCAACCTTCCCCACATGAAAGCACTGGAGCGATTCGTGGTTGGTGTTCCGGAGGCATGAAGGACGGTCCGTACATCCCGACGGAGGTGACGGCCTAGGGGGTAAAGGCCGTCAGAAGCAAGGCTCTGGGATGCAGAGACTGCGTATTGGGATGCAATAGCACCCCATCCTCCTGTGACGGTAGATCTGGAGCAGACCCCAATTCCAGGGGTGGGACCTGAGAGATGCGGATGCAGAGGAAAGCACACCTGGCGTGGCCAATCTGGGGCTGAGAGACCCATAGCACCTCTGTCACTCTGAACCCTCAACAAGTGTGCGGCATTAGGGGGATGGGCGGAAAGGCATACAGGTAGTCCGGTCCCCAATGGCGGGGGACAGCATCCCTGGCCGGACCCCCCTGATTCGGAAACCATGACCAGAACTGGGGACGTTTGGCAATCACTGTACATGCAAAGAGGTCCATATCTGGGGTTCCCCAGAGTGGGAAGACACTGGTGACCTGGTCTATGTGAAGGGAACATCTGTTTGAGGGCAGACCCCCACTGAGCCTGTCTGGCCAAGAGCTGTGAATGCCTGGAATGTAGACTGCCTGGATATGTCTCTGATGCTCTCCGGCAAAGGCCCATAGTCCTCTGGTTCGTCGCATGGCGACAGAGGGCCTGTTCCCACTTGCTTGCCCACGTCATACATAGCTACGTGATTGTCTGTGTGAGCTAGAGCCCTCTTCCCGTGCAGTTGGTTGCGGAACACCTGGGGAGCTAGACCTATTGCTCCGAGTCCCAGATGAATGGTATGGCAAAGAATCCCCTGTATGGTCCAGCTGCCCTGGGTGGAGAGGTCCTGGAGGGGAGCTCCTCACCCCATCTGAGAGGCATCCTTTGTAAAAGGTGTCTGAGGAGGACGCAATAGAAAGGGTGACCCCACCAACAGATACTGAGATGCATGCCACCATGGGAGAGACTAGATACAGAGCGTTGATACCGGTATCCTGTCTGATAGGCTGCCTGATGCTTGGGTCCACTGAGTGGACAATGTCCATTGGGCTGCCCCAATATGGAGGCATGTGTAGGGGACCACATGTACTGTGGGGGCCAGGTGATGTGAACGTAGTAGTATCCCCCGAGTGGTGAGGTGCGCCCCTAGCACGGCTGAGGGAGCTAACTGCACAGACGATAGGACTTTACCTCCCTGGTGTCTAGTTGTGCACCTGTAACCCCCAAGGATTGAGTGGGGGTAGGATTTGATATGGGCAGGCTGATAACCAGACCAGAATACTGGAGAGGATGCAGTGTGCAGGGTAGAGGATGTGTTGCCCCGAGCTCTGAGGGGGCGCAAATGAGCCACCCATCTAGGTAGGGGGAGGCGAATATCTTGAGGGTGCGGAGAGACGCTGCTACCATAGCCATGCACCTTGTAAATACACTTGGAGCTGAGGACAGGCCAAAGGGAAGGGCACAATACTGATAGTGCGTCCCCTGGCAGAGAACACATAGGCCCAAAAACTGGCTGATCATTATGCTTCAAAGCTCAATCCTCCACGACAACCCCTGGACATTACCACAAATCAGCCAAACTGCCAGGAAACAAGCTATAAACCGATAGAAAGTTGGTCTACGTTCCAGACAATTGATGAGAATCGCATCATCCATACTATCTCAAACTTAAATACAACTACTTCTCTCCTGGATCCTTGTCCAGCAGACTGGATCAAAGCTACGAAACACGAAATTGCACATATTATAACGCACATAGTGAATCAATCCCTGCAACAAGGTATCATGCCTGTACACCTAAAAAGATCACTAATCAGGCCTATTCTAAAAAATAAGGCACTCAACAAAGAAGATCCAACCTCATACCGGCCGATATCAAGTATATCATTTCTTGCAAAGATCATCGAAAAAGTGACACAACAGCAATTACAGGACCACCTAGATGAAAACAAAATCCTTGATGACCATCAATACGGTTTCAGACCGCACCATGGAGTAGAAACCCTGCTAATAGCTCTCCTTGACAACCTCATCCGGGGTCTGGAAAACAAAAACAAAATGTTCATACTTATATTCATAGATATCTCAGCAGCGTTTGACACAGTTCACCATCAAACTCTATTGCGCAGACTGGCATCTATAGGTATATCAGGAACCCCGTTAAAGTGGTTCGAGTCCTACCTAACAAACCGAATGCAGCAGGTACGCTACAACAACGAACAAGCTGAGCCTTTCCCTCAAACACAAGGAATACCTCAAGGCTCAGCCTCCCTCCTATTCAACGTTTACATACAACCAGTTTGCATGATCTTCCAAAAGTTCAATATCAGCTACCATTTGTATGCGGATGATATTATGATTTACACTCCTCTTGATATAAACAATCCCGACTACAACCAATTAGAAAAATGCCTACTAGAAATGCAAAATTGGCTACATCTCAACAATATGTCAATTAACCATAAGAAGACTGAAGACTGAAGTAATGTTCATGTCAGGGAAACAAGACTTTGATCCTCCGGCATCCATCACCCTGAACAATAACTCCTATCTCTCTAAAAAGAGATCAAATATCTGGGCGTACTGATTGACGATAACTTAAAAATGGACAAACACCTCCGGTCTACCAACAGAGCAATATTTCACAAGCTGAGGGTTCTTCAACCTTTACGCTGCATCATTGACCATTCTGACTTTAGAACAGTAGCCCAGGCCCTCATCATTCCCCACCTTGACTACTGTAATGCCATCCTTCAGGGTCTACCAAAGAAAACACTGAACATCTTGCAATTGGCACAGAATGTTTCAGCCAGGATCATCATGAACAAGAACCTAGTTGATCACATTACACCAACCCTGATTGAACTACACTGGCTACCCATCCCAGCACGAATAATATACAAAGTGCTAATAACAACTTTCAAGATCATCCACAAAGTATCCCCCTCTTTCCTTTCCACCCTCATCACCACACAACCTAATAACAGAAGCAGACGGACCACAAACCTTAACACACTCTGCGTACCAAGTAGCATAAGAGCAGTCAACACACGGACAAGCAACCGGGCTTTCACATACTCGGCTCCTATGCTCTGGAACCACCTGCCTTATGAGATACGCCAGATCACCAACCTAAAGGACTTCAGGAAGAAGCTTAAAACCCATCTTTTCCAATCCCATTACGGCATCACCTAGACAGATCATTGATGCAGTTATGTATATATGTAAATATGTGAATATGTGAATATCTGTCCCTCTCCTTAAGACCCTACACTGTGCCGTGCTTTCCCTCCAAATCAATTGTATCCGCCTTTAAAATTATGTAATGATTTGTCAATATCTCGCCTGTAATCAAGCTGCTACTGATCACTGGAAGTAGCGGCATACAAATATATGCTAAATAAATAAATAAATAAATAAATAGGAATTGTCTGTGGGTTGGGTGGAGGGCGACATGAGTGTACGCAGCCTTGGGATCCATAGAACATAGCCAATCCAGACTGTGAGGGAATGGTTGAGGTGTCCCACGTGAACGCATTGTGACTCTCTCTTTCCCAAAAGATATCCTGGTGGTCCAACATGGGCCTGTCGCCCCCTGTCATCTCTGGGTTACATAGGTAGGGGGAGTAACACCCTGTGCCCTGTTGAAGGATGGGCACGTCGTGTATTGCCCCTTGGCCTGGACGTAGATGGACGTCATGAAGCAAATGTTTGCCCTGAGAGGTGAACCCTCCTACCACTGTTGGAGGGGGCAGGCATCTGATGGGAGGCTTATAGCCCTCACCGACACCGCCTGGTGTCCTTCTATCTTGTGTTAAGGGGCTCCATCTGTGGGCAAATCTACAGAGCCATCCTAGGACGGGGATGGGGTCTGGCACCCTAAGAGCCAGAAAACACATGTCCCCTGGCAGGGAGGCCAAGCCCCTGAGGAGGCTGAGCCTGCTGCGCCACCAGGGACAGGGAGGCCTGTGGCCTTCTCTGTTTAGCTGACTGCTGTCCCTTTCTAGCGGGGTGGCCTGCAGGATTACCCTGTTGGTCGTAAGACTGAGAGGACCACGTCCTCATGGAGCAGGGGGGCCTCCTAAAAGCGCTGTGTATTTCAGTATCTGTAATGTTGGAAAGCCTACTCAGGGTGAACCTGTCAGCATCCAATGCATTGGCTGCCCCTTGCCAGGTTCTCCAAAGGGCTCCCCTCATTACAAGGGGTACTACCCAGTTTATCCTGTACCCAGTGCTTCAGGTCGGTGGCATGGAGCCCGGCATTTCATCCTGCACCTATGGCAATGACCGAGGCCTACTATGTCCCACACAGCAACTGAAGGCTGCTCTATTGCCAAATGTGGACATGTGCTGGGCATGTCTGCCATTAGTCTGATGATCAAATCACCTGTCATCTTGGATACAAGGGCTCAGACATTCCAGATCCTCAGAGGCCTCCTTCAGTAACATTCCCATAGATAGATGATAGGAGCGTATCCTGCCTGATAGCATTGATGCCTGGAAGATACGGTATCCAAAGGCATCTAGGGTAATGCATCTACGACCAGGAGGATTAGAGGCATGCCTTATGGCACATCTGTTCCTCCTCATCACAGTCCCCACCACGATTGGATGGTGAGGGATCTGTGTTGCCCGGACACCAGCTGATGGAGGGACACGATACATGGTATCCAGTCCACGAGATCATGGAGAGGTGGTAGAGGTGTCCCCCACATCCGCAGCAGGCGATCATGCAGGCTCTCATGCACTGGTCACGTTGCTGCCACCTGGGGAGATTGGGGTTATTGAGGCATCACCACCTCCATTGCCCTGGGCCCAGGTTCAGCAGCTCGAATGATAGCCAGACCCTTTGCCACAACTCAGATGACATCCTGTAAGGACATGTCCGCGGGGGGGGGGGGGGGACATCATCCTCCCTGGAGAGGAGGGTTCCGCTGGGATAGGCACACCGGTATCCGCAGAGCTGTTGGACCTATCAGATCCAGCAAGAGACGGGATCTACCCTCTGTCTGCGTGCCCCTGGCAGCAATACCCATACTGATCTGCAGCGGATGGTCCTGCCACTGGTGCATTGGTAACAGGCCGACTCGGTAACGTGTGCGCAGGTGCCGAGGTTACTGACACCGGTAACGGTATCAGGGTTTGCAACAACAGTGCTGGCACCGGTGGGCAGGTCTGGGGCAAAACAGAGGGCTTTGCTGTCACGAGGTGAGCCTGTGGACTACATTCGTTGACCAGGATTCTCTGCTCCAACAATGCTGCTGATGCTTGTGTAGTGGTGCTGGCAAGGATAGCCTGTACCCCACAGCATGGCCCCAGGGGCACATACAGGGTGTGGGCCCCAGGGAGGTTCCTGACCCCCGACATTGGCTTGGGGGCTGGAGCCTCCTGTCGGGCCTGTGTTGGCAGCGTATTTTCCACACGGGCAACGCCAGAGGCATCCAGAGGCCTGGAAGGGGATCAACCTGTAGAGGTACGGCCAGATGTGTGTTTGGTTACCTGAGATGTATGGGAGGGTGCGGAAGCCCTGGAGGATGTCGATGCCACAGAGGCTGTGTCGCAGCGACAGAGGGTACTGGAGCTGGCTGCCCAACCTGTACGACCTTTAGTAGATAACATCCCACAGGCCAAACATTCCGACATGGGATGTGCAGGTCCCAAACCCATGAAACACCACCCGTGGATGTCAGTGACAGTAACAGTATCACCACATTTTGCGCATGTGTTGGACCTGAGGAGGGCTCCCCACGGATGGTGGCCAACTATTTGGGCCTATGGCCCGAGGTGGCGCGTGTACCTGAGAAGACACATCAGGATGGTTGGAAATTACCCCCTTATCTGTTTATGAGCTGGTAACCGGTGGTGCAGGAATAGAATTACAGACAGGCAGATGCAACCGCAGAAATGTAGCAGTGAGACCATGTTCCTGTGGTGACAGGAACGACAGCCTGCTGGCTCCGCAGAGCACAATGAACTGGGGAGAGGCAGTTAGGAATGGCGGGACACCAGCATGCAGGCACTGTGGGCTGCTCCCAAAGGCTCGCCCATTGGACGCTGGGGGGCATTCCCGCACTGGCTCCATTGGCACATATGATACCCACATGTGCAGACTATTTCCTGCTTTCCCTGGGGATCCACCAAGACAGGGCCATCTGAGCCCCCTACGTGATAGTCACCACTACATGGGTTGTGATATGCATCACAGTGTCCATACATGGTCTGCAATGTGTAGGGTGCCCAGATGTCCTGGACCTATCAGGACTGTCATGTGTTCATGAGGCTTGTCCTGAGTCTGGAATTGCCTGGATCGTGAACTGCCATCTGAGCTATCATCCCGATCTTCCTGGAGCTGTTGTCAATCTTCAGCGTATGCATGTTGAAGATGCTACCTGTGATCCGTAGGATGGGACATCTCATTCAGGTCTGTGTTTATAAGCTGCGATGTAGGGTAGCATAGGTGTCTTCCGGGGCATCCCGCACAACTGTAGGGCAGAGCAATGTACGTATTTGGTCTTTTGGTTGCGCAGATCCGTCAAATGCTGTGCTCTGTAATGGTTGGTTAGCATTATGTTTGTGATCCCTACGTCAAACTGGGCTGTGGAAGGAGAGTACGTTCTCTGTGCAGACAGCAGTGGGCGGTTGCTAGTTCTCACTTGCACGGTACAACAGTGAACTGCATCATAGACTGTCCTGAGCGTGTGTCAAAGGTATCTGGGCACCCTAGCAATGTGTGCCAGCAATGTTGGCTGGACAGCCCCAGAGATATATGCATGTGTGTCCCATGGCCCCTCACGTCCCCTCACCTATGTTAGATGGCCACTGTGCAGAGTGCATATGGATGGATCATGCTGCAACACAGGTATGTGAGGGCTTTGTGTGTCCCATGACCCATCATTGGGCCCCAGGACATGCTTGGGAATGGCTCATGGGACACAGAGGTCTGACCGTGGTCATGTGTTGCGATATGTGCCATGCATGGGAGTGTGACAGACTTATCCTGTGGGATATGGCTGACATGTACATGTGTGACATTTGCCTTTGCAGGGGGTATAGCACATATCTCTGTGTCCTTCATCCACAGGCACTCAGGCGCTGGAGCAGATACAGCGTGAGATCAGCCGGAA
Source organism: Ichthyophis bannanicus (assembly GCA_033557465.1). NCBI lineage: Eukaryota > Metazoa > Chordata > Amphibia > Gymnophiona > Ichthyophiidae > Ichthyophis > Ichthyophis bannanicus. Next base: position 743,446,155 of record CM066035.1, on the reverse strand, counting down.
CACGGCCGAGCTGCAACACCTGCGGACAGCCGTGGAACGCATCGCCACTGCAGTGGAGGCCATGGTGGCAAGGATGCGGCAGCCAGCCCCAGCCCCAGAGGCTGCAGCACCACCACAGCAGATGAGGGGTGGTTTGGGCCATGGGCGACGGGGGCGGCCACGCAGGAAGTGACATTTACGTGTGGTCTAGTGGTTGGGGCAACATACGTCAGGCCGGATGGTCAGAGGTTACACTCCCAGTGGGGATAGTTACCCTGGGTCAGTAGGACTGGGGTTACTAGCCACACAGGTGCTCCCTGTGGACCTGGTCAAGCCGCATGACCCTCCATAGCCCATGTTCCCTGTAAAATAGTTAACTCCACATGTTCATGCCCTGTGCAATGTTCACTCAGTTTGTTCGATGTACACTGCAGTGATGCTGAATGGAACACTGCATATGTAAATGTATAGTACAATAAACACATTGATACCACATCTGTGCATGTGCATGTTTGCCAGGGTAGACAGGTCGATATCCCTGTTGGCCTGTAACTGCCTTGCAGTCGTGTTTGATGTGGACATTTAGTATATGTACACCGCACCGACTGCAACTGGGGCAGTAGACGTAACACATCACATACCCCTACAAATACATACATATCTGACCTATGCCATCCTGTGTGCAGTTCTCCGATGTGTGGCAACGTGCTACCCCATGTGGCCTGTGCCTCATGTTGTTCCCCTGCCCTCATGTAGTTCACCCATGCCCCTCGGTGGTGGGGTGTCTGTACTGCTGGCTATCACTGAACAGAGGTCACCACATGTCCTATGTGGGATGGACTGTGGCAGGTCTCAGCACCAGGACCTCGTCGTGGAGTGATTGCCATCCACACCTGTTGCACATGACAGATGTCATGGTGCTGCATGTCTGGTGTTGGGATCTGTCGCTGTCTCCCATCCCTGATACCCCCAACATTGGTCAGATATGTGTGAACATTCTCCCTGCCCTCAACATGGCCTACGTGGCTGCCCTCCCACATTGACTTGCATGTGGCACGGACAGATAGGGGAGGATTACATAGGTCGGCTGCCCATACTTGCATGCACATAAAATCACCCACTGCCGCTCACTGTGACATGCATTGTCCTGGGCCGCCCTCAATGGCCATCCCCCTGAGCAGCTCCTGGGATCAGCAGCACATCGTAACCTCCGAGCACAGACATAGCTATTTGCAGGTTCTGCTATTGGCACACCAGCATGGTGCAACGTATATGGTTCCCACACATTGCACACAGCATGCACGTGCCTAGGTATATTGGGACATGCTCCACAGTGCCACATCTCACTCTCAGCTGTGGACTCTCACGCCTACGCACATGGCCAGCCCCCATACCTGTGTGTGGAGAGGGTCCATGTATGACACCCATGTCTGCCGTGCATACACATACCTAACTACACACATGTCCCATGCTTATGTCCATTGTCTGTCAGTAACAGCAACACATGACCATTCGTATGGCTTTCCAAAACTGTATTTACAACAACAGTGCAACTAAACACAAACAGCATAACAGTTTTATATATGCACATCTGTTGGCCCATACATTGTCATTCCCACCCAGTGTGCTACGTCCATCTTGGTGCAGTCCATGTCATCAGGACCCAGCTATCCTGTTGGGTCAGGGGGACAGGACAGCACAGGGCATGTGTGTGGGCACCCCAGGGGCCATCACACACTCCTGGGGTGCCCATCAGTGGATGGTCGTTGAGAGGCAGCATCCGTGCCTGCCACAGGCTGCCTCTCGGCGACCAACCACTGGACGGACCATGCCAGCACACGCACGGTGCGTTCCAGGGCCCCCAGTCATTGCGCCACCCCATCCATTGCCACGGACAGGTCATGTACACACTTATGACCACATACACACATGGTGCCAGGTGTGTATGTGGTGGTGTGTGCATGGGTCCTGTATGTGGCAATGGGTGGCATGGCCACAACCACCCGGGCACCCTTTCCGCCCACATGTGTGTGCTGGCAGGGACCCACAGTGTCCTGTGCTGTCCCGTGCTCCACCCAGACCTCCCCTCCCTCAGCAGACCCCGCCTCCCAGTCCACCCCCACCTCCACCCCTAGGCCCTCCCACCCACCCTGCGCACGCCCCACACTCCCCTCCTCCCCCTCCCCCTCCGACATGACCCACACACATTCAGTTGCCCCCCCGCCCCACCCCCCACCTCCACCATTCCCCCAGTGCCCATGTGAGACACAGGGGCCTCTGCTGCCTCCTCCACAGGCCCCCCTCCTCCTCACCCTCCTCTTCCTCCTCTGCCAGCTCCATTGGCCTCTCCTCCACCTCCTCCTCCTCCTCCTCGACATCGACTGCTGCTGCCACCACCGCTGCTGCCTCCGCATCCTCATCCTCCTCCTCCTCCGCCTCCCCCTCAGGCCATCTCTGACGGGTGGACCGTGGCAGGTTCTGTGGTGCCAACGCTGGCGTCCCAGCTGTGTGGTCCTCCTCTGTGGGGAATTACAGTTATTAGCACACTCTTACATGATGCACATGACACATTTGAATAGTTCGGCCCCACAAGGCCTGGTGGGCCACTGTGACCTCATCTAATGAGCCACAGAGGTTGTGACACTCACCTCCCCACTGTGACACTACCCGCTCCAGGTGGCCGGGATACCGGAGCCTCATCTCCCTGGCCTTCTTCCTTAGATCCTCAACCTAGTTGGGGGAGACAATGTGAGGGTACATTACTGCCATATCAACCTGGTGGGTGGTCCACAGATGTGACATATCTCCGTGCAGGGCATCATGCTGCTCCTGCTCCTCTGCTCAGTGTGTCCTGTACCAACAGTTGCCGCTAACCCCACATGTGTGGCCATGTGTGCAGTCACACATATGCGTCCCATGCTACACACACTAGATGCACCATACCCTGTCCCTACAATCTCCCTGCACAACATGGCAGCAGCATGCCACCTGTGGCATGGCTAGGCTGTTGTTCAGAGGGGACCTCGTCAACCCCCTGTGTGGTCTGGCAAAGACATGTGTATTTGCCTGACCTGAACATATCAGCCGACTAGCTATGTTGCCACAAACTGGGTACACAGCAATGACATATGGATGTGTTTTGCACCATATCTATCAGGTCTCATGGCCCCCAGGGGTGGACTGCTTCACACAACATCCACAGCTGCACCTACCATACAATCAGGATACAGACCTGACCTGTTCTATGAGCCATGGGCCTCAGGGGGATGGGGCACATGTGTGTCATGACACAGCATCACCTACTACAATATCTGGATGCCATACCCACCTTCGCAGACAGGTCACAGGCCCTCTGGGGACAGGGTGGCCTAGCACACATCTTCTGCGAGACACACCATAGAAGCAGGATGACTAACTGGATGCGTTCAGCGGGTCTCCAGACTCCTTGAAATTGGGTAGATTATATGCCATCAGAAGCAGCATACGCCATTTCACCAGGGTGACTGGGGAGCAACTTTGATGGGCTGTCACGACTCCTAGGAATAGGGCAGATGTTTTAACCTGCATGGGCACAAACAGCCATATCACCAGGGTGACTGACAGCCCACTTTGATGGACCCTCATGACTCCTGGGGATAGGGAGGATGTGTCAAACTGCAAAGGCACAAACCACCTTATCACCAGGGTGACTGAGAGCCCACTTTGATGGGCCCTCAGGGCTCCTGGGGATAGGGATGATGTGTTAAACTGCATAGGCACAAACAGCCATATCACCAGGGTGACTGACAGCCCACTTTGATGGACCCTCAGGACTCCTGGGGATAGGGAGGATGTGTCAAACTGCAAAAGCACAAACCACCTTATCGCCAGGGTGACTGACAGCCCACTTTGATGGGCCCTCATGGCTCCTGGGGATAGGGCAGATGTGTTAAACTGCATAGGCACAAACAGCCATATCATCAGGGTGACTGACAGCCCACTTTGATGGACCCTCAGGACTCCTGGGGATAGGGAGGATGTGTCACACTGCAAAGGCACAAACAACCTTATCACCAGGGTGACTGACAGCCCACGTTGATGGGCTCTCAGGGCTCCTGGGGATAGGGCAGATGTGTTAAACTGCATAGGCCCAAACAGCCATATCACCAGGATGACTGACAGCCCACTTTGATGGGCTCTCAGGGCTCCTGGGGATAGGGCAGATGTGTTAAACTGTATAGGCCCAAACAGCCATATCACCAGGGTGACTGACAGCCCACTTTGATGGACCCTCAGGACTCCTGGGGATAGGGCAGATGTGTTAAACTGCAAAGGCACAAACAACCTTATCACCAGGGTGACTGACAGCCCACTTTGATGGACCCTCAGGACTCCCGGGGATAGGGAGGATGTGTCAAACTGCAAAGGCACAAACAACCTTATCACCAGGGTGACTGACTGCCCACTTTGATGGGCTCTCAGGGCTCCTGGGGATAGGGCAGATGTGTTAAACTGCATAGGCCCAAACAGCCATATCACCAGGGTGACTGACAGCCCACTTTGATGGACCCTCAGGACTCCTGGGGATAGGGGGAATTGGAAGACAGCAACAGTGGCATAACCATACCTCCAGGGGGGCTGGGGACCCATTGTGTTACACTCCCAGGGCAACTGGGGGTGGGCAGATGGTTTAGACTGCTAGGACACAAACATCCATATCACCAGGGGGAATGACAGACCATTTGTGGCAGGTCTCACGGCCCCTAGGGGTAGGGCAGATGTGTGACCCTGCAAATGCAGATCCCACCATACCAGCATGATGATCACAGAACCTCCTTAGGCAGATATGTGGGCTACCTGTGTTACGGGGTGTTTAGCATTTCAGTCACAGCAGCTGCCATGACACCAGGAGGGCATCTGGGACTCTGTGCACAGGTCCGTAGCCCCCTGGGTAATGGGCAAATCACTAAGATGTGATACATCGACAATATAGCATGTGTGTGTCACGAATACAGATGATTGGGATAGACTACTTTCACAAAGCTGCATGCACAGCTACATTTGACACTGGATATATATATGGCTACATGGACCTGTCCCCATACACTTACCTCACGTGGGTAGTCCACCACACGGTTGTACTGCCGTGTGACACGCTCCCAGGCCCTCCGTACTCTCACCAGGTCCTGCCGCCTGAGGAACCCGGGAACAGCCTGTGCTGCCTTGGCTCAATAAGCTGTGCCAGGTGGCGCAGGTCCTGGCTGGTGAATGGTGGCTTCCTGGACATGGTGGCCATTCTCACCTGCACACTACTCAGGGACGCATGCATGCAAGCACGCCGGCGCATGCGCACCACAATACGCATGCGCGCATTGACACTGCCATGCAGCAGCACGCGCTGACATGCCCCGTGCCGCAGCATGCGCTGACACGCCCCACGACGCACAGGCCTACGTGCGTCAACACGTGTATGAGTGTACTGCATTTGTTTCTGTCTCTGCTAGAACTAGTATACAGGATCTAGTGTTGCCCACAATCTACATAGTGATTTATGCTGCAGACACACATAGCAGTGATTTGTATGACATTTTTAAAAACAATGTTTTATTTCCTCAGGTGTCTGCCATACCTGGGTCTTGAACCCATAACCACTGGCTCTCAGGGCATTGTTCTCACCGGTGTGCTATGCCTTTTCACATGGCAATGGTTGGCTCAACACATAAGCCAAGGGAGTGTGTTTAATATTCTGTGTTAATGTGTGCCCAGCCAAGCTGTGCAGGATGTCATAAGGGGGGGGGGGGGGAGCATTAAGGTCTAGATGTCGGGATCGCGCAATATGTTGCATGGCGCACATTATCACACAATCGAGGGAGGTGTGACATGTTCATGTGCATTAATCATAGGTAGGGGTGCTGATATACAAGCATTGTGGCAGAGGCGTGGCACATTGGTTGACGGACTGCCTGATGGTACAGGGGTCATGGGCTCAAACCCCCAGTGCAGCTCTTGCATACAACTGCCTGGGACCTTGCCCTTTACTTTTCAGCAGTGGTTTGTGTTAGCATTTTGTTATATTTAAATTTGTGCTGCCAGCAAACACACCCTCACTGTGCCATAACCTAGGGTGCCACAGTAGTCACCCTATGGGGCACTCCAGAGAGCACATTATAAGGTGCACTGTCCACTAAGGCACCTTATACTGTTCCCTATGGGGCGCCCCATGGAGCGCTGTCGAGGGTGCCATATGAGGGACCTACAGGCTACAGCACTGAGGGTGTTTTTGCTGGCCGCACTAATCAAACATTAAACAACGATCTGCCGCAGACAGCCCTATCAATTGACCCACTGTGGGTTCACACCCATTACCTCTGCCACACAGACAGTGATGTAACCAGTGGGCTACAGCTGTATGGCCACACCCGGGCCCCTGGCAGGCTACAGAGGGACTGCAGGTCTCCACACCAACTGCTGTGGTTATCAGGTTGGGGTTAACCCACCCATACCCATGATGCACTGCACATGCATATCAGCAGTCACAGATGATCACAGGATGGGGTATGCAACCCCACAGCACCTCGGCCAGGTTGGGGGCACTGACCGTGTGCACCCCCACAGCACCTCAGGCTGGTAGGGGGTACTAACCATGTGTGTTACTGGCACAGAGTGGTTACAGACCATCACATTGTGTGGGTACCGTGCCCACCCTGAGGGGGACATGGGGCACCCAGCACCATGTCCTCAGCCCCAGACATAGATGAGATACGCTATGCTGCAGGTCGCCATCAGTGACAGTGTGAGATAGGTAGTCCTTGCAGATACACCTCCATCCATATTGGTTTCCCAGTCCCATCTGGCCCTTGTGGACTATGATGCACCAAGAATAGTGCATATTCTGTGTGAGTGCCATGGCCACATGGTTTCTGTGATGGGGGGCGGGGCGCCTGTATGGGCCCATTGGCAGATTATGTAGTACCACCCAACCTGCCCTCTGGGGCTCAGGATCTCCCACCGATGGCTCCACATTCCTGCAATGGTGGCGGTAGAGGGGACCATCTACCTCAGTCCAGCTAGGGGTACACACAACCTTGGGGGCAGTCCTGTACACAGCCATACAGCAACAGGGGACAGACAGTAGGGCTGGAAATGCTCTGCTGCCCCCCACACCTATCTGACATTCTCCAGCAGCGGGCACAGTGAGTCCCCAGCCACCACACCCTGCAAGGTGTCCCAGCCATACACATACTAACTGCAAACAATGTGCTAGCTAGTCCATAATGCATATTACTGGGGATGCTGTGTACACCCACAACTGGGATGTGAGCACACCCACCGAGCAGTTAAGTCAGTGATTGGCCCCCAGAAAAGGGGACCCATATATATCGCTTATATAACATACTATGTGGCACTATGGGGGAACCTAATCATGCCGTGGTCACTGCTCAGTCAGGGTGGGGGTGCCTTTCCAGCAGGACCTGCTTTGGCCACTCTGTCCATGCAGGTGGCAGCCAGACACTACATTGTCCCAACCATTGCCCTGAGTCCTGTGCTGCTGCATCCTGCCCAGGCAGCCCTGTCCAGGCTTTACCCACATTACCTTGCTCCTCATTATGCACATAGGCAAGCTAACCCTGGACACAGTGCAAACAGTGTGGGCTGCGAACAGTGTGGGCAACCACCACACACTGGATGGACATACACACACTCCCACACCTATGACAGCACTGTGCAAATAGAGGCTCTTGGCAGCCCTGGCCACCTCAGCAGTCCTGGGCACAGTACAGGCATGGCTCTGGTACACGATACTGTTGGGGTCACTCCCCAGGGTGGTAAACAATGTCAAACACCCCTGATACACACTCCGCAGACATCAGAGAGGTTGGTGTGGTACAACTAAAGGGAAGATTGTGCTTAACGTAGGGATTCCTATCCGCCAGTGATCATACCAACCTTTTGATATATGTGTGCCATATCGCCAGGTTTAGTGTGGCATTGCTACGGTATGCAGGGGCTGATATTGGGAGCTTCAGACGGGGCTCGCCATCCTGCTGCTACAGGTGGTTTTGGATGATGGGGCCTGTGGGTGCAGGTGTGTCTGCCCCTGTTGGCCACTGCTCTGGGAAGAGGTTCCCAACTCCAGTCCTGCTGTTCCACAAACTATTCGGGTTTTCATGCTGTCCCTCATGTATATGCATGAGATACATCTGCAAACCATGGAGGCGGCACATGGGACTGCAGCACAGGCATCTTTCTTGGCGACAGCATGAGACCTGCATGGTGTGTGGCCCTCCAGGACTGCATTAGGGAGACTCTGATCTAGGTACTGCACATGTGTATGGTGTGTGTGCTCTGTGGGGTAAAATATGGGCGTTGGACGCATGGTTCTGTTCACTGCACTAAAGGTTCGGCCTTTACTTCCACGGTTTCATACTGCGTAAAATATGGGGACTGGGTTGTCAGGGTCCACGGCTGGGGTTTGAACCTCTGACCTCTTGCTCTTGAACACACTGTCTGTGTGTTCTGCACCACACTGTTGCCACAGAGGCAGTGCATTCCATAGAGATGCCATGACTGTTTGTCAGCCAGGGCCTGTCTGTTGCAGTGCACGGCACCCACCTGAACAGGGTTCGGCCACGGTCTGCTGTGGGCAGCTGCCACTGCCCCCTCCACCACCGGTACCCCTCTGCCACCATGCTGACATGCCGTTCTGCTGGTGGTGCTGGTGGTGCACAGTCTCGGGCCATCCAGTGTGCGGGTAGGCGGCTGCCTATGGTGCGGGTTCTGGGGTAGGGGTGCCTGCATAGACGTCCACGCTTCCCCCCCAGCACCTCCTGCCACTGCTCTGTGCCCTTGGAGGCCAATACTGGCAACAGTGCTGGCAGTGTGGGCTGTGGGGGGTGTTTGCAACACCACACATTGGATAGCAGATACACACTCCCACACCTATGCCAGCATTGTAGAACTATAGGGGTGTTTGGCAGCCCTGGCCACCGCTCCAGTTCTGGGCACAGTGCAGGCATGGCTATGGCACGCAATACTGTTGGGGTCACTCCCCAGGGTGGTAAACACTGTCAGACACAAGACCTGTAGCACACTCCACAGACATCAGAAAGGTTGCCATGATGCAGCTCAATCAGATAATTGTACTTAACCTCGGAATTGCTATCTGCCAGTTATCATAGCAACCTTTTGATAGCTGTGTACTGTATTCCCTGGTTTAGGGTGGCATTGCTAAGGTATGCAGGTGCTAGTATTGGGAGATGCACGCAGGGCCCAATGTCCTGCCTCTCCAGGAGGCATTGGATAATGGAGCCTGTGGGTGCGGGTTTGTCTGCCCCTGTTGGCTGCTGCTTTACGGCAGAGGTTCCCAACCCCGGTCCTGGTGTGCGCAACACTGTTCGGGTTTTCATGTTGTCCCTCATGAATATGCATGGCATACATCTGCATACCATGGGGGCGGCACATAGAAATGCAGCACAGGCATCTTTATTAGAGGCAGCATAAAACCTGAATGGTGTTTGGCCCTCCAGGACTGCGTTTGGGAGACTCTGCTCTAGGTAATGCGCCTGTTTCTGGTGTCTGTGCTCTGTTGGGTAAAACGTAGGTGTTTTGGGCATGTTTACGTCATCTGCAATAAAGGTTCTGTCTGTAGTAGCACGTTCCAGTTGTGGGTAAAATATGGGGACTGGGTTGGCAGGAACCATAGCTGGGACTTGAACCTGTGACCTTCTGCTCCTGAACACACTGGCTGTGTTCACCGCACCACACTGTGGTCACAGAAATGGTGCAGTCCCTGGAGATACCATGGTTGTTTGTCAGACAGAGCTTGTCTGTTGCAGTGCATGGCACCCACCTACACAGGGCTAGGCCATGGTCTGCTCTGGGCAGCTGCCACTGCCCCCTCCACCAGCAGTACCCCTCCGCCACCATGCTGACATGGCCTTATATTGGAGACAGCATAAGACCTGAATGATTTGTGGCCCTCCAGGACTGCATTTGGGGGACTCTGCTCTAGGTAATGCACATGTTTCTGGTGTCTGTGCTCGGTGGGGTAAAATGTAGGCGTTTGAACCATGCGTATGTTCTCTGCAATAAAGGTTTGTCCTTACTATCACGGTTTAGTAGCAGGTAAAATATGGGGACTGGATTGGCAGTAGCCCCAGCTGGGACTTGAATTTGTGACCTTCTGCTCCTGAACACACTAGCTGTGTTCACCGCACCACACTGTGGTCACAGAGATGGTGCAGTCCCTGAAGATACCATGGTTGTTTGTCAGACAGAGCCTGTCTGTTGCAGTGCATGGCACCCACCTACACAGGGCTAGGCCATGGTCGGCTCTGGGCAGCTGCCACTGCCCCCCTCCACCTCCAGTACCCCTGTGCCACCATGCTGACATGCCCTTCTGCTGGTGGTGCTGGTGGTGTGCAGTCTCACGCCATCCAGTATGCAGGTAGGCGGCTGCCTATGGTGTGGATTCTGGGGTAGGGGTGCCTGCATAGATGTCCACGCTTCCCCCCAACACCGCCTGCCAATGTTCTGTGCCCTTGGAGGTACCTGCTGCGTACTATCCCCTGTGACACTGTGATAAACACACTCGTGCCCATGTTGGGCCCTCATCAGTTGCTGTCTGGCTGCTGTACAGTTTCAGAATTCCTACGTGCCACCTGGACATCTGCCTAGTCCGCCCTGTGCCCCAGCTGCACCACAGCATGTGCCTCCTGCAGCCCTCTGTATCCACTTTCCCAGCATCTGTCCAGTTGCCCATTCCGACATGCCCGCCCTGCTGTTGTGGAACATGTGCATGCCATAGGAAACCTGTCCAATGGAGAGGGAGACCCTGATCAGTGCTATTTCACTGTGGGATCATTCGCCTTGTATGGGGACGGAGCGTAGACCCTTCCAATATCCATATCCTTTATTGGCGATTTCTTGGGGGTGTTTTTTGATGTTTCCCATTACTATCACTATTGCCCAGCTTGGTTATGTTTTTGTTTAATTTTGTTGGGGTCATTTTCAATGTTTATTTGCACTTTTGTTCCGTGCACATGTATCACACTTATCACTGTTTTGTAGGTTTCCCTGGTTTTGCTGTACATTGCTGACAGAAATGGTTTCTCTTCCCTTTAAATCAGCTCTAACGTGAGGTTTTCACTTGCGTTAGTTTTGAGCCTCGGATTTCACATCGTTAATGTGCGGGGAGCCTCTCCCCTCCCACTCTCCACCCATTGACCCCTTCTCTCCAGCCTTGGGGAGCCTTCCTCCGCCCTCCGGGAGCCTTTTCCCGCCTTCAGCACTCGTTTTCGCCGCCGCGCACATTAGTGCGCGCTTGTGCCCCGTAAACCGCCATCAGCGCGCGTAAAGGTACCTTAGCACGCGATAATTGCACAGCACGCATGTTTAGTAAACATACCCCTATATCTTTTTTAAGATATGGCGACCAAAATTGCACACAATATTCAAGGTGCAGTCGCACCATGGAACAATACAGAGGCATTATAATACCCATTGTTTTATTTTACATGTCTTTCCTTATGTTTCCTAGCATTTTATTTACCTTCATGCCACCGCTCTATACTGGGCATAGGGTTTCAATGTGTTATCCACGATGATGCCTAAATCTTTTTCCTGGGTGGTGGTTTCTAATGTGGAACCTTGCATTGTGTAGCCAAAGTTTGGGTTTTTCTTTCCTAGGTGCATAAATTTGCACTTGTCCACATTAAATTTCATTTGCCATTTGAACATCCAGTCTTCCAATTTATCAAGTTCCTCTTGCAATTTTTCACAATCCTCTTGGGTTTTAACAACTTTGAATAATTTTGTATCATCTGCAAAATTGACTACCTCACTTGTTATTCCCATTTCCAGGTCATTTACAAATATATTAAAATCAGCAGACCCAGCACAGATCCCTGGGCGACTCCACTATTTCCCTTTTCTCCATTGGGAAAATTGACCATTCAGCCCTATTCTCTGCTTTCTATCATTTAACCAGTTTCTGATCCACAATAATACACTGCCTCCTATATCCCATGACGTTTTAACTTTACTAAGGGGTATGTTTACTAAACAGCCATAGCGGCTTCTGTGCGATATCGGAGCCGTGTCCCCAAAGAATTCAATGGGGCCATGGCTCCGATATCGCACGGATGCTGCTATTGCTGTTTAGTAAACATACCCACAAGAGGCTCTCATGAGGGACCTTGTCAAAGGCTTTTTGAAAATCCAGATACGCTATTTTATTTATTTATTTATTTATTTAACACTTATTTATATACCGCATCTTCCAGCGATCAGTTGCGGTGTACAATTAACAACAGTTAACAAAGCAGAGTTTGTTTTACATAGAACATTGAACATTATAACTTATTACATAGAACATCTTAACTTGCATAATTCAGTGATTCAACAACTAATCAGGATATTTCAGCTATAACAGAGTGTGTAACAATTTAAACAGAAGTACTGTCTGTACCACATTAGGCAGAACATACCAGTTGTAACTATATACAAGTAGGAGTAGCAAGGCATAGGAGTGGAGTGTTATTTATTTAAGTTTTGAATGTTATCCTTTATAGTAGGGTGTATTAGCTTGATGTGGGTAGGTTCGTATTTAGCCTTTATCTAGGTTGAGTGGGGGGTTTTCCATGGTATTATAGTGTTTATTAAATAGATACGTTTTCAATTTTTTTCTGAATTCCATTATCTCTGATAGTGATCGTAAGTCCTCTGGTAACGAGTTCCAGATGGTTGGAGCTATATGGGAAAAGGCTCTGTTATTTGTTAATTTGTGGGTTTTTATGAATTCTTTTGGAATCTTTAGTTTGTTTGATTGTCCTTTTCTAAGATTGGGCTTAGGTGGTTCTTTGCCTATTAGATTACATAATGTCGACTGGCTTACTTTTATTTAACTGTTTATTCACATTTTCAAAAAATTATAACAGATTAATAAGACAAGGCTTTCCTTGGCTAAAGCCATGTTGGCTTTCTCCCATTAATCCATGACTATCTACATGTTCAGTAATTTTGTTCTTTATAATGGTTCCTACCATTTTGCCCAGTATTGATGTCAGGCTCACCGGCCTGTAGTTTCTCAGATCACTCCTTTATAAAAATTGGCATTACAGTGGCTGTTCACCAATCTTGACGTACTACAGATGATTTTAATGATAGTTTACAGATTAATAGGTCTGCAATCTAATATTTCAATTCTTTCAACAACTTTTGGTGTATACCATCCGGTCCAGATGATTTGCTACTGTTTAATTTATCAAATAATTTTAATATATCTTCCTGGTTTATTGATATTTTTTTCAATTCTTCCAATGCATTACCTTTAAATACCATTTCAGTCATGGGTAAGTTCCCTACATCTTCATCAGTAAAGACTGAAGTAAAGAATTCATTCAGTCTCTCCACTATGCCTTGTCCCCTCTTAGTGACCCCTTTACCCCTCTATCATCTAATGGTCCAACTGACTCTCTCACTGCTTTTTTTGTTACGAACATACTTGAAAAAGTCTTTATAATGCGTTTCTGCTTTCACAGCAAGCTTCTTCTCAAATTCTCTCTTTGCCTGCCTTATCAATGCCTTCTATCTAACTTGCCAGTGCTTATGTTGTTTCCAGTTTTTGTCATTTGGCTCCTTTTTCCATTTCTTGAAAGATGCTTTTTTGGCTACAACAGCCTTTCTGACATTGCCTTTAAACCATGCTAGCAATTTTTTAGGCTTCCTTCTACCTTTCTTAAAACATGGAATACAGCTGGTCTGGGCTTCCAAGATAGTATTTTTAAACAACACCCATTTTTGATGTAAATCTTTAACCTTTGCAGCTGTTCCTTTTAGTTTTTTTCTTATTTGTTTTCCTCGTTTTATCATAGTCTGCCTTTTGAAAGTTAAAAGGCAGTACTGTGGATTTCCTTGCTGTCCTTCCTCCATTTATGAAATCTAACGCAATCATGCTATGATCATGATAACCAAGTGACCCCAAAGAGTAGTTACTCACCTGTAACAGGTGTTCTCCAGGAGCAGCAGGAATCAGTCCTCACATATGGGTGACGTCGGCACCGACGGAGCCCTTGTGCGGAGCATTTCCCCAGCTTTCAAAGAAAGCCTTTGGGAATTGCAGCGCGCATGCGTGGTCCCCTTCCCGTCCAAGGGTGCCATCTTGCTCAGTCTGATGACATAGCTAAAAGACAGCAAATAAATTAGCAAAAACTAAATCATATGACTGCTACTCCAAGGGGAGGAGGGAGGGTTGTGAGGACTGATTCCTGCTGCTCCTGGAGAACACCTGTTACAGGTGAGTAACTACTCTTTCTCCAAGACCAAGCAGGAAGTCAGTCCTCACATATGGGACTCCCCAGCTTAAGGCTACCGGAGACCTCAAGCCGAAAAAATGAGCTCCCTCTAGCTCAGCAGCACGTAAGGAAGGAATCTTCTCTGAGAACGCCCCCGACCGGTAGCCCAACACCAGGGCCGGAGGGTAGGAGTTGCCTAAACCCCAAAGAGATTTTGGAGTACTGCCTGTCCGAAAGCACTGTCCCTGCGGGACTCCCTCTCAAGGCAGTAATGGGCTGCAAAAGTCTGGCTTGAAGACCAAATAGCGGCCTGGCAGATGTCTGCCAACGGAACAGAGTGGAGATGAGCCACTGACACAGCCTTTGCCCTGACAATATGAGCCGTGACTCGACCCTCCAACGAGAGGCCGGCTGCCCCATAAGCCCAGGCGATACAGTCAGCGACCCATATGGACAAAGTACGCTTGGAGACAGGAAGCCCCAACTTATTGGGGTCAAAAGAAACAAAGAGCTGAACAGCCCTCCGATGCTCCCGCGTACGGTCAAGGTAGAAGGATAACGCCCTCCTACAGTCCAGGGTATGCAGGACCATCTCAGCCCGGTTGGCATGCGGCCTGGGAAAGAAGGTCGGAAGAACCATCTCCTGATTAAGGTGGAAAGAGGAAACAACCTTAGGGAGAAACTTAGGGTGAGTCCGTAAGACTACTCTAATCTTGTAGAACCTAGTGTAAGGAGGATCAGACACTAGCGCCTGAAGTTCACTTACTCGACGAGCAGAGGTAAGAGCTACCAGAAATAAGATTTTCCAGGAAAGAAAACGGAGAGGGCAGGTAGCCATAGGTTCAAATGGCGGACAAGTAATCAGCTGTAAGACCACATTCAGATCCCACTCAGGGGCTGGTGGACATAAAGGAGGCTTAAGCAGGAGGAGGCCTCTGAGAAAACGAGCCACCAAAGGGTGGTTGGAAAGAGGCCTCCCGTCCACCGGCGAGTGGTGCGCTGAGAGAGCACTGAGGTGAACCCTGACAGAGTTGGACTTAAGGCCAGGATTGGAGAGGTAAAGCAAATATTGCAATACTACCTCTACTAAGCACGAGAAGGGATTCTCGCTGTGCTAAGCACACCATGCGGAGAATCTACGTCACTTAAGAGCGTAGGATTTCCTGGTGGATTGACGCCGAGAGGCTAAGACAACGTCCTCCACCTCTCTAGGCAGTAGAAGGGGAGCGAGGACTACCCTTTCAGCAGCCAGGCCATCAGATGAAGGGACTGGAGGTTGGGGTGCAAGAGAGACCCCTGTTCCAGAGACAGGAGCTCGTGTTGAAACCCCAGAGGAAGAGGAGTGTCCACCGCCAGTTGCAGCAGGAGTGGGAACCATGGCTGCCTCGGCCACCTGGGGGCTATTAGAATCATGGAGGCCCTGTCTTTGAGGACCTTGAACAGTATTCGAGACACCAGTGGCGTGGGAGGAAACGCATAGAGTAGGCCTTGGAACCACGGAATCAGAAAGGCATCCGCTGCTACTCTGAGAGGATGCGGTTGTCTGGAACAGAATCTCGGGAGTTGCCGGTTCAGAGGACTGGCGAAAAGATCCATGGTGGGGAGTCCCCACCTGAGAAAGATCTGCTGAACCACAAACGGATTCAATCTCCATTCGTGTGGTTGTAGGATCCTGCTCAGTCTGTCGCCAGGTAATTTTCTTGACCGGGGAGGTAGACAGCCTTGAGGAGGATTCCGTGATTGACTGCCCAAGAGCACAGTCATTGTGCCTCCTGACAAAGAAGGAAGGAACCCGTGCCTCCTTGTTTGTTCACGTAGAACATGGCAACTTGATTGTCCGTCTGTACCAGTACAGACTGGTGAGATGTGAGGTGGGAGAAGGCTCTCAGAGCTAGGCGTGTTGCCCGTAGCTCCAGGAAGTTTATCTGCTGAGTAGCCTCCCAAGGGGTCCAGAGACCCTGAGTACATGTGCCTTGGCAATGTGCTCCCCAACCTAGAAGAGAAGCTTCTGCCGTTAGCACTTGAGAATGTGGAGGGGATTGAAAATCCACTCCGAGTACCAGATTCGGAAGATGAAGCCACCACTGCAGAGAGGAGACTAGCAGGGTGGATACTCTCACTGAGTCGGCAAGGCTCCCTGTGGCCTGATGCCACTGAGTTCGAAGGCTCCACTGAGCAGGCCGCATGTGCAGGCGGGCATTGGGGGTTACATGAACTGTGGAAGCCATATGGCCAAGAAGTCTCAGGAAGTGCCTGGCAGAGACCAGGGAATTGCTGTGAAACTGCCTGGCAAGATCCATCAGCCTGTGAGCTCTGTCCATGGGCAGAAAAGCCTTCGCCTGAAGAGTGTCCAGCCTTGCTCCTATGAATTCTAAGTTCTGGGACGGGAGCAAAGTGGACTTTGCGAAGTTTATGATAAATCCCAAGTGCTGAAGCAGAGCCACAGTGCGAAGGGTGGCTTGATGGGCCTCCTGGGAAGACTGGCCCCTTATGAGCCAGTCGTCCAGGTACGGAAACACAAAAAGGCCTTGAAGCCTTAGGTAGGCCGCCACCACTGCCAGACACTTGGTGAACACCCTGGGAGCGGAGGTCAGGCCAAAGGGTAGCACTCTGTACTGATAGTGGTTCCCTCCCACAACAAATCTGAGATATTGTCTGTGGTCTGGATGAATAAGGATGTGAGTATAAGCATCCTTTAGATCTAAGGAGCATAGCCAGTCTCCCTGCTGGAGGTAGGGCAGCAGGATTCCAAGGGTAAGCATCTTGAACTTTTCCCTCTCCAGGAACTTGTTGAGATTGCGCAAGTCTAGGATGGGTCTGAGGCCTCCTGTTCTTTTTGGTACCAGAAAGTACCTGGAATAAAAGCTGTGACCTCTCAGGTGGTGGGGCACCGGTTCCACAGCCTGGTCCTTTAGCAGACTTGCTAACTCCTGAAGGAGTAGGTCCCTGTGCAGAGGGAGTCTTGGAGGCTCCCCTGGAAAATAGGAGGGAGGTACCTGGTGAAAATGGAGAAGATAGCCCTTTTGGACTATATGGAGCATCCAGGTATCTGATGTGACGGCCGACCACCTGTGGGCAAAGTGGGCCAGCCTGCCTCCTGTGCTGATGTGGGCCAGCTGAGGAGAAGAGGCTATGCTGTCTGAGTCAAAAACCACCACCCTGCTTAGCAGGGGCCGGTGTTGGAGGCTTGGGGGCCTTCTGCCTATGGGGCCCATGACCCTGCCCCTTGGCCTGCTGACCCTGTTGGGGAGCTGCAGAGGCCTGATAATGAGGGTATTGTTTATAGGCAGATGACTTCCTCGGGTAAAAGGTCTTTTTTCCCGAGCCCTTCTTTTTTCTGAGAAGGGGCAGAGGTTTTCCTGGACAGCCTAGTCCTGGTCAGAGTCTCGGTCTCGGGTTCGGCAGCCTTTTCAGCCATGGGCTTGCCAAAGAGGTTTTCACCTCGGCAGGGGACACCGACCAACTTGTCCTGCACCCATGGCTCCAGGTCGGATGACTGTAGCCAAGCCTGTCGGCGGGCACCGATGCCGACCCTGGCTACTCGGGCCAAAGCCTCGAAGCCATCGTAGGCTGCTCGAGAGATAAACTTCGAGCACTCTCGAATACCAGTGGACAAGGCTTGGAACCGCTGCAAAGGTTCCTTGGAGAGACCAGCAGAGAACCCGGCAATCTCCTTTGCCAGGTCTCGGAGATACATGCCCATGTAGAGCTGGTAGGTCTGGACACGGCAAGCAAGCATAGAGCCCTGGAAGCACTTCTTACCGAGGGCATCCAGGTTCTGGGCCTCCCGGCTGGGAGGCACCAAGGAGTGCATCTTCTGACTTTTCAGCCGATGCATGGCCGATTCCACAACCATGGAGTGGTGCGGTAATTGTGCCTTTTGGAACCCGGGGCTCTTGCGGACTCGATAGATGGAATCGACCTGCTTGCTTAACACCGGCATCGAGGCCGGGGTCTCCCACATGCGGAAGAGCAGCCGCTCCAGCATCGGAGGAACCGGTACAGTAAAGGCCTCCTTCGGGGGAGAGTCATACTCGAGGGCCTCGAGCTCCTCGGCTCGAGGCTCCTCCTCGGGATCCGCGGGGAAGGCCAAGGCCTTGGCCATATCCCGCACGAAGTCCGAGAACCGGGTATCCTCCGGTGGGGACCGTCTCCGAGGTTCAGACTCCGGTGAGTCCGATGGGACACACCGAGTCCGATAAGAGCCGGGTGACTCTTCGTCCTCTGTCTCCCAGCCCGACTCCTTGGAGGAGGAATCGAGTGGCTCCGGTCGGGCGGGCACCGATGCCATCCGCTCCGACGCTGAGGGTACCGGTGTCGACGACCTCGGTCCCGAACAGGAGGCCGAGGGAGACTGTGGCCGAGGATCGACTTGAGCCCGCATGGACTCGAGGATCGGCTCGGCCTCCGGGGTCGACTTGGACGTCGAGGTCCCGGTGGTCGGGGCAGATGCACCGGTGAGACCGGTGATCAATGCCCGCTGCTGTTCCATGAAGGCAGCGAGGCTGCTCTCCAAGGCCGTCAACCTGAGTCTGAGCTCAGGAGACCCAGCAGCCCCCGACTCGGGCCCCGACGGCGGCTCCCCTGGAGGGGAGTCCACGAGGACAACAGCACTTACGTGTCCAGGAGACTCCATCTCGATACGAGGATGCTTGGCAGGCCTCTCCGACTCCGAAGACCCGGGATGGCTATCGGGGCTATGCGACCTGGCCCTCGAGGAACCAGGAGCGTCCACCGACGCCGCCCTCACGGGTTTCTTCTTCCTACAATGTTCCCGCGAAGGAGACCCCCGCTCAGAGGAACCCTGACGCTGCTCGAGGCCAGAGTCCCGAGACGTCGAGGCCTCTGACGAGGTCCAGGCCCGGCCGGACGTGGAGTCAGAGAAGATCCTATCCTTCTGATGCTGCCGACTCCTCAACGCCTTAGAGGACATCTTGCCACATGGCCCACAGATCATCGGGTCATGATCGGGTCCGAGGCAGCGGAGGCAGCAGTCATGTGTGTCGGTAAGAGACATAAGTTTCTTACACCGATCACACTTCTTAAACCCGCTGGTAGCCATCGGGGGAAAAAGGGCCCCTGCGAGGTCAAAAGACCGGGCTGCCAGTGAAAAAGAAAAATGGCGCGAACGCTAGTCACAAAGGACAAAAACCGAAAAAAATAGAGTGGGCTCAATACCGGCGTATCGGGCCCAGGCAGGAAAAGGAACCGGCGTCGAACCGAAGGAGAAAAAGAAAAAATAGGGAAATCAACTTTTTTCTCGGCGAAAAACGAACTACGTCCGTCGGGCTCCGCGGAAAAAAGAAGACTGAGCAAGATGGCACCCTTGGGCGGGAAGGGGACCGCGCATGCGCGCTGCAATTCCCAAAGGCTTTCTTTGAAAGCTGGGGAAATGCTCCGCACGAGGGCTCCGTCGGTGCCGACGTCACCCATATGTGAGGACTGACTTCCTGCTTGGTCCTGGAGAACACCCTTATCTCTTGCACCAGATTTTGTGCATCACTAAGGACTAGGTCCAGATTGGCTTTCCCTCTTGTCGGTTTATGAACGAACTGCTCAAAGAAGCAGTCATTTATTTCATCTAGAAACTTTGGGCAGCATTTTCAAAAGCATTTACACGGGTAACTGCCCTAGTTACCCATGTAAATGCCTTATCCAGGATTTTCCAAAGGCACCTACATGAGTATTGCCTTTGAAAAATCCCGTATAAATCCTTAATGTTCCCAGATGCTATGCGGTTAGCATCGGGGCATGTTGGGGCGTTCCATGAAGGAGCGGAGGCGGAAGAAAGGGCTAAGCGGGTAGCAGCGATTTTCAATGGTACCCGCTTAGCCCTCTCCACCTTAAAGATAGACAAGGGTTTTCCTCGCCTATCTTTCAGGCACAGGGGCTAAGTGGATAGCATCTAAAATTGGAAAAGCCCCTCCTTTTCCCCAGAATGTTCCCCAGTTCCTAACAAATCCAAACCCCTCTTTTTTTCCCCATTGTCTCATCCACTCATTGAGATTCCGAAGGTCTGTCTACCTTTTGGGTCCTCCACATGGAACGGGAAGCATTTCAGAGAATGTTACCCTAGAAGTTCTGGATTTCAACTTCCTACCTAAAAGCCTAAAGTTGGCCTCCAGAACCTCCCTACCATACTTTTCTATGTCATTGGTACCAACATGTACCAAGACAGCACACTGCTCCCCAGTGCTATCTACCACTTTGTCTAAGTGACGCATGACCAGGCAGGCATGTTACCAAGCGATCCTCACATCCACCAGCCACCCAACTATTTACATGCCTAATGATTGAATCACCGACTATAATGGCTGTCCTAACCCTCCCTTCATGTGCATATGGCCCTGGCGAAACCTCCTTGGTGCGAGAGGATTTTATATCACCTGGAGGACAGGTTCTAGCTACAGGATCACTTCCTGCCACACTGGGGTGATGCTCTTATGTCATGTAACCTCTCTCCTCCATGGCAACAGGGAGGTTGCCAGCTTTTTATTGGTCAGAATGGGAGTATCTAAACTGATCATAATCTCTTAATTCTCCATAATTCTGTTAGGATCATGATCCCAGTGCTTTTCCGCTACAGCAATGCTGTAGTGTTTACAGAGATTCCAACGGATGAGATGTGCTATTTTATTGTGCCTTTCCATATAGAAATTTTCTGCCATTAGAACTTCGCAGCGAGCTGTCAGGGCCGTCACTGATATTCTATCCGCCACCTCTCTCACTACCTTGCTTCTCTTGCTAGTGATTTCCCGCATCGATTATTGTAATATAGTTTTTGCTGGTCTCCCTCAACACCAGATCCTCCGCCTACAAAAGGTTCAGAATAACTCTGCCTGGATTATATCCCATACCACTAGCTACACTCATATCACTACACATCTCATTCACCTCCACTGGCTACTGGCCCCCCAGTGCATCATTTTCAAACTCCTAATCATGACCCACAGAGTTCTCTACACTCACACCGCGCAATATCTAGCCGACTCCCTCTGCTACCGCTTGGCCCCTCGTAGCCTCCGTTCTATCTATATCAATCACCTTGAACTCCCTTCTCCAGCCCGTGCTCATCTGGAGCATACCCATAACACAGCATTTTTCTATTTAGCCCCCTCCACCTGGAACTCTCTTCCTCTTTCTCTTCGCCAGGAACCATACTACCCTAAATTCAAGGCGCTTCTCAAGACCCACCTATTTTGCCTAGCCTATGACCTCCCTCCTAACCCCTCTGCTTAGTCTCCCTCTCTGCTTTTCTATTCTTGTCCTTCTCCTCTTTCCTAAGAGTGTTTGCTGCTTTTCTTTATGAACTGTAGTTCCTTTCTGTTTCCTGGCCTTTGGGCTGTTTCTGTGCATTTGCAACTTTGTAAACCGCCCTGATGGTCTCTGAAGGTGCGGTCTATTAAGAAACCAAATAAAGATAAAGAAAGATAAAGCTATGAGGTGAGTTACTGTTTCCAGCTCTTTCTAATGTTCTAATAGAATCTACATATGTCTGTTTTGCCATTTTTTTCAATGCTCACCAGGGGCGGCCCAAGGGGGGTGCGGGGCCATGTGCGGAGACTCGGTGCGGGGCCTCATTTGCATAAGGTGCCTCATTTGCATAAATATTTGCATAATGTTACCATACACTAACTTTTAGTAAACATGCCTCTTAATGAGTATATGGATAAAGAAAGACTAAAAGGTTTCTACATTACTATAATCCAGTACCAACCGCCAGGCACATTAGGAACTACTACAAACACTGCCCATTTAGAACCCATAGCAAACCCGCCGTATCCTAACAGCACTACCAGGACTCACAAAGCACCATACCCTAACTATCAAAAGGCAACACTGCAAATATTAAACCAATACATTTCAGAGAACAACAATACATGACCTACTGGGGAAAGAACAAGTGGCAATGTCAAATAGGAATTATATAAACAGAATACCTCAGCTCAGTTACACATGCACAACATAGACCATCACCAAACAAGGAATCACAATTTAGAAACAGGAAGACAATAATTAAACTGGGAACCCCAAAAGCCAAACTTGGAATATACAACAACACTGTAGAAATAAAACTATAAATTAATTTCCTCTTGTACTAAACAAAGCGCAAAAATTAATGATGCACATTTCCCAGAGCTGACATATTCCAGTTAATAAATTCAAAATAAAGAGATATTTTTCTACCTTTTGTGCATTTTTTTTTCAGTTGCAATTGTTCCAGCCACTTTCTTCTGGTTTCTTCGTGTCTTCTGCTAACTCTCCATCTGCTGTCCATTTGTCCTTTCTTCTGTCTTCTTGGGTTTTTTTTTCCATTCTCCCTCTACATCTGCTTTAACATACTAATCTTTCTCCTTTTGCTCTTTCCTCATTCCTATTTCATCTACTCAAAATTTACCCCTCCATCCTCAATCCCCACTTACTCTCCCAATACCCGGCCAATTGTAGATTTTTTATCCCTCCCACACAAAATATTTTTCCCCTCTCCATTTTACTCTCCCAGCCCCATCCCATTCTAATCCTCCCCCAACACCAGCTCCCTTCTAGTTCCAGCCTCACCCAGCATCCATTCCCTTCTAGTCCCTGCATCAGCCCATTTCCAGTCCTAGCCCCCCATCAGCCCATTTCCAGTCCTAGCAACCCCCCAACCCAATACCAGTCCTAGCCCCCCCCTCAACCCACTTCCAGTCCTAACCCCCCATCACCCTTTTCAGTTTAAGCCCCCCCTATAACCCATTACCAGTCCTAACCCCCCATCAGCCCACTTCCAGTCCTAACCCCCATCAACCCATTTCCAGTCAGCCCCCATAGCCCATTGCCAGTCCTAACCCCCCTCATCAGCCCACAGTCCATTACCAGTCCTAACCCCATCAGCCCACCTCAAGTACTAACCCCGCCCCATCAGCCCATTTCCTGTCCTAGCCCCCCCCCATAGTCCATTATCAGTCCTAACCCCCCATAGCCCATTACCAGACAGCCCCCATCAGCCAACAGCCCATTACAAGTCTTAACCCCCCCATAGCCCTTTGCCTGTCCTAACCCCCACATCAGCCCACAGCCCATTACCAGTCCTAACCCCATCAGCCCACCTCAAGTCCTAACCCCTCCCCATCAGCCCATTTCCTGTCCCAGCCCCCCCATAGCCCATTATCAGTCCTAACACCCCCCATAGCCCATTACCAGTCCTAACCCCATCAGACCACCTCCAGTGTTAACCCCCCATCAGCCCATTTCCAGTCCTAACCCCACCCAACAGCCCACCTCAAGTCCTAACCCCTCCCCATCAACCCATTTCCAGTCAGCCCCCATAGCCCATTACCAGTCCTAACCCCATCAGCCCACCTCCAGTCTTAATCCCCCAGCCCATTTCCAGTCCTAGCAACCCCCCCAACCCATTACCAGTCCTAGTCCCCCATAGCCCACTCCCAGTCCTAATCCCACCAGCCCATTTCCAGTCCTAATCCCCCATCACCCAATTTTTAGTTTAAGCCCCCCCATAGCCCACTTCCAGTCCTATGCCCCCATCAACCCACTTCCAGTCCTAATCCCATCAGCCCATATAGACTTAGCTCCCCCATAGCCCATAGCCCCCCATAGCCCATCACCACTCCTAACCTCCCCCAGCCCATCACCACTCCTAAACCCCCCCCCCCATCAGAACTTTTCCTGTCCTAGCCCCCCATAGCCCATTACCAGTCCTAACCCCCCCAACAGCCCACAGCCATTACCACTCCTAACCCCCCCCCAGCCCATCACCAGTCCTAACCCCCCAACAGCCCACAGCCATTACCACTCCTAACCCCCCCCAGCCCATCACCAGTCCTAACCCCCCCAACAGCCCACAGCCATTACCACTCCTAACCCCCCCAGCCCATCACCACTCCTAACCCCCCCCAGCGAAATTTTTTTTACAAAAAAAGCTGTCGCTGCCTCT
Organism: Ichthyophis bannanicus; assembly: GCA_033557465.1. NCBI lineage: Eukaryota > Metazoa > Chordata > Amphibia > Gymnophiona > Ichthyophiidae > Ichthyophis > Ichthyophis bannanicus. Next base: position 743,421,969 of record CM066035.1, on the reverse strand, counting down.
GCCGGGGCCGCCGCGGCAGAATCGAGTGTGCCGCGGGGCCCCCCCTGCCCAGCAGAGCCTGCCCTCCCCGGTATCACCTCTCTCACTCAGCTGCCTCCAGTCACACGCGCCGGCTTTCAGAGCGCGAGGGAATAGTTTCTCCCTCGCTGCTCTGTTAAGCCCGCGGGGGCTGATGGGACGTCCCATCAGCCCCCCCGGGCGTATCAGTGCAGCGAGGGAGGAACTCCCCGCGCGCGCGGGAAGCCGGCGCGTGTGACTGGAGGCAGCTGAGTGAGAGAGGTGATACCGGGGAGGGCAGGCTCTGCTGGGCAGGGGGGGCCCTGCGGCACACTCGATTCTGCCGCGGCGGCCCCGGCCCCGGCCCCGGCAGTGGCAGCTTTTTTTTTTTTTTAATTTTAATGTTGGATCAGAATGTTTTTTGCGCGGGGCCCCCTGAAACGCGGGGCCCTGTGCAAAAAACATTCTCGCTCAATGGACGGGCCGGCCCTGATGCTCACTATAAATCACCTTGTCCATAATCCATTGTCCAGGGCAGCAACTATCAATGTCTAATCCTTCAGTTTCAGTTCACCTCTCCTGAACCATTCATGTATGCGATCTTCAGGGCCAGCCTAATGGTTTATTCTGACCTAGGCAGGCCCACTGTGCTGACCCTGTGCCTGCGTGCCACCCAGCCCACTGTGCCACCACCACCCAGTCCTGATGCACTGCCCCACCCCCCAGCATCCATCTTCTCACCTGGAGAGGGGGAAAAATGGTGATCCCTCCCTTCGTTCTTCAATGCGTAATACATCAGTGGACCTGCTGCTCCTGCCCCCCTCTGATGCAACTTACTGTCGGTGAGGGCAGGAGCGGCAGTCATGACTATGCGCATGCGTGAGGGTGCTTTAAGACTCATGGTGGTGTAGAACCACTGCTTCCAAGAAGGGGTGGGGGGATTATTGTGCTGCCCAGAAGGGTCTGCCACTCTAGGCAACTATCTAGTTCGGGTGTGTGGCCCTGCTGGTCTTGATTGACAAAGGATTCCTGGAGTAACACTTTGTATTTACCACTGTATTTGTGTATTTGCCACTTGTATTTCCTTGTTTGCTGATCTAATTCTTTGAAGAGTTTTTTCTCTTGTTTTGCAAATTTTGTTGCTTCCTTCCCTCTTTGTGCTTGTGGATTCTCACGCATTCTTCTAATCATTGGAATGCTTGTCTAAGTTTGATGATAGACAAAAATTCTGGACATTTACTTTCATATTTTAGCTAGGGACAACCAAAGGGTTTCTGCTGCCCTAGGCAGAAGCCCAGGCCATTCTGTTCACCCTCCCTCATTCTGATCCGTGCCACTCTCCCACTGCCTCTGATTCCGGCAGTGGGCAGCTCACCGGCAGGGCTGCTGCTGCCAAGCGTAGCTGCCCGCCACCGGAATCAGTGGCAGCGGAGGGTGGTTCAGCATGGGGGGAGGGCAGTGCGGCTGGGCATGTGGGGGGGTGGTCGGCAGACCATGTGTGCCAAAGCACATGGCCTGCCACCCACAGAGGTCTGCCACCTTAGGCAGCCACCTAGCCTGCCTAGTGGATGGCCGGCCCTGATTTCAGCACTCTTTGTGTATTTGGATCTGATGATGCTGTTAGGTAGGCCTGGAGGTTGCCTCTGTGGATGCCCAGACATTTCTTTCAGATGGGAGTCCCCACACAAATGTGATATCATATTTACTATGATATACTTCCTGTTACATTGTAGCAGCGAAGTGCATGCAATGAATAAAACCAGGAGTCAGGTGCAGGGTCCAAGCCAATTTGTTGTGCACAAGACTCAGACAGGAAAGCATCCAAAAGTGACTGAGCAATGGAGAACAGAAGCAAATTCCTTATATACAATTTTCACAGTTTGATACAGGCAAACTTTCTATTGGTCCCAACGCCCCTTGCACCTATCCAATCGGGGACCCTCTCTGGGCCTAGCACCCTGTTCCCCCTTCTCAGACTATTCTAACAAAGGCACAGTTTCTAGACATAGATACATTTCTACTGCAAGGTCATTTCTAGCTCAGAGAATGTGAGAATGTAGAATACTGGAACATATCTATCATCAGCATGGTAGAGTTTAATAAAACATACAAACTTATCAAAAGCAGTTTAGAGCGGTTTAAGGCAGATTCACAGACCTTCACTGACTTTGGTCTTTCTCAGCACTACTAGTCTCAGGTAGGGTTGGGGGACTCAGGCTTAGCTTACAGGCCTCCCATACATTTACAGGCTATTGTAGGCCCTAGCCTGCCACATTCCCCCCTTTGATTATTCTCACCCGCAAGTAAGAAAGGGTGAGAATTAGATCACATATTATACTCAAGTAAAAGCATTATTTTGGGGTATGGGGTGATATTGCCACATAGCTAATACTTTTGTAGCTGTCTTCCGTTCTACAGTGCTATCAATGACTGAGGTTATCATGCGTAAGCAAAGGGGTAGGAGACATGGAAGAAACAAGCATGTAGCCAATATTAATAATACAATGATTACAAGTGTTTTCAAACTGCCCAACCCTGAAAACATAGAACCAAACCATCCATCAAGTTCCAAGCCATGCCAGGTCTGGACTGGTACATAGGCTTGCTTTCGCATCTGATTAGCTATATCTTCTACAACTTGACCTTCATTATCAATTTGCAAACAACAGTTAGTTAAATTTAATTTTCCACACACTCCACCTTCAGCGGCTAGTAAATAATCTAATGCGTACTCTGTTTAGCTAAAAGGGTTAGAGCTTTACTAGTTTCATTTGTTATTATTTCAACAACAGCTTGTAAGCGTATAATACGATTTATCATGTACACAGGTGTGCGGTATCCCCAGGTCCCATCTTGGTTCCAAGTGGCAGGGCCATAGTATGAAATGATTCTCTCAGGTGGCCACTCCTCATTATCCCATTGGCCTATTTTTAAAGCCTCTCGCCTCTGTCGACTTTTATATATCGGAAATCCTAATTGCTCCCCGTGGGAGATGGGCAAAAGAAAGAAGGAAGGCCGTATAGTTCCTAATACACATGCACCTCCCCAGTTATTAGGGAGCTGGGCATATGCTCGGGTGCCACAAATCCAATATAGTCCAGGTGGGGCTTGCCAGGTATTGTGAGAAACCAAATTAGTCCATAGCTTAGCAAGATTGGGAAAGATGACTAGGGGGTTAGAAGGTTCTGGAGTGTTTACACCCGACCACCAGGACGTTTTCTTAGTAGTGGCATTGTAAAATTTCTGATTTAGACAGACCAGCTGTCCAACTAGCATAGTAAACTGTGGTCCTGTGCGAGCAAAACATATGTTACCAACAATAGGGTTAGCTAATACCCATTCACTGGTGGCTTTATGTAGATCAGTTTGGTTATATGGGACAGAATAGTTCAATTCTTGTGCCTCCCAAGGCCATTGGTCTCCCATTTTAGTTCCACCACAGAAGAAACAGACAGAGATGTGGAGACTAGACGCTACAGCTCCAGCTAGTTCAAGAAACAAGTTCTGGGAGGCGTGGGGAATTGCAAACTCAGCCTTCATAGCTTCATAAAAGGTGTGATGTATTCGATAAGGTGAAGAAATATGGGTCTTGATGTTGAGGTGTATATATATAAAAGTGCCAGGGTCGGTTCCTCCCCCTGCTATACGTAAACCAAATCTGAACCCCTGCTTCCATTGGCTGGGGTCAAGTATGAGGAGCCGCAGGGGATTACAAGCACCTTTCTTACACTTAACGCGGCTCAAGCAAGGGTAGTCTTTCTAAATTGGCTTTACGATTATCCCCATCTTGTCCAGTAGGGCTACCCAACCAGGTGGCATAATACACACACTCCCATTTTGGACAGAAGTATGCATCTTTAGATGCCTTACTGTAGGTGGATGGGGAATGTTTCCCCATCCGTACGCTCCTTCAGGGCACATATATTTATCATCATGATAGTAGGCTTGCTCCCAAGTCCCACATTTGTAATGGTCATTTCTATTAATAAGATCACAAGCATCAAAGTGTAGGGTTACGGGTCTTGTGGGATCAGAGAGTTGACGTGTGGCATTTATGAGGGCCCCATCCTCATCATTCCATCGCAACTCTAAAACATAATAAGAAGGGTTCTGACGAGGACTAAAACAAGTCTTGCTCTTTCCTTTTGTACAGATATTTAACTCTGTACCATTATACACGCACCGGCTAACTATACCAGTACAGGTGTAGTAAGAATGATAAAGTTTGAGTGACCTTTATCCCAGTTCGGGTAGTAGTTATACAGGCTGCACAGGGGGGTAAGGCAAACGTTATCCCAAGGGACCCCAGGGTTACCGCAAAAATAACGCAATAATAGGAAATTATCATAACTACAGTCTCTGATAGATGAGTTGAAATTTTGAGAACTCTGAACTTGAAGGCTTCTTTTCCCAGCTTCCACCGTACGTAGACCTGTCAGCTTCCACGCCGTGTGACAGGAGTAGGGTTGTAGATCCTCAGGCTTCTGCTGTACGTTGACCTGCCAGCTTCCGGTGGGTGGCAGGAGTAGGGCTGCAGATTCTAAAACTTTCACAGTGGTGACTGTCGTCGCAGCGTGAGCCGCAATGTGGTTGTAGGGTCATTTACTGAAGTCCAATGACCAAGTCCAGGAGCGGCTGCTGGCTTTACTCGACTGTGATGGATCCAGGGTTCAAGTTCGGCAACTTTGACTGCTGTTGGGGTTGATAAGATAACAACATATGGTCCCTTCCACTGCGGTGCCAACTGTGTCTTTCTCGACTCTTTGATCCACACCGAGACTCCAGGCTTGAAGGGATGTAGTGGTTCTGTTAGATTGATGGGCAGTTGATCCTGTACCCACGTATGAAGATTCTGCAAAACAGAATTTAAAGCTAATAGTTCTTGTCTAGTAATTTTGGATCCAATCTGTTGCATATCTCCCTTTATTCCTTGTACAATAGGCGGGGGTCGCCCATACAGAATCTCAAAAGGGGAGACTCCTAATGACTTAGTAGGGGCTGAGCGTATCCTGAGAAGGGCTATAGGAAGAACCCGGGGCCACTTCAGGTGAGCTTCTTTTTTTTTTATAGACTTTATTTCATAATAATGAAACAATATTACAGAAGCAACATTACACCAAAGCATAATCACTAGTCCACATCAAGGAGCTACTCTATACAAAACAGTAAGTAATCGAGAGCAAAAAAAACCAAAACCCAATTATATAAAGTCAAGAGAACAATTAAATAAAAGAGGAAAAAGAACATTCTAAAATGTTCAAATATGCTCCCTCTGATCCAGAAAATTTACCAATTGGTCCACTTCACCAAACAAATAACGTTTACCCTGATATGTAACCTGACATTTACAAGGAAATTTAAGATGGAATAACGCACCAATGGCAAGAACACGTGGACGAACTGCCAGGAAAGCTTTATGGCGATCCTGTGTAGCCTTAGCCACGTCTGGAAATATCTGGATATTCTGACCACAAAAGTTTTCAGACTTCTTTTGAAAATAAGCCCGCAATATCCTGTCTTTATCCATCTCCCGAACAAGGGAGACTAATAGTGTATCTCTAGTAGCTATATCGTCAGAAGAAGACTCAAGAAATCCAGAGAGATCCAGGGTGGATGAGGCTAATTGATCATATTGATCTCCTACAGCTGTGGAATCACCTTTAATCACCTTACCTTTAGGCAGATAATACAATCGTGAAATTAAAACATCCGCCGCATCCTTAAATAATAGAACTTCCTTAAAATATTTTTGCAACAACAGCAAAGGAGAAAGATAATACGTCCTCGGGAAATTTAAGAATCGCAAATTTTTTGATCGTGCAATATTTTCCCTAAACTCATCTTGACGATGTAAAAACCCTAAATCCTGCATAAATTTAGCAGATAGAGACTGCTGAGAAGAAATCAATTCCTCGTTGGATGATTTGGCCCTCTCCAAGGTGGACACACGGGCCTCATGATCAGATAACTTCCCAACAGAAAATACAGAAACCTTTTGCAATGAGGTTGTTAAAGCAGATTCCATTCGAGAAACAATAAGCCAGACATCTTTTAAAGAAACATTCTCAGGAGGCAGCAATCTATCACTCGAAGAAGGAAAATGAAATAACAGAGGGAAGAGAAGATGGTAAAGGCATAGATATGGATCTATCTTAAAAAATGAATCAGGAAGTAACTCCACATCGGAGCAGTCCACATGTTCCAAATCTGAAGGAGAGGGCACGGCGAAGCCGCCAGAAACAGTTAACCCTTGACTGGGCTGAGTTAAACCCTTAGCGTCAGCAGAGGTGGATGGGGAAACAGTACTCACAGTTGACGATTCCATTGAATCTGATAGTAAAGATCCAGACAAGGCTACAGGGACCCCAACACGAACATGGGCATCCATCGGGCCAGTCACTTTGGTCGCTTTCAACTGCGCAGGAGATGGATGATGTTTCTGCCTCTTCCCCATAACAGGGAATCACCTATGCACCTAGTGCACCGAAGGGGCACCAAAGGGGCGGTACCTGCCCCTTTGGACATGCCCCGTCGGACACACCACTGCGGACATGCGCCCGCTAAAACGCGTCCCGCGTAGGAGCCGGTCTTATATAGCCCTCCTGCAAACTAGCACGCCAATGAGAGCTAGGCAGGAAGGAACGGAGCAACTCGATGAACAGAGGTAATGGCAAGAATAAAGCAGCTCAAACGTCCCGCGTAGGAGCCGGTCTTATATGGCCCTCCTCCAAACTAGCACGCCAATGAGAGCTAGGCAGGCAGGAACGGAGCAACTCAATGAACAGAGGTAATGGCAAGAATAAAGCAGCTCAAACGTCCCGCGTAGGAGCCGGTCTTATATGGCCCTCCTCCAAACTAGCACGCCAATGAGAGCTAGGCAGGCAGGAATGGAGCAACTCGATGAACAGAGGTAATGGCAAGAATAAAGCAGCTCCTTCAGGTGAGCTTCTTGACAAAGTTTAGATAACTGAGACTTCAGGGTTCTATTCATACGCTCTACTTTTGATGAACTCTGGGGTCTGTAAGCAGTATGCAATTTCCACTGCACCTGTAGAGTTCGTGCTAATTGCTGAGTCACCTGAGATACAAATGAGGGCCCATTATCTGACCTTATAGTCAATGGCATCCCGAATCGGGGAATGATCTCATGAAGCAGAATTTTAGTGACTTCTCTGGCTTTCTCAGTTCTGGTGGGGAAGGCTTCTACCCACCCAGAAAAGGTACAGACTAAGACCAACAGGTAATGATATCCATTTGCTCGTGGCATTTCAGTAAAGTCCACCTGAACATTACTCATGGGGGTAACTCCTACTGACTGAACTCTTGGGGATGGATTAGGACCTTGCTTGGCATTATTTTTGGCACATGTTAAACATTGCTGAGCCACTGAGGCTAACAGGGGTCCTAATAATGGAATATAGAAATGAGGTCTGAGGGCTTTTTCCATTGCAGTCTTTCCATAATGTGTGGCTTGATGGAAAGCACGGACAAAGGCTGGACTTAACGCTTCAGGAATTACTGTGGGCCCTGGAGGTGAACTACCCTCTGGGGGTGGCAACTCTATCCAGCCCTTCTCTGTTAGGACACCCCCTTCCTTCTTGCAGTAATAGTCCAACTCTCTCGTGGTGTATCGGGGGGCCCATGAGCTAAGGGGCACAGGGAATAAGGCTGCCTGCACTGAAGTGTCTTGAGTCACAGATCGACTTCCTGTTCTCCAAGTACTTCCTCCTTCCCTCCGGGGGGTGGAGTCAAGATGCGGGCATTCATTCCTCCAATGTCCTTCTTCTTTGCAATGGGCGCATTGGTTCGCACCCAGTGGGGGCCTGCTACTTCCACGGCCCCTTCCATGTCCTCTGCTCCTTCAATTAGGAAAACCTCCTCCACGTCGTTCAACTAAAGCGGCAGCAAGAAGATCTGCTTTCTTCTTCATTTTCCGTTCACTTTCTCTGTAACGCTCATTTTCACGATTCACAAACACTTTCTGAGCAACTTCCATTAACTGTGCTGTATTCATGCCCGCAAATCCATCCATTTTCTGTAATTTTCGCTTTATATCTCCCTGGGACTGACTGACAAAAGCTGCGTTCACCATACGCAAATTCTCCTGGGCTGCTGGATCATAGGGGGTATATAATCTATAGGCCTCAGACAATCGCTCATGAAAGGCCGCTGGGCTCTCAGTCGGACCCTGGATGTCTTCCGCCACTTTTCCGATATTCATAGCTTTCTGGCCTCCCCTCCTCAGGCCCTGCAACAAGGCCTGGCGAAATCGAGTCAGGGCCGCCGCCCCCCTTTCATCATTCGGGTCCCATCTGGGATCCTCATTTGGGAAAGCTGCAGCGGCTGCTTGCGGATGATTCATATCTGCTCCTTCTACAGGGTTCTCTTCTAGCCAGCGGATAGCCGCTTGCCCGATTCGTGCTCGCTCCTCAGTAGTAAAGAGAGTGGACAGGAGCTGGCGGCAATCAGCCCAGGTAAGCTGATGAGTTTGCATTATACTAGACATTAATTCAGTTAAATCTTGGGGCTTTTCAGTATAAGATGCATAATGCGTTTTCCAGTTCAATAAATCAGTAGTGGAGAAAGGTACATAGATTAGGCTGGCTGGTCCTGGCGCTATCTGGCCCTGCTCATTCAAGACAGGAAAACCAGGTACTTGACGCAATGGCATTAGGCGTCCCTCTCTTTTCTTCATCTTTGCAGTGGTGCTTCTTAAATCATATGATTGCCGGGTATAGGCATCCTCAGCAGGTGACCCTGAACTGGCAGGAGAGTCTCCGCTCTCGGTATCATCAGGGAACGCTGGTCCTCCTGATGCACTCGGGCCAGACTCGGGGCTATCAATTGGGGAAGGGGGCTCTCTTTGCCGCTGCGGCGGCAGCTGCTGGACGTCTACATCAGGCTCGGCCGGGAGCGCCGGAGCCGTAGGAACTAGCCTATATAGATACTGAAGTGGACGGGTCAGGGTATCTGGGGACTCTGGAGAGGAATACACAGGTAGCTTCCCTTCCTCAAGCGTCCGAGTCCCCCTTGTGGTTGCAACTAGTATTCTACACTGTTCCTCATAGCAATGCCTTATCCAAGGGGGCTGTTTCTCACAAATACTTAACCAGGAATCTATATACGGGAACTGATCAGGGAACATTTTCCATACATTCTGATGGACATGGGAAACTATGCTGATATCAAAGGTGCCCTCACGGGGCCATGAAGTGACTAGCACAGGCCACTCCCTTTCACAAAGCATTCCTAATTGGGACGGAGACATTTTAATCCCGTAGTCTCCGGTAAATCCCTTGCTAAAATTCTTGATCATATAGTCCAACGGAGCTTGCGTGGACTCCGTCCCTCCCATGATTACAATGACGTACACGACAACAGACAATAGGGGTGGGTAGTATGGCTGCAGGTAAGGGGTCCGTGCAGCCCAAAGAACAGTAAGGGAGACAAACACCGCACACTTCCTCCTTTTCGCGACCTGGGCGCGGTCGCACGGCCTGGAACTGCGCTACTCAGGAGTCCGCTCTCGCTTGGCCTGCCATTCCAGACCTCTCAATCACACACATACAAGCATGCTAGCTACGTTTTCCCAAATTCCCAAGGCCTTACTGACTAACCATACCAAAGGATCGGTGGCTTCTGCTCCGCTAACCCTTATGCGAAGCGTACTAGGACCGCCCTTGAGAGGTGATCAAGCTCTCTTTTTTACCATACCATATTCCCAAAACTGACTGTCTGAGTAGTAAAGAAACTTCTACTCACCGGATCCGGTTCCCGATACCAAACCAGTACATGGGTTGGATCCCGGACTCCCCTCGGGTTCGGAGGTGTTGGCCGGCCAGACCCAGTAGTCCGCCGAGGCAAGGCGGAACCCTCTCCGATGCAAGAGGACCGGTGGCACCTGAGGTTTCCCCTGCGGTCGGACAGACACGGTTCCAACCGGGCCAAACCTGGAGGGAAAATTGCGTGGAATATTCACTTGAATACCATCCACTACTCGCACATTCCTGGCCAATGCACCAAGAATATGTAGCAGCGAAGTGCATGCAATGAATAAAACCAGGAGTCAGGTGCAGGGTCCAAGCCAATTTATTGTGCACAAGGCTCAGACAGGAAAGCATTCAAAAGTGACTGAGCAATGGAGAACAGGAGCAAATTCCTTATATACAATTTTCACAGTTTGATACAGGCAAACTTTCTATTGGTCCCAACGCCCCTTGCACCTATCCAATCGGGGACCCTCTCTGGGCCTAGCACCCTGTTCCCCCTTCTCAGACTATTCTAACAAAGGCACAGTTTCTAGACATAGATACATTTCTACTGCAAGGTCATTTCTAGCTCAGAGAATGTGAGAATGTAGAATACTGGAACATATCTATCCTCAGCATGGTAGAATTTAATAAAGGATTCATACAAACTTATCAAAAGCAGTTTAGAGCGGTTTAAGGCAGATTCACAGACCTTCACTGACTTTGGTCTTTCTCAGCACTACTAGTCTCAGGTGGGGGTGGGAGACTCAGGCCTAGCTTACAGGCCTCCCATACATTTACAGGCTATTGTAGGCCCTAGCCTGCCACAACATCAAGCACACTTCCTACCCAAGTGGCCATCTTTGTCTGCTGTATTGCTGTAGTGTACATGGTTGACATGCCTGGATTTGTCCCAGTAGCCTAAACTTAAAATGATAACATTTCTGTAGCCATCATAGAAGGCAGGACCAGCTTAAGAGGTGAATCAGTGAGGAAATGGCTCAGGGCACACCATAAGAGGGGCACAGGCAGCATGTCTCACTGGCTCAATTCCAACCTGCCTTCTGCCTCCCCAATCATGGCATTAACACATGGGAGTGTTTGTTTTAGCTCCCATCACTGTATTAATGTTTAATATAACCGCAGCTGTGTTGCTGCAGGGACGGGGGAGGGATGGCTGATACTGGGGCTGGGGGGGGGGGGGCAGGACTTGAGCTGGGGGACTGATACTCTGGCTAAGGGGGCTGGGACTGTGGCTCGGGGTGTCATGGTATGGGCATCTAGTTGGGTCCCTGTCCAGTCCAGATGATACCTGTAAGAAGAGAACAAAAGAAAGCAAGGCAAGAGAGAAAAACAAACTTTCCAGGCAGATACCTTTTTTATTCACTACTATAGTAGGGCTGGCTCCTAGCAAGCTATCCAGGAGTCCAGCCCCCACACAGGATACAAGCTGTTTTTTATACAATCTTAGCATAGTTTGTCATGTTTGTTAGAGCAGGATAGCATTTTGGAAGAATTTTCTGGGCCTCTTGACTTCTCCTTTCTCTGGGTGGCATATCTAGATGGCATATCTGGAGAATACCTAATTGCTAAGAGTCCCTGATTGTCTAGGGCTTCTGTGGTTAAGCTGTTTGAAGCTCTACTCCTTTGTGTGTGTGCATGAAAAGAAAACTCTAGCAAAATCATCCCTCTACCTCCCCCCTCCCATTCCTTTGTTAACTTGGTTGTAAAGATAGAATTTTATCTGTTCTAGCCTGTCGGTGTTCTTGTGCTGCTGCCCCTGTCTAAAGTTTAATGTCTGTTTGCCAGCTATTACAGCATGCCATTTTATTATTGCATGCTATCCCCTTTTTCCCATCTCATTCCCCCCTTTGATTGCTTCCTTGTCCCAGGAGGCAATCACAGCTTTTTGCTCCTGTTTCCCTCTGCTTAGGTTCTTCTTGGCCATTGTGCAGGCAGGGGGGTCCTTGAGCCAGAGTGGGGAGCATGTCTGATTACGTCTCTGATGCTCAAAGCATACTTGAGACTCGATCAGAGGAATTTCAGAGACAAGGAGATTAGCATTCATTATTGTAACTGGAGTAAAGCAAGCTTTGAAGATCTGCACCAAACCTGGGAGACACTGAATGCAACAACAGACAGAGACTAGGAGAGCAACACCTATGATTGAATAGAACACAAGTTGTTGTAGCCAACCCCAGCTTCCAAACCACTCAGCAATGTTTCCTAAGCCAGTCTTATTTATTTATTTACATTTCTTATATACCGCACTATTTGCGATCAGCGCGGTTTACATAAAACAAAAGGTATCTGACAATGAACAAAAGTCAGGTCATTACACAGAACAGGAACAAGTAACTTGGAAAACAGGGTAAACTATATACATATGCGTAGCATTGAATAGGTAACTATATACATGTCAGATGGAGTTATTAGGTATTGATCATACTTGGTGGCTGGGGTTCGGGGCAGTCAGTGAGGTATTTGATAAAGAGGAAGTGTTTTAAGACCTTCCTTAACTGGCTCAAGTTGGGGATTGCTCTGATGTGTGGAGGTAGGGAGTTCCAGAGACTTGGGGCGCATAGTCTAAAGGCTCTGTTCGATGTTGCTTTGGAGCATTTTGTCATGTCTCTCGGTATCACTAGCATGTTGGCTACTGAGGTTCTTCTTAGCCTGTTGGGTATGGGTGGTTGGATAAGGTCACATAGTGAAGAGGAGGAGAGCCCCTTGATGGCCTTGAATGTCATCACTAGGGTTTTGAAGCTTAACCTTGCTTGAATGGGGAGCCAGTGAAGCTGTTTCAGGAGGGGTGTGATATGCTCTCTTCTTGGCGTTCCTAGGAGAATCCGCGCTGCACTGTTCATGGCAAGTTGCAGGGGTTGTAAGGTGGCCTGAGGGAGTCCCTGTAGGATGGCGTTTGCGTAATCAAAATGAGGAATGATGAGGGCTTGATAAATGGCGCGGAAGTCGCCTGGTTCGAGTAAAGGGCGTAGGTGTCTAAGGGATTTAATCTTGAAGTAGATCGCTCTTACGGTGTTGGCTATGTGTTGCTTCATGTTGAGGTTCTGATCCAATGTGACTCCGAGGTAACTATAGCTGATTTTACTTGCAATTCGGCGTTGTCCACTTCCAAGTAGCTAGGTGGTGTAAACTCAGGGTTTCTGGAGATGAACAGGACCTCAGTTTTCTTGTGTTGGATGCGCAGATTCTGAGAGAGGAGCCATTCGGATATGGCGTTGAAACACTCCGTCAAGGGGGTCAGGTCTGGGCAGTCCAGGGATATTGGAAGGTACAGTAAGACATCATCTGTGTATATCATACAGCTCACATTGAATGATCTGATGATATTACAGATAGGTTGGATATAGATGTTAAACATAAGTCTTATCCTTAATAATATCTTGGAGGGCTCTATGTAAATCTTGCATGGCATTAATATGGTAGGTTAAATTTAGGGTCTGATCAGAGACATAAGAGCAACACTCACTTCCTATGAGATTACAGACCCTCCCCCTTGGGCAGCAAGGAAGTAATCAAGGGCCCATCGATTCTGTAATGCAAGGTTCCTCAAATGACCCAATTCTTCCTTAACATTTTCAAAAGCACTTGCAGTTTCATTCAGGAAAGCAGATAAAATAGAAGCAAGAGTACGTATGTCTCTATGATTCATCATAACACCTACACTAAAGAAAACACTGGGCATAATTGCTCTCCCCACTGAGTCCCCATCATTACTGGGTCACTATGTTATCTAAGGCTTTGTTATGGCCTTCTTTAAGAGATGGAGATCTCCAGTTTCTTAACCATCCCTCAGGGAGTTTAGGGGTGATCCGAACTCCAGGGACCACAAGGCCAATAAAGCAAGTACCTTGTCCTCCCTTTGGGTATACTGAGAAGGCCCTGAATCCACATACCCAGTAAGTTCTTGGTAGAGGTTCCCAGGAAGCTAATCTACCTATAAGTAGAGGGGAAAGGGAGCAAGAGGAAATATTGCATAACAAAATAGTTAAATCAGGAGAGATGAGTATATGTGAGGTGGAGTCATAAAGGCTAAAAGAGTGCTGTAGGGTCCCACAGTTGTTAGTACTTTCATATATGATCCTATACAGACAGACAGTCCTCCCTAAGTTTTGGCCATTTCCATCTCTCTGGAAGCAGATAGTCCCGTGGCCTAAATTTGTCAGTGAAATGAAGGTAGAAGAAGTATTAAAAGCTTTGGATAGGGTGAAGCTAGTGACATTATAATCAGAGCAAGGAATCTCTATACTTATTAAAGGAACAACACTTTGATAATGTGAAGGAACATGGGAACAAATATAACAATCCTGACTTGTCCTTAAGGCAACATCTTTAAATAATTTTACATGTAAATTCTGTTCCCAGTGACCAAAGTGATCAAGGACTTCAGGGTCTGAGGTCAGGGTGGAAACAGTGCTTTGGTGTTTAGGCACCTTGCGGCCTATGTGACCTACCAAATACTTGTTCAGCAAGGGTTGTTTATCTTTCACAGCCTGAATCACACTCTTACCACAAACAGAATCAGCCTTTATACAAACAGAAGCATTACGAGAATTAAGTCTAAGAGTACCTATAAGCTCTGGCTTTGGACATAAAGAAGCGGAAGGCCGGTATTCAACTTTCATCAGATTGGAGGGACAGCCTGAGTAGTCTTTATATGTATGACACAGGCAGCGACCCCTCCCTCCAGCCCGGCTCCCCTGTAATGCCATAGAGCCAGGGCTTCTCAAGGGCAGGAAGACAATGCAGAAAATATAAGTAAACATCATCATTCTAAAGGGCTTGTGACTGTGGAGGTTACCCATATCCTAACCAACCATACAAGAAATACAACAACAAATAATAATGCAAACAGCAGAAAGAAAAGGAGGCATGCAATATTTTCAGTCCTTAAAGTCCTTCTGTAAAGCACTGGATTTTCTTCTGGTAAAGGCCTCCTTCTGAAAGGATAGCAGGCAGGCATAGAGAGTCACAATGTCAGTAAGGGTAAGATTATTTCAGTCTCTTGAGCCTTATCTTCAGGCCTTGGTCCAGTATGACCTCTGTGAGCCACTTTTCTTCAGGAGTCTTCTCCTCTCCCTCACCAGCTGTTAGGGCTTTGGCTACCCCGTTGTCAGCTGCTTCTCATCCTGGTCCAGGCTCTTGTCGGGGTGCATGCTTGCATCATGTGTAGTGAGTCCAGGATCCTTTGCCAGCAACTTTAACTGCAGTTGGGGTGGTCAGCAACACTTGGAAGGGCCCTTCCCATGGTGACTGTAGTGTTTGTTGGTGATAGGTCTTGATCAGAATCCACTCTTCAGGCTGGAATGAAAGTGCAGACACATCTAATGGAAGTGGCTGGAACTGTTGTGCATACCTGTGGAGAGAGGACAACTGCTGCTGCTGCTGCAAAATATAAGAAGTGATGTGAGAGTCTTGCAAAACACATGTAGGAAGCTCCGGGGGTTGGGGTCCGCACCCTAGGGGTGGTCTTCCATATAACTGTTTATATGGGGAGATCTTAAGTCTTCCCCTTGAGGCTGTGCGGATGTTAAACAGACCTAAGGGTAAAGCATCCAGCCAAGTCAGTTTGGTTTCCTTGCACAGCTTTAGCAGTTGCAGTTTTAAAGTCTGATTCATTCTCTCAACTTGTCCTGAACTCTGAGGATGCCAAGGAGTGTGGAGTTTCCAGGTGAAACCCAGAAATACAGACAGAGTTTGAATAATTGAAGCAAATTCAGGTCTCTGATCTGAATCAATGACCCTAGGTGGACCATATCTTGGCACAATTTCCTTTACTAATATTTTTGCAACCTGCTGAGCCTTTTTATTGGTAATAGGAAATGTTTCAATCTATCCAGTTAACTGATCCACAATAACTAACACATATTTAAACCTTTTGGCAGGATTCAAGTCAGTGAAATCAATTTGCAATCTCTCAAAAGGAACAAAAGCCCATGGTTTTGCACCTGGAGGTCCTTTAGGTTCCCCCCTTGGTTTACTTGCTGCGCACAGCAAGCAATCCTTAATAATTTGCTTAGCCAGGGAGTAGACTCCAGGAGCAAACCACTGGCAGCTAACTGAATCTTCCATTTTCATAGCTGACCAATGAGTTCTTTGATGTAACAAAAGCTGCATTAACTGAGGAGTGTGGATAGCTACTCTGCCGTCTTGTGCAGTCCATGACCCATCTGGGTGAATGATGAGACCCCAGGACGTCCATTGTTATACTGTCTCAGGGGGTAAATTAGTGTACAGAGGACCAGGGCACACGGCAGCACTTGGGCAGACAGAGGCTTGCATGTATAATAAGGTAGATGGGGGTAGCAAGGCAGCCTTCTGAGCAGCATAATCAGCCATTCTATTGCCTATAGAGATAGGATCAGAGTCTGGGGAGTGACCTTTATTGTGCATGACAGAGATAGCTTCAGGGAGCTGAATAGCTTCTAATAAGCACTGATTAACTGAGCATTGGCAAACTTAGTTCATGCTATTTCCACAACTGACCTGCGGATTGAGTAACACCAAATGCATACTTGCTATCCCATGAAAACTTTTCAGCCACATTAGCAGCTAATTCACAGGCATGTGTGAGAGCTATTAGCTCTGCTGCTTGTGCACTGTAATTAGATGGGAATGCAGCAGATTCTAACACAGGGTCAGAAGAGTCCAGGTTAATGATGACATAACCAGTGCACCGAACACCATGGATAATGTTAGAACTCCCATCACAAAAGAGGGTCAAGTCAGGATTTTCCAAGGGAACATCAGAAAGATCAGGATGGGGCTTCTCATTGAGCTGCACTACCTGGCAGCAATCATGATGAGGTTTCCCATCATCAGGGTTAGGCAACAGAGTAGCTGGGTTTAAAGTGTTAGTTCTGACAAAGGTGAGATTACTAGGAGTCAGAAGCTCAGTCTCGTACCTATTTAGTCTAGCATTTGAAAAGTGTTGAGTGTTCTTTTGATTTATCAGCATGTGGACAGAATGGGGAACTGCCACAGTCAGTTCATGTCCCTGTACAAACTCATTTGCTTTTTCCACAATAGCAGCAGTGGCAGCTATTGCTCTCAGGCAACTTACAGATCCTTGGGCCACTGGGTCTAACTGGCAGGAAAAGTAAGCTATGGGTCGTTTACGTGGTCCCAACTCTTGAGTAAGGACCCCTGAATTCACCCCCCTCTGTTCATGGACAAAGAGGGTGAAAGGCTTACGGTAATCCAGGAGACCCTGGGCTGGGGCTGTGGACAAGGTATGTTTCAGCTGATCAAAGCAATTGCTGGCCTCTTTAGTCCAGTACAGTTCATCAGGTTCCTCTTTCCGTGTCATGGCAGTGAGAAGTTTGGACAATTACCAAACCCTGGGATACAGGCTCGGCAGAACCCAGCCATTCCCAAGAATACTCTCATCTGTCTCTTGGTACATTTATTTAATAGTATTTATATACCGCCTTATCATTCAATCAAAGCGGTTTCCACATGGCTTCTTTGGTAGCCCTAATAACTTCCAGCCCCTCCCCAGCCTTAAGGAGAGTCCTAAGGAGTACATGGCAGTCTTTCCAGTCTGCCTCATGGGTAAGGAAAATAGTTTCAAAAACCTTAATTACTCCTTCTGGATCATCCCTCCACTGGGGGGGGGGGGGGGTAGTTTTCCAGTTAAGGAGGTCTGCTATGGATAAGGGGACATAGACCTTGAGGTCAGTAACTTGCCCATCAGTACCCATAGTAGGGACAATCCTCGGGGTCATTAGGGTAGCAATATCTTGGGCATTGTTAGAATGTATTACAGCTTGAGTAATATTTGGCACATCTCGGACACTGGTGGCAATGCTTGCAAGTTTACAGACTGGTACAGGGAGATAAGAGCGTGTTCTTTGAGAAATGCTCTCTTCCTCTTCCAGGGGAACTGGAACTAAATGGGGTGGGGAAGAACTGTTTGCCTGCGATGAACTCTCTGCCTGTGTGAAGGGTGACTGGTTAACTGAATGTGGCCCCTGGGATGCTAAACTTACTGAATGGGGGGACTCTAATCTCTGAATGGGAGGGTCATCTGGAGGCTCCAGAACATCAGGGCAGTAGGGTTCAAATTATAAAGCAAAGGTTCAAGGGGATCATCTAAATTCTGATAAGGAGGAGGGGGCCCTTCATCTTTTCTTTTCACTACAGGACAAACACTTTTCTGGCAATTTTTCTCAAGACAGAGATTCATAGAATTTTCCAACAAATAATAATAATCAAGTTGATGTATCTTTTGGTCTGTTAGAATGCATCTAAGATTTGAAAGAACTGGGAGGTCAAAGGACCCACCCTTTGGCCATGGGAACTCCGTCCCAGCTGTATATGATGGCCAAGCTACCTGACAAAGTTTAGTTAGGACTGATTTGGACAGATTGGCCGTATCTGGCAAACGGTCTCAAGTTCTTAGAATGCATGCTAAAGGTTTTTTGATCCCGGGACCCTTAGACCTTGAATTTCCCATTTCCCACTTCCCACCAAGCCTCTAAGGGAGGTGTTTAAACCTAACACCAAGCCTGTAAATGAGGGAGGTGACCAATTCCCCACCAGTGATTAATGTTCCCTACCTGGAAACTTCTCAAGTGCCTTGCTGTCTCTTCACCAGTCTATCAATCTTCCCTGGACTTCCCACTTATCACCTTTCTCTCCCTTCAGGATCAGGAAGGTTTTCCCCAGTTACACTGACCTTAGTGAGTGCATGGTAAACGTTCCATCGATCCAGGAGGGGGAGAGATTTCCGATGGCTTAGATGGTCCCAATCTGGAGTGCCATTCTGTCATGGGATGGGCATCTAGGGGGTCCCGGTCCGGTCCAGATGATACCTGGTAAGGAGAGAACAAAAGAAAGCATGGCAAGAGAGAAAAATAAAATTTCCAGGCAGATACCTTTTTTGTTCACTACTATAGCAGGGCTGGCTCCTAGCAAGCTATCCGGGAGTCTAGCCCCAACACAGGATACAAGCTGGTTTTTATACAATCTTAGCATAGCAGTTTGTCACGTGGGTTAGAGCAGGATAGCATTTTGGAACAATTTTCTGGGCCCCTTGACTTCTCCTTTCTCTGGGTGGCATATCTAGATGGCATATCTGGAGAGTATCTAACTGCTAAGAGTCCCTGATTGGTCAGTTGAGGGATGGCTACCTTATCTCTCCTTGCAGTCTAGGGTATCTGTGATTAAGCTGTCTGAAGCCCTACTCCTTTGTGTGTGTCCATGAAAAGAAATCTCTAGCAAAAGCATCCCTCTACCTCCCCCCTCCCATTCCTTTGTCAGCTTGGTTGTAAAGAAAGAATTTTATCTGTTCTAGTCTGTCGGTGTTCTTGTGCTACTGCCCCTGTCTAAAGTTTAATGTCTGTTTGCCAGCTATTTCAGCATGCCATTTTATTTTTGCATGCTATCCCCTTTTTCTCATCTCAGGGGGACTGGCAGTGGCTGCTATTGGGGTTGGGGGGACTGGAAATGGGCTGATACAGGGGTTGGGAGTCTGACTAATACTGGCAATGGACTGATACTGTGAATGGGGGGCTGGAACTGGAAATGGGTTTATACTGGGGCTGGGGACTGGTCCTGAAAATGGGTTGATATTGGGGTTGGGGGACTGGAAATGGGCTAATATAGGAGCCATGGGGGCTGATTTATACTGGTAATGGGCTTATACTGGAAATGGGGGGGGGGGCTAGGATTGGAAATGGGCTGATACTGGGGCTGGGGGGACTTGAAATGGGCTGCTACAGGTTCTGGGGGGCTGACTAATACTGTTGATGGGCTGATACAGGGATTGGGGGCTGGGTCTAGAAATGAGCTAATATTGTGACTGGGGGGATTGGAAATCGGCTGATACAGGCAGGGCCATACCAAGGGCTATGTGAGCAGTGTGGCCTCACAGGGCGCAAGTACGGAAGGAGCGCCAATATCCTCACTGGGTTTCCAGGAAACCCACTGAAAACAAGTTCCTGCATGCAGCTGGGTGGGTGGTGGGGAGCACCAAGTTCTTCAGTCTCACAGGTTGGATTGGGGGGGGGGGGCTGGGGCGCTAATTGATACTGGTGATGGGCTGATACTGTTAATGGGGCTGAGACTGGAAATGGGCTGATACTGGGGCTGGGGGGCTGGTACTAGAAATAGACTGATAGTAGGGCTGGGGAACTGGTATTTGAAATGGGCTGATACTGAGGCTGGGGGGCTGGTACTAGAAATGGACTGATATTGGGGCTAAGGTGACTGGAAATGGGCTGATACTAGATCCGGGGAGATGGGACTGGAAAAGGGCTAGGACTAGAAGGGAGCTAATACTAGGGCTGGCGTCCTGGGATTGAAAGGGGCTAATGCTGACAAATGCTAGGGTCGGAGTAGGAAAAAGAGGGAGATGCTGGGGAAGTGAGAAGGGAGAGGAGGAAAGATATTTTGGGGAGTGGGGAAGAAACAAAGTCAATCAAGGGAAGGTTAAGAGGGAGGGGAATAAGAATTCATACTGGGGTAAGAAGGAGGAAAGACACGTTTAATGAATATTGAAGAAGGAAGTAAATGGGTGGGTGCTGGGAAAGTGAAGTAGGAGGGTGTACCAGGAACATAGGTTCTCCTAGGACAAGCAGGATGAAGTCATCCACACCAGGTGATGTGATCCAACGGCGCCGAAGACGGAAGTAGTCTCTCTCTCTCTAGCCCAGAAGGCTTTCCCTTCTGGGCATGATCCAACTGGCCCTACCCCTAGTCTCGCCCCTAGCCAGCCACTTTTACCTCTTCCGCCTTGCCAACAAGACGGATTTTTTCTCTCTCCACTATTCTGACCTACTATCAAGATGCCTGGAAAACAGCCGAAACCGGGTTTTAAAAAATGCCCCGGCTGTTCTAGGAAGATGAATTCCACTCAACTTCATGATCGATGCCTGCGGTGTCTCGGGGTCTCTCACAGGGTGGAGGATTGCTCACACTGCGCCCGCATGTCTCCAAGGGCAAGGAAATCAAGAAAGAATGCGCTCCGTGAACTGTTTCCTGAATCGTCTTCTCCTGTGCCTTCCGGAGCTCCTAACAGCATTTTGAACTCTGTCAGCACCTCTGCCTCATTGCAGCCCCCGACTGTGCTCCCTCTGCTGCTTGCGATGTCGCCGACATCTTCAGCGGTTCCGGGTGCGCCTTCCAGGGCCTCCTCCCGCAGCCGCTCTGCTCCGGGGCCTCCCTCCCCCTCCGGGGTTCTTCCCCTGGCCGGCTGGCACGCCAAAGCTATGAAGACTCCAGCCACACACGCGGCTCCCATGGTGGCGGCCATCTTGAGTGGCATCATCAGTCCTAGCTCCGCCCACTGTGACGCCATTGGCTGGTGCCGACAGAAGCATCATCATAGGAGGAGCAAGTCTCGGCGCAGACACGCCCACCACCGACGATCTCGCTCGGGGCGGAGGCACCGATCCCGCCCGCGCCGATGCTACAGGGGCCTGTCTCAGAGCAACTACAGCAGCTCAAGCAATTCAAGCAGCCCCCACAGAGACCGGAAGCAACACTGGTGAAGAGACTGGGATCGCCGCCGGCAACACAGTCCTTCCAGCCTTTCACCCTCCTGGGACAGCAGAGACAGCAGCGGACACGATCCCTACCATGCTTCTGTCAGCAGGTATGCCTCCCCATGTTGCCCTATGCAGGACTCCAATGCAGTTTCTCCCCCTAGACACCCTGGATCTCCGCAACCATTAGAGGCAACTGTCTCCCCCAGTCAACACGGACCTACTCAATGCCGGGAAGCCTCCAGCTCGGTCCCCAGACCCCCTGCTCCAGAAGTACCAACACAATTTCTATCACTCCTTTCGAACCTGTTTGAACAGTGGGTTCACCCCTCAAAGGACCTAGCTGCAGGAACTCCCCACCATGCACCTAGTGAGCCCCCCTCCACGGTCCCAGCCGAGGGCCCCCCTTGCCCCTGCGCTGGACTCCAAACCAGCTCGCAGCAACAAGAAGGACAACACAGAGTCCGTAGCTTCAAGGGAACCCTCCCCAACAGCAGATCAAGGGAACCACACACCTCCAGCGGACCCACTCAGCAACCCTGAGGACCTGACATACCCCAAGTTTCTCCGTAAGGTCGCGGTCGCACTGGGTCTTCCCAGCGCCTGCCCTACGGCCGATCAACATCCAGAAACTCAAGCCGCAAGGAAATTCTTGGAGGCTCCACGCCCCTCCGCGCATCTTCCAGTGCACCCTCTGCTAAAAGAAAACCTCCTCACCCTGTGGCAGAACCCCACCTCAGGGACACCGGTATCCCGGAAACTGGATGTGAAATACCAAGTTCAGCCCTCTCCAGGCTTTGACAAGACACAACTCCCTCACCACTCCATAGTCGTGGAGTCCGCCCTCAAACGATCTAAGTCCATGCAGACACAATCCAACTTTCCGCCTGGCAAGGAGCTAAGACTCCTCGATGACATCGGTAAAAAGACCTTCCAGGGATCAATGTTATGTGCCAGAGTTTCCGCCCATCAACTTCAGCAAGCCCTATACCAGGACACCCTGGTAGAGAAGCTCAAAGCGACCATTTCCTCCTCTAACCAGGAATTGCAGGCCGCCGCCTCAGCTACTCTTCTAGACCTACAGGAGTGTACGAACCATCAGGTGCGGGCAACCTTTTACTCCTTTGATGCGGCGGCCCGCACTGCGGCTACCTCCATCTCTGCCCGCCGCCTCGCCTGGCTCAAGGCTTCAGGCCTGCGAGAGGACACACATGATCGCATTGCCGATGCCTCCTGCACGGGAGACACCCTGTTCGGGGAGAAGGTCAATGACACCGTCAACGCACTGAAGGACCGCTGCACGACACTACAGACCCTTGCAGACGAAGGGCTGGAACGGCCTGCCCGCAAAAACTCTTACCAGCAGAATCCCTATTCGTTCTCATCATCCAAGCGCCAATACAGATCTTACCGAAAATGGCATCAGCCCCACTATAAACAACAGTCGCATTCCTCTCACGCTTCCTACAAGCAAAAGCCCCGCCAACGTGAAAGGAAACAGCAAAAGGCATCTCAGCCTGCACCAGGGAGGACCAATCAGGCATTTTGACAGGAGGACTGGGGCCAGCCTCCCTATGGGGGGTCACTTGGCCATGTTCCTGCCCAATTGGAAGTCCATTACTACAGACAAATGGGTCCTGGCTATCATTGCCAATGGGTACTGGATAAAGTTCCTTTCTCCACCTGTAAAACGGGCGATCCCAAGCTGCAAACAATCTTCCTCCGCTTTGGACACGGAGATTCTTTCCCTCCTGGCTGCCAATGCCATAGAGCCCGTACCGGAGGCAGAAATCAACACTGGCTTCTACTCCAGGTACTTTCTAATCCCCAAGAAATCGGGCGGCATGCGACCCAACCTCGACCTCCGCAAGCTCAACTTATTCATCGCCAAGGAAAAATTCAGGATGCACTCCATCTGAACCATCCTGCCCCTCCAACCCAAGGAGTGGCTCACTTCCTTGGATCCCCTGGACGCTTATATGCACGTCCCCATACACAAGCATCACAGACAGTACCTACGCTTCCTGGCTGCCGGGAAACACTTCCAGTACAAAGTACTCCCGTTCGGCCTGTCTCCCGCACCACGGGTATTCACCAAGTGTGTGGCGGTGGCAGCCGCACATCTCCGCAAACAAGGGATCTGCGTTTTCCCCTATCTGGATGACTGGCTTATTTCTGCCCCCTCCTCGAGGGAGGCCAAGTGTGCAACTCAGAGGACCATCTCCCTGCTGTCGTCCCTGGGGTTTCTGGTGAATTACCCAAAGTCGCACCTTCATCCCTCACAGCGGCTGGAGTTCATAGGAGCATTGATAGACACTGTCTGCTCAAAGGCCTTCCTTCCACTACCGAGAGTGAACACCATCAAAGACCTAGCACATATTGTGCGCTGGGAACAGTCCCCTACTGCAGGAGTACTCCTTCGCCTCCTGGGATACATGGCGTCAGCCACACAGATGGTACCTCTAGCGAAGCTCCACATTCGCTGCATCCAATGGCACCTACGGGCACGCTGGTCCCAACACTCTCAGTCCCTGGAGACCGCCATTCCTATGCACAGAACAGTGATCTCATCCCTCCTTTGGTGGACCGATGAAAAGAACCTATCATGCGGGAGGCCCCTCTCCCAGCCAACGCACCAACTGACCATCACCACCGATGCTTCACCAGTTGGCTGGGGAGCACACTGCCTTCACCTCCGGATGCAGGGAGCCTGGTCGTCGCAAGAGCGGCAGTGCCACATAAACCTCCTCGAGCTCAGGTCAATGAGGCGTGCGCTGGAGGCCTTCCAGAGCATAATCACCGGCAAAACAGTCCTGCTGCAAACGGACAATCAGGTGGCCATGTTCTACATCAGGAACCAAGGTGAGACCAGATCACGACCTCTTTGCAGAGCAGCCATTCGGATCTGGGACTTCGCGACGTTGCATCACTGCACCCTACAGGCCTCCTACCTCCCCGGTCTACAGAACGAGCTGGCCGACAAACTGAGCCGGCAGCTCAATCCCCACAAGTGGGCCCTCAAGCCTCAGGTGGCCCACTCCCTCTTCCAGGACTGGGGCCCCCCGACAAGCGACCTCTTCACCACCAAGGAGAACACAAAATTCAGAACCTTTTGCTCGAAACGCCCCTCTGCTCGGAGTCATGCAGCGGATGCATTCGACATATCATGGGGGGAGTGGTCTCTAGTGTACGCCTCCCCCCCATCCCTCTAATCTCCAGGACAATCCAGCGAATCATCTCAGACAGAGCGCAAGCCATCCTGATCGCCCCTTACTGGCCTCGCCAAGGATGGTTCCCGCTCCTCCACTGGCTAGCAGTGTGCCCCCCGATCCGGCTCCCCCTGGTGCTGGACCTGCTCTCCCAGGACAATGGGAACACCCTCCACCCCAGCCTTCGGACCCTGGCTTTAACAGCCTGGAAGCTGAGCGGATAGCACTGTCCTCCTTCCACCTCCTACATGAGGTCGAACAGGTGGTCCTGGCAGCTTGCCGACCATCAACCAGAAAATCTTACAGCCTCAAGTGGCAACGCTTCGCCTCCTGGTGCTCCTCTCAGGACCTGGACCCCTTCTTTTGTCCTATTCCGGCTCTCCTGCAGTACCTGACCTCCCTGTCCCAGAAAGGTCTGCAGCCGCAATCCATCCGGGTCCACCTGGCGGCCATTGAGGCTTTTCACGAATGCCCAAGGGATGGCTCCATCGCGCAGCTCCCCATTGTCGCCCATTTTATGAAGGGCCTAACCAACCTTCACCCTCCTATAAGAAAGCTGGTACCACACTGGGACCTCAATGCGGTGCTCAACCAGCTTACCTTACCTCCCTTTGTGCCCATGCAATCGGTGGACAAGCTCATCTCCTGGAAGACATTATTCCTGGTGGCCATCACCTTGGCCCGGCGGATCAGTGAGCTACAAGCGCTGGTGGCACACCCACCATACACTCAGCTCACTGAAGATCGCACTACCCTCAGGACGCATCCTAGATTTGTCCCAAAGGTAGCCTCTGCCTTCTACATCAACCAGACAATCGAGCTCCCCATCTTCCATCCGGAGCCCCATACATCTCCCGAGGAAGAACGGCTGCACAAGCTTGACTGCGTCCAGGCCTTGCGCTTCTACCTTCTCCGGACTGCTATGCAACGGCAGAGCACGCAACTCTTCATGTCCTACGACCAGAACAAACCAGGCCGCCCGGTTACTAAGTGCACCTTTCCCTCTGGATTTCTGCATGCATCTCCTTCTGCCTGAACCAGGCCAGCACCGGGCCCTCTCCACCAGCGAACGCCCATCAGCTGAGGGCGCTCGCAACTTCAATCGCCAACCTACGAGCCGTACCGGTGACAGACATTTGTAAAATTGCCACCTAGTCCTCCATCCAGACTTTCCAAAAGCACTACTGCCTTGACCCACAGACAGGCTCTTTCAGGCGGACAGTCCTGACGGCCGCCAGCACACCGTCAGAGCCATGAACGGGATACTAGATGCACCTTAATTGGCTGATCGCATCCGAAGCTTGCATGGTGGCACATGCATTGATTAATTTGCACATGTTAGTGTATAACGTTGACGATTGCACATGTTACTGTTGGATTGCATGTGTTTTGCACATGTTCAGTTGTTTGCCTGTTCTGCACATGTTCCATGATTGCACATGTTCACCATTGTGCTACAAGTTGCCCGGTCGGCTATCCAATGGAAATAAAATAAAGCCTTGCTTAACCCACTCGACGTGATCTGTCCTGTACCGTCCTGACAGGGCCCCTTCCACCTCAACCTGCATAGCTAGGGAGGCACCTGGTGTGGATGACTTTATCCTGCTTGTCCTAGGAGAAATCGAGGTTACTTACCTGTAACGGGAGTTCTCCGTGGACAGCAGGATAAGTCATCCACACTTTCCCACCCGCCTCCCCTGCAAGGGACCCTGCTCAGGTCCTGGTCCTTTCGCCCCTAGCATCTGGCTCAGCTCGGAACACAGTGGCTGGCTAGGGGCGGGACTAGGGATAGGGCCAGTTGGATCATGCCCAGAAGGGAAAGCCTTCTGGGCTAGAGAGAGAGAGACTACTTCCGTCTTCGGTGCCGTCGGATGACATCACCTGGTGTGGATGACTTATCCTGCTGTCCACGGAGAACTCCCATTACAGGTAAGTAACCTCGATATGTGGGAAAGCAGGGATTCTGACAGGTGGAGACTCTATGTGTGAGAAAACAGAAGAAAGACTCTAAGATAGGCTGGGTATTGGGATTTTGGGTGGGGACTCGGAGCTTGGGTGGGATTGTGAGTAGGAACTTGGCGTTGCTTGAGGGGATAGTGGGGACTAAGAAATTGACCAGAGATTAAGAGGACAGTGGAGACAAGGTGACAAGTAGTCTAATGGGTAGAGCACTGGCTTAGGAACCAAGTGTCCTCTAGCATTCCTTGTGGACTTGGGCAAGTCACTTAACCCTCCATTGTCTCAGAAGAATCCAAGTTATCAATGTCCCTCTTTAATGTACATTACCAAGTTTAAGCTACAATGTAAACCGCTTTGACCAAAATGATAAAGCAGTATAAAAAAACTGTTAAGTAAATTTGGTGAGCATTATGAGTAGGGCTGTGAGACCAAGTGCAGAAATATGTTGGGGATGGGGGGAGATTTGAAGGACCTGGAAGGTTTGGGGAGAGGCTGGTGGCAGTTGGAAAGGACAGAGTGCTATGGAGTGGATGAGAGCCACAGGAAGGGACAGGTCTTCCTTGAAGCATGTGAAAGAGGGTAGAGATGGAAGAAGTGAAAGCGGAAATGGAAGTCTGGATGGGATAAGACATAAGAAAGGGCCTGGAGGTGGAGAGATGATAAGTGTTAGGGAATGAGCTGGGGCTAGTAAAGGGATGAGAAGCAGAAGGTGGTAAATGAGACCGGGGAGGAGATGAGTGGGGGTAGGATGCTAGCAAAGGAATGAGACAGATGTGGAATGGAATGGAAAGATTAGGGAAGTAAGATTAGGAAATGGAAAGCTGGTAAGTAGGTAAACAGTGAAAAGAGAAAGACTGAAGATTGTAGGAAGGAGAAAGAGGAATGGAATGAAGCTATAGTTAGGTAAAAGACAAATGACAGAAACAGAAGGATCAATATCAGAGAGAGATGTAGCGAAGGAAAGGATGAAGAAGACAGGAAGTGTGAAGAAACAGAAAATGAAAATAGGATCTTAGAAAAGGACTTAGAAGAAAACTATCAAGAGGAAGTAGAAAAGAGAGACTGGGACCAACCCAAATGGGAAAAAAAAGATGACCAGACGAGAAAGGTACAAAAGAGCATCAATTTTCAGAGAATAAAATATGTCAGATTTGAAAATGTGCATTTTGTGTAGTTTGTTACAGAAGGAAATGCATTTCTGTTTCTCTTTATTTCACATTTCAGTTTGGTGTCTGATTTTGAGGTTTTGTATTTCAATTTTTGTCTTTTGTAGTTTCTTAATCTTTAATTGGTGTGGTCTCTGTTTTCCATAAGACAGATAGGAAGAAAATTGATGCTTTTGAATTATGGTGCTGGCGGCGAATACTGTGTATACCATGGACTGCCCGAAGAACAAACCAGTCGGTACTAGAGGAGATCAAACCTAAGCTTTCTTTAGAAGCTCAGATGACAAGACTTTGACTTTCATACTTTGGACACATCATGCGAAGAGAGAGATCATTAGAGAAAGACATTATGCTTGGCAAGATAGAAGGTCAACGCAAAAGAGGAAGGCCAGCAATGAGATGGATCGATACAATAACAGCAGCTACAGGTACCAGTCTGTCAACAATGAGCCGCCTGACTGAAGACCGAACACAATTTAGGATAGCTATCCAGAGGGTCGCCATGAGTCGACTCCGACTCGACGGCACTTAACAACAACAACAACTGTTTTCCATGTGCAGCAAAGATAAGGGATTCTGTTAACATATAGGTTCTTTCTAGGAATCTGCAGTAGTTCAGCTTGTTCTCTTTTCCAACTGGGGGTTACTGGTTTTCAAGAATACTTGCAGTGCTGATTTTCCATAGGTAGGGTTGGTGCAATTTGAGTTCTTGATGCTGATATCGAGTGTCCATTTGCAGGATTTTGTGTTTTGATGCTCAGAGCCCTATGTTCGAAGCCCTAGGCCGGTGATACACATGTAAAAGACAGCCTTACCCAGGTAAAACCGCCGTAACTATGTAAACCAGATTTTCAACAAGGCGGTGAATCGGAGAAGCCAAACTACTCACACAGTGCCAAGCGCCGAGGCTCGGGGACAGAACAGGGGCATGTCATCCTGAAATCCACATAAAGTGGATTTCCGAAAGTCATGTGCGCTGACATTAGTAGTCACTAACCACATAAGCCTACGCAATGTTTCCTGGCACATATGACTGCCTAAGGTGTGCGACAAACTTGTGTAATAATATTACAGTGCATTGTATAGTGAGGAGAACGTGTTTAGGCCTGTACCCAAACCGTGCAGAAGTAAATCATTGCTGAGAAGCCATATGGGCCATGCACAGGGTGTTCCAGAAGTGGAGACCTGCCTGTGGTGCCCGGCCACAGCAGAGGATGCAGCAGGCAGTGCGGATCCATCAGCAGGCAGTAGCTCAGCACCCAAGATGCAGGTATCGTGCTCCACATGTACATAGGCCCAGAGTGAGCCACCTGCAATTGAAGGAGGAGGAGGTCTACCACAGATACAGACTGGATGAGGCAACGATAACAGAGTTGTGCAGCATGCTCAGTGTGGATCTGGAGCCCTCCACTGCCAGAAGCCAGGCTCTGCCAGTGGCTATGATGGTGACCACTGCTCTGGGATATCTGACAACTGGCAGCTTCCAGCATGTGATTGGGGCAGCTGTTGGAGTCACACAATCTACTGCTAGCCACTGCTTAAATGCTTTCACCAGGGCCCTGCTGTGGAGGATGTGCCACCTCATAGCCTTCCCCCACATGGCAGATGCGGCATGAGACCATGCAGGCATTCTACAATGTGGCTGGATTCCCATCGGTGCTTTGACTGCACCCACATTGCACTGCAGACACCATGGCTGGAGCAGAGTGCATACCAAAACAGGCATAATTACACATCAATGAATATGCAGGTTGTTGTGGATGTCAACATGCCCTTCACCATGTGTGCGCCCACTACCTGGGGTCCTGCCACGATGCATTTGTCCTTGCCCAGTCCAGCCTGGGACAGGCAGCAGCTGGGGGTCAGCTCACTGATGTGTGGCTGGTAGGTGAGTGCGTACATATGTGAGCCCTAAGACATGCCCAGATCAAACAGTTGCTGTAGTAAGATGCTATGTGCAATGCAAACATGTGGGGATATATGTGCTATGTGTGTATTGCAACTCATGATGACCACTGCGTGCACTTGCGCTGCTGTTCCGCAGATCCATGGGTATAGCAGGCCATGTTACACATCATGGAGACAAACAGGGGAAGCCCTATGGCCAAGAGCAGACAGCACGCACCAACATGTGGCATGAGAAAGAGCATGGGCTGGTGCTATGTAGTGCAGCCACATAGTAGCAGCTTGTTTAGGGCACATCCATGTTTGTCTCCATCCCAGCCAGCAAACCATCCCAACCACATCTCCGTGCCATGCCCCTGCTCCCTCCTCCCTTTCCAGAAGGCCAGCCCTTGTCACTGTCCTCTATTGCCCTGCTCCACATGCCTGACTGCCACACAAGCTATATGTTGGTGTCCTATCAATGCCACAGTGTCTCTGATTGTTTCATATTGCGCCCCTCCCTGCTAGCAGATGATGTGCTGTATGTTGTCCATAACAGCCCATAGACCTTAACCAACACATGTGCCATGCTTATATGCACAACTGACATTGCCCCTACAGATGACCGTGGATATCCCCTGAGGACATGGTTGCTGACCCAGTGTGCCACACCATGAGCCAGCAGGAGGAGCGGTACAATGCTGCCCATCAGCAGAGCTGGGCAGTTGTGGAACAAGCATTAGGGGTGCTGAAGAGCTGTTTCCAGTACCTCAACAGAAGTGGCAGGGAACACCTCTACAGCCTATTTGCATCGTGCTGCATACTCCACAACCTTGCATGGTTATGGGGATTGCCGGACCCAGAGCCCACAGTTGTGGAGGAGTGGGAGGCCATGGAGGAAGCAGATGGTGATGGCGCAGAAGCTGGGAGACAGCAGCAGGCCTGGGCACTGGCCCACCATGTGCGGCTGATACGAGACAGTTTCTGAGTTGACTGCCTCACACCTTCACCTAGATAGGATACATACATTCACCAATAAAGTGCCTGAAATGACGCAACATGTGCAGAGTGTTTATTTCCCCCCACATGTGTCCCCTGTCCCTGGGATTGCCACAGGCCATGGGCACTTGCTGACACATGCCCAGTGGCACAGTGGAGCAATGTCTGATGACATGCTGGCAGCGTCATCACCTTCCCCAGCAAGGCAGGCCTCTGCACATGGTTCAGGGTTACCAGGTGGCTGTGTTGGTGTGCTGGCAATTCCAGCACCCAGCTCCTGGGCCCGTATGAGGCCCACCAACTTGTGCAGGGAACCAGCAATCATTGCCTGGAATGCTGCCATCTCCCTCATCAGATGCAGGGGTCCCTCCAAATGGTGCTCTACTTTCAGTCAGTGTTCCTGTCACTCCTCAAACTCTGCCTCCCTCACTTGTGCTACTGCCTGTAGGTCCTGTTGGATACTGTGCAGCTCAGACTGTATGTCCTCAGTGTAGGCCAGTAGGCCTGCACCCTCCTGCAGTAGCTACTGGACCACATCAGTGCCCCTTGCATACAAAGGGTCATCAAGGATGGTGAACTGTAGCTCAGCCAGTGTGCATCATCTGTCTCTGTCTCCCAGCACTGGCAGATACACTAGCCTGCTCCACTGCCCTGGGAGCCACATTGGCCTGCTACTCTGCCCTGGATGTTGCACCAGACCTCTCCTCTATTCTGGGAGCCACACCGGACTACTCCTCTGCCCTGGCAGGCACACCGGTCCCTGTGGCTGTGCTGCATTCTGGCTGTACACTGGTATCATCAGCGGTGGCTGGTGAGGCTCCCTCCGATGCATCTGTTCTAGGCTATGAGGGTTGGGTCCCTGCCAGGTCTGTGGGAGATCAAAGGTGGCAGAGGATGGTGCCATGGGTTGCTAAGTCGGCCTATGGGTTGTCACCAAGATCAAATGGAACAGGCAGGGGGATCTCCAGTCAGCACTGTCCCCAACCCCCACATCACCCAAGGACCAACAGATGACAGGCAGGACCTGGGTGGATGGAACCATGGTGTGGACACAGACATGGCTGTCAAGGTGCCACTCAGACAATGGGGCAACCCCTTTTCATCCTCCTATGTGCCTGGGTGGAGGTATTGAAGCCCGCAACTACTGAGATGGAGATCTCTTCCACAAACTGCAGCACCTGTTCCTCCAGAGGGATGAGTCTGCGCTGGTGCGCAGGTGGTAGTTTGCTGCCTACTGTACCATCAACTGCTTTTTCTTAATATTCTCCACATCCCTGTTGTGATGGGGGATGGCATTGACTCTCCTGACAATGTCACACCATGCTGTCAGCTGTGAGCTGGCATTCTCTGCTGAAAAGAGGGCACCATGCTCCTTAAGTATGAGCCCTAGGGCCATAGAGGTCTCAGAGAGTGTAAAGTTTGCCTTCCGAGTTCGCTTTGGTCCTTTATGCGCTGTGACTACCATTGTGCTGCTCAGATGCTATGGTGGCATTAGGCTACCCACATAGGCCCTTTAACACATATGTGGATACAATGCAGAGCCACACCATGCCTCGTCCAAATGCATATCCGGTACCCGCGTAGGTTCCTGAGTGCCGCCAGGATGAAAATCTGCGTGACAGCTATCTGCCAGAGGATTTCATAACCGCACATCACGGTGAGAAGGCATATGCGTGCATGGATGCCCAGGCAGTAATACCCACGTAGGACAGATACCACAGTATGCAAGCATGGCTGCTGCGGCGTGAGGACCGGTGCATGGTATTGCATTGTGTGTCCTGTCAGGGCAGGTGGCATTTTGCATATGTAGCACCACTGTGCCACAGCTATGCTGAATGGTGATAGCACATCCACCTTGCACCGGTACAGTGGTGGCGCCACCACCTATTCTGCATGGGTCTGGCATAGCGGCACTACCCATGCCAGGTGGTAGCTACAGCCACTCTGCGCGGGTATGGCACAAGGGCGCTACTCATGCAGAGCTAAGACCACCGCCATTCTGCACATGTAGTGCCTCTGTGCCATACCCGCATGCATGGACATGACCCACAGGGCACACACTCCCATGCCCATAACCCCCGGACCCCATCCCACAGTCCCCTGCACCACTCACACAGACACACAGCCCTGCCCCCACAAAACTGACAATACATTGTGATTGTAAACTGGGAACATTTTATTGCAAACCCTGTAACATGTATAACACTGGCATCATCTGCAGTAAACAACAACACAGATCCCCACATCAATGGGCACATTGAGCACCCATGTCTGTGGCCACACTGTCCACCCCATTACAGCCCAAAGCAGGGCAATCCCTGCTTTTGGGATAGCCTATGGTACAGGGGGGCCCTATCTGTGCCCTGTCAATGCAGCAGTGAGGGTATCCATGTGCACACTGATTGCCTGTGCTGCTGACTGCACATCCTTCCTGAGGAGCTGCACATCCACCACCAGGGTGGCCAGACCCCCTCACCATATGGTTGAGTGGGTGGTGACACAGAGGGGCCTGGTGTTGCATGCCATGCCATGCCTTTGGTTGCTGGGGTGGATGTGAGGGCCATGGCTGCAGAACAGGGCCAACAAATCTGCAGCATGTGTGCATGATCCATGCCAAGTCCTGCGGTGGGCTTATGGCACCCTGAGATGGACATGGGCAGGCATGGCTTTGGGGTGCGGGGCACAGACAGGGGGTGCTTCTCTACTGGCCTCCCTTCTGGGTGCCTGATGGCTGTGCACTGCACTGCCATGCCATACCTGGAACACTTGGAGGATGGTGACTGCATCCCCCCTATAACCCCCTCAGGGCCCGCCTCTGCCTCAGATGTAGGGAACAGCTCTGGTCCCACTGCCACCTCCTCCTCCTCAGACTCCATTGCCTGCTCCTGACCTTCTGAGCCCTC
Organism: Ichthyophis bannanicus; assembly: GCA_033557465.1. Lineage (NCBI taxonomy): Eukaryota > Metazoa > Chordata > Amphibia > Gymnophiona > Ichthyophiidae > Ichthyophis > Ichthyophis bannanicus. The sequence continues at coordinate 743,388,596 of CM066035.1, read as the reverse complement.
TTCCTCCTCGGAATCCTCTGCCTGCCCTGACCCACTGAGCTCTTCTCTTACTTGGACTCCCCATCCTGCTGCTGCACCATAGGCTCCTCAATGTCCTTCCCCTCTGTGGTGCTGTCTTCTGTCACAGTGCCTCTGGATGTACTGGACCCATCCTCCCCATCACTGCTGGATGTGCTGCTTAGAGATGCACCGCAGGACAGCTGCACTGGCACTGGACCGCTGCTCCAGGTTGGTGCCCATGGTGGGCCGCCATTGTCTGGGATCTCCCTGGAACCGGCTGTGGGGGAAGAGAGGGGGGGGGGGTTAACTGTCCACTCTGGCATGGCCATGAGGTGGCAGCAACCAAAACACAAAACGTAGGCAGAATACAAACTTTATTGGTCCTTATATAATTGAAAAAGGGGGGCCAAACCCAACACAGGCCGTGTTTCGTGGGTACTTCGTCAGGGGTGAGGCACACCACAAACTACAAAACAAAAGAATAATAATAAATATAATAATAAGAACAAATTAAAAATAATATGACATACCAGTAATCATAAATACACAATTAATACATACCAATTATAAAACAATAAATAAATGAATAAATAAGAGAGTAAAAAGAGTGAACATGAATGAACCAATCATAAATGAAATGCATGATAAAATAATGTATTACACCACATAAAAAGTCATATTATGTTACTGAATAAATAAATAAATAACTAATAAAATATATAATAAAATCAATCCTCATAAACAACATAATACCAATATATGTAAATAAATGAACAACATCATAAATGCATAAAAACAATAAAAGCATCAGGAAAACATGTACATAAATATTAAAACAAAGCTACCATAAGAACTTATAAATGGAGAAATCCAGAGGGGATGTAAACCATGTATCACTCAACTATGGAGGACAAATTGCATATAACCTATAAGCAGAGAAACAGGAGCGAGGAGAGCAGAAGGAGAATCATGTGAAAAGGCAAATTACCTTGGACCAGAAGAGACCACAGCACAGGACAATCGATCTGCTGTGGGGTACTAAATAAACAGTATGCTGTAAAATGATAAAACAAGTAAAAACAAATAAATAATTGAATAAAAGAAATAAGTATCGTTTGTTGACCAGACTAGCCATAAAAAATCTATTAAAAAGGGGGGCCAAATTGAAGCAAAACCAATTGTTGAAATTGAAAAGATTAAAAGAAGTGTATACCGTGATAGCCTGATTAGGCAGCTTTCACACCGTGTACCGGAGGCACCAGCGGAAAAGAATATCAGTCCAATCGCGTCTGTAAATCTACCAAGTAAAAAATAAATAATAAACCGCTGAAAGAAGGCCATGGCAGTAAGGAACAAATTATATATAACTATAATCCAAGAAAAAAAATAGGGGATCCCATACCTTTCTCTAACAATCAGACCACCACGTTCAGGACCGTAGCGGCTTTCTTGTATCAGTGTGTAAAGACGCCGGCGCATGCGCCCTTAAAATAGTATACAAAACCGTGGGAAAATGGGGAAGGAAAAAGAAAAATCACAAATAAGTATGAAATAAAAATAAAAATCTTGTAAGACACTTCAACCTGGCATATAGTTACGTGGAGACAAGCCCATCCAAATAAAGACAAACTTATATGATTTAAAAGAGCATTGCACATAGGAAGGAAGTAGATGATGGAGCTCATGGACCAGCCAAATCTGCGTGCAGCCCATGTGGCAGCAGCTAAAGTGGACAAACATATCGGGGGCAGCTGTACCGATGTACAGGGTGATGGTAATGTACAGTGCAACAATGACAGTGTGTGGCAGAGGAATGGGGATACGTGTCCACCAGAGGAGGTAGAGGTGGCAGGATAAGTGCAATGACAGGAGGGCAGAGGAGAGCAGTGCCATGCAGAGCAGACACAGGAGAGGCAAGCATGAAGAGCTGCAATGCAGAAAAGTGTGCCAGTGCAGGACATGGGGTAGCAGCCTGCACATTAGGGAAGGCGCCACACAGCTGGCACACACACATAGATGGACAGAAGGATGGATGGCAACAGTGATGAGATTATAATGTGGCGGCAGCACAGATCTGCACAGATATGACTGTTACACGAATGAAACGTAGTTGTGTAGGACAGCCATAAAAAAAGGGGAACAGAGAAGACTTGAACCCATGACTTCTGCTATTGAAGTCATTGCATTAGCCATTGTGCTACATCACTATGGGAGTTATCATGCCAGCTACAGAAAGAGTGCATGTCACCATAAGACTGTCTGCTGTGGCTACCAGGATAGGATAGAACCAACAGTACCCATAATGCAATTCACATTCAGAATAGCAGTCTACATCTGCTCACCAGATGGGGTATGCACCTCTACAGCACGTCAGCTTGGTAGGGGGGAATGACCGTGCGTTTTACTGGCACAGAGTACCCACAGGCCATGCCAATGTGCGTGTTTTGTGCTCACCCTGAGGGTGAGGTGGAGTGGCCAGCACCAGGTCCGCAGTACGCGGGTTGGTTGATGTGGGCTGTGCTTCAGGTCTGTGATAAGGAAGCTTATCATAGTTCAGGAAGGAGCTATAATAGAGGTGAATTGGCTCTGAATAAGCAACCTGTCTTTTCTGGTAGAAATAATAAAACAGAATGTTCTCATAAAAGACTACCAGTCCCAGAATGCACCAGGTTTCCAACAGCCACTAGAAGAGCTGAAGTGGGAAAACGTGTGTTCAATCAGGAGAACTATGAGGTAATCCCCAAGCACTCATCTCCAAGGGCAGGGCTTGATTCAGCACAGCTGCACTGTGCTAGGGTGGAGCAGCCCTCTAAACAGGTTAAAAGTAAAGCTTATTCTACACAGCAGAATCATCATCATCATCTTCATGATCATCATCAGCAGGAGCAGAGGCAGCAGAAGCCAGAGCCCACGGACAGAGAGAGCAAGAAGCACTTTGGAAGAAAGAAGAGAGAAGCATCTTGGAGGTCTAAAGGAGTCCATAGCAGTACGTGTACTGGGAGGCATTCCAGAGGCAAGCATACTCCATTGGACTGGAGGAAACCAGAGGAGTGGGGTTACAGAGCCAGAAATCCCCGGACGGGACCTGTGAGGGAGACGGCTGCATTTGGAAGGGGCCCTAAGACCAGTGCAAGAAGGTATGTGAAGAGAGACCCAGTGTCCAGGGATCTTGATTGGAAGGCTGGACATAAAAACTGGACTACATACTGGCCAGGATATTTAGAGAGGAACCCTAACAGCAATGGAAGCTCAGGTATGAACACTGATCTATGCCCTAGCTATTCACTTGGAAAACAGCAGGGAAACAAGTATTGTTCTGAGGATGCTCCATTAAGAAATTCCTCTGTGCCAATCCATGATATTGATTCTATGATAGTTGAAGAAGAAGGAAATATTGTGAATGAACAGTGTGAATACATGGATTGCTCTCTGTCTAAACTTCTGTGGTAATATACTTTTACAAAATACAACAACCATCACAAAGAAATATAAACTTGTTCTTTGATCTACTCAGAAAAGCTTTTGAGCAGGATTTGAGCCACATATAGAAAATAAACCAGCCAAGAGGTTTGCAGCTGGTTAATTGATAGCAATTGAGCCTTGCCTAATTGCCTGTGAGCTCTGAAGAGACACTTCTGGGTGTGTGTGAAAATACCAGAAGTTAGCCTTGAAAAAGAACAGTTTTTTTCATTACTTTGTGGGTTTTGTTTGTTTTTGAAGCACTGCTAAAAAGATATTAGCAGGAGCCTACAGAAAAGACCTTTCTGTTCCCATCAAGGTCTTTATGATTTGATTTGATTGCTTAAGAAGTTTAGTTGTTGTTTATTCCTGATTTTGATTTTCTAAGTATAATACTGAAAGCAAGTATCCTTTTCTGTGCTACCAAGCAAATCTGTGTTGGGAGAAATAACCCCATAAATAAAATATCTTTTCTTGGCTTTACACTCGTGCAAGCACAACTAATTTATTGTGAACGGCTGATTCTGGTATGAATGGACTACATTTCCCACAATCCTTTGCAAGTCATATTAATATTTGCCTTTGCCAAGACTGTGGACATTCTCACCCAGCGCCCCCGTTTACAGGTCTCCATCAGTGCCAGTGTGTGACAGTTATTTTTTGCAGACATCTTTAGGAGGTCTGTGTCCATTTGTAACTGCCAGTCATGTCTGGCCCTTGTGGACCATGATGCACACAACATAGTGCATATCCACTGTGCTTGCTATGGTCACCTGTTTAGGGAGCAGGGGTGTGTCAGGGCTCACATGGTGACAATGTACTTAGCAAACCGCCCTCTCTGGGTCAGGGTGGGGGACATGACCTGCCCCCAACAGACCCGTACTCTCACCCTTTGCAAGGGGGGCAGTGGAGGTACATGAGGACAGGCTGTGGGACCAGCAACCCCAGTCCTGGTGACAAACAGACAGCTCCTGAGGCTATGCACTTGGGACAGGGCCACTGGCAGATAGGTAGTGGGCCCAATCATCTCAGCTGCACCCCACTACAATCTAACATTCACCAGCAGAGGGCAGTGTGCACCTGCTGCACCCTGAAAGGTGGTGCAGCCATACAGATGCTAACTAGACAGTCTGCTAGCTAGTACATAGTGCATGTTCCTGGAGGAACTGTGTGCACCCAAAACTGGGATGTCAGCACACACACCACGCAGGTATATCAGTGATTGGGCCCCAGAAAAGAGAATCCATAAATATCTCTTAAGAGAAATACTGTATAGCACTATGGGGGAACCTAGCCATGCCGTGGTCACTGCTCAGTCAGGGTGAGAGCGACCTCCCAGCATGACATGCTGTGGCCACCCTGTCCATGCAGGTGGTGGTTGGGCACTACAATGTCCCAGCCATTGCCCTATACCCTGTGCAAATGCATCCTGCCCATGCCACCCTGTCCGGGCCATACCCACAGTACCTTGCTCCTCATTATGCACATTGGCAGGCTAACACTGGAAATACTGCAAGCAATGTGGGCTCAGTAAGGTGTAGGCAGCCACAACACACTGGATAGACAGACACACACTCCCACACCTATGCCAGCATTGTGCAAATATAGAGGTTTGTGGCAGCCCTGGCCGCCATACCAGTCCTGGGTACAGTGCGGGCATTGCTATGGTACTCAATACTGTTAGGGTCACTCCCCGGGGTGGTAAACACTGTCAGAATCAATAACTGAAACACACTCCACAGATATCAGAAAGGTTGCTATGATGAATCTCTATCAACAAATTGTGTTTAACTTAGGATTTGTTAGCTGACATTAATCATAGCAACCTTTGGAACGTGTTCCCAAGTTTAGGACAGCATTGCTAAGGTATGCAGATGCTGGTATTGAGAGATGCTGCTCCGCGCAGGGCCCAACAGCCTGACTCTCCATGAGGCTTTGGATAGTGGATCCTGTGGGTGTGGGTGTTTATGCCCCTGTTGGCCGCTGCTCTAGGGCAGAGGTTCCCAACTCCGGTCCTGGTGGGCCAAACACGGTTCAGGTTTTCATGCTGTCCCTAATGAATATGCATGAGATACATTTGCATACAATGGGGGCGGTGCATACAAATGCAGCACAGGCATATTTATTAGGGACAGCATGAAACCTGAAAGGTGTTTGGCCCTCCAGGACTGCAGTTGGGAAACTCTTCTCTAGGGATTGCACATGTTTATGGTGTCTGTGCTCTGTAGGATAAAATATAGGTGTTTCAGGCATGTTTATTTTATCTGCAATAAAGGTTCCATCTTTATTACCATGGTTTAGTACTGGATAAAATATTGGGACAGGGTTGGCAGGAGCCACAGCTGGGACTTGAACTTGTGACCTTCTGCTCCTGAACACACTGGCTGTGTGTACTGCACCATACTGTTGCCACAGGGACAGGTCATTCCTGCTGGGATACCATGACTGTTCGTCAGACAGACCCTGTCTGTTGCAGTGCATGGCACCCACCTAAACGGGGCTTGGCTGTGGTCTGCTGTGGGCAGATGCCACTGCCCCCTCCGCCACCAGCACCCCTCCACCACCATGCTGCCATGCCATTATGCCGGTGGTGCTGATGGTGCGCAGTCCCAGGCCATCCAGTGTGCTGGTAGGCAGCTGCCTATGGTGTGGGTTCTCGGGTAGGGGTGCTCACATGGACATGCGCGCTTCCCCCCGGCACCGCCTGCCAATGTTATGGGGGTACCTGCTGGATAATATCATCTATGACACTGTGAGACACACACTTGTGCCCATGTTGGACCCTCGTCATTTGCTGTCTTGCTGCTTTACAGTTTCGGCATTCCTATGTGCCACCTAGGCATTTGCCTAGTCCGCACTGTGCCCCAGCTGGACCACAGCATGTGCCGCCTGCAGCCCTCTGTATCCCATTTACAGCATCAGTACAGTTGCCCTTTCCTACATGCACACTCTGCTGTTGCTGCACATGTTTACAGTAACATCACTCTTCAAAACAGCAACGTCTTGTGGGCTTTAATAGGGATACCAGCAGTTTAGTATTTGCTTATGTGGAGTGGAGCCTACGTATTGTTTGAACATTTGAGGGCTTTCATGTGGACAGTATCTGAATCCGTGTTTGGATTTGAATTAGCCACTGGAGGTTTTCTGACCTATAATGGTGAAGAGTGATGTTACTGTAAACTTGCCTGAATACTGCCCTGGATAGTAGGGACAGGATTAGTGTCACTGAATCTGCCTAGAGACTTTTTTTGGCTTTATGTTCTGAGGCCTTTTCCTCCAGTGGTGATTGTTTTTGTTCTATTTATCAGTCTGAATTAGCAAAATATGTGTTGGTTTGTTTGATGAGCCAGTTTCTATTATATGTCATTCTATCTTCTGGACCTGGAGAAGCAATAATTCATTGGGATGGCTTCCCTCACAAGTGCATGCCTGTAGATGTGTTGTTGTTGGTGCTTGAACACCATGCCACATGTGTGGAGCAAAGGACACCCCAGTGGTGCACAAATGCAGGTGCACCTGCCACTAATGGCCATGGTCACAGGTAGATATGCTGCCATGCAGCAGTACGTGGCGGACAGGCCACCCACCGGGTGCTCTGGTCGCATGTGTGTGGTGGGAGGGTGAAGCACCATTGGTGTAGCGGAACACCTGCCCCCTGCCACCCACAGGAGTTTGGGGGGAGGTGCTGATGCCCAGACTGACCATTGACCTGTTGCATTCCCCTACAGATTCCAGGGGCAGCAGCCAGGCATCAGGGATGGATAAAGACAGAACCAGAGCTGTGATAGCCGCCACCCTTCTTGTGCTCGCTGACCATGAGCACCAGCACACCACATACCATCATCCATATGCCAGGGTCCTCAGGCCTCGTTCCCAGTACCTCGACCTCAGTGACAAGCTGTGCCAAACTTGGTACAGGTTCGACCACAAGGCAGTACATAATCTGTGTCAGAGCTGGGGTCACAGCTTGCTGCACAGGCACACAGATGGGACACAGTGCCCATTCATGTGAAGGTGCTGGCAGATTCTTGCATTCCTGGGGATCGGCACATTCCAGTCTGTTGTGGGAATGGCATCAGGGCTGAGCCAGGTGGTGGTGTCGCGCAGCATCACCCAAGTCCTGGATGCCTTTGTGGGATGTGCTGCTGATTATATCTGCTTCCCACACACCCCACAGCAGCAGCAGCAGCAGACCATGCTTGCCTTCAGCAAGGTGGCAGGGTTCCCATCCATCCTTGGGGCCATTGACAGTACCCATGTGGCCCTCCTCCCACCACGCCGGCATGAGGCAGCCTTCTGGAACCGGAAGGCGTAGCACTCATTGAACATGCAGGTCATCTGCAATGCCCACATGAAGATCTTGGATGTTGTGGCACACTTCCCCAGCTCGTGCCACAATTCCTACATCCTGGGACAGTCAGGGATACATGATGACTTCGAGGGCGGCAGAATCACCGGTGGCTGGCTGCTTGATGAGTAGACACAGGTCAGTGTTGCATGCACATGCATGCATATCCCCAGAGGCATAGGGGCATGGTCAACCAGGGGCCCGCAGGCAGGCCATACCCACAAGAGGTCCACACCATGGCTATGGGCTGTCCCTATGTGTGTGTGGGGGGGTGACAGGCACCCCTACCAGTGCATGGTGGCGGAGTCAGCTACACCAACAGCATGTATGTGGTGGGGGCTGGGGATGCGCCACAGAAGGAACGCACAGGCATGGGTGGTAGGGCATCACATGGCATGGGTGAGGCGCACTTGCATACTGGGCCTTATGGGGTGGCACCTAGTGCATGGTTATGATGATATCCGAATAGCTGGCCATGGCACTACTTGTTGACATTCCTGCCACTATACCTCTATGCAGCTGACAGGAGCTACCCACTGTGGGAGTGGCTGATGACCACCCTCATCCACCCATGCACTCCAGCGGAGGTGCACTACAACTGGTCCCACCAACTGACGCACTCCGTCATTGAGCAAACATTTGGGCTACACAGTAGCCACTTCCGCTGCCTTGACAGGTCTGGTGGGGAGCTGTTCTATGCCCCAGAAAAAGTATCTAGGATATTTGTGGTGGGCTGCATGTTACACACCAACACCCTGCACCGGAGGCAGCCTGAACCTGATGCCATGGTCAGCAATCCCGAAGGTGAGGAGGATGACATGGTGGCACCCCAGCCATCACATGGTCCTACATACCGACGTGTCTTGGCAACGAGGAAGTTCCTCATAGAGACACACTGTTTGAGGTAGGTGGCCTGCGCCACTGGAACTGGGGGGTGGATGAAAGGGATGGGCAGTTGCAGCCATGCCCCATTGGCATAAGGCCATTCTGGCCATCCTGACCCTTTGTGCGCCCTGTCAGAATGGGACACACACAGGGAGCTGCAGTTCTGATCCCGCAGGGCACCCCTAGCCCCACAGGACCAGATCTGCAAACAGGCCTGTACGTGCTGGCCAAATCCACAAAACGGCCTTGCCTGCATATAGAGGCCTTCTCCAGCTAAATTGGTCTTGGCTGTATAATGGAGCCACGGCAACATCGCGTCCAGTCACCATGACTCTGCTGCTCCCTTGTATGGCCACAATCCCCAGCCACCAGCGCCTGTGACCCTGTACCCACAGCCTGACCCCTGATCCTGCCTGCCTAGGCTGGGGACAGGTTATGGGGGAGGCTATCTGCCTGTGGTCCATTGCCACATCAGGGTACCTATTCCACCTCAGAGGTGGAAGATGTTCCCCGTCTATGCTGTTGGCCCCAGATGTACAGGACCAGCATTGGAATTGGCCCTGTATGTCGGGGGTCAGTGGACACCCATGTCCCACCCTGACGTCGCCCCCATCCACCCCTCTGCTGCCCCCATATACCTTCCCCATACATGTGGGGATGTTAGACTGGATCGGGAGGGGGTGAGGATAGCGGGGATGGACATCCCAATGGGCCATCCATCTCCACTATTCATGGCATGAACTGGACCTGCATGTGTATACATCTTGGCCCACCAAGCTGTGAGCCATGCAGGCAGGCAGTCCCCACCCTCCCACCCTCCCACCCCCTCACCCCCCCTTATGCCACTACATGCCCTCAAGCCCCAGGTGACCTGGGCCAACATCCATATCAGCCCTGTATGTCCAGGGCCAAGACCATCCACTGCCCCCTTTCCCCACCACCATCCTGACCCTTTCCTACCCCTGGTTAGCCTCTTAGTATGGCCACCATGTACATTCCAAGAGGTTCAACAGGGTTGGCAGAGGTGGCTGGGTGGCAGGGATGGATGTCCACATGGGACCCCCATCCCCACTATTCATGCCTCAGAGCAACCCCCTATATGGATATACACACGGACACAGTGTTTCAAACTAACAAACTTTATTCATAGGTGTTATTGATATGTTTTTTCACAATATGCAGACATCCCATGGGGTGTCATTGCGATCACCTATGTGGGGCCAGGAATGCCTCCATGAGCCGCTCCATGGCCCATGTAAGGGCCTAGAGGTCACCCCTGATCCCATGTAGATGATCAAAAATGAGCCCCATTGGCCCCTCCACACCTTCCCCCTTCCCCCACCCCCTCCCATACCCTCCCTCTATCCCCTGCCCCCTCTTATCCCCTCCCTATGTCCCCTGCCCCCTCCCATCCCTGACCCCATGCACCCATGCTCTTCCACCCCATGTTCCCCCTCCTCCAAGGATGACTCCCCCCTCTTCCCCCTGCTCCTGAGGGCCACCCACCCAGGAGTGCCCAGCCTCCCACCCAGGGGTGCCCTGGCCAGACGCCATAGCACTGTCCAGCCTCTCCCCCTCAGGGGAGTGGGGGGCACCTCCTTGAGGTCCAAGGTGTACACCTCATCCCCATTCTCCCCTGATGGGGAGAGGCTGGACAGTACTATGGAGCTGGGTGGGGCTGCCATGTTAGTCATGGTGGTGGCAGGGCCGGATGGTGCAGCTGTCTCTGGCTGCTCCTCCCTCAGCTGCTGTCATGCCACCGGCTTCCTCCTCGTCTTCCTCTTCCTTTTCCACTTCCTCTTCCTCTTTCTCTTCCTCCTCCTCTTCATGCTTTGCTGCAGGTAGGGGGCTGTCCTCAACTGGGATGGTTGTGGAAGGGATGCAGAGAGGTGGCTATTAGTTTCGGTGGGTGGGGGTGTACAGCTGCCATGTCCCATTGTCAGATGCCATGTTGCATGTCATGGCCCCATTTCTGTGCCATTCCCCCATGCTCACCTTGCTCCCTCTGCAGCTGACGCCAGACATGGTGCAGAAGCCCAGGCCGGGTACGCAGGACATGGAACCATCTGTGGGGCAGGAAGGAGGTGTCATACATATGCATGTTTCTTTCTCCCCCCAGGTCTGTCACTACAGCTGCCTGCCTGCTTGCCATGGCACCACTTGCATACACTGGCTCCTGTCTCATCCTGCTGCCACATCTTCAGTTCTGTCACAACCCGGTCCGGGACTTGTCCTGGTCCCTCAGGTCTCCTCTGTCCTCTATGCCTGCATTGCTGACTGGCCAGGCCATGGGCTGAGGGGGCCAAAGGGACAGTGCTGTCTGTGACATGAGCTGGGATGGGGACCAGAGTGGCAGGCAGGTAGGCCAACCATCCTTATTTTCACACAGTGCGTTGATGTGAACGTTTGTGTGTAAGAGTGTGTGTGTGTGTGTCTATCCATTATTTTGTGGCTTTCTATACCTCACTGAGCCTTGCAGTGCCTAAGCCAGGGGTGGCCAACTCTGGTCCCGGTGCACCAAAGTCCAGCCAGGTTTTCATGATGTCCCTAATGAATATTCATGAGATATATTTGAATCCACCATCTTCCCTTGTATGCAAATATACCATGGCTTTTCATTGGGGACATCATGAAAATCAGGCTGGATTGTGGTGCACCAGTACTGGAGTTGACCACCTCTGGCCTATGCTGGTTCAGCGTTAGCCTGCAAATGTGCATGATGCGGAGCAAGGTATTGTGGGTATGGACTGAAACAGGGTGGATTGGCCAGAATGCATCAGCATCGGGGGTAGGGCAATGGCTGGGATGTCGTGGTACCCGACTGCCACCTGCATGGACTGGGTGGCCACAGCATGTCATGCTGGGAGGGCACTCTCACTCTGACCAAGCAGTGACCATGGCACGGCTATGTATCCACACAGTGCTATATAGTGTCTAGTTCTAGTTCTGTGGGTGCATGTCCTGTCCTTGGGGCGCGATCACTTGCTTAACTGCTGGATACACATGATTGCTCTGTGCACATGCAATGCATACTGTTCAGCAGACTGTCTGCAGTTGGTATGTGCATGGCTTGTAAACCCAATGGCGGACAGCCGGTGCAGTATGACTGTGTTTGCTGTGGGTGAATGTTAAACTTTGGTGGTTGGGATGGGGGTGTTCCAGGCCTACTCCCAGTTTTATTGTTAGGGCCATGGTGACAGCCCCATGCAGGTCTAGACAGACCCTGCCCGCCCGCCCGCTAGTTGCATCAGCATTGTAACATTAGGTATTAACATGTACTGTTCTAGGTGGGTCCCTGTCAGACAGGGGCAGAGCACAGGACTAAAGGTGACAAGCAACACCTACCACACACTAGCAGTGATGGGGATGTGCAATATAAGCAACAGAGACCATTTCTAGCATTGCAGGTACTGGGGACCTAGTGGTGGGCACCCATCCTCACCCTCAGAGTGACCGCAGAAACTGCTCTGTGGCACAGTCTATATCTGCCGTGGGCTTATTTCACACACCGTCAGTGAATCTTGCATACCACCTGAGGTGATGGATATGTGCATTCTCCATCTTGGGATCAGCTGTAGACTGCTGTTGGGCATCTGCACTGCATCATGGGTACTGGTGGGCTGCCCTATGCCAGCACACACACACAGCAGACTTTCAAGGCAGTGATCTGCAGTCTCTTTGTATCTAGCTATTGCTGTGCCATGAGGTATTGCCTACTGGTTAGTGCAATGCCTCCATAATCAGGCAATGGGGGTTTGATTCCCACCTGTTTTTTTTTATGAATGTGCTACTCAGATCATTTCCATGCCTGTTACTTCACATCAGGTAAACAGTGGATACAGAGGGAGAAAGGAGCCTCAGAATCCAAGGAGGTAGGGGCAATGGTAAATGTTTACTTCAAACCAGGCCTGATCCTCCTCACATCAATGGCTCTAACATACTTCTACCAATCGCCTGTTCAATACAATTCCATTTTATTGGAAGAGTGATTCCACATCAACATTGTCGGTAGTGGCTGTCCCCTGCAAACTCTCAGAGCATAAGAACATAAGAACATAAGATATGCCATACTGGGTCAGACCAAGGTCCATCAAGCCCAGTATTCTGTTTCCAACAGTGGCCAATCTAGGTCATATGTACCTAGCAGTTTCCCCAAGGGACACAGGTTCCACAATGCTTGTATTGGTTCAAGCATTGATATCCTGGGTCCCTTCTTAATAATGGCTTATGGACCTTTCCTCCAGGAACTTGTCCAAACCTTTTTTAAACCCAGCTACGCTAACAGCCTTTACTACATCCTCCGGTAACAAATTCCAGAGTTTGATTACACATTGAGTGAAAAAATATTTTCTTTTATTAGTCTTAAATAGTTTACCCTGTAGCTTCATTGCATGTCCCCTAGTCTTTCTATATTCTGATAAGGTAAACAATCGATCTACGTTTACCCGTTCCACTCCGCTCATTAATTTATAGACTTCTATCATATCTCCCCTCAGCCGTCTCTTTTCCAGGTTAAAGAGCCCTAACCTTTTTAGCCTTTCTTCATAGGAGTATCCTTCCATCCCCTTTACCATTTTGGTGGCTCTTCTCTGAACCTTTTCTAATAACTCTATATCCTTTTTAAGATAGGGCGACCAGAATTGCACACAATATTCAAGGTGCGGTCTCACCATGGAACGATATAGAGGCATTATAATATCCTTTGTTTTATTTTCCATTCCTTTCCTTATCATACCTAGCATTCTATTTGCTCTCTTGGCCGCCGCTGCACACTGGGCCGAGGGTTTTAACATGGTATCCACAATGACGCCTAAATCTTTTTCCTGGGTGGTGGTTCCTAATGTGGAACCTTGCATCGTGTAACCATAGTTTGGGTTGTTCTTCCCTAGGTGCATAACCTTGCACTTGTCCACATTAAATTTCATCTGCCATTTTGATGCCCAGTCTTCCAATTCATCAAGATCCTCTTGCAATTTTCCACAATCCTCTTGGGTTTTAACAACTTTAAATAGTTTTGTGTCATCTGCAAATTTGATAACCTCACTCGTTATTCCACTTTCCAGGTCATTTATGAATATGTCAAAAAGCAGCGGACCCAGCACAGATCCCTGGGGTACACCACTATTCACCTTTCTCCATTGGGAAAATTGGCCATTTAGCCCTACCCTCTGCTTTCTATCTTTTAACCAGTTCCTGATCCACAATAGTACACTGCCTCCTATCCCATGACTCTTTAGTTTTGCCAAAAGTCTCTCATGAGGGACCTTGTCAAAGGCTTTCTGAAAGTCCAGATACACAATATCAACCGACTCACCTTTGTCCACCTGATTATTCACTCCTTCAAAAAAACATAACAGATTAGTAAGACAAGATCTTCCTTGTCTAAAGCCATGTTGGCTGTCTCTCATTAGTTCATGACTATCTACATGCTGAGTAATTTTATTCTTTATGATGGTTTCTATCATTTTTCCCGGTATTGACGTCAGGCTCACCGGTCTGTAGTTTCCCGGATCACCCCTGGAACCCTTTTTAAAAATTGGTGTTACATTGGCGATCCTCCAATCTTCAGGTATTAGAGATGATTTTAATGATAGTTCACAGATTACTAATAGCAGGTCTGCAATCTCATATTTCAGTTCTTTCAATACCTTTGGATGTATACCATCCGGCCCAGGTGATTTGCTACTCTTCAGCTTATCTAATAGTTGTAATACATCTTCTCGATGTATCAATATTTCCTTCAATTCTTCTGCACCTTTAAATACCACTTCAGTCATGGGTAACATCCCTACATCTTCCTCAGTAAAGACTGAAGCAAAGAATTCGTTCAGTCTCTCCGCTATCGCCTTGTCTCCTCTTAGTGCTCCTTTAACCCCTTTATCATCTAATGGACCAACTGACTCTCTCACAGGTTTTTTGCTATGAATGTACTTGAAAAGGTCTTTACTTCGCGTTTTTGCTTCTGCAGCAAACTTCTTCTCAAATTCTCCCTTTGCCTGCCTTATCAATGCCTTGCATTTGACTTGCCAGTGCTTGTGCTGTTTCCAGGTTTTGTCGTTTGGCTCTTTTTTCCATTTCCTGAAAGATGCTTTTTTGGCAACAACAGCCTCTCTGACCTCAACTTTAAACCATGCTGGCAGTTTTTTGGACTTCTTTCCACTTTTCTTAAAGCGTGGAATACAGCTGGTCTGGGCTTCCAAGATAGTATTTTTCAACAACAGCCAAGCCTGATGTACGTCTTTAACCTTTGCAACTGCTCCTTTTAGTTTTTTCTTGACTGTTTTCCTAATTTTATCATAGTCTCCCTTTCGAAAGTTAAAAGGTAGTACTGTGGATTTCCTTACTATCCCTCCTCCACTAATTAAATCAAAGGCGATCATGCTATGATCACTATTGCCAAGTGGCCCCAACAACCTTATCTCTTGCACTAGATCTGGTGTTCCACTAAGGATTAGGTCTAATATGGCTTCCCCTCTGGTCGGTTCATGAACCAGCTGCTCCAAGAAACAGTCATTTATTTCATCTAGGAACTTTATCTCCCTAGCATGTCCTGACGTGACACTGACCCAGTCGATACCGGGGTAGTTGAAATCACCCATTATTATTACTGTGCTGTAACTTTTGTTAGCTTCCTTGATTTCTTTGAGCATTTCATCATCCATTTGGTCATTCTGGCCAGGCGCTCGATAGTACACCCCCACTGCCATTGCCTTCCCCCTTTTACATGGAATTTCAATCCATATAGATTCTACAGCAGATTTTGTTTCCTGCAAACCTTTAATCCTTTCTGACTCAATGCCCTCTCTAACATAGAGAGCAACCCCTCCACCAATTTGATCAGCTCTATCATTACGATATAGTTTGTACCCAGGTATCACAGTGTCCCACTGGTTGTCGTCCTTCCACCATGTCTCTGATATTCCAATCATATCTAACCTTTCATTTAGTGCTATATATTCTAACTCTCCCATCTTATTTTTTAGACTTCTAGCATTTGCATACAAGCATTTTAGAGAATGTATTTTATCCATATTAATTTGTCTGTTAGACATGAGTAATTTGGGATCTTTAAGCTCTGTCTGCTCCATACTTGAGGGCATTTGGGCTACTTTACTCTTTTGTGGAACCTCTCTGCTTTTGGTAGTATCCTTCAAAGATACATTCTTCCGAACCATCTGCTCTTGGGTGACTGTCGGCTTTCCCCTAATATCTAGTTTAAAAGCTGCTCTATCTCCTTTTTAAAGGTTAATGCCAGCAGCCTGGTTCCATCCCGGTTAAGGTGAAGCCCATCCCTTCAGAAGAGCCCCTCCTTTCCCCAGAATGTTCCCCAGTTCCTAACAAATCCAAACCCCTCATCTCTGCACCATTGTCTCATCCACGCATTGAGACTCCGGAGCTCTGTCTGCCTTTTGGGTCCTGCGCGTGGAACAGGAAGCATTTCGGAGAATGCTACCCTGGAAGTTCTGGATTTCAACTTCCTACCTAAAAGTCTAAATTTAGCCTCCAGAACCTCCCAGCACATTTTCCTATGTCATTGGTACCGACATGTACCAAGACAGCAGACTCCTCCCCAGCACTATCTAAGACCTTATCTAGGTGGCGCGTGAGGTCCGCTACCTTCGCACCTGGCAGGCATGTTACCAGGCGATCCTCACGTCCACCAGCCACCCAGCTATCTACATGCCTAATGATCGAATCACCAACTATAACGGCTGTCCTAACTCTTCCCTCATGGGCACATGCCCTAGAGAAACTTCCTCGGTGCGAGAGGGTTTTACATCACCTGGAGGACAGGTCCTAGTTACAGGATCACTTCCTGCCACACCAGGGTGATGCTCTCCTGTCACGTGACCTCTCTCCTCCATGGCAACAGGGATGCTGCCAGACTGGAGGTGGGACTTCAGGACTATATCCCTGTAGGTCTCGTCTATGTACCTCTCTGTCTGTCTTATACTTTCCAAGTCTGCTACTTTAGCCTCTAGAGAATGGACTCGTTCCCTGAGAGCAAAGAGCTCCTTGCACCTAGTGCACACGTAAGACCTCTCACCAACTGGGAGAAAATCATACATGTGACACTCAATGCAAAAGACTGGAAAGCCCCCATCCCGCTGCTGGACTGCTGTCTGCATCTTAGTTTTAAGTTTGTGTTTAGATCTAAGTTCTTTACTTACTAAGGGTTGCTATGGATATTTATACTAATAAAACTGAACCTAATACGTGTAATATACCTTGTTCACCTGAAGCTTAACTAATCTCAGGTCCTTAGTGTATGACTGATTTGGGTAATGAGCTTCACCTGAGAGCACCTCCTGTCTTTTAAGATGTGTAAGTACCTATAAAGCTACGATTATCCCAGGGGTGGGAGGGAATTAACACTTATTAAAAGAGGGCTGCTACACAGTACCCTGTCTTCAACGTTCCCTCTAATTTTCTGTAGGCTGTGTGCGCATAAAATATCAGCTGTGTGCAGCTTTTGAAGGAAGGTTAAATTTTTGTGCGCCACATAACGACACTCGGAGTTATATACTTTAAAATTTGACTACACGTCAGAATACAGTATGTACACCACATTGATTTTAATCAAATTAAATGAAAATAGACGATTACTAAATGAAACGGGAAATTTCTAGTAATTACAATCATAACTTTTAAATTTTAAGACGTTTGTGTTGTTTTCTATGAGAATCAGAGCCGTAATTTTTGTGCGCTCTGTTGTAAAGTATGTGCGCTCGCTCGGCGAGGTGTGTGCGCGCGCACACGCGCACAGCTTAGAGGGAACAGTGCCTGTCTTGTGCTGCTGAGGTAAGCTATATTCTGATTTGATTTAAATTATAGCTCTTAGCTGCGGCTAGGCTCTAACTTCTTATGAAATTTAAAGTACAAGCTCTCTGCTGGGTTCTAAATTTAACCAGAAAGCGCTTTTCTGTGTTGTAAATTTAAGCTAAAAGAACTTTGCTGATGCTAGGCCATGAGTGACTATTAAATGTAAACTACAAGCTCTCTGCTGGGTTCCAAATGTAACCAGAAAGCTCTCTTCTGTGTTTTAAATTTAAACTAAAAGTACTTTGCTGTTACTAGGCCCTGAGTGACTATTAAATTTAAAGTACAAGCTCTCTGCTGGGTATGAAATGTAACCAGAGAGTTCTCCTCTGTGTTTTAAATGTAAACTTAAACTGCTGCTACTAGGCCCTGACTGATTTAACAAAAATAGTGGATCACAGATTAATTAGCTTTAATACAAAGAATTCCTTTTAGAAAATTACCAGAAGTAAATACTCACAGTTGCAGATCTCCCTCCAGAAGCAACAGTCCCCCTTACCAGTCGAGGATAACCAAATAAAGGTACACCTATCTTCCCAGGCCACTGCCGTCTACAAGCTCCCTGTCACTGCTGATACTCCTGCTGCTGGAATATCAGCAGCAGTATTTTCAGCAGCAAGGATCCTCAGTGGTGATTGGGGGCCTGTAGAGGGCAGTGGCTTGGGAAGATAGTGTTCTTTTTTTTTAGTTTGTTCAGATGTGTTACGCTCTGAGTGTTTGCAGGGGGCAGGTACTACTGATACTGTTGATGTGGACTCACTATTGTCAAATACTGGAAATATATCACACAGGCGATTGATAGGTGTATTGTGGAGCTGTTGATTTGAGGAGGATTGGGCCTGGTTTGCAGTTGACTTTTACCATTGCCCCTACCTCCTTGGATTCTGAGGCTCTTTTCTCCGTCCATATCCACTGTTTATCTGATGTGATGTGTGACAAATGGTAGAGTGATAAACCCTGCAGTATTCGTATGATTTGCATTCTAGAGGTGACGCTTTAGGGCTTGTGCATGCTGTGTTGCACAGTGTCATGGGATGGGGGTGGTGGGTTTGTACTCAGGCATCATCTGCAGGACTGTTTCTTTGTAGTCATAGTGGTGGCTGCATGGGGCAGTTTCCCATTGGAGGTGGTGCTGTTGTGGACAGTATCAGACTTCATGGGGAGGGGCAGGCACAAGGTTCTCTCAGGGGAATGATGTGGTGGTTGGTAGTGGGGAGCAGCCTAGGTCAGTCATGTGTTGTTCGCAGGGTAACCAATACCCCCGATGAAGCAGAGTCCCCGCGAAACGGAGATCTTCGTAAGGTGAAGGTTGAGTGATATGCCCTCAGGAGAGGCCTCCCAGGTTGATACATCATTTGGAGACACCCCTCAGCTCTGGATGTTGTTTTTCAGCTTGAAAGCTACGTATAAAGGGGCAGGCTGGGTTGTTGTTGGAGTGTGTGTCCGGCTGAGTTCTACTGTATTTTGTTAAAGAAGATGGTGGAATGCTTGCTCTGCAGCATTGCGCCTATGCAGCTCATTTGATTTTACTGCTGTGGATTATGTGTATCTGAGGCTGTGTATTATGATGTTTACGTGAAGATGGGATTTGTGACTTTTCAGGGTTTCCATATTTTGCAATGTAATACATAGGATTTAATGAAATTGATTTAGGGAACAGGAGGGGTCTTTTAGACCTATAATGGTGTGATAGGGCGCATCCCCTTCAGGCAAGTCTTCTTCTTGCTGCATAAAGGGAGAAATAGCCTTACTGAGGTCTTTTCTCCTCTGCTTGGAAACTTTGTGAACGGACAGGTGTTGGAATCTCTTGAGGGTTTTGTACTATACTGATTTATTTATTTAGACAGTTTTGTATACTGCCTGATGAGTTTAAATGTCCTTTTTTGATTACATAAGTTATTTTTGTTTGGGTAGTTGCCTTTACTAGCATCATGTCTTATGTTTGGGCCATGTTGCTGTACTGTTACACACAGTAGTTTTTTTTCCACTGTGTTCAGGTTTCCTTTCCATATGTGCTTTCCTTTTTGTCCATTCTGCATTTTTCCCACCTTGCTTTCCTCTTGGCCGTTGTGTTTTTTGAAAGCATGTATATTGGTACAGGGTACCATACACTATTAGACTGACTAAACCTGAGAAAGAGTTAATTCTGTTCAGAACCTTGCTTAGAAATAAAACTTCATATATTAGCTTACTAAGTGAAGGTTTACATAAATAAAGAAAAAGGGCAGGTTGTACTTCTAGCCTCTCTGTCTCAGGGTTATTAGCTAAAATACTCTCAGGGTTAGTAATTAGTAGATATCAAGAAGTATTCAAGGTTAGAAGATATCAAGTTATCAGCAGTAAACAATTATGTCAATTAGGTCAAATGTGTCCTGGAATCCTGTATGACTCTTCATAATGACCTATGTAACCGTAAACAATTATGTCTTGGACTTCATGTATGTCTCCACACTGACCCACACTAAATAAAGTTGACCTACGATATGATAAATACATGACGTATAATGATAAAGTGAAATTATGCTGTATCATCTAAAAAGCCTTATAAATAAAGAGAACCATGGCTAATAAGGTAGAGTAAACAGGGAGAACGTGTGTCTCTCAGTTTCTCTCCACTGAAGCTTTGGTGTATTTTTCTACAGAACTGTGTTGTATTTATTGATGTCTTGATAACCTTCCCATTGCTTTTGAATGTAGTCTTCTGTAGCTTCAAGAACCCAGTAAGGTTGCTGGTGAGGGGAGAGTTAAGTAAGCTCTTCAGTTTGTGCCGTGACTCATCTACAGATTTCAGCATTCCTGGCAAGGAGGGAAGGTGTTTGTGAGTATTTTATGGTGCCAGCAATGAGCAATCTGTTAGGTGAACAGGTGTGGTCTCAATTGTGTGAATGGTATGTTGAAGCTATGGGTTTAGCTCTTCAGAAAGGTAGCCCTTCTTATTGTATGCGTGAAAAATATGGAAATAGGGCTACTAATTATGTTGTGCACTGGCATGCACTGACTAATAATAATGTGCTTTTACAGTTTCCTTTAGAGGGAACATTTTCTGTAGATAAGCTTTGTTATCTGAAATGTGCTTTGCAGGCTAAACACAGAATATGCAATGCTTGTGAAGGGCTAGTGTTTGGTTGGTGGCAGCGAATGGCACATAAATTAAAGAATGAATTGTTTGGATTAGTGAATGTTGATACAACGAGTGAACCACATGAGAAAAAGGTTGGTAATGTCTGGGCAGGGAAAGTCCCAGCCATTTTTTCTCCAGAGTATGATGCAATTGAAGCTGGAAGTGTTCCAGGTGTATTTCCGTCGTCTTCCCTTGTCTGTTCTGAGAATTATGTAGTTTCTGAAGGGAAGATAGTCACTCGTTTAGCGAAATCAAGATATGAGATAAGAGATAAACAAAGAATATTGGGAAATACACAGATCGAGAATTTTGGGACTTGCAATGTGTCCCAGCTCAGAGAAATGAATGACCTTCTTAGTCGTGAAATAGAATATACTGTACATATCATAGATCCTTAACGGTAACAGTAAGAGATAATATTTCTGCTACAAAGGAATTAGGAATTTCTAGTAAACTTGTTGATGATATTGAAAAGGGTCTGAATAAGCATTTTATGACCTATAGAGAGAAATGTATTCAATTACATAGTGCTATAAGTTTTCTTCAAACTGTTTTGTGTCAGTATTATAGTTCATGTCCTACTTGGGCTGCTTTAGATAATTTGCTTAGAACTGCATTTTATAACCCAGCTGATTTTAATCCAGTTTGTTACGTACCCTGTGATAAATTTCCAAGAGAAAACTCAAAGAGATAATTTTGTTTTTAGTGGTTATAAATAAAACCAAAAGATGATTTTCTGTTAGAATCATTTACAGTAGTATGCAAACTTGTAATGGATTGGTTGAGCTTAACATCTTTAAAGCAGGATTCACTAATTATTTTTGTAAATAGTTTAATCCCGTGAGTAAAGGTATTTTTTTTACAGCTTTAATAATAGATTGGCCAGCTAAAACAGCTGCTGTAAGTCTGAAGAACAGTTGATGTAAGTCTGAAAAAGTGCCTGGTGCAGTGAGCTGACATTTGATGTGAAATGACTGAATCGCTCAAGCTGACGATTGCTCAACCTCCCAGGAGCAAGGGGAGGGGTAGGATCAGAGAGAAGGACATAGGATTCTTCAATGAGACAGTTCAGATAAGCTTGTCATTGAGCTTTTGCAAACGAAAACTGTCTCTGGAATCAGAGCAGGGGGATGGTCAGAGAGATGCTTTCCCTGCTACTGTTCAGCTGTATTCTTTGCAGATGTCACAGCTATTCACCCTGATCTCGGAAGACTTCTATCTGCTCTGTGGGCTGCCCCAGGATCAAATGTCGCACATTGTCAGTTGTGTTTCTTTCCTCTGAAGTGCTGTTTTCCTGCAGATGCAAGCATCGTTATCTTGGAAAACTTTCATCTACAGTGCTGGGATCAGATATTGGATGCCTTTCGTCCTGCCTGTAAGGGTCACCGTGAGACCTGAAGTTTTGTTTCTTAGACTGTCAGCTGTGTCCATTGCCAGCAGTCGCTAGTGAAGAAAGTTGTTTTTGTGCGTGAAGATCTCCAGACACAAAGTGTCACTTCAACTCTTTCTGTGTTGGAAGCGAGACTGTCTGTGAAAGTACGGTAAAACATAGACTTGTGCAGTACATAATGTGATTTTGCCAATTTCTCTCTGGATTTTTGTTGTGGATTTGCGATTTGCTTATTTTCAGTATGACTTGGCAAAGAGAAAAATGCAGTTTTGTTTTTATCTGCTCTTTTTGAAGGTTAGTCTTGCATATTTGCGTCGGCCCTAGGACCTGCATTATCTGATGAGAAACTCAACCATTTCTTTTTAGTTTATTATGTGAATAATTGGTTTTTAATGTAAACTGAATTACGTATGTTATTGGTCAGATTTGTGCCTTTTAGTAGTTCATATTGTTCAGTTGGGTTTGCGGGTTAAATCTGTTTAAACTGCGGTTTGTATTGTTACTTTCTGGGGAGTTGTCCTAACACTCTCTGATCTGCTAGATTGAAACTTGTTTTGAAAGCACCGATGTTACTGTGCAAGTTTCCAGATTCATTAATTTCCTGTAAATGCTTGCTAGCAAATTTCTGTTGCTCAGAAGTATCAGAAAGCCTCTCTGTCTCTCCGTTATCGCAGTTGGAGGTTTTATTTTTGAATGTTGCAATGTACTGGAAAGAGTGCCATGCTTATTGTAAACTATTCAAATTGTTTGTGGCTATTTCTGATTCTTCTGAGTTCTTTTTTTTAGAGTGAATTAATGAAGTAACTTCTGCTCTGTCTATATGGTAATGATTTTTGCACTTGGATCTCATTGCTTTCCTCATTGATTTTTGCCAGCACACGTCACATTTTTGAAATCCAAGGGACCTTATTCCGTGAACCGAAAAGACTCTTTTCTGATATCTGTGTCACGGATGTCACCGTATGTAGCACTGTTAAAGATGACTTTATTTTCTCTTTTATCTCTTTTGAAGATACTTCTTTTGAAACCCAGTTTTTGGACTTTGTGAAGTTCGCCAGGGCAGCTGGGAAACGAATCATCTGTTTATTTGCCCTGACCATCTCTATTTGCCTTGTTTTTGCAGTAGAGGTTTTACTGCGGTGGTTATACCTTTTGTCTTTCTGATATTATTTTCTTTGGTACAATTTGTTTAAACTGTTTCAGGATTGCAATTGTAGAGTCAGTCTAGGGAGAGTGTATATATGCCTGCCTGTTGGATTTATTTTATTTTGATTTTGTAACTTGTTTTGGTATCTGTTCTGTATCAGAGGAGGGAGACGGTGTCCCTAACAGGGCACTCTGATACAGCCTCCGATTGAATAAAGCTTTTTCCTTTTAGCCCTTATGGCAGTGTGTGTTTCCCCGGACAACATTCAAAATAATTAATGGATGTCTTGGCAGTTATCCCAGACACCAGGTGTTGCGCAGCGCTATCTTAACTTATTGTGCATGGTTGCACTCAGTCCTGTTTGTTTTCCTTTTATTGCAAGTGACTCCTTAACGAGATGACAAGTTCTTTATATCCGGGATCCGTAGAATTACGTTATCGGAAGTGAAGTCACCAGATTGGGTCATGATTAAGACTGCATCCGAAGACATCCGAAGACAATCCCAGCTCCGGAGTTCCTGGTCCATGTTGTGTGTTCCTGGTGGGATATTCAGCTTGTAAAGTGAGAAGACATTCTCAACGAATGCATCTTATACAGTGGCCCCCTCACAAGTCCAGAAGGTGGTTTCCTATGTCGGTGAATCAAGAGTTTGCAACGAAGAGACTTATTGAACAATAGTGATTGAAGAAATGGACTTTTAGATTAGTATTTTCCTGATATATATGTAATGACCTTTAGGTACTGAACCTCTACTTAATAAAGTAATTGAGAATTAGAGGGCCAGTATAGCGATAGTATATCTCTTCATCATCTTAAGAAGAGTATTAAGAAGAGTAGGTATATTTTTAGTTTGTCTTAGAATATTTTTGAGAATATTTTTGTTGCTATGCATAATGGCTATGCATATTTCTTAATCTGGTCCTAGATGTGCTGTGGCATATTATTAATGAAGCAGTATTGTATTCAGAATCATGAGGATGTTAGAAGGAATATCCAAATATTTTTGAGGCACATTTACACTTGATGAAAAAAACATTTTAAGTTATCAAAGTTTGTTGCTTGTCTTCCAACAGTGACAGCTCCTCAGCATGGAAGTTTACCAAGAGTTAGGCCTAAGATCTTTGGGGAGTTTTGTGACATATAGTCATATACAAACACAAATACAAACACAGAACCTAGAATAATTCATGATATAGGTATGAAGATCCTATGTACAGGTTCCTATATTTCAGTAATTTACAAGTAATGTCAATTAATGGGAACCAAGTGTGTAGTTCTAGCTACCCTTTTTGGATGCCTCTAGTTCAGACCTAGGCATACCTAACCGGAGTTAAAGTGAAACAATTTAATGGTCATGCCTCAGAGAGTTTTGAGTAATTGGGTAATTGTATGCAGAATATATCCTGTCCTCAGTGAGTTTCTGAATCTCACATCTTAGCAGTTCAGCATTTTTGCTGCGGCTCATTGTATTTGCTTTACAAGTCAGACATTGCTGTTATTTGCCTCTCTTCAATATTATCTGCTTGGTAATTTAGTTTTTGTGTTTTGGCAAAAGTAGAGCACCTTTTGCATGTCTGTTCAGCTCCTCCAATCTTCTGTTCTCCTGCTGTAGTTCTTGTAGGCTCGCCCACGACAGCCATGTTTCTTTTTCTATTGTAAAAGGGCTGCAGATGTTTCTTCAAGTTGTCCAAGTTGTTTTTGCATTGTTAATTTTGGACTGTGCATTTTGGGTTTTTCATGTGCAGAATGATCACAAGTACTTCGAGGTTCTTGCATGTTTTCCCAAAACTGTGAACGTTTCTCTCTGCACTTCTGATTCTTTTTCTTAACCTCTCCAAACACTGGTTTACTGTTTGGTATATTGTGAAACATAGTCTTCAATATTTTATTTTTGTTGAGCTGTTTTTGTAATCTCCGATTTGAGAATTGATGTTTCGGTTAGTATTTTTATAGTGCAGAGTTTCCCAGAGGTTGGTTAGGTGCTTGCTATATAGCCCTGATGGATACCCCATAGTAAATTGAACTATTAATTTATTGTCAATCTCAGATCTTTAGGCAGAAAAAGGGATGTTTCCCCTCAGGATGAAATCATAGTGACTACTCTGTTTTTTTTTTACTGAGGCAATTAGTGTGTATTGCAAGGTCCAGTAAACATAGTGTCAGCTTATGCAGTCAGGAACTGAATGGTTTTTAGATTTTCTCCTAGCAAAGGAAAATGCTGTATGCAGAGTACTAGTTGATATTTGTTGTAGTATGATTGATAATAGTGGAAAAATAGTGAAAGGCCTATTATATTAGATAAAGTTAGTAACCGCACTTCAGTTTCAAGTGAGAGTTATGTAAATTCCTTTTCAGCTCTCACTGATTCTGTTCCTTCATTCTGGAATTCAGTATTCAGGCCTTTGCAAGGTGTGTTAGCATCTTTGCTTGGTATTTTGGGATGTTTCATTTTAGAAGTATTACTCCTCTATGTACTGACAGTTGTTTCTCTATGTCAGCACTGGTTTCGTTCCACCTCTTCACCTTTTCACAGCTTTCTAAATCAGAAATCAGTAGGATCACTGACCCCTGCATTAATGTTATGGATTGGCCCAGAATCCAGTTGTATTTCCACTTCAATGGCAATATATGAGTTTCCTTACTTTAGAAATTATTCTTTCCAGAATCAGAGGAGGGACTGAAAGCATGTATATTGGTACAGGGTACCATACACTATTAGACTGACTAAACCTGAGAAAGAGTTAATTCTGTTCAGAACCTTGCTTAGAAATAAAACTTCATATATTAGCTTACTAAGTGAAGGTTTACATAAATAAAGAAAAAGGGCAGGTTGTACTTCTAGCCTCTCTGTCTCAGGGTTATTAGCTAAAATACTCTCAGGGTTAGTAATTAGTAGATATCAAGAAGTATTCAAGGTTAGAAGATATCAAGTTATCAGCAGTAAACAATTATGTCAATTAGGTCAAATGTGTCCTGGAATCCTGTATGACTCTTCATAATGACCTATGTAACCGTAAACAATTATGTCTTGGACTTCATGTATGTCTCCACACTGATCCACACTAAATAAAGTTGACCTACGATATGATAAATACATGACGTATAATGATAAAGTGAAATTATGCTGTATCATCTAAAAAGCCTTATAAATAAAGAGAACCATGGCTAATAAGGTAGAGTAAACAGGGAGAACGTGTGTCTCTCAGTTTCTCTCCACTGAAGCTTTGGTGTATTTTTCTATAGAACTGTGTTGTATTTATTGATGTCTTGATAACCTTCCCATTGCTTTTGAATGTAGTCTTCTGTAGCTTCAAGAACCCAGTAAGGTTGCTGGTGAGGGGAGAGTTAAGTAAGCTCTTCATTTTTGTTTGCCTGTTTCCTGTGTGGGCCCTGTTTTGTGTGTTTACTGTCATTTGGTTGTGTGGTGGGTCCAACTTACCCCCTGCTCCTTTTGCCCTTTCACTTTGCAGCTACTTCCTGGCTCTTTGCACTGTTGTTTTCCCCCACATGCTTTCCCCTGCCTCATCCCTTTCCTGCTTTGCCTTACTTACTGCGCCAGGGTGGTCGTGATTCTTTCCCAGCCCCTGCGTGATGTAGCTAGGGCTGGCTGGCCTTCTGTGTCCCATTGGGAGCAGGGCATGTTCCTCCTCCAAGACCATCCTGTAGAGCAGGCGGATCTTGGCCTCGGAGAAGTTCACCTGCCTGGTTGCCATTTTCAGATGCTCTGAGCGGCAGAAGGGGGGGGGGATTACTGTATCCTGTTTCCTGTTGCACGTGGACAACTGTGCAGTTGGACACGTTTTCAGTATGCCATGAGTTACACGTGTTACTTAAATGTTATCACAACTGGGAGTGCAGCCGAACACGTTTTCGGCATGTCGCAGGCTAGACGTGCTACTTAAACGTAAAAAACTGCTGTGCGGGAGTTATACATTTTTCGGCTAGACGTACAACTCCGTATTCTGTTCCGCAGTTACACGTCTAACCTTGCATGTTTGGAATTGAGTCTACATTTCTGACGTACACATTTTAGACATACACATCAGCTCTACATGTCTTGATCAGAATAGGGCCCTATGGGTCTGCCTGGTGGAGAAAAAAACTATTTGTTTATCTTAGGCACTGTGTAAATGATAGGTGTTATAGGATGTGCTGGAGTCAAAAATTTCATTTCCTGTTTAGTTATCCAGCCCTGAAAAAAAAGCACCCTCCACCAGTTTTTTTTATTTGTAATTGCAGTTCTGAAGTTGGATCACCAGGTAACATGTGATAATAATGATCATCTTATTTATTTATTTAATACTCTTATATACCGTGCTATTCGACATCAGTGCGGTTTACATGGAACATTAAAGAGTTTTTACAGTGGGGTTACACCGTAAATTACAGATAACCGGGAGAATTAACTTGGATAACATGTTAACTATTTACACAAAAGGTAAACCAGAAAAGTTGACTTAACAAACGAGACCTATATTGATCAAAGACTGTATAACAGTAGTTCCACCCTTGTATGCTCTATGAATTGCTATATCTTGTCTCCTCTGTAATTCATATAGAGCAGACCATTGTTCTCTAGATAAATTGTAAAATCGTGTTCTTATGCTGGACTGCTCCAAAATATCTACATCCCTAAGAACCAGTTTCTGAAATGTTTGAATATTATCTACAAATTGTGAAGATGATGGTACAAGGAGCTCACTTGGATGAAAGGAAGGTGATTAGCGAGGTGCCCCAGGGGTCGGTCCTGGGCCCGGCACTGTTCAATGTATTTGTGAGTGATATTGCTGAAGGACTGCATGGAAAAGTCTGTCTTTTTGCAGATGACACGAAAATTTGCAACAGAGTGGACTCCCCCGAGGGAGTGGTTAACATGAGGAATGATCTACAAAAGCTGGAAGAATGGTCTAATGCTTGGCAATTAAGATTTAATGCGAAGAAGTGCAGAGTCATGCACTTGGGAGGCAGAAATCCAAGGGAAATGTACGCGATAGGGGGTGAGAGATTGGTGTGTACAGATCAGGAGAAAGACCTTGGAGTGATTATTTCTGAAGATCTCAAGGTGGCAAAACAGTGCGACAAGGCAGTGGCAAAAGCCAGGAGGATGTTGGGCTGCATACGAAGAGGAATTACCAGCAGAAAGGAAGAGGTACTTATGCCACTGTACAAGTCGCTGGTGAGGCCTCACTTGGAATACTGTGTTCAGTTTTGGAGACCATATCTTGCAAAGGATGTAAAAAGACTGGAAACTGTTCAGAGGAAGGCGACCAAAATGATTTGGAGCCTGCGTCAGAAGCCTTATGAGAAGAGACTTGAAGACCTAAACATGTACACTTTGGAGGAGAGGAGGGATAGGGGAAATATAATTCAGACCTTTAAATACTTAAAGAGAAATAATGAACAAACAAACCTCTTCCAAAGACAGAGAAGCTGCAAAACCTAGAGGGCATAACATGAAGCTACAAGGTGGTAAATTGAAAGGGAGACTATGATAAAATGAGGAAAACAGTTAAGAAAAAACTAAAAGGAGCAGTTGCAAAGGTTAAAGACGTACATCAAGCTTGGGTGTTGTTGAAAAATACTATCTTGGAAGCCCAGACCAGCTGTATTCCACGCTTTAAGAAAAGTGGAAGGAAGTCCAAAAATCTGCCAGCATGGTTTAAAGGTGAGGTCAGAGAGGCTGTTGTTGCCAAAAAAGCATCTTTCAGGAAATGGAAAAAAGAGCCAAATGACGAAACCTGGAAACAGCACAAGCACTGGCAAGTCAAATGCAAGGCATTGATAAGGCAGGCAAAGAGAGAATTTGAGAAGAAGCTTGCTGCGGAAGCAAAAACGCGAAATAAAGACCTTTTCAAGTACATTCGTAGCAAAAAACCTGTGAGTCAGTTGGTCCATTAGATGATAAAGGGGTTAAAGCAGCACTAGGAGGCGACAAGGCGATAGCGGAGAGACTGAATGAATTCTTTGCTTCGGTCTTTACTGAGGAAGATGTAGGGATGTTACCCATGACTGAAGTGGTATTTAAAGGTGCGGAAGAATTGAAGGAAATATCGATACATCGGGAAGATGTCTTACAACTATTAGATAAACTGAAGAGTAGCAAATCACCTGGGACGGATGGTATACATCGAAGGGTGTTGAAAGAACTGAAATATGAGATTGCAGACCTGCTATCAGTAATCTGTGAACTAACATTAAAATCATCTCTAATACCTGAAGATTGGAGGATCGCCAATGTAACACCAATTTTTAAAAAGGGTTCCAGGGGTGATCCGGGAAACTACAGACCGGTGAGCCTGACGTCAGTACCAGGAAAAATGGTAGAAACCATCATAAAGAATAAAATTACTCAGCATGTAGATAGTCACAACCTAATGGGAGACAGCCAACATGGCTTTAGACAAGGAAGATCTTGTCTTACTAATCTGTTATGTTTTTTTGAAGGAGTGAATAAACAGGTGGACAAAGGTGAGTCGGTTGATATTGTGTATGTGGACTTTCAGAAAGCCTTTGACAAGGTCCCTCATCAGAGACTTTTGGCAAAACTAAAGAGTCATGGGATAGGAGGCAGTGTACTATTGTGGATCAGGAACTGGTTAAAAGATAGAAAGCAGAGGGTAGGGCTAAATGGCCAATTTTCCCAATGGAGAAAGGTGAATAGTGGTGTACCCCAGGGATCTGTGCTGGGTCCGCTGCTTTTTGACATATTCATAAATGACCTGGAAAGTGGAATAACGAGTGAGGTGATCAAATTTGCAGATGACACAAAACTATTTAAAGTTGTTAAAACCCAAGAGGATTGTGGAAAATTGCAAGAGGATCTTGATAAATTGGAAGACTGGGCATCAAAATGGCAGATGAAATCTAATGTGGACAAGTGCAAGGTTATGCACCTAGGGAAGAACAACCCAAACTATGGTTACACAATGCAAGGTTCCACATTAGGAACCACCACCCAGGAAAAAGATTTAGGCGTCATTGTGGATACCATGTTAAAACCGTCGGCCCAGTGTGCAGCGGCAGCCAAGAGAGCAAATAGAATGCTAGGTATGATAAGGAAAGGAATGGAAAATAAAACAAAAGATATTATAATGCCTCTATATCGTTCCATGGTGAGACCGCACCTTGAATATTGTGTGCAATTCTGGTCGCCGTATCTTAAAAAGGATATAGCGATTTTAGAAAAGGTTCAGAGAAGAGCCACCAAAATGGTAAAGGGGATGGAAGGATACTCCTATGAAGAAAGGCTAAAAAGGTTAGGGCTCTTTAACCTGGAAAAGAGACGGCTGAGGGGAGATATGATAGAAGTCTATAAATTAATGAACGGAGTGGAACGGGTAAACGTAGATCGATTGTTTACGTTATTAGAATAGAGAAAGACTAGGGGACATGCAATGAAGCTACAGGGTAAACTATTTAAGACTAATAAAAGAAAATATTTTTTCACTCAACGTGTAATCAAACTCTGGAATTTGTTACCGGAGGATGTAGTAAAGGCTGTTAGCGTAGCTGGGTTTAAAAAAGGTTTGGACAAGTTCCTGGAGGAAAGGTCCATAAACCGTTATTAAGAAGTGACCGAAGATATCAATGCTTGACCCAGTATAAGCATTGTGGAACTTGTGTCTCTTGGGGAAACTGCTAGGTACATATGACCTAGATTGGCCACTGTTGGAAACAGAATACTGGGCTTGATGGACCTTGGTCTGACCCAGTATGGCATATCTTATGTTCTTATGTTCTTATGGCAATGTCAGGAAATACTTTTTCACTGAAAGGGTGGTGGATGCTTGGAATGCACTCCCGATGGAAGTGGTGGGGGCAAATACGGTGACGGAGTTCAAAAGGGCATGGGACAGACACAGTGGATCCCTTTACAGCAACCAGAAAATATCAAAATAATCTGAACCATCTTATTCCTTAACAAATAGGGGTATCCTACATGGAGTGGCGGGATCACCCCTGCACAAAGACATGGGGAGGGGGGTCCTGCACGGAGCGGCAAGTGTACCTACTCTTGGCATCATACTGGGCAGACTAGATGGTCCATACTGGTCTTTATCTGCCATCATTTACTATGTTACTATGTAAGTTTTTGGCATAGCCATGTGAACAACGGTGGCCCCTTCTGTGGCAACTTTATATTTAGCTGATTTTGAATCATCTTTAATATATCCTTCCCTATGGTACTCTCACGTGGTATTATGTGTGAGATTTTTGGATGACATAATTTTTCTTTGGAATGGGACTGAACAATTATTATTCTCCTTTGTTGAGTGGTTGAATAATCTCAGAGCTAATATTAAATTGATATGCATCACCATTTACAACAGCTAAAATTTTTAAATGTAATGGTTTACAAAAGAGATGTTAAACTTTGTACTACTTTATTTATATTGGAAGCAGGTTCAAAGAAATACTTTATTACAATTTTCTAGTTTTCATCCTGGAGCACTCAAAAAGAGCCTTCCATATGGGCAATTCCTCTGTCTTCGGAGGATTTGCTCTACTGTTGAGGATTACAAATTTCATGCCAAGGATTTGTTCCAATGATTATAACAATGGGGATATCCTACAAAATTATTGCTGCTGGCTTATAAAAGAGCGCATTTTACACACCGTGAATGGTTATTTTCATCATCGTCTTTTGACAATTCTGCCTCATTTGGGCTTTCTATTGTAGGTCACTTTGAGAAATTTATAGAGAAACATTGGGATGTTCTATCTTTTCATGCATGTTTTCAAAAACTGCTGCAAATTGCCTATACTAGAGGCTCTAATTTTTGTAATTTAGTGAATCCTACAACGTCTCAATTAGATAGATCATTTTTGCAATTAAATTTGGATCCTTTAGGCCATTTTGTTTGTGGCACATGTGATTGTTGCACACAATCATTGAATGTACGTGAATGGCAATTTCCCAATTCTACTTTGAAACATCAGGCTAGATGGCGCACTACTTGCTCCACCGACCATGTGGTTTATATGTTATTGTGCCCATGTTTGTTAATCTACGTTGAATGTACTATTCATCCAGTGCATCTATGGGAGCATTCATCACATTTGTGCAATTGGACTACAAGTGCACCTATTGTCATCATTGTATATTGATTTAAAATGGAGAGTATTGGACTATGTTCCACCAAATCCTTGTGGTGGCAATCAGGAACAGAAACTACAGCTTTTAGAACAATCCTGGATTTTTAAATTATCAGCTGTATCCCCTGGTGGTTTGAAACAGAAACTGGACTGTACAAGATTCTTGTGATGTATCAGTGACTGATTGGTTCTGTATGTTCTGCATTCATTGGTTCAATTCGTCATGTGATTTAAATATCAGCTGAGTTTTGAAAGGATCCATATCAGCTGAGTTTTGAAAGGACTTCATGACGTCATCATTGCGGTTTTCGGAGCATTGAAACAGGGCGTTCATAGTTAGTATGCCCTAAATGCAGTACTGTGTTCGCTGACATACTACATTATATTTTGCAAATGATTTTGTGGTTGAGTATCACATTTTTAAGAGATTCTATGCTTGGCTCAACAAATTTAGTTTGAACGGATCCAATATTTCATGATAGACATCTATTTCACGATGGACATTTGGAATCACTTCTTCAGATAAATCTACTAAATCTACTGATTTGCACATGGGTGTAACACAATTTATGAGTTAATTTTGTGTAAGGCACACAGTTGTGTTTTTGCACTTCTTTAACCTAAGTTCATTTCTAATTAAACCTTATTTAAGTAAAAAGGAAGAGTTGGCATTGCAGTTGTCCTCAAGACAAGTTTTCCAACATTTAATTATATCGTAGGGCTTGCTATCACTGCTCTTTGCTTGATAGGTACAAAGCACCTTTTAGCAGAAGTATGTTTTTTGTGACAACAAGTGAGAGTGTGTGTATGTGCATGTGTGTGGTTTGAGTGTTGCACAGGAGTATTTGGTGTGCTCATCCACAATTCTGGGAGTACATGAATCCCCGGCCTGTACCTGGCACATAGGGATGACCACAGCATCATCAGGTGCCAGTGTGATCAGGTAGAAAAAAAATCAGAAAAGATTCTGTATAGCTAAATGTCAAAACATATCCCTGTCAATAAAGCATAGTTACTTACCTGTAACAGGTGATCTCCGGGAATATCAGGAATTTAATCTTCACATATGGGTGACATTGGTACCGACAGAGCATCCCACTGCGCCTGTGTAGCTGCCTTCCTAGCTCTCCCTCCTCAGTTGAGGTTGTAGCTGAGATAAAAGGGGAGAAGAAGAAAAGGAAAAGTACAACTCCTAGGGGAGGAGGGTGGGTTGTGAAGACTAAATTCCTGCTGTTCCTGGAGATCACCTGTTACGGGTAAGTAACTATGCTATCTCCAGGAACAAACAGGAATGTAGTCTTCACATATGGGACTCCCTAGCTTGGAGATGCCAGAGAGATGACCTCAGAGTGAGCTGTGGAACACAGGCCTAAGTAGTACGTCATATATCCTCCAAGGATATCTGGTATCGAAACCCGGGATGGGGGTAGGAGTTGATCTAAGTCTGAAAGAGATGCTGGAGAACAGCTTGGCTAAATGAGGCATCCCGGCAGAAGTCATTGTCCAGGCAATAGTGAGCAGCAAAAGTATGGACAGAGGACCAGGTTGCTGCCTTGCAAATCTCATCAATCGCTACAGAGCATAAATTTTTCATGGAGGTAGCCATTGCCCAAACATTATGTACAGTGAGGTGACCCTCAAGAGATAGTCCTGCAATCTCATAAGCAAAGGAGATACAGTCTGCTATCCATCTGGAGAGAGTTCACTTGGATACTGGTAGTCCTAGGTGACTTGAGTCAAAAGCAATGAAAAGTTGGGAAGCTTTTCTGTGCTCCCGAGTTCTCTGGAGATAAAAGGCCAAAGCTCGTTTGCAATCCAGAATGTGAAGGGTTACTTCTGCCCTAGAGGAATGAGGTCTAGGGAAAAAACATGGAGGTAAACCAACTGGTTTAAGTGGAAGGGCGAGACCACCATTGGCATAAAGTGAGGATGAGTCCTAAGGACTACCTTATCATGGTGTAATCGTGTATAAGAAGGATCAGCCACCAAAGCCTGAAGCTCACTAATGTGTCTTGCTGAAGTGAGGGCAATAAGGAAGGTGATCTTCCAGATGAGAAACTTCATAGAAGTAGTGGCTAGAGGTTCAAAGGACGGCTTCATAAGCTGTCCTAAAACAACATTGAGATCACATGCCACTGGGAGTGGCTTAATGGGGGGCTTAGTTAATAGAAGACCTCTCATGAAGCATGCTACAAGCAGCTGAGAAGAGATGGGTTGACCATCTAAAGGCATGTGAGAAGCCACAATGGCACTTAGGTGGACTCTTACTCAATTGGTTTTGAGTCCAGAAGAAGAGAGGTGGAGAAGATATTCAAGTAATGCATCCACCAGAGCTGAGAAGGGGTTAAGACCCCTTTCTGAATGCCAGAGAGAGAATCTATGCCACTTGAAGTTATAGGAGCGCCTTGTGGACAGTTTCCTAGAAGCTAAAAGAATAGCTTT
Organism: Ichthyophis bannanicus; assembly: GCA_033557465.1. Taxonomy (NCBI): domain Eukaryota; kingdom Metazoa; phylum Chordata; class Amphibia; order Gymnophiona; family Ichthyophiidae; genus Ichthyophis; species Ichthyophis bannanicus. Next base: position 743,353,887 of record CM066035.1, on the reverse strand, counting down.
CACCTGTTGAGAGAGGTTGATGTCCTGGAAGGCTATGCCTTCAGCAGCCATGCTGTAAGATGTAGGGACTGTGGATTGGGATGCAGCAGTGTCCTGTCCTCCTGTGAGGGGAGATCTGGAGCAGACCCCAAATCTACTGGTTGAACTTGAGAGAGCAGAGGATACCATGGTTGTCGTGGCCAACATGGGGCTATAAGAATCATGTAGCCCCTGTCTCTGGGGAGTTAGAAAACAGTTTTGGGGATGAGGGGAATGGGAGGAAAGGCATATAGGAAGCCTTGACCCCAGTGAAGGTGAAAGGCATCTACTCCCTGGTTGTTCTGAGCAGGCGTTTTGGAGCAGAAGTGGGGATGTTTGGCATTCTGAGGACTTGCAAACAGGTCTATGTCTGGGGTTCCCCAGATCTGAAAAATGTGAGCAACCTTGCCTGCATGGAGACACCACTCATGGGGTAGCAGTAGTCGATTGAGTTTGTCTGCCAAGAGATTCTGTTTACCTGGAAGATACACCGCAAGTAGGTGGATCTGATGCTATATGGTAAAGGACCACAGGTGTAGGGCTTCATTGCAAAGTGTCCAAGAGCATGTTCCGCCCTGCTTGTTCAGGTAGAACATGACTACCTGATTGTCCGTCTGGACTAGAACTGTGCGGAAGCAAAGGTGGTCCTGGAACACCCTGAGAGCATTGTGGATGGCTCTGAGTTCCAGTAGATTTATGTGGAGTTGTGACTCCTGTTGAGACCAAAGACCCTGAATGGAGATATTGTCCAGATGAGTTCCCCAGCCCAATTTGGATGCATCCATCATCAGGGTACATTGATGTGGAGACATCTGAAAAGGTGACCCTACGAGAAGGTTTTATGGGGACTGCCACCACTGGAGAGACGAGATGAGACATGTAGAGAGCATTATTCTGTCTCCCAGGCAACCAGATGCCTGAGACCATTGGGAAGCCAGGGTCCATTGAGCTTCATGCATATGCAGATGAGCGTATGGAACAACATGTACATTAGATACCATATGGCCCAGGAATTAAAGCAATTCTCGAGCAGTGAGAAAGGTTTTGAGGCTTGCTTGAGATGCAAGCTGAATGAGACTAGCACAGCGGGCTTGGGGCAGAAAAGTCCTTGATTGTTGAGTGTCTAGGAGAGCCCCTATGAATTCTAGAGTTTGAGAGGGAACGAGTTGGGATTTTGGAAGCTTTATTACAAATCCCAAGAGTTGCAGCACCTGCATGGTGCGCAAGAGGGAAAGATTGGCCTCTAGAGATGTGCTTGCTCGAATGAGCCCAGTCATTTAAGTAGGAGAAGACAAATATCTCTAGAGTTCTTAGGAATGCAGCTACCACTGCTATGCACTTTGTAAAGACTCTTGGGGCAGAGGCGCTGAAAGACAGAACTCTGTATTCATAATGTTTTCCCTGGAACAGAAAACGCAGGAACCTTCTGTGTTCTACTTGAATAAGAATGTGAGTATATACGTCCTTTAGATCAAGAGAACAGAGCCAATCCTGATTTTGGAGATAGGGGAGGAGAGTACCTAGGGAGTCCATTTTGAATTTCTCCCGAAGTAGATACTTGTTCAGTTCTCTGAGGTCCAGAATGGGCCCGTATCCTCCTGTCTTCTTTGGAATGAGAAAGTAAGGAGAATAGAAGCCCAGGCCTTGCTGGGAGAGTGGCACCTCTTCTATTGCACCCTGTGAGAGAAGGGAGATGACCTCCTGCAACAACAGAGCGGTGAGAGGGAGTTGAAAGCAGAACTCTCTTGGAGGAGACTGGTCTGGGGGTAGACTTCGGAAGTGAAGTTTGTACCCTTCCCGTACTATGAAGAGAGTCCAGTGCTCTGATGTTACGAGATGCTACCTGTGGGCAAAGTGACATAGTCTGCCGGGAATGCGGATGGGATCTGGAATCTCCAGAGGCAGGACAGCTATGTTCTCCAGAAAGGAGTCAAAGACCCTGAGGAGGTTGGGTCTGCTGGGGTGGCTGAGACCTGGGAGTCTGAGCCTTTCTCTGCTGTTTTGGTTGCTGCTGCCCCTTCTGGGGAGCATGGATGGGACAGTGCACCACAGGGGTGTAAGAAGGGTAGTACTTCTTTTTCTTATTAAAAAAAGGTTTCTTTGATGTCTTTTTTCTTAGCTGGGTTGGCAGTAGATCTAGAAAGTCTATTAAGAGTGGTGTTCTCAGATTCTAGCTGAGAAGCTTTATCCTGCCATTCCTTGCCAAAAAGGTTTTCACTCATGTAAGGTATATTACCCAGCTTATCTTGAACCCACTGTTCAAGATCAGATGCTTGGAGCCAAGCAATCCTGCATGCACCAATGCATGTAGCTGAAGTTCTGCTGATGCATTCAAAACAGTCGAAAGTTGCCCTGTTAACAAATTTTGAAACATTTTGGGCATGCTTTACAAGGATGATATAATCAGCTCTCTTATCATCAGGGAGAAGAGGAGCCATCAACTCTAAATCCTTAGCCACCTCCCTAAGGAATATACTCATATAGATTATGTAGGAACTGATTCTGGCCGATAACATGGAGGCCTGAAAACATCCTCACCGAACTCCCCAACCCGCCCTTCCCCTTCAATCCCTCCCGCCAATTCCCCTCTCACCCCCTACTCCCCTAAACCCTCAGCCACCCCACCTCTCCCACCCCCTCCCCCCTCACCTCACCTTCCCTCACATACCCTTAACCACATCCATCCCCTTACCTCCCTCCTCCCCTCCCCACATACAAGCATATATACTCCACTTTTATCTTTAGTCCATTCACCCGTTTCTATCCACAGAACATTCCATTCCCTCTGTCTCAGTGTTGCTGCTCAGCGCTTGGCTCCTCTCCGATGTGATCTCCTCTGGTCTCACTCCATCTCCGTCGGCCTCTTCTCTGTATCCGATTCTCTCAGCTGCCTCTGCCCGACCTCCTGTTCCTGTCGGGAACCCTCCGCCGGCGCCTCCCTTTCGGTTCTCGGCACCCCAGCTGCTTTCAATGCCACCAACGCCTCCTCCAGGGACTGTACTCTCCAAGTCCTTTCCCCTTTTGTAAACACAAGTCCAAAGGGGTATAACCACCGATACCTCAAATCCAACTTTCTCAACTGACTGGTGATAGGTGCCATAGCTCTCCTCCTCTGTAGCGTCCCAATAGACAGATCTGCATATATTGCTACAGAATACCCCTGCCACATGAAGTTGCGCAGCCCCCTCATCCGTGCAGCAATTCTCTCCTTTACCTTGTAGTCCCGCAGACAGACTACTATATCTCTGGGCCGGTTATTACGCATAGGTCCCAGGGCCCGATGAGCTCGGTCCAGCTGTATTTCTCCCACCTCGCCCTCCTCCCCTCCTTGCTTCAAGGCCTCACGACACATGGCCTCAGCCACTTTAGCACAGTCCCGGAACTCCAGCTCCTCAGGCAATCCTTTAACGCGCAAATTGTTCCTCCTGGAGCGATTTTCCAAATCCTCTAACTTCATCTTTATTTGCTCCTTCCACTCCTCCTCACCTTTGTAATGCGCCACCCACTCTTCCTGCTGCTGTTCCAACATTTGCAGCTGATTCTCGTGGTCCCCCATCCTGTGCGTGACTTCCTCCACCTCCTCTCTCAGGCCACTCATAATTTCTCCCAGCACTGTCTTAGTGGATTTCACCTCCTCCTTCAGCTCATCAAACCACTCCTTGAGCTCTTCCCTCGTAACCATGTGCGCCATCGGCTCTCCTCTCCCTCCCGAGCCTCTGTCCAGCTCCGCTCCATGCTGCTCAGCCTGCGCGCCACGCACTCTCTCCTCTCCTGCCATTTTAGCTTCAGCCGCTTGCCCGCTCCCAGCCGCCGCACCAAAGGCATAATCCCTCAAATCGGCGGTTTTCTTTCGGTTCGCCATGCGTCCCCGCTCCTGCGGCATCCTCTACCACTACTATCGCCGCTGTTTACTCTCGGTAAGGGCCCTCTTCACACATTTTTCGCTTGGTGGGGTCCGGAGCTATCTCCTCATGCGTCCATACTGACGGGTGACGTCACTTCCTCCCCAGGCCTGAAAACATCAATGACCAAAAGCATTGAGGGTTCTTGATTCCCTGCCTGGAAGGTTTGAGGAATGTGTCTTAGTGCTTTTTATTTGATGCATTGTTGATTCCACCACCATGGAATGGTGTGGTAATTGTGTCTTCTGGAAGCTGGGACACTTTGGTACCTGGTACATTGTATCAAGTTGTTGAGTATGTGGAGAGATTTTATTTATTTATTTACATTCTCTTATATACTGTGTTATTCTGCATCAGTGTGGTTTACATTGAACAGGGCATTATAACTTGGAGATAACTATTTTACAGGGAACATGGGCTATGGAGGGTTAAGTGGCTTGCCCAAGACCACAAGGAGCACCTGTGGGACTAGAAACCCCAATCCTTCTAACCCAAGGTTGCTGTCCTCTAGTGGGATTTGAACCCCTGACCTTCTGGCCTGAAGTACCTTGCCCCCAACCACTAGGCCACTCCTCCACTCCTGGTTAGGAGTGTCACCCACATATGAAGCATAAGGTCGTGAAGTATTAACTGAATATGGAGAGTAGCAGCTTCCTTTGAGGCTGCAGGGTATTGAAGGATTTCAAGCTCTTCAGCCCTAGGTTCTTTCTCTGAAGTCACCGTTATGGACAGACGCCGAGCAATATCGCGAATAAAGTCTTGGAAAGACATGTCCTCCAGAGGGGACATGCGACGCTGTGGGGATGGAGATGTGTCCTCCGGAAGAATTCTCATACCGGATACCGGCCAATTCATCATCTGACGAATTGAAGTTGGAAGACTCAAAGTATTGACGGGCAGGACGCTCATGCTCTACACATACTCGATATTGCTCGAAGCCGGTAGCTGAAAGTTGCAGTGCCAGAACCTCAGTACCGGAAATGGATACGAGGGCCAGCATGGGCGGTAGCATAGAAAGCGGTAAAAAAGTCGATGCAGGCTCTTTCGGTACCGTAGTCAGTACCGATGTCTGAAGAATTGACTGTAAAGGCTTTACCGGTACAGAGGCCGCCAGTAAGGCTGCTAAGCTCCGCTCGATGGCCAGGATATGTTGATCCATAGAGGTTGCCGATGCTTGGGTATCGGTACCAGAGCTGCAGGCCAAGATTCCTGAGCATGGCATCAGGAGCTCTCTGGAGGTGGAGGCCTCGGGAGCATCCTGGGACTCCCACTAAGGCTTTGGAGGCAAGGACCCCCAGTCGGGGTTGTTTGGCCAGTGTGACCCCCTCCAGGGCAACACCCAAGGCATCTCGATGCTTAGAAGGAGATCTACCCTTGGAGGGCAAACAAGTCTTCGATGAAGACCTAGGTTTCGATACCTGAGATCCTTGAGAGGAAGATGAAGCACTTAATGATGTTGATGCTAAAGACATTGCATCGGTGGCAAAGAGGGTGCCCAGTTTCGCAGCTCTGTTCTGTAGGCCTCTCTTCGTCATCTTCCCAGAGAGGACATTCTGACGGTCCTAAACACTTTAGACACCAATCATGGGTGTCCGTGGCCGAAATTGTACTGCCACATTTGGAACACTTCTTAAAACCACTGACTGGTTTTTCCATTTTGGGAAAAGGGAAAGGCCTAAGCCTAAGATGGCATCAATGCGCCTGAAGGAAGTAAGTTTTCTTTCTGCATTAAAAATTTTTTTTTTGAAAAGAAAGAAAGAAAGAAAGCACCAACGGGGTCGGTACCAGCATCAATGGGAAGGCAGACGCAACCGCAAAAAATAAGAAAAAAACAAATTTTCTGCGGTGACAGGAATTGCTTCTTGTCGGCTCCGCGGAAAATGAAGAACCGAGGCAGGAGCGCTGGAAAGGCAGGAAGGCAGCTACGCAGGCGCAGTGGGATGCTCTCAAAAGCTTTACTATTGGTTGCTGGGAAGCATTCCTGCGTGGGCTTCATCGGTACCGACGTCACCCATATGTGAAGACTACATTCCTGCTTATTCCTGGAGATTAAGAGACCTTCAGAATGAGAGCATTCAACACTGCAAACAGCACTAATGTATGCCCAAAAGCATATTTTTAGAGACCAATGATGGTACTTTTTTTTCACTTAGGGGCATGTTTACTAAACTCCGGTAACATAGCAGCGGCTACGTTAACGCACGTTAAGTAATGTTAACGCGCATTAATGTTACGTAACGCGCGTTAACGTCACCGGCCGCGGTAAGTCCCGCAGAAGGTGGAGAAAGGGCGGAGAGAAGGGGTCAATGGGCGGGGAGTGGGCGGGGAGAGGCCCCTGCTTCACCAACGTGGGGAAATGAAGGGCTGAACTTTACTGGAACTGAAAACCTGGCGTTAGGTGCACATTTGCAGGAGGGTGAAACCATTTCAGCGTCAGCAATGTACAGCATAGGCAGGGAGCCCTAGAAAAGTGATAGTAGTGCTCCATTTGCAGCAACAGCATAGTGCCCAAGTAGGAAAGGCCACTATGGTGATGGTGCAAATGGGGCATAGGCGGTTGCAGGCGGGACATGCAGTGGGAGCAGCTGGGGCACAGGGTGGACTACACCGTCGCCTAGATGGCACATAGGAACATAGAAACTGGAAAGCAGCAGGATAGCAGCTGACCAAGGCCAAACATGGCCAGTAGTCGGTGTTCCACAGTGTCCCAGCCAGGGGACAGTACCCAGAAAGTACCCCAAAGGTCACACAGGTACCACTATGCCTGCACTAGGGCAATCAGTGTGCATCTGGGGACCACTCTAACAAGGGGCCACAGAGCATACCCAGGATGTATCCCAAACAGTTTGTAAACCCAGCTAACTGAACACCCTTTACTGCAGCCCCTAGTAAGGCATTGCAGGGTGTGACCACACATTGTTGGAAACATATATACACCCAGTAGGTCACACTGGGTACATCGTACCTGAGGTGCATGCCCTAGCCTGTCCACAGTCGGCTGTCACAACACACCCTACCTACATCTACCCGGTCCACCCTAGCCAATAGTTGCTAGAGCACCAACCTGATATCCCCCCAGCCATCACTCCCCCATGTGGAAGGGACATAACATTGGTAGGCGGTGATGGGGGGGATGTGTGGATGTCCATGTATGCCTCGCCACCCCAGACCCCGCACCCTAGGCACCCGCCTACCGGCACAGTGGATGGCCTGGGACTGCGCACTACCAGCACCGACAGCATATGGTCATGTCGGCATGGCAGGGGGGGGTGTGTTTGTGCTGGAGGGGGCAGTGGCATCTGCCTGTAGTGGACCTAGGCCATGCCCTGTACCAGTACGTGGTGTGCAGTGCAACAAAATAGGGTCTGGCTGAGGAAAAGTACAGGTAGCTCCAGGGATCACTCTGCATCTGTGGCAACAGTGTGGTGCAGTACACACAGCCAGTGTGTCCAGAAGCAGAGGGTCACAGGTTCAAGTCCCAGTTGTGGATCCTGCAGAACATGTCCCTATATTTTACCCTACAATGCAGATACAACAGCAACATGTGCAAAGCCCAAAGCAGGGGTGAACGGGGGTACAAACACCCACTCACACAGGCTCCATAATCCAAAGCTGCATGGAGAGTCAGGCTGTTGGCCCCAACACAGAGCTGCAGTTATCACCAGAGCACTACTACTACCTCCTGCACAGTTTATCAATGTCAGCACTGTGATCAGGACCAGTGTGGTGGGCAGGGCTGCCAACCACCCCTATCTTTGCACAATGCTGCAATAGGAGTGTGTGTGTTTGTATGTCTATCCATTGTTTTGTGGCTCCCCACACCTCACTGGGCCCACAATGTCCCACTGTTACCAGCGTTAGCCTGAATATGTGCATAATGAGAGCAAGGTATTGTGGGTATGGCCCGGACAGGGCAGATTGGCCAGAATGCATCTTTAAAGGGTGTGGGGCAATGGCTGGGACATTATAGTGCCCGACCACCTCCTGCATGGACAGGGTGGCCACAGCATGTCATGTTGGGAGCACATGCCCACTCTGACCGAGCAGTGACCATGGCATGTCTAGGTTCCCACATAGCATTCTACATTATCTGCCTTCAGTGATGCTTATGTGTTCCCAGTGCTGGGCTCCTATCACTGAGATACCTGTTTGGTGCACATAGTTCCTCTGTGAGCATGCACTATGGACTGGCTGCAGTTAGTTTGTGCATGATTGGAGCACCTTGTAAGGTGCTGCAGGTGTAGTCTGGCTGTGCTATCTGCTGATGACTAGCAGATTGTGGTGTGAGGCAGTTGAGGTTTTCTAAACCTAATCCCAGCATTACTGCTGGTCTGTCCTAGTCACAGGTATGACTCTGGCCTACCAAACATGGAGGGCTGTCTTATACCAGCAGGATGGAGGTTGTTTCACCAGGGCTCAAGCACCTGTTCCTTACCTACAAAAAAGGTGATTGTGGGTCCTTTCGAGTATATAGTGTATGCCACTTTGACCTGTAGAGGCACTGCTCCATGGGCCTCATGCAAGTCTAGAAACACCTCTGCTCTGATAACAGGTGCCCATGTCAGCCAGACCCTAACATTGGGTACACACTAATCTGGGTGGTGTCTGGTCCCAGAGGGCCACATGTGACTGTAGAACACAGATAGACACCAAATTACCTTTGGATGCATTGCAAGGACACCTGTCACACACTGGTAGTGATGGGGATGTACAGCAGGACCTATTTCTAGCACACATGTACTGCGGACCTAGTGCTAGGCACCCATCCTATCCCTCAGGGTGAACACAGAACCTGCACAAAGACATGGTCTGTAGCTACTCTGTGCCAGTATCACGCACTGTAAGTTTGTGTTTCCAAGCTGAGGTACCGGAGAGGTGCAGACCCCCATTTGGTGATCAGTTATAGACAGCTATTCAGCATGTGCATCATGGGTACTGGTGGGGTTACTCTATCCTGGCACTCAGAGCAGACAGTTTGTGCGGTGACCTGCAGTCCTGTATCCAGCCACTGGTGTGAGATACACCATGGAGGTATAGCCCACTAGTTAGAAGAATGCTGTTCTCAGCAGTGTTCATGGCTTCGAGTCCTCATTGTTTCCTACTTTCATGTCTGTCCTACTCAAATAGTTTGCATGCCTGTAACAGTCATATTTTTACAGAGCTGTGCTGCCAGCCCATAATACCCTCGTCACAGTTGCCAACATTCCTTCGGTCCGTCTATCTGCGTCTGTCAGCTGTGTAGCATCCTGTCTGCCTGTGCAGGCTGCCATCCCATGTCCTGCACTGCTACCCTTTCCTGCATTGCGCCTCTTCGTGCTTGCTTCACCTGTGCCTGATCTGCATGGCACCACCACTCCTCTGTCCACCCATCATTGTTACTATCTTGCCACCTCCACCTCCACTGGGGGACACGTATTCCCATCGTCTGCCACCCATTGTCTTTCCAGTACTTTACATTTCCAACACCCTGTGCTGTGGTACAGTTGCCCCCACCATGTTTGTCAACAGTACTGGCAGCCACATGGGATGCCCGCAGATATGGCAGGTCCAGCAACTCCCAGCTCTGCCTCCTTCACTCACTTGTTCATTGCCTTTCCTCGGTGCTCTATCTAGTATTATGCCTCACAAGTCATGCATGTCATCCTGAAGCACCCTGCAGCCCTTAGGGCACACTGACCTAGGGCACCGTAACCTTGTTAGGCCATCTTAACCTATGTTTCCGTAACCCAGGGTGCCTTCTAAGGTGCCTTATCCAGGGGTGCCTAATATGGTGCTTAGCCTAAGGAGCCCTATAGGGCGCTTTACAAAGTGCCTTATGAGGCACCTTACAAGGCACCTAACAAGGCACCTTATAAGGCACTTAACAAGGCACCTTACTTATAAGGCACCTTACAAGGCACCTTGTTAGGGGCCTTACAAGTAAGGTGCCTTATAAGGCGCCTTGTAACGTGCGTTAGTCTGAGGCGCCTTGTAACCCGCATTAGCTGATACGGCTTGCCGTAATGATGCACCGCCCACGCCTTCATATGGGCATCTGTACCATTACCACAGAACCTAACGCGGGTAACATTTCCACGGTTTTGTAAACATACCCCTAAGTGTTTTCAGCGTTTTAAATGCATTTAGAAAATCGTAAAACATACTAGGGTGCCTATGAATGATAAAATCAGGAGAGCAAAAGTGTGTGACATTGTTAGGTGGCAAGACAAACGCCGCTTATGAGACATGTGCTCCCTGAGGCTGAGGCCCCTTTAATCTCAGTATCCCCTTCTAGTGTGTATTTTCTGGTTAATTACCAAGATATCCCCAGTGAATGACCTTTAATTTCGTACATGGTAGCTCTTAGCTTTTGCTCGTTTGTTTTGTGTGTAAGGGCTACAAGGAGTGAGTTTACCTTGTATTAGCTTGGTTTTTGGTCACATATCTCTCCAGGCTGCTAGTGAATTCCAAACTGCCAGTCTTCAGGCATTTAGCAAATTCTAAGCCATTCTCCATATTAACTCTTTGAGAGGATTCTGGTCCCATTTCAAGTCCCTCTCAACAGCCCCCTCTAATTCTGTATAGAATCACTATAAAACATTTCCATGTCCAAAAATAAATAGATAAATAAATAAATACATGTGTACATGATAAATAAATAGAGAAATATATTGATAAATAAATATATAAAATAAATCTGCCACAGTGAGAAATGCCTTCCACTTCACTTTGCTTCAGAGTTCTAGGCACATCTGGTCCATGGATGAACTTTATCTTGTTGGTTGGAAGAAGTCTTTATAGATATATAGTCCATTTGACAATATAGAAAAGGATTACAAGCATCCTGAAAATTAATCAAAACTATGTGACACTGTTTGCCCTTGCAAGGTCAAAGCATAGAGAGAGCAAAGCTCTATCAATTATTCTTCATGCACTATTTCTAGTGGCCCCTCATAGATCTTTCAGAAGTTTGCACCCACATCATCTGCCTCTGGTGGTAACTGCAAGTTCTTCAGTAGTTTTTCCTTTTACTCTGGGCTGCGCTATGCACATCTTTAACAGAGAGTGTCAGTAACTGTCCACCCAGGCATCATGGCTGCACATACATCTTTCTGTAGCATTGATGGAATCGCTGATCTTTGCTCCAATCTAGCTTTCAGTAGCATTGCTGACTTCCTTTCATTCACAGTAGTCGTCGTCTTTGGCCCATAAGACTCAGTGCATGTACTATATAATTTACAGAACAAAAACTCACTATTACAACATTCCTCTGATTCCCCACAATGACAAACATGCACAACTACTAATGGCAATATAGATTTACTGAGCAGAATTATCTAACCTGCTCCTGTCTTTTGTTCCCTCTTGAACTCTTCCCTGACCCCTCTCTCTTTCCTTTCTCTTACTGTCCTGTCATTTAATGGTGTTCCTTTCCTTTTCCTTTTCTGCATTGCAATACTGTAATTGTGTAAACCGCTTTGATGCTACTGCCTGAGAAAATTGAGTAATAAAGATAAAGATAATGTTAATTAATTACAATAAATATATAGAACTAAATTATTACAACTTATTTAACTATATGGAGACCTAGATATCTTGCAATATACTTCTATTTTGCTTCTACATTCTTTAATTTTTCTATTTATCTATTAAATTAAAGTTAGGCCACATACTAATAGATAAACCTCTCTTGTCACACAACTGTACAAGGTGTAGTTAATCTTATTTCTTAAGGGGTAACAAACATTAAAACATAACTGACAGTTTATAACAATTAAATTAAACTCATTTCAAGTGTTTGCTAAAAAATCTTAGGAAAGCTCTCTTATCTTAGGTAATGGGTTGACTCACATTACTCTGAATATTGTCGGTAATAACACTTTCTGATTAACATAGACATCTCAGCTCACGAAGGAAGGAAATCAGGACACAAAGGAAAAAATACAGATAGATCATTACATAAACAGAATTATGCTCAAGAAATTTTCAAAAACAGAATTTAAACCAATTAGAAATTCAATTGTCATTGTTTACAGCCTTTCTTTGTTGATACTTTATTCGGCACAAACTATAATATTAAAGGATTTAGAAATATATTTACACCTTGAATCTATCTCAATAAGTGATACTAATTTAGATAATCAGTCTTGGCATTTGCTTTACCTATTCCACTTGTAACAGGACATTTGCTGCACATGCTTAATAACATCAGTTCTGCATGGGTCATTTCATAATAACAAACGGAAACACATATCATGAGAATTTAACATCCAACAGACTCTTGCAGGTGGCTGAAAAATAAACTGGGACATTGTTACTCTAATCTCTTAAGCTTTCCTGGCTGTGATGCATATTAGGATTTTCAGTTAACATACAGTGTAAAAGGAAAACATCATAGCACATATTTACCACCTTGATTTAATTACTTAGTCTACCAGCTTGAATGAAAAAGCTAAACCCCTAATCAAAAGATTTTTCTTTAATATATGTATTGTTATGCTTCTTGCACAAATAAACAACAAAAATAATAACAGATATCAACAAAAATAAATTAAATACACGGTAAAAGCCATCTACTTCAAGATCAAAACCCTACGGCACTTGAGACCCATGATGGAGCCTGATGACTTCCGCACCATCTTCCAAGCGTTAGTTACGCCGCATTTTGACTATGCTAATATAATTCTGCACGCCTCCCCAAGATTACCCTAAACCCTCTACAGTTAGCTATGAATGCAGCAGCCCGCGTCCTGTGCGGAGCCTCAAGGAGTGACCACATTTCCCCCATTCTAAAAGAACTCCATTGACTTCCAATAAGCTGTAGAATCTTATATAAGGCCCTCCTCATTACCTTCAAGGCCTTCAACAAAACGTCACCTTCATCAATTTCCGACCTTATCGCACACACCACAAACAATAGATCTAGGAGATCACTATCTGCAAATATGCTACTTACACCACGTGAATCTAGAAAACGTAACCAGTCAACCATCAATCGAGCATTTGTGAACTACGCTCCTAGGTCCTGGAACAGACTCCCTCCCAGCATTAGAGCAATCAGGGACCTCAAGCAGTTTAGAAAGGCCCTCAAACATCACCTGTTTCTTATGCATTTTACACAGCTAGATGTCCCCCCTTTACCCCCCCTCATCCCCCCTACTCCCTCAATCCCAATCCCGTGCTATCTGATAACATAGAACCTACAGCGAATTAGCACCAGCAAGTAAATTGTCCGAAATGTAAATAGTTTCCCCCAGTTTACCTCCATGTTAAAGCCCTGTTATCTGTAAACGTAGGCCAGACTTGTCTGACCAAGTGTTATATTGTTTTAATGTAAATCGCATTGATGACAAAGAGCGCAGTATATAAGAACTGTTAAATAAAACAAACTATCAAATCTTCATGACAATCATTGTCACATAAATGCACTTGATAACCTGCACCCTAGACTGAATTCATTGTATACCTTTCTTTTTTAATTTTCTCTTTCCTCTTTTTGTAATCAAATAAACTTGCTTTGACTTTGACATGCAATTCATTTTCACTTGTATCTGCATTTCCTTCAAACACTCCCCCAAGGCCATGGTCGGGCTGCGGGGAATCTCTGACCCCTCCCGCCTTTGCTGCACCCCGGGTCTGCCAGATCCACCCATCTAGGGGATATTATTCCACCTCAGAGGTGGAATAAGTTCCCTGTTCAGGCAGCCGGCCCTGTACTTACAGGGCTGACATTGGAATCGGCCTTGTACATCTGGGGCCGCAGACCACCCATTTCCCGCCCTAACTCTGCCCCCGCAACACTCCTTTCCAATCCCTGTCTCTCTGTACGACATGTGGAGAAGTTAGTTGGGGTCGGCAGAGAGGCCGAATAGCGTGGATGGATGTCCCAATGGGACATCCATTCCCACTATTCACACCTCGGAATGACACCCTACATGTTTCAGGTCAAGCTGGGCACAGACATATTGAACACTTCTAATCATGACAAGCATTCTGCAAGCATAAACATTCTGTCTCGCAAGATGCAGCCTTGAGTGTCTTCACTCTTATTCATAAACACCTTCTATGAACCTGTCAACATATTCAAAGCTGTTCTCACTCTCCATATTTCTGAACTCTTCTCCAGGGGACCCCAGTACCCCACTTAGAATTCCTTTCTACAATAGGCTACTTTCCTTTATGTGAAAGTATGTTCTTTTCTGCCAGATGATATTTTATAAGAGGCCATTTACGTGCATATATGACAACATATCTGGAGTAATGACTTTGTTAAATTACCACTTGAAACTCTGAAAAACAAAGAAGGTATCCAAAAGACACAGCTTTGACAGGATTACCATTGCACAGTCATGGCAGGCTAGGTATAGCAATCAGTTAAAATATTAGAATTTTCATTATGAGGCTTGATATATCAACGCTGTCTAAATGTTCTTATAATCCATTAGAAGAAAGACCTAGAACAGACAGTAAATGTGATGTGTCTGCTACTCATGTTCATCTGTCATTTGACCTTTACAAAGATAATTTTATAAACCTTTATTTGGATTTAAAATGCTGTTTTACGGACATATAAGGACTCATAAAATTATTGCAGGTAACACCTATAAGAGGCTTGTAAGGTGCCAAGGAGACACGTACTTTTATGTGATCTGCTTGTAGACATGTTCAGAAATGGTATTTGGGTGGAGCATGGACAAAGGTGTGATTTATGCACATAATTTAATATGATAATGGAGGGGGCATGGTCAAGATGACTGTGTAGTGCTTTGCTCTGATTTTCTCTCATACCTAAGCTTAAAGGGAAGGCCAAGAAGAAGACCTCAACTCCGGAGCCATCTGTGACTGTAGGCCTGATGGATCATTATTTTGGAGCGACAGAGGTTCCTTGCTCTGGATTGAATCCAGCTTCGGCAATGCTGCGACCAGAGGACCCGATGTCACCTTCAGATGTGGAAGTCACACTATTCCCAGAAGTGCAGACTTCACCTTCTTACCCAAGGAGTAATGCACCAGCTCTCAATAGCTCTGGGAACCACATGTTGGAAGTCAGCAGAGTTGGAGTCCCTGATCAAGAAGCAGGGCTGGTCTGTTCACTAGGTGAGCTAGGCTGCCACCTAGGGTGGCTGACCCAGGTGGGCAGTTTTGTGCCACCGCTTTATTGCCTGCAGCAGGCCATGTGCTTCGGCACACATGACTCTAGCAATATTCACCACCCCATCTAATAAGCAAATCATTGACACCATCTCCACAATCAACACCACTACCGCTCAGACTGACCCCTGTCCAGCCTTCTGGATAAAGGAACTTCGGTCAGAATTTAGCCCATTCATAGCCAGACTCATGGACACATCTTTCACGTCAGACTCCTTCCCCCTAAATCTCAAACACACATCCGTCAGACCACTGTTAAAGAACAACAAGTTGGACCCCCAGAAAGTGGAATCATATAGACCAATTGCCAGCATTCCACTACTGGCAAAGATAATCGAGAAAGAAGTCCTATGCCAGATACAACAACACATCAACAATACTTCACCACTAGACTGCTTCCAACACGGATTCAGAGAATCCCATGGGGTAGAGACGTTACTTACCACCCTCTTCAACAATATTCTCAGTGCAATAGATTACATACATCATGGGGTTGCCCTTATATTCCTAGACATAGCTGCAGCGTTTGACTCCGTATGCCACGAAACCCTTCTGAAACGACTCAAAGAGAAGGGTATCTGCGACCTAGCACTAACCTGGTGTAAGTCATACCTATCCAATAGATGGCAACATGTACAAACAGAGACCTCCACCTCCAAACCGTTCCATCAGAAGCAAGGCGTCCCGCAAGGATCCTCCCTGTCAGCCTTATTGTTCAACATCTGTATGCAGCCTATCTGCGACCTCATACGATCATTCAACGTCGAATGCATGATCTATGCCGATGAAGTTCTACTATACAAGCCATTCTAGATTGACAAGCTTGACCTCTCATCACTAACCAACTGCTTCAGCACAGTGGAAAAATGGCTCCAAAACCAGAATCTCCGAATACAACACAAAAAGACCGAAGTGCTGTTCATCTCCAGAAATCCCAACTTCTCCCCTCCAGCCTGCCTAAAAATCGGAGAGATAGAACTACAAACTAAACCCTCAATTCGCTACCTGGGTGTTACACTGGACCAGAGGCTGGATATGAAGACGCACATTGGCAACATGGTAAAATCAACATACCATAAAATCAAGTCTCTCAAACATCTATGCCCCCTACTACAACCAGACGACTTTAGAACAATCTTTCAGGCACTAACCATCCCTCATCTCGACTACGCCAACGCAATCCTCCAAGGACTCCCACAATCCACCCGGAGCCCGCTCCAACTTGCCATGACCGCTGCAGCCAGAGTTCTAAACGGGACCTCAAGACGAGACCACATAACACCCATCCTCAAAAATCTTCACTGGCTCCCAATTCATTACAGGGTCACCTTCAAGATCTTACTACTAACATTTGTCCATTAACGGGCTCGCTCCCTCCTCACTTGCCGGCCTCACACACATCACCCCCCCAAATAGAGCCAGACAATCTACTGCAATAAACACCTTAGTAATCCCCAAAGCAATGACCCTTTATACACAAGCAACTGTAAACAGAGCCTTCAGTCTCTGCGCACCCAGATGCTGGAATGCTCTTCCACCTAATATACGAGCAATCCCGGACATAACCAAATTCAGGAAGGCACTGAAGCACTACCTCTTTCTCAAGTACTACCCGGAAGAAGGTACACCAACCCCCCATTCACAACAATGCTTCACGACCACATGTAACCTCACTCAAAGCGACGTATATACGTGTAAATACTTTTCTGTTAACCATTCAGATGTAAATAGTTAATGCTGCTATCCAAGTTGAGTTACCTGTTCTATGTAATTACGGTATAAGCCCCCACTGTAAAACTCTCATATGTTCCATGTAAATCGCACTGATATCGAAGAGCGCGGTATATAAGAGAAATAAATAAATAAATGACCTGCTGCTTCTGATCCCCCTCTGACGCAACTTATTGTTGGAGGAGGGTCAGAAGTGACAGAACACGTGTACTGAAGCACATAGCCTGCGTGAGAAACAAAGTGGCAGCACAAATGATGCCTCTGCCCCAAAGACGGAATCGGTGGCAATGGGGGGGATGGGGGGGACAGAGGCAGCATGGCTTGGAGTGGGATGGGGGGGCGGCATAGCTGGGATTTCTGCCTGGGGTGGCAGAAACCCTTGGGCTGGCTCTGTTGAGGAGAGTGAACCGAAGGTGCTATGGCGGTGGTCTCCATGTCAGCTGTGTTGTAAAACTCTCCGAGGTTCTTGAAGGGGGCCAAGAGATCCTCTGGGAGTTCCTGGACAATTGGCCTCAGTGAGAGAAAGGATTTGGCAATGATTCAATTTCCAGGTCTGTTAACCTTTACACTGCCTCCTCTGACCCCCCTGTCTAGGTCTTAAATGTTTACCCTGAAATTATATGAGACACTATTGTACATTTGGCTGATAATGTTTCTAAGCAAATGGTAGAGTTAGCATCCTAAGCACAATCCAATGCGAACTTAATTAAAGCGAATGCAGAAGCAGTTGGTTTCCTTAACATCTCAACATCAAGCTGACAAGATTTCCTTTCTATCTGATACCAATGCTGCCTTAGTTAAAGGTAATGTGGCCCTAAAATGTAAACCAGAAGCATTGGAAAATGCCTCTAGAACAGCTAATCTTAGAGTTCTGAACTTTCCTAAAGCTACAGGAGCATCTGTAGTGGATATGTCTAAATGCCATTTGGTGGAGGTTCTTCTTTTATCAAAGGACTTGACTCTTCCAATTATTAAACCTTACTATCTTTATTCCGCAAAATAAACATTGCCTGATCAGGCTGTGGATATGGATATGGATGTTTTAAATTAACAGCTATTTTGGAGTCATTAGTAATTGAATCTTATACTTCTGCAACATTATTAATTACCTGTGCTTTGGTTTCCGATCGAGATTGGATTCTTAAGATGCACTTTAAAAAGAAAGCTATAGTGTTCTCTGGTTACTCAATATCTATTTTTTCCGACCTGGTAAGGGTGACTCAGAAGAGATGATGTCAGTTTTTGTTACTGAAACCTGGTGTTTTGCAACTTGGTGCCTTATAATATAATATTCCAAAACATCATGGGATCATCTCGGCGAGAACATATAACTCTCCTCCTGCACTAACTGCACTGGTTACCAATAACATCACGTGCCAAATACAAATCTGCCCTGACCATCTTCAAGACAAAAAAAAAACTTAACAGCCAGAAGTCTGCAGGATCTCATCTGTACTAAACCCAACAGATCTGCGAGAAAAAGCTACATCAATAACATACCAATACCTAACCTATTCACAAAAGCCAAACAAGCAACATCCAAGAGGGCCCTCTTGCTTGCTGCTCCATCTATCTGGAACATTCTCCCAGAGAAAATTAGAACTACCACAGACATTAAGGAATTCTGGAAACAGCTCAAGACCTTTCTATTCATCGAGCACTTCAATGAAACCTTTTTAATTTATCATTCCCAGTTCTTCCCCTCCCTATGTTTGCGGAGAGACTGAATGAATGAATGAATTCTTTGCTTCGGTCTTGACCCATGACTGAAGTGGTATTTAAAGGTGCAGAAGAATTGAAGGAAATATTGATACATCGGGAAGATGTATTACAACTATTTGATAAACTGAAGAGTAGCAAATCACCTGGACCGGATGATATACATCCAAGGGTGTTGAAAGAACTGAAATATGAGATTGCAGACCTGCCATTAGTAATCTGTGAACTATCATTAAAATCATCTGTAATACCTGAATATTGGGGGATGGCCAACGTAATGCCAATTTTTAAAAAGGGTTCAGGGGTGATCCGGGAAACTACAGACCGGTGAGCCTGACGTCAGTACAGGTAAAAATGGTAGAAACCATCATAAAGAACAAAATTGCTGAACATGTAGATAGACATGGCTTAATGGGAGACAGCCAACATGGCTTTAGACAAGGAAGATCTTGTCCTTCTAATCTGTTATGTTTTTTTGAAGGTGTGACAAAGGTAGACAAAGGTGAGTCGGTTTATATAGTGTATTTGGACTTTTAGAAAGCCTTTGACAAGGTCCCTCATCAGAGACTTTTGGCAAAACTAAAGAGTCATGGGATAGGAGGCAGAGTACTATTGTGGATCAGGAACTGGTTAAAAGATAAAAAGCAGAGGGTAGGGCTAAATGGCCAATTTTCCCAATGGAGAAAGGTGCATAGTGGTGTACCCCAGGGATCTGTGCTGGGTCCGCTGCTTTTTGACATATTCATAAATGACCTGGAAAATGGAATAACGAGTGAGGTTATCAAATTTGCAGATGACACAAAACTATTTAAAGTTGTTAAAACCCATGAGGATTGTGGAAAATTGCAAGAGGATTTTGATAAATTGGAAGACTGGGCATCTAAATGGCAGATGAAATTTAATGTGGACAAGTGCAAAGCTATGCACCTAGGAAAGAACAGCCCAAACTATGGTTACATGATGCAAGGCTCCACATTGGGAACCACCACCCAGGAAAAAGATTTAGGCGTCATCATGGATAACATGTTCAAACCCTCCACCCAGTGTGCAGCGGCAGCCAAGAGAGCAAATAGAATGCTAGGTATCATAAGGAAAGGAATGGAAAATAAAGCAAAGGATATTATAATGCCTCTGTATCGTTCCATGGTGCGACCACACCTTGAATATTGTGTGCAGTTCTGGTCACTATATCTTCAAAAGGATATAGCGTTATTAAAAAAGATACAGAGAAGAGCCACCAAAATGGTAAAGGGGATGGAAGGATACACCTATGAAGAAAGGCTAAAAAGGTTAGGGCTCTTTAACCTGGAAGAGAGACGGCTGAGGGGAGATATGATAGAGGTCTATGAATTAATGAATGGAGTGGAACGGGTAAATGTAGATCGATTGTTTATGTCATCAGAATATAAAAAGACTAGGGGACATGCAATGAAGCTATAGGGTAACCTATTTAAAACTAATAAGAGAAAATATTTTTTCACTCAACGTGTAATCAAACTCAGGAATTTGTTACCAGAGGGTGTAGTAAGAGCTGTTAGTGTAACTGGATTTAAAAAAGGTTTGGACAAGTTCCTGGAGGAAAGGTCCATAAACAATTATTAAAAGGGACCCGGGATATCACTGCTTGATCCAATACAAGCATTGAGGAATCTGTGTCTTTTGGGGAAACTGCTAGGTACTTTGACCTGGATTGGCCACTGTTGGAAACAGGATACTGGGCTTGATGGACCTTGGTCTGACCCAGTATGGCATATCTTATGTTCCTAAGTTTCCTTGTAAATTTTATTTTATTTATTTATTTTATTTACTTAAAAGCATTTATATACCGCCAGGTGCAAAGCATTCTAGGCGGTGTATAATCATGAAATAAAACATAATCAATCCCAAACCCAACCCAACTGGACCCCCTACAATCCAAATACTGTCCCACTGCCGCTGTCTCAGCACCCCCCCCCCCCCACCAACTTAACAAGGAGCACTGGGAAAGAGGAAGGGTTCTAAGCTCTTACAAAATGTCAACAGATTGGACTCAGAATGTAATGCCACTGGGGGAGAGTTCCATAACATTGGCACAATCACAGAGAACATGCGAGCACGCCACCACTGCAACTGTATCTGATCTGGTCTCGGAACCTCTAGCAGCCAAGCCCCAGCAGAACGCAAAGTCTGATTGGGTACATACCACTGCAACAGATCTTGAAGGTACCAAGGGCCTAGGCCCCGCAGGGCCTTAAAGGCCAGCACCAAAAGTTTGAAAGTGCATCTCTGCTTTACCGGCAACCAGTGTAACTGGTTTAAAAATCCCGGAATGGAGTCTTGTCTACTAAGACCAAAAATAACCCGGGCCGCCAAATTTTGGACTACCTGTAACTTTCTAACTAAATATATGGGTAACCTCACATATAATGAGTTGCAATAATTGAGGCAAGAAAGCATTAACATTTGGACAACCAGGTGCAGTGCATCCTGTTCCAAGTATGACCAGAGCTGAAAGATCATACGCAAATGCCCAAACGCTGCCTGTACCACTTTCGAAATTTGCTGCTGAAATCCCAGATCCTCATCCAAAACAACTCCCAAGTCACGAATCTCACTTTTCCAGGATAGGCGAACCTCCCCTATGGACAATGGTCTTTAGACTCTCAACGGCTAATGTCTCACACAACAAAACATCCAACGGCAGTATTAAGGACCAAATGGTGAGACTGCAGCCAAACAGCGACGTCCTCAAGACAATGGTTGGCATGCTCAAGCACCACCCTTTACACCGATTACATCGATCACCAACTGGATATCGTCAGCATACAAAAACCCCTTCAACCCACCTACAGATCTCCCCCAGCGGGCTCATAAAAATGTTAAACAGGATAGGGGACAGGGCAGATCCTTGAAGAACCCCACAAACCCACTGTCGTACGGAGGAGAAACAAGTCCCCCAGTGTCATTTAATTTCTTATAAATATGTTAAATATGTTTTTTTTTCAGCTTAGTGAATTGGTTACTTTTATAAGATCTAAATTGATGGCCTCTTCTATAGCACCCTCAGTTGAGGTGACTTAGGGGGATGTTTACTAAACTGCGATAATGTTACATAACGCGCATTATGTAACGTTAACGATCGTTAAGTAACGTTAATGCGCGTTATGATGCGTTAACGATCGTTAACATCTCATAACGTGCGTTAACGTTACTTAACGATTGTAAAGTTCCGCGGCGCGGTAAAACACTGCAGAAGGTGGAGAGAGGGCGGAGAGAAGGGGTCAATGGGCGGAGTGTGGGCGGGGAGAGCCTCCTTTCACACTAACGCGCTGATCTGAAGAGCTGAATCCTAACGCGATTGAAAACCTGCCGGTAAATGCACATTTCAGGGGAGAGAAACCATTTAGGTGTCAGCAATGTACAGCATAGGCAGGGAAACCTAAAAAAAGTGATATATGTGATACATATGCACAGAACAAAAGGGCACATAAACATTGAAAATGACCTCAACAAACTGGAAAAAAAACATAACCAAGCTGGCCAATAGTGGTATTAATGGGAAACATCAACCCCCCCCTGTGAAAGCTCCAAAGAAAAGATATAAATCGTGGAAGGGTCTATGCTCCGTCCCCATACAAGGTGAATGAGCCACAGTGAAATTGCGCTGTGCAGGGTTTTCCTTTCCATCGGACAGGTGTCCTATGGCGTGCACATGTGCAGCAACAGTAGGGCGGACATGTCGGATACAGAAGGCCACAGGCGGCACATGCTGTGGTGCAGCTGGGCCACAGTGCGGACTAGGGTGATGCCTAGCTGGCCCATACGAATGCTGAAACAGCAGAGCAGCCAGACAGCAACTGCTGAAGGCCCAACATGGGCATGACTGTGCTTCCCACAGTGTCACAGGGGATAGTACCCAGCAGCTACCCCCAAGGGCACGGAACATTGGCAGGTGGTGCTGGGGGGAAGCGTGGACACCTATGCAGGCACCCCCACCCCAGAACCCACACCATAGGCAGCCACCTACCCGCACACTGGATGGCCTGAGACTGCGCTCCACCAGCAGAAGGGACTGTCAGCATGGTGGCAGAGGGTCACTGGTGGTGGAGGGGGCAGTGGCAGCTGCCCAGAGCAGACCGTGGCCTAGCCCTGTGTAGGTGGGTGTCATGCACTGCAACAGACAGGCCCTGTCTGATGAACAGTCATGGTATCACCAGGGAATGTGCTGACTCTGTGAGAACGTGGTGGTGCAGTGCACAAAACCAGTGTATTCAGAAGCAGAAGGTCACAGGTTCAAATCCCAGCTGTGGTTCCTGCCAACCCAGTCCCCATATTTTACCCACTACTAAAACGTGCTAATACAGACAGAACCTGTATTGCAGATGACGTAAACATGCCCAAAACACCTACATGTTACCCTACAGAGCACAGACACCATAAACATGCGCATTACCTAGAGCAGAGTCTCCCAAATGCAGTCCTGGAGGGCCAAACACCATTCAGGTTCCATGCTGCCTCTAATAAAGATGCCTGTGCTGCATTTCTATGCGCCGCCCCCATGGTATGCAGATGTATCTCATGCATATTCATGAGGGACAGCATGAAAACACGAACAGTGTTTGGCACACCAGGACTGGAGTTGGGAACCTCTGCCGTAAAGCAGCAGCCAACAGGGGCAGACACACCCGCACCCACAGGCCCCATTATCCACAGCCTCCTGGAGAGGCAGGACATTGGGCCCTGCGTGCATCTCCCAATACTAGCACTTCCATACCTTAGCAATGCCACCCTAAACCTGGGAATACGGTACACATCTATCAAAAGGTTGCTATGATTACTGGCAGATAGCAATTCCTAAGTTAAGCACAATTTGCTGATTGATCTGCATCATAGCAACCTTTCTGATGTCTGTGGAGTGTGCTTCAGGTCTGGTGTCTGACAGTGTTTACCACCCTGGGGAGTGACCCCCAACAGTACTGCCATGCCTGCACTCTGCCCAGGACTGGTGTGGTGGCCAGGGCTGCCAAACACCTCTATAGTTGCACAATGCTGGCATAGGTGTGGGGAGTGCATGTCTGTCTATCCAGCGTGTGGTGGCTGCAAACACCCTCCACAGCCCACACTGCTTGCACTGTTGCTAGTATTGGCCTGCCAATGTTCATAATGAGGAGCAAGGTACCGTGGGAATAGTCAGGATAGGATGGCCTGGCCTGGATCCATCTGTACATAGCATAGGGCAATGGCTCGGACATTGTAGTGGCCGGCCACCACCTGCACTGACAGGGTGGCCACAGCATGTCCTGCTGGGAGGTCACTCTCACCCTGACTGAGCAGTGACCACGGCTTGGCTAGGTTCCCCCATAGTGCTATATAGTATTTCTCTCATGTGATATTTATGGGTTTGCTTTTGGGGCCCAATCACTGACTTATCTGCTTGGTGTGTATGTTGACATCCCAGTTCTGGGTGCATGCATCTCCTTTATTTTATTTTATTTATTTAATTTGTTTATATACCGCGCTCTTCAACATCAGTGCGGTTTACATGGAACATGACGTATTTACGGCGGGGGTTAACACCGTGATACATATAACAGGTAGCTCAACTTGGATAACAGTATTAACTATTTACATTTACATGATATCCAGGAACATGCACTCCTCCAGGAACATGCACTATGGACTAGCTGGCAGACTGTCTGCAGCTAGTATGTGTCTTGCTGGAACACCTTGCAGGGTGCAGTGGCTGGAGGCTTGCTGCAGGAGAATATCAGAGAGTGGTGGGGTGCAGCTGAGCATTTCCAGGCCTTTTTTGTCTGCTGTTGCTTTATGGATGTGTACAGAGCTGCATTGACTGCCCTGTAGGGTGTCTGTTCCCCAGCAGGACTGGGGTTGATGGTCCCCTCTACTGCCACCATTCCAGGGAGGTAGAATGTGGATTTGTTGGTGGGAGACTCTGTTTCTCACCCTCAGCCCCAGCGGGTGGGTTGGGTGGTGGTACATAATCCGCCTATGGGTCCATAAGGGCTAAACCTGACTGAGACATACAGATGTATCCAAGGTGTGTCTGCAGGAACTACCTATCTCACACACTAGCACTGCTGGGGACCTGCAGCATGGCCTAGTTCTGCCATGGAAAGTGCTGTAGACCTGGTGCTGGGCGCCCCACCTCACCCTCAGGGTGAGCACAGTACCCGCACAATGTGACGGTGTGTAGCTACTCTGTGCCAGTAACACACACGGTCAGTTCCCCCTACCAGGCTGCGGTGCTGTGGGGGTACATACCCCATCTTGTGATCATCTGTAGACTGCTGATTTGCATGTGCAGTGCATCATGGGTACGGGTGGGTTAACCCTATCCTGGTGACCACAGCAGACTGTTTGTGTGGTGACGTGCAGTCCTTCTGCAGCCAGCCAGGGCTTTGTTTGCAGCTGTAGCCCACTGGTTATGTCGCTGCCTGTGAGGCCAGAGGTCATGGGTTCAGACCCATGGTGGGGTTATTTGATAGGGCTGTCTGAGGCATTGTCTGTTTTTAATGTACATTAGTGCTGCCAGCAAAAACACCCTCAGAGTACTGTAACCTCAAGGTGCCTCATACAGCGCCCCATAAGGCACCTTATAGGGCGCCCTATTAAGCGCCTTATAAGGTGTCCTATGGGGAACATTATAGGGTGCCTTGGCGGACAGTGCACTTTATAATATGCCCTATGGAGTGCCTTATGCGGCACCTTAGGTTACGCCACCGTGAGGGTGTGTTTGCTGGCAGTACTAATGAAAAAACAGTAAAATGCCTCAACAATCACAACTTACATGTAAAGGGTGATGCCTCAGGCAGCCTTATGCATTAGGCACGCTGGGGAATCAAACCCATGACCCCTGTACCATCAGTCAGTGTAGTAACCATTGTGCTACAGCTCTATTTCAGTATTCCATGTCTGTGCGCCTTCTTAAGGTTAACGCGCAGTAACGTGCCATGTAACGCTCGTTAATTTATGGCACCTTGTAATGTGCGTTAGCGGTAACGATGTACCGCCCATGTCCTTATTTGGGATTTCTTCCTTTACCGCGGATCCTAATGTGAATCACACTAACGCAGTTTAGTAAACATCCCCCTTAGTCTGTGCATTTTGTTCTTTAACCTCAAGCCAGCACTTCACTGTCTGGTTTCATTAGGCCAGATATTCAGCGCTGGCAGCTAGCGCGATTACAGCAGTTAGCCACTGGCACTGAACATTAAACCTCAGTATTCAATGTTGGTGTCATATCCAGCCCTGGCATTGAATATCTGGGGAGACCGCAGAGCCCAATCACTAACTGAGCAGCAGTGATATTGAGCAACTGCCTGGTTAGTGATATGCGATGAGCGTTAGGCCAGTATTTCCTGCGCCTGGCTTTCACCCCAGATCGCAAACTGAGCAGCGGCTTAATATTGCCACTGACCAGTTTGCAATTGGTTCCACCTCCACTCCACCACAGAACACCCTGACACACACCAATGATAAGCACTTAGCATCGGGTTATTTAGTGATGTTACTCGGGGATATTCAGCAGAAACATTATATTGATGATGTTTTAATGATTTGGGAAGGAGATAGTGACACCCTGGAAAGATTTTTTGTATGGACAATTACATTGGAGGAGTAGCCTAGTGGTTAGAGCAACTGCCTAGTTCCCAGAAAATCAAGGGTTTGATTCTCACTAGCACTCCTTGTGACTTTGGGCAAGTCACTTTACCCTCCATTGCCTTGGAAGAAAAGGCTGTAAATCTACTTCTGGTGATACATTGCCAAGAAAACCCAGAGGTAGCTGTGTTGCTATGAGTCGACACTGACTTGATGGCACTAAAAAAAAAAATTACATTGGATGAAAATCTACAATTTCAGGCACAATAAAGAAAGAGCATGCCTTGACATTATGATCAAGAAGGAAGAGGCTGGCTTTGCAGCTGACTGTTACAAAAAAACATCCAATTGCTGTATAATACCAGCTTCCACAACCACACCCTGAAGGACAATTAACCAACAAGCCATTTTCTCTGGATTAAACATCTCTGTTTATGAGCAAGTGATTTTGAGCAGAACACATATGATATGATCCATATATTTAAGAGCATAGAAACATAGAAGCATGATAGCAGAAAAAGACCAAAAGCCCATCTAGTCTGCCCTTCCGTATCAACTACAATAGTCCCCTTTTTACCTTTGGAGATCCTCTGTGTTTGTCCCATGCTTTTTTGAATTCAGATATTGTCCTCATGTCCACCACCTCCACTGGGACACTATTCCAGGCATCTATCACTGTTTCTGTAAAGAAATATTTCTGCATAATACTCCCGAGTCTATCCCCTTCCACTCTCAATCCTATGTCCCCTCGTAGCAGAGCTTGCCTTCAATTGCAAGATACCCTCCTGTGCATTAATGGCATGGGGGTATTTAAATGTCTCTGTCATATCGCCCCTATCCCGTCTTTCCGCTAAAGTATACATATTAAGATCTTTAAGTCTGTCCTCATATGCTTCATAATGAAGACTACTAACGATTTTAGTAGCCACCCTCTGCACCAACTCCAACTTGCCTATATCCTTCTGAAGGTGAGGTCTCCAGAATTGCACACAATACTTCAAATGAAGTCGCACCTCTTTTTTCTGCTGGCCATTCCTCTCCCTATACACCCAAGCATCCTTCTGACTTTCATAGTCACCTTTTCTACCTGTTTAGCTACTTTTGTCATGCATGGCCTTGGTTGTCTTTCATTTTTAATTTTATAGTCTTTATTAATTTTTTAGTTTTTACCTTTTGTTTTTTGAGATTTCCCCCATTTTTAATGAACATTGATGTCATCTGTAGCCAGGATAACATGGCACACCGAGTCACCTACAATTCTTTATTTTGAGGATGATTTAGTTGAACAAGTTCACTTAGGGGTATGTTTACTAAACAGCGGTAATGTTACCCACGTTAGGTTCCGCAGTAATGGTACAGATGCCCATATAAAGGCATGGGCGTTGCATCGTTACGGCTAGCCATATCAGCTAACGCGCATTACAAAGCGCCTTAGACTAATGCGCGTTACAAGGCGCCTTATAAGGCACCTTACGTATAAGACACCTTACAAGGCACATTACAAGGCACCTTGTAAGGTGCCTTATAAGTAAGGTGCCTTATAAGGTGCCTTATAAGTAAGGTGCCTTATAAGGAGCCTTGTTAGGTGCCTTATAAGGTGCCTTGTTAGGTGCCTTATACGGTGCCTTATAAGGTGCCATGTTAGGTGCCTTATAAGGTGCCTTGTTAGGTGCCTTATATGGTGCCCTGTTAGGTGCCTTATAAGGTGCCTCATAAGGCGCTTTGTAAGGCACCCTATAGGGCTCCTTAGGCTAAGCCCCTGGACAAGGCACCTTAGAAGGCACCCTGGGTTATGGAACCATAGGTTAAGGTGGCCTAACAAGGTTACGGTGCCCTAGGTTAGTGTGCCCTAAGGGCTGCAAGGTGCTTCAGGATGACATGCATGACTCGTGAGGCATAGAGACAGATGTAGCCCTAACACTAGATAGAGCACCGAGGAAAGGCAATGAACAGGTGAGTGAAGGAGGGAGAGCTGGGAGCTGCTGGACCTGCCATATCTGCGGGAATCCCATGTGGCTGCCAGTACTGTTGACAAACATGGTGGGGGCAACTGTACCACAGCACAGGGTGTTGTCAATATAAAGTACTGGAAAGACAGTGGGTGGCAGACGATGGGAATACGTATCCCCCAGTGGAGGCGGAGGTGGCAGGATAGTTACAATGATGGGTGGACAGAGGAGCGGTGGTGCCATGCAGATCAGGCACAGGTGAGGCAAGCATGAAGAGGCGCAATGCAGGAAAGGGTAGCAGTGCAGGACATGGGGTGGCAGCCTGCACAGGCAGACAGGACTCTACACAGCTGACAGACACAGATAGACGGACTGAAGGAATGTTGACAACTGTGACGAGGGTATTATGGGCTGGCAGCACAGCTCTGCAAAAATATGACTGTTACAGGCATGCAAACTATTTGAGTAGGACAGGCATGAAAGGAGGGAACAATGAGGAACTGAACCCATGAATACTGCCAAGAACAGCATTGTACTAACCAGTAGGCTATACCTCTGTGGCGTATCTCACAGCAATGGCTGGGTACAGAAGGACTGCAGGTCACTGCACAAACTGTCTGCTCTGAGTGCCAGGATAGGGTAACCCCACCAGTACCCATGATGCAATGCATGCTGAATAGCTGTCTACAGCTGATCACCAAATGGGGTCTGCACCTCTCCGGTATCTCAGCTTGGAAAGACGAACTGACAGTGCGTGATACTGGCACAGAGTAGCTACAGACCATGCCATTGTGCAGGCTCTGTGTTCACCCTGAGGGATAGGATGGGTGCCCAGCACTAGGTCCGCAGTACATGTGGTGCTAGATCCTCATCAAGCATAAAAGAAATGAACACAAACTGAAAATAAAATTATATAGACAAAAATTAAATTGAAATCCCCAAAACCCTGCCTGCTACTCTAGCACTGCTGTGGTGAGCTGGACTCCATCCAAGGGCCCTTTAAAGAACCGGATTGGTTTGTGAGTATATTGGGAGCTGCTTTACTTGCTGCCTACTGTGTGAAGGTGTGTCATATGCCTTCCTGCTACTTTGGCACTACTTTGGTCAGCTGTACTCCACCCGAGGGCCCTATAAATCTCTTGTCCACCCATGGCGTGTGGCCATTGACATGTGCACAGAGGCATGCACTAAGGGGCATGATCTGCCCCTTGTGAGCCCCTTAGGAGATGAGGACTGATGTGTGGTGAACAAGTGTGTGGTATGTTTGGCTGTGTGGTGCTGGGAAAGAAGAAGTCAAAGGGCAGTAAACAAGCACCTACAGTTGTGGGTTCGATGGACAAGCATTTGATGCCCCAGAACAGTGTGCCAGATATTGTCCATATTTGCTACCTCGTCCTCAGGAAGTCAGGCCCTGTAACAATAGGGTCTGAGAATATTGTTGTTTGTCCTAAACCTGTAGTATGTGCTTTAGATAAGGCTGTTATTCAGTCTCCTGAAGCTCAGGTTTCTTTACAAGATACTGTATATGGCAAATAATGTCGCGTACTGAGAAGTTTTTGTCTACTGCTGTTTTGCAACTCTGCAATTTCTCCCAGGAAGCTGCTGCAAAAGTTCAAATGGATGTTCAGTTGGAGACCTTAGGGAAAAAGGTCTCCATACTGGATACCCAGATGATCTTTCTGAATTCAGTAGGAATGTCTTAAGGACAGCCTTATGATGCATCATAAATTGGAATCCCATGAAAATTCTCTTCGTAGTAAAAATTTGAGGTTTTTGAATTCCCCCATTACTTGGTTGCTTTCATCAGAGATTCTTGTATGTGCATACTTCAAGGAAATGTTATGCCTATCTAATAGTGATATTGAAAAAAATTACTCAGCGAAAACTTCAGAGTTTGATTTTCACTTCTTGTTATGATATATTCAATAAATCATTAAAAGGTCTCAGACAACAGTCGGCACTATCATTTAGGCAATGCATATGCACTTAAAATGTGCCTGTTGACATCAATGACCTCTATAATGAATTCATGTTTTGTAAAAATTAAATTTCTGAGGTTCGAAGGGAGTACTTAGCTTCTCTCAATGGCTACTTCTCTTCGACATCAGCCTCATGAATTTCCCTACGCAAATATACCCGGCGCCCTTGCGTTTCACCGAAGTCGGGTTCTTCAGGGGATCTATTTTCCTTCCACAACTTCTATAAAGAAATCATAACAAATATCAAATCACCAACCCTCTAATTTTGTTCCATTATCTTCACAACAATGCACTTGTCTGTATATATATAACCAAAAAACGCACATACCTGTGGGATGATACTGCAAACGTACTATGGGGCAAAGATTGCTGCCATTCATGTTAACTTGCCAATTCTAAAAATTCTTTTCAAACAGAAACGCCGCGCATGCGGACTAATTCCTGAGTACCTGCCTTATAAACCTTCCCAATACGCTAAACAGATACGCTCCATGTGCAATCAAAGGCAAACTGCCCACTCAACAGTTAAGTTTAAACCTTCTGGTGCTACTGTATCTAGATTAAATATCCACCTTTGTTCTTTAATAGTCAATGTTTGGTCTAACGTCTTCCCCAGCATTCCTCTCGTCACTTGATCTACACACCAACAGCGCAGCTGTTCAAACACATGGCCTTCTGTAATGCAATGTTGCACTAACAGGGCTTCCTGTCTCCCACACTTCAATTTACTCCTGTGTTCGGAGTACACAGGAGTAGATTGAAGTGTGGGAGACAGGAAGCCCCGTTAGTGCAACATTGCATTACAGAAGGCCATATGTTTGAACAGCTGCGCTGTTGGTGTGTAGATCAAGTGACGAGAGGAATGCTGGGGAAGACGTTAGACCAAACATTGACTATTAAAGAACAAAGGTGGATAATGCAGTGTGAAATGGCAAAGGACTATAGGTGAAGCGCTTCTTCGCAGAGTGGATGGGACCCTGTCCCTCCCTGCTTGTTCATGTAGAACATGGCAACTTGATTGTCCATTCTGACTAGAACAGGTTGCCCTGAAAGCTGGGGCTGAAAAACCTGGAGCATTTGTCAATGCTCACAGTTCCAGCAAGTTGATCTGCATGGCAGATTCCTGTTGTGCTCACAGTCCCTTTGTGGTCAGGTTGTTCAGATGCCCCCCCCCCAACCCAGCTTGGAAGCATCCGTCATCAGGGTGCATCGAGATGGAGGCATCTGAAAAGATGATCCAACGAGTAGGTTTTGAGGGGAATACTACCACTAAAAGAACTTGATCCGTTGAAGGGTGATAACATATTAAACGTATGACGGCAGATAAAGACCAGTATGGTCCATCTAGTTGGCCAAGCAAGGCGGCAAGAGGAGGTGCACCTGCCGCTCCATGCATGTCACCCCTCCCCATGCCTTTGTTTAGGGGTGTACCACTGCTCTGTGTAGGTCACCCCTATTTGTTGAGATATAAGAGATAGTTATGTTTA
This sequence comes from Ichthyophis bannanicus, assembly GCA_033557465.1. Taxonomy (NCBI): domain Eukaryota; kingdom Metazoa; phylum Chordata; class Amphibia; order Gymnophiona; family Ichthyophiidae; genus Ichthyophis; species Ichthyophis bannanicus. The sequence continues at coordinate 743,322,373 of CM066035.1, read as the reverse complement.
TTTTGATTTTATCCTATTGCTATAAAGAGATCCACTGTGTCTGTTCCATGCCATTTTGAATCCTCTCATTGTATTTGCCCCCACCACTTCCATTGGGAGAGTATTCCAAGCATCCACCACCCTTTCAGTGAAAAAAATATTTCCTGACGTTGCCTTTCAGTTTACCCCCTTGCAGCTTCATGTTATGCTCTCTAGTTTTACAGCTTCCTCGTCTTTGGAAGAGGTTTGTTTGTTCATTAATACTCTTTTAAGTATTTAAAGGTCTGAATCATATCTCCCCTATCCCTCCTGTCCTCCAGAGTGTACATATTTAGGTCTTCAAGTCTCTTTTCATACATCTTCTGACGCAGACTCCATATTATTTTGGTCACCTTCCTCTGAACGGTTTCCAGTCTTTTTATATCCTTTGCGAGATATGGTCTCCAAAACTGAACACAATATTCCAAGTGAGGCCTCAGCAGACTTGTACAGTGGCATTAGTACCTCTTCCTTTCTGCTGGTAATTCTTCTCTGTATGCAACCCAGCTTCCTTCTGGCTTTTGCCACCGCCTTGTCACACTGTTTTGCCACTTTGAGATCCTCAGAAACAATCACTCTGAAGTCATTCTCCTGGTCCATGTACACTAACCCCTCGCCCTCTATCATATACAATTCCCTTGGATTTCTGTTTCCCAAGTGCATGACACTGCACTTCTTCACATTAAATCTTAACTGCCAAGCATTAGACCATTCTTCCAGCCTTTGTAGATCTTTCCTCATGTTATCCACTCCCTCAGAATAATCCACTCTGATGCAAATTTTGGTATCATCTGCAAAAAGACAGACTTTTCCATTCAGTCCTTCAGCAATATCACTCACAAATACATTGAACAGTACCGGTCCCAGGACTGAATCCTGGGGCACACTGCTAATCACCTTCCTTTCATCCGAGTGAGTTCTGTTTACCATCAGCTTCTATAATCTGTCAGTCAACCAATTTCTGATACAGTTCACCACCTTGGGACTCATCTTCAAGCTGTTGAGTTTATTGATAAGCCTTCTATGAGAAGCAGTATCAAAGGCTTTGCTGAAATCTAGGTAGATCACATCCATTGCATGCCCTTGATCTAGTTCTCTAGTCACCCAGTCAAAGAACTCAATCAAATTTGTTTGGCAAGATCGTCCTTTGGTAAAGTCATGTTGCCTCGGATCATGCAACCTGTTGGTTTCAAGAAAGTTCACTATTCGCTCCTTCAGGAGTGCCTCCATTACTTTTCCTGCCACCGAGGTAAGGCTTACTGGCCTGTAGTTTGTCACTTCTTCCCTGTTACCACTTTTGTGAAGAGGTACCACATCAGCCCTTCTCCAGTCCTGTGGAACTTCTCCTATCTCCAAGGATCTATTAAAAACATCCTTTAACAGCCCTGCAATAACCTCTCTGAGCTCTTTCAGTATCCTGGGATGTATCCCATCCGGTACCATGGCTTTGTCCACTTTCAGTTTTGCAAGCTTTCTAACACAGCATCTTCTGTGAATGGTGTGGTATCTACTCCATTCCCATTTGTATACTTGTCAATCACAGGTGATCCTTCTCCAGGATTTTCTTTAGTAAAAACAGAACAGAAGTATTTGTTTAGCATTTTCACTTTTTCAATGTCACTTTCCCCAAATCCATTCCCGGCACTTTGGAGTTCTGCAATTCCACCTCTGATTTTCTGCCGCTCCCAAATATACCTGAAAAAAGTTTTGTCGCCACATTTCACATCTTTAGCCATCTTTTCTTCTGCCTTTTATTTTGCTATTCTTATTTCTCTTTTTGTCTCTTTTGGTTTTATCCTGTATTTTTTTCTGTGTTCCTCTGTTTGCAAACTTCTGAATTTTGTGAAAGCTGTGTTTTTTGCCTTTATTTGTGCAGCCACTTCTTTGGAAAACCAAATAGGTTTCCTTTTCCTCTTGTTTTTATTTATTTTCCTTACATATGTATCTGTTGCCCCTTTTATTGCCTCCTTTAGTTTAGCTCACTGCAATTCCACTTCCCTTATCCCCTTCCACCCTGCCAACTCCTCCTTAGGGCACTTGGCCATTTTATTGACGTCAGCGTTTTTGAAGTCTAGGACTTTGAGCTTGCTATGATTGAACTCCACCTTGGCTTTTATCTCAAACCACACCATGTGATGATCGCTGCTGCTCACATTGGCACCCACCTGGATATTCGACACGCTATCTCAGTTGGTGAGTATTAAATCCAGCATTGAGCTTTCCCTGGTCGGTTCCATCACCATTTGCCTAAGTAATGCATCTTGGAAGGCATCCACAATTTTTTTACTTCTTTCCAGATTTTCAGAAGGAATACTCCAATCCATATCGGGTAGATTAAAGTCACCCAACATGATCACTTCCCCCTTCATGGCTACCTTTGCAATATCAATAATCAATTCGCTATCCATTTCTTCGGTTTGAGTTGGAGGCCTGTAGACTACACCAGTATGGACGACAGTGCCATCTCCTCTTTCCAACAGAATCCACAGCACTTCTTCTTTTCCCCACATCCCCTGCATTTCAGCAGCTTTAATATTACATTTGACATATAGGGCTACTCCTCCTCCTTTTCTACCCTCTGTATCTCTTCTAAATAGATTATAGCCAGCTATGGTTATATCCCATTCACGCAACTCGTGAAACAATGTTTCTATAATGGCCACAATGTCCAAGTCCATTTCCACCATTAAGGCTTCCAGGTCAGGAACTTTGTTGGCAGGCTTTGAGCATTTGTGCTCATTCCTTTCCAGCATTTGACTGGCTTGCCTGTATTTTGCATGGATTTTGTTTTACATGCCTCTTCCAACTTTGCATTGATGTGTGGGTTAATACTGCGGCTGTTTCCAATGTTATTATGTTTTTTCTGGGAGTGACGTCCTGAACTTGTTCTTTTCCATCCGTCAACCCCCTTTCCTAGTTTAAATGCCTGTCCACATAATGCCTGAATTTTTCACTTAGTATCCTTTTCCCTGCAACCGAGAGATATAGTCCATCAACACAATATAGTCTCTTGTTGTTCCATCTATTTCCCCAGTCGCCTATATACCTAAATCTGTCTTGTTTGCGCCAGGTTTGGGGCCATGTATTAAAGTTGATTATGTGATGCAGCCTTTCTACCCCCTTACCAAGAACAGATAGAACTTCTGAGTATACTATAGTGTTAGCAATGGGTTTGTGTTTCTCTCCCAGAATCTGGAAGTCCCTCTGAACTATAGAGGCACTGTTTCTAGCCAGGTCATTTGAACCAAGTGGATGATAACATCAAATTTGGAGTGCTCACTTTCTGCATTAAACATGCCAGCAATTTGCTTCATATTCCTGCTGGCTGAAGAGCCTGGGAGGTATTTGACCATCTTCTCTCCTTTGAACCGTCCGTTGGTGGCTCTGATGCTCTTTTGTGTCAGTTTCTTCATATTTAGGGCATTATCAGTGGATTGGACATTAACCTTCTCATTTAAGGGCACTTCAGTTTCCACCAATTGGGCACTCAAATTTCCCAAGGCAGAGAAGGTGCTATGCAGGGATATCTCTTGATGGTGAGGGTGTCTCTGTGATACAGGTTGCAACCTACCAGAGCCCACTGTGATCCATTTGTTCCTGGGCTGCTTGATTCTTTGTGGGAGTGGTAGTGGATTTTTTTCAATTTGTACCTTAGAGGAGGTGAGTTTTTTTTTAAATGTTATATTTATTAGCAGTTATAATGCTACATTTTCAGACACCAAGAATGAAGGCAAAATCAAGAAAACCAACAAAGATAGGAAAAAACAACTCCAGCAAGAAATACAAAACAAATACATATGCCTACCAAATCCATATTCAGGAAGCAAATTTAGGAAAAATCCAAATTAACAAAGGAAAATAACTAAGGATATAACAGCAACACAGCCAGCATAATCAAGAGAGCCCCTAACCTTCAGGCACCCCCACCCTATTCACCAAAAAACTGAGAAGCTGCTTAGGGTCAAAAACCAGAAATCTCTTTGAATCCAGGAAAACAAAACATCGACAAGAAAACTTTCGCAAAAAAGTAGCACCCAAGGCAAGAATCCTTAGTTTTAACACCAAGAATTCTTTGTACCTTAATTGGGTAGCCTGAGAAAAATCAGGAAACATTTGAATCCTATCCCCCAAGAACAGCTCCTGCATATATTGAAACTATAACTTTAATCCATATGACGGTCAACCTCAATGGCAAAATTAACAAGCAGAGTAGTCTGCTCATTCACAACATTCAGAGAACTCTCTAAAAAATCAATGAGATCCAAAGAGCCAATTTGGTTTTGAGATTGTACCAATCCAGTGGCAGCAGTGCTGGAATACGTAGACATATATTGCACCCGCGTGATCAGAGCAAATTGTCTGCTGGCAACTTCAGTATTTCCTGGAGATATTTCCTAGCAATCTCAATAGGTGGTACCAATGGTGACTTAGGAAAGTTAATAAAACTGAAGTTATTCCTCCTTCCGGAGTTCTCCAGATATTCCATCTTACGAAATAACACTGAAGAGTCCTTAACCATTGCACTCTGGATATCCTAGAGTTTTCCAAATCTATCCTCCATGATAGACAACCTAGATACCTGTTGAGTCTGCTCCTGAGAGACCGTTGATAGAGAGTCCTTCACAGAAATTAAATCCGAGGAAACAGTACCTGCTAGGTTTTGCAGAGATGAATTCACTAGGTCTACTGCTTCTCACAATGCTTCCATAGTCACTGCTACAGGTTTCTTCAACCCTCCAGGGCCTGGATGATAAGGTTTTATACCCTCAGACACTTTCTGCACCTCCAAAGCATCAGCGTTCGATGACACCAATCCCCCAGCAATAGGGGAAGATGCCACGGCAGGGGATCCTCCAGGACACGCGCCGGTTCCTCCACTCAGGTCTGGCAGCAGCCATACAGGTGGGCTGGCAATACTTCCGGATCACAAAGGTGCAGCTCTATCCATGGGGCTGCCCCTCCAAGGCCGACTCCGATGACAGCACCGGCCCGCTGAAGTGTTATTGCTACATCCCAGGCTCACTCCATAGTCAACGAGCATCTGCTGAGCTCCTGGGCCAGATGCTGTCAAGCCGGAGGACAGGCTCTTCGGCTTCCTCTTTCTCCCCCCATCTGAGGCCAGTGAAACCCATGGGAGGTGGTGCAACTTGAAAGGTAGGAGCCGTGGCTAACAGCCAGATGCCATCTTGCCCAACCAATCTTCAGGAGGTGAGTTTAATTGCAGCTAATTCTTTCCTTAATAGAATCAATTCTTTATGCATGGCAGATAACTTGAGACATATAGGGCAAGCTCTTAGGCTCCAAATGATGTGGATCTTGTCTCTGAGTTGGCCCTTTGCTTGTGTTCATTGGGAAGACAGAGTCCACTGTGCTTGTCGCATGTGCAATCAAGCGTAAGGACCACGTGGAGGCCATGTGACTCAAGAGCCATAGCATCTCTCGAGCTGTGACAAAGTTCTGTTTTTGCAGTTGCTCTGCCAGCTCAATGAGAGGGGGACAGCGATCCTGTGTAAGGAAAGCCCGGGCCTGTTTGGTATCTAAGAATGCTCCTATGAAATCCAGCCATTGGGTTGGAGAGAGGTGAGACTTTGGGATGTTTATCACAAAGCCCAGGTGTTGGAGCACTGTGATAGTGCAATGAAGGGAGAGTCTTACCTCTTGAGGGGAGTCTCCCCTGATCAGCCAGTCATCTAAGTAAGGGAAGATGAATATGCCCAAGGTGCGTTCATAGGCAGTGACTACTGCCATGCATTTAGTGAAGACCCTTGGGGCAAAAGCTAGACTAGGGGTCTCAAACACGCGGCCCGCGGGAGAAGGTTGTGCGGCCCGCGACGGCTTCTGCTGCTGCCGTTGCCGCCGTGGCAACGGCAGAATCGACGGTCAATTTAAAAAAAATAAAAAACTGGCTTCTGCTGCTCTGTCCTGCGGCCCGTTCCCCTCTGCGCGAGAGCCCTGAATGTGCTTCCTCTGCGGCGTGCTTTTCAAGCCGCGAAGGGAGTATTTCCCTCTCGCGAGGCTTGAAAAGTGAATAGGCTTAAGCCGCGCGAGAGGGAAATACTCTCTTCGCGGCTTAAAAAGCATGCCGCAGAGGAAGCACACTCAGGGCTCTCGCGCAGAGGGAAAGGGGCCGCGGGACAGCTGATTTTCTGCTGCAGCAGAAGCCAGTAGCAGAAGCCAGGTTGTTTTTTTATTTACCTGAGGGGGGGGGGGTATGACTGGAAATGGGCTATTGGCAGGGGGGGTATGACTGGAAATGGGCTATTGGCAGGGGGGGGGTATGACTGGAAATGGGCTATTGGCAGGGGGGGTTATGACTGGAAATGGGCGATTGGCAGGGGGGGGTTATGACTGGAAATGGGCTATTGGCAGGGGGGGTGTAAGACTGGAAATGGGCTATTGGCAGGGGGGGGGTTATGACTGAAAATGGGCTATGGTGGGGGCTAGGACTGGAAATGGGCAGGTGGGGCTTAGGAAGGACTGGAGGTGGGCTGCTGGGGGAGTTAGGACTGGTAATGAGCTATGGAGGGGCTGACTGAAATGGGGTAATGGGGGTTAGGGCTGGAAGTGGGCTATTGGCAGGGGGGGTTATGACTGGTAATGTGCTGGGGGGGTTGCTAGGACTGGAAATGGGCTGAGTGGAAGGGGGCTTGAACTGCAAATGGCTGATGGGGAGGGGGGCTTGGAATGGAAATGGGCTGTGAGGGGAGGGAGCTAGGATTGGAAATGGGCTGATGGGGGGCTAGGATTGGAAATGGGCTGATGGTGAGGCTAGGATAGGACTGGAAATGGACTGATGCAAGGACTAGAAGGGAGCGGATGCTGGGTGGGGCTGGAACTAGAAGGGAGCTGATGTTGGGGGAGGATTAGAATGGGATGGAGCTGGGAAAGTGAAATGGAGAGGGGAAAAATATTTTGTCTGGGAGAGAAGACAAATCTACAATTGGCCAGGTATTGTGAGAGTAAGTGGGGATTGAGGATGGAGGGGTAAAATTTGAGTGGATGAAATAGGAATGAGGAAAGAGAAAAAGGAGAAAGATTAGTATGTTAAAGCAGATGTAGAGAGAGAATGGAAAAAAAACTAGGAGAGAAGAAAGGGCAAATGGAAGCAGACGATGGAGAGTTAGCAGAAGACATGAAGAAACCAGAAGAAAGTGGCTGGAACAATTGCAACTGAAAAAAATGCACAAAAGGTAGAAAAATATCTCTTTATTTTGAATTTATTAACTGGAATATGTCAGCTCTGGGAAATGTGCATCATTAATGTTTGCGCTTTGTTTAGTACAAGAGGAAATTAATTTATAGTTTTATTTCTACAGTGTTGTTGTACATTCCAAGTTTGGCTTTTGGGGTTCCCAGTTTAATTATTGTCTTCTTGTTTCTAAATCTTTTAGTCTTTCTTTATCCATACTCATTAAAGAGGCATGTTTACTAAAAGTTAGTGTATGGTAACATTATGCAAATATTTATGCAAATGAGGTCCCTTATGCAAATGAGGCCCGCGTCTTATGCGGCCCCCGGGTTACTTTACAAGTCCTCATTTGGCCCTCAAAGCAATTTGAGTTTGAGACCCCTGGGCTAGACCAAAGGGGAAAACCTTGTATTAATAATGGTTTCCCTGAAACATGAAGCACAGGTACTGTCTGTATGAAGGATGTATCAGTATATGCGTGAATACCTCTTTGAGGTCTATAGCTAATCATTTCTCTGGAGGTATGGTAGAAGAGTTCCTAGGGAAATCATTTTGAATTTTTCTCGAACCAGAAACTTGGTAAGGTCTCTGAGATCTAAGATGTGCCTGACGCCTCCTGTTTCTTTGGAATGAGAAAATATGGAGAGTAGTAGCTCATCTTTTCTTGATTGGGAAGAACTCTTTCTATGGCACCCTGGGACAACAGGGTGGTCACCTCTTCTCTCAAGAGAGTGCTTTGAAAGGGGGCTGTGGGATAATCCCCTGTGAAGCTGATGAGCAGTAAGGTTTTGAAGTGAAGCTGATAATCCCTTTGGACAATCTTGAACACTGATGCTCGGATGTTATGAAGTGCCACCTGAGGGTATAATGGCAAAATCTGCCTGATATGTGGAGGGGCTGGGGCCCTTCCAGAGGCAGATTGGCAATGCTGTCTAGGAAAGAGTCAAAAACCAGGCACGGGTTGTGCCTGTGCACTGTGGCGGGATTCGATCCAAACAGGAAGCAGTTCGGATCGATCCTGTCACTGACAGACCCAAGCGATTGGCAGCACGGCACATGTTTGTGTTGCTGACGCTGCACGCTTGGGCTGCTGGCAGCCACCAGAGGGCAGCAACTCCCTGGTGGTCCAGCACCCTGATCCCCCCACCTGCCAGTGGTTTGATGGCATCGGAGGTTTCCCCTGATGTTGCGGTCCTCCTATGCCATCAAACCAGTGGCAGGTGGGGGATTCTTGGCAGGTGGGGGATTCCTGTTAGTGCAGGCTGGCATCGGGATGCCAGTTTTGGCCCGGTTTGGCAAACGTGGCCCGTGGCAGGAACCAGCTCATGTGAACTGGGCCAAATCAGGCGAATCCCACCACTGGCTGTGCAGCTGGTCGAGGCTTAGGAGCCTTTGGCTTCCTGGGTTGGCAAGGACCCTGCTGTTTTTGCTGTGGAAGTTGTTGTTGATAGGCAGCAGAAGGCAGGTAAGAAGGATAGTATCTCTTCTTTTAGCATAAAAATATTTCTTGGGAAGAGCCTTCTTTTTGGAGGGTTAGACGTTTTCCTGCAAAGGCGTTTTAGGGTGAGATCATCTGCTTCAATCTCCCCTGCCTTTTCCCTCCATTTCTTGACAAAGAGGTTTTCCCCAGTACATATGATATTGGCTAATTTATCTTGAACCCATTGTTCAAGGTTGGATGCCTGTAACCAGATCATCCTTCAAGCCCCAGTGCAGACTGCTGAAACTCTTCTTGTTGATTCGAAGACATCAAAGAGGCCTTGGTGAGAAACTTGGAAGTGTTTTGGCTTTGCTTGGAGTATCTGAAAAGCACCCCTCTTATCATCAGGAAGGAGAGAAGTGAAAGTTTCCAGATTCCTGGTAACATCCTTCAGAAACATGCCTATGTATAGCATGTAAGAGTTTATTCTGGAGGCTAACATGCATGCCTGGAAGCATTTTCATCCAAAGACATTGTGTCCTGGAATCTCTGCAAGGTGGCATAGATGAATGGTTCTTAGAGTTCTTATTTCGGTGCATCACCGATTCCAGCACCATTGAGTGATGTGGCAGCTGAGGTTTTTGAAAGCCTGGGCACTCTGGTATTCGGTACATGGTATTGAGTCTCTTGCTGACAGATAGAACCGTGGGCGGAGACTCTCACATGCGGAGCAATAGATCCTGCAGGATATGATGCACTGGTAATGTCGCAGCCTCTGTGGGCACTGGAGGGTATTGAAGTATTTGCAATTCTTCTGCCCTTGGTTCTTTCTCCGATGCTACTATAATGGCGAGTTCTGCTGCCATATTCCGGATGAAGTCCTGAAAGGTCATATCTTCTGGAGGGGACCGACACTGCTCTTGAGGGGGTGAAGGGTCAGAAGGGATGTCTGGAAGTTCTTGGGAACAGAGTGAGCCCCTGTCGGATTCTGATGAACTAGAATCTGAGTCTGGTAAGAAATCAAAGTATCGGTGATCCTTGGTTCAACCTCGATGCTTCATGGACGTCGAAGGTTGATGCCAATACTGATACTCGGCGGTATCAGAACTGAGTGTCTATTGGACACCTGGGGTATTGATTGGTTCTAATGAGGGTACCAATGATGCCATTTTGAGAGCTGGCATCATCCCTGGAAGGCTTGGTGTAGGCCCAGTACTGAAGCCTGCACTCCTGGAGCTCTTGATGTTATTGGTAGCAAAGCTGCGAGGAGTGCTGCCAAACTTCTCTCGAGGGCCAGCATATGCCGGTCCAAGGAGATTGCTGATGTCTGGGTGGAGTCATCTATGGTGCTGTGTGCCACCATCCCAAAAGATGGCATCGGAAGCTCTCCGGAGGTTGATGCCTCGGGAGTGTCCCGGAGCCCCACTTTTGGAGGGGATATTTTCCCGCTGGGTCTGTTTGGCTGGCCGGTGTGCATCAGAAGCACCTCTAGGGGAGTCTCGATGCTTTTGCTCTCTGGTCTCAGTATCGGTTCTCAATATCAATGTTGAGGATTTGTGTGCAGCCAGAGATTGTGACCCACTCTTGCGTTTGGACTTAGAAGAAACCTGAGATCCTTGAGAGGAAGCCGATACCCTCAATGAAGTTGAGGCTACTGAAACCGAGTCCGAGCGAACAATGATCCATACTTGTAGGCTCGGTTCTTGAGGCCTCTTTTTGTCATTTGCTGACACAAAAGACAAGAGTTGGGCTGATGGTCAGAGCCCAAACATTTTAAACACCAGTCATGTTTATCAGTTACTGAAATAGTAGCAGCACACTTAGTACATTTCTTAAAACAAGTGATTGGTTTGTCCATGCTTTCAAAGTTGAAGAGAAGGCTATGGAGGCTTAGAGGAGTAGTATGGCAGTGAAAACCACAAAGAAAAACAAAAATAAAGAAAAAAAAAAGAAAAATTGAAAAAGAAAGATTTATCGGCACTGGTGTCAGATTCGTCGTAACTGGCATCGACAGTAAGGCACAAGCACATTTTTTGGCGGTGACAGGAACGATGTCTCCTGCTGGCTCCATGGAAAACTAAGAACTGAGGAGAGGAGTTGGGAAGGTGGGAAAGTGGGAAGGCAGGCACGCAGATGCAGTGGAGTGCTCCCAAAAACTTTCCTATTGGATGCTGGGGAACGTTCCCACGCGGGCTCCATCGGTGCCGACATCATCCATATGTCAAGACTGCATTCCTGCTTGTTCCTGGAGATTATCTGGTTTCACTTTTGACTGTAGCGGTCAGACACTTTTAAAATGCTGACTGTTGCAGGTTGAATATTAGGCCTGTGAAGTCCAAATACAGACATAGTCCAATCACTAAGCTGAAAATAAATTTACATTTTCTACCTTTTACTGTCTGGTCATTTTATTCTCTAATCATGTTGATCCAAGTCTCTGGTTTCTGCTTTCCTTGTCTTCTCTTGACTTACCCTCCAGGGTCTGGTCCATCTGCCACTAATCTTCCCTCCTTCATTTCCTTCCATCTTTGACACAGATCTTTTCCTTTCGGCTTTCTTCCGTTTTTCTATATCAACTCAGATTTAATTTCTCCTTCTTACCATTCAGTTCTTAGTCTTCATCTTTCAACTGCGTCTTCCTATCACTGTTCAATCTTTAATGCAGCCCTCTCACACCCCCAGCTCTCTATCCTTCCCCAGCCAATTATTCCCACTTTAACTCTCTCCTTTCTCTTTCTCTCTTCTGCCTTCCTTGTGTCCAGATCTCTCCCCTTTTCTCCTGTCCTATCTTGTGTCATCCTCTCTCTCACCATCTAGCGTCTCTCATCCTATCCCCTCTCCTCTTCCTCTCATCCTATCCCCTCCATGTCCAGCATCCCCCTCTCTCCCCCACCCCATGTCCAGCATCTCCTCTATCTACCCATGTCCAGCATCTTCACTCCACTCACTCCATTTTGTCCAGCATCTGCTCTCCATCCGTGTCCAGCCTCTGCTCACTATCCCCTATATCCCCATCTCGCGTCTAGCATCTGCCTTTCTCACCTCAATGACCCCTAACCTATGTCCAGCTTATACTATCCACCCTTCCATCCCATGTCCAATCTGCTCTCCATTCCCCATGCTGCCAGCCTGTGTCCAGTATCTGCCCTCCAATCTCTACTCCATGTCCCGCATCTGCCTTCGGCCCCTTCACTTCTCCACCCTATATCCACTATCTGCTCACCTTATGCACTCACCCATGTCCAGCCACTGCTCTGGATCCCATTTTCAACATCTGCCCTACATCTCTCTACCCAACCTTGTATTCACCACATGTCCTCTATCCTCTTATGTCCGTGACTCTATGTCTGCTGCCTAGCCCTCCATTATATGTCCAGCATTTGACTGATATTCTGCATATCCTTTCCAGCCATTGTCCCACCCTATCCCACTTCTTGTTCTGTATCTCCCTTCCAACCATTGCCCCCATTGCCCTTCATGCCCTGTATCTCTTTTCTAGTCATTGCGCCCATCAAATTTTACTGCTGCTGACTGCCTCTGCCCACAATCCCGGACCCATGCAGCCCGGTAATTATTTATTGATTAATTTATAAGGCTTGAGCTACAAAATGCCCAACCCCTCTGACGCAATCTGATCCATCAGAGGGGGCAAGCATTTGCAGTCCTTCCAAGCATGGAGTCATAAAAACCCATGCTTTTTTTTTGTATTTCAAATCTGATGCCTACCGCTCTGGCTGCTGCAAAAGCAGGAAAGGCAGCGGTGAGGGATGCTGCAGCCAGGACTATCATTTGTTTTTGTTTTTATTTTTTTAGGTAGTGTGAGGCAGCTGCCACTGGCCTGTTTTGAGGAACATTTTTTGCTGCTCCTAAAATTTGCCAAACTGAGGCAGTCGCCTCACCCTGCCTCATAATAGAACCACCCCTGTAGCTAGTGTTAGAATAATCTTTGTTATCTTTCTTCCTTGTTTTATAGAATTCTTCTCAACAAAACAACGATATCTCAGATAAGTACTTTATTTTACTTGGAGTTGATTTTCTCTTACTTGGGTTTTGGGGTGGTTGGGGGGGGGGTTCAAGGGCTGCTAGACCACCAGGTAAATTTTATTTTATTTGTTTCTGCTTGGGGGTGATTTTATTTTACTTGGGAGTGATTTTCTCTTACTTGGGTTTTGGGGTGGGGGGTTTCAGGGGCTGCTAGACCACCAGGTAATTACATTTTGTCAGGGGTGTGACTCCCGCCAGTATTTTGATGGCATCGGGGGCTTTTCCTGATGCCTGATCATCTAAGGAGACTTTATCTAGGCATCGGGAAAAGCACCCTGTGCCATCAAAATACTGGCGGGGGCACGCATTAGAGGTTTATTTCTACTCAGACGCTGAAGTAAAAATTTTGGTGCTATGGCTGGTTGCGAAATCCTCTACGCCTGTCTCTGCATCGGGCGTAGCCATGATTTGCATACTAGCCCAGCTGATTAAAATAGTTTTAAATAATTAGGATTCATTTAAATAGATTTAAATATGCGTGGCATTAATTGGGCGCTAGTTTTTCCATTGGTGTTTACGTCTATTTCCTGCATTTAAAGGATCATAAAATGTGCTTAAACGTGGTGTTATGGACTCATAAAGCCCACGTTAACTTTCTGCATTGGCTCGTAAACTAGCTGTGGCATATGTTCAGTTTCTGCTGTCACTTCAGGCTGTCAGGGAAATAGTCTGCTTTTAAAAGCAGTGCTACTGACTTACCTAGAATCAGCTTCCTTTCAAAGCTGCAGCTGAACTTCAGAAGAGCTGTAACAGCAGCCACAGTTCAACCTCTTTTCCTTTTAAATCAGGCTCAAGTCAACAAATAGATTTTTAAAATCAGAACTTTAAAATACATAAATTCAGTGCAATTCTTTAGCGTCTCCTCAAACAACAGCTGCCAACACAGCTGTCAGAAACCCCAAGAAGTGTTTTCTCTCTAAAAATGCAGTAGACCGGTTTTAAAACTGTCAGTCTTTTAAGAATTTATATTCCTGAAGAGTCTTCAACCAAACTGTCATCTTCAAACAGATTTGACAGCTATCTGGGTTTTTTTTTTTTGCTTTTGGCACTTCAATATTACAGTCCAGTTAATTACAGGGCAAAACTTGAAGCAATTGCTCAGGTAACCAAAGGAAATCCTTCATGGAAATCCTTTTTCAAAAATGTCATTTTTTCCTCTCTCTTCCTCACAGGATTATAGAGAGACATCCAATACCCGTTTATTACTGATGGATTCTCTCTCCTATCTCCCAAAAATCTCAAATCTACCCCATTCAGAATACACCAGGGTATACCACAGAGGTCAGCCATATCATCACTGCTTTTCAACCTGTAATACAGCCTATCTGCAATGTCATTAAAAAGCATAACATTAGGTACCGGTTATACGTTGATGATATAATGATAGGCACACCAATCAACATTGACAAACCAGATTGCACAAAAATAACCAACTGCCTCAAAGAAATGATCACTTGGCTCAGCAACCACAACCTTTTCATAAATTAGAAGAAAACAGAGGTGCTCTTTATAACAAGAAACCCAACATTCACCCCCTCACACTCGATAGAACTGTGTTAAAAAGGAGCATAACCGTGAAAAATGAAGTCAGATACTTAGGAGTCAATCTGGATATGAACCTAAACCTACAGTCCCTTATAAATAAGACCACACACAATGCCTACCATAAAATGAAGATTATTTGGAAACTGAAACCATTGCTCAGCCAGATCGACTTCCATACAGTATTCCAAGCCATCGTCACACCTGTTCTGGACTACTGCAACTCACTGTACCAGGGCCTCCCAAAACATACCATCCACCCACTTCAGATGGCACAGAACATGGTGGCCCGCAACATCACCTGCGCAACAAAACGCGACTATGTTGCTCCATTACTGAACTAACTACACTGGCTCCCATTGCACTCTCTTACCAGCTTTAAGATGATACTCAACATCTTCAAAATACTATGAAACAACTTGGCTGACATATTGCAGGAACTAATTACCAGAGACCCAGACAACCGACTTAAAAGGAACAATAATAGCAACATGATTCACATACCCAGTGATTACTCAAAGTCCAAGCACATCACATCCAGAAGAGTATTTTCACTCTTTCCTCCAGCCTTATTGAACTCACTCCTCGAGGACATCCAATCCACTCTGGACATTAAGGACTTCAGGAAAAAGTTAAAAACACATCTTTTATAAAAAACACTTTGGAAGCATCACTTTGCTCCATACCGAACCTGATGCTGGCTCTGGACTACTTAAAGACATGACCCATGCAAAGAAACCATCCTGTACATAAGTTCTTGAACAAGTTAAGTTAGCTTGCATTCCATGTTACCCCCCTTTATTATTTTTTATACTGTAGACATTGTTAAGTTGTAATGTAAATCGCTGTGATTTAAGGATAAGGTGGTTTAGAAAACCTGTTAAAAATAAATAAAATAAATGTCCTTCCAGAATTTCATTAGGGATACAACCAAGACCATCCCATTTTCACTGGAGATGGAGGATAAGCCCAGGGCAAAGGAGTTGGAGATCCTCCAGTACTCCTTAGCTCCTAAGGAGGCAATGGCAGTGCCAGTGCACTGTATTCTACAGTGGCTACAAATGAAAATGTGGGAGAACCCCCTCACTGTGTCACTGGTCAGTAGGAAGCTGGACTCGATATACAGAGTTCCAAAAACTCTTGGGTTTGAAAATTTTCAGTTTCCACACTACTCCTTGGTAGAATCCACCCTTAAGAGGCTTATGAGCACCAAGACTAATTCCTCAACACTCCTGGGTAGGGAGGTTCAGACATTGGACTCCTTCAGAAGGAGCTGCTTCCAAAGCTCCATGCTCATGGCTAGAGTACACTCCTACGAGCTCTACATCAGCATGTTCTTAAAGGACATCAATCATGATCTCACTGACTTATGCCTGTTCCTTCCCCTGGAGAAACTAGACCAGTATTATGTTCTGGTGGGCCATGGCAAGGACTGCTCAAAGTTCCTTGTCTGGATGACCTACGACATCTTTAAGATGGAGTCTAGAATGGAAGCAATAGTCATTGGAGCCTGCAGACTCCCCTCGATTCAGTCTTCCGACCTGAAACAGGCAGTGCAAAATAAGCATGAGGACGTGCCATGCTGGGGAGAGAACCTCTTCAGAGAGCAGGTGGAGGAGAAGGTGGACGTCATAGAGAAGCAGCACATCACCCTCAGCAGGCTTTCAAGACACATGTCCAAACCAGCTGCCTATCACAGGAGGTATAAAAGTGGAGGCAAGAAGAAGGTTTGCAGTATGAAATTCTTGATCTGGGAAGTCTTGTTTCTGGAGGTGGTTACATCAGCATACCGGGTAAGTGAGCTCCAGACTCTAGTAGCTCACCCACCATACACTAAATTCCATCATAATAGAGTGGCCCTGTGCACTCATCCTCGATTCCTTCCAAAGGTGGTACCGGCTTTCCATCTTAGTCAGTCGTTCTGTCGACTCTCTTCCCGAGGTCTCATGCCCACAGAGGAGAAGCAGTGCTGCACATGTTAGATTGCAAATGAGCCTTAGACTTCTACTTGGAGCAGACGAAGGTCCACTGAAGGTTCATCCAACTGTTTTGTTTCTTTTGACCCAGTAAGCTAGGGGATGCCATTTCCAAATACACTCTTTCAATTTGGCTTGCAGACTGCACCTCTTTCGTTTATGCCCAGGCTGGTCTGAGCCTTGATGGTCATATAACAGCTCATGTCAGAGCCATGGCTGCATCGGTGGCCAACTTGTGCTTGGTCTCCATGGAAGAGACCTGCAGGGATGCAACATGGTCTTCTGTCCACACATTCGCATCTCACTACTGTCTGGATGGGGATTCCCAACGTGACAGCAACTTTGGCCAATCGGTATTCCGGTATCTGTTTGGGGATTAGAATCCAATTCCTTCCCCCCAAGGCCCTACTGTCTGTCCAGGCTATCAAAAAAAATACAAATGGTGAAGAAGCTGAATCAGATGAGTCCCTTTTTGTGAACTACCACTTCTGTACATAGTTGATTCTCTAGTTCTTAGTTCAATTTTGAACGTGTTGGGCTTCTTGGCGACCTTCTCAATTTTCAGTAGCCTGTAGCTTGGGAGTCCCATTTGTGAGGACTTTCTTCTTGCTAGTCCACGGAGAAAAGGTAGTTTTTCACCTGTAGCAGGTGTTCTCCATGCACAGTAGGAATAAGTCCTCACAACTATACAGAACACAGCCATCTGCATTCTCACTCATGCCAGAAAATTCAACCATGTAACACCATCCAGCATCACTGGCTCCCTATCCCTCAACGGATCCAATTTAAAATTCTCACCCTCACATACAAGGCCCTACACAACCAAACCCCACAGTACTTCTTCTTTTTGATTATTCCTTATGTTCCCCCATGTTGTCTGTGATCTCTGTATGATAATCGTCTGGTTCTCCCCTCCTCATCTCAGGCTAAATATAATTCCACTCGACGGTCTGCTTTCTTCTTTGTCACCCCAATCCTTTGGAACTGTCATCCCTCTACTATTCACCTTGAGCCTCCTTTCCTAAATTAAAGACTCTCCTAAAGACCCATCTCTTCACTTAGGCCTTCGGCAAGGATGTAACTTAGGGAGGCTGCATGATCAAATAGTGTAATACTGTACTTGTTGTCTTTTAATGTTGAACCTTCTGATCTCTCTTTCTGCTCTCTTTAGCTTTCTCTTTACTGTCATATAATGGAGTTCCTTTCCTTTTGATATTGATTAGATTTTATTTTATTATTTTGTGAACAGCTCT
Source organism: Ichthyophis bannanicus (assembly GCA_033557465.1). Classification (NCBI taxonomy): domain Eukaryota; kingdom Metazoa; phylum Chordata; class Amphibia; order Gymnophiona; family Ichthyophiidae; genus Ichthyophis; species Ichthyophis bannanicus. Next base: position 743,304,931 of record CM066035.1, on the reverse strand, counting down.
ATTTGCTCTGCCAAGGGCGGTATATCAAGTCTTAGTAAACAATAAACCCTCCCACCTCCCTGGCTATTCCTGGTTTTGAAAAGACACCACTGACTATCGCACACAAACGTAATATCAATCTTCGAAATCTTCTTGTGCCTTCTGCTTTTACTGAACGACGATTTTTATCAAAATATAAAGGACACTTCCCATGTGGACAATGTTCCGTATGTACTCATGTTATTTCTGTAAAAAATTGTTTTGTACATCCAACTACTAATCAGAAATTCTATTTGGATGATTTCTCAAACTGTATGACTAGTCACGTAATTTATGTAGTGAAATGTCCTTGTAATAAATTGTATGTAGGGAAAACTATACGTCCCATTAAAACTAGAATAATAGAACATAGAAGTAATATTAAGAGGGTTGCAATGGACAAACCGCTTGTCATGCATTGGCATACGGCAGCACATAAGACATCTGATTTAAAATTTTTTGTTATTAAAAAGCTTAAATTTAATTGGCGCGGAGGTAATGCAGACAATACCCTTTTACGATTAGAACAACGCTATATTTTCAATTTACATAGCCTACATCCAGAGGGTCTTAATATGGAAAGTGATTTTTCTGTCTTTCTTTAATATTATTATTGACGCGACACCAATTCGACTTTTATACATTTATTTGTATATCATTTTATCTTTTGCTGCATATTCTCTTTGTTTTGTGGTCAATGAAGACCCTGTCTTCTTGTTTGACAATGGTTATTCATTTTTGCGGGCAATGAAGTTCTTGTCCCCTTGTATGACAATGACAATTCACTTTTGCCTTCAGCATTGGTTTCATTCGTTTGCTCCTCTTTTTATATGGAGTTTTTTTGATATTTATTTTGCATAACTATTTATTTATTATTCATATTTTACCATTTATTTATTTTTATTTTTATTTTTATTTATTAACATTTTTTGGTTTTTTATTTTGTCAACATTTAAAGATATACAATTTTTGAGTATTTACACTCCTGAGTCATTTCTTTATATACATCAGTTTTTATCCCGTGGAATAACTCAGGGTGAATTTTTTATATATATTGGATTGATACATTTTGATGTTTATTTTTATACTCTTGTACTCATTTTTATTAAGCAATAAGACTTGACAAATCCTTCATTTGTCTTTTCCGTGAAAGGTGTTACCTTTATGGTTTCTTTATTGAATTGCGTTTACATAATGTAGATGACGTGGTCAACCTCGTTCTCTATTTTACCTCTGCACTGCGCAGATGCAGGCGTCTATATTTCGTAAAAGAACCGCCGAGCTCTGGCGCGTTTGCTACAGGATACAATACGAGTTTATGGTAGCAGTTTGTTTAAATCTCTGCCTTCTGGTTCGTTTTGATTTCAGTTTGTTTGGGTTCTTCTTATCAATGATGTTTAAGTTTGGTTTGTAGCACAATTCTTTGTCAATATGTTTCTCTTAAAATTAGGTTCTAATTTCCTACCTCGAGTTAGCATGTTGCTATCATTGATTACCTTTGAGTGAATGCAAAGTCTTTTGATGTCTTTTTAGAAAATAACTATGTATCTGTGCTTTCTTGAAAATGGTGAGAAACGGTTTTAGGTCATTAAAATCTAATGTGTTTGTGTTAATTTAATTTGGTTTGCATAATGACGACCACGTTGCTAACATCAGCCTTTTATTTGGTTTGTATAATGATGACTATGTTGCCTACCTCGTTTCATTCCTGCCATGTGCAGATGCAGGGGGCTACATTTTGAAAAACCTGTCGGGTCTGGCGCGCTTACCGTATGACTTAAACATGGTTTTGTGATAGTTTACATAACGATGACTATGTTGCCATCCTTGTTTCATTCCTGCAATGCGCAGATGCAGGGGGTTACATTTTTTAAAAAAAGTTGCCGAGTTTGGCGCGCTGACCGCATGACATCAATTTGGTTTTATGTTAGTTAGTCTGCAGCATCCTGTCGTTCTGATTTTATTTAATTTTTTATTTTTTCCTCATCGATGCTGCTTAAACTTAGAGTATACGTAGCAGTTTATAATGCGATTCCTAAAACTTTTTTATAAATGAATTAAAAACTTTTATTGTATCCGTTATATCACTATCATTGATAATTTTTAATTTTTGATAATGGTTGAGTGGGTTTAAAAGTCTTTCGATGTTTTCTAATTGTTCACATAAATAAACAGTTTTTCCATCCCTCTTGAAATCATCGATACATGGTTTGAGGTGGTCAGAGGCTTTTGTCAATGACAACATTTTATTTGTTTAGAATTGATGTTTTTAGCCTTTTTTTAAGTGAAGTGGCCTGTGTAGTATAACAACCGGTGAAATGGGCAGTCTGTGACTATTATGCATCACTTTTGAATATACTCTGTGATTACTTCCATGCATTTATGTTCCGCTGTGTCCCTCAATTTTTAATTGTTTTTTGTATTTCTCATAAATTCATTTGATTGTTTTCACAGACACCACTCATACCGTTTTGAGATTCCGAATGGTCGTTGGTTTTAAAATCATATTTTGTCATTTTTGGTCAGATTTTAGCCTTTGTTTTTACATCATTATCTTGGCAAATTATTATCTTTTAAGAACAATTTAATTATTTATACATTCTTCACGTTTCACAGATTGCACATTTATGGTCGTAGGAAGAGTTCCTTGGTCAGGTATTATTTTTATTTTCATTCTCTCATTTCATTACTCTTTTTAAATATCAATTTACATGGGTTGTCTTCATCTCTCTTTAAATCAGGCCGTTTTCTATTTATATTTTTCAAAATTATTTTTTATAAAAATTTTTTATAATTAATCTTTAATATTTTTTTATATATATGTATGGATTTCATGATGTTTGTTTTTTCTATTTAAGAGTAATTTATTTATAAGTTTTCAATTTAAATGCTTGTTTTTTGTTATAGCACAATTTTGAAGACACACACTGTTTTAGTCCTTTTTGGTTAATTTATACAGTCTGTTGATTCAGGTATGTGTAATTTATATGTTTTTTAAATACATTATTTTTATGCTATATTATCAAATATTTATCGTTTGTTGAAACATTTATTATCCATCTACATATTTATATTTATACACTCATATATCTTATTTTTTATATATTTATATGTTTTTATTAATTGTACTGTTTAGGTGTCATATTTGTTATAGTACATTTTTGAAGACACACATTGTTTTAGTTCTTTTTGGTTAATTGATATAGTCTGTTGATTCAGGTATGTGTAATTTATATGTTTTTTAGATACAACATTAATTTTTTTTTATGAAATGTTTATCGTCTGTTGAAACATTTATTATTTATCTACAAATTTATATTTATATATTTATATTTTCTTATATATATTTATATATTTTTATTTAATTTTAATTGTACTGTTTTGTTTTTTTGTGTCGTTCTGCTGTTAGCCGTACTTATTTGTTCCACCATTTATATTTATATTCATATATTTATATTGATACAACCGTTTATTAGAAAAATGGTTTTAATTTTTTATTATTTTTACATTTAAAATTGTTTTAGTATGCATTCCTTGATGTTCGTGGTTTTAGCCAGTTTTATTTTATTTCATTGTTTTTAAATAACTATTTTTGTTGTTTATTTTAATTTGTGTATTTGTCTTTAGCCATTTAGCCCCTGAAGAAGGGAATTCCGAAACACGGCCTGTGTCGGGCCTTTGGCTGATTTGACCAATAAAGATTTTCACACGTCCTCCTTTGCTATCCACGTTTCTTTGTTGGACAGCTTTTGCACGTGGTGTTGTGCCCTTTGTTGGACCCTTTATGCCTTGGGACGTTCAAGAAATTTATTTATTTAAATTTCTGCCACAGCCCTCTTGCTTCCTTTAACTTTTAAAACTGCAGCCAAACTTTTACTTCTAAAACTGCATAAACTTGCAGCCCCTGCTCCTTTTTTTATTTTCACTTAATTTTTTTTTAACTACAGCCATGCTGTTTCTCTTTTTGTACTACAAAGTGGCAGCAACTGCAAAATGGCAGCAACTCCAACTGTCAACACCATTGGACCAGAACACAGACCAGGTAAAGCGTAGTTACTCACCTGTAACAGGTGATCTCCGGGAACAGCAGGAATTTAGTCTTCACATATGGGTGACATCGGTACTGATGGTGCCTGCGTGAGAACGCTTTCCATCGTCCAATAGGAAAACTTTTGGAAGCATCATACTGTGTCTGCATAGCTGCCTTCCCACCTCTGCTTCCTCAGTTGAGTTTGTACCTGAGAGAAAAGGAGAGTAAAAAGAAACCTTACAACTCCTAGGGGAGGAGGGCGGGTTGTGAAGACTAAATTCCTGCTGTTCCTGGAGATCACCTGTTACAGGTGATAAATTACGCTATCTCCAGAAACAAGCAGGAATGTAGTCTTCACATATGGGACTCCCTAGCTCCTTGATGCCAGAGAAGTGGCCTGAGAACCGGTGAAGGTTTGCCTCAGGGTAGGCTTCAAGAGATCATGAATCCTTCATGGATTTCTGGTATCATTAAAGTTCAGGATGGAGGGTAGGAGTTGCACCTAAGTCTGAAAGAGGTTCTGGAGAACAGCTTGACCAAACATGACATCCTGGTGGGAGTCCTTGTCTAGACAGTAATGAACAACAATGTATGGACCGAAGACCAAGTTGCTGCTTTGTAGATTTCATCAATGGCCATAGAGAGTAGATTCGCCATCGAGTTAGCCATGGCACGAACATTATGAGCAGTGACATGACCTTCTAGTGATAGTTCTGCTTTATCATAAGCAAATGAGATACAATCTGTTATCCATTTAGAGAGGGTAAGTTTAGATACTCACATTCAAAACACACATTAAAAACACAACTAAAGCCATATATAGAAAAATTTGCCTACTAAGACATCTGAAGCCGTTACTCAATAGTAATGACTTCAGATCATCGATGCAAGTAATGATCACCCCACATATTGACTATTGTAATATTCTCCTCCATGGCCTACCGAAACAAACTCTTCATCCCTTGCAAATGGCACAACACATGGCAGCTCGCATCATATCTAACTCACACTGTACAGATCATATCACATCCATACTTCACACCCTTCATTGGCTCCCCGTGCAAAGCAGAATTAAATATAAATTTATCATGACAGCATTCAAAATCATTAGAGAATTATCCCCCCACCCTATCTCAGCTTATCAACCCCCCCCCCCCCACCCAATGATCGACACCAAAGAGGCGCAATGAATAACACCCTCCTATTCCCCCCAGATTACAGAATGGCAAAAAAATACACAAGTAAGAGGGCATTCGAGTATCTCTCTCCAATGCTCTGGAACTCATTACCACAGGGACTTAGAAATATAACCAACCTTTCCACCTTCCGCACACATCTCAAAACTTTCTTATTTATAGAACATTGTGGACAAACAGAGATAACGCCAACGAATTGACCTGACATAACCTTGAGAAGAATCAAGCACCTTACACTGCACAATTTCTCTACTTACTCTCAACCCCACAATACGTACATTACATTGCTCCGATTACCTCTTCAAAAATGCATATTGAAAGCACATGAGTCATCAAGAACAGACTAATTGTAAATAGTTTTTTGATATTTGAATCATGTATATATCTCTGATTGTTTGTTAATTATATGTCATCACTACCTTGTTCAATGTAATTCAGTTGTTTTATGTAAACCGCTATGATTCTTAATATGGCTGTATTAAAAAAAAAATCACATAAATAGATAAATAAATACTGGCAGACCCAGGTGTCTAGGGTCAAAGGAAATGAGCAACTGCAAGGCCTTACAGTGCTCTCGAGTCCCCTGGAGATAAAAAGTCAAGGCACACTTGCAGTCAAGAGTATTCAGGGTTGCCTCTGCTCTAGACGCATGTGGTCTAGGAAAAAAACACAGGAAGGTAAACTGACTGATTCAAATGAAAAGGAGACATCACCTTTGGCATGAAATGTGGGTGAGTCCTAAGAACGACCTTGTCTTGGTGGAACTGGGTGTAATGTGGGTCCGCCACCAAAGCCTGAAGCTTACTAATGCACTAGCTGAAGCGAGGGCAATGAGGAAGATGATCTTCCATGAAAGAAACTTTAGTGGGGTTGTAGCCAAGGGTTCAAAGGGCGGCTTGAGAAGCTGCGCTAGAACAACATTGAGATCCCAAGCCACTGGGAGTGGTCTGATGGGAGGCTTGGTCAGCAAAAGGCCTCTCATAAAGCACACTACAAGCAGTTGTGAGGAGATGGACTGTCCATCCAAGAGATGTTGAGAGGCAGCAATAGCACTAAGGTGAACTCTCACTGAGTTGGTCTTGAGACCAGATGAGGACAGGTTGTGGAAATATTGAAGGAGTGCTTCCACTGGAGCTGAAAAGGGATTGAGATACTTCTGGGAACACCAGGTAGAGAATCTACAACACTTGAAAGCAAATGAACATCTCGTGGATGGCTTCATGGAAGCTAACAGGATCTCCTTTACCTCCTGAAAAAGGTTAAGATCTTACAATACTATGCTTTCAGCAGCCAAGCTGTGAGATGGAGAGACTGTGGATTGGGTTGGAGCAGTGTCCCTTCTTCTTGGGAGAGGAGATCATGAGCAGATTTGAGTCATAGAGGTTGAGTCTGAGACAGACGTAGCAGGAGACGAAACCACCGTTAACGTGGCCGGTGTGGGGCTATGAGGATCATGAAGCCCCTGTCTGCCTGAAGCTTGAAAAGCATCTTGGGGATGAGGGGAATGGAAGGGAAGGCATACAGGAGACCTCAACCCCAGTGGAGATGAAAAGCATCCACTTGCTGGTTGCCGGACATGGGAGTCCTGGTGGAGAAGTGTGGGAGCTTGGCATTCTGCAGAGTGGCTCTATTTCTGGAGTCCCCCAGGTCTGAAATGTAGGAGGTTGTGTCCAGATGGAGAGACCATTCGTGGTGAAGAAGGATCTGACTTAATTTGTCTGCCAAGACATTTTTCACCCCTGGGAGATACACCGCTTAGAGATGTATTTGATGAGCAATGGCATTGCTTAGAGATGTATTTGATGAGCAATGGCAAATGACCAGAGATGAAGGCCTCTCTGCATGGGGGCCAAGAGCCTGTTCCACCCTTTTGTTCACATGGAATATGGCCACTTTATTGCCCATCTGGACCAGGATCCTGTGGGATCTTAGGTCATGCTGAAACACCCTGAGGGCACTGGAGTAAGCATGAAGCTCCAGCAGATTTATCTGGAGCTTCGACTCCTGTTCTGTCCAGAGGCTGTGTGTGGAGAGAGTGCCCAAATGTGCCCCCCACCCCAGTTTGTAGGCATCCGTCGTTAGGGTGCATTGATGTGGAGGCATCTGAAAAGGTGACCTGACAAGGAGGTTTTTTGGGGAACACCACCATTGGAGGGATGTGGAAAGAGGGACAGTGACTTGGACCTTGTCCCTGGGATGCCCTGAGGCTTGCTTCCACTGGGAGGCAAATGCCCATTGGGCTGTGCACATATGTAGATGGGCATATGGGACCACATGCACTGTTAAGGCCATATGACCTAGAAGCTGCAGCATTTCCCAGGCAATCAGATGGTCTCTGAGTAGCACTTGGGATGCCAGCTGAATGAGATGAGAACAACGGTGCTGGGGTAGAAATGCCCTTGACTGTTGAGTGTCTAGGAGAGCTCCTATGAATTCTAGTCTTTGAGTTGGAGTGAGATAGGATTTTGAAAGATTTATGATAAAGCCCAAGTGTTGCAGTACCTGCATGGTACGAAAGATAGACAAGCAGACCTCCTGGGAGGTGCCTGTCTTTATGAGCCAGTCATCTAAGTAAGGGAAGGCAAATATCTCTAGAGACCTTAGATATGCAGCTAAGACCTCCACGTACTTTGTGAAGACTCTTGGGGAAAAGGCGAGTCCGAAAGGAAGGACTCTGTATTGATAGTGTCTTCCTTGAAGCATAGATATTTCCTGTGTTCTGGATGAATGAGGATATATGTGTATGCTTCCTTTAGATCTAGAGAACAGAGCCAGTCCTGACTCTGGAGGTAGGGAAGAAAGGTCCCTAGAGAGACCATCTTGAACTTTTCATGGACCAGGAACTTGATTAGGTGTCTGAGGTCCAGGATAGGTCTGTACCCTCCGCTCTTCTTTGGTATGAGAAAGTACAGAGAGTAGAAACCCCTTCCCTGCTGAGGTGTGGAAACCTCCTCTATGGCACCCTGTGAGAGAAGAGAAGTCACCTCCTGCAGCAGGTGAGCAGTGAGAGGGGGGCTGAGTATGAGGATGGAGGGGGGCAGGGTGTGGAGATGAAGTCTGTACCCCTCCTTCACTATGGTTAGTACCACTGCTCTGAGGTGATGAAATGCCACCTGTGGGCATAATGACAGAGTCTGCCTGCTATGTAGAAGGGATGGGGGACCTCCAGAGGCAGGGTGGCTATGTTGTCTAGGAAAAAGGTAAAAAAACAGGTGCAGATTGTGTCTGCGGAGCTGGTTGAGCCTTAGTAACCTATGGCTTCTTCTGTTGTTAGGGAGGCTGTTGCCTCTTTTGAAGACCCTGAGTCTGGTATTGAGAAGCAGGAGTATAAGGGTAAAACTTCTTTTTCTTACTAAATAAAGTTTTCTTTGCAGCTGCCTTTCTCCTAGCAGGGTTGGCTGTAGTTATAGGCAGCCTATTTAGAGTGGTATTCTCAGATTCCAATTGAGAAGCTTTATCTGCTAATCTTTGCCAAAAAGGTTCTCCCCTGTCCAGTATATATTGCCCAGTTTATCTTGAACTCACTGCTCAAAATCCGAAGCCTGTAGCTATGCAATCCTGCGTACACCGATACAGATTGATGTGGCTCTGCTAGTGCACTCAAAGGCATCGAAGGTTGCTCTGTTAACAAACTTCGAGACATTCTGAGCATGTCTAGCTAGTGTAAGATAGTTACCTCTCTTATCATCTGGAAGAGGAGAGGACATGGCCTCAAGATCCCTAGTAATTTCCTTGAGGAACATACCCATATAGGGTATATAGGAGTTTATCCTGGCTGAAAGCATGAAGGCCTGAAAATATCGACACCCAAAAGCATCGAGGGTTCTTGATTCTCTACCCAGTGAGTTAGAGGAATGGGTTATTGAACTCTTAATGTGACATTTAGAACATTTCTTAAAACCACTAGCTGGTTTCTCCACAGTGTCAGTAGGCAGAACAGTAGGCTTAAGGCCTAAAATGGCATTGTACGCCTGAAGAAAAATTCTTCTCTTTTTTTTTAAAGGAAAGGAAGAAAGAAAGGAAGAACCGACAACAAGAGACGGTTCTGGCGTCAACGGGAAGGCAGACGCTAACCACAAAAAACAAAATTAAAGAACTAAAGAATTTTCTGCGGTGACAGAATTTGCTTCCTGTTGGCTCTACGGAAAACAAAGAACTGAGAAAACAGAGTTGGGAAGGTGGGAAAGCATCTACGCAGGTGCAGTGGGATGCTCCCAAAAGCTTTTCTTTCGGATGCTGGGGAGCGTTCCTGCTCGGGCTCTGTCGGTACCGACGTTACCCATATGTGAAGATTACATTCCTGCTTGTTCCTGGTGATATTAATATTTATTTATATGTTTTTAACTTCTGGTTATACCTGTAAAAGCCTTTGCTGTACAAGGTTGTGTGAATCTTTGTGCTTCCTATCATAGATGCAATCCATTCAAGGGCAGACAACGCTTAGATGTGTACATATTTCTGGCCATGTCTAGGTCAATATTGTGGCACTATGGAGAGTCTGGTGATTGAGCTGTTTGCAATGCTGCTTTTATGCATCTAACTATAAGCATTTGTACCTTGAATTTGGGAGTTTGACCCCTGTTGAATGCTTTGCTGCTGAAAATTGGCGAAGTCAGAATTCTATCAATAAAGAAATATGTAAAGAGAATTGTGACGTGGCTGACATAAAAGACATGATAAATGCTGGACTTAATGAAAAGGAAATTATTATATGTATACACCTAAAGCAGAAACATAAGTAATAATTTAAAAATATGGTACTGTGTAGAGTACTTTATAGGGAAGTGGCTCTTTGCTGAAAAATGTATAGTAAAATTCCCTGAATACTAAACTGTTTAGAGATAAAAAGGACCGATGATGAGAAATGAGCAGGGACTCATATGGTCTGTTGCTCTGGATTTGAAAATATTTTCTAAATATTCTCTGTATAATTAGATAGATGCTTGTAGAGCTTCTTTTAGAATATTAACTATGGAGAATCATAAGAACATAAGATATGCCATACTGGGTCAGACCAAGGTCCATCAAGCCCAGTATCCTGTTTCCAACAGTGGCCAATCGAGGCCATACGTATCTAGAAGTTTCCCCAAATGACACAGGTTCCACAATGCTTGTACTCGGTCAAGCATTGATATCCTGGGTCCCTTCTTAATAATGGTTTATGGACCTTTCCTCCAGGAACTTGTCCAAACCTTTTTTAAACCCAGCTACACTAACAGCCTTTACTACATCCTCCGGTAACAAATTCCAGAGTTTGATTACACGTTGAGTGAAAAAATATTTTCTTTTATTAGTCTTAAATAGTTTACCCTGTAGCTTCATTGCATGTCCCCTAATCTTTCTATATTCTGATAACGTAAACAATCGATCTACGTTTACCTGTTCCACTCTGTTCATTAATTTATTGACTTCTATCATATCTCCCCTCAGCCGTCTCCTTTCCAGTTTAAAGAGCCCTAACCTTTTTAGCCTTTCTTCATAGGAGTATCCTTCCATCCCCTTTACCATTTTGGTGGCTCTTCTCTGAACCTTTTCTAATATCGCTATATCCTAATATCGCGACTAGAATTGCATACAATATTCAAGGTGCGGTCTCACCATGGAACGATATAGAAGCATTATAATATCTTTTGTTTTATTTTCCATTCTTTTCCTTATGATACCTAGCATTCTATTTGCTCTCTTGGCCGCCGCTGCACACTGGGCCAAGGGTTTTAACATGGTATCCACAATGATGCCTAAATCTTTTACCTGGGTGGTGGTTCCTAATGTAGAACCTTACATCGTGTAACCATAGTTTGGGGTGTTCTTCCCCTGGGTGCATAACTTTACACTTGTCCACATTAAATTTCATCTGCCATTTTGATGCCCAGTCTTCCAATTTATCAAGATCCTCTCGCAATTTTCCACAATCCTCTTGGGTTTTAACAAATTTAAATAGTTTTATGTCATCTGCAAATTTGATAACCTCACTCGTTATTCCACTTTCCAGGTCGTTTATGAATATGTCAAAAAGCAGCGGACCCAGCACAGATCCCTGGGGTACACCACTATTCACCTTTCTCCACTGGGAAAATTGGCCATTTAGCCCTATCCTTTGCTTTCTATCTTTTAACCAGTTCCTGATCCACAGTAGTACACTGCCTCCTATCCCAGGTGATTTGCTACTCTTCAGTTTATCTAATAGTTGTAATACATCTTCCCGATGTATCGATATTTCCTTCAATTCTTCCACACCTTTAAATACCACTTCAATCATGGGTAACATCCCTACATCTTCCTCAGTAAAGAATTCATTCAGTCTCTCCGCTACAGCCTTGTCCCCTCTTACTGCCCCTTTAACCCCTCTATCATCTAATGGACCAACTGACTCTCTCACAGGTTTTTTGCTACAAATGTACTTGAAAAAGTCTTTATTTCGCGTTTTTGCTTCCGCATCAAACTTCTTCTCAAATTCTCCCTTTGCCTGCCTTATCAATGCCTTGCATTTGACTTGCCAGTGCTTGTGCTGTTTCCAAGTTTCATCGTTTGGCTCTTTTTTCCATTTCCTGAAAGATGCTTTTTTGGCTCCAAGGAGCAGTCATTTATTTCATCTAGGAACTTTATCTCCCTAGCATGTCTTGACATGACACTGACCCAGTCGATACCGGGGTAATTGAAATCACCCATTATTATTACTGCGCTGTAAGCTTTGTTAGCTTCCTTGATTTCTTTGAGCATTTCATCATATATTTGTTCATTCTGGCCAGGCGGTCGATAGTACACTCCCACTGCCATCGCCTTCCCCTTTATATATGGAATTTCAATCCATAGAGATTCTACAGCAAATTTTGTTTCCTGCAAAACTTTAATCCTTTCTGACTCAATGCCCTCTCTAACATAGAGCGCAGCCCCTCCACCAATTTGATCAGCTCTATCATTACGATATAGTTTGTACCCAGGTATCACAGTGTCCCACTGGTTGTCGTCCTTCCACCATGTCTCTGATATTCCAATCATATCTAACCTCTCATTTAGTGCTATATATTCTAACTCTCCCATCTTATTTTTTAGATTTCTAGAATTTGCATACAAGCATTTTAGAGACTTAATTTTATTCATATTAATTTTGCTATTGGTAGACATGGGTAATTTGGGATCTTTAAACTCTGTCTCCTCCATACTCGAGGGCATTTGGGCTACTTTACTCTTTTTTGGAACCTCTCTGCTTTTGGTAGTATCCTTCAAGGATACATTCTTCCGAACCATGCGCTCTTGGGCGACTGTCGGCTTTCCCCTATATCTAGTTTAAAAGCTGCTCTATCTCCTTTTTAAAGATTAATGCCAGCAGCCTGGTTCCATCCCTGGTTCCATCCCGGTTAAGGTGATGGAACATACTATAACTGACAGACAGCAGACATACTATAACTGACAGACAGCAAGAGAACAGCAAGAGAACAAACACTATTCCATCATTGTTCCTTATTAGTGTGTGTGTGGTGCTTTGACCATGAAGAGAAACTAGAATGCTCAAAACAACCTATTCCATTTGAGATAGGAACTGTACTTGAGAGCCATGATGAGAATGAGGTTAGGTTTGAGGAATGACACAACAGTGTTACAATAAAGGTTTGTAAAAGAAAACACAACCAGTCAAATACATATAAGGCTAAAACTTTTAATGGCACCATATTTATAAATGTTTGAACTAGCTTTTGGGAGCTTAGTCGCCCTTTCTAAGGTCTGAGCACATCACACCTGGAACATTTCCACAGAGTTGAGTTGAGAAGCTGCCCTGGAAGGTTACTTGCACATGGCCTGTGAAAAAAAACAGGCATATTTTATATTGTTGAGGTGACACATTCAGCCCACACATACAAATAATCTTATGGTTCTGTGACATAAACAAGTGCTGGCTGTACTCGGTGACTAGGGCAAAATACTTTGGGGGGAGGGGTATATTCAGTGGTGGCAGCCAGCATTCTTAAAGTGGCTGACCTTTGCTGCTTGAACTTAAAACTGGATATTCAATGCTGGGGCCATATCCGGCAATTAGCTATGGGGCCCATTCTGATCGGGGCCTGTCTGACCCATCCAGACGTCCAAAATCTGGATGGGCCAGATTTGCACCCGATCCTGCACCCACGGGAGCTAGAGAATCCCGCGGGAGCAGAATCGGGGCAAATGGCTTGGACGGGCTGAATGGGGCCCGGTTCTGGTCCGCTGCACCGGGATGACATGCAGGAGCCCTGATTTCCCACACCAGATTAAAGGTCCTGACTCCTGATAGGGCCTGCCAAGGCTGGGGTCGGACTGCGGGGAGCCTCCCATTGCTGCCCACCTGGGTTGTGGGGTCACCTGCTGCCGATCACCTCCCTTGGGGTGAGTTATTCCACCTCTGAGATGGAATAAGTTATCCGGCCATCCTTGCACCCCCGGATATAGAGGGCCACGACCGGAATCGGTCCTGTATGTCCGGGATCAAGGTCCCACCTCTGCACTGTTTATGCTCCACCTCCAGCCCTCCCCTTCCTGCCCCCGTCCAGAGCTGCCAGCACATCTCCTCTGAACATGTGGGGAGCTTTGGAAACAGAATTGGCCCTCACCAAATTATGGGGGATGTATGTCCAAACCAGACTACATCCCTGCTATTTTGACATTGGAATGACCCCCTATCTGGTCAGTGGTGAAATTCAGCCACTGGCCAGATCGCTAAACCGGCTAAAGTTAGGCCAGTTTTTTTTTACCCGACTTTAGCCAATTAGGGTTAATCATCCAGAAGCTCAATATTGTTGCTGATCGGCTAATCCTTGGTGCCACCCTTACTTTGCCCCTGAAATGCTCTGATCCTAAGTGGTTAGTGTCAGGGTTCTCAGGAGCAAAGTGGGGACATTTAGCATCAGAAACCAGGAATGTACTGCTGTAGGAGTAATGCAGTTAGTCTGCTAACCATGATACTCCCTTTGAATATGCTCCCCTTTAGATTTAGAACCAAATGAGAACCAGTAAGCATTGTGACTCTAATCCCTATGGAGTGGCATGGAGGAGTAGCTGAGTGGTTAGAGCAACAGCCTCATACCCAGAAGAGCAAAGTTTGATTCCCACTGGCATTCCTTGTGACCTTGGGCAAGTTACCCTCAGGAAAAAAAGGCCTTGCAATCTACTTCCACTCACACCTTGCCAAAAAAAACCTAGGGGGCTGCTGGGTCACCAGGCGTCAGCATTGACTGGATAGTGCTTGAAAAATAAAAAATTCCTGTGGAACTCTGAGCATTCACATACAGTATAGAGGCAACACAAACATAATTAGAATATGGCAACCTCTGTGGAACCTTATAAGAACTTACAGCCTATTATATACATAGGGTTGCCAACTGGCTGGTTTTCAGCCAGCCTGGCCATTTTATAAATTGTCAGTCTGTGATAGGCTATGGCCTATAAACTGTATGCTATGACCTGTAAATACGATGAGCCTGTAAGTTAGGCTTGGATTTTAAACCCTCTACTTTTCAGTAGTGCGGCAAAGAATCAGAATTAGAAGTTAGAGAAATCTGCTTATTGCAAAGTCTGCATAATGTCTTTCAACACTTTCTGCTCTCATTAAGATACTTTCACATTCCTCTGGCTAAAGATGTCCTTGAAGTAGAAAATGTAACTAACACTTTTAATATGCCTTTTGTTCAGCTGTATTGAGAAGGGGGAAAAGAGAAAGATGCCCAGAGAGAGTCCCTGATTGGATAAATGAGGGGGGGGGGGGGGGGGGGCGGGGGGGGGGGGGGGCACTGGGACCAATAGAGAGCTTGTGTGAATCAAACTGTTAGAAAAAGTATATAATGAATCTGCTGCTGTATTTGATTGCTCATTCTTTTCAGACACAGAAGTTGTCAGTTTGAGCCTGTGCACATTAAATTGGCTTGGATTCTTGAACTGACTCCTGGTATTATTTGGTTGCATACACTCCGCTGCTACATAGTTCTGGTACCCCAGATGGGACTGTGTGAGTAGTGGATGGTATTCAAGTAAATATACCACGACTTCTCGCCTCCAGGTTTGGCCCAGTTGGAACTGTGTCCGTCCGACGCGGGGGAATTCTCTGGCGCCACCGGTCTTATTGTATCGGAGAGGGTTCCGCCTGGCCTCGGCGGATCACCGGGTCCAGCTGGCCAACACCTTCGAACCCGAGGGGAGTCCGGGATCCAACTCATGAACTGGTTTGGTATCGGGGACCGGATCTGGTGAGTAGAAGTTTTCTTTGGTTTTCAGTCAGTCAGGTTTGGGAATTTGGTACAGTACTGTTTGGTATGGTAATAAAAGAGAGCTTGATCACCTCTCAGGGCGGTCCAAGTACCCCTGCATGAGTATGCGCGGGGGGAACCCACTGACCCTTTTGGTTAATTGTGGTTTAGTCAGTCAGGCCTGGGAATTTGGGAATTGCTAGCATGTTTGTCTGTGTGTTGTGCGATTGAGAGGTCTTGCAATACAGACCAAGTGAGAGCGGACTCCTGAGTAGCGCAGTTCCTGGCCGGGCGACCACGCCCAGGTCGCGAAAAGGAGGAAGCTTTCGGTGTTTGTCCCCCTCAGTGTTTTGTGGGCTGTACGGACCCCTTACCTGCAGCCATCCTACCTATCCTTACTGTTTGTTGTTGCGTGCACATTTGTTAAGATGGGAGGGGCGGAGTACAAGCAAACTCCGTTAAAGTGTATGATCAGGAATTTCGGTAAGGGATTTTCTGGAGACTATGGAATTAAAATGTCTCCGTCCCGATTAGGAATGTTATGTGAAAGGGAGTGGCCCATGTTAGTCGCTTCATGGCCCAGGGAGGGCACTTTTAACGTTAGTATTATCTCCTTAGTTCATCAGGTTGTACGGAAAGCTCATCCTGATCAGTTTCCCTATATAGACTCCTGGTTAAGTGTATGTGAGAAGCAGCCCTCCTGGATGAGGCGCTGCCATGAGGAACAGTGCAGAATATTAGTGGCAACTTCCAAGGGAACCCAAAAGTTTGAGGGAGGGGAACTGCCTGTTTATTCTGCCTCAGAGTCTCCAGATCCCTTGAGTCGCCAGTCTCAGTATCCATATAGGCTAGTCCCCTCAGCCCCACCTTTATCTGCGGCAGGGCCTGGTGCCGGCGTTCTCCAGTCACCCTCACAGCAGGAGGGAGAGCACCCTCCCCCGCCTGAAAGTCCCGAGTCTAGCCAGAGTACTTCGAGAGGACCATCGTCCACCGATGAAATTGAAAGCGGAGATTCGTCTGCCAGTCTGAGTTCACCCACTGCTGAGGCCCATACCCGGAAGTACGATCTAAGACGTGTGACTGCCCAGAAGAAAGATGGCCGCCTAATGCCATTAGGTCAGGTGCCCGGCCCGCCTGTGATAGGTGAAGGGGGCCAGATGACGCTGGGACCAACCAGCTTGGTTTATGTACCTTTTTCCACAACTGATTTATTAAATTGGAAAACGCATTATGCCTCCTATACTGACAAGCCCCAAGACTTAACTGAATTAATGAGCAGTATTATGCAAACCCATCAGCCTACCTGGGCGGATTGCCGCCAGCTTTTAGTCCACTCTTTTTACTACTGAGGAGCGAGCACGCGTTGTGCAAGCATCTATGCGTTGGCTAGCAGAAAATCCCATAGCAGAAGGAGGAGAAATAGACCCCCAGCAAGCAGCCGCCGCAGCTTTCCCAAATGAAGATCCTAAATGGGATCCGAACAATGAAAGGGGGGCGAAAGCCTTGACCCGTTTCCGCCAAGCTTTGTTACAAGGTCTGAGAAAGGGAGGCCAGAAAGCAATGAACATCGGGAAGGTATCAGAAGTTATCCAGGGTCCGAATGAGAGCCCAGCAGCCTTTCATGAGAGATTGTCTGAAGCTTATAGACTATACACCCCTTATGACCCGGCAGCTCCGGAGAACTTGCGCATGGTAAATGCAGCCTTTGTAAGTCAGTCCCAGGGAGATATCAAGCGAAAACTACAGAAAATGGATGGCTTTGCGGGCATGAATACAGCACAGTTAATGGAAGTTGCCCAGAAAGTGTTTGTGAATCGTGATGATGAAAGACAAAGAGAAAGTGAACGAAAAATGAAGAAGAAGGCAGATCTTCTTGCTGCCGCTTTAGTTGAACGACGTGGAGAAGGTTTTCCTAATAGAAGAGCTAGAGGATGTGGAAGGGGCCGTGGGAGTGACCAGCCCTCACTGGGCGTGAATCAATGCGCCTATTGCAAAGAAGAAGGACATTGGAAGAATGAATGCCCGAAAGTAGACCCTGCCTCCCGGAGGGGAGGAGGGAGCACCTGGAGAACGGGGGGGGGGGGGGGGGGGGGGCGATTCCAGCATCGTGGAGGGATGAGCCGAGCACAGTTTCAACAAGAAAAGGAAGAAGCTATTGAGGGAATGGCAGCCGTGGAGGGCTATGGCATGGAAGAAGACTAGGCCAGACCGGGCTCGAAGTGGAAGAAGAATGGCTTTTCTACAATACCTTTCCAAGCAAGGCAGCTCGTTCCTGCGTACCCGCCAATATCTCAGCTCCGCCTGGAGTGTGGGCGGAAGATAATCCACCGGGCCTAGCGAAGAACATAGCCCCAGTCCTTGTCACCCTCAAACCAGGAGCAGAGCCAGCACATGTGCGACAGTACCCTCTCCCTCGACCAGCCATCGAAGGCATTCACTGTCATCTGATGAAACTATTAAAGTATGGACTTCTTAAAGAATGCCAGTTGCTCTGGAATACCCCCCTCCTTCCAGTCAAGAAGCCTGGGACAGGTGACTACCACCCAGTGCAAGATCTAAGAAGAGTAAATGATGCAGTAGTGACTCTAGACCTGGTAGTCGAATCCTCAGCTCTGGCCCCAGGGACTTCAGCACAGAAAGCTGAGCTGATAGCCCTCACTATGGCATTACAAATAGGAAAAGGACTTTGCATAAATGTTTACACCCCATTTCTGTATCTCATTACTAGGGCCCCTGGCAGCTTCAGTAGCTCACCAGTGTTTAACTTGTGAAAAACCAATGCCAAGCAGGGTCCTAATCCACCCCGAGAATTCAGTCAGTAGGGGCAGTCCCCATGAGTAACCTGCAAGTGGACTTCGCTGAGATGCCATGAGCAAACGGATATCACTACTTGTTGGTCTTAGTTTGTACCTTCTCTGGGTGGGTAGAGGCGTTCCCCACCAGAACTGAGAAAGCCAGGGAAGTTACTAAAGTCCTGCTCCATGAGATCCTTCCCCGATTTGGCATACCATTAACGATAGGGTCAGACAATGGGCCCTCATTTGTATCCCAAGTAAGTCAGCAATTAGCCCGAGCCCTACAGGTGCAGTGGAAATTGCATACGGCATATAGACCCCAAAGTTCAGGGAAAGTAGAGCATATGAACCGTACCTTGAAATCCCAGTTGTCCAAACTCTGTCAGGAAGCTCACCTGAAATGGCCCCAGGTTCTACCTACAGCACTTCTCAGGATACGCTCAGCCCCCTCCAAGTCATTAGGAGTTTCCCCTTTTGAGATCCTGTATGGGCGACCCCCTCCTATTGTCCAAGGGATAAGAGGGGATATGAGACAAATTGGATCTAAAATTACTAGACAAGAACTATTGGCTTTAAGTTCTGTCTTGCAGAATCTTCATGTCTGGGTACAAGATCAGCTGCCCATCAACTTGACTGAACCGCTGCATCCTTTCAAGCCTGAAACCTCAGTGTGGGTAAAGGAGTGGAGGAAGACGCCATTAGCGCCTCACTGGAAGGGACCCTACGTCGTCCTACTGTCAACCCCTACAGCAGTTAAAGTTGCAGAATTTGAGCCTTGGATTCATCACAGCCGAGTAAAGCCAGCAGCCGCTTCTGAACTTGGTCATTGGACTTCCATAACTGATCCTGAAACTCCATTGCGGCTCATCCTACGATGATATAGGGCAGTAATAATAATGGGTGATTTCAATTACCCCGGTATTGACTGGGTCAGTGTCACGTCAGGACATGCTAGGGAGATAAAGTTCCTAGATGAAATAAATGACTGCTTCTTGGAGCAGCTGGTTCATGAACCAACCAGAGGGGAAGCCATATTAGACCTAGTCCTTAGTGGAACACCAGATCTAGTGCAAGAGATAAGGGTGTTGGGGCCACTTGGCAATAGTGATCATAGCATGATCACTTTTGATTTAATTAGTGGAGGAGGGATAGTAAGGAAATCCACAGTACTACCTTTTAACTTTCGAAAGGGAGACTATGATAAAATGAGGAAAACAGTTAAGAAAAAACTAAGAGGAGCAGTTGCAAAGGTTAAAGACGTACATCAAGCTTGGGTGTTGTTGAAAAATGCTATCTTGGAAGCCCAGACCAGCTGTATTCCACGCTTTAAGAAAAGTGGAAGGAAGTCCAAAAAACTGCCAGCATGGTTTAAAGGTGAGGTCAGAGAGGCTGTTGTTGCCAAAAAAGCATCTTTCAGGAAATGGAAAAAATAGCCAAATGACGAAACCTGGAAACAGAACAAGCACTGGCAAGTCAAATGCAAGGCATTGAAAAGGCAGGCAAAGAGAGAATTTGAGAAGAAGCTTGCTGCGGAAGCAAAAACACGAAATAAAGACCTTTTCAAGTACATTCGTAGCAAAAAACCTGTGAGAGAGTCAGTTGGTCCATTAGATGATAAAGGGGTTAAAGGAGCACTAAGAGGCGACAAGGCGATAGCAGAGAGACTGAATGAATTCTTTGCTTCGGTCTTTACTGAGGAAGATGTAGGGATGTTACCCATGACTGAAGTGGTATTTAAAGGTGCAGAAGAATTGAAGGAAATATCGATACATCGGGAAGATGTCTTACAACTATTAGATAAACTGAAGAGTAGCAAATCACCTGGGCCGGATGGTATACATCCAAGGGTGTTGAAAGAACTGAAATATGAGATTGCAGACCTGCTATCAGTAATCTGTGAACTATCATTAAAATCATCTCTAATACCTGAAGATTGGAGGATCGCCAATGTAACACCAATTTTTAAAAAGGGTTCCAGGGGTGATCCGGGAAACTACAGACCAGTGAGCCTGACGTCAGTACCAGGAAAAATGGTAGAAACCATCATAAAGAATAAAATTACTCAGCATGTAGATAGTCACAACCTAATGGGAGACAGCCAACATGGCTTTAGACAAGGAAGATCTTGTCTTACTAATCTGTTATGTTTTTTTGAAGGAGTGAATAAACTGGTGGACGAAGGTGAGTCGGTTGATATTGTGTATCTGGACTTTCAGAAAGCCTTTGGCAAGGTCCCTCATCAGAGACGTTTGGCAAAACTAAAGAGTCATGGGATAGGAGGCAGTGTACTATTGTGGATCAGGAACTGGTTAAAAGATAGAAAGCAGAGGGTAGGGCTAAATGGCCAATTTTCCCAATGGAGAAAGGTGAATAGTGGTGTACCCCAGGGATCTGTGCTGGGTCCGCTGCTTTTTGACATATTCATAAATGACCTGGAAAGTGGAATAACGAGTGAGGTTATCAAATTTGCAGATGACACAAAACTATTTAAAGTTGTTAAAACCCAAGAGGATTGTGAAAAATTGCAAGAGGATCTTGGTAAATTGGAAGCCTGGGCATCAAAATGGCAGATGAAATTTAATGTGGACAAGTGCAAGGTTATGCACCTAGGGAAGAACAACCCAAACTATGGTTACACGATGCAAGGTTCCACATTAGGAACCACCACCCAGGAAAATGATTTAGGCGTCATTGTGGATACCATGTTAAAACCCTCGGCCCAGTGTGCAGCGGCGGCCAAGAGAGCAAATAGAATGCTAGGTATGATAAGGAAAGGAATGGAAAATAAAACAAAAGATATTATAATGCCTCTATATCGTTCCATGGTGAGACCGCACCTTGAATATTGTGTGCAATTCTGGTCGCCGTATCTTAAAAAGGATATAGCGATTTTAGAAAAGGTTCAGAGAAGAGCCACCAAAATGGTAAAGGGGATGGAAGGATACTCCTATGAAGAAAGGCTAAAAAGGTTAGGGCTCTTTAACCTGGAAAAGAGACGGCTGAGGGGAGATATGATAGAAGTCTATAAATTAATGAACGGAGTGGAACGGGTAAACGTAGATCGATTGTTTACGTTATCAGAATATAGAAAGACTAGGGGACATGCAATGAAGCTACAGGGTAAACTATTTAAGACTAATAAAAGAAAATATTTTTTCACTCAACGTGTAATCAAACTCTGGAATTTGTTACCGGAGGATGTAGTAAAGGCTGTTAGTGTAGCTGGGTTTAAAAAAGGTTTGGACAAGTTCCTGGAGGAAAGGTCCATAAACCATTATTAAGAAGTGACCGAAGATATCAATGCTTGACCCAGTACAAGCATTGTGGAACTTGTGTCTCTTGGGGAAACTGCTAGGTACATATGACCTAGATTGGCCACTGTTGGAAACAGAATACTGGGCTTGATGGACCTTGGTCTGACCCAGTATGGCATATCTTATGTTCTTATGTTCTTATGATAACCACCATCCTGAGAGACTGTGTTATTTTGAGGAATCACGATCTTCTAAAGAGACTGTGTTATATTGAGAGACTATGCTAGAGTCTGAGACATCCTAAAAGACTGTGATACTTTGGAATCTACAGCCCTACTCCTGCCACAAAGCTGGTAGGTTCACGTACGGCGGAAGCTTGAGGATCTACAATCAACTTTACATCTGTCACATGCTGTGGAAGCCGACAGTTCCACCAATTTTCCAGAGACTATGATCATCATGAATCCTTATTATTGCTTCATTCTGGCAGCAGCTTTTGGGTGCCTTGAAATGACTTTTGCCCTACCTCCCTGTGCAGCCTGCATAACTACTACTCGAACTGGGATAAAAGTAACTCAAACTTTACTTTATCACTCTTACTATACCTGCACTGGTGTAGTCAGTCGATGTGTGTATAATGGGACAGAATTGAGTATCTGCACAAAAGGAAATACAAGGACTTGTTTCAACCCCCGCCAGAATCCTTCCTATCATGTTTTGGAACTGCGATGGAACAATGAGGATGGGGCCCTTTTGAATGCTACCCGCCAACTCTCGGATCCCACACGACCTGTTTTTCTGGAATTTGATGCATGTGATGCTATTAATAGAAATGGTTATTATTGTTGTGGGTCATGGGAACAAGCCTATTACTATGATGATAAGTATATGTGCCCTGAAGGAGCATATAAGTGGGGGTTATGCACTGGGGCACGTTCCTCATCTACCTATAGCAAGGCCCCTGAGAGTGATTATTTTTGTCCAAAGTGGGAATGTGTATACTATGCAACTTGGTCTGGCGGGCCCACAGGACAAAGTGGGGATAACCGTCGAGGCCGCTTAGAAAGACTGCCACTGCTCGAGCCCCAGAAGTGTAAGAAAGGTGCCTGTAACCCTTTAAGGCTGCTTATACTTGATCCTAGTCAATGGAAGCAGGGGTATAGATTTGGTTTGCGTATAGCAGGAGGTGGGACAGACCCTGGGACCTTTGTTTATATTCAACTAAACACTAAAACCTATATTTCTTCACCCTTCCGAATACATCACACTTTCTATGAGGTCATGCAAGCAAAGTTAGAACTGCCCAATACCTCACAGAATTTGTTCATTGAGTTAGCTGGAGTCGTGGCTTCCAGTTTGAACATCTCCAATTGTTATTTCTGTGGGGGGACTAAGATGGGTGACCAATGGTCATGGGAAGCACAAGAATTGAACTACTCTGTTCCATATAATCAAACTGCTTTAAATAAGACTACCAGTGAATGGGTGTTGGTCAAAACTATTGTTGGCCGTCTTTGTTTTGTCCGCACAGGATCACAGTTTACTATGCTGGTCGGACAGCAGGTCTGTCTGAGCCAAAAGTTTTATAATACTACAACTAAACAGACATCATGGTGGTCCGGTGTAAATGCCACAGAACCCCCCAATCCCTTAGCTAACTTTCCCAGTCTTACTAAGATATGGACTGATCTTATCACCCCTAACATCTGGCAAGCCCCACCTGGACTTTATTGGATCTGTGGTACTCGAGCATATGCCCAGCTTCCTAACAACTGGGGAGGAGCATGTGTATTAGGGACAATACAACCTTCCTTCTTCCATATCCCAATTTCCCAGGGAGAACGTTTGAATTTCCCTGTATATAATCACAGGCAGAAACAAAATACTTTACAGATAGGTAAATGGGACAAGTGGCAGGGTGATGAGTGGCCACCCGAGAGAATAATTTCGTATTATGGCCCAGCCACTTGGGAGCAAGATGGTACCTGGGGATACCGTACACCTGTTTATATGATAAATCGCATTATACGCTTGCAAGCTGTAGTTGAAATTATAACTAATGAAACAAGTAAAGCACTGACACTTTTAGCTAAGCGAAGTACCCAAATGCGCACCGCTATTTACCAGAATCGCTTAGCACTAGATTATTTGCTAGCAGCTGACGGAGGAGTTTGTGGTAAGTTTAATCTAACTAATTGCTGTTTACAAATTGATGATAATGGACAAGTTGTTGAAGACATAGCTGATCAGATGCGAAAGTAAGCATATGTACCAGTCCAGACTTGGAATGGCCTGGAGCTTGATGGATGGTTTGGATCAATGTTCTTTGGATTAGGAGGGTTAAAGACTTTTGTTATTGTAATTATACTAATGATACTCATGTGTTTGTTTCTTCCATGCTTGCTACCCCTTTGTTTGAGAATGGTGACCTCCATAATTAATAGTACAATTGAACGTAAAACAGCAGCCGGAATATTAACTGTCTGGCGCTATCAGGCTTTACCCCAAGAGGAAGCTCCACCATACACTGAGCGTGCTGTGTGATTTGATTCTCACCCATCATTAGGGTGAGAATAATCAAAGGAGGGAATGTGATAGGCTATGGCCTATAAACTGTATGCTATTGTAGCAGCAAAGCGCAGACAAACCAATGATACCAGGAGTCTGTTCAGAAGGTCCAAATCATTTATTTGTGCACAAGTCTCAAGCAAGGCAATTTCAAAATGGCTGAGCAAAGTTTTCAAGTATTACAACAACTTTTATAGACTTCTGTTCCATTCTAGGTATAGAAAAACATTCCATTGGTCCCGGTACTCTCCCGTACCTCCCGTAGCCCTTCTATTGGTCCCGGTACTGATAAGTTTCTCCAATTATGTTCCTTCTGTGGGCTTCTGTAGGCATGACACCTGCCTGCCCCCCTTCTAGTCCCAATTACAATGGTCAGTTCATCAACTTGTTACTTTCACACTTTCAAGGTTATGGGACCATTTGTGCGTGCAGAAGAGCAAGGTTCTGTAACTCATCTGTCAGCACTCCTCATTATTTCTCTGCAAATGTACTTTTTCTTATCAGTAACTTTTAAACATGTATTTTCTGTATTTTTCCATTTCTTAATTCTGCAGTTCTGCTTACCTAAGCTAATTCAATATTTCTACTGAGTTCTTTCTTACAATAGCAGCATATTGGGGGATGTGCAATCCTATATGCCTCTCCACAGGCCTCATTTACAGGTCAAGCTAGCCATGCTGGCCTGCCTATGTCAGACACCGTGGGTCACAGGCCTGCACCTGCCACATTCCCCCCTTTGATTAATCTCACCCTATTACTTAATAAGGTGTGAGAATTAAATCACTTTCTAGAAGATTCACATCCTGATTAAAGGATTCTTACTAGTTCCACTAGGGCTGGCTTTGTATAAAGCCATTATTCTAGTTGCGGTCTTCCGCTCTACTGTACTATCAATAGCACTATGAAGGGAGCGCATACAACATGGGATTAAACATGGTAAGCAGAGGACAACAGCAACAAGGATTAGTACTAAGATAACGAAAGTCTTAAATCCTCCCAGCCAAGGGAAAAGGTTAGCAAACCAATTAGGAAATTTCAATGCGTGCCAAGTCTGTACTGGCACATAAGCATGTCTTTGCATATCTTTAGCAATTTCTTCAACTACTTGACCTTTATCATCTATTTTCAAACAGCAATTAGTTAAATTCAGTTTACCACATACTCCTCCTTCAGCTGCTAGCAAATAATCAAGGGCTAAGCGATTCTGGTATATGGCAGTGCGCATCTGAGTACTTTGTCTAGCTAAGAGCGTGAGAGCATGACTAGTTTCATTGGTTATTATTTCAACTACTGCTTGTAAGCGAATAATACGATTAATCATATAAATTGGGGTACGATAACCATACATACCATCATCATTCCAAGTGGCAGGTCCATAATACTCAATAATTCTTTCTGGTGGCCAATCATCACCTCGCCACTTCTCCCACTTGCCTATCTGTAAGGCCTCTCTCTTCTGTCTTGATGCTCCTTTGTGTTTGTGGGTAGTGTATACGGGGTATCCTAATTGTTCTCCATGTTCAGTGTTTAACAGGAAGAAAGAAGGTCTGATGGTTCCTAAGACACATGCTCCTCCCCATTGTGGCGGGAGTTGCGCATATGCTCGGTTTCCACAGATCCAATATAGGCCAGGTGGGGCTTGCCAGGCTTGGACTTTGGCAAGGTTAGTCCATAAACCTGCAAGTTCAGAAAATCTAGCTAATGGGTTAGGAGGTTCAGGATGTCTGATTCCTGACCACCATGCTGTCTTTTTGGTCGTGGCATTATAGTATTTCTGGCTAAGACAGACCAGCTGTCCTACCTTTTGGGTGAACTGGGGTCCAGTTCTGGCAAAGCAAAGACGTCCAACGATTGAGTGCGCTAACACCCATTCACTGGTTGTCTTGTGTAATTCAGTCTGATTGTAAATCATGGAATAATTCAATTCTTGGGCTTCCCAGGGCCATTGGTCTCCCATTTGGGTTCCGCCACAGAAATAACAATCTGTGATCTTAAGACTAGATACTACTGCTCCGGCTAATTCTAAAAACAAATTCTGTGAAGGGTGAGGGATCTCAAACTTATTTACATGCATAGCTTCATAAAAGGTATTATGAATATGATATTTGGACGACTTGTGGGCTTATTCAATCTAATATATACAATGGTCCCTGGGTCTGTTCCCCCTCCAGCAATTCGCAGACCAAACTTATATCCTTGTTTCCATGCATGGGGATTATGCACACGCAAATGTAAGGGGTTGCAAGCATCTTTCTGACATTTATCATTTGTGGTTGGCTTGGTTAGAGTAGCCATCCGTTTATCTATTTTCTCATCAGTTATACCAGTGTTCCAGGTAGCATAGAAAACACATTCCCAATATGGGCAATAGTAATCTGCCGCTGTAGCAGTACTATGCCCTGATCCTGTTTTACCTGTACACTTCCACCAATTTGTGGCACCTTCTGGACACATATACTTATGGTCATTTCGATACGCTTTCTCCCATGTACCACAGGTGGACTGACTATCTCTATTAATAGCATTACATGCATCAAAATTCAAAACAGCAGGTTTAGTAATGTCCTTAAGTGGTGGTGTAGCAGCTAATATAGGTCCATCTGCATCCTTCCATCTTATTTCCAACGTGTAATAGGATGGATTCTGATGCGGATTATAGCATGCTTTGATTTTGCCATGAGTGCAAACATTTAGTTCAGTGGTGTTATAGATACACCGAGTTATTGTTCCCTTGCAGGTATAGTAAGAATGGTAAAGCAAAGTCTGAGTTACTTTCAGTCCAGTTCTAGTAGAAGTAATGCAAGCAGTGCATGGAGGTAGAGCATAAGTCTGTTCAAAACCTCCAAAGAAGGCAACCAAGGCAAAGCAGAAGCAAAGATACATGTTGATGTTGATTGGAGTTCTTCTGAATCCTCAGCTTGCTGATCTTGATCACGACGGTCTATTATTCTTCGTCCCGTTTGCTAATGAAGCAATTTAACGGGTGCTGAGTGTTGATTGAAGATCCTCAAGATGTTCAGCACACATTAACCAACTTAGCAATTCAGTTGGCTTGTGGAGTCTGGCTTAGTCAATGTAGTCTCAAAGTAGTAGTGTGTCAAATCACACACAAATCAGGTTCGTTGAAACAAAACTGTTGCTGTATGGAAAACAACAATCCTCTTCGAAAGACTTGGCTACTGCAAAGCACTTGTAATGAAGTGTCTATGCTGCTGGTTGCCGTCTCAGAGTAACTCGCAAGGGTACATCAGGGTGCTGCTCTGCTGTCCACCGCTCTGGTTCAGGATCGGCGGCGGGCTTGACTCTGCTGTGGTGGATCCAGGCGTCGATCTCGGCTACCTTTACTGCAGTTGGGGTAGACAGGATGACGGTGTACGGTCCCTTCCAATGGGGTTCCAACGGTATCTTCTTCCAATCTTTGATCCACACCGAAGTTCCAGGCTGGTAGGGATGCAAGGGTTCCGTCAAGTTGATAGGCAACTGGTCTTGGATCCACGTATGGAGAGTCTGCAGAACAAAACTAAGAGCTAGGAGTTCTTGTCTGGTTACTTCTGAACCAATCTGGGCTAGATTTCCTTTGACTCCCTGCACTATTGGTGGGGGTTTACCATACAAAACTTCAAAAGGGGAAAATCCTGTTGACTTTACAGGGGCTGAGCGTATTCTGAGTAAAGCTATGGGGAGCACTTGGGGCCATTTCAAGTGTGTCTCCTGACAAAGCTTGGACATTTGGGCTTTCAAGGTACGATTCATTCGCTCAACTTTCCCTGAACTCTGGGGTCTGTATGCAGTGTGGAGCTTCCACTGTATCTGCAAAGCTTTTGCTAACTGCTGAGTAACTTGGGAGACAAATGAGGGTCCATTGTCTGACCCTATTACTGCTGGGATTCCAAATCTGGGGACAATCTCTCTCATTAAGGCTTTGGTAACTTCTCGGGCTTTCTCAGTTCTGGTTGGGAATGCTTCTACCCACCCAGAGAAAGTACAAACTAATACTAGTAGGTAATGGTATCCATTGGCTTTTGGCATTTCGGTAAAATCAACTTGGAGGTTGTGCATGGGGGTCACACCTCTTGACTGAACTCGGGGTGCTGTAATAAGGCCTTGCTTGGCATTATTCTTGGCACAGGTTTGACATTGTCGTGCTACTGAGGCTGATATGGTTGTCATCAGAGGGATGTAGAAATGTGGTCTGAGTGCTTTCTCCATAGCACTCTTCCCATAGTGTGTGGCTTCGTGGAAAGCTTTGACAAAGGATGGTCCTAATAGTTCAGGAATTACTATTCTTCCTGGAGGTTGACTGCCCTCTTCTGGTGGCAGCTCAATCCATCCATCTTTCAATACTCCATTTTCTTTGTCACAATAGTAATCCAATTCTTTGGTGGTATATCGTGGGGTCCATAGATTCAAAGGTACTGGAAACAATGCTGCTTGCATTGGCATAGCTTGTGGGGCAATCTGTCCTGTCATAGCTGCTTGTCGTGCTGAGGCATCTGCAAATCTATTCCCTCGGGCAACTTCTCCTTTTCCTGCTTGATGTCCTCTACAATGCATGACAGCTACACGTGTTGGGGCCCAGACTGCATCAAGTAACATCAATATCTCGGGACCATATTTGACTGATTTTCCTCCGGATGTGATGAGTCCTCTTTCTTTATAGAGAGCTCCATGGGCATGCAAGGTAGTGAAGGCATATTTGGAATCTGTATATACATTTAGCACAAGTTTTTCTCCTAACAACAATGCTCTGGTGAGTGCTATCAATTCGGCTTTTTGGGCTGATGTGCCTGAGGCTAGAGCTGATGATTCAACTACTTCGTGTTGAGTGACGACTGCATATCCGGCACAGCGTCGTCCATCAAGGATGAGACTGCTCCCATCAACATAATAGATCTGGTCGGGATTGTCTATGGGCACATCTGTTAAGTCAGGTCGACTAGAGAACACAGTTTCCATGACTTCGATACAGTCATGTTCTGGGAGTTCTTCACTGATGGGTATCAAGGTAGCTGGGTTCAAGGCATGGCTCACTTCGAGTTGTATCTGTGGGTTTTCACATAACATACTCTGGTACTTCAACATTCGGGAATTGGTGAGCCAATAATTTGCTTTCTGTTCCATAAGGGCAAGGACTGCATGTGGCACAGTGACTCGTATGTTCTGTCCTAGTGTGAGTTTGTCTGCTTCACTCACTAGTAGCGCTGTAGCTGCAACTGCTCTCAAGCAAGGTGGCCATCCTTTGGCCACAGGGTCCAATTGTTTCGATAGGTAGGCTACAGGTCGCTCCCAATTTCCTAATTTCTGAGTCAACATGCCTAGGGCATTTCCCTGTGCTTCATGTACAAACAAGTGGAAAGGTTTGTGGACATCTGGTAGTCCAAGTGCTGGTGATGACATCAATTCTTCTTTTAGCTTCTGGAAGGCTGTATCCTGCTCAAATCCCCACTCCAGTGGTGACTTTTCTTCTCCTTTTGTGGCTTCATACAGTGGTTTGGCAATTTGGGCAAAGTTGGGTATCCAGATTCGGCAATATCCTGCTGCTCCCAGAAAGGCTCTGACTTGCTTTCTGGTTGTTGGAGTTGGAATTCTGCATACAGCTTCTTTCCTTTCTCTGCCTAATCTTCTGCTTCCTTGGGTAATACGAAAACCCAAGTATTTCACTTCTGTTTGACATAGTTGTGCTTTGGCTCTGGAAACTTTATATCCAGCTTCATTTAGTAACTGCAAGAGATCTTTGGTGGCTAATATACATTCTCTTTCTGATACGGCAGCTATCAACAGATCATCCACGTACTGGAGAAGTACTCTCTTCCCCGGGGCTACTGGATAGCTTGAAAGGTCTTGATTTAGTGCAGCACTAAAGATGGTAGGTGAATTCTTGAATCCTTGGGGTAATCTTGTCCAGGTGAGTTGGCCCCCTCTTCCAGAGATGGGGTCCTGCCATTCAAATGCAAACAATATTTGGCTTACAGGGGCTAATCTTATGCAAAAGAATGCATCTTTTAAATCCAGTACAGTGAAATGGGTAGCTTCAGCAGGTATCAGTCCTAGAAGAGTGTAAGGATTGGGCACAACTGGATGTATAGTTTCAACTGCATCATTTACTCTTCTCAAATCTTGCACTGGGCGATAATCATCTGTCTCAGGTTTCTTTACTGGCAAAAGTGGGGTGTTCCATGGGGATTGACATACTTTTAGTAGGCCATACTCGAGCAAACTCACTTGGTTTGCAGCTTGTCGTGCTGTGAGGGCTTGCGTGCATCAGTGATGCTGAGAGCTAAACTATCCGTAGTTTAACTACTGGCAGGGTCTCCCAAGATGGACAGGTCTCAGCTGAGGTGCCAGACGAAGACAAACCACCCATCTGGGCAGCAGCAGAATGGGATAGTGTTGACGGCGGAGGATCACATTTCTGTGACAACGGCAACAACACCAAACTTAAACTGCGCGGAAGGAAGGCCCGGCAATCTACTTCTGTATCTTGCCATGAAAACCCAATGGATAGTTACAACAAAACAAATTGTGCTATGGTGCTGGAAGATGAGACTCCCAGGTCGGAAGGCACTCAACTAGCTACTGGGGAAGAGCTGAAGACTTTTCAGAGTAAAGCCAGCATTTATGATGTGGTTGGATCAAAGCCCTCGGGAAGTCTGACTGCTGATGTAGCTGCGCATGAAATGAGAGTCAGAAGCTGTAAAGATGTCTTACACATTGGAACATGGAACGTACGAAGCATGAACCAAGGGAAGTTGGAGGTGGTCAAGAATGAAATGGAACGTGTACAACTTGACCTGTTGGGTGTCAGCGAACTGAAATGGACTGGCATCGGGCACTTTGCATCAGATGATCACATGGTCTACTATGCTGGAAATGAAAGACAAAGAAGAAATGGTGTTGCGTTTATAATAAAGAAGAAACTTGCAAGAACTGTAATGAAATACAATGCAGTCAGCGAACGCTTAATCTCTATTCGTCTACGAGGATTGCCTATCAACACAACTATAATTCAAGTATATGCCCCAACAACAGCTGCAGAAGAGAATGAAATTGAAGAGTTCTATGAACAAGTACAAGCTGAAATTGACAGAACATGCAAACAGGATATCCTGATAGTCATGGGTGACTGGAACGCAAAAGTTGGCAACAAAGAAGAAGGCAAAGTAGTTGGAAAATATGGACTTGGCAACAGAAATGAAGCTGGAGAAAGATTGATAGAATTCTGCAAGACCAATGATCTATTCATCTCAAACACCTTCTTCCAGCAACACAAGCGGCGACTGTACACATGGACTTCACCCAATGGATTGTATAAAAATCAAATTGACTACATCTGTGGAAGTCAACGATGGAAAAGCTCTGTAACATCAACCAAGACAAAACCTGGAGCTGACTGTGGTACAGATCATCAACTACTAGTATGCAAACTCAAGCTAAAGTTGAAAAAGAGCAAACCACTCATGAATGCAGCAAAATATGACCTTGAGAATATACCACTGGAATTTAAAGACTGCCTGCAAAATCGATTTGCTGCTTTAGATACAAATGACAGAGCTCCGGAAGAGTTATGGAATGACATCAAGAAGGTTGTGCTAGAAGAAAGCGAGAAGTCTCTACAAAAGGTGAAAAAGCAAAAACGGCCAAAATGGATGACGGAAGAAACTCTGAAAATTGCCCAGAAACGCAGAGAAGCTAAAGCCAGAGGAGAAAGAAAGACAATTGCAGAACTCAACAGAGATTTCCAACGTGCAGCAAGACAGGACAAGGAAAAGTACTACAATGACACTTGCAAGGAAATAGAAGCAGAAACTATTAGAGGAAGAACAAGATCGGCTTTCCTAAAGCTGCGAGAGTTAAAGAAAAAGTTCCAGCCTCGAATTGGAATGTTACAAGATGCTCAAGGTTCTATGTTGAATGATGCTGAGAAGATCAAGAAAAGGTGGAAGGAGTATACAGAGTTTTTATATGATAAAGATCAAGTGGACCAACAGCCGTTTCAACCTATACCTTATGATCAGGAACCATTGGTGATGAAAGAAGAAGTTGAAGCAGCATTGAAAGCCTTATCAAAGAACAAAGCACCAGGCATTGATAGCATTCCCATAGAAGTATTGCAGCAATCTGATGCAGCTGTTACCGTACTTACACGGCTCTGCCAAGAAATATGGAAGACAACATCATGGCCAACTGACTGGAAAAGATCTGTGTTTATACCAATACTAAAGAAAGGTGATCCAACTGACTGTGGAAATTATCGCACAATCGCTCTGATCCCACATGCCAGCAAGATTCTACTGAAGATTATTCAAAAGAGACTACAGCCATACCTAGAACAAGAACTACCTGAAGTGCAAGCAGGGTTCAGGAAAGGGCGAGGAACGAGAGACATCATTGCGGATGTGAGATGGATCCTTGAAAAGACTAAAGAATACCAAAAGGATATCTATTTGTGCTTTATCGACTATAGCAAGGCTTTTGACTGTGTAAACCATGAGAAACTCTGGACCACATTAAGAAGAATGGGTATACCAGAACACCTGATCGTTCTCTTGCGCAATCTGTACATTGATCAAGAAGCAATAGTTCGAACGGAACAAGGAGAAACAGAATGGTTTAAAATAAGCAAGGGTGTAAGACAAGGCTGCATACTTTCCCCCTGCCTGTTTAATTTATATGCAGAACAAATCATCAGAGAAGCAGGACTGTATGAAGACAACAGAGGTGTGAAGATTGGTGGAAGACTCATCAACAACCTTCGCTATGCTGATGATACCACATTACTGGCTGAAAGTGAAGATGATCTGAAACATTTGCTTCTTACAATCAAAGAACATAGTCTCAAAATGGGCCTGCACCTTAATGTAAAGAAGACAAAGATCATGACAACTGGCAAAATCAACAGGTTCATCGTTGAAGGAGAAGAAATTGAAATCATGAACAACTTTAACCTACTTGGATCAACTATCAATAAAGAAGCAACAAGCAGTCAAGAAATCAGACGACGCATTGCTCTTGGCAGAATGGCTATGAAAGACCTAGATAAGATTCTCAAGAGCAGAGATGTCTCTCTCCATACAAAGATTCGACTTGTTCAAGCCATGGTATTTTCAATAACATCATATGGATGTGAAAGCTGGACAGTGAAAAAGACAGACAGGAAGAAAATTGATGCCTTTGAATTATGGTGCTGGCGGCGAATACTGTGTATACCATGGACTGCCCGAAGAACAAACCAGTCGGTACTAGAGGAGATCAAACCTAAGCTTTCTTTAGAAGCTCAGATGACAAGACTTCGACTTTCATACTTCGGACACATCATGCGAAGAGAGAGATCATTAGAGAAAGATATCATGCTTGGCAAGATAGAAGGTCAACGCAAAAGAGGAAGGCCAGCAATGAGATGGATCGCTACAATAACAGCAGCTACGGGTACCAGCCTGTCAACAATGAGCCGCCTGACTGAAGACCGAACACAATTTAGGATAGCTATCCAGAGGGTCGCCATGAGTCGACTCCGACTCGACGGCACTTAACAACAACAACAACTCGAGCAATCTCTGTAGGTGGCGATGAATGCCTTCAATTGCGGCTCTTGGGAGAGGGTACTGTTTGACGTGCACTGGGGTAGCACTAGGCTTGAGGGTTACAATCACTGGAGCTATATGCTTGGCTAGGCCTGGGGGACTGCCTTCTGCCCATACTTCAAGTGGTGCATGAATGTTCTTTAAAGTTTGTTCAAAATAGGTATCTTGAATCGAATCATCAATGTAGTATCTCCATTCTTCTTCTCGGGGTACTGTCAGCAGCATTACCCCTGCTGGTTTGGCTTGGGAATTCACTGTCATTTGCATTTCTCCTTGTTCAGAGAAAGATATTTGTGCTTGAAGCTTGGCTAACATATCCCGTCCCAGTAATGGTACTGGACATTCGGGCATGTAAAGGAATTGATGAGTTACTTGCTGTCCTCCTAGACTGCATATTCGGTTCTGAAGAAAAGACTTTGTGGCTTTGGCACCAGTTGCTCCTATAATGGTGACTGCTTTTTTGGTGAATGGGGCTATCTTTTTGTCTATTACTGAATGTTCTGCTCCAGTATCAACCATAAAGTTCATAAATTGGTCTCCTATTTGTATTTCGACCATAGGCTCCTGGAGACGTAAAGCAAACTTGGAGCCCGGTCTGTCCTAATCCACGTCATCCTCATCATGGGCTTGTGTGGCCAATGCTTGGATGGCTCCTCCTCCCCTCTCTCTCTGGAACTGTTCTCGATTGGCTCCTCCTCGGCCTCGGGGACGGCCTCGTCTTTCTTCTCGCCACTGATGATCGTTGTCGTCATCTTGCTGGGCGTCTTCGAGTTGCGGGCACGTATCTCTCCAATGTCCTTCCTCTCTGCAATAGGCGCATTGGTTCACGCCTAGTCTCTGGGTCCGGCCTCCGCCTCGACCCCGCCCTCTTCCTCTGCTCCTTCGATTAGGGACACCTCCCCTTTTCTTTTCAACTATGGCCGCAGCCAAAAAATCAGCTTTCTTCTTCATCTTTCTATCACATTCTCTCTGTCTTTCAGTATCACGATTCACATACACTTTATGAGCGACTTCCAATAACTGTGTTGCATTCATGCCCGCAAACCCTTCTAATTTCTGTAATTTACGTCTAATGTCTGGTTGAGACTGGTTTACAAAAGCAGAATTCACCATACATAAACTTCCTGGTGCCTCGGGATCATAGGGAGTATACATTCTGTAGGCTTCAGTTAATCTTTCATAATAATCTGCTGGGCTCTCATCTATTCCTTGGATAACTCCTGCTACTTTGGAAAGGTTCATAGCTTTTTGGCCTCCCCTTCTCAGGCCTTGTAAAAAGCCTTGGCGAAAGCGGGCTAGGGCTGTGGATCCTTCATCTGTATTTGGATCCCATTGGGGGTCTTCATTCGGGAATTCTCTCTGAGCTGCTTCTCTACGATCTATTATATTCTGCCCCTGCGCCGGAGCGGCAGGGTTTTCTGCCATCCATTCAATAGCTGCTTTTCTAATTCTCGCTCGTTCTTCTGTAGTGAATAGGGTGGTTAGGAGCTGACGGCAATCTGGCCAAGTGGGTTGGTGAGTTTCCATAATACTAGTTACTAATTCTGTCAGCTCCTGGGGCTTGCTAGTATAGGAGGCATAATGCGACCTCCAATTTAATAAATCAGTTGTAGAGAAAGGAATATACACATAAGTTAGGGGTCCCGCTACCACTTCATCATTATCATTCTTTACGGGCACTCCCGGGACTTGCCTTAAGGGAAACAGTTTGGCTGTCCCAGGCGTTGTTTGGGTTTGGGATCTAAGGGTTATTGTCGTTGCCTTTGCAGGAGTCGCTTTCTTTTTCTCAACTGGTTTTGCTTTGGGTTTTTCTTTCGCTGGCGTGCTAGTGCTAGCGCTGGCTTTCTCAATTATTTGTACACTGTCCTCCTCCTCTTCTTCTGGGGAATTTCCTTCTTCTCCTCCTTCTATCTCCGCTTCTGACTCACTTTTTACGTCCTCCACTTCTCTTTCCCCTAATTCTTTCTCTTTCTCCCCTCCGGGAGGAGGGGGGTCAGGGGTTGGGTCCCGCCTCGGCTCTGGCCGTCTCTGGGGTTCTGGGGCAGGACGACGCCGGGCTACCCTTACTGGACCTGGGGTTCGGGGCTGCCTGAGGACTACTTCTGGGGAATCAGGATCTGCCAGGATGGGTTTCTTCGTGGCTTTCTTATCCTGCTCTTTCATTCTAGGCTGTTCCTTTTTCTGTCTAGAATCTGTTTAGCTAACATTATTCTGCACTGTTCCTCATAACAGCGCTGCGCCCAGGAGGGCGGATCTTCACAAATACTTAACCAAGAATCTATATAGGGGTACTGATCGGGGTGCGCTACCCGCACTCTACGGTGTATTGACTGAATAATCTCTATGGTGAACGTTCCCTCTCGGGGCCAGATGGGGTCTAGATCAGGCCACTCCCTAATACACAAAATCTGCAAGCGGGCTGCTGTCATTTTAATACCATAATCTCCTGAATATCCCTCTTTAAAATGTGCGATCATACATTCTAATGGAGTGTTTCTAGTAGACCCCGCCCCTCCCATTTCGATGTGTGCGCGCAACAACAGACAGAAGGGAAAAGGAGAGCGGACCGTGGGTAAGGGGTCCTCACGGCCCTGGAAACGTATAGGGAATACAAATATCAAGACAAGACGACAATCGCTTCCCCCTTTTTGCGACCTGAACGCGGTCGCCCGGTCAGGAAATGCGCTAATCAGGGGTCCGCCTTCACTTGGTCCGTGCTGCCAGACCTCTCATTCACACTTCGTTCACACAATCATGCTAGCAACGTATCCCAGAATGCATTCGTTTCTATCTGTTCTGACTAGTCTTTTCCCAATTACAAAAAAGGATGAGGGTTTCACCTAGCGAATTCCCATGCCAGGCTACTCGGCTCTTCCTTGAGAGTTGATCATGCTCTCTTACCAATTCCCAATATCTCGAGATTACAAATTCCAAATTCCAATGGCAGTACTGCTCTTGCTATTTCTGTCTAGACCCAAAATCAAAACTATACTCACCGGATCCGGTCCTCAAACTTCCCAAGCAGGCGCATGAGTTGGACCTCGGACTCCCCTCACTTGGGTTCGAGGCGTTGGCTCCGACCGGGCCCGGCACCCGCCGAGGTCCGACCAGCTCCCTCCGATACAAGGGATCGGTGGCGCCAGGGAGCGGCCCTCGTCGGAAGGGCGCGATCCCGGCAGGACCAAGCCTATAGAGGCGGAAAGTCGTGGTATATTGCCCTATATACACTTTGATTCCACAACTTCCCGGCCAACGCACCAAGGAATATGTAGCAGCAAAGCGCAGACAAACCAATGATACCAGGAGTCTGTTCAGAAGGTCCAAATCATTTATTTGTGCA
This sequence comes from Ichthyophis bannanicus, assembly GCA_033557465.1. Classification (NCBI taxonomy): domain Eukaryota; kingdom Metazoa; phylum Chordata; class Amphibia; order Gymnophiona; family Ichthyophiidae; genus Ichthyophis; species Ichthyophis bannanicus. The sequence continues at coordinate 743,267,935 of CM066035.1, read as the reverse complement.
CAAGTCTCAAGCAAGGCAATTTCAAAATGGCTGAGCAAAGTTTTCAAGCATTACAACAACTTTTATAGACTTCTGTTCCATTCTAGGTATAGAAAAACATTCCATTGGTCCCGGTACTCTCCCGTACCTCCCGTAGCCCTTCTATTGGTCCCGGTACTGATAAGTTTCTCCAATTATGTTCCTTCTGTGGGCTTCTGTAGGCATGACACCTGCCTGCCCCCCTTCTAGTCCCAATTACAATGGTCAGTTCATCAACTTGTTACTTTCACACTTTCAAGGTTATGGGACCATTTGTGCGTGCAGAAGAGCAAGGTTCTGTAACTCATCTGTCAGCACTCCTCATTATTTCTCTGCAAATGTACTTTTTCTTATCAGTAACTTTTAAACATGTATTTTCTGTATTTTTCCATTTCTTAATTCTGCAGTTCTGCTTACCTAAGCTAATTCAATATTTCTACTGAGTTCTTTCTTACAATAGCAGCATATTGGGGGATGTGCAATCCTATATGCCTCTCCACAGGCCTCATTTACAGGTCAAGCTAGCCATGCTGGCCTGCCTATGTCAGACACCGTGGGTCACAGGCCTGCACCTGCCACACTATGACCTGTAAATACGATGAGCCTGTAAGTTAGGCTTGGATTTTAAACCCTCTACTTTTCAGTAGTGCGGCAAAGAATCAAAATTACAAGTTAGAGAAATCTGCTTATTGCAGTCTGCATAATGTCTTTCAACACTTTCTGCTCTCATTAAGATACTTTCACATTCCTCTGGCTAAAGATGTCCTTGAAGTAGAAAATGTAACTAACACTTTTAATATGCCTTTTGTTCAGCTGTATTGAGAAGGGGGAAAAGAGAAAGAGGCCCAGAGAGAGTCCCTGATTGGATAAATGGGGGGGGGGGGGGGGGGGGCACTGGGACCAATAGAGAGCTTGTGTGAATCAAACTGTTAGAAAAAGTATATAATGAATCTGCTGCTGTATTTGATTGCTCATTCTTTTCAGACACAGAAGTTGTCAGTTTGAGCCTGTGCACATTAATTTGGCTTGGATTCTTGAACTGACTCCTGGTATTATTTGGTTGCATACACTCCGCTGCTACAAGTCTGGCTGCTGGCAAACCCTTAAAACCAGCAGTGGAAAAGCCGATTTTTCTCTGCTGCATTTGGGGATGTTTCTATCATTAGGCAGGATGAGGTGGCCGCCGGGGGCAGCAAATAAAATTGCCCATAATCACTCCAGCGGCGGCTGCCTCACGCTGCTTAAAAAAACAAAAGTCCAGATCAGTGATTTGGTGGCATCTCCCTGCCACTGCCATTTTTCTTCTGTCAGCATTGGCAGCAGCAGGCCTCCGAGGATCGGACTTCAAAAATAAAAAGAAACTATGGATTTGGGCAGTATTCAGACTCCTGTGTGAATGAGGACCCAGCAGGTCCCACCCCCTTCTGATGTGATATCAGAGGGGGCGAGAATGGTTGGGCCCTCAAACACATAGAAGTCTAAAAAAAAAGAAAAAAAAACATGGGTTGTGCAGCCTTCAGACTCTTGTGTGCATGAGGACCCAGCTGGCTCCACCTCCTCTGACATCATGTCAGAAGGGTTGGGACCCACCAGGACCTCATGCACACAGGAATCTGAATGCTACATGAGCCTGCGCCTTTTGTTTTTTAAACCAATCCTTGGAGGCTTGCCACTGCCAATGCCGACAGAGGAAAACTGGTAGAGATATCGGTGAAAGTGGCAGGTATGGGAGGGGAAGGGCTGAAAGGGAGATGATGGAGTAGGGGAGCATAAGAACATAAGATATGCCATACTGCATCAGACCAAGGTCCATCAAGCCCATTATCATGTTTCCAACAGTGGCCAATCTAGGGCACAAGTACCTAGCAGTTTCCCCAAAAGACACAGGTTCCACAATGCTTGCAATGGGTCAAGCAGTGGATATTCTGGGTCTCCTTTAATAATGGTTTATGGACCTTTCCTCCAGGAACTTGTCCAAACCTTTTTTAAACCCGGCTACACTAACAGCTTTTACTACATCCTCCGGTAGCAAATTCCAGAGTTTGATTAGGTATTGAGTGAAAAAATATTTTCTCTTATTAGTCTTAAATAGGTTACCCTGTAGCTTCATTGCATGTCCCCTAGTCTTTCTATATTTTGATGGTGTAAACAATCGATCTACGATCGATTGTTTACACCGAGGGAGGAGTGGCTCAGTGGTTGGGACAGGTTACCTCAGGCCAGAGGGCCAGGGGTTCAATTCCCACATGGGGACAGGTTACCTCAGGCCAGAGGGCCAGGGGTTCAATTCCCACATGGGGACAAGTAACCTCAGGCCGGAGGGACTGGGGTCTCCAGTCCCATGGTCGCTCCATGTGGCCTTGGGCAAGCCACTTAACCCTCCATTGCCTCAGGTACACTTAGATTGTGAGCCCTGCAGGGACAAGGGAATAAAAAGTACCTGTTAGCATACATGTAAACCGCTCTGATGAGTAAGTAAAGGGCGGTATATCAAATGCCTAAACCATAACCATAAACCACCCATCCCACTCCATTCATTAATTTATAGACCTCTATCATATCTCCCCTCAGCCGTCTCTTTTCAGGTTGAAGAGCGCTAATCTTTTCAGCCTCTCTTCATAGGGGTATCCTTCCACCCCCTTTACCATTTTGGTGGCTCTTCTCTGTACCTTTTCTAATAACGCTATATCCTTTTTAAGATATGACGACCAGAATTGCACACAATATTCAAGGTGCGGTTGCACCATGTATTGATACAGAGACATTATAATATCCAAGGATACATTGTTCCGAATCATGCACTCTTAGGCGACTGTCGGTTTCCCTCTATTATCTAGTTTAAAAGTCGCTCTATCTCCTTTTTAAAGGTTAATGCCAGCAGCCTGGTTCCATCCCGGGGCAGAAGGCAGATATTGGAAACATATTGGAGAGTGGAGGACAGATGCTGGACACAAGTTGGGGGATGAAGGGTAGATGCCGGACCAAATTGGGAGGGTGGAAGTAGGGGGGGGGGGAGTGCTGATGCAGGACACAAGTAGGAGGGTGGAGGTGGGGTGGAAGACTGATGCTGGATATGGAGTGAGGAGCATAATGGTGGATTTGTGGTGGGGTAGTGCAGGTAGATGCTGGAAAGGGGGAAGGCACATAGAGGATTGGAGGGCAGATGCTGGATATGGAGTAAGTAGGCATAAAGCGTAGTTACTCACCTGTAACAGGTGATCTCCGGGAACAGCAGGAATTTAGTCTTCACATATGGTTATCGTCAGTACCGATGGAGCCTGCGTGGGAACGCTCCCCAGCGTCCAATAGGAACGCTTTTGGGAGCATCCCTCAGCACATATGCGCTGCCTTCCCGCCTTTCCAACTGTCCCTCTTCAGTTAAGTTTGTAGCTGAGTGAAAGGATAGAGGGAGAGAGGAAAGAGACAGAGAGATAGAGAGACAACTCCTAGGGAAGGTGGGTGGGTTGTGAAGACCAAATTCCTTCTGTTCCCGGAGATCACCTGTTACAGGTGAGAACTACGCTATCTCCAGGAACAAGCAGGAATGTAGCCTTCACATATGGGGACTCCCTAGCTGAAAATGCTGGGGAGATGGCCCCAGGAAGCTGCCACCTATAGTGAGGTGGGCCATGCTTCCTCCCATGGATCTCTGGTATCCCACCAGGTTTGGTGGATAGGAGTTGAATTAAGTCTGAAAGAGATGTTGAAGAACAGCCTGGCCAAAGAAGGCATCCCGATGGGAGGCTTTATCTAGGCAGTAGTGGGCTGTGAAGGTGCGCACCGAAGTCCAAGTGGCTTCTCGGCAGATGTCATTGATAGACACAGAGTGAAGGTTTGCCATAGAGGCTGCCATGGCTCTCATATTATGTGCTGTGACATGGCCTTGAAGAGGAAGACCCTTACTCTCATAAGTAAAGGATATGCATTGTGCAATCCATTTAAATATAGTTCTTTTGGAGACTGGAAGTCCCATATGACTAGAATCAAAAGCAACAAAAAGTTGAGAAGACTTTCTATGTTGCTGTGTTCGTTGTAGGTAAAAAGCCAAGGCTCTTTTACAGTCCAAAGTATGAAGGTTCCTTTCTGCATTAGAGGCATGAGGCCACGGAAAGAATACAGGAAGGTAAATCCATTGATTTAGATGAAAAGGCGAAACCACCTTCGGCATAAAATGTGGATGAGTTCTGAGAACAACTTTATCATGGTGAAACCTTGTATAAGGGGGATCAGCCACTAAAGCTTGCAATTCACTAATGTGATGTGCGGAGGTGATTGCAATTAGGAAGATGACCTTCCAGGATAAAAGCTTTAGGGTTGTTGTAGCTAAAGGTTCAAAGGGTGGATTCATGAGCTGTCCGAGAACTAGATTTAAATCCCATGCCACTGGTGGTGGCCTGATGGGAGGCTTTGTTAAGAGAAGACCTCTCATAAATTTTGCTATGAGTGGATGAGAGGAAATTGGCTGTCCATTTGGAGGCTTATAGGAAACTGCAATTGCACTAAGATGGACTCTTACTGAATTGGTCTTTAATCCAGAATTTGATAAATGAAGTAGGTACTCTAGTACCGATTCCAAAGGTATCACAAGGGGGCTTAAGCCCTTTTGAGAACACCATATAGTAAAACGTTTCCACTTAAAGGCGTAAGAGCGTCTTGTGGAAGGTTTTCTAGAAGCCTGAAGGATATTCTTTACCTGTTGGGAAAGGTTAAGATCCTGCAGGTCTAGGCTTTGAGCAACCAGGCCCTGAGATGCAGGGATTGGGGATTCGGGTGCCATAGCATCCCGTTCTCTTGGGAGAGAAGGTCTGGAGCACACCCTAACTCCAGAGGTGCAGCTTGAGAGAGATGTAGAATCAGGGGATACTACGTTTGTCGTGGCCACCGTGGCGCTATGAGGATCATACGACCTCTGTCTCTCTGAGGCTTGAACAGTGTTTTGGGAATGGGTGGGAAGGCATAGAGGAAGTCCTGACCCCAGTGAAGGAGGAAGGCATCCCTTGCCTGGCAATTGTGAGCCGGAATTCTGGAACAGAACCAGGGAAGTTTGGCATTCAGTGGACTTGCAAAGAGATCTATGTCTGGGGTTCCCTAGATCTGAAATATCCTTGTCACCTGGTCTAGGTGTAGAGACCATTCGTGAGGCAGCAGTACTCGGCTGAGTTTGTCTGCCCAAAGGTTTTGAATGCCTTGAAGATATACCACGAGAAGGTGAATTTGATGCTCTCTGGCAAGGGCCCAAAGCCGTAAAGCTTCATTGAATAATGACAGAGAGCCTGTTCTCCCCTGCTTGTTCACGTAGAACATGGCTACTTGATTGTCCGTTTGGACTAGGACTGTCTTGTAGCTGAGCTGGGCATGGAATACTCGAAGAGCTAGATAGATTGCTCTGAGTTCCAGGAGGTTTATGTGGAGGTTTGGTGCAGCTGCTGCCTATGGAGAGTTAGACTTATGTGGAGCCCTGGCCTCTGTGAATGTCTAATGTTGTCACTTAGTTGGTGAGACAGGAAAGAATATGTGATATAGCTGCACATAGTTTGCTGTTTTCCTGGGCTGCAGTCACAGAGTGCAATCTGGGAGTCCCTCAGCTCCATGCACACTATGCACATACATGCATGTGTTTCTCCTGCAGGACATCTGTCCACAATATATACTATCTGATTAGTCTTGTGATATTTTACTACAGCATTCAGCTGTACATTAAGTATTACTCCAAAACAACAATCTCTGTTATGATTACTGATAAAGCAAGCAGTTGATTGCCGTATTCAGACTATGGCATACTGACCTTGGAATGATCCATGCACGATTCCAGCAGGAGGAATGCACCACAAAATGTTGATTGCCTGCCACCATGTGAGAATGCAGTTCTTGGAGGTGAATTTTGGGGTGAGGGTGGGGGAACATTCTCGTAGATGTAGGGTATGTGCCCCTGGTAGGTATAGTGGCTGGCCAGAGGCTATGTTCTGACGCACAGAAGCTGTGAGAGCCTAGTCAGTCTCTGCATGTTTCACATCACAGGCCCTGCATGAGAGCAACTCCTATTCTCCATGGGCACTGGGTATGACAGCCACATGGATGGTGTTAGCATAAAAAGAGGCTGGGGATGGTAGCATATGTGTAGCTAGCAACTGTACCAATGAATGATTCCATGTCTAACTCTCCATGGTTCCATGTGCTGTGTTGGAGGGGCAGGCGTCCTAAGGGTGGGAGAACACATGTGCTGCACTGCACAAGTTGGCAGTGTCAATGTACAGGGATATGAGACTATATGGGAGTAGGAGCATGCCAATATGTTTAGGCTCACTGACAAAAGCTGTTTAGGGGGACATATTTTGGTATGTGACAGATGTATGGCACGTTAGGGCAACATGCATGTGCAACTTGTCTCTGGGCCAGTTTCCAGTGCCCTTTGCACAACATTCCCTGTCCTCCAGTTCGTACTAAAAGGGTACACAAATACAGAGCAGAGGATTCTGGATAATGTCTAAAACAGAGCAGTTTGTACAGGATGTACATGAGTCAGAGATTAGGGAAATGGCACCATATACAAATGGGTCTGGTAGGAGCATGGCCTGACTGCACATAGCTGTTTATGCAAAGAGGCTACAATCACTCTGGCTGAGTTGTGGCCATGTCAGGACTATGTATCCATAGAGAGCTACCTTGGGTCAAACTGCAATGACATAAGCACTGTCTCTTCATGGCAGTACAGTCACTAGCAAGGCTTCTGGATGTCCATGCTGTTTATACCAAGCCAACATCTTCATAGTGGCCATGTACATATGCAATGGGTGGTGACAGGTAGACTGGGCACCAATGGTTTGTGAGTGGGTGCACAGTCCAGTATCTCACAGCATATGCATGTTGGCTGTGATGGATCTAGCTGAATAGAAGTCTATGAAAGAGGAGAACAGCTTGTCAGGGGCTGCCTGTAATCTGCTGCTGCTGGTGACTATGCTTTGGGCAGGCTATTCTGGGTGTAGTAGGTTCTCCCTCTTCTGGCTAAGCACCATTCAGTGCATTCAGACTCCTTAGAAACTGCTTCCAGAGTCCTAGATCATGATATAAGGTGCTACACGGGAGTCTGCAGCCAACGAGTGCAAGACAAAAGGTCTAGATCTGACTTGCCACTCCAAAATGCTGCAGTAGTACTGACTACCACCAGGCTAGCCTGATATACTAATCCTAATACCTGTAGAAAAGATCTGCTCCAGTATCCAGAGAAGCCATCACTTGTGGTGCTTGGTCTGGGGACTATATGATGTGTGCCTATCCTCACAGTCAGGGTGATTGTTGATAATGGACACTTGCACATGTGGCGGTTGTTATGTGGAGGAAGCACAAAATGTCCATGTACATTTGAGAGCTGATGTGATGGATCTTTGCATTCTCCATAGGACCAAAAGCGGCTTATATGTGTTCAAATTGTGAGGTGCATCCTGGGAAATATAGGGGCTAACCAATATTGGCACACACAGTCACAATTGCAGCCAGAGTGACTACACTGAGGACTGGAGCATTATCTAGGATCTGAATGTCTTTTCTGACCAAGGAGTGAATGTACATGGTCAAAAGGACAGGATGGTCTGTGATTGAGATACAGCTGCCAAGGGCCATCATCAGTCTCATGGGTCATGAATGAGGTTTGCATTCGGTGTATATACAAAAGTACGTATTGTGTAGTATACTGCAGATTACAATGGAATGCCTGTCTTGCACATTTGCAACCTCTAGGATCAGTGGCGCACAACAGCCCTGCTGACCTTTGTGTGTGACTGTTGTTTTGCTTAGGAGGTACAGTGGAGGGAAGGACATCTTGCCCTCACATGTAGCTTGACTGTTGGACAGGAGATAAACACTGGTGCTGTATCTCTGTTATGCAGATGCAGTACTGAGTGACCAGTACAGTCCATACTGCATTTGTACTGCTGCGGGCAGGGCCTAAGTTGGGTTTTCAACTGGCTCCAGGTGCCCCCAAGAAGATTGATCCAATCCTGGATTTACCCCATTGCACACAGGGACGTGAAGTTCTGATATGTCTAGTGCACTCCCTGAGAAAAAACAGATTACATGCAGTGGAGTCAATCCAAGAATAGAACCAACCTGGCAGGCACATTTGGGGCTAGTTGCTAGCCCACTTGTGCAGTGCCATGTGAGACATGTCTTGTACATGGGTTTAGAACATGGCTCAGGATCATGAGAGAGTACCTGACCCAGTCCAGATTTTACATCCATTAAAGGTATACACATCTTTGTGCTGACTTCTGTGCCAATGAAACCCAGACTGACTTGGCCTGTTCCTGCTGACCTGTTGGCAGCTGCTAACCCTCATCATGATGCATAATGCAACCCACAGCACTACAGCTACTAGGTACTATAATGTACTAAATATGCAGAGTTGCCATGTCACCCAGTTGCAGGAGTGAGATGTCTTGCCAGTTTTGATTTTAAATGTGCATTGCACTACAGTATGCTATTTGTAGACCCTGATTTTACTTATTGGAGTCAGTGGTGCAAGTCCCAGAATTACTACTTCTACTACTGAACATTTATATAGTGCTACAAAATGTACGCAGCACAGCACAGACATGTAAAAGATGGTCTCTGCTCATCAGAGCTTACAGTCTAGTCAAGACAGACAACACAGTAGCTGTAGATATGGGCTACATCTAGGGGGAATGGTAAGGAAATATGGGATACATCTAGGTGGAATAGAATTACAGTCTCTGAAATCCAGGACTGGTTTATAATCTTACTCCTAGAACAGGGGAACCTCCCAATGCTGCATTCCCATAATGCATTACTTGTGAAGCTCTGAAATCCTGGAATGGCTGCCCAGTATCTCAACTGGATGCCACAGTTTGCAATGTGTTAGAGGTGTTTAGGCAGGGAAAGCATAGTTACTCACCTGTAACAGGTGATTTCCGGGAACAACAGGAATTTAGTCTTCACATATGGGTATCATCGGACCCGATGGAGCTTGCGTGGGAACACTCCCCAGCATCCAATAGGAAAGCCTTTGGGAGCATCCCACAGCGCCTGCGTGCTGCCTTCACGCCTTTCCCACTCTCCTTCATCAGTTGAGTTTAAAGCAGAGACAAAAGGAGAGAAGGAGAGAAAGAGAGAGAGAGACAACTCCTAGGGGAGGTGGGTGGGTTGTGAAGACTAAATTCCTGCTGTTCCCGGAGATCACCTATTACAGGTGAGTAACTACACTATCTCCAGGAACAAGCAGGAATGGAGTCTTCACATATGGGGACTCCCCAGCTAAGAGATGCCAGGGAGATGGCCCCAGGAAGCTGCAAACCCATGGTGAGAATGGGTCTGGCATCCAAACCCGGATGGTGGGTAGGAGTTGCATTAAGTTTGAAAGAGACGCTGAAGAACAGCTTGGCCAAACAAGGCATCCTGACGGGAGTCCTTGTCTAAACAGTAGTGGGCTGTAAAGGTGTGCACTGAAGCCCAAGTTGCTGCTCTGCAGATGTCGTCTATAGACACAGAATGAAGGTTAGCCATAGAAGCTGCCATGGCTCTCACATTGTGAGCTGTGACATGGCCTTCGAGAGAAAACCCTTTGCTCTCATAAGCGAATGATATGCACTGTGCAATCCAGTTAGAGAGAGTTCTTTTGGAAACTGGAAGTCCCAAATGACTAGAATCAAAAGCAACAAAAATTTGAGAAGATTTTCTATGTTGCTGAGTTCTTTGCAGGTAAAAGGCTAAGGCTCTTTTGCAGTCTAAGGTATGAAGATTCCTTTCTGCATTGGAGGCATGAGGCCTCGGAAAGAATACAGGAAGGTAAATCGCCTGGTTTAAGTGGAAAGGTGAGACCACCTTTGGCATAAAGAGAGGATGAGTCCTAAGAACAACCTTATCATGGTGAAATCCTGTATAAGGAGGATCAGCCACTAAAGCTTGTAACTCATTAATGCGTCATGCAGATGTGATTGCAATTAGGAAGTTGACCTTCCATGAAAGGAATTTTAGAGCTGTAGTAGCTAAAGGCTCAAAGGGTGGTTTCATGAGCTGCCTGAGAACAAGGTTCAGATCCCATGCCACCGGTGGTGGTCTAATGGGAGGTTTTGTTAGTAGAAGACTTTTCATAAATCTTGCTATAAGTGGATGAGAGGAAATAGGCTGTCCATTTAGAGGCTTGTAAAAGGCTGCAATAGCACTAAGATGGACTCTTACTGAATTTGTCTTAAGACCAGAATATGATAAATGAAAGAGATACTCCAGTAATGATTCCAAATGTATCGCAAGAGGGTTAAGTCCCTTTAGAGAACACCATATGGTAAACCGTTTCCACTTGAAGGCGTATGATCGCCTTGTGGAGGGTTTTCTGGAAGCCTGAAGGATATCCTTTACCTGTTGAGAAAGGTTGAGATCCTGAAGCTTTAGGCTTTCAGTAACCAGGCTCTGAGATGCAGGGACTGGGGATACGGGTGCCATAGCGTCCCGTTCTCCTGGGAGAGAAGATCTGGAGCGCATCCCAACTCCAGAGGTGTAGCCTGAGAGAGATGTAGAAGCAGAGGATACCACGCTTGCCGTGGCCAATGTGGAGCTATGAGTATCATACGACCTCTGTCTCTCTGAAGCTTGAACAGTGTTTTGGGGATGAGGGGAATGGGTGGGAAGGCATAGAGAAAATCCTGACCCCAATGAAGAAGGAAAGCATCCCTTGCCTGGCAATTGTGAGCCAGAATTCTGGAACAGAACCGGGGAAGTTTGGCATTCTGTGGACTTGCAAAGAGGTCTATGTCTGGGGTTCCCCAGATTTGGAATACTCGGGCAATCTGGTCCAAGTGGAGGGACCATTCGTGTGGCAGCAGTACTCGACTGAGTTTGTCTGCCCAAAGGTTTTGAATGCCTGGAAGATATACCACAAGGAGGTTAATTTGATGCTCTCAGGCGAGGGCCCATAGACGTAAAGCTTCGTTGCATAATGACAGAGAGCCTGTTACGCCCTGCGTGTTCACATAGAACATAGCTACTTGATTGTCTGTCTGGGCTAGGACTATCTTGTAGCTGAGCTGGGCTTGGAATACTCGGAGAGCAAGGAAGATTGCTCTGAGTTCTAGGAGGTTTGTGTGAAGACAAGCCTCCTCTGGGGTCCAGAGACCCTGGGTGGAGAGATCGTGCAGGTGGGCCCCCATCCCAACGCATCTGTTGTTAGAATGGCCTGGAACAGGGGCTGATGGAGCCTATGAAAAGGTTTTCCAGCGATTGCCACCATTGGAGGGACGAAATAAGAGTTTCTTATTTTGTCCGACAGGCGACCTGAGGCCTGTGTCCACTGGGAGGATAGGGTCCACTGGGCTGCTCGCATGTGAAGACGAGCATAGGGAACCACATGTACAGTGGATGCCATATATCCCAGTTGCTGAAGCATTTCCTGAGCAGTTAGGGAGGTTTTTACTGCTGCCTGGGAAGCTAGCTGCACTATGCGAAGACAGCGGGGCTGTGGAAGGAAAGCCCTTGATTGTCTGGTATCTAGGCGAGCTCCTATGAATTCTAGGGACTGAGAAGGAGCGAGATGGGATTTTGGAAGGTTTATGACAAATCCCAAGTAATGCAAAACTTGCATTGTGCGAGTAAGAGCAGAGCTGGCTTCTGGAGCTGTGGGTGCTCGAATAAGCCAGTCGTCCAAGTAAGGGAAGACGAATATCCCCAGAGTCCATAGGAATGCAGCTACTACTGCCATGCATTTTGTGAAACTCTTGGGGCAGAAGCCAGACCAAAGGGAATAACCCTGTATTGGAAGTGTCTTCCCTGGAAAAGGAATCAAAAAACTTCCTGTGATCTGGATGGATGAGAATATGAGTATAGATCTAGAGAACATAGCCAATCCTGACTCTGAAGGTATGGCAGAAGTGTTCCGAGAGAGATCATTTTGAATTTTTCTTGGAACAGATATTTGTTCAATTCCCTGGGGTCCAAAATGGGTCTGTGTCCTCCTGTTTTCTTTGGGATGAGAAAATAGGGGGAGTAGAACCCTGTACCCTGTTGAGGTATGGGTACTTCTTCTATTGCTCTCTGGGCAAGAAGTATTGTGACCTCCTGACTCAGAAGATTGGCGACAAGTGTTTGAGAATTGAACTGTCTTATGACTGTACGAGGGGGCATGCTGTGAAAATGAAGTCTGTACCCATCTCGTACAGTGTTCTGATGTTATTTGGTGCCATCTGGTGGCAAACTGACATAATCTTCCAGAGATGGTAGAGCAGCGGTTCTCAACCTGTGGGTCGCGACCCCCACGGGGGTCGCCACAGGATTTAGCAGGGGTCGCCTCACCCTGCCGTTGAAAAAAAAAGTGCACAAGTTGCTGCCACTGCCGAGTCCGCTTCTCAGCAGCGGCAAACTCACTGCCTCCCTTCTAATGCAGCCGCGGCTCCCTGCCTCTTAGGGAACTGCGACTGTCCCTGCAAAACCGTTGCGGAGCCGTCCAGTCTCTTGACGGGCTCCATGCAGCATTGTCCCGCCTCCAAAGGAAGTTGTTTACCACTTCCTTTGGAGGCGGGAAAATGCTGCACGGAGCCCGTCAAGAGACAGGAAGGCTCCTCAACGGTTTTACAGGCATAGCCACAGTTACCTAAGAGGCAGGGAGCCGCGGCTGCAGAAGAAGAACAGGGCAGTAGCAGGCAGACAGGGAGAGGGGAGGAGGGGGCAGGGAACCTGCAACGGGGGTGACATGAAGGAGGGAGGGAGGGGGCTGACATGGAGGGATGGATGGAGGGAGGGGGCTGACATTGACAGGGGGTTGACATGGAGGGAGGGAGGGAGGGGTACTGACATTGATGGATGGATGGATGGAGGGAGGGGGCTGACATGGACAGGGGGGCTGACATGGAGGGAGGGGGGCTGACATGGAGGGAGGGAGGGAGTGAGGAGGGGGGCTAACATTGATGGATGGAGGAGGGGGGCTGACATGGACAGGGGGCTGACATGGAGGGAGGGGGGGAGGAGGGGGGCTTACATTGATGAATGGATGGATGGATGGAGGGAGGGAGATAGGGGGGCTGACATGGACAGGTTGGCTGACAGGGAGGGAGGTAGGGCTGACATGGAGGGAGGGAAGGAGAGAGGGAGGGAGGGAGGGGTGGCTGACATTGATGGATGGAGGGAGGGAGGGGGGCTGATATGGATGGATGGATGGATGAAGGGAGGGAGGGGGGCTGACATGGACAAAGGGAAGAGATAGGGGGACATACTTGACAGATGGGGGATAAATGCTGGACAGAGGGGAGAGACAGTGCAGGTTAGGATTATAATGGGCAGATGGGGGGGGGCTAGGACTGGTAATGGGTTGATTAGGGAAGGCTAGGACTGGGAATGCACTGATCAAGGGGGTGGGGGTTGGGACTGGCAATGTGCTGATAGGGGGGTAGGACTGGTAATGGACTGATGGGGGGCTAGCATTGGAAATGAGCTGATCAGGGAGGTTAGGACTGGAAATGGGCTGATTAGAGGAGGCTAGGACTGGTAATGGGCTGATGGGGGGGGGGGTAGGACTGGTAATGGGCTGATTAGGGGAGACTAGCACTGGTAATGGGGTTGAGGAGGGACTAGCACTGGAAATGAGCTGATTAGGGGAGGCTAGGACTGGTAATGGGCAGATGGGGTGGGGTAGGACTGGTAATGGACTGATGGGAGGCTAGCATTGGAAATGAGCTGATCGGGGGGCTATGACTGGAAATGGTCTGATTAATGGAGGCTAGGACTGGTAATGAGCTGATGGGGGGTAGGACTGGTATTGGGCTGATTAGGGGAGGCTAGCACTGATAATGGGGTTGAGGGGGGACTAGCACTGGAAGCGAGCTGATTGGGGAGCTTCGACTGGGAATGGGCTGATTGTTGGGAAGGGAGGATAGAGCTGCTGGCCCTGGAAGAAAACTGGGGGCTAAGACTACAAATGGGCTGATATGAGGGGATGGGAGAATGGAACTGGAAGGAAGTGGATCTGAGAGGGGCTGCCATGGTATTTGTTCTAGAAGGGACTGGTCAGTGGGGAAGGAGGGGGACTGGAAGGGAATGGACACCAGTGGCAGTCATGGGAATGCAAGTTGACATTGAAAGGTACTGAGAGTGAGGACTGGAAAGGGGCTGATACTGGAGATGGTTACTGGGACTGGAAATAGGCTGATGGAAAGAAGTGAAGAAAATGAAAGAAGAGATAAGAAATGGCAGATGGACCATAGACCACAGAAAGAGAGCTGACAGGAAAGCAGAAGCCTCAGATTGGGACCAGCATGATCAGAGAATAAATTGGTCAGACAACAAAGGTAGAAAAAATAATTTTATTTCATATTAGTGATTTGACTACAAAATCATCATAATTTTGAAATCAAATATTGTTACTTGTTATTGTGATTAAAAATTGTGGTTTAAATAAGTAAATTTTATAAATACAAACATATTGCAAAGGCCTATAATATATTAATAATTCAACAAATGATTACAGTGACAATGCGTTAATGGTAAAGGAAGAGAGATGCATTTGATTTTATCATTGGGGGTCACCACAAGTTGACCAATGGTAAAAGGGGTCACAGTACAAAAAAGGTTGAGAACCACTGTGGTAGAGGGTTCTGGACTCTGCAGGGGCAGGAAGGCTAAATTCTCTAGAAAAGAGACAAAGCCCCTGAGAAGGCTGAGCCTGCTGAGCTGGCTGAGCTCTTGGGACTTTTGGTTTCTTCTGTTGTCTAGTTTGTTGCTGTTGTCCCTTTTGGGCAGCATGGACTGGACAGTGACCCTGCTGGGTATAAGAAGGATAAAACTTCTTTTTCTTGTTGAAAAAGGGTTTTTTATTAGATCTTTTCTTTGCTGGGTTGGCTGTAGTCTTTGACACCCTGTCCAAGGTAATATTGTCAGAGTCAATCTCATTAGCTTTTTCTTGCCAATTCTTGCCAAAGAGATTTTCTCCTTTGCAAGGAATGTTTTTCAGTTTATCTTGTACCCAAATTTCTAAGTCTGATGCCTGAAGCCAGGCAATATGACGTGCACCAATGGAGATAGCAGAGGTTCTGCTGATGCATTCAAAGGCTGCACGGTTGACAAACTTGGAAACATCTTGGGCATGTTTGACCAGGGCAAGAAAATCCCGTCTTTTATCATCAGGAAGAAGGGGGCTCATAAGCTCCAAGTCTCCTGTAAAATCTTTGAGGAACATCCCCATGTATAGGATGTATGAGCTGATTCTAGCTGAGAGCATGGAAGCTTGGAAACATTGACGCCCAAAAACATCGAGAGTCCTGGACTCGCAGCCTGGAGGATTGGAAGAATGTCTTTTTGCACTCTTTATCCTGCGCATGGCCGATTCCACTACCATTGAATGGTGTGGTAACTGAGTCTTCTGAAAGCCAGGACAAGGTGGAACTCGATACATGGTATCGAGTCTGCGAGAGTGTGGAGATGTAGTTAAAGGAGTCTCCCACATTCTCAGCATGAGATCATGTAGGATCTTATGAATGGGCAAAGTAGCTGCCTCTTTAGGAGTTTTAGGGTATTGAAGAATCTCTAACTCTTCTGCTCTAGGCTCCTTTTCAGGAGCCACTGTGATTGCAAGGCCTCGAGCCACATCACGAATAAAATCCTTGAAGGACATATCCTCTGGAGGAGACATTCTATGCTGGGGAGAAGGAGATGGATCCTCCGGAAGAAGTGCTCTGGTATCGGCAGAGTCATTGGACTAATCGGAATCGGAAGATTCAAAATATCTCTGATTCCGATGTTCGTGCAAGGCACGGTACCGGTATCGATCGAAGTCGGTATCGAGGTGTCTCGGTACCGATCCTTCGATACCGGGGATGGACTGTAAACTCGGCATGGGAGGTATACCAGCCTAGGCCGGTGCTGATGGCACCGGTACCGATGTCGGTACCGGTGACTGTACAGTCTGAAGCAGTTTTAACGATACTGAAGCCGTTAGAAGAGCCGCTAGACTGCCTTTGATAGCGAGAAATCTTTGATATATCGCTCCTGCCGATGCATGGGTGTCGGTACCAGTAGAAGAGGCTGGGACCCCAGAGCATGGCACCAGTAGTTCTGCCGAGGTGGAAGCCTTGAGAACATCCTGGAGCCCCGTTAGTGCTTTGGAAGCCGAAGCCTCCTGCCGGGGTTGTTTTGCTGGTGAACTTTCCTCAAGGGCAATGCCAATGGCATCTCGATACTTTGAAGGAGATCTACCCTTTGAGGGCCAGCTAGTCTTTGCAGACTTATGTTTAGTTAGCTGAGATCCACGGGAGGAAGATGAAGCCCTGGAAGACGTTGATGCAATGGACATTGCATCTGTGGCAAAAAGGGTACTGAGTTTTGCAGCTCTATTCTGCAGGCCCCTTTTGGTCATCTTTCTACAGGAGAGACACTCCAATGGGGAGTGGTCAGGTCCTAAACATATGAGACACCAGTCATGGGTGTCGGTGACGGATATGGTACCGCCACACTTAGAATATTTTTTAAAACCAGTGGCTGGTTTTTCCATTGTAAAAGAAAAATGGGCCTAGTGCCCAAAATGGCGCCTAGCACCGGGAGGAAAAAGACTTCTGAAGAAGTACTTCAGAAAAGATATATATATATTTTTTAGTAAAGAAGAAAAGAGAACCGGTGGTACCGGAAGGCGTCGAGTGAAGGCAGACGCAACCACAAAAAACAAAGAAGTAAAACAGAATTTTCTGCGGTGACAGGGTACGCGACCTGTTGGCGCCGCGGAAAATGAAAAACTGACGAAGGAGAGTGAGAAAGGCGGGAAGGCAGCACGCAGGCGCTGTGGGATGCTCCCAAAGGCTTTCCTATTGGATGCTGGGGAGCGTTCCTGCGCAGGCTCTGTTGGTACCGACGATACCCATATGTGAAGACTACATTCCTGCTTGTTCCTGGAGATTGCATGCAGACAACAGGTGTTATGGTGTGAACATGTGTTGAAAGTGGCCAACAGGTGCTATGCTGCCAAACACACGTTGAGGCTCCTCACAGCATCTGATGTCACAAACATGAAACTGGACTGGAGAAATAATTGTGACTCGTTCTCGAAAGCCAAGGTTCTCCATTGCCAACCTGCACCTCCTTGCCACCCACATTGTCCCCAAGCAGGCGCTCCTGTTTCCCAGCTTTGGGGCCTGGCATCGATGGCAGAAATTGCAGTGCCTGCTGCATCGCTTCAACTGGAGCTCTGATTACATCAGAGTGGTGAGTATTAGGGCACAACTTGGGTTGCTAGAGTAGCTAACATAATCAGTTTCAGGAGTGAGATTCCTTAGCAGGTTTGCTTCTCAAGCTCCATTGCAATACAGTATGGGTTTTGTGGTCCCTTATTTGATCCATTGCAATCAGTGCTGCAGGTCCCATAATGCAATAGAATGAGCTCTATAAAACTCCTGGACTACTCTTCACTCTGGAAAATGGGTCACTTGGCAACTCTGTAACTGGTATAAAGGTTCCAGGGTTGCCAAGTTACACAGTTCCAGTAGGGAGATTTTCTGCCAGTTCTGATTTTAAATTTGCATTGCAATGTAGTATGATAGTTGTAGTTCCTGATTTACCCATTGGAATCAATGCAGCAGGTCATTTACCCATATTGCATCAGAATGAGATTGTCACAAGTCCTGGACTGGCTTAACATCTCACTCCTGGAACTGGGTAACTAGGCAACCTCGAGCTAATACATCATGGATTTGCCTCCAACTGCATGTTGACCCAATTCCTGGGATGAGATGTGACAGCAGTCCAGGATGTCAGAAAATTGCCACCGTCTGCATTATTGGACTAGGGTTGTGAACTGGCTTCAGATGCACCCGCCATACTTGATCCAGTCCTGGGTTCACCCCATTGCATGCAGCGACATGTACTTTGGATTTGTCGATTGCACTCCATAAGAACTGCAAGATTACAGCTCCCTGCATGCAATGGGGTAAACCCAGGACAGGATTAGGGCTTTCGGTGTATCTGAAGCCAGTTTACAACCATATATATTCTTGTTATATCAAGGCCTCCCTCAGCAGACCTTACACCCACTCCAAATGGTGCCAAACACTGCAGCACGCATCATTACAGACACTCTAAGAATTGAGCACATCACCCCCATCTTACAGCAACTACACTGGCTCCCAGTGTTGGCCAGAGCAAAATTTAAAACAATCCTGATCATCTTCAAAATCATCCACCATCTCTCGGCAGATGCACTCCAAGATATCAGAACAAGGGATATCAGTAATAGACCAAGAAGGACCAATAATGACAACATGATCAGCATACCTGCAGGATAGCACAAGACTAAACAAAATACTTCAAGAAGAGCTCCATCAATACTGGCGCCCACACTATGGAACTCCCTCCCAATGAGCCTGAGGGCATTAAAAGACATCACAGACTTCCGCAAGGCCCTTAAAACCCTGCTCTTTACAGAAACCTATGAGCAGACAGACAACAGTCCCCACCCGAACGGTATTGCAACTACCCCCGCCAACTCAATACTCAATCATCCCAACTAGACTTACGAGTTCATTGTATAATGTTGTTAAGTACCCTCATGCTAAATGTAACCATCCATAATGTTGTTAGGTACCCTCATGCTAAATGTAACCCTCCAATTGTGCTGTCTAAATGTTGTTAAATACCCTCATGTTAAATGTTGTAAAGTACCCATATGTTAAATGTAACCCTCCAATTGTGATGTAACCACTTTGATTGTAGGATAAGGTGGTATACAAATCTGTCTAAATAAATAAATAAATATATGGGACATGGAGGCCATATTCAGATGCATGACATCAGCAGCAACAACATATGAGTATAACATACTGTATGGCAACACACATTTGCTACCACTATATACCTAGAGTTGCCAGGTAGCATAGTTACTCACCTGTAACAGGTGATCTCCAGGAACAGCTTGAATTAGTCTTCACATATGGATGACGTTGGCATCGATGGAGCCCTGCGTGGGAACACTCCCCAGCATCCAATAGGAATGCTTTTGGGAGCATCCCTTCATGCATGCGTGCCTGCCTTCCTGCCTTCCCAGCAATTCTCCTCAGTTAGGTATAGAGTTTAGAAAAAAAACAAAAAACAAAATTCCCATTCTACAACTCCCAGGGGAGGAGAGTGGATTATGAAGACTGCTTCCTGCTGTTCCCAGAGATCACCTGTTACAGGTGAGTAACTATGCTATCTCCAGGAACAAGCAGGAATGCAGTCTTCACATATGGGACTCACAAGCTCCCGGCTACCATAAAGGACAGACTAGCAAGGTGCGACCAACGGGGAGAAAACCCCCAAATTGCAACTAGGGTAGAGTTGGGATCCGTTAGACCCAGCCACTTGAGCACACTCTCTGTTAAGGTAGCCAGTAGAACAAAAGGCCGGTGGGAAGGAGGTGTAGTTAAGTCCCAAAAAGCAGTCGTAGAATGGCTTGGCAAAGAAAGCATCGCTACTGGAACCCTTTTTGAGGCAGTAATGGGCAGCAAAAGCATGAAGACCATGTGGCAGCTCAGCAAATCTCTGAAATGGATACAGAGCATAGGTTGGCCACTGTGACGGCCATAGCTCGGACGTTATGAGCCATCACATGAGCCTCTAGGGAAACTCTGGCTTTTGTATAAGCAAAGGAAATGCAGTCAGCAATTTGTGACTGGTAGACTCAAGTGACTAGAGTCAAATGACACAAAAAGTTGAGAGGATTGCTGATGATCCTTAGTTCTTTCTAAGTAATAGACCAAAGCTCTCTTGCAATCCAGGGTATGCAGTGCAGCTTCTGCCCGAGAAGAATGAGGTCATGGAAAGGTCAGAAGGGAGACCAACTGGTTAAGGGGGAAGGGGGAAACCACCTTTGGATGGAACTTGGGATGGGTTCGGAGGACCACTCTATCATGGTGGAAACGAGTGTAAGGAGCATAATCCACTAGAGCTTTCAGCTCACTGACTTGATGAGCTGATGTGAGAGCAATCAAGAAGATAACCTTTCAAGTGAGAAACTTCAAAGAAGTTGTGGTGAGGGGCTCAAAGGGAGGCTTGAGCAGTTAAGTGAGGATAACATTGAGCTCCCAGGCTACTGGAGGTAGCTGGATTGGTGGCCTTGTTAAGAGAAGGCCTTGCATGAAGCGTGCCACTAGAGGATGAACTGAGGTTGATCTGCAACTGGATGGTGAGAGGCCGAAATAGCACTAAGATGGATGCACTGAGTTTGTCTTTAGACCTGCCCGGGAAAGATGGAGAAGATACTGAAGTAGAGGCTCCACCGGGCAAGTAAATGGGCTGAGAGCCCTCTGGGAGCACCAGAGGGAGAATTTGTGCTATTTAAAAGCATACATACGTCTAGTGGAGTCTTTCCTAGATGTTAGCAAAACCTCTTTTACTTCTTCTGGAAAGTTGAGATGAGAAAAGGCTAGGCTTTCAGCAGCCACACCATCAACTGTAATGCTCTCAGATTGGGGTGAATGAGCATTCCCTGGTCCTGCGATAGGAAATTGGGAGTGCATCCGAGACTGAGAGGTTGGTGTTGGAGCAAAGGAGCAATGGAAACCAGGATTGACATGACCAGAATGGGGTGATGAGAATCATCATTCCCCTGAACAATTGCAATTTGAAGAACATTTTCTGAATCAATGGAATGGGTCGGAATGTGTAAAGCAGACCCCATCCCTAGGGAAGGAGAAACACATCTGAGGCTTGGCTCTGTGAAAATGGAATCTTGGAGCAGAAGTGAGGAAGCTGAGCATTGATTGGAGTCGCAAAGAGGTCAATGATGGGCGTTCCCCATAATTGAAAGATGTGCTGCACTGTTTCGCGATGGCATGTCCATTTATGTGAGTGAAGGATTCTGCTAAACTTGTCTGATAGCACATTGTGCTCTCCTGGTAGGTAGACTGCCTGAAGAATAATCTGATAAGATATCACAAAAGTGAGGTAATACATGGCAACCTGGTTGTTGGTCTGAATGAGGACCAATTGTCCAGTCAGCTGAGGAAAGAACACACGAATGGCACTGGCAATTTCCCTAAGTTCCAAGAAGTTGATGTGGTAAGTAGATTCCCTGGGGGACCAGAGGCCTTGCGTGGTGAGACCAATGAGATGAGCCCCCCAGCCTTGTTTGGAAGCATCTGTCGTCATGGTACACTGTGGTGCAGAGATTTGAAAAGATAACCAACGAGAAGATTTTGAGCAGTTCACCACCAATTTAGGGAATCTACCAACTTAGGTGTAATAGTGATCTTGTCCATGAGATTTCCAGTTGACTGTTTCCACTGATCTGAGAGTTCACTGTGCTGTCCGCATGTGAAGTCAAGCATATGGCACTACAATGGACTGTGGAGGCCATGTGTCCTAAGAGATGGAGCATATCTCTCGCATTGAGAACGGACCGGTTTTGGCACTGCGTTGCCAAATTGATGTGCAGGTGGAGCCGATCTTTGGAAGGAAGGCTTGTGACTGCGTAGTGTCTAGTAGATCCAGTGTTTGTGTTGGAGCGAGATGGGACTTTGGGTAGTTGACCACAAAGCCCAGATGCTGAAGTACTGAGATGGTGTGCTGCAGTGATCTGGTCACTACATGAGGGCTATCGCCCTTGTTCAGCCAATCGTTTAAGTAAGAAAAGACGAAGATGCCCAGAGTGTGGAGGTAGGCCGCCACTATTGCTAGGCACTTTGTGAAAACTCTTGGTGCTGATGCAAGACCAAAGAGTATAACCCGGTACTGGTAATGGCGTCCCTGGAAGAAAAATCTGAGGTATTTTCTGTGGGAGGGATGTATGAGGATATGAGTGTAGGCATCCTTGAGATCCAGAAAGCAGAGACAGTCTTTTTCCAGAAGATAAAGAAGTAGAGTCCCAAGTGAGACCATCTTGAGCTTCTACTTTACGGTGAACTTGTTGAGATTGCAGAGGTCTGATAGGCCTGAACCCCCCTGTTTCTCTTGGGGATGAGAAAATAATGGGAGTGGAACCCTAGGCCTTGTTTCCCCCTGCACTACTAGAGTGGCTATCTCCTGTTGAAGTAGAATGGAGTGCAGTTGTTCCATGGGGGACTCCCCTATGATGTAAGTGTGTGTGTGGGGGGGGGGGCAGGTCCTGGAAATTGGACTGATATCCCACGCTCACAACCTTTAAGGTTCAGGGTTCTGAGGTGATGAGGGGCCATCTGTGAGCAAAGTGGATTAATCTGCCCATTATGTTTGTGGAAAGAGGATTCTTTAAGGGGAGACTGGCTATGCTCTAGTAGAAGCAGTCAAAAACAGTTTTGGGCTGTTGCTGCAGGGCTGGCTGAGGTTTAGCAGCTTTAGGCTTCCCGGGCTGACATGGGCCCTGCTATTTTTGATGTGGCTGCTGAGGATGATGGGATGAATAAGTTGGGTAGGAAGGATAATACTTTTTCTTCCTGAGATAGAAAGGCTTCTTGGCAGGAGCTTTCTTTTTAGCTGGATCAGCTGTCTTTTGGGAAAGGCGTTTCATGGTGAGATCATCCATCTATATCTTACCTGCCTTCTCACACTACCCCTTTCCAAAAAGGTTTTTACCTGTGCAAGGAATATTGGCAAGCTTATCTTGAACCCATTGTTCAAGGTTGGAGGCTTGTAGCCAGGCCATTCTTCTGGCTCCTATGCAGACTGCTGCTGCCCTACTGGTGGACTCAAAAGCAACAGAGGCAGCATTTGTCAGGAATTTGGCTATATTTTGACCATGAGTGATCAAGGCCTGATGTTTGTCTGGTGGCAACAGAGTGGTAAACTCAGATAGGTCCTTGGTGACATCTCGCAGAAACATCCCCATGTAAAGCATATAGGAGTTTAACCTAGATGCTAACACTACTGCCTAGAAGCACCAATGTCCAAATGCATCAAGAGTCCTGGACTCTCTGCCCAGGGAAATCGAGGAGTGATTTTTAGCACTCTTCACTGGATGCATTGCCGATTCCACAACTATAGAATGGTAGGGCAACTGAGGTTTTTGAAAACCCGGGCAAGGAGGGACTCTATATAGAATTCCCAGTCTTTTGCTGACTGATTGAACTGTCAAAGGAGCTTCATATATTCTAACCTGAGGTTCTGGAGGATATGATGGATGGGAAGCGTAGCAGCCTCCTTGGGAGTGGAGGGGTATTGAAGAATCTCAAGTTCTTCAGCCCTTGGTTCCGTCTCCATGGTTACCATCACTGAGAGGGCAGCTGCCATGTCCCTGCTGAAATCCTGAAAGGACATGTCTTTGGGCGGTGAATGATGCCTCTCATGCGGTGGAGAGGGGTCTGAGGGAATGCCTCGGAGAGGAGGGGAATCAACAGATTTGATGACCGATTCCGAGAAAGCAAAACCGGAACTTGGAAGGAAATCGAAGTAGTGA
Organism: Ichthyophis bannanicus; assembly: GCA_033557465.1. Lineage (NCBI taxonomy): Eukaryota > Metazoa > Chordata > Amphibia > Gymnophiona > Ichthyophiidae > Ichthyophis > Ichthyophis bannanicus. Next base: position 743,244,594 of record CM066035.1, on the reverse strand, counting down.
TGGTCAGTATCATGTCAATGCCGTTCTGATGTCAACATCGAAGATCATGTTGATGTTGCGAAGCCTTGGAGTTGAGGTGTTTGGAATCTGGTGCAGACACCGATTCCAAGGGGGGCATTGGCCTCAGGTAGGACAATGCCGGCTCTGTCACGGATGCCATGGAAAGTCTCGATGCACCGACGTTGAGGTTGGGTATTGGATCCATGGATCCCGAGGGCCTCAAGGGCCCCATCACTGTGGATGCCATCATAGTAGCTAGACTCCTCTCAATAACTTCTACATGCTAATCGAGGGAGACTGGATGTGAGTGGGACTGGGAGGACTCCTGCACCGAGCCCTGTGCCACTATACCAGAGCATGGTACCAGGGGTTCCATAGAGTGCTATGCCTTGGGAGCATCCCGGAGCCCCTCTGGTTCCTTGGAGGAGGTATCCTCCCACCGGGGCTGTTTTGCCGGACTGTCAATGTCTGGTTTTCCTGCTGGGGAGTGCTAGTTTCAATGTCGGTTCTCAGATGCCAAAGACCGCAATACCTTTTTTCCGGACATCAAGCCCAAGGTCTTCAATACCCTTTCTGCCTCGGACAAGGACTTGTGTTTGCTGCCATGCTTAGACTTCAAGGAGGTATGGGTCCCCTGTGATGATCGTGACGATGTGGAGGCTACTGAAGAGTGTGCTGAAGTGGCTAAGTCTGATTGAAACAGCTTTCCTCATTACTTTTCATGAATTTTCAGACCCCTCTGGGTCATCTGTTTACAGAGGGGGCAAGTTGAGGCATTGTGGTCTGGGCCCAGACATTTTAAGCACCAGTCGTGCGTATTGGTAGCTGAAATAGTACTTCGTCACTTAGTACATTTTTTGAAGCCATTGTATGGTTTCTCCATTTTTGAGAAGACCACTGAGGCAAAATCAAAAAGAGTAATGGTGGTCTAGTCTAGGACAGCCAAGAAAATGGCAATGCCGCAAATGAACAAAATAACGGAAAGAAAAATGAGAAAACATTTTGATGAAAAACGAGAGACTGGAGCGTTTGATACCGCTCTGGACCGACGGGACGGCAATCACTATGCACCTGAAGGCACTTGACGAATTTAATCAGCGGGGTTAGGAAAAGATCCTGATGGCTCTGCGGAATAAAGACGACTAAGCAGAATTGCTGAGAAGGCAGGCACGCATGTGTGGAGGGATGCTCCCAAAAACATTCCTATTGGATGCTGAGGAGTGTTCCTATGAGGGGCTCCTTCGATGCCGATATCACCCATATGTGAAGACTGCATTCCTGCTGGTTTCTGGAGATTACCCAGTTCCAACAGTTAGATTTGCAGCTGGCCTTGAATTTCTGACAAACTCATCCTGATGCTTTATGGGACCTGCAGCACTGATACCAGAGGATAAAATATGGGACTACAAATACCACACTGCACTGCAATGCAAATTTCAAAGCAGAACTGGCAACATATCCTGGACATGGCAGTGGGTAACTTGGCAACTTGGCATTCCGGATGTGTCACTCCAGCCATTGCGTAAATTGACAACTCTTGTAACATGTAATGCCATCTATTATGACTTGGCCAAGGAAGAGTTGTCGATAAATGGTGAACATGGCACTGGCCTAATGGCAGACAGGCCTCTGGAGTGTGTTTCACTTAGGTGCATGTAGGCCACATTTGCTGTTATTCACATTTTGGTTCCATGTCATCAGGGTGAACCTGAGCGAGGAATGTTTCTTATCATCCTGCACAGTCACACATGCATTTCTGGTGCAATACATGGCAGGAAAGGCCTGTCTGGCTGGATTTGTAGCAGGTGACTTGGTGCCCTCTGCCAGCCCTAATAGTTCGGAAAAAGCAAGAGAGTATGCAACATCTTCGTCAGTCCTCAAGAGAGGCACAGTTGTGGTTTATCTGCAGTGCTATATGCCACAAAATGTTTTTTGGGTGCAGTATCTAGCAGAGTTACCAGGTGATGCAGTTCCAAGAGTGGGTATGAGATTAAGTCCAAGGATTGCCAACTGGCTACAGATGTTCCCAACAGGCATGATCCAGTCCTGGTTTTACCCCATTGCATGCAGGGACTTGTAGTTTTACTGTTCTTGTGGATTGCAATAGGGAAAGAAGAACTACGGGCCTGATATTTGAAAGGCTTTTACATGGTTTACAGCCCTGTAAACCGTGTAAATGCCGCTATCTGGGATATTCTCCCTTACACACCCCGATGCTAATTGCTTAATATTGGGGTGTGTTGTGGTGTTCTGGGGAGGAACGGAGGTGGCGACAATTGATAACTGGAAAGCAGCGATATTGCATGCTGCCCAGTTAGCGACCTATGCCGCAAAGATAAGGCAAAAGCTTGCCTATCTTTAAGCGCAGGAGTTAACCGGGCAGCATGCAATATCACTGCTGCCTGGTTATCATCTGCGGCTGAGAGGCAGTGTGGCGATTTCAAATGTGCTTTTTTTAAAACTTTTTTTTTCTTATTTTCAAAAACAATTACATCAAGCAATATACATTAACTTGAAAGAAATGGAATAGGAAATAATCAAATGAATATAGATGCAAAAAACAAAAAGCTGTGCTAGAACTAATAGCCCTCAATACAAGCTGGGAAATCCAGAAAAGAGGCTAGTTAACATCATAATAAGCATAAAACACAGGAAATAAACAAAAAGGGATAAGCATGCCACATGGCCTAACATATATAAAGCATCCCAGAAGGAGTTGTTCTTAAGACGACACAACTGTTACAAGAACTGAATCTAGAGCCTTATGGGCATCCAAAAATATTGCAATCGCTTTGGATCATAAAAAATGTACATCAAAGAAGAAGACTTAATTAAACATTTACAAGCAAAACAAAGTAAATAAGAAAATCCTAATGAAACAACCTCAGGGCACATAGCCAAAAACTGATGCATTTTTAGTTGTGTTATATAGGAAATATGTGGAAAAATCCAGACTTTTTGCCCCAGAAAAAACTTTTGAGCATATCTAATGTAAAGCTGCAATGTCCAAGCCCGATCAGGTTCAAGCACATAGGTAACCAAAAGAGTAACTCTCTGTACTGTCTCATATACATGCCAGGCTGCTGGCATTAACCTTTAAAAAGGAGATAGAGCAGCTTTTAAACTAGATAATAGGGGAAAGCCAACAGTCGCCCAAGAGCGGATGGTTTGGAAGAATGTATCCTTGAAGGATACTACCAAAAGCAGAGAGGTTCCAAAAAAAAGTAAAGTAGCCCAAATGCCCTGGAGTATGGAGGAGACAGAGCTTAAAGATCCCAAATTACCCATGTCTACCAATAGCCAAATTAATATGAATAAAATACAGTCTCTAAAATGCTTGTATGCAAATGCTAGAAGTCTAAAAAATAAGATGGGAGAGTTAGAATATATAGCACTAAATGAGAGGTTAGATATGACTGGAATATCAGAGACATGGTGGAAGGAGGACAACCAGTGGGACACTGTGATACCTGGGTACAAACTATATCGTAATGATAGAGCTTATCAAATTGGTGGAGGGGTTGCGCTCTATGTTAGAGAGGGCATTGAGTCAGAAAGGATTAAAGTTTTGCAGGAAACAAAATTTGCTGTAGAATCTCTATGGATTGAAATTCCATGTAAAAAGGGGAAGGCGATGGCAGTGGGGGCTGTACTATCGACTGCCTGGCCAGAATGAACAAATGGATGATGAAATGCTCAAAGAAATCAAGGAAGCTAACAAAAGTTACAGCGCAGTAATAATAATGGGTGATTTCAATTACCCCGGTATCGACTGGGTCAGTGTCACGGCAGGACATGCTAGGGAGATAAAGTTCCTAGATGAAATAAATGACTGCTTCTTGGAGCAGCTGGTTCATGAACCAACCAGAGGGGAAGCCATATTAGACCTAGTCCTTAGTGGAACACCAGATCTAGTGCAAGAGATAAGGGTGTTGGGGCCACTTGGCAATATTGATCATAGCATGATCGCCTTTGTTTTAATTAGTGCAGGAGGGATAGTAAGGAAATCCACAGTATTACCTTTTAACTTTCGAAAGGGAGACTTTGATAAAATGAGGAAAATAGTTAAGAAAAAATTAAAAGGAGCAGTTGCAAAGGTTAAAGACTTACATCAAGCTTGGGTGTTGTTGAAAAATACTATCTTGGAAGCCCAGACCAGCTGTATTCCATGCTTTAAGAAAAGTGGAAGGAAGTCCAAAAAACTGCCAGCATGGTTTACAGGGGAGGTCAGAGAGGCTGTTGTTGCCAAAAAAGCATCTTTTAGGAAATGGAAAAAAGGGCCAAATGACGAAACCTGGAAACAGCACAAGCACTGGCAAGTCAAATGCAAGGCATTGATAAGGCAGGCAAAGGGAGAATTTGAGAAGAAGCTTGCTGCAGAAGCAAAAACACAAAATAAAGACTTTTTCAAGTGCATTCGTAGCAAAAAACCTGTGAGAAAGTCAGTTGGTCCATTAGATGATAGAGGGGTTAAAGGGGCACTAAGAGGCGACAAGGGGATAGTGGAGAGACTGAATGAATTCTTTGCTTCGGTCTTTACTGAGGAAGATGTAGGGATGTTACCCATGACTGAAGTGGTATTTAAAGGTGAGGAAGAATTGAAGGAAATATCGATACATTGGGAAGATGTATTAGAACTATTAGATAAACTGAAGAGTAGCAAATCACCTGGGCTGGATGGTATACTCCCCCTATTTACTTTCTCCTTCTATATGTCCCTCCTTCCCTGCGCCCTGACCTTTGGGACTCCCTGCTAAGTACCCTCTCTGACACTACCCTTCTCTCTCCGCATCTGGTCACACTGGGTGATCTTAATGCTCACCTAAATCCTCCTTCTCGTTCCCGTGATAAGGCCCTTTCTTCTTTGTTTTCCGACTTGTCTTTCACCCAACACGTCTTTTGTCCTACCCACGCTTCCGGTCGATCCCTGGACCTGATCCTCACCCTTGACTCTTCACCTTTTCTTCCCTCCAATATTTTCTCTACTCCCATTCCCTGGTCCGATCATCACTGTCTCTTCTTCACCTTCCCCCTTCCCTCTTCCAGGCCGGTTGGTCCCACTCCCTCTTCCATTCCGTCTCTTAGACGTCGCTTTACTTCGAACTCCCTGCTCTCCTTCCCTTCAGCTCATACTCTTTTCCCCCCAGAGTTCCCCTCCCTCTCTGTTGATCACCAGGTTGAACTTTGGTCTTCCTCTCTCTCAGCTGCTCTTGACGCCGTAGCACCCTTTTGTCCCATGGCTCCCCGTCCTTCTTCCCACCATCCCTGGTTTCACCCTGGTCTTCTCCTTCTCCGTTCTAATCTTCGCCGTGCAGAGCGGCACTGGAGGAAGCTCCGTATTCCTGCCTCTCGTTCCAACTACCAGCTCGTTCATCTCTCTTACCGTTCCGCAATCTCCTCTGCTAAACTCTCCCACTATTCGCGCCTCATTTCCACGTCATCAAACTCCGCCAGACGTCTTTTTCTTGTCCTCAAATCTATCTCCTCTATCTCTTCTATCCCTTCTGTCCCCGCCAATCCCCCTCCCAGTCCCTCCACTCTTGCTTCGTTCTTCACTAACAAAATTCTCTCCCTTCGTTCCTCTTTCTCCACCTGTCCACCCCCCTTGTCCCCCCCTCCCTCCTCCCCTGTTTCCCCCTCCTCTCAGTCTGCGTTCCCATCGTCTCCCTCCCACACCTTTCCTCACAGTTGGTGTTCCTTCTCTCCCATCTCCTCTTCTGAACTCATCAAAGCTATTTCGACTGCCCACCAAACTACCTGCCCTCTTGATCCATTGCCATCTTCCTGGTTGCTCAACCCCGATATTGCGCTTGTGCCTTCTATTCTTTCTATCTTCAACTCTAGTCTCTCCTCCGGTCTATTCCCCTCCCGCTGGAAACAGACTATTGTCCGTCCCCTCCTGAAAAAGCCTTCCCTTGACCCTTCCTCCCCCGCCAACTGGCGCCCTGTCTCCAACCTTCCCTTCCTGTCTAAAGTCCTTGAAAAACTTGTCTTCTTCCAGCTGGCTTCTCACCTCGATTCCACCCACGCCCTCCACCCCCGCCAATCTGACTTCCGCACCGGTCATAGCACCAAAACCATTCTCACAGCTTTGCTCTCCGAGCTTCACCGTTCTCACGACCGTGGTGATATCTCTCTCGTGGTTTCTCTGGACCTGTCCTCTGCGTTTGATGTAGTCGATCACCGCACCCTTCTGTCTCGTCTGTCCGACCTTGGCATCCATGGCACTGTTCTTCGGTGGTTTCACTCCTTCCTCTCTTGTCGTACTTTTTCAGTTCACTCTGGTACTCTAGCATCCCACCCCCCCACCCCCGCTACGTGTGGTGTTCCTCAGGGCTCCATTCTGGCCCCCCTGCTTTTTAATGCTTTTCTTGCTCCCCTGGCCCTGATAATCCAACAATTTGCTCTTTCCTTTTACATATACGCCAATGACATCCTCTTGGTTCACTACACTTCTCCCTCTTCCCCAGATCTGGATCCACTCAACCTCTGTCTGTCTTCTATTGCCTCCTGGTTTGACTCTAACTTTATGCATGTCAATCCTGCAAAATCCTCGGCACTTTGGATTACCTTTGGTCTTCCTCCCCCCCTCCTCCTACCCATCATGGGCCTTCACCCCATCCCCTCTGCCCCAACCCTTCGTTACCTGGGTGTTACCCTAGACTCGTCCCTCTCTTTCCACGATCATATCTCTTCTGTTGTACGTTCCTCTTTTCTTCACCTATGCCGTATCAAGGCCGTCCGTTCCATTCTCCCTCCATCCTCTGTTGTCACTCTCGTCCTGTCTTTGGTTATTTCTCGTCTTGACTATTGTAATGTTATCTATGCTGGTCTTCCCTCCTACCAACTTTGCCGTCTTCAACTTGTCCAAAATGCTGCCGCCCGTCTTGTTACCTCGTCTTCTATTCGTGCTCATGTGTCACTGTGTCTCTTATCCTTACACTGGCTCCCGGTTAAGTACCGGTTCATGTTCAAGCTGCTTATCCTTGCCCACAAAGCTCTTCATTTGGATACCCCCCAGTACCTAGCCGACATTATTCGCCTTCAGCCTTCTCCCCGTTTCCTTCGTTCGTCTCACGGTAATCGTCTCTTTCTCCCTTCACCTACTCAGGCCCGCCTCGAATCTACTCGTCACTCTGCTTTCTTTTTCTTGGGCCCCGCCCTCTGGAACTCTCTTCCCATCCCACTCCGCACTGAACTGTCCTATACCCGTTTCAAGGCCCTCCATAAGACATACCTTTTCTGCCAGGATTTCGACCTTCCCCCCCCTGCTGATGGTGTTCCCTCTCCCTAGTCGCGCCTCCCCTTCCCCTTCTCCTCCATGTCCCTTCCCTCTCTCTTCCTCTTGTTTCCCTTCACCCTTGCTGCATCCCGGCTGTCCGCTATCTCCTTTACTGTCTCTCCTTCTGTCCTATTATTTTATGGCGTTCCTTTCTTTCTTTTTATTAGCAGTCGTCAATTTTTATGATTGTACACCGTCCTGATGCTTCGGCCTGGTCGGTCTATCAAGTGTTTTAATAAAGATAAAAGATAAAGATAAAGAACTGAAATATGAGATTGCAGACCTGCTATTAGTAATCTGTGAACTATCATTAAAATCATCTCTAATACCTGAAGATTGGAGGATCACCAATGTAACAGCAATTTTTAAAAAGGGTTCCAGGGTTGATCCGGGAAACTACAGACCGGTGAGCCTGACGTCAGTACCGGGAAAAATGGTAGAAACCATCATAAACAATAAAATTACTCAGCATGTAGATGCAAATGCAATGTGTGCCTTCAAGTCAGTCCTGACTCCTGGCGACCCAGAAGCTCCTGGGTTTTCTTGGCAGTGTCACCGGAAATAGATTGCCAGGCCTTTCTTCCGAGGCAATGGAGAGTTAAGTGACTTGCCCAAGGCCACAAGGCGTGCTAGTGGGAATTGAACCCTGGTTGCTTGGTATGGCCTAATGGGAGACAGCCAACATGGCTTTAGACAAGGAAGATCTTGTCTTACTAATCTGTTATGTTTTTTTGAAGGTGTGAATAAACAGGTGGACAAAGGTGAGTCGGTTGATATAGTGTATCTGGACTTTCAGAAAGCCTTTGTCAAGGTCCCTCATCAGATACTTTTGGCAAAACTAAAGAGTCATGGGATAGGAGGCAGTGTACTACTGTGGATCAGGAACCGGATTAAAAGATAGAAAGCAGAGGGTAGGGCTAAATGGCCAATTTTCCCAATGGAGAAAGGTGAATAGTGGTGTACCCCAGGGATCTGTGCTGGGTCCGCTGCTTTTTGACATATTCATAAATGACCTGGAAAGTGGAATAACGAGTGAGGTCATCAAATTTGCAGTTGACACAATACTATTTAAAGTTGTTAAAACCCAAGAGGATTGTGGAAAATTGCAAGAGGATCTTGATAAATTGGAAGACTGGGCATCAAAATGGCAGATGAAATTTAATGTGGACAAGTGCAAAGTTATGCACCTAGGGAAGAACAACCCAAACTATGGTTACACGATGCAAGGTTCCACATTAGGAACCACCACCCAGGAAAAAGATTTAGGCGTCATTGTGGATAACATGTTAAAACCCTTGGCCCAGTGTGCAGCGGCGGCCAAGAGAGCAAATAGAATGCTAGGTATGATAAGGAAAGGAATGGAAAATAAAACAAAAGATATTATAATGCCTCTATATCGTTCCATGGTGAGACCGCACCTTGAATATTGTGTGCAATTCTGGTCGCCGTATCTTAAAAAGGATATAGCGATATTAGAAAAGGTTCAGAGAAGAGCCACCAAAATGGTAAAGGGGATGGAAGGATACTCCTATGAAGAAAGGCTAAAAAGGTTAGGGCTCTTTAACCTGGAAAAGAGACGGCTGAGGGGAGATATGATAGAAGTCTATAAATTAATGAACAGAGTGGAACGGGTAAATGTAGATTAATTGTTTACGTATCAGAATATAGAAAGACTAGGGGACATGCAATGAAGCTACAAGGTAAACTATTTAAGACTAATAAAAGAAAATATTTTTTCACTCAACGTGTAATCAAACTCTGGAATTTGTTACCGGAGGATGTAGTAAAGGCTGTTAGTGTAGCTGGGTTTAAAAAATGTTTGGACAAGTTCCTGGAGGAAAGGTCCATAAAGCATTATTAAGAAGGGACCCAGGATATCAATGCTTGACCCAGTACAAGCATTGTGGAACCTGTGTCTTTTGGGGAAACTGCTAGGTACGTATGACCTAGTTTGTCCACTGTTGGAAACAGGATACTGGGCTTGATGGACCTTGGTCTGACCCAGTATGGCATATCTTATGTTCTTATATTCTTATGTTCTTATTTAATGATCCCTTCAGAACCTGAGTCAAGTTCAGGGTCTCCAGTGAAGCTGCCCCCAACTCTTCCTCTGTAACAGTGCTTGTAGATCTTTTTTTAGATGGAAGATAATAAACTTTGGAAGTAGGGGGCAAAGCATTCTTGGGCATCCCTAGAACCTCCAACATATACTTTTTAAAAAGGTCAACCAGAGAGATAGTAGTTGATTTAGAAAAGTTCACAAAACATAAATTGAGTCTCTTAGAGAAATTTTCCAATTTCTCAACTTTAGCATGTAAAGCAGAGCTGTCCTGAATGGAGAATAAACTCTGCATCTGCAAAGACTGCACCTGAGTAGTCAAAGATTCAACTGTAGCGCTAGTGATCACACAGACTTGTTCATGCAACAAGAACAGACTGTAATTCATGGGTTGCTCCTTCTACAGTAGTCATATGATTAGATACCGATTTCGCCAGTGAAACAATTACTGCCCAAATCACGTCAAAGCTCACTTCACCAGAGCGCAGACACTCATTGGTGGATGAGAGCTCCCCTTCGATCATAACACAGCTAACCCATCGTACTCTGTCACCACGCCTGACACCATGACACCCGAACTAGCACTGGTCATGACGGCAGGAGACTCTCCAATTCCTCTGGGTGAAGTTACCTGTGCTCCTGGACTTGTTGCTCCCCTGACAGCGGCACTGCTTCCACCAAACCAAACAGAGGAAGAGAATGCCAGAGTGACTCAACACCAGCTGGCGAAATAGGCTCCCTCGGCAGAATGCGCTGCTCCTAGCTCAGGCTAATGTCCTCCCTCAGACTGCCCTATTGTCAGCTCCAGCACATGCCTCGACAATGTTTGTAGAGTAGATCATCTGACTGTAACAAACTTCATTTATTGGCACATGCACAGGTGAAGGGCTGGCTTCGGGGTTAGTCTGAACCTTCCCTTTTCTCTTCCCCAAAGAATCCAAATGAAAACTGCACAGAAAATGTTTTAATAAAGAACAAAAGAGCCCAACACGAGCAGGCAGCCGGTGCGGGCTAAAATGCGGCAGTCATCTTGGATCGCGATCCCAGATATTTATTGCTGGACCACATATTACCCCAGCAATGAATATTTGGAGTTAGAGGGTGGCAGGGAGGGCTATTCGCTGAAGTGGTGCATAACTCTCCTAACTCAATATCGGGCCCTACAAATCCTTGCATGCAATGGGGTCAACACAGGACCAGATCAAGCCTATTGGGTGCATGTGGAGCCAGATGGCAATCCTAGAAAGTCCTGGGTTTGTGAGAATGTACTTGAAATGCCTTACGGTACTAGCAGCAGCGATTTAAATGAATAAGACCTGGATCCACACATGACATACTCCATAGCACTCACACTGTGACACCTCAACTCACAAAAAATGGTCTGACCCCTCGCTTTGTTCAGAGTTGCCAACTGAAGCCATTCCAGGACTGAGAGATTCTGCCCATCCAGTGTTTCTGAAAACATTGTCCTCATTGTCATTATGGGGAAAATCAGCTTATATTTGAAGCTGTACCATCAGGGCGATGCAAACTGTTGTTGAATCATAGGTGCAATAATAACACACTCCTCCAGTTGTGTACATTGGCAACTCAAAGTTTGCTGTCTCACCAACTCTGATGTATGAAACTGCAGGCAGAGGGAATGGAGCAAGACCTATGCAGCGTTCGTTGCACCTCATGCATGCCCAGAACATAAGAAATGCCATAGTGAGTTAGATCAAGGTCCATTAAGTCCAGTACACGTATCCTGTTTCCAACAGTGTCCAATCCAGGTCACAAGTACCTGACAGGTTGCCAAAAAGGCACACAGATTCCACAATGCTTGTCCTGGGGCAAGCAGTGGATTTTCTGGGTCCTCTTTAATAATAGTTTATGGACTTTTCTTCCAGGAACTTGTCCAAACCTTTTTTAAAGCCAGTTACACTAACAGCCTTCACTACATCTCTGGTAACAAATTCCAGAGTTTGTTTATGTGTTGAGTGAAAAAATATTTTCTCTTATTAGTCTTAAATGGGTTACATTGTAGCTTTATTGCATGTCCCCTAATCTTTCTATTTTTTGATGGTGTAAACAACTGATCTACATTTACCCATTATAATTCATTCATTAATTTATAGACCTCTATCATAGCTTGCCTCAGCCATCTCTTTTTCAAGTTGAAAAGCTCTACTCTTTTAAACCTTTCCTCATAGGAGTATCCATCTATCCCCATTTGGTTGGCTCTTCTCTGGACCGCCTCTAATTCTGCTATATCCTTTTTAAGATATGGTGACCAGAATAGCACACAACATTTAAGGTGTAGTTGCACAATAGAACAATACAAAGGCATTATAATATCTTTGCTTTTATTCTCCATTCCTTTCCTTATGATTCCTAGCATTCTATTTGCTTTCTTGGCTGCTGCTGCACACTGGGTGGAGGGTTTCAAAGCAGGGCCTTACTGAGCCATAAATGTGTCCTGTATGACTTGCACATCTGGCGTGCTCCTTCCCCCCCATCATAGGTTTGCCATTTGCCCTATGCCCAGCATCTCCCCATGTTGCCTTACCTCAGACGTCCATGTCCAGTTGGTTCCCCCCGCTGCCTGCCATTGCCCCGCCTCCACTTTTCATGTTTCCTTGGCAGCGTTGGTGGCATCAGCAGGATGGACATAAAATAAAATAAAAAATGCAGGTCTTTCCAATTTCCTGCTAGCATGCAGGTCTGATCCCTCCCTTCTCTGACGTATGCTCGTGTCAGAGGAGGGAAGGACCAGACCAGCCATTCTAGCGCGGAGTTACAAAGATCCGCATTTGAAGGCTGGTTTGGACCCACCCTTCTCTGATGCGGGCATACGGCAGATGAGGGAGGGATCGGACCTGCATGCTGGAAGGAAATTGTAAAGATCCACATTTTTTGTGTTTTCCTTCCAATTTGCTGTCTGCTCCACTGCTGCTACTGATGCCAAGGAAACATGAAAAGCAGCAGCAGAGCAAGGGCAGCAGTGTGGGAGTGGGAGCCGATTCCCGTAAATGCGCCCCTATTTCTTTGTACCTATGTGGCTGCACCACTTGCACAGGACTAGGCACGGAGTTGTTTTAATGTGTTATCCATGATGACGCCTAAATCCTTTTTCTGGGTGTTGGTTCCTAATGTGGAACCTTGCATAATGTAACCATAGTCTGGGTTGTTCTTTCCTAGGTGCACAACTTGCACTCATCCACATTAAATTTCATTTGCCATTTGAATGTCCAATCTTCCAATCTTCCAATTTATCAAGATCCTCTTGCAGTTTTTCACATTCCTCTTGTGTTTTAACAACTTTGAATAATTTTGTGTCATCTGCAGAATTGTTCACCTTACTCGTTATTCCCATTTCCAAGTCATTAATGAATATGTTAAAAAGCAGCAGACCCAGCACAGATCCTTGCGGATACTCCATTATTCACCTTTGTTCATTGCTAAAATTAGCCATTTAGCCCTATCCTCTGCTTTCTATTTTTAAACCAATTCCTGACCACAGTAGTACACTGTCTCTTATCCCATGACTTTTTAATTTTGCCAAGACTTTCTCATGAAGGACCTTGTCAAAGGCTTTCTGAAAATTCAGATACCCTATATCAATCGGCTCACCTTTGTCTACCTGTTTATGCACACCTTCAAAAAAATATAACAGATTAGTAAGACAAGACTTTCCTTGGCTAAATCCATGTTGGCTTTCTCCCATTGAACCATGACTATCTACATGTTCAGTAATTTTGTTCTTTATAATGGTTTCAACCATTTTGCCTGGTATTGACATCAACAATAATGAATCCCCAATTCAACTGGCCAGAGGATATCTTCAGAACATTGTGACTAAAGTTTACAAACATGCCAGGTACACTCATAGGGAGTGGTTAATAGGTGAACCTGGCTCCCGTTCCACAGGGGAAACTGATAAGGTGGTAGGGGTTTTTCCATACACGTCAGATCCACATCGTTACTTCATTGTTACATTGGTATTGGTCCATCCTTGACTTACATTCATGCTTTAGAAAACCTTTAATGCTAGCATATTCATATAGGGACAAGCTTGTGCATTCAGCATCTCCACTAGATAGACCTCTTGTTTCACATTCTAATCCGGGCCATTTCACCTGTGGAAATTGTTGGTATTGCATCTCCATTATTCCAGGGGAATTTTGGTTTGACGTAGTATATCTTATTCTCTGCCCATGCTCATTGTATTATATTGATTGGATAATTCGCCCGATCAAAACTCACTGAGCGAACATGCCTCCCGTCTTCGTACATCTACAATTTAAGCTCCTATGGTTGCACATTTTCTCTCTTTGTACCGTTCATTTGAACAGCTCTGCTGGCGGATACTTGATCATATTCTGGAGGACCCTTATGGGAGCAATTGCAAACATCAATTGCAAAAGTGTGAACAATCTTTTATTTTTAAGCTCAATTCAGTGGCCTCCTTAGGACTCAATGCCGAACTGGAGTGGTCAAGTCTCCTGTGATTGTGACCAATGAAAATGGGGGATTCCCTTAATGATGTCATCTGGGCAGTCCTGACTTTGACTAACGGACAAGCAGGCGTTTCCCTTTGTGATGGACTCCTTACCCTTAGCATTCATTGGTCTTCTGGCCTTTTTGGAATGTGATGTCAGATATGATATTTAAAAGTTGGTGGGTTTTAAATTTGGGCCGGTTGGTGTATGAAAAGAAGTCTTCTGTTGGAATCCTTTAAGCCTGCAGCAAGATCTCCATTGGCCCGAAACGTCCCACATTATGTGACAGATTACTTTAATTTTTGGCAGTTTCAGACAAGTTTATTTTTAACAATTTGATCATTTCTTTGTACATAAACAAAACAATTAAAAAGGAGTCTCCACAGTGGGGAGTGAGTTTTCTTTCTCTCCTCCTTTGATGGAGTTTCCAACAATTATACAAGTTACATTTGTGTTCACTGTGTATTATTTGGGTCCTCCTTTGGTACGGTATTGCATCAGGCTAAGTGGTCTGTAGTTTCTCAGATCACCCCTTGAACCTTTTTTAAAAATTTGTGTTACATTGGCCATTTGCCATTCCTCAGGCACTACAGATGATCTTAATGATAGTTTACAGATTACTAATAGTAGGTCTGCAATTGCATATTTCAGTTCTTTTACCACCCTCGGATGTATACTATCCAGTCCAGATGATTTGCTACTCTTCAATTTATCAAATAGTTTTAATACATCTTACCAGTTTATTGATATTTCTTTCAATTCTTCCGATGCATCACCTTTAAATACCATTTCAGGCATGGGTAACTTCCCTACATCTTCTTCAGTAGAGTCCAAAGCAAAGAATTCATCCAGTCTCTCTGATATAGCCTTGTCATCTCTGAGTGCCCCTTTTTACCTGTCTATCATCCAATGGTCCAACTGACTCTCTCACAGGTTCTTTACTACAAATGTACTTGAAAAAGTTTAATTATGCATTTTGGCTTCCACAGCAAGCTTTTTTTCAAATTTGCTCTTTGCCTGCCTTATCAATGCTTTGCATCTAACTTGCCAGTGTGTATTTTGTTTCCCGTTTTTGTCATTTTGCTCCTTTTTTTCATTTCCTGAAACATGTTTTTTTGGCTACAACACCCTCTCTGACCTCACTTTTAAACCATGCTGACAGCTTTTTGGCCCTCGTTCCACTTTCCTTAAATTGTGGACTATATCTGGTCTGGGCTTCCAAGATAGTGTTTTTAAACAACACCCATGCTTGATGTAAATCTTTAACCTTTGCAACTGCTCCTTTTAGTTTTTTCTTAACTATTTTCCTCATTTTATCATAGTCTCCCTTTTGAAAGTTAAAAAGATAGTACTATGGATTTCCTTGCTGTACTTCCTCCATTATTAAATCAACTGTGATCATGCTATGATCACAATTGCCAATTGGCCCCAACACTCTTATCTCTTGCACCAGATCGAGGTCCAAAATAATTTCCCCTCTTGTCAGTTCATGAACCAGCTGCTCCAAGAAGCAGTCATTTATTTCATCTAGACATTTCTTTCCCTAGCATGTCCTGCCGTGACACAGATCTAGTCAATACCGGTGTAATTGAAATCA
Source organism: Ichthyophis bannanicus (assembly GCA_033557465.1). Classification (NCBI taxonomy): domain Eukaryota; kingdom Metazoa; phylum Chordata; class Amphibia; order Gymnophiona; family Ichthyophiidae; genus Ichthyophis; species Ichthyophis bannanicus. The sequence continues at coordinate 743,229,175 of CM066035.1, read as the reverse complement.
CCCATTATTATCACTGATTCCTAATTTTTTTTAGCTTCCCTGATTATTTTAGCATTTCATCATCCATCTATTCATTCTGGCCAGGCAGTCAGTAGTACATCCTTACTGCCATCGCCTTCCCCTTTTTACATGGAATTTCTATCCATAGAGATTCTACAATTATCTTGTTTCCTGTACAACATTAATCCTGTGTGACTCAATGCACTCTCTAATACAGAGTGCAACCCACCCCCAATTTGATTTACCGTATCATTGCGATATAGTTTGTATCCAGGTATCACAGTGTCCCATTGGTTGTCCTCCTTCGACCGAGCCTCTAAGATACCAATCATATCTAACCCTCATTTAATGCTTTACATTTCAGCTCTCCCATCTTATTTTTTAGACTTCTAGCATTTGTATACAGGCATTTTAGAGTTTGTGTTTTATTAATAGTAATCTGGTTAGCAGTTGACAGGGATAATTTGGAAACTTTCAGCTCTGTCTGCTCTGTAAAGGGCATCTGGGTTACTTTTATCTTTATTGGAACTTCTCTGTCAGGGTGCCCTAACTTCCCTCTTTTGCTAGTATCCTTCAAGGATACATCCTTTTGAACCATGCGCTCTTGGGCATCTGCCGGCTCACCCCTATTATGTCATTTAAAAGCTTCTCTAGGAGAACTGTTGTAATGTTGTGAGTGGGAGCAAGCTCCTCCCTGCCTTGTTTCATCTGCTTACTTTAAAAGTCAAATGTGCTTAAGGCACAGGGAGAACTGCTGTGCTGTTGGGAGTGGGAGTAAGCTCCTCCCTACCTTGTTTCATCTGCTGGCTTTAAAAGTCAAACGTGCTTAAGGCGTGCCTGCACCTGATGGACCCGTGCCTGAGGGCCTCACCAGAAGGCCCTTTGGCATGGCCCTTAGGCGGGTTACGAGGCAGTGAGCTTGGTTCTTCTTTAGGAGGATTTAAGTTCACGTTGGAGTAGTTTGTCCTGGCCTTTGCTTCCATTGATTTCATTTTTCTAGATGCCTAAATGGAAAGCTAAAGGTAGGGGAGGTATCTCCTCCACTCCTGTTGCTATACCAGTGGGGCAACGTGCCATGGATGATTATGTACAGGCGAAGCGTTTGGGCGAAACCGTTGTCGAGGTTAGGGAGATCCCCAATTTGGACAGCGATGTTTCGCTGAGCCCATTTGGCCCTTCCACTACTCTTGTCCCTGGGCGTGCTGAGGTTAATGCGCCTGGTGTGGTTTCAGATGTGGCTACTCAGCAATCCTTGGCCTCGGCATTGGTTGTGCCAGTGGCTAGTGGTAATGGGTCCAACTGCTCCCAGGTAGGGGGTTTACCCCCCGTTCAGGAAAGTGTGATGATCCAGGATCTTCCTCCACTTGTGAGACCAAAGGATGTGACCCTGGACTCCATTTGGGATGCAATGCAGTCACTTTATCGGGTTTGTGCTGGGGTATTGCAGGCTTCTGCTCCCTTCGCTCCTAGATTGGAGGGAGTGGAGGCAAAAGTGCTCCAACAGCAAGCACAATTGGATGAACTCAAAGTTAAAACTCAGCATTTGCAGGATCAGCAAGGGGTCCCAGCTAAGGATGGTTTGGTTTTCCAGTGTAAAATTGAAAACTTGGAAAATCAACAGAGAAATTTAAATCTTTGCTTATTTAATTATCCACAGCTTTCATTGTGCTCCCCTAGGGACCTGTTCATTCGGTTCCTTAAGGAGCTATTTAATTATCCCAAGTCTGGGATCCTTCCTTTTCAAAAGATTTATTTCCTCCCCTCAATGATTGATAAGGACAGTTAGCAGAAAGCTGATACCTCTCAGACAGAGGTTCTTTCTAAATCCTTGGACTTGGAGAACCTGTCTGAATTGTTAGAGCAGTCCACCGAGTTGGATGAAGCCCAGACTACTTTGTTGGCATCTTTTGTATTTCTTCAGGATAAGGAAATATTATTACAAATGCATTTTAAAAAAATCTGAAGTTTCTTTTTTTTTGGGGGGGGGGGGGGGGGGGATTTAGGGTACAGATTTTCTCAGATATGTACAGGTGGACTTAATCTAGGATGAAGAAATTTCTGGAACTCTGAACTGAGGTTTCAGCTTTGGGTGCGAGTTTCCAGTTGAGATTTCCTTGTAAATGTGTACTTAGGTATTTCTTCGAGCCATCTCAACTGCGTTTTTTCCTAGATGCTAAGCAACTGTGAATTCACCTTATGGTAGTATTGTGGGCTTTATAGGTTGTATTAGTTTTACATCCTACTTTTTCTTTTTAATATTTTTCTTTGTTTGTAATCATTCTTCTACAGTGTATACTGTTCTTGAATCCTCCTTTTTCTTTATTGTTTTATTGTGGACTGCTAGCATACTGCTATGTTATTAGTTGCTTTATGGGGTTTTTTTTGCTTATTTTTTGCATGTGCCTGATGGATTGTGATATTCTTTATCCAAGGGTCTTGGTATATTGTAAAATGTAATTAAATATACAATTTTAAAAAAAGAGCTGCTCTATCTCCTTTTTAAAGGTCAATGCCAGCAGATGGGTTCCATCCCAGTTAAGGTGGAGCCCATCCCTTCAGAAAAGCACCTTCCTTCCCCAGAATGTTGTCTAGTTCCTAACAAATCCAAAACCCTCTTCCTTGCACCATGTAATTCTGCCTGCCTTTTGGGTCCTGCACGTGGAATGGGAAGCATTTCAGAGAATGCTACCATGCAAGTTCTGGATTTCAACTTCCTACCTAAGAGCCTAAATTTGGCTTCCAGAACCTCCCTCCCACACTTTCCTATGTCATTGGTATCAACATGTACCAAGACAACAAACTGTTCCCCAGCACCATCTAAAACCTTGTCTAGGTGGTACATGAGGTCCACCTTTCGTACCACTGTGATCCCATAACAAGAGGTTGTATGGCCACTTCAATCATGCTCTTCTCCTGTTTCTGTAGTTGAAATCTGCTGTGCCAAGTGTAGTTGACATGCATTTTTTCATGGCTTCTGTATAATAGCTTTTGACAACTTGTCAATGCCATCCTGTCATCTTTCATAGCTCTGATGTATTGTTCTCCTCCCCTATTATATGGAAAGTTGTTTGATGGCAGCAGAGACTAGTATGGTGAATGCTCTGCAACTACCCATAATGTCAGAGCCAGAGTACAGGCAGCCAGATAGTGCTTGGCTACATTTACTGGTAGCAGGCCCAACAGCAGTAGATATTGACCATCACACAGAACACACACTGATAGATCCCATATTGGAGCAACAGGCTCCTATCCACATTTATCTTCTCTGAGTCATGGGGATGTGGCTGTTACCTGGCCTTCCCCCTCCTGCAAAAATCTGTGGACTGCTGGGCAACTCTGGATACCCAGTACATGCTCATCAGGCATGGGCCTGTGCCCTATGAGGTACTATGTTGTGGGATTTGGTGTGAAGCAACAGATGCACACGTAACGCAGTTGCTGTCCTGAAATCTGGTGACTCCCTACAAGGCATCATATAAATTCTTTTGACTACAACTACCTCTACATGTGACCTAGTGGCCCACATAAAGGCGTTCTGTGCACATGCCTCCACATCGGGGTCATGCATGTTGCCCATCTTTGTGGACAAACACCCATTCCAATGTGGCTCCAAACAGACCTCTCTTGAACCTGATACCCTCAATTTGCAGCCTACTCTACCATTTATACCCAGCCCATGGTCCATTCCCCAGGAACCAGACCAGGCTCATAGACCAGCTAAACATGGGGATTGTGTGGAGCCACTACAGATGGTGCTACCTGCCATGCTTATGGCCACAATGAATACTTTGTTCCATACGGTTGGAGCACATACCAGCTGCTGATGGCCCACAGCCCACTTGTCTCCCATGCTGAGCTTCTTGCCAATTGACAACTTATCAACAAAGACAGATGTAACCCATTAGTAGATGTTGCAGGCTGGCTGCTACATTTCATACTCCAAGGTATAGCAGCCTGATCATCTGATATGTACAGAGATTCAAACTAGGCAAACGATAGCGACATGGGATTTTAGCAAGAGTGGCACCATACAATCCAGTACGTACATAGGGAACTTCAGAGTGATCAGTGTGCATGAGATGTCTGAGGGTAGACAGTCTGTATGTGGAAGGAGAGATGGTGGTGACAGTGGTACCTTTGGACAGAACCACTCATAGGATAGCTAGGGACATTGAGCATGGATGCAGGCACCAGGTTCTGTGCCATTACCCTCTCTGGCAGCACTCCAACTATTGGCATCCAGTACACATGTGGTTGGGAGAACTACTCCTACTTATGCAGAGATGCTGGTAGAGCTATGTGGATGGGGAACATTGATTCTATTCATCTGCCATAGCCAGCAGGGCTAAATGATGGACACAATATGCAGGGTATTGTGGGAGCTAGACACTCCAGGAGATTCAGCATGCACCATCATGCATGGCAATATGTTCCCTGCACCTATATCCAATGAGACATGGACAATAATTATCTATCGCAGGACAGTTTCCCTATCCTGTCTGAGATGGATACAACATTATGATTGCAGTATAACATGACTGACAGAGGCACTGCTCATAGACTCTGCATTTCTGTTGTGCTGCTGCCATTATTTTTGCTATCATGTCAGATATGGGCCAAAGTCAGAGCCAATATGGTATGTACGCATGCAGCAAAAGGGAACATGTCATATGGTTTCAGAGGTCATAGATTTTTTGGAGATGCAGAGCAAATTGGCAAATGGGACCACAGTGCATGTTTTCCTGACCAGCTGATTGCCATTGCATTTCCCAGAAGTTGTGGTGTGGCTAGCAAGTGTTAATGTGTACATCATATAGGAGCAGGGGCCAGACTAAGGTATCTAGGTGTGGATTCAGGGTTTTCTGGGATGTACATCATCATGCTGAGCAGTCTTTCTTGCACAAGTGTAGGCCCTTCATCCGGGTGCAGACAGGCCCTAACTGAGGCAGAGGGGGCAGCGCTGGAGGAGGCACCCCCACCAGCAGAGGCAGCAGAAGACATTGGCAAGATGGAGGAGGCCATCCCTGATGTGGATGTGGAGGTGCAGGGGCCCACTGGGGCATTACAAAACCCCCTGGAGCCAGCAGCAACACTGCCACCTGCTTGTCATACTCCCCTTCCCCAGCACCCCTGTCTGCAGAGGACCATGGAGTGATCACTCAGCTCCCCCACTGTCTCTCTCCATCTCAGAACATTTGGATGCTGCCACACAAACACCATGTTGGTGGCACCTGTGGATGGACAGCACTGAATGTTCTGTGGGTGCTGCAATAGATGCCCTGGGCCACTCTGTGAGGGATTTAGAGGATACAGTCGAACAGTTGATTGGCTATGTGGCCAGGATGGCTGATGGCCTGGAGGTTATGCAGGAACGCATGTTTGATGTTCCAGGACATCAGCCATCCCCTCCTAGGAGGGGCAAGCCACAGCAGGGAGGGCATTTGGCCCATTATCCATGTGGGATCTTCAGCAGCCAGAGGTTCTATGGCATACTGTTTCTCTCCTTTCCCTCCCCCTCCCACATGTTGGGCAACATTTGGTGCAGCACGCAGTTTAAAATAAAGGCTTTTGTTGTGGACATTATATATAAGAGCTCTGTCCCAAAAGTAACAAGAATGATTTTTTTGCACAGCACAGAAGGACCGGGAAAGGAAAGTGAAGGTCGAGGCAAGTGGAGGGGGAACCCAGATATACAGTTTGACCTTCCTCAGTTGAGTCTGCCCCTTTGTAGCAGTCAGTATGTTAGTAAAGTGCATAGTAGTTTTTGTGTGTCTTATCACGGGCGAAAATGCAGAGGAGTCTGGACCAGCGTAACGTGATCAAGTTCTGTGCAAAACTTAGAAAATCTGGTTCCGAAACATTGCAGTTGTTGAGGACAGCTTATGGGGATGCTGTTTTGTCTTCAGCCCAAGTCTTCAGGTGGCACAAGGCGTTCAAGAATGGAAGGGAGAGTGTTGAGGACGAACAGCGCGCAACTCAAGGCGTCCTTCCACTTAAAGAACTGAGAACAATGTGGCTTGTGTGTAGGCTATTCTGGATAGGGACCAATGTTTGAATGTGCGGTTAATTGCAGAGGAGGTGGGACTAACGAAAATGGACGTCCACCGAATCATTATGGAAGATCTGCACATGAGAAAAATTTGTGCGAAACTGGTCCCGAAAAATTTGTCCGATGAACAAAAGGACAATCGTGTGTTGGTTTCTTGGGAACTCTTAGATCATGTGACAAGTGAGCCCGACTTTCTGCAGTGAGTGATAAACCGAGATTAAATTTCAGTTTTCGAGTACGATCCCACAACCAAAAGACAGAGTTCAGAGTGGCACACTTCCCAGTCACCTCAACCAAAGAAGGCCTGAATGAGCAAATCAAGAATGAAATCCATGCTCATCATTTTTTTTTTTGATTCAAAGGGAGTTGTTCACAAGGAGTTTGTGCCACCCAGACAGGCTGTGAATCAAACATTTTACCTACAGGTACTCGAGAGTTTGAGAAACAGAGTTGTGTGCGTCCACCGTGAAATTGCAAACACATGGTTACTTCACCATAACAATGTTCCAAGCCACACATCATTCACTGTGAGGGAATTTTTAGCTCAAAATAATATCACAACACTTCCCCACCCACCGTACAGCCCTGACTTGGCTCCATGTGATCTTTTTTATTTCCCAAGCTCAAAATTCACCTCAAAGGGCATCATTTTGGGACAGTTGAAAATGTCCAGGTAGCTGCAACAAGAGCTTTGAACAACATCTCAATTGAAGACGTCCTCCATTGCTATGAAGAGTGGCAGCAACGCTGGAATTGCTGTATTCAATCACAAGGAGCCAGTTTTGAAGGGGATAAAATGTAATTGCATGTATGTTCAATACATTTTTTAAAAATCATTCTCATTACTTTTGGGACAGACCTCGTATGTGTATGTATTTGAATTTGTCCATCTCACATTTGTTGTGATTGATGAAAAGGTCATTTCTATGGTTCTGTATAATGGCCCAGTGTGTATGGGAGACACATGTAAACTAATTTCATACACATCTCCCGGTGGCACATCCCTATGTCTCACTGTAGCAGCATCCATACTACCAGTTCCAGCAGGCTCTGTTAACCACCTACAGGAATGGTCGCATGCTTCAGTGGGAGAGAGTGACCCTATCACACCATAACAGCACATGTGCTGACTATATTGACTCCTGCACGCAACTTTTCAGGACCATGTGGAGCACCATTTACTATCCACTAGACAGGCTACTTTTCCCATGATGGTGTATCATGTGCAGTACAACTCTTTGTCCCACACCCATATGGGATGACTCTCCACATGTGGACGTATGAGCAGCACATGACCTTTGAGCATGAGATAGCAGTCATGAGCTCAGGGAACCCACCATCTGTGGCCTCATCTGAGTCTTGCTTGCATGCTGATCCAAGAGTTTACCTTTACTCACACATCAGCACTTTAGCCAAAGCATCACCACAACACTTATTAACACCAAGCAGCATGTTATTTTGAACAGATCAAGGATACAGTAGTTATCTGCATCATTACACTCCAGCACTAGCCATCCTATTGACTATGATGCCAGCATTCATTATACATGTACACTTCTGCCCTCCCTACATAAATCTGTTGCAGACTGACATCTGTCAACCTTTCTCCTTACTTCACTGGGATGCAGCTTCCATCTCTGGCAACAGCAATACTGATCAAGTGTATGTAGGAAGGTGTGATTTGTATCACCCACCAGTGATACTGCAGGATCAGAGCCATTGGGAATACCCAGAGTTTGTGGCATCACCGAGTTATTGCTGCTTTTATCTTTATCTTTATTTATCGCTTGATAGACCGCCCAAGCATATGCATCAGGGCGGTGTACAATAAAATCAATTGGAAAATAGAAAAGAAAGGAATGCCACTGTTTGGATAGGAAAGAGGGGGACAGGAAGAGACAGAAAAGGACAGTTAGACAGGGTAGGGGAGGGAGGGAGAGAGGACTGATGTAAGGGGAGTGTGGTGGAGTGTGGTAACCTTAGGGATCGGGGAGGTGGAATGCCTGCTGAAAGAGGTGAGTTTTGAGTGAGCTCTTGAAGTGTTGATAGGACAGTTCGGTATGGAGGGCAAGGGGGAGGGAGTTCCAGAGTGCAGGGGCCAGGAAGAAGAAAGTGGAGTGACGTGTAGATTCCAGATGAGCCGAGGAGGGGGAGGGAAGAAAGAGGTGATTGCCGTGTGCTGAGCGAAGGAGACGGGGATAAGGCTGCAGACGGATGGAGTCGGCTAGATATTGCGGGGAGTCGGTGTGTAATGCTTTGTGGGTAAGAATGAGGATCTTGTAGAGGAAACGAAAGTTGATCGGAAGCCAGTGCAAACGGAAAAGGAGAGCGGGTGAGCAGATGTGCAGCTGTGTTTTGAACCAATTGGAGGCACCAGAGTTGATATTGTGGGAAACCTGCTAGAATGGTATTACAATAGTCCAACCTTGAGATAACAAGTGAGAGGACTAGTGAAGTGAGGAAGGAGGAGGGGAGGAAGGGGCGAACAGCGTGGATCTGGTGTAGGAAAAAGAAGGAACAGCGGATGAGCAAGGAGATGTGGTGGTGAAAGGAGAGAGAGGAGTCGAGAGTGACCCTGAGATAGCGGAGGGAGGAGACCAGGGGAATAGGGGTAGAAAGAAAGAGAGGGGAACAGGTAGGAGGCGGTGTACTAAAGGAAAGTCAAAGGGCAGCTGATTTGGAAGGGTGAACATGAAGGAAGTTACTGCTTATCCATGAGGCAACATGGGCGAGACAGAGATTAAGGGTGGAAAGATCTGGTGAGAGGGAACTAGTGTGGTGGACAAGAAGGATGTCATCTGCATAGAAATAATTAGAAATGGCAGACTGTTGAACAATGAGTGCCAGGGGGACGAGGAAGATATTAAAAAGGAGGGGAGCAAGAACTGAGCCCTGAGGAACCCCACAGAGGAGAGCCAGAGGAGGAGAGATGGCTGAGCTGGTCTTTACTGAGAAAATGCAAGAAGAGAGAAAGGCGTGAAACCAAGAAAGAACAGACCCGTGGATCCCAAGATCAACCAGACGGGCTAGATGGGTGTGATGATCGACAATGTCAAAAGCAGAGGATAGATCCAAAGCCATCACAAGGGAAAGATCACCGCGGTCGTGGGATTGGTACACTTTGTTCAGAAGGGAGGTGAGAACGGTCTCGGTGCTGGTATGTGATCTGCTTTACAATGTATGGGCAGATGCCATTTTGGCACATGGTTCTTGTAAGTGATCATGAGCATCCCCAACACCAGTGAATTCATAGCACAAAGGTCAGCAGGTGGGTGAAATGATCAATAAGGGTCAATAAGTGTTCGGGTTCTGTGCTTTCATCAAGGTGCATGGTTTGCCAGCAGCTTTCATATCACAATGAGACAACATATGTTCATATCCGTGTTTGGAGAGGTGAGTACCATATCTCACCTACTGCCCTTTGTGACCTCATTGCTACTGGTTACAGTGCAAACTTGTTGGCATACCACATTACCGAGATGGTGCACATGTAGTGCTGCACTGAACTGCGATGCTGTTAGGTATCTGTTGAGCTTGGGTTGCTGATCAGACCAAGGAGCTGAGCTAGCAGATTGGTTTGTGGAAAAGACTGCTACCAAGGAGACAGTTGTGAGAGGCTCCCCCCAGCTGTGAGACTGGACATACCTTGTGGACGGGTTGCCTCATCACCACCTGCAGATATGTGCAGTGTGCTCCACTATTCTGAGCTATAACCTCTGGCAGCAGGTTGCCATTACATGCACTTCTCATACCAGCAATGTGGAGTTCTGCACAAAGTTTTTTAAGGTGAGGGCTTCTGATTGGTCAACCTCATGCACCTAGGCCCCATGTGGTTGTATTCCTTTGATGTCTGACAGGACTGCTGGTAGGCATACCATGGCAAATACATGTAACAATGGCATGTCTAACACATGCTATTGGCCTGACACATGTATCCCATGACATGTATGCTGCAACATGGGTCATATGTGGCCCCTAATTATTCTGCAGGTGTTGGAGTGACATGCTACACTATATGACAGTACATGTCACAGACAGGAGCTAGATATGTGCCCACAGCAGATGGACAGTAGATTTCAGACATGCATGCAATTCATTCTGATGTGTGGCCAACGTGTATGGTGGAGAGAGGAAGGGTGTGCTGACACACTGCGGATCCCTCCACAGCATAGAGGAGATGCACATGACATGCACATGTGGGCCACAGTGGGCTATGTTTGGGGCAAGTAATGACACCAAACACCCATACAGCCATGCATGCATCTGTCTATCATTGTGGCGACTGTGATATGCACCGCACAGTCACACCAAATGATCAACATGCTGCCTTATGAATATGAGCATGCACATTGCAATCTGGCCTGTCTGCCTTCATTACTTTGTTCATATTTATTTTATTTATTTATTTAAACTTGTTTTTTTATACCACCTTTCTACCATTCAAGGCAGTTTACATTTAACAAGAACATAGCAGGGTTTGGTGGGCCTCAGCTGTACATAGAACTAAATACTGTAACTTTTGAACAGGATAACAGTATACATTGTTCTCAACTATTTACAAGATATTAGAATTGGGTATGTGCTACAACTTCACCCTGTGGCTTCATGACACATGAGTAATACATGATTGGAGCTTGTAGTGATCACCTTCACAGCACATGTTTGCTCATCACATATTCTATGCAATACATGTGGCAAGGTAGCACTCCTGGGCAGGGCCGGCACATCCACTAGGTGGCCGCCTAGGGTGGCAGACCTCTGTGGTTGGCAGGCCATATGCTTCGGCACACATGACCTATCACTTCTGATCCCCCTCCGATGGGAAGTTGTGTTTGAGGGGGATCAGAAGTGACAGGCTATGTGTGTCAAAGTACATGGCCTGCCACAGACTCCTGCGACCATCACTCCAAGCCGAGCTGTCCCACTGACCCCACCGACAGAATTGGGGGCAACGGGGTTGACAGCAGCACAGCTTGGAAGGGGATGAGGCATGGCCAGGGCTTCTGCCTGGAGTGGCAGAAACTTGGGCCGGCTCGGCTCCTTTGATGGCCACCTGCACAGGTCAGCAAATTTACTTGCTACATACATACAATATGAGACAGGCATCAGTTGCAAGAGCTGAATGGATGATAGGTGTGTTCTAGCATGCAAGGGAGCTTCTTCCACCATTCCATCTGATTGTAGACCTGTCAAAGGAATATTCCTGATGTCCCCATAGACTAATCTGCAAAGGTGGACTTAGGGGTCCCATGCAGCTTGAATAGCTGTGTGGCTGTCACATCCTTTGAACATAGATGCAGTTGTTATATGCATATGTGTAAGGCTGATCGTGGGGTGCTTTGAGCAAATGAGACTGCTGTGAAACAACAATATATATTTTTTGTGATTTCCTGCAGCACTGCAACTATTTATCACACAAAATGCAACATTTGTTTGCTGCATTTGGGAAAGCACTTCAGGGACTCCTGACAAAGGCAGAGATGGGCTGCATGATGACACAGTCCTGCCTTGTCAGGGAAGTTTCCCCCCTTTATTTCCTAATGAACTGAGCAAGTTCCAGTCATGAATTGCATAAAAGGTTGTCATAGCCTTTGGAGTGTGAAGCATAAATCACTACTTATATGCTCCAACTCTATTTTCTTAATCTAGCTAAATTCTCCTTTTGTTTTGGTACTTGCTTTTCTTCTTCCAGATGTGAGGTCTGTTTTACCTTTTTACCTTCCAAAATCATGCAGACTGTATTAGAGGAGTTTGTAGGAAACACAGTGTCCTTGGTCTCAGTCCCCTTTGAATATTAGGGATGTGTAGTGGTTCCATTCACTGCCATCAGGGATCATCCCAGGGATCATCTGGTTACCTTTAAACATTTGATATGGCCACTGGTGAATCTTGAACTCTTAGTTTTTCATATATGGGGTGTTTTCCTTGTCACTGCCCTGGCACAGCAGCCTAGCTGTTCTGTGGCACTCACATACATGTGACTGACATATTTGCAGATGCTACATTAGCAATGGAAGCATGGCAACATTACAGCTAGCATATGGAGGGCCTGGTGTGCCTACATTGGACATCATTGATATGTAGCAATGGCAGGTTATGGGAGGCAAGCAGAAACATGTTGTCACCTGCTTACCGGTCTCTCTCTCTCTCTCTCACTCTCACACACACACACACACTCTCTCTTTCTCCTTCTCTTTCCTGCATAGCACTGGTGCAGTGATGTCATGTGGGCACAGAAGCCATCCCCCAGGCAGTTGAGTTTTCAGGATTCCCATAATGATTATTCATGGGAGAGATTTGCATACAATGGGGGCAGTACATGCTAATCTGTGTCATCCATATTCATTGTGGGATTCCTGAAAATCCATCTGGCCTAGACCTGGCCCGAGGACTGCATTGCAAACCACTGCTCTAAGGCAATACTATACAGCAGCTTTGCCACATGTACATAACATTCACATGATGGCTGATAAGCATGCTTTCTGCCTCAGTGCACATCATCGCCTTTTCTGCCACAGCCACTTAGGAGCAGGTAGTGGAGGAGCTTGCCTTTTTTGTGCAACACATGTGCTATGATTGGAGCTTGCCTTTTTTGGTGCAACAAATGTGCTATGATTGGAGAAGTGTGCTGTGCATGGCAGCAGGGTATTTCTCAGGCCACACAAGTGTGACAGTGTGGGATATTCTCCTAGCCACTTTCACAGCACAATGCAAGTGATCTGCCATAGAGCCTATTGAGTGCAGCCTTCCCAAACTGGGCCTGTGACATATAATTCCTTGTACATCTTGGAGATGCTAATGGTCTTTGTCAGATTCATTGTTCACATCCCATACAATCCTTTGCTGTACATCCTCCCATACTGCTGGTATGTCAACCTGTTTGTGTACGACAGTGATCCAAGCAGGAAAGTGTAGTTACTCATCTGTAGCAGGTGTCCTCTGTGGACAGCAGGAATATGTTCTCACACATGGGTGATGTCCCCCAATGGAACTTCATGCAGGAACACTCCTCAGCTTCCATTGGAAGCTTTTGGGTGGCTCTACTGTGCATGTGCACCTGCCTTCCCACTTGCCATGAGGCCATTTTATCTCCAGTTTGATAACCATGCTAATAACCAATAATACAACTCCTCAGGGAGGTGGGAGGGTTGTGAGGACTTATTCCTGCTGGTTCAGAGAGAACACCTGCTACAGGTGAGTAACTGCACTTTCTCCAAGGACAAACAGGAAGTAAATCCTCATGTATGGGACTCCCAAGATACAGGTTACTGAAAAATGAGGAAACAAACCCAAAAGGGGCCACGAAACTGGAGAACCAGAAGAAACAGCATGGGTAGTCCCACTGTGGAACTCGTCTGACTCAGCGTCCACAGCGTACATCGACACTGAGAGGAATCCAGCAGCCTGGAAGGACAGAAGGGTTGATGGGAAGAAGTTGAATCTAAGTCCCAAACAGATGCTGGAGTACGGCTTGACTGAAGTTTCTGTCCTGTTGGGAATCCCCATTCAGACAGTAGTGAGCTGTGAAGGTGTGGACAAACAAAACAACCAAGTCGCACCCTACAAATCTCCTCCATGGAGACCAAGCACGTTAGCCACTGATGCAGCCATGGCCCTGACATTGTGAGCCGTGACATGCCCCTCAAGGCTCAGGCTTTCCTGGGCATAGGCGAAAGATATGCAGTCCGCCACCCAAATGGACAGCATGTGTTTAGAGACAGCTGAACCCAGCTTGCTGGGGTCGAAGGAAACGTACAGCTGGGTGGAATGCCGGTGCACCCTCATCTGCTCAAGGAAAAAGGTCAGGGCTCGCTTGCAGTTTAACATGGCCTCCTCATGGCTGGTGTGAGGCCTCGCAAAAAGGTGGGCAGGACCACCGATTGAGGTGGAAGGAGGAGACTACCTTGGGCAAGAAACCCGGATGCAGCAGCTGAGTATATGGCGGGTGAGCCACCAAAGCCTGAAGCTCAGTGACATGGCGTGCTGAAGTGATCACCACAAGGAATACAACCTCCAGGTCAGGAATTTCAGTGGACAGGATGCAAATGGCTCAAAAGGAGCTGACATGAGCTGCACCAAGATTACATTGAGATCCCAAGCCACTGGTGAGGATTTAATCAGAGGTTTAGACAAGAGTAAGCTCACATAAAGCTAGCCACCAAGGGTGAACTGAGATAAGGTTGCTCTCCAAGCTGCAATGGTAGGCCCCAATTGCACTCAGGTGGACTCTGTACGAACTGGACTTCAGACCGGTGTTAGAGAGGTGCAGGGGATACTCTAGGAGCTTCTCCACTGCACAGGAGAAGGGATCCAGTGTCCTGTCACCACACCAGACTGAGAATCTTTGCCACTCAAAGGTGTAGGAGCATCATATGGAATCTCTGCAGAAAGCAAGGAGAATGTCTGTTTCATCCCAGGGCAGGTTACGTTCTGAGAGAACTAGCCACTCAGCATCCCAACTGTGAGGGCCAGGGACCGGATAGCCTGGGACACAGTCCAAATGGAGAGGCTTCTGTTGAGAGAGTAGGAGCAGCACGGTGAGAGTGGGAGCAGCACGTGGGCCAGAACAGGGTGATGAGAATCATGGTACCCCAGTTGGCCTGAACATTCCACAATGTCTTCACTATGAGTGGGATTAGGGGATATGCGTAAAGCAGCTCTACTCCCCAGTGCAGGAGGAAGGCATCAGAGACTAGCCGCCGCTGGCAGCCATCCTGGAACAGAACCGATCCACCTGGGCATTGCATGGCAAAGAGGTCTATCAGTGCAGTGCCCCACTCCCAAAAGATTCAGTCCACCACCCTCCTTTTGAGGGTCTATTTGTGGGGCTGGAGGACCCTGCTGAGGTGGTCTGCTAGGACATTGAGCTCTCTAGGCAAGTAGGTCGCCCTCAGCTCCATCCCATGGGTCACAGCAAACTTCTGCAAGCACACTGCCTCCCACCATAGGAGGTACGATCCCGTGTCCCCCTGCTTGTTGATGTAAAACATTGCTACCTGGTTGTCCATTTGAATCAGGACTACCTGGTTAGTCAGGTGCGTCCGGAACAAACAGAGAGCATTCACAACAACCTGAAGCTATAGGACGTTTATCTAGTGCAGGCTCTCCTGCTCTGACCACAGGCCCTGAGTGCGCAGGCCATCCAGGTGAACTCCCCAGCCCAGCTTGGACGTGTCTGTGGTGAGCATTCTTTGGGGTGCTCACGATGGGAAGGGGAGACCTCAGAGTAGGTTCTGCAGCTCTAGCCATCAGCAAAAGGATTGCACAAGAGGGGTGGTAACTGCCACCCGGTCTTGGAGGCGGCCCATGGCTTGTGTTCACCGGGTACTCAACGTCCACTGAGACTGTCGCTTGCACAGACAGGCCAATGGGGTCACATGCACCATCAAGGCCATGTGGCTGAGCATTTTCAGCATCCCTTGAGTTGTTGTGTGGCGCTTCTGTCAGATGTCGCCGATCACCTCCATGAGAGCTGCTGTCTGTGGTCCATTGGGAGAAAAGCACAGGCCTGAGTCATATCGAGGAGAGCCCCACTGAACTTCAGCTGCTGAAAAAGTTGGAGGTGTAACTTTGGGTAGTTCACAACAAACTCCAGTCACTCGAGCACCTGAATGGTCAGGTGGGCCGAATGCCAGACATTGTCTGGTGTGGAGCTCTTTATGAGTCAGTCGTCTAAGTAAGGGAAGATGAAGACCCTCAGAGTCTTGAGGTAAGCGACTACCACCGTGAGACACTCTGTGAAGACCCTAGCATGAAGCAGTGGTACTTTCTGTGAAGAGGATGGATCAGGATGTGAGTATACGCATCCTTTAGATCCAGGGAACATAGCCAATCATCCTTGAGGAGTTAAGGGAGTAATGTCCCCAGTGAGACCATCTTGAACTTCTCCTGAACTAAGAAGCGGTTGATGTTCCACAGATCCAGGATGGGCCAGAACCTTTTCATCTTCTTTGAAACTAGGAAGTATCAGGAGTAGAAGCCCCACCCAACGAGCCGGGGGTACTTGCTCGATGGCAAGCTCGGTCAGCAGGGTGGTGACCTCCTCCTGGAGAAGACCATGATGTAACAGGTCCAAAGGGAACTCCCCAGGGAAGAAGTGAAGTGGCAACTTGGCAAAGTGCAGCATGTGCCCACTTCAGATGATCTGGAGGACCCAGACATCCATAGTGATGAGAGTCCACCTGTGTGCAAAATGGAGGAGCTAGCCCGCCACTGAGGAGGTACCCCATCAGTTAATGGGTGATTGGCTATGCTCCCGAGGAACCAGTTAAAAACCTGCCCCAAGCTTGGGCTGAGGAGTGGGCTGGACCTTCTTACGCTTGTCATGCCTCTGCTGGCGTGAGGCCTGAGCTTTTGACTGGGCACCCTGAGGGCTTTGGTAGTAGCAGTGCTTTTGTTGGTAGAATGACTTTTCCCCTTGGTATTTCTTCTGTGAAGGGTTAGCAGTTTTTCTCAAAAGCCTGAAGATGGCAACATGCTCCTTCTTGAACTCATCTACCCTCTCCTCCACTAGCTTGCCGAAGAGGTTCTCTCCCTGGCAAGGCACATCCTCCAGCTTATCCTGGGCCCAGTTCTCGAGGTCTGAGGACTGAAGCCAAGCAAAATGGTGTGCCCCGATGCCCATGGCCACCACTCGGCCAGCAGACTTGAAAGCATTGTAGGTGGCCCGAACCATATACTTCAAGCAATCCTTGCCATGGCCTACCAGGACGTAGAAGGAATCGAGGCGCTCCGCTGGTATAAGGGAACAACTCGTTCAGGTCTGCCATGATGTCCTTCAGGAACATACTCATGTAAAGTTGGTAGGAGAGTATGTGGGCCACCATCATGGAGTCCTGAAAGCATCTCCGCCTGAAGGTATTGAGGGTTCTGGCCTCCTGGCCCAGTGGCACTGAGGAATGGGACTTCGTGCTTTTGACCCATTTCATGACAAACTCCACCACTAGGAGTTATAGGGTACCTGAGGTGTCTCAAAGCCAGGGGCCTTCTGGACCCAATACATGGAATTGAGCTGCCTACTGATGGCTAGCATCATGAGGGGGTTTTCCCACATCCTGAGCAGCAGCTGCTGCAGGATCTGATGCACCGGCATGGTGATGGCATCCTTGGGAGCCGAGGGGTATTGGAGGATCTCCAACTCCTTCATCCTTGGCTCGTCCACTGCCTCTAATGAGAACAGAATCTCATTTGCCATGTCATAGACGAAGTCCTGAAAGGACACATCCTCTGGGGGCCACTTCCTTTGTTCATACAGAGGGGAAGGGTCCAAGGGCACATTTGGAGACTCCCGCTTGGACATCACCGATTCCTCCTCCGTTTCCCATCCCTCAGAGTCCAAGAGGAAGTCAAAATGGTGCCAGGCCTCCTCTTGGCGCCAATGCTGATCGAGCAGGGAAGGTAGGTGCCAATGCAACCAATGATGCACCTCACAAGGGCACCAGTGTACCAGGGCATCAGAACCCGGCATATTAGACAAGGCGGTCAAAACTGGTATGGATTCTAACCGCTGACCCGACATCTCAACCCTGTTAGGGAGTGCGTGGGACTCCAAGATGGGCTGCATGGCATGCGGCAGTGATGATGAGGGCATTGGGACCCCTGGAGCCTGTGTGGCCACGACCGTTGCCATGTGCTCCTTGAGGGCCCAAAGGCCCTCTTCCAGCACCGCCGTCTCCAAAGTCATCGGGGCCAGGATAACAACTTTGGACACCGACTCCGGCACCCATCTCAGGGACTCCACAATGGTCAGTGCATTGGGAGACTACCGGTAGCCCTTGGGGGCTTTGGGAGGCACCTCTTCCTGCCAGGGCAGCTTGGCAGGATGCTTCTGGCCATTGTCTTTGATGTTGCATTGGGAAGGGCTCCGGTGTCAATATCTGTGGCCCATGGCCCGGTGCTCGGGTGCCTTCGATGTCAATGGAGTGGTTGATGGCTCATTTCGTGGCTCCAACTGGAGGTCAATAGACAGCCTCCGTTCCATGGCACCACGGCCCCTTGGATCCAAGTGAGCACAGGTACCATGTAATGCCAATGCCTAGGCAGAATCATGTGAGGGCGTCGATCCCAGTGTTAATGCCGGGGCCAAGGATGTCAAGTTCGACGGCCCGAAGAGGGACTCTTGCTGCTTTTCCCAGTCCTTTAGGTTCTTCCTCGTCATCTGCAAACACAGATTGCCTGAGGAGGGCTCATGGACAGGTCCAAGGCACTGCAGGCACCAGTTATATAGGTCAGTGACCGAGATGGTGCATGCACATTTAGTGCACTTTTTCAACCCGCTGGCTGGCTTAGACATGACTGGGAAGACGGTCGCAGCAAGATCAAAACACTCAATGTTGTCTGCCAGCAAAACCGCAGGGGAGAGAAAAACAACGCAAAAAAAGAAAAAACGCAGAAAATTGGCATCGGCGGTGAGCCGACGTAACCAATGGTATGCGATTGAATGAAAAAATGGACCCATGAGGGGGCAAAAAATATCAATCTTCAGTGAGGCAGGAGCATGTCCTAGGGACTCTGTGGAAAAAGAAGACTGGAATAAGATGGCACTGCAGTAGGCAGGAAGGCAGGCATGCATGTGCAGTGGAACCTCCCAAAAGCTTACAGTGGAAGCTGGAGCATGTTCCCGTGTGAGGTTCCAACGGGGGATGCCACCCATATGTGAGGATTTACTTCCTGCTTGTACATGGAGAACTGCTTATTCTCTGCTCCCCCTCTGCCTAGCTCCTGCCCTTGAGGATGTATGGCTATTTGTCAAATGTTCTCATGGCATCAAAAGAGGTAGGGATGCTTTGTCCTTCTACAGCACAATGAGCTACATCAGCTATCTGTCTGTCCACACATAGTATCTTTGGGCTTTGAACTGTCATCCTTTGGATATGCAGGTAGCCTTGCTGCCAATGAGGCTACTAGTGCTGTCTGTACATATACTGCTCCGCCTCCTACTAGCCAACATGTTCCTGTTCTCACAATTGTTTGGGGCCTACGCTTGCTGCCATGCACTTTGGTGCCACGGTGATCACCAAGCCCTTCACAGACCAGATATCTATGCTCAAATACCACTGCAATTTCTATCACAGCATGTAGAATCTGTCAGGCCATGATTACATGTAAAATAATAAGAAATTCTATCCTGTGTATATAGGTTCTTTACAGTTACAAATATGTACAAAGTTTCCCTAAGTTAAAATCCCAGTTGTATTCTCCTGTTATATGTAAACTCACCACAGTCTGTTGATTGCAATGAGTATTCCTGTTTAATGTAAACCGCGCTGATGAAAAAGAGTGCGGTATAAAAGAACTATAAATAAATAAATAAATACTGTCATAAGTTAACCTTATGTTACCCAAGTTTATATACCTGTTTGCTGTAAACACGGAATAGCCTGTTATTCTGTTGATGTTGTTGTATGTGAACCACGCTGATATCAAATAGCGCGGTATATAAAAGATTGTAATAAATAAATAAATAAATACTGTCCATCTTTTCTGTGGTCATGACTGGGGATTACCGTGACACTCTCCATTTCCTAGAACTGCTGGAATTCTGCATACAGGCTTCAGAATTCTGTGTCAAAGACCTCACTAATGCATTATCATGGATTCTTTGTTTCTCAAACTGACACAGCATATTGGTTTGGACTGCTGCTTAAGGTAACATACAGTAATGAAATAAATTATCCCACAATAGTCTCAACTGTCAACATGTTGGGTGCAGGTTTCCAGCAGGAGCACTCTTTAGCTGCACTGCCGTCCTGCACTCTACTGCCTTCAATCCTCCAGCCCATTCCTAACCCTATATCCATCATGTTAAGTCATCCTCCTGCCAACTGCTACACCCTGACCCACACTATGCCACTGCTCTGCAGGCCGTATCACTCACATGTGCACGTCTGCAGTGAAGAGCATTCATTCTTGCTATAAGTACATCATGGCCACGGGCACTCCTCTGTGACATTATCACAGCCACTTTCATTCCAAGCAGTGACATCTCAGTGGATTACATGACAACCTCTCACTGATAACATTCATCTGCCTCACACATTATCGTCACACTCACTGTCTAACCTGTATGGGACATATGGATGTGACATGTCCATCACCTATTCCCTTGGCTCCCATCCAGCACCTCAGTTCTGACTTCTAGATAGTCTCCCTTACCCCATGTTGCAATGATCATCCTTTCTGTGTGTTAACTCTCCCTCTAGGCCCTCTTAAAGTGCAGTTACCACACACTAAGTCTCTGCTAGCGCCCTTTACGTGGAAACACCTCTTCCCTACCCCTGCCATTAACATGTGCAGGGGGCCTTAATGCGGCCATTTTCCCATATTAAAGGTGCCTTACAGGAGGCATCCTCAA
Source organism: Ichthyophis bannanicus (assembly GCA_033557465.1). Taxonomy (NCBI): domain Eukaryota; kingdom Metazoa; phylum Chordata; class Amphibia; order Gymnophiona; family Ichthyophiidae; genus Ichthyophis; species Ichthyophis bannanicus. The sequence goes on along the minus strand of CM066035.1, from coordinate 743,208,773 downwards.
CACACTTTAGTAGACATATCCCTAAATGAAAGCCCATAGATGTGTAATGCATTGGCATAATTGTGTAAATAATACATGCCATGCAAAAGGAGATAAAAGAAGTTATAGACTAGATTTAGAAATGCATATATATAACAACTAAAGGGTCTTCAATAAGTGATGGCACCTGTTATATAAAAATATAAATATTGATAAGACAAGAAGGGAGGGATTTTAAAACCATTAACCCAAAAGGTGAAATTAGACTTACCTGCTAATTGTTGTTCCTTGAGGAACTCCAGTCCAGTCCTGAACCTCTGGTTTTAGCTCCTCCTCCAGCAGCTTGGAGACTGAGAAATGTCATCCTTTTGATGACACTGGTATAAAGCCACAGGAACCGCCTCTTTACTCCAGTAACCTATTGACAAAGCAGACTCACCGGAGCAACAATTAAGTAGTAAACACTACAAACAAACTGCAAACTAACTTAACTAGTTACTTTTAAAGGAGAAACTATCACTTCCTTTGTTCTCCCCTAATACCATACTAACTTTCTTTGAACTGCTTAGGTCCACCCTCCCCCATTACGGAGATCCACCCTCCCCCATCAGAATCCTCATCTTTTCAACCTCCCCTTATGGATCATAACCCTCACAGCTATTCCTCCATCTTACCTGTGAAATATCTCTTGCTTCAGGCTATAGTCCAAAAGAAAATACCAGGGAGGGATACGGGACTGGACTGGAGTTCTTCAAGGAACAACAATTAGCAGGTAAGTCTAATTTCACCTTCCTTATCGTCCCTCCAGTACAGTCCTGAACCTCTGGGGATGTAACAGAGCAGTGAAAAAAGTAAATGGGAGGGACCTGCTAGACCAGCCTGAAGCACCGCTGATCCAAAACAAGTATCCCTTTCCGCCTGAATGTCCAGCCGGTAATGTTTGACAAAAGAATTGAAAGATGACCAGATAGCCGCCTTATAAATTTCAACAGCTGGCACCAAACTGTACTCCGCCCACGACGCCGCTTGCGCCCTAGTCGAATGAGCCCTTAGGCCCTCCAGTACTGTCTTGCCCTTCAAAACACATGCCGACGCTATCGCTTCTTTAAGCCATCTGGCAATGGAAGCTTTTGCCGCTGCTTCTACTTTTCTCTTACCTCCAAACAGGACAAACAGCCTATCCGACCTGCGGAAACTTGCCGTTTGTCGCATATACTTCTTTAATGCTCGACGAACATCTAACAGATGTAACTTCCCTGCGGATGTACTGCCACTACCTTCACTGAAAACCGGCAATGAGACCACCTGATTTACATGAAAAGCTGACACTACTTTGGGCAAAAAGGATGGCATTGGCCGCAATACCACTTTCATATCATAAAAACAAGGCTGTTTGTACAATATGTTCATTTGTAAATAGTACCACAATTTCATGCAAAAGTTCTTATAAATAGTTATAACTGATGTTCCATGTAAAAATTGTTCAATTGTTCTCTGTAAACGGCCCTTGATCTCTGGAAGGGGCGGTATAGAAGAAAAGCATAAATAAATAAAATAAAAATAAAATGACAGAAAGGGCTTTCTACAAGACAAAGCCTGCAACTCTGAGATTCTCCTAGCCAAACAAATTGCCATCAGAAACATCACTTTGAGAGTAAGATCCTTTAGGGACACTCTAGACCAGGGGTCACCAACCTCCAGAGGGCTGCGGGCCGCACAGCCGACTACCGGCAGACTCGCGGGCCGCACCCCCCTCCCCCCCCGCGCGAAAAAAAAACCTGCTCATACCTGACCTTGAATAATCCAAGTCAGCTCCCTCCCTTCTTCTGCAGCCGCGGCTCCCTGCCTCTTAGGGAACCGCGGCTGTGCTTGTAAAATCATCGCGGAGCCCTTCCTGTCTTGACGGGCTCCGTGCAGCATTGTCCCGCCTCTAAAGGAAGTTGTTTACCACTTCCTTTGGAGGCGGGACAATGCTGCATGGAGCCCGTCAAGACAGGAAGGGCTCCGCGATGATTTTACAAGCACAGCCGCGGTTCCCTAAGAGGCAGGGAGCCGCGGCTGCAGAAGAAGGAGTCGGTGAGTTTGCCTTGGCGGGCCGCACCGGGGTAGAGTCTCGCGGGCCGCACGGAGGGACCTCACGGGCCGCAGGTTGGTGACCCCTGCTCTAGACAAAGGCTCAAAGGGCTCGTGCACCAACGCCTCCAGTACCAAATGGAGATCCCACATCGGAACCAGCGGCCACAAAAGAGACACTGCCCTCAGAAAACGTTTAATATCTGGATGTCCTCCTAGTGCCTCCCCTTTTATCTTTCCTCTACAACAAGATAGAGCTGCCAACTGCACCCTTAAGGATGCCGCCGTTAAGCCTTTCTCAAAACCATCCTGCAAGAAAACCAGAACCTGCAGTACCAAAGCTCTCAACAATCTCCTTGTCTACACACCATGCTTCAAATACACGCCAGATACAAACATACGCCAAAGAGGTAGATCTCAGCTGTGCCTTCAACAAGGTGGAAATCACTGCTGTGGAGTATCCCCTCACTCTCAACCTCGCCCTTTCAAGAGCCAAGCCGTAAGCGAGAACTGATCTACCTGAGGCATGTGCAACGGACCCTGAGATAACAGGTCTTTCTGAAATGGAAGATGCCATGGCTTCTTTACCAAGGATCTCATGAGATCCACATACCAAGGCCGTCTTGGCCAATCCGGCGCGATCAATATCACCTGTCCTCTGTGTACTTCTATGCGCTGCAACACCCGATTCTTTAACACCCAAGGTGGAAACACATACAAGAGTTGCTCTTCTGGCCAGGTCTGTATGAGAGCATCTAGGCCTTCCGACATTCTCTCCCGTCTTCTGCTGAAGAAGCGATTGACCTTCGCCGATTGGAAAGTCGCCATGAGATCCATTACTGGTGTCCTCCAGCGCCGCACCACCATCTCGAACACTTCCGGATGGAGGACCCATTCCCCTGGGTCTACCTTTACTCGACTCAAGAAGTCAGCCTCCACATTGTCTACTCCTGCTACATGTGCTGCTGACAACGTCACCAGATTTACCTCGGCACAATCGAACAACTGTTCGGCCTCGGCTTCCAGTGCTACACTGCTGGTGCCCCCTTGATGGTTGATATAGTCTACTGCGGTCAGGTTGTCGGAGAGCACCTGAATGGCCTTTCCCTGAAGACATGGTTGAAAAACTTGAAGTGCCAGGGTTACCGCCCGCAACTCCAACCTGTTGATTGACCATACCTTTTCCAGATTGGTCCACTGCCCTTGGGTGAGCCGTCCTTGGAAGTGAGCTCCCCAGCCTAAGAGGCTGGCGTCTGTCGTTAGGGGTATCCAACAGGGTGCTTCCAAGGGCATCCCCTCTTCCAGACTCCCTGGACGTAACCACTATTGAAGTGCCTGACACGTCTCTGGCGGACAGGGTAGCCTCCGAGACAGAAGGTCCTCCTGGTGTGACCACCGTCTGAGCAAAGCTCTCTGCAACAACCTCATGTGGACTCTTGCCCATGGAAATAGCTCGAGTGTCGCCGCCATGGTGCCGAGCAACTGTAGATAATGCCAAGCCGGGGGATTCATTCTCTCCAGAAACCTGCGGACTAGCTTTCGCAATCCTTGCGCCTGTCACAGTGGCAGAAACACCCTTCCAACGCTTGTATCAAAGCGAGCATCCAGGTATTCTAGGCTCTGCGAGGGATTCAACCTGCTTTTCGACATGTTGACTACCAAACCGAGACTCTGTAGGAATGCTACTACCCTGGCTGTAGCCGACTCGCTCTCGACTCTGGACTTCGCTCAGATCAACCGATCGTCCAGATAAGGGTGCACTAGCACTCTGTCCTTTCGCAATGCTGCCACTACTACCACCATCACCTTGGTGAAAGTTCATGGCGCCATCGCTAGTCCAAACAGTAATGCCCGGAATTGAAAATGTCCCATGGAAACTGCAAATCTGAGAAACTTCTGATGCTCCCAATGAATCGGAATGTGTAGGTAAGCTTCTGACAAATCCAGGGACGTAAGAAACTCTCCTTTTCTTACAGCCACGATGACCGACCTTAGGGTCTCCATATGAAAATGAGACACTCGGAGACAGTGATTTACTCTCTTGAGATCTAAAATTGGCCGTTGGCCCCTTCCGTCTTTGGAACAACAAAGTATATGGAGTACCGACAGCAGCTGCATTGGTCTGGAGGTACTGGTACCACTGCCTTGAGGGCTAGCAGTCTCTCTAAGGTCTCCCACACTGCTTTGCACTTGGCGCGTGCTTTGCACGGAGATTGCACGTAAGAATCGGTCACCAGCCATTGAAACTCCAAAGCATAACTTTCTCGAATGACCTCCAGCACCCACTGATCTGATGTGATTTGGACCCAGGCAGGGTAAAACTCCCGCAGCTGACCTCCTACGGGAACCTTCCCTACCTGGGTCCCCCTGGCTTCATTGCAACTTTCTAAGATTTGAGGCAGCGGAGGCAGCAAATCCTCTGCCCGCCCCTTGAAAGCCTCGAAATCCCTGGTTCCTATAGGGAAAATGCCCCCTTTGAACTCGGGGAACGGAAACAACAAAACTCCCTTTGCTGACCCTTGGTTGTCAGAGCAGACCGCCACTGCTTTTGCTTGTCCTCCGGCAGCCTTCTGCCCTTGGACTCTCCTAGATCCTTTATCAGTTTATCTAAATCTTCTCCAAAAAGTAGCTTTCCCCTGAAAGGAAGCGTACCTAGCCTCGCCTTAGAGGAGCCATTTGCCGCCCAATTGCGCAGCCAATGATATCGTCTTGCCGCTATTACCGATGCCATACTCTTCGATAAACCTTGAATCAGGTCATAATGAATATTGGCCAGATAAGCAGCCCCTGACTCCAGCCTGGATGCTTCTCCGGCCGTCTCCTCCATGTGCTCTCCTGAATCCTCTGAGACCAGTGAAGACAGGCTCTCGCTACCCATGCTCCACAAATAGATGCTTGTATGGACAGCGCATTCACATCAAAAACCTGTTTCAACAAGGTGTCCAGCTTCCTGTCCTGGGCATTCTTGAGAGCAGTGCTACCCTCTACCGGAATGGTAGTCTTCTTGGTAACCGCCGAGATGGCTGCATCCACTTTCAGAGATTTAAACAAATCTCGATCCTGATCTACCAGCGGGTAAAGATGTGCCATAACTCTAGACCCTTTAAGACCTGCCTCGGGCATGTCCCATTCTTCCTGAATCATTTTCCTGACCACTCTGTGTACCGGAAAAGCTCTCTGAGTCTTCCGAATGGCCCGCAACAACGGATCTTCTACGGTGGAATCCTCTGCTGGCCCCGCCGACGGCATATTAAGCGCCTTGAGCGTCTCTGAAATGAGTGTCGGTAACTCGTTTCTCCAGAAAACACGAACTACCCTAGCTTGGTCCTCCTGTTCTGAGTTCTCCTTCCTCTAATTCATTGTCCAACTCCAATTCTGGATCTACATCCTCGGAGTGGAGACCCTCTGAGGTCACCAACTGCTTGATCCTTCTCGATCCTGGGCTTCTTTGCAAGGATTCCAGTAGTCACCGTGCTCAGGGGTGTCCCGGGCCCCTTTTCCACCAGTTCCCCCTCCATGGAACTGGCTGCTAGCCTTCTCTGAGCACCTCCGAAGGCCTGCTGGATAAGAGCAATGAAATCTGGAGAAAAAATTGCTATCAAACTCCCCGGCAAAGGTGCCTGAGAGGGAGGAAGATCCAGAGTGGAAGAAGTCCCCGCCACTGGCTCCAGAGGTGGCAAAGCGGGAGAAACCGGCTCCGGAAGGACTAATGGTGCTCCTTTGTGACACTCTGCCCCAACTTCTAAGGCTTGTTCCATAGATGCTGCTTCCTGGCATTAACCCCTACACACCTCTGTCTCTGACACCGCTCCCCTTCTAGTACCACAGACTAAGCACTGCGGTCTAGAAGGCATCCTGTTTGAGAGATTATCCTCTCCTGCCACACAGGCTTTCCACCTATGCTGAAGGCCTGCAAACAACAGCAGCTCCTGACTGACGCTGTGTTGGGCTATGCCTAGGTAAAACTCTTTTTTTTTAACTTAAAGCAATGTGGAGCCTTCACTTCTGCACTCTCAGATAAATTATGTGGTAAAACATCCAAAACAAAGGTTTCTCGCCGAACTAAGAGCCCCTGAAGACACCTTGAAGCTAACGGAGTTTCCTGCGTGGCTGCCACGTGGTCCGGCCTGCACTGCTGTACACCGGCGGCTCACACTGTCAACTCCCCGCTACTCCTCCCAATCCGGAACCCGCTTACCTCCAGGCTGATCCAAAACAGGCATCTACATCCACTGATGTCTCCTAGTGCCTCGTTCTTCTCTCCCCCTGCTTGGCCGAAAAACTTGCAGCTTCAGCATCGGGAGAGAGACAGAAACGGAGGAGCAGCTGCCGTGCTGAGCTGGAATCACCGTTGTTGGCTCCTTAGCGCATACAGGTATAAAACTTCTGTATGCGCTTTTGTGCCTATGCCGCCGGCTCCTCACCCATAAATGTGGGTTCGGGAGCCGGAGCCTTGCCCCTTCAGAAGCCTGTCTCCCTGTTCCAATTGAACTCAAAAGACAGCCGGGGGGGGGGGGGGGAGGGAGCACCTCAGCACAGCTGATCTTAAAGGTCCAAACACATTGCTAATCCAACCAAATTCTATATAAATTTGATATAAATTCTAGATAACTTTCCAAGCTAAACTACACTAACTCTCCTTAATTGTTCCTCAAGTGAGCCCCGAACCTCCAGGCTCACCAACCCTCCAGCTGCTTGGAGACTGAGATAACTGGAGTGAAGAGGCAGTTCCTGTGGCTTAATACCAGTGTCATCAAAAGGATGACGTTTCTCAGTCTCCAAGCTGCTGCAGGAGGAGCAAAACCAGAGGTTCGGGACTGGACTGGAGGGACGATAAGGAATAAAGATACAACTCAAAAGAAGAAGCAACAAAATAGATTATAAAAAGCCACCCAATATATAAAAAGCAGATATGTAATGCATAACCAATAATAAAATAAAATGTTGGGGTCCATAAAATCAAAGGCCATAAGACCTACCTTAATGTGAAATAAAAGTGTGGTATATTAAACGGGTTGGTTTGTAAATAAAATTAAATACTTGCATTGTAATTGCCCATCTACTCCGTATTTCACTGACTGATGAACATCACTAATAGCCCATCACAGTTACCACCAAGCTACTATAATCCTACACCAGCTATACTGTAAATAGTTAACTCTGTTGTTTTTACTATTATTTGTCCATATGTATTGTTCTATTGTACAAAGTTAACTATGTTAAATGTAAATGTTCAAGTTCTGTTCATTGTAAACCGCCTTGGCTGCCGGATAAGGCGGTATGAAAGTCCTTGAAATAAATAAATAAAATAAATAAATATCATAAAGCCAGCCTTGGTATGAAATAAAAATTAATACAAAAAATAATATATATAATAAATAAAAATAAGATTGGTTACCATAAAACCAACCTTGGAGTGAAATAAAATCATAATACATTAAAAAGGGTTGGTTTGTAAAAAGATATACAAATTGTGAAAAGGCATAATAACATGATACCTAATCAGGGGTTAGTGGGCCTGATTACCTGAGAGCAGCTGAGGCCTGCATAAAAGGCTCCAGTTGAGGCATTCCTAACAGGGGCTCTACAGTCAGAGAGCAGCTCTCTGACTGGGAGCTCTTAAAAGGGTTTTTGTATATTTTTAAAGCAAAGTTACTTTCTTTTTGGTGCTTTAGTAGAAATATTTTCCTTGAGCAGAGTAGGTTGTTGAAGTCTAGTAACCTTCTCAGCTTTTGGGAACTGCTGACACCTAATCAGGGATTAGAGGACTTGATTACCTGAGAGCAGCTGAGGCCTGCATAAAAGGCTCCAGAGCTCTGCTGTGTTGAGGCATTCCTAACAGGGGCTCTACAGGTCAAACAATGGTAAGGATTTGAGGGTTTATTTTTATTAAATTGCTAGCTCTCTGACTGGGAGCTCTTAAAAGGGTTTTTGTATATTTTTAAAGCAAAGTTACTTTCTTTTTGGTGCTTTAGTAGAAATATTTCCTTGAGCAGAGTAGGTTGTTGTACTCTAGTAATCTTCTCAGCTTTTGGGAACTGCTGACACCTAATCAGGAGTTAGTTCCCTCTCTACCCACCCCAACTCCCACCCACCCCTAGTGAGCAGTCTTGCTTTACAGGGCAGCTCCCCATTTAACAAAGCACAGAGACTTGGAGCAGCACATTTTGAATATAATTAAAGAGATTTAACTGCTTTTTCTGTGAAAGGACAGCTGGGAAACCGGCTGGTACTTGGTAAATCTCTCTCTTTTGCTTTAACAGATACCTAAGCTCCACAAACAGAACAATGGCTGGGAAAAATTGTATCGCTAAAGCTGTTGCCCCATTACAGCTTCTGCCTCTGTCCAGACAGAGGTCCTAATGCCAGTTGAAGGACTGGTTCCATGTGCAGGGTGCCTGCATGCTGAAGCTCTGAGGAAACAAGTGGAGGAACTCAGAGAGGAGGTGGCGAGGCTGAGGAGCATTCAAGACAGTGAGAAGTACATTGATGAGATGCTTCTTGAAGCAACCAAGCTCTCCAGCAGAGGAGAAGATGGGTGCCAACAGAATGTCGATGGTTGGACACAAGTCACCAGGGCCTGCACAATCACCAATCCAACTTCTCCAACCCTTGAATTGAAGAACCATTATGCAGCCCTGGAAGTGGAGGAGGTGATAGCATCCCTGGAAAGGGAAGAACCAGAGCTCAAGTACCCCAAAGTTGCAGAATCAGTGACCACAAGGAAGTGAAGGGTAGTGGTGGTTGGAGACTCTCTTCTGAGGGGTACTGAGGCGTCCATCTGCCTACCAGACTTGACGTCCAGAGAGGTATGCTGTCTGCCTGGTGCCAAAATCCAAGATGTTACGGAGAGTTTGCCGAGACTCATCAAGCCCATTGACTATTACAAAGGTTGCTAATTCATGTTGGAGCAAATGATACTGCCAGGTATCCCTTGGAACGTATCAAAAGTGACTTCATGGCTCTGGGACAGTGGGTGAAGCAGTTAGGTGCACAGGTGGCATTCTCTTCAATCCTCCCTGTTGAGGGTAAAGGCAAGGCAGAGAGGCTTGCATCCTGGAGATGAATGCATGGCTGCATGGATGGTGTCATCGAGAGCGATTTGGTTTCCTAGACCATGGGAGTTCAAGGGTTGCAGAGCAGAGATGGCATCCATCTGTCCAAGAAAGGTCAACGTGTCTTCGGTAGTAGACTGGCTAATCTACTGAAGAGGGCTTTAAACTAGATTCATTGGGGATGGGTGAAGAAAGCCCCCAGGTAAGTAATATATTAAATATCTTTATGGAAATGGGTAACGGGTAACATATGGAAAGCAGTGTGTATAAATGCCTGTAGCATGGGAAATAAGATCCCTGATGTTGAAGCTTTGGTGGGAGTGGCTGACTTGGATTTAGTGGCAGTTACAGAAACATGGTTCATAGAAAACCATGATTGGGAAGTAACTATACCTGGCTATACTTTATTCAGAAAGGACAGAGTAGGAAGAAGGGGAGGAGGAGTGGCACTATATGTAAAAACTGCAATTAAAGCTTTGGAATTACAGAGCTTAAAAGGGAGAGAGGAGGCATTGTGGGTTAAACTAGAAAGAGGGAAAGAGAAATCTATTTGCATTGGTGTGATATACAGACCTCCCTCACAAGAGGAAGAGGTGGACAGAGAGTTAATTGAATACATACGCAGCATAGCTAGGAAAGGGGAAGTGATACTGATAGGGGATTTCAATATACCAGATGTTGATTGGCACATTCCTGCTGCAGTATCATCTAGAAGTAAGAAAATCCTGGATTCTCTACAGGGAGAACTATTCAGGCAATTGGTAACAGACCCCACACGTGAACAGGCCATACTGGACTTGGTGCTTACCTATGGTGAAAGTGTTTCTGATGTTGTAGTGGGAGATAATTTTGCATCCAGTGATCACCAGATGGTGTGGTTCAGTATTAGGACTAGGGCTGTTAGAATCCATTCAAGACTAACTTTGCCAAGATGGGCCAATACCTCAGGGAGTCGTTAGTGGGATGGGAACAGCTGGGGGATGTAAAAAAACAGTGGGCAAAACTGAAAGGGGATATTTTAAGGGCAACCAACCTTTTTGTTAAAATGGTAAATAAAGGTAAAAGGAAAAGGAGACCGCTATGGCTTTCAAAAGAAGTGGCTGAAAAAGTGAAGAAAAAGAGGCAGGCCTTCATGAAATACAAGAGATCACAGAGAGAGGAAGACAGGCATTTATATTTGGAAACACTTAGAGAAGCTAGGAAAGTAGTCAGGAAGGCAAAGATTCAAAAAGAGGAGGAAATAGCCAATGCAATAAAATGGGGGGATAAGACATATTTCAGATATGTTAGTGAGAAGAGGAGGGGCAAAAGTGGTATTGTCAGACTGAAGGGTGAAGGGGAGGAATATGTAGAAGCTGATAAGGATAAAGCGGAATTGCTTAACAAATATTTCTGTTCTGTGTTCACAGATGAAGAACCAGGAGCAGGACCTCGGAAAACACCCACAAACAGGAACAGAAGCGAGGGACATCTTGAACAATTTTCAGAAGACTGTGTTGATGAGAAACTAGCTCAACTTAAAGTAGACAAAGCGATGGGTCCGGATGGAAAACACCCTAGAATACTGAGGGAACTTTGGGATGTTCTAGCAGTTCCACTGTCTGACCTTTTCAATGCCTCGTTGGAGTCGGGAGTGGTGCCAAAGGACTGGAGAGAGGCTCATGTGGTGCCTTTACACAAAAGCGGAAGTAAGGATGTGGTTGAAAACTATGGGCCGGTTAGTTTAACTTCGGTGGTGAGTAAATTATTGGAAACGCTACTGAAAGAGAAAATAGTGAGGTTTCTGGAGTCCAGCGGATTACAGGATCCGAGGCAGCATGGATTCACCAGAGGCAGTTTTTTTCAGACAAATCTGATTGATTTCTTTGACTGGGTGACCAGGGAGTTGGACCGAGGGAGAGCACTAGATGTGGTATATTTGGATTTCAGTAAAGCCTTTGACACTGTTCCTCACAGGTGACTTACAAACAAACTGAGCACCCTAGGGATGGACCCTAAAGTTACTGATTAAAGTTACAGGTAAATGGAGCTCACTTTGAGGAGAAGGATGTTACCAGTGGTGTGCCACAGGGATCTGTCCTTGGTCTGATTCTTTTTAACATCTTTGTTAGTGATATAGCAGAAGGGCTGTCAGGTAAGGTTTGCCTCTTTGCGGATGATACCAACATCTGCAATAGAGAAGACACCCAGGAAGGTGTAGATAACATTAGGAGGGATCTAGCTAAGCTTGAAGAATGGTCTAGAATTTGGCAGCTGGGATTTAATGTTAAAAAATGTAAGGTCATGCATTTGGGCTGCAGCAATCCAAGGGAGCAATATAGTATAGGGGGTGAAGTACTTTCGTCCACTAAAGAAGAGCGGGACCTAGGCGTGGTTGTGTCTGATGATCTAAAAATAGCTAAACAGGTAGAAAAGGTGACGGCAAAAGCTAGAAGGATGCTTGGGTGCATACGGAGAGGAATGGTAGCAGAAAAAAGGAGGTGATAGTGCCTCTGTATAAGTCTTTGGTGCGACCTCATTTGGGGTATAGTGTGCAATTCTGGAGACCGCACCTTCAAAAGGATGTGAACAGGATGGAGTCGGTGCAGAGGGTGGCTACTAAAATGATTAGTGGTCTTCATTATAAAGCATATGAGGACAGACGTAAGGATCTTAATATGTACACCTTAGAGGAAAGGTGGGATAGAGGTGATATGATTGAGATGTTTAAATACCTCTGTGGCATAAATGTTCAGGGAGAGAGCCTCTTTCAATTGAAAGCAAGTTCTGCTATGAGGGGACATGGGATGAGGGTGAAGGGGGATAGATTCAAGAGTGATATGCAGAAATAGCATAGTTACTCACCTGTAACAGGTGATCTCTGGGAACAGCAGGAATTTAGTCCTCACATATGGGTATCATCGGTACCGATGGAGCTCGCAAGGGAACGCTCCCCAGCGTCCAATAGGAACGCTTTTGGGAGCATCCCTCAGCACATGCGCGCTGCCTTCCCGCCTTTCCAACTGTCCCTCTTCAGTTAAGTCTGTAGCTGAGTGAAAGGATAGAGGGAGAGAGGAAAGAGACAGAGACAACTCCTAGGGGAGGTGGGTGGGTTGTAAGGACTAAATTCCTGCTGTTCCCGGAGATCAACTGTTACAGATGAGTAACTATGCTATCTCCAGGAACAAGCAGGAATGTAGTCCTCACATATGGGGACTCCCTAGCTGAAGATGCCAGGGAGATAACCTAGGAAGGTGCCACCGTCGAAGGTGAGAATCTTTCCTCTCATGGATCTCTGGCATCCCACCAGGGTTGGTGGGTAGGAGTTGGTTTAGGATTGAAAGAGATTTTGAAGAACAGCTTGGCCAAAGAAGGCATCCCGATGGGAGGCTTTATCTAGGCAGTAATGGGTTGTGAAGGTGTGTACCGAAGCCCAGGTGGCTGCTCGACAAATGTCATCGATAGACACAGAGTGGAGATTAGCCATAGAAGCTGCCATGGCTCTCACATTGTGAGCTGTGACATGGTCCTGAAGAGGAAGACCCTTACTCTCATAAGTAAAGGATATGCATTGGGCAATCCATTTAGATAAAGTTCTTTTGGAGACTGGAAGTCCCAAATAACTAGGGTCAAAAGCTACAAAATGTTGTGAGGACTTTCTAAGTTGCTGTGTTCTTTGAATGTAAAAGGCTAAGGCCCTCTTACAATCTATGAAGGTTCCTTTCTGCATTAGAGGCGTGAGGCCTCGGAAAAAATACAGGAAGGTAAATTGATTGGTTTAAATGAAAAGGCGAAATCACCTTTGGCATAAAGTGTGGGTGTGTTCGAAGAACAACCTTATCATGATGAAATCTAGTATAAGGAGGATCAGCCACTAACGCTTGCAGTTCACTAATGCAACGGGCAGAGGTGATTGCAACCAGGAAGATGACCTTCCAAGTCAAAAACTTAAGGGCTGTAGTGGCAAAAGGTTCAAAAGGCGGCTTCATGAGCTGCCCGAGAACTAGATTTAGATCCCATGCTACCGGTGGTGGCTTGATGGGAGGTTTAGTTAATAAAAGGCCTCTCATAAATCTTGATAGGAGTGGATGAGAGGAAATTGGTTGTCCATTTAGAGGCTTATAAGAAACTGCAATTCTTACTGAATTGGTCTTTAACCCAGAATTCGATAAGTGAAGGAGATACTCTAGTATCATTTCTAAGGGTATGACCAGGGGGTTTAATCCCTTCTTGGAGCACCATATAGTAAAGGCACTTGAAGGCTGTCGCCCCCTCCTGGCCAGGTAGATGACTGGCAGCAGGTGAGGTCGCCTTTTAGCCTTAAGACAAGACTCCCTGTAATGGCTGCCAGAAGGGCTGATGGGAATCGTAGTTTATCCTAAAGCAAAGGAGTTGTGATCCGAGGGTTTAGGCACAAGACAGAGAATATTTCTTTTAATGTAATCAGGGTTTCTTCATACACAGGAGGCGTGAGGCATAAAGTATGGAAAGGATTTTTAATCCACGGTACTGCTTCAAAACAACAGGAACAAAATATGCTTTGCAATATAACTTCCAACAGAAATAGGCATCACTTTGCTTGAGAAATCAAATTGGCACTTTCAGAACTTTAAACAGATAAATGCTTTCTTCTTAGACAGGAACAACTTCTTGTTGTCCAAACAAAACTTTTAAATGTTCCTTAAACATGTAACTTAGCTTTTCACTTTGTCAGCACAGTCAGCTGTTTCTTGCAGTTTGTGACGTCTTCACAAATTAACGTGCTTCCTGAGCATGGCACAGCTATAACGGCTTTTCTAGGATTCTTCACCGTCAGAGTTAAAACACATAGTACACTGACAATCCATAATACTATTATCCACATTCGTTGTGTCCATTTCTTCCTCTCTATCACCCTCACTTATGGCATAAGGTATCTGCACAGAGAGCTGAGTATTTTCCTTCTTTATTAAATCACTTAGCCTTCTCAGTAATGTCTGCTTCTGCAGCAACTCGTCTGTTAGCTGAGCTACTTGCTGATTAGACCAGCTGTCTCTCTTTTCCCTGGGACTCTGGCTATGCTTAAACTTAGCTTTCTCTCCTATGGGTAATTCTTTGGGGCTTTTCCTCTGTAGGCATTGAGAAGGACAGACTTGCCTTGGTTCTGAGGTATTTAGGGATTCCCTCCGTCCTGCAAACCAGTCATGCTTTTCTTCAAGTGCAGACCTTCCGTTTGCTGACACCAGCCTCTCATTCCCAGCTGTGTCTGGCAATCTCTCATCAATCTCCTCTTCACAGCAAATAGTATTTCTCACACTCTGTCTCTCTGGCTCTGCAAACACTCTCTTACTTGCTCTGCCTCCTGGACTCCATGTTGGCCCCTCTTCTGAACTCTTTGAACCTCGTGAACCTCGTGAACTCCGTGGACTACGGATTAGGCTCTCCTCTGAACTAACTTCTGTTCTGTGAATCAGCTTTTTAAACTTTCCTTCCCTTTGAGACACACCCTGCTCCCAGCACATGTGACTAGGGACAAGCTTCTCTCTGACGTGCTGCTGTGGGCGGGGCTTAGGGATGCCTAGCTTCTGAGTCACAGACTCCTGGTTACTGGGGAAACCTTTGATACAACCTGAATTAAAGTGACAGGACCTTTTTTCCTGTGCATTTCTATAATCAGCCGTGGTTTCCTCACCACATATTCCCCTTCTTAAGACATTTCGTGCTGGGGTTCTCCCAGAATCACAGCACGTAAATCTCTTATACCTTTTCTCATTGCTTTCATCCATGGTAGTGCCTCTAGACAATGCGTCTGCGTTTTGATGCAGTTTCCCTGCGCGATGGACCACCTGAAAGTCAAAGGCTTGCAGTGCCATATACCACCGGGTTAAACGGGCGTTATGGTCTTTCATTTGCCCCAACCATTTGAATGGGGCATGGTCGGTCATAAGCAGGAATTTCCTACCTGCTAGATAGAATTTTAAAGATTCCACAGCCCATTTCACCGCCAGGCACTCTCTTTCTATGGTCGAGTAATTCTTCTCAGCAGGTGATAACTTCCGACTGAGGAACATTACCGGATGCTCCAGACCCTCATGTTTCTGGGAGAGCACGGCTCCCAGACCTGTTTCCGAAGCGTCTGTTTGTAAGATGAACGGCAGACTAAATTCTACCCCTCTTAACACCGGGGCCGCGCACAGTTCTTCCTTCAGCCGTTCAAACGCTCTATCTGCTTCTTCAGACCAGTACAACTGATTGGGTCTGTTCTTACGCAACATTTCCGAAAGCGGTGCGCTCTTTTCGGCAAACTGTGCCACAAACCTTCGGTAGTACCCTACCAATCCTAGGAAACTACGGAGTTGTTTCTTATTGATAGGGCGTGGAAAAGATTGAACGCTTTCAATCTTGCTTAGCAGGGGTTTCACCGTACCATGTCCTACTAGGTGCCCCAAGTATTTCACCTCTTGGGCCCCGAACATGCACTTTGTCGGGTTCAACGTTAACCCCGCTCCCCTTATTGCTTGCAGAACGGCCTTTAAATGGACCATATGTTGATCCCATCCGGTGCTGTGGATCACGATGTCATCCATATAGGCCGTAGCATATTTCTGGTGCGGCCGAAGCACTATATCAATGAGGCGTTGACAAGTGGCTGCTGCCCCGTGAAGCCCAAATGGCATCCTACGAAATTGAAACAGCCCCTGCGGCGTACTGAATGCTGTTTTCGGGCGAGATTCCCGGGTCAGGGGAATCTGCCAGTATCCTTTCGTTAAGTCCAGCGTTGTTAGGTATCTGGACTGACCCAGCCGGTCAAGGAGCTCCTCTATCCGCGGCATCGGATAAGTATCGAATTTTGAAATGGCATTAACTTTTCGAAAATCGATACAAAAGCGGAGGGATCCATCCGGTTTTGGAACTAGGACAACCGGGCTGTTCCAAGGACTCCGGGATTCCTCGATGATGCCAAGTTCCAGCATCTCCTTGACTTGGTTCATCACTTCCCGCTTCTTGGCTTCAGGTAGCCTATACGGGCGTTGCCGAATTATTTCTCCTGCTGGTGTCAGGATTTCGTGCGCGACAAGTTCGGTTTCTCCAGGCAGTGGTGTCAAGACATCTGTAAAGCTTTTAAGCAGACGCTCCAGCTCCTGTCTCTGAGACCACGAGAGACCATCCGCTGTCCTGAGTTCAGGTTCCTTCCTGCAATCGCTCAGCTGGGGTCCAAGGTCATCCTCCGTCCTTTCCTCCAGCGATGCGGTCAACCCATGCTTGTCTGAATACCCCGAGGACCCAAAACCTTGCGTCCCTCGCACCGTATCAGACACCATGGCCACCTCCTCCAACGGAGGGAAACCCACTCGCTCGCAGATAATTTGCGCAATTCGGTCGCCCACACTCACTTGGAAATCTTCGGGTCCAAAATTAAATAATAGTACCTTGATTGCGCCTCTGTAGTCCGGGTCTACTACACCCGCTCCTACGTCCAAGAAGTGCTTTACAGCCAATCCCGATCGGGGTGCAATCCTTCCATAGCAGCCTATGGGGATCTCCATTTGTAGCGCTGTATTTACTAGTGCTTTCCCATGCTTCGGTACCAGAACTTCCTCGGCACTGTAAAGGTCGAAGCCGGCAGCTTGGGGAGTAGTCTTCCTTGGGGCTCGGGCTTCCGGACTCATGCGACAAAAGCGTAAAACGAAACCCGGCTTCTTGGGAAACTCTTCCTTAGGCAAATATGGCTTCTTCTTGTCCGCTTTCCCAAATAAAGGCCTTAACATTGCCATTGCTGCAGCCGCCTCAGGCTTACTTGTTCCCTCCATGGGGGCAGTCCGTATAACCTCATGAGAGGGTTGAACCTTTGTCTCCCCCTTTGTAGACACTTCCTCTAGGGCCTGGTGGGCTTGGGACTGGGCTTGCGTAGATACTAAGCCTTCCTTAACCCCTAACCCTTGCTGAAAATGGGGCCAGTCTCTTCCAAGTACTACCTCCTGGGGTAGTCTGGGAACAATGGCGACCGGGACCTTTCTTTCTACGCCCAAACCTTTTATACGGACAGGGTAAACAGGGTAGGTGCTTGTTGTTCCATGAACGCACCTAATGTTCACACTGCCCGTGGGTGTCTGAGGTGTGTCTAAACTTGTGGCAGTTATCCTCCTCCATAACCTTTTGGAGAGCATCGATTGGTCCGAACCGGAATCCAATAGTGCTTTAACTGGTATGCCTTGTACTATCACCTCCAGTAAAAAGCCTTCCCTTTTCTTACTAGGGTCACTCAACACTAGGGCTGTTTTCATTTTGCACTCACGCATCAAATGTTGCTCACTTCCACACTGATAACACGCACGCTTCTCACGCACCCTTCTATTGGTGGAAACACCAACATTCTGCATATTCTTGCCAGTCACCTCCCACCTAGCCATAGACGTTTTTGTATAGGCTGAAGCCCTATCATTAGCTATCACCTCAGCTTCCAAGAATCGTTCTGACATAGCTATGGCTTCTCCGGTGTTTTTACAACCTTGTAGCAACAAGAATTCTTGTAACTTTTCGGGTACTGCCGCAAAATACTGTTCCAGAACGAGCTCATCTATCAGTGTTTCCACCGACTTATGTTCTGGTTCTAGCCATTTTAACACTAACATTTTTAGCCTATGGTATAGTGCTCGTGGTGTTTCATCTACGCGTAATTTTGCATTCCTAAGCTGGCGTCTATATACTATAGGTGTTAGACCAAACCTATCCTTAATAGCCTTCTTTACCTCAAAATAGTCATTGGCCGACTCAGCTGGAACGGTTTGGTAGGCTGCCAATGCCTCACCAGAAAGCGAGACAGCTAACCTTACCGCCCACTGTTCGGGTGGCCACCTGGCTATTTGTGCCACTTTTTCAAATGCATCAAAATACGTGTCTACATTTTCAACATCCCTTAATTGTCCCAAACCAAAGGTCTCTCTGGACCCGAGTCCAAAGTTATGGGCTATTCCCAAAGAAAAACCTGTTTGCACTGGATCAGGCTCTGGTGGTTTCTTCTGTTCCTTCACCCAGGCCTCCATAAGCTCCATTAGCGGTTTCTGCTGGGCTTGCGTCTGACTCGCTGCATGCGCTAGAAGTTCCAAAGATAAGTCCCTTTGCTTCTTGAGCTCTGCTGCCGCCCATGCAAGGATATCTTGGCTTTCCATCTTTGTCTCTGTTTCCTGTAGAAAAACAAACACACAACACCCAAGTGCGATTCCTAACACAAGATATGCGTTCCTCTCTACCTGCTGCTATTGCCCCCACCCAGTACCAGTATCCTTTAACTCTCTCTAGTTATACACGGGTTACCTGGTACTAGTGGTGCATCTCACTCAGCAACAGCGTAGGACCTCGACAGGTCTCTGGACCCTCCGGCTCTGCAGGACTCTGGACTCCTAGTCTCAGGTGCTTGCAACTCTCCGGTGTCCTTCCGTCGACTCTGGAATCACTGTATGTGTCTCCTGGTGTGTAGTCGTACTTCTGGTGTAATCCAGTGAACTGCGTTCCTTTGTGGCGTGGCCTACTCCGCATCCAAACTTTATATCACTTTGTGGTGTGGCCTACTTCGCATCCGAACTACTACGCCACTCTGTCGCCCCCTCCTGGCCAGGTAGATGACTGGCAGCAGGTGAGGTCGCCTTTTAGCCTTAAGACAAGACTCCCTGTAATGGCTGCCAGAAGGGCTGATGGGAATCGTAGTTTATCCTAAAGCAAAGGAGTTGTGATCCGAGGGTTTAGGCACAAGACAGAGAATATTTCTTTTAATGTAATCAGGGTTTCTTCATACACAGGAGGCGTGAGGCATAAAGTATGGAAAGGATTTTTAATCCACGGTACTGCTTCAAAACAACAGGAACAAAATATGCTTTGCAATATAACTTCCAACAGAAATAGGCATCACTTTGCTTGAGAAATCAAATTGGCACTTTCAGAACTTTAAACAGATAAATGCTTTCTTCTTAGACAGGAACAACTTCTTGTTGTCCAAACAAAACTTTTAAATGTTCCTTAAACATGTAACTTAGCTTTTCACTTTGTCAGCACAGTCAGCTGTTTCTTGCAGTTTGTGACGTCTTCACAAATTAACGTGCTTCCTGAGCATGGCACAGCTATAACGGCTTTTCTAGGATTCTTCACCGTCAGAGTTAAAACACATAGTACACTGACAATCCATAATACTATTATCCACATTCGTTGTGTCCATTTCTTCCTCTCTATCACCCTCACTTATGGCATAAGGTATCTGCACAGAGAGCTGAGTATTTTCCTTCTTTATTAAATCACTTAGCCTTCTCAGTAAAGTCTGCTTCTGCAGCAACTCGTCTGTTAGCTGAGCTACTTGCTGATTAGACCAGCTGTCTCTCTTTTCCCTGGGACTCTGGCTATGCTTAAACTTAGCTTTCTCTCCTATGGGTAATTCTTTGGGGCTTTTCCTCTGTAGGCATTGAGAAGGACAGACTTGCCTTGGTTCTGAGGTATTTAGGGATTCCCTCCGTCCTGCAAACCAGTCATGCTTTTCTTCAAGTGCAGACCTTCCGTTTGCTGACACCAGCCTCTCATTCCCAGCTGTGTCTGGCAATCTCTCATCAATCTCCTCTTCACAGCAAATAGTATTTCTCACACTCTGTCTCTCTGGCTCTGCAAACACTCTCTTACTTGCTCTGCCTCCTGGACTCCGTGTTGGCCCCTCTTCTGAACTCTTTGAACCTCGTGAACCTCGTGAACTCCGTGGACTACGGATTAGGCTCTCCTCTGAACTAACTTCTGTTCTGTGAATCAGCTTTTTAAACTTTCCTTCCCTTTGAGACACACCCTGCTCCCAGCACATGTGACTAGGGACAAGCTTCTCTCTGACGTGCTGCTGTGGGCGGGGCTTAGGGATGCCTAGCTTCTGAGTCACAGACTCCTGGTTACTGGGGAAACCTTTGATACAACCTGAATTAAAGTGACAGGACCTTTTTTCCTGTGCATTTCTATAATCAGCCGTGGTTTCCTCACCACAAGGCATAAGATCTTCTTGTGGAAAGTTTCCTAGAAGCCTGAAGGATATCTTTTACCTGCTGGGTTAGGTTGAAATCCTGGAGGTTTAAGCCTTCAACAACCAGGCCGTGAGGTGCAGGGACTGGGGATTCGGGTGCCATAGCGTCCCGTTCTCCTGGGAAAGGAGATCTGGAGCATGCCCTAACTCCAGAGGTGCCGCTTGAGAGAGATGCAGAAGCAGGGAATACCACGTTTGGCGTGGCCATCGTGGTCCTATGAGAATCATGCGACCCCTGTCTCTCTGAAGCTTGAAGAGTGTCTTGGGGATGAGGGGAATGGGTGGGAAGGCATAAAGGAAGTCCTGACCCCAGTGAAGGAAGAAGGCATCCCTTGCCTGACAGTTGTGCGCCAGAATTCTGGAACAGAACCAGGGAAGTTTGGCATTCAGTGGACTTGCAAAGAAGTCTATGTTTGGAGTGCCCCAGAGATGAAATATCTTTGCCACCTGGTCTAGGTGGAGTGACCACTCGTGAGGTAGCAGTACTCGACTGAGTTTGTCTGCCCAAAGGTTTTGAATGCCTGGAAGATATACCACTAGAAGGTGAATTTGATGCTCTCTGGCGAGGGCCCAGAGTCGTAAAGCTTCGTTGCAGAACAACAGAGAGCCTGTCCCACCCTGCTTGTTCACATAGAACATGGCTACCTGATTGTCCGTCTGGACTAGGACTGTCTTGTAGCTGAGCTGGGCGTGGAACACTCGAAGAGCTAAATTAATTGCTCTTAACTCCAAGAGGTTTATGTGTAAACCAACCTCCTGTGGAGTCCAAGTGCCCTGGGTGGAGAGATGATTCAGGTGTGCTCCCCAACCCACCTGTGATGCATCTGTTGTCAGGGTGGCCTGAAAGAGGGGTTGACTGAAAGGAGACCCCACTGTCAGATTTTCTAGTGATTGCCACCATTGGAGGGACAAAATTAGTCTTTGAAAGATTGTTATTTTGTCCGACAAATTGCCCGTGGCCTGTGTCCACTGTGTGGAGAGGGTCCATTGAGCTGCTCGCATGTGAAGGCGAGCATATGGGATCACATGAACTGTGGATGCCATGTGTCCCAGCAACTGCAGTAGTTCCCGAGCCGTGAGGGAGGATTTTCCTGCTGCTTGGGAAGCTAACTGCATAATGCGAAGACACCGGGCTTGTGGAAGAAAAGCCCTTGCCTGCCTGGTATCCAGACAGGCTCCTATGAATTCTAGGCATTGGGAAGGAACTAGTTGAGACTTCGGGAAGTTGATTTCCAATCTCAAGTATTGGAGGATTCGCATTGTACAAGACAGTTCAGTGCTGGCCTCTGCAACTGTGGAGGCTCGAATGAGCCAGTCGTCTAAGTAGGGGAAGACAAAAATCCCCCGAGTTCGTAGAAATGCTGCTACTACTGCCATGCATTTCGTGAACACCCTTGGTGCTGAAGCCAGACCAAAAGGAAGAACCCTGTACTGGAAATGTCTTCCCCTGAAAAGGAAACGTAAGAATTTCCTGTGATCTGGATGGATGAGAATGTGTGTGTATGCATCCTTAAGTCTAGAGAGCAAAGCCAGTCCTGGGCTTGAAGGTATGGCAGAAGAGTTCCTAGAGAAATCATTTTGAATTTCTCTCGAAACAGATATTTGTTCAATTCTCTGAGGTCTAGGATGGGTCTGTGTCCCCCTGTTTTCTTTGGGATAAGAAAATAGGGGGAGTAGAACCCTGTTCCCTGTTGAAAAATGGGTGCTTCTTCTATTGCCCCCTGGGCAAGAAGTGTGGAGACCTTGTAATCTAGCAGATTGTCTGCAGAGGTTTGTGAATTGAACTGCTTTAGAATTGTAGGAGGGGGTATGCTGTGAAAATGAAGTTTGTGCCCCTTTCCTACAATGGACAAAGTCCAATCTTCTGCTGTTATCTGATGCCATCTGTTGATAAAGTGGCATAACCTGCCCGGAATGTTGGGGGGTTGGGGACCCTTCAGAGGCAGGAAGGTGAAGCTCTCTGGGAAGGAGTCAAAGCCCTTGAGGGGGCTGAACCTGGAGAGCTGGTTGGGCTCTCGGTCCTTTTGGTTTCTTCTGTTGTCTAGGCAGGGCCGGCCCGTCCATTGAGCAAGAATGTTTTTTGCACAGGGCCCCGCGTTTCAGGGGGCCCCGCGCAAAAAACATTCTTAAGCATCCCAAGTTAAAAAAAAAAAAAAAAAAAAAACCGGCTGCTTCTGCCGCGGCAGCTTCAAGAGCTCTGCCGCGGCAGCTTCAAGAGCTCTGCCGCGGGGCCCCCCCCTGCCCGGCAGAGCCTCCATGCATCTTCAGCTCTTCACGTCCAAAACGCGGGCTTTTTTCAGAGCCGCGAGAGTTTCTTTTCTCGCGGCTCTCTTAATCCCGCGGGGCTGATGGGATTTCCCATCACCCTCGGCGGGAGTAACAGAGCCGCGAGAAAAGAAACTCTCGCGGCTCTGAAAAAAGCCCGCGTTTTGGACGTGAAGAGCTGAAGATGCACGGAGGCTCTGCCGGGCAGGGGGGGCCCCGCGGCAGAGCTCTTGATGCTGCCGCGGCAGAGCTCTTGAAGCTGCCGCGGCAGAAGCAGCCGGTTTGGGTTTTTTTTTTAATTTTAATTTGGAATGATAGGGGGGGGGGGTGGTTAGGACTGGTAATGGGCTATGGGAGGGGGGGTGGCTAAACTGGAAGGAGGCTGATGGGAGGGGGAGGCTAAACTGGAAGTGGGCTGATGGGGGGGGGGGGGTGGTGAGGACTGGTAATGGGCCAGGTGGTGGGGTGGTTAGGACTGGTAATGGGCCGGGGGGGGGGTGGTTAGGACTGGTAATGGGCCATGGGGGGGGGGGGGGGCAAAGACTGGAAGTGGGCTGATGGGGGGGGGTTTGGACTGGTAATGGGCTATGGGGGGGCGAAGTGGGCGGATGGGGGGGGGTTTAGTACTTGTAATGGTCTATGGGGGGGCGAAGTGGGCTGATGGGGGGGGTTAGGACTGGTAATGGGCTATGGGGGGGGGTTAGGACTGGTAATGGGCTATGGGGGGGCTAAGTGGGCTGATGGGGGGGGTTAGGACTGGAAATGGGCTATGGGGGGGCTACGAGGGCTGATGGGGGGGGTTGGACTGTTAATGGGCTATGGGGAGGGGGCTAAGGCTGGAAGTGGGGGGGTAGGACTGGAAATGGGCTGATGGGGGGGTTAGGACTGGTAATTGACTATGGGGAGGGGGCTAAGGCTGGAAGTGGGGGGTAGGACTGGAAATGGGCTGATGGGGGGGTTAGGACTGGTAATGGGCTATGGGGGGGGCTAATACTGGAAGTGGTCTGATGGGGGGGGTGTTAGGACTGGTAATGGGCCGGGGGGGGGGGGGTTATGACTGGTAATGGGCCATGGGGGGGGGTGTTAGGACTGGTAATGGGCCATGGGGGGGGTGTTAGGACAGGTAATGGGCCATGGGGGGGGAGGCTAGGACTGGTAATGGGCTGATGGGGGGGGAGGGTTAGGACTGGTAATGGGCCATGGGGGGGGGGAGGCTAAGACTGGAAGTGGGCTGATGGGGGGGGGTAGGACTGGTAATTGGCTATGGGGGGGGCTAAGACTGGAAATAGGCTGATGGGGCGGCTAGGACTGGAAATAGGGTGATGGGGGGGTTAGGACTTGTAATGGGCTATGGGGGGCTAATACTGGAAATGTGCTGATGGGGGGGTAGGACTGGTAATTGGCTATGGGAGGGGGGCTAAGACTGGAAATAGGCTGATGGGGGGCTAGGACTGGAAATAGGGTGATGGGGGGTTAGGACGTAATGGGCTGATGGGGGGTTAGGACTAGTAATGGGCTATGAGGAGGCTAGGACTGGAAATGGGCTGAGTGGAAGGAGGGCTTGAACTGCAAATAGCTGATGGGGACGGGGGCTTGGAATGGAAATGGGTTGTGAGGGGGAGGGAGCTAGGACTGGAAATGGGTGAGGGGGGGGCTAGGACAGGAAATGGGCTGATGGGCTAGAATAGGACTGGAAATTGGCTATTGGGGGGTGCTAAGATTGGAAATGGGCTGTGGTGGGGGTTTGGATTGAAATGGACTCATGAAGGGGCTAGAACTGGAAGTAGGCTCATGGGGGGCTTGGATTGGAAATGGGCTGAGTGGAGGGGAGCTAGGATTTGACATGGGCTGATGGTGGGGCTAGGAAAGGACTAGAAATGGGCTCATGGGGGGCTGGGATTGGAAATGAGCTGATGGAGGGACTTGGATGGGACTGCAAATAGATGGGGGAGCTAGGACTGGAAATGGGCTTATGGGGGGCTAGGACTGGAAATGGGCTGATGCGGGGACTAGAAGGGAGCAGATGCTGGGTGGGACTGGAACTAGAATGGAGCTGATGTTGGGGGAGGATTAGAATGGGATGGAGCTGGGAGAGTGAAATGGAGAGGGAAAAAATATTTTGTGTGGGAGGGAAGACAAATCTACAATTGTCCGGATATTGGGAGAGTAGGTGGGGATTGAGGATGGAGGGGTAAAATTTGAGTGGATGAAATAGGAATGAGGAAAGAGCAAAAAGGAGAAAGATTAGTATGTTAAAGCAGATGTAGAGAGAGAATGGAAAAAAACTAGAAGAGAGAAGAAAAGACAAATGGACAGCAGACGATGAAGAATTAGCGGAAGACACGAAGAAACCAGAAGAAAGTGGCTGGAGCAATTGCAGCTGAAAAAAAATGCACAAAAGGTAGAAAAATATCTCTTTATTTTGAATTTATTAATTGGAATATGTCAGCTCTGGGAAATGTGCATCATTAACGTCTGCGCTTTGTTTAGTACAAGAGCAAATTAATGTATAGTTTTATTTCTACAGTGTTGTACATTCCAAGTTTGGCTTTTGGGATTCCCAGTTTAATTATTGTCTTCCTGTTTCTAAATTGTGATTCCTTGTTTGGTGATGGTCTATGTTCTGCATGTGTAACTGAGCTGAGGTATTCTGTTTATGTAATTCCTATTTGACATTGCCACTTGTTCTCTTTCCCCAGTAGGTCATGTATTGTTGTTCTCTGAAATGTATTGGTTTAATATTTGCAGCGTTTCCTTTTGATAGTTAGGGTATGGTGCTTTATGAGTCCTGGTAGTGCTGTTAGGATACGGCGGGTTTGCTATGGGTTCTAAATGGGCAGTGTTTGTAGTAGTTCCTAATGTGCCTGGCGGTTGGTATTGGATTATAGTAATGTAGAAGTCTTTTAGTCTTTCTTTATTCATACACTCATTAAGAGGCATGTTTACTAAAAGTTCGTGTATGGTAACATTATGCAAATATTTATGCAAATGAGGCCCCTTATGCAAATGAGGCCCCGCACCGAGTCTCCGCACATGGCCCCGCACCCCCCTTGGGCCGCCCCTGTGTCTAGGTTGTCCCTTTTGGGTAACCTGACCTGAAGTCTGACTGTGCTGGGTATAGGAAGGATAAAACTTCCTCTTTTTGCTAAAAGAGGGTTTTTTATAAGGCTTCCTTTTGGCTGGAGTAGCTGTAGACTTTGACAATCTATCTAAGGTAGAATTGTCAACATCTAACTCATTAGCCTTTTCCTGCCAATTCTTGCTGAAGAGATTCTCCCCTGTGCAAGGAATGTTGCCTAATTTGTCCTATACCCAAGACTCCAAGTCTGATGCCTGTAGCCAGGCAATCCGTCGTGCACCAATGGTAATAGCAGAAGTTCTGCTGATGCATTCAAAGCAGTCAAAAGCTGCACGATTGACAAACTTGGAGACATTTTGAGCATGCTTAACTAGGGCAAGAAAATCTTATCTCTTATCATCTGTGAGAAAAGGGCCCATAAGTTCCAAGTCTCCTGTGACTTCCTTAAGGAACATTCCTATATATAGGATATATGAACTGATCCTAGCTGAAAGCATGGAAGCTTGAAAAGTTCTTCATCCAAAAGCATCCAGAGTCCTGCATTCACGACCTGGAGGATTGGATGCCTGTCTCTTTGCACTTTTCATCCTACGCATTGTTGATTCCACTACCATTGAATGGTGTGGCAGCTGGGTTTTTTGAAAACCAGGACATGGTGGAACTCGATACATAGTATCAAGTCTCCTAGAGTGAGGAGAAGTGGTCAGAGGTGTCTCCCACATTCTGAGCATCAGGCTATGGAGACTTTTATGGATAGGCAGAGTAGCTGCTTCCTTGGGAGCTTTAGGATAGTGGAGGATTTCCAATTCCTTTGCTCTGGGTTCTTCTTCAGGAGCTACTGTGATTGAAAGCCCTTTGGCCATATCACGGATGAAATCCTGAAAAGACATGTCCTCTGGAGGTGACATTCTGCGTTGGGGAGAAGAGGGATCTTCTAGGAGAAACCCTCTAGTGCCAGCAGAATTATCAGAGTCTTCGGAATCGGAGGAATCAAAGTATTCCTGACCCCGATGCTCTTGCAAGGCACGATCCCGGTATGGATCGAAGTCGGTACCGAGGTGACCCGGTACCACTTTGTCCCCTCCAGCCAGAGATGGCATAGGAAGAGTTCCCACCGGGGCAGGCACCATCGGTACCGGCATCACCGGTGTCGGTACCGGTATCTGTACCGGTGTCAGTACCGGCATCGGTGTCGATGTCGGTGACGGTGCCCTTGGGACCACCGGTACCGCAGCCGAGAGAAGAGCTGCGATACTGCGCTTGATAGCGAGGAACCTCTGATCTATCGATGCTGCCGATGCCTGGGTGTCGGTACCGGTAAGGACGGCCGGAACCCCTGAGCATGGCACAGGTAGTTCTTGCTAGATTGAGGCCTCGAGAACATCCTGAAGCCCCATCGATGCTTTGGAAGCCGAAGTCTCCCGCCGGGGCTGTTTTGCCGGTGTGGTTCCCTCAAGGGCAATGCCAACGGCCTCTCGATGCTTAGCAGGAGAGCTACCCTTTGAGGACCGGCTCTTATGTTTAGTTACCTGAGATCCATGGGAGGAAGAAGAGGCCCTCGACGATGTCGATGCAATGGATCTGGCATCTGAAGAAAAAAGGGTACTGAGCTTTGCGGCCTGGTTCTGTCTTCCTCTTTTGGTCATCCCCATGCAGGAGAGACATTCAGTTGGAGAATGATCAGGTCCTAAACATTTTAGACACCAATCATGGGTGTCAGTGACGGAAATGGTACCGCCATACTTAGTACATTTCTTAAAACCACTAGTTGGTTTTTCCATGATTCAGGAAAATGGGGGCCTAGTGCCCAAAATGGCGTCTAGCACCAAAAAGGAAAGTTTCTAAAAGAAACACTAAAAGGTTTTTTTTTTTTTGAAAGAAAGAAAAAGAAAAGGACCGGCGGTACCGGTAGGCGTCGTGCGGTAGGCAAACGCGACCACAGAAAGAAGTTTAAAGATGTAATTTTCTGTGGTGAGAGGGAGTAGGTCCTGTCGGCTCCGCGGAAAACAAAGAACTGAAGAGGGACAGTTGGAAAGGCGGGAAGGCAGCGCGCATGTGCTGAGGGATGCTCCCAAAAGCGTTCCTATTGGACGCTGGGGAGCGTTCCCGCGCGTGCTCCGTCGGTACCGACGATACCCATATGTGAGGACTACATTCCTGCTTGTTCCTGGAGATATTTATTTACGGAAAGAGTAGTGGATCCGTGGAATAGTCTCCCAGTGGAGGTGGTAGAGATGAGGACAGTAACTGAATTCAAAAAAGCATGGGACAAACACAGAGTATCTCTAAAGGTAAAAAGAGGACTGTTGTAGTTGTTGATATGGAAGGACAGACTAGATAGGCCATGTGGTCTTTTTCTGTCGTCATATTTCTCTGTTTCTATGATCTATAAAATGTATGGAGGGCAATTCTATCCTGGCCACCCTGCCCCTGTACGGCTGATCAGAATCTGGGCACAAAGTGGTAACACTCGATTCTGATCCTGTGGGGGCTAGACATGCCCGCTGGATCAGAATTGGGTCTACTGGCCTGGACATGCAGTCCATGGACTGATTCTGATTAGCTACATGCCCAACAGATCCCCCACTACCTCAACCAGGCTCCTGAATGGAGCCACAGGGCTATGACATCCAGATCGGACGTCTAGATCCACTAAATGCAGATCAGAATGACACCCATAATATTTGGTGGCCTATATAAACTCTTAAAATCAAAAACCATAAAACCATGAGGCATACAATCAAAAGAATAATAAATAATTAGAAAACCAACCTGGGTTTAAAATGTAATATAAAATTGAATATAAAATTAAAGCAAAAATTGGACTAACCAAAGTTATATAAAATTTGTATGAATGAATCAAAAATAATCAGTAAAACCTATAAAAATCATAAACATATCCAATATCTGTGCTGATTGAGCAGGGCAAGACTGTTTGCTCCACTACACACAGCTGGTGACTTTTTAAAAGTAAGCAACATCGGGCTGGAGCAGGGCTGAAGAGTGACATCACTACTGCCTTTAGAATCAGCTGTTATCTGTGCTGATTGAGCAGAGCAAGACTGTTTGCTCCACTACACACAGCTGGTGACTGTTTTTAAAAGTAAGCAACATCGGGCAGGAGCAGGGCTGAAGAGTGACATCACTATTGCCTTTAGAATCAGCTGTTATCTGTGCTGATTGAGCAGGGCAAGACTGATTGCTCCACTACACACAGCTGGTGACTGTTTTTAAAAGTAAGCAACATCGGGCACGCCCGTGCCTGGGGGCCTCGGTAGAGGGCCCTTTGGCGTGGTCCTTAGGCGCGGGACGATTTGGTGCGATATCGGAAGCTCTAACTGATTTGAATAACCCTCTGGAAACCTCAGGATGCGGCGACTAGAATTGCACACAATATTCAAGGTGCGGTCTCATCATGGAATGATATAGAGGCATTCCCCTCACCTCAAACAACTGCCAATCAGCCCTGCTTAACAACTTTAAAACCGCCACTCCGGGGAAGATCAGTAGAACGGAGGGATCAGCAGAGGCAGCAGCCATGATCAGGGACTGTGGGCGGGAGTTTCCCCTCACCTCAAACAACTGCCAATCAGCCCTGCTTAACAACTTTAAAACCGCCGCTCCGGAGGCGCACCCGCGCCTGAGGGCCTCGCAGGAGGGCCCTTTGGCGTGGCCCTTAGGTGTTGGACCAAGCGGGACCAGAGAAACGGCCATATTTATGAATGGTTACTTTGCTGGTATGCCTGTTTTAGGTTATATGTTATATCAGTGTTTCCCAACCCAGTCCTACGGGGCACACCGGCCAGTCAGGTTTTTCTGGATATCCCTAATGACTATGCATGAGATATATATGCATTAGAGATATCCTGCCAACCTGACTGGTTTGTGGCCCTCCAGGGCTGGATTTGGAGACCCCTGCCTTACACCTCTGTCATTTAAGATTGTGAGTGGGCAAGGTGCAGATGTCCTAGACATCGAAAGGGTATATAGAATGTGACACATTCCTCCTCGATTCTCACCACCACCAAAAAGTTGTCTATTAGACAATATTTTGGTGGTGGTGAGAATCGAGGAGGAATGTGCTGAGTAACTTGGGAGACAAATGAGGGTCCATTGTCTGACCCTATTATTGCTGGGATTCCAAATCTGGGGACAATCTCTCTCATTAAGACTTTGGTAACTTCTCGGGCTTTCTCAGTTCTGGTTGGGAATGCTTCTACCCACCCAGAGAAAGTACAAACTAATACTAATAGGTAATGGTACCCATTGGCTTTTGGCATTTCGGTGAAATCAACTTGGAGGTTGTGCATGGGGGTCACACCTCTTGACTGAACTCGGGGTGCTGTAATAAGGCCTTGCTTGGCATTATTCTTGGCACAAGTTTGACATTGTCGTGCTACTGAAGCTGATATGGTTGTCATCAGAGGGATGTAGAAATGTGGTCTGAGTGCTTTTTCCATGGCACTTTTTCCATAGTGGGTAGCTTCGTGGAAAGCTTTGACAAAGGCTGGTCCTAACAATTCAGGAATTACTATTCTTCCCAGAGGTTGACTGCCCTCATCTGGTGGCAGCTCAATCCATCCGTCTTTCAGTACTCCATTTTCTCTGTTACAGTAGTAATCCATTTCTTTGGTGGTATATCGTGGTGTCCATAAATTCAAAGGTACTGGAAACAATGCTGCTTGCAATGGCATAGCTTGTGGGGCAATTTGTCCTGTCATAGCTGCTTGTCGTGCTGAGGCATCTGCAAATCTATTCCCTCGGGCAACTTCTCCTTTTCCTGCTTGATGTCCTCTGCAATGCATGACAGCTACACGTGTTGGGGCCCATACTGCATCAAGTAACATCAATATTTCGGGACCATATTTGACTGATTTTCCTCCGGATGTGATGAGTCCTCTTTCTTTATAGAGAGCTCCATGGGCGTGCAAGGTAGTGAAGGCATATTTGGAATCTGTATATACATTTAGCACAAGTTTTTCTCCTAACAACAATGCTCTGGTAAGTGCTATCAATTCGGCTTTCTGGGCTGATGTGCCTGAGGCTAGGGCTGATGATTCAACTACTTCATGTTGAGTGACGACTGCATATCCGGCACAGCGTCGTCCATCAAGGATGAGACTGCTCCCATCAACATAATAGGTTTGGTCAGGATTGTCTATGGGCACATCTGTCAAGTCAGGTCGGCTGGAGAACACAGTCTCCATGACTTCGATACAGTCATGTTCTGGGAGTTCTTCACTGATGGGTATCAAGGTGGCTGGATTCAGGGCATGGCTCACTTCAAGTTGTATCTGTGGGTTTTCACATAACATGCTCTGGTACTTCAACATTCGGGAATTGGTGAGCCAATAATTTGCTTTTTGTTCCATAAGGGCAAGGACTGCATGTGGCACAGTGACTCGTATGTTCTGTCCTAGTGTGAGTTTGTCTGCTTCACTCACTAGTAGCGCTGTAGCTGCAACTGCTCTCAAGCAAGGTGGCCATCCTTTGGCCACAGGGTCCAATTGTTTCGATAGGTAGGCTACAGGTCGCTCCCAATTTCCCAATTTCTGAGTCAACATGCCTAAGGCATTTCCCTGTGCTTCATGTACAAACAAGTGGAAAGGTTTGTGGACATCTGGTAGTCCAAGTGCTGGTGATGACATCAATTCTTCTTTTAACTTCTGGAAGGCTGTATCCTGCTCAAGTCCCCACTCCAGCGGTGACTTTTCTTCTCCTTTCGTGGCTTCATACAGTGGTTTGGCAATTTGGGCAAAGTTGGGTATCCAGATTCGGCAATATCCTGCCGCACCCAGAAAGGCTCTGACTTGCTTTCTGGTTGTTGGAGTTGGAATTCTACATACTGCTTCTTTTCTTTCTCTGCCTAATCTTCTGCTTCCTTGGGTGATACGAAAACCCAAGTATTTCACTTCTTTTTGGCATAGCTGTGCTTTGGCTCTAGAAACTTTGTATCCAGCTTCATCTAGTAACTGCAAGAGATCTTTGGTGGCTAGTATACATTCACCTTCTGATACGGCAGCTATCAACAGATCATCCACGTATTGGAGAAGCACTCTCCTCCCCGGGGCTACTGGATAGCTTGAAAGGTCTTGATTCAGTGCAGCACTAAAGATGGTAGGTGAATTCTTGAATCCTTGGGGTAATCTTGTCCAGGTAAGTTGGCCCCCTCTTCCAGAGATGGGGTCCTGCCATTCGAATGCAAACAATATTTGGCTTACAGGGGCTAATCTTATGCAAAAGAATGCATCTTTCAAATCCAGTACAGTGAAATGGGTAGCTTCAGCAGGTATCAGTCCTAGGAGGGTGTAAGGATTGGGTACGACTGGATGTATGGTCTCAGCTGCATCATTTACTCTTCTCAAATCTTGCACTGGGCGATAATCATCTGTCCCAGGTTTCTTTACTGGCAAAAGTGGAGTGTTCCATGGGGATTGACATACTTTTAGTAGGCCATACTCAAGCAATCTTTGTAGGTGGCGATGAATGCCTTCAATTGCGGCTCTTGGGAGTGGGTACTGTTTGACGTGCACTGGTGTAGCACTAGGCTTGAGGGTTACAATTACTGGAGCTATATGCTTGGCTAGGCCTGGGGGACTGCCTTCTGCCCATACTCCAGGTGGTGCATCGATGTTCTTTATAGTTTGTTCAAAATAGGTATCTTGAATGGAGTCATCAACGTAATACCTCCATTCTTCTTCTCGAGGAACTGTCAGCAGCATTACTCCTGCTGGTTTGGTTTGGGGATTTACTGTCATTTGCATTTCTCCTTGTTCAGAGAAAGATATCTGTGCTTGAAGCTTGGCTAACATATCTCGTCCCAGTAGTGGTACTGGACATTCGGGCATGTAAAGGAATTGATGAGTTACTTGCTGTCCTCCCAGACTGCATATTCGGTTTTGAAGAAAAGACTTTGTGGCTTTGGCACCAGTTGCTCCTATGATGGTGACTGCTTTTGTAGTGAATGGGGCTATCTTTTTGTCTATTACTGAATGTTGTGCTCCAGTATCAACCATAAAGTCCATAATTTGGTCTCCTATTTGTATTCCGACCATAGGCTCCTGGAGACCTAAAGCAAACTTGGAGCCCGGTCTGTCCTAATCCACGTCATTCTCGTCATGGGCTGGTGTGGCCAATGCTTGAATGGCTCCTCCTCTCTCTCGCTGGAATTGTTCTCGATTGGCTCCTCCTCGGCTTCGGGGATAGCTTCGTCTTTCTTCTCGCCACTGATGGCTGCTGTCGTCATCATGCTGGGCGTCTTCGAGTTGCGGGCACGTATCTCTCCAATGTCCTTCCTCTCTGCAATAGGCGCATTGGTTCACGCCTAGTCTCTGGGTCCGGCCTCCGCCTTGACCCCGCCCTCTTCCTCTACTCCTTCGACTAGGGACACCTCCCCTTTTCTGTTCCACTATGGCCGCAGCCAAAAAATCAGCTTTCTTCTTCATCTTTCTATCACATTCTCTCTGCCTTTCAGTATCACGATTCACATACACCTTATGAGCGACTTCCAATAACTGTGTTGCATTCATGCCCGCAAACCCTTCTAACTTCTGTAATTTGCGTCTAATGTCTGGTTGAGACTGGTTTACAAAAGCAGAATTCACCATACATAAACTTCCTGGTGCCTCGGGATCATAGGGAGTATACATTCTGTATGCTTCAGTTAATCTCTCATAAAAATCTGCTGGGCTCTCATCTATCCCTTGGATAACTCCTGCAACTTTGGAAAGGTTCATAGCTTTCTGGCCCCCCCTTCTCAGGCCTTGTAAGAAGCCTTGGCGAAAACGGGCTAGGGCTGTGGATCCTTCATCTGTATTTGGATCCCATTGGGGGTCTTCATTCGGGAATTCTCTCTGAGCTGCTTCCCGACGGTCTATTATATTCTGCCCCTGTGCCGGAGCTACAGGGTTCTCTGCCATCCATTCAATAGCTGCTTTTCTAATTCTTGCTCGCTCTTCTGTCGTGAATAGGGTGGTCAGGAGCTGACGGCAATCTGGCCAAGTGGGTTGGTGAGTTTCCATAATACTAGTTACTAATTCTGTCAGCTCCTGGGGCTTACTAGTATAGGAGGCGTAATGCGACCTCCAATTTAATAAATCAGTTGTAGAGAAAGGGATATACACATAAGTTAGGGGTCCCGCTACCACTTCATCATTATCATTCTTTACGGGCACTCCCGGGACTTGCCGTAAGGGAAACAGTTTGGCTGCCATAGGTGTCTTTTGGGATCTAAGGGTTATCGTCGTTGCCTTTGCAGGAGTCACTTTCTTTTTCTCAACAGGTTTTGCTTTGGGTTTCTCTCTCACTGGCGTGCTAGTGCTAACGCTAGCTTTCTCAATTATTTGTACATTGTCCTCCTCATCTGGGGGATTCTCTCTTTCTCCTTCTTCTATCTCCACTTCTGACTCGCTTTTTACGTCCTCCTCTTCTTTTTCCACTAGTTCTTCCTCTTTTTCTCCTCCGGGAGGGGGATCAGGGGTTGGGTCCCGCCTCGGCTCTGGCCGTCTCTGGGGTTCTGGGGCTGGACGCCGGGCTACTCTTACTGGACCTGGGGTTCGGGGCTGCCTGAGAATTATTTCTGGGGAATCAGGATCTGCCAGGATGGGCTTCTTTCTGGCTTTCTTATCCTGCTCTTTCATTCTAGGCTGTTCCGTTTTCTGTCTAGAATCTGTTTTAGCTAACATTATTCTGCACTGTTCCTCATAACAGCGCTGCGCCCAGGAGGGCGGATCTTCACAAATACTTAACCAAGAATCTATATAGGGGTACTGATCGGGGTGCGCTATCCGCACTCTACGGTGTATTGACTGAATAATCTCTACTTTGAACGTTCCCTCTCGGGGCCAGATGGGGTCTAGATCGGGCCACTCCCTAGTACACAAAATCTGCAAACGGGCTGCTGTCATTTTAATACCATAATCTCCTGAGTATCCCTCTTTAAAATGTGCGATCATACATTCTAATGGAGTGTTTCTAGTAGACCCCGCCCCTCCCATTTCGATGTGTGCGCGCAACAACAGACAGAAGGGAAAAGGAGGGCGGACCGTGGGCAAGGGGTCCTCACGGCCCTGGAAACGTATAAGGAGTACAAATAACAAGACAAGATGACAATCGCTTCCCCCTTTTTGCGACCTGAACGCGGTCGCCCGGTCAGAAAATGCGCTACTCAGGGGTCCGCCTTCACTTGGTCCGTGCTGCCAGACCTCTCATTCACACTTCGTTCACACAATCATGCTAGCAACGTATCCCAGAATGCATTCGTTTCTATCTATTCTGACTAGTCTTTTTTTCCCAATTACAAAAAGGATGGGGGTTTCACCCGGCGAATTCCCATGCGGGGTTACTCGGCCCTTCCTTGAGAGTTGATCATGCTCTCTTACCAATTCCCAATATCTCGAGATTACAAATTCCAAAGTTCCAAGTTCCAATGGCAGTACTGCGCTTTCTATTTCTGTCTAGACCCAAAATCAAAACTATACTCACCGGATCCGGTCCTCAAACTTCCCAAGCAGGCGCATGAGTTGGACCTCGGACTCCCCTCACTCGGGTTCGAGGCGTTGACTCCAGCCGGGCTCGTCACCCACCGAGGTCCGACCAGCTCCCTCCGATACAAGGGACCGGTGGCGCCAGGGAGCAGCCCTCGTCGGAAGGGCGCGATCCCGGCAGGACCAAGCCTATAGAGGCGGAAAGTCGTGGTATATTGCCCTATATACACTTTGATTCCACAACTTCCCGGCCAACGCACCAAGGAATATGTAGCAGCAAAGCGCAGACAAACCAATGATACCAGGAGTCTGTTCAGAAGGTCCAAATCATTTATTTGTGCACAAGTCTCGAACCAGTCAATTTCAAAATGGCTGAGCAAAGTTTTCAAGCATTACAACAACTTTTATAGACTTCTGTTCCATTCTAGGTATAGAAAAACATTTCATTGGTCCCGGTAACCTCCCGTACCTCCCGTACCTCTTCTATTGGTCCCGGTACTGATAAGTTTATCCAGTTATGTCCCTCCAGTGGGCATGACACCTGCATACCCCCCTTCTAGTCCCAATTACAATGGTCAGTTCATCAACTTGTTACTTTCACACTCTCAAGGTTATAGAACCAATTTGTACGTGCAGAGGAGCTGGGCTCTGCAACTCATCTGTCAGCACTCCCAATTATTTCTTTGCAGATGTACTTTTTCTTATCAGTAACTTTTAAACATGTATTTTCTGTATTTTTCCATCTTTCAATACTGCAGTTCTGCTTACCTAAGCTAATTCAATACTTCTACTGAGTTCTATCTTACAATAGCAGCATATTGGGGGATGTGCAATCCTATATGCCTCTCCACAGGCCTCATTTACAGGTCAAGCTAGCCATGCTGGCCTGCTTATGTTCGGACACTGTGGGTCACAGGCCTGCACCTGCCACACTATAATCCAGTCCAGGTTTTGTAAGAAACACAATAATTTATTCTCCTAGTTCAACAGCAATCCAGAAAACAGTCCAGTCGTGGGAACCTCCCACTAAAGGCTAACCCTAAAAGCACTGTGCTTACTTCAGCAACAGTACCGGGCATGGCCTTTCTTTCTCAGAGCCCAAAAACACCAACAGTTCTCAAGAAACAAAAGTAAGCATTCATAAGTAGTCTTATCAAACATAAGGTAACATCCTCTTCATGTCTCTCTTTCCAGTGCACAGGTGGCCAGCATGGGTCCCTCTTCCTTCACCTACTCAAACTGCCCCAAACAAAACTGTATTTCTTGGTGTAATAGCGGTGATGCTGACAAACACAGCTTTTGGTAGCTATGCAGCAGCCTTCCCCCCCACCCTCCTTCAGATTCTCTGTAATTCTTCTGAACCTGCCCCAGGGCTAAATCATTCACCACTTTAAGCACCGTACCTCCATGGGTTTAAGGGAACATAAGAACATAAGATATGCCATACTGGGTCAGACCAAGGTCCATCAAGCCCAGTATTCTGTTTCCAACAGTGGCCAATCTAGGTCATTTGTACCTAGCAGTTTCCCCAAGAGACACAGGTTCCACAATGCTTGTACTGGGTCAAGCATTGATATCCTGGGTCCCTTCTTAATAATGGTTTATGGACCTTTCCTCCAGGAACTTGTCCAAACCTTTTTTAAACCCAGCTCTACACTAACAGCCTTTATTACATCCTCAGGTAACATATTCCAGAGTTTGATTATACGTTGAGTGAAAAAATATTTTCTTTTATTAGTCTTAAATAGTTTATCCTGTAGCTTCATTGCATGTCCCCTAATCTTTCTATATTCTGATAAGGTAAACAATCGATCTACGTTTACCTGTTCCACACCATTCATTAATTTATAGACTTCTATCATATCTCCCCTCAACCGTCTCTTTTCCAGGTTAAAGAGCCCTAACCTTTTCAGCCTTTCTTCATAGGAGTATCCTTCCATCCCCTTTACCATTTTGGTGGCTCTTCTCTGAACCTTTTCTAAAATCGCTATATCCTTTTTAAGATACGGCGACCAGACTTGCACACAATATTCAAGGTGCAGTCTCACCATGGAACGATGTAGAGGCATTATAATATCTTTTGTTTTATTTTCCATCCCCTTTCCTTATCATACCTAGCATTCTGTTTGCTCTCTTGGCCGCCGCTGCACACTGGGCCGAGGGTTTTAACATGGTATCCACAATGACGCCTAAATCTTTTTCCTGGGTGGTGGTTCCTAATGTGGAACCTTGCATCGTGTAACCATAGTTTGGGTTGTTCTTCCCTAGGTGCATAACCTTGCACTTGTCCACATTCAATTTCATCTGCTATTTTGATGCCCAGTCTTCCAATTTATCAAGATCCTCTTGCAATTTTACACAATCCTCTTGGGTTTTAACAACTTTAAATAGTTTTGTGTCATCTGCAAATTTGATAACCTCACTCGTTATTCCACTTTCCAGGTCATTTATGAATATGTCAAAAAGCAGCGGACCCAGCACAGATCCCTGGGGTACACTACTATTCACCTTTCTCCATTGGGAAAATTGGCCATTTAGCCCTACCCTCTGCTTTCTATCTTTTAACCAGTTCCTGATCCACAATAGTACACTGCCTCCTATCCCATGACTCTTTAGTTTTGCCAAACGTCTCTGATGAGGGACCTTGTCAAAGGCTTTCTGAAAGTCCAGATACACAATATCAACCGACTCACCTTTGTCCACCTGTTTATTCACTCCTTCAAAAAAACATAACAGATTAGTAAGACAAGATCTTCCTTGTCTAAAGCCATGTTGGCTGTCTCCCATTAGGCCATGACTATCTACATGATGAGTAATTTTATTCTTTATGATGGTTTCTACCATTTTCCTGGTACAGACGTCAGGCTCACCGGTCTGTAGTTTCCCGGATCACCCCTGGAACCCTTTTTAAAAATTGGTGTTACATTGGCGATCCTCCAATCTTCAGGTATTAGAGATGATCTTAATGATAGTTCACAGATAAATAATAGCAGGTCTGCAATCTCATATTTCAGTTCTTTCAACACCCTTGGATGTATACCATCTGGCCCAGGTGATTTGGTACTCTTCAGTTTATCTAATAGTTGTAATACATCTTCCCGATGTATCGATATTTCCTTCAATTCTTCCGCACCTTTAAATACCACTTCAGTCATGGGTAACATCCCTACATCTTCCTCAGTAAAGACCGAAGCAAAGAATTCATTCAGTGTCTCCGCTATCGCCTTGTCGCCTCTTATTGCTCCTTTAACCCCTTTATCATCTAATGAACCAACTGACTCTCTCACAGGTTTTTTGCTACGAATGTACCTGAAAAAGTCTTTATTTCGCGTTTTTGCTTCCGCAGCAAGCTTCTTCTCAAATTCTCCCTTTGCCTGCCTTATCAATGCCTTGCATTTGACGTGCCAGTGCTTGGGCTGTTTCCAGGTTTCATTGTTTGGCTCTTTTTTCCATTTCCTGAAAGATGCTTTTTTGGCAACAACAGCCTCTCTGACCTCACCTTTAAACCATGCTGGCAGTTTTTTGGACTTCCTTCCACTTTTCTTAAAGTGTGGAAAACAGCTGGTCTGGGCTTCCAAGATAGTATTTTTCAACAACACCCAAGCTTGATGTACGTCTTTAACCTTTGCAACTGCTCCTTTTAGTTGTTTCTTAACTATTTTCCTCATTTTATCATAGTCTCCCTTTCAAAAGTTAAAAGGTAGTACTGTGGATTTCCTTACTATCCCTCCTCCACTAATTAAATCAAAAGCGATTATGCTATGATCACTATTGCCAAGTGGCCCCAACACGCTTATCTCTTGCACTAGATCTGGTGTTCCACTAAGGACTAGGTCTAATATGGCTTCCCCTCTGGTTGGTTCATCTTCCTCATATTCCTGTGCTTCCATGGGTTCTCCCTGGTCTGTTCCTCTGCTTAACTCAGTTCGAATCTTAGGGCTCTTTTCAGTAGTAGGGACAGGCAACCCTTCCCCCTTCCAACCTCCCTTTGGTGCTAAGAAATATTACTTTGTGAGCCACAGGTACTGGGCCTGATCAGGATCCTGCAGCATCCTAGTGGACTGCCTCTGATCCTTCCAAGCAGGGGCTATAGAGGGAAGCTTCCTCTCTTCAGGGGCCAGGCCAGGCCAGGTTTTTATTGGACCTGCAGGTTCTGGGCTTTCCCCGTGGCTGTAATGGACCCTGCACAATCTCAAAGGCTTTTCCGCCTTGGCTGTTACCTGGTTGCTCATTATACCCCCCCCCCCCCATCTCAAGAGACTGCGATGCATCGGAGGATCGGTTACATCTTCCAGTGGGTCAACAGTTCTGGAGAGAGCATCTGCATTTTCCAGCAGCTTCCTGGCCCTATGCTCCATGTGATAACTATAACCTTGTGGGTACTACCTTGTGAGTTTGGAATTATTATTCCTCATCTGGTTTAGCTACTTCAGGGAGGAGTGATCTGTTATGAGAGTGAAGGTTCGGGGCATTAAATAATACTTCAGGGCCTCTATGGCCCATTTAATGGTCAAACATTCCTTCTCTATACTGGCATAGTTCCTCTCAGGGGGCGTCAGCTTCCTGCTTAAATATAAGATGAGATGTTCCTCCTCTTTGTGCTCTTTGACCGAATAGCCCTCAGGCCCCTTTTGGAGGCATCTGTCTTTAATATAAAGGATTTGGTGAAATCCACCCCCCATAGTATGGGTTCCCTTCACAGACTGCTTCGTAGATTTTCTAAGGCAGCCTCCTCACAGCCAAATCACTGTAGTTGGTTAGGCCTGTTTTTCTTCAACATGTCTCCGCAAACCTAGAAATGAATCGTCTGTAATATCCCACTAATCCCAGAAAACTCCTCAATTTCTTTTTGGGTTTTGGTTGGGGAAATTCCTGGTTGCTCTGCACTTTATCAAGTAAAGGTTTTATTCTACCTTGTCCTACTAAGTACCCTAGATACTTAACCTCCCACTGGGCGAACATGCACTTGCGAGATTTAAGGT
This sequence comes from Ichthyophis bannanicus, assembly GCA_033557465.1. Taxonomy (NCBI): domain Eukaryota; kingdom Metazoa; phylum Chordata; class Amphibia; order Gymnophiona; family Ichthyophiidae; genus Ichthyophis; species Ichthyophis bannanicus. The sequence continues at coordinate 743,168,853 of CM066035.1, read as the reverse complement.
GAGCCCTGCCCTATGTACTGATTCCAAAACAGCCCTTACTCTAGGGATGTGGGTTTTCCAGTCTGGGCTAAAGATGATAACATCGTCCATGTACACTGCCGCGTACTCCTGATGGCTTCAAAGGATCTGATCAAGGAGCCTCTGACAGGTAGCTGAAACCCCATTAAGACCAAAGGGCATTCGGTGAAACGAGTATAAGCCTATCAAAGTGCTAAAGGCTGTCTTGGGACGGGATTCCTTGGCTAGGGGGATTTGTCAGTTGCCCTTGGTGAGATCAAGGGTGGTCAAGTATTGTGCTTGCCCTAACCTATCAAGGAGTTCTTCAACCCGAGGCATGAGGTATGCATCAAAGATTGAGAGGGCGTTTCCCTGACAGAAATCAATGCAAAAGTGTTGTGTACCATCTGGTTTTGGTACTACACAATGGGACTAGACCAAGGTCTTCTGGATTCTTTGACCACCCCAAATTTCTCCATTTCCCTGACTTGATTAATGACCTTCTGTCTTTTGGCCTTAGGAAACCTGTATGGGCATTGCCTTACAATTTTCCTGGGTACTGTATGTATTTCATGAGTGCTGAGGAGGGTTTCCCCGGGGGAGGATGTTAGCACATCCTGAAAAGTCTCTACCAATTCTGATGGGTCTGCCTTTTGGTTGGGACTCAGTTCCTCCCCCATAAGAGGTTTTTCCTTTTCATAAAAGTCACTAACTTGAGGACCCAAATCATCCCCTTCCTCTTTTTTTAATGAGGCAGTCAGAGCTTGTCTCTTATGCCACAGTTTAAGCACATTGATATGGTAAATTTGGCTTTGGCCCCCTATTATTTACCAATTCATAAGTACAGGATCCCACCCATCTGCTTAAAGTCATGGGTCCCCTTGACTTAGACGTAAATTTGTGGGGATCGTCGGAGATCATTACCAGCACTTTGTCACCCTCCTCCAGACCTCTGGGCTGAGTGTTGCGATCATAGTATCTCTTCTGTCACTCTTGGCTTTGTTTCAAATTCTCCTGAGCATGTTTTGAAATCCTTTTTAACCTTCCCTTGAGATCCTTAAGAAAGGCTGGTACAGCTTGGGGATCCCTCTCTGGCTCTATCCATTGTTCCTTCAGTATGTCAAGAACTTCTCTAGGAGGGTGCCCATACAACAATTCATAGGGTGAGACACCTAGCGAGGTCTGGATAGTCTCGTGACAATCATAGAGCACAAAGGGTAACAATTGATCTGACTCGGAGTAATCCTTGTTTAACCCTCAACTCAGCATGGCTTTTAGAGTTTTGTTAAATCTCTCTACTAATCCATTGGTTTGTGGGTGGTAGGCAGAGGTTTTGAGATGGCTTATCTCAAACAACTTTTATACCTGCCATAGCCAGTCGGACATAAAATTAGTACCCCTATCCGTTAAAACTTCCCCTGGGAAACTTATCTTGCAAAATAAATTGATCAGTTCACTGGCTATGACCTTGGCAGAGGTACTACGCAAAGGGACGGCCCAAGGGAAGTGAGTGGCTTGTGATCCATGATGACTAGAATATACAAGAAATCTCTAGGTATTTTGATAAGGGGATCTACAATGTCTATTGCCAGCCAAGGGATTGAGGGCAACTGGGATCAGGCGAGAAGCTGATACCTGCTGGCACTGAGGGCAGGAGGAGCAATACTGTGCTACCTCCCTAAAGACTCCAGGCCAGTAAAACCTTTGCAGTATCTGGTTTAAGGTACCGTGGATTCCCTTATGCCCTGACAGGGGTTGATCGTGACAAGCTTTAGGACCAGATCTTTAAAGGTCCGGGGAACCACCAGTGGCTTTCTCCTCCTGGGACCAACAGGATCTGGACTCTCCCTATAAAGGATTCCTTACTCTAGTATGAACCCAGGGAGACCAGCTTAAATAGGATCGCAGACCTGTTCATGTGCCCTGCTCAGAGCCGGGGCATCCTTCTGCTCATACAGGAAAGAAGGAAACTTATTTATCAGTTCCTCTGGTGCCCATGGCATCTCCTGCCCTAACCATATATCTGCCCTCCCTCAGGTTCTATCCCTCCTCTCCTTCTTCCAGAGACTTCTCTTTCCTCTTTTTCCCTGGGGCTCCTATTGCATCTTCCTGAAATGGGAATATTTTAGATGGTGTCTCCTTCTCCTCCTCTGTGGGGGCCGCTTCCTTTGCACTTTGGAAGCGGGTGGAGACTAACTCTTCCACTCCCTTTAGACATCTCACAAAAGAGGGTCAATCCCAGTCTAATACCAGAGGCTAACCCTAAAAGCATCTTCCTTATATTCCTGTGCTTCCATGGGTTCTCCCTGGTCTGTTCCTCTGCTTAACTCAGTTTGAATCTTAGGGCTCTTTTCAGGAGTAGGGACAGGCAACCCTTCCCCCTTCCAACCTCCCTTTGGTGCTAAGGAGTATTGCTTGGTGAGTCATGGGTACTGGGCCTGGTCAGGATCTTGCAGCGTCTTGGTGCCTCTGATCCTTCCAAGCAGGGGCTATAGAAAGAGGTTTCCTCCCTTCTTTGGACCAGGTCAGGTTTTTATTGGACCTGCAGGTTCTGGTCTTTTCCTGTGGATGTAATGGACCCTGCACAATCCCAACGTTTTTTCCCCTTGGCTGTTACTTGGTTGCTCATTACACAGGGGAAATGGAAGATACACATATAGAAAACCATCTTCTCAATCTAGGAAGAAGGCATTTGTGGCTATCCAGCCCCGTTTCCCTATCGTTGAGCAATACTGAGGTATTTTCTTGTTTTGTGCTCCATTCATGAAAATCTTCTGATCAACCCCTGAGTTTAGGTACCGCTTGTATGGTTGGAGTACACAGCTCAGTTTGTCTGCCAAGGTGTTGACCTTTCATGCCAGTTATGAGGCTCTGAGAATTATTCCATAAGAGATGGCCCAGTTGCACATTCTGACAGTTTGCCAACACTACTACTGCTACTGCTACTACTACTGAACATTTGTATAGCACTACAAGATGTAGCAGTGCTGCACAGATATATGTAAAAGACAGTCCCTGCTCATTAGAACTTACAATTTAGTCAAGAGAGACAACACAGTAGCTGTAGACATGGATACAGCAAAGGGGAATGGTAAGGAGACACAAAGGTAATCAGGTGAGTCAAGCTCTGAAAGCGGCAACGAAGAGGTGAGTTTTCAGCCTGGATTTGAAATACCAACATAGGAGATATGATTCTGTTCTTGCTTGTTGATGTAGTACATAACTACTTGTTTGTCTCTTTGGATTAAAATCATTTTGTTAGCCAACTAATCTCTGAAAACCTTTAGAGCATTCAATATTGTTCTCATTCCAGAAAATGTATCTGATGGATACTTTCCTGGAAAGGCCATATACCATGGGTGTGAAGCCCGTCTACATGAGCTCCTTCTAGTTTGGATTTATCCTTTGTGAGGACAATTTGACTGGGAGGAATTTAGAAGGATATTCCTCTGGCCTAATTGGATTCATCCATCCACCAAGACAGAGTCCTGTAGAAGTTTGGTGATGCAGATTATATCTTGGAGCCTGTGAGAGACCTGAGTCCATGGCATGCTCAAGGTCCATTGAGTTTGTCTCGTTTTAAGATATGCTCAGGATATTACATGGAACAAAAATCAAAGGGACACTCCCATAAAAAAAACAAGCAAAAAAAGGAGCTGGGTTATTAAAATAAAGAGGAAATCCTTTATTATGCCAACATGCAGGGCTGGTGCTACCATTAGGTAAAATAGGTGGTCACCTAGAGTGCCTGCCCTCAGGGGTGCCCATTATCACCACTGTTGCCCCTCTCCAGGACTGACAGTGGCATCATTAGCCACAAACGTTCCATGGTGTTTATCTTCAAACTTCCGCCCCTCTCTGACTCTTAATGCCACCTTCCTATTTGCACAGAAAGTCTGTATCAAGTGCTGGAGAGCGGCGGAAGCAAGCAGCCCCATGGCACCAAAGCTTGAAGGTAAGCACTGCGGGGCTTTTTGTAGCTATTACTGCTGCTGTCAGTCCTAGATTGGGATGGCAGCGGTGGCAATGGGCACTGCGGGGGAATGCATACTAAGAGGGTGTGCCACGAGGGCACCTAGGGCACCTCATCTCCTTGCACTGGCCCTGCCGACAAAGTCATGTTTTGGCAAGCAATGCTTGCATCAGGGGCAGCTAAAATATATATTTTAACAAAAACATATATAATGGGATGTTTCTGACTAATTTTGTTTATATTTTTGTTTATTTTTCATGTTTCTGATTTTCCATTATGGTATGTTCAATTAATTTTTCAATGTTCATTTTATTAATTATGTATATTTATGATTTTGTTTATATATTTTAATTATATATGTTTTTGTTGTAATGTCTACTTTAGCTACTTCTGACTCAGGCACTGCTCACCAAAACACAGCTGTATCAGGCATAATAAAGCATTTTTTCTATATTTTAATACCCTTGCTCCTTTTTTGCAGGATATTACATGTACTGTTGAGGCCATATGACCACACATCCTCAGCATGCTATATGCTGACACCTATTGACTCTGTTGCATCTTCCTCACTGTGGAGAACAGCAGTTATTCTTTTTTGAGAAAGAAAGGCTTACATGTGAGTGGTATCCAGTAGAGCTCCTAAAACTCCAAATGAGGCAATGGGCTTAAATGAGTCTTTGGGTAATTTATGACAATCCATAGTGACTATAATGGTTGGAATGGTCATGCTCATTGACTTTTGGGTTCCTTCTTGAGATGTGTCCTTGAGAAACCAATCATCTAGACAGGGAAAAACATGCAAAGACATGTTGCAACTATGGCAAGGCACTTTGTGACTACATGAGGTGCTATTGCAAGGCTGAACAGTAGGATGTGGTACTGAAAGAGGTGTTTCCCTATTATGAACCGAGATACTTTCTCTCTATGTGGATGTAAGCTTCTTTAGGTCCAGAGAACATAACCAGTTTACTTTTTGAAGAAAAGGAAAAAGGGTGCCCAGGGAAACCATCTTAAACTTTTCTCAAAGGCGATATTTATGTTTAGGATGGGATGGAATCCCCCCTGTTCTTTTTGTGATCAGGAAATATTTGGAGAAGAATCCTTGTGCTCTTTCCCTTTGTAGAACTGGTTCAACCACATTGGCCTCTAAGAGGGAAGAACCCCTTTTTTTGATTATTTCCTGATGTGGAAATTTTTACTACATTACCTTTGGTGGGTAATTTGGTAGAAGCTTGAATAGATGAAGTCTCTATCCCATATGGATGATCTTTAGACCCCAATGGTTGTAGGTTATAAGGGGCCAAGCTTTGCAAAGAACCTATGCCTCCTTCCTACTGCAAAATTGTAGTGAGGCAGTTTCTCCAAATAGATTAGTTTTGCACATACCATGATAGTAATGAACCTCACTTCTAAGTCAGGGCATAGGGAGTATGATCTCAGTTTCTCAAATTTACTGCTAAGGCTTGGCATAGAACTTGCATTCTGCCAAAGAGAGTCTCCTGCAGGAGTTCGTAAGATGTAACATGTATGGATAGTTTGTCAAGATGTGCTTGGAAATTCTTCTTTATCAAGTCTGTGGCACCCAACACGATGGATACTGGAATATTGGTTATGTTCTCATGGAGGCAGTCAAAACCCCATTCAAAGTTTGGGCTGAGGAGCAGGCAAGGTTTTCTGGGGTCTCTGTTATCTTAGACAAGATCAAGGTCTTTGAGTTTTTGAGGAGCGGGAGGGAGGAAGATATCTATGCCTATGAGATCAATAGGATTGCCTTTATCTGAAACCTCCTGAAGGAAGAGAAAGTTGGACTAAGAAAGATACAGCCTCCTTAACCTTATCTACAAAGAAATTCTTCACCCAGCACTATACATCTGCAAGCTTTTCTTGCCTTCATACTTATGTTTTGAAAACTGGAGCCATCAAATTTTGTAGACACTAATATACATAACAGAAGCTCTTGATACTATCTTGAAAATATTGTATGTAGGTCACTCAAATCACATGTTTTAGATATGCCTTCCTTTTGTCCTCTAGTGAACAAAACTGCATGGTCTTCTCATCCTCCATCCATCCTCCATCTTGTGCGCAATGATTCACAAGTACATGCTCATAAAAAGCTGGTAAGAAGTGAGAAGTTAGCATAGCATTCTGAAATAATTTCTTTCCATGAAATTAATATCCAAGCCTCCTTCCCCAGTGGCATAAAAGATTGAGACATAGAAGTCTTGGCTCTATTCAGAACAGATTCAACCACTATAGAACAGTGAGGAAGCTGTTGCTTCTTGAATCTGGGATCTTCAGAACTCTGTACATAGAGTCAACCTTCTTATTAATAGGATGAATCGAGGAGGGTTTCCTATATTCTCATCTGAACATCCTTGAGGTTTCTGTGAATGGGCATTGTCACAGCCACCTTGGGAAGGCCAGGGAATTGGAGGATGCCCACTATTTCTGCCTGGGTTTCTTCTCTGTCTCTAACTTAAATGGAATGACTTCTGACATTTCCTTAATAAAATCAGCAAGGAAGAATTCCTCAGGTGGGGACTTTCTCATTTTATGAAGTGGGATTGGATTTTACAGTAAACCAATTGAATCCTCCTCTTCAAAGAATTTGGCTGGTTCATAGTCAGAATCCCAAGAGGGCTATGTCTCAGATCCTGAGAAAAACTCCAAGGGAGATGTTTGGGTCTCTGCCTGACTCAGTCTCTGCACAGCAGTGTAAGTGAGCCTCAAATGAGGATGTCAAGATACAGATAATCTTTGATGTCTTGGTTAAGAGTCCTCCCGGCTCACTGAAGATAGTACTACTGTAGTGCAGCAGATGTTGAATCTGAGATCTTTCAAGGTCTTGGCATCTGTGCCTTCCTTCTAGCCAGTACATGACCTTTGAAGACCAGCTGGAATACTCAATGCATTGACATTGATGATGTCAAAGACACTGCATCTCAATGAGCAAGGATGTGTTTGAAATGTTTAGCGATCTTAATGAGCTCATTTTCAAAAATTGCCAATGTCAAAGACATTGTGGAACTAGTAGGGATGATTACATTCTCCTGAGTTACTTGGGGAGTACTGGTAGCTTGGTGTCAGATACTTGAATGCTGTCACAGCACCACTGCACTGAAGAGGATAAATGGTCTTTTTGTGGATGATTTGAGAGTACCAGTAGTGCTCTCAATGTTGGGCTCCGAAGGGGTGCAATGTTGATGTACTCCAGCTTCCAACTGATGTTCAATATTACAGGCTCTTGACATTGATGAAAGATGAATCGTTTTTCTCCTTCAGATAGGATTCAGTGGATGTCTGATCCCAATGGGCCCTATAGATTAGTGTCAAGGGTGTTCTCTGCATTCCCAATGTCCAAGCATCTCTACTGTCCAATGCAGCTCCTGGACACACAGAGACTGATTCCTCGATGCTGACATCAACAGACTGGACTTAGAAGTACCAAAACGTTTCCCTCAGCCTTCAGGTTCCTCCACACCCATAGGGTTATCCCCCAGCCCTTCTGCTTTGTCTCTTTGTCCAGTTGATCCAGCTGTATCTGAAGATGTATCCCTCCCTCTTAATCGGGAGGTGACACTTTCGGACATTTGGTTGACACTACAACAAATTGATTCACGTTTGTCTTCAACTGTTTCTTCGTTGTGTGGGTTTACGCATGATGTGGTGCCAAAGTTAAAGATGTAGATGTTCAAATGGTTTCTTCTATGAAGTCTATTGCCCGTTTGGATTCTCAGTTGCAAACCCATAGTGATTTGTTTGCTACTTCTATCAAAGATGTTTCCTCTATATCCTATCGGGTTGAGTCACTTGAGAATCAGCAACGGGCAAGAAACCTACGTTTCTTAAATTTTCCATCTACCCATTTGCTTTCTTTTGAATTATTGCTGCATAAATATTTTTCTGAGGTACTACACTTGAAGGAGACCCTAGAGATAGTACAACTTTTTTCTTTTTCTGTGGGTGTTCAGGGTGATCCGGCTGCAGACGGGTTCTCTTCCCCGCCTGATAATTCAGTCGCTAATAACCTCACGGCGTTTTTGGAAGATTCACTTGATGTTATAACCAAACGTTGCACTTTGGTGGTAACATTTAAGTCTGAATCTATCAAACTATCTGTTTTACGTGCTTATTTTAAATATAGGCAAGTTGTATTCTGTGGATTTAAAATCCAAGTGTTTCCAGATGTCAGCTGGGTCACTCAGCTTCGGCGGAAGCAGTTTCTTGAATTAAAATCTAGGGCTGTGGCTTTGGGGGCTTCTTTTTTTCTGAAGTTTCCATGCCGCTGTTTAATAACATTTGAGGGGAAAGATTATGTTTATACGGACGCTTCTGTGCTGCGTCAATTTTTGTCTGCAAAGGAAGTGTTAGGGGATGGGTAGGTGATTGTATTTGTTTGCTCCCTTATGTGGAGTTAATACTCCTTATTTCTTTGTTTAATTCTTTTTTTTCTTAAATTGGAATGAATCAGGCCTTCTCTCTTGATGTGTATATTATGTTGTGATTTCTATTATTCTGGAATAGTATTATATGTGGTGTATTTTGCAGAATTAAGGATTATGTATTCTTGTATTCAGGAAAAGCTTAAATAAAATATTAAATATTAAAAAAAAAAGAAGTACCAAAAATTTGTTCTCGCTGTTGTTCATGCCCACAAAGATCTCTCTTTGACATCTGTGAACACAAATTACATTGTGAGGGTTCATGGTTGGGCCCCAGGCACTGCAAGCACCAATTATGGGTATCTGAAATGAATATGGTCTTGCCAACCAGATATGGTTTTTAAAGCTGCTGGGGACTTTTTTTCTGGGACACATTAACAAAAAAAGAGACAGCTGCATTAAAATCAAATGACTCAATGATTTCGGAGAATCAATAGGGGTGCCCAAGGCCTGTAAAAAATAGGCCTGAATGGGCAGTTACAAAAATTGAAAGAAAACTTAACAACAACCATTAAACCTTCCGATGAAATTATGAGGTGATAACAGCTAAAAAAAATCTATAATATTTTGACAAAACAGTCAGGTAAACAACATCTGAAGAGAAGTGGTGGGAGACACATCTGAATAGTTCCACAGAAAGAAGGTTGAAGAGGGTCCTGCATGACAGTGACAGACAGGAATGCACAGGTATGCACGGTAGAACTTTTCCAGACTTCTCAAATATATCTTAAGTTGGCAAAACTTTCTCCTTGTGGTAGTGGTGTTCCAAGCCCCGTGGGTATCTGAAGCAGCCACCCCCTTGCGATGTGGCATAGCGCAGTGCACCCCCCTCCACTGGGTCCACATTGCGGAGCTTGCACAGCAAACTTAAAGTCATGGGTGGCTTTCTGCTTTGCCCCTGCTCCAAGCCTGATGGCTGTTCCCTCCCAGACCAAAGTCTCATGATTCCCAAGACTTCAACAGAGAGGGATCAGCCGCTGGAGCTGGAGGCAGCACGTTAAACCACCCACAGCGTTAATGTAGGTTTGCTGTGCTGGCTCTGCCATGAGGGTCTCGGTGGGGGTGTAAGAACATAAGAACATAAGATATGCCATACTGGCTCAGACCAAGGTCCATCAAGCCCAGTATCCTGTTTCCAACAGTGGCCAATCTAGGTCATATGTACCTAGCAGTTTCCCCAAAAGACACAGGTTCCGCAATGCTTGTACTGGGTCAAGCACTGATATCCTGGGTCCCTTCTTAATAATGGTTTATGGACCTTTCCTCCAGGAACTTGTCCAAACCTTTTTTAAACCCAGCTACACTAACAGCCTTTACTACATCCTCAGGTAACAAATTCCAGAGTTTGATTACACGTTGAGTGAAAAAATATTTTCTTTTATTAGTCTTAAATAGTTTACCCTGTAGCTTCATTGCATGTCCCCTAGTCTTTCTATATTCTGATAACGTAAACAATCGATCTATGTTTACTCGTTCCACTCCGTTCATTAATTTATAGACTTCTATCATATCTCCCCTCAGCCGTCTCTTTTCCAGGTTAAAGAGCCCTAACCTTTTTAGCCTTTCTTCATAGGAGTATCCTTCCATCCCCTTTACCATTTTGGTGGCTCTTCTCTGAAGCTTTTCTAATAACACTATATCCTTTTTAAGATACAGCGACCAGAATTGCACACAATATTCAAGGTGCAGTCTCACCATGGAACGATGTAGAGGCATTATAATATCTTTTGTTTTATTTTCCATTCCTTTCCTTATGATACCTAGCATTCTATTTGCTCTCTTGGCCACCGCTGCACACTGGGCAGAGGGTTTTAACATGTTATCACAATGATGCCTAAATCTTTTTCCTGGGTGGTGGTTCCTAATGTGGAACCTTGCATTGTGTAACCATAGTTTGGATTGTTCTTCCCTAGGTGCATAACTTTGCACATGTCCACATTAAATTTCATCTGCCATTTTGATGCCCAGTCTTCCAATTTATCAAGATCTTCTTGCAATTTTCCACAATCCTCTTGGGTTTTAACAACTTTAAATAGTTTTGTGTCATCTGCAAATTTGATAACCTCACTCGTTATTCCACTTTCCAGGTCATTTATGAATATGTCAAAAAGCAGCGGACCCAGCACAGATCCCTGGGGTACACCACTATTCACCTTTCTCCATTGGGAAAATTGGCCATTTAGCCCAACCCTCTGCTTTCTATCTTTTAACCAGTTCTTGATCCACAGTAGTACACTGCCTCCTATCCCATGACTCTTTAGTTTTGCCAAAAGTCTCTGATGAGGGACCTTGTCAAAGGCTTTCTGAAAGTCCAGATACATTATATCAACCGACTCACCGTTCTCCACCTGTTTATTCACACTTTCAAAAAAACATAACAGATTAGTAAGACAAGATCTTCCTTGTCTAAAGCCATGTTGGCTGTCTCCCCTTAGGCCATGACTATCTGCATGCTGAGTAATTTTATTCTTTATGATGGTTTCTACCATTTTTCCCGGTACTGACGTGAGGCTCACCGGTCTGTAGTTTCCTGGATTACCCCTGGAACCTTTTTAAAAAATTGGTGTTACATTGGCAATCCTCCAATCTTCAGGTATTAGAGATGATTTTAATGATAGTTCACAGATTACTAATAGCAGGTCTGCAATCTCATATTTATTAAAAGAGGGCTGCTACACAGTACCCTGTCCTGTGCTGCTGAGGTAAGCTATATTCTTATTTGATTTAAATTATAGCTCTTTGCTGCTGCTAGGCTCTAACTTATTATGAAATTTATACTACAAGCTCTCTGCTGGGTTCTAAATTTAACCAGAAAGCTCTCTTCTGTGTTTTAAATTTAAACTAAAAGTACTTTGCTGATGCTAGGCCCTGAGTGACTATTAAATTTAAACTACAAGCTCTCTGCTGGCTTCCAAATTTAACCAGAAAGCTCTCTTCTGTGTTTTAAATTTAAACTAAAAGTACTTTGCTGATGCTAGGCCCTGAGTGACTATTAAATTAACCCTTCTCCTAGCAGGCACCAGGGGTGGGCTGCACCCACTGCCCTGCCCTTGGTATGCCACTGCCTTGTGAGCTCTGTTAGATGAAATCACTCATCTGTGAGGACTTGCAATCCTGCTTGTCCTCAGAGAAAAACAAAATTACTAACTATATACAGCTTAACTGAATGAGTCAGCATGGGTTTAGGAAAGGAAAGTTTTGTTCTACCAGTTTATTAGACTTTTTGAAGCTGTAAAGAGATATGAATAAAGTTGAAGCAGTTGATATAGTGGGGAGGCATATTCAACAGCATTTATGTAGTTTGCAGACCTGAAAACTGCACAAATGCTGCTCAGTGCAGTATTTAGTGGTGCATACCCAGTTTGTGGCACTGAATATCCTCACATAGCTCAGTAAAAAGTCCCAACACTAAATGCTTAGCATCAGGGAGTTCCAGGGGCAAAGCAGGGGTGGCAAGAAAGGTTAGCTGGTCACAGGGGCGGCCCAAGGGGGGTGCGGGGCCATGTGCGGAGACTCGGTGCGGGGCCTCATTTGCATAAGTGGCCTTATTTGCATAAATATTTGCATAATGTTATCATACACTAACTTTTAGTAAACACGTCTCTTAATGAATGTATGGATAATGAAAGACTAAAAGATTTCTACATCACTATAATCCAGTGCCTACAAACACTGCCCATTTAGAACCCATAGCAAACCCGCCGTATCTAACAGCACTACCAGGACTCACAAAGCACCAGACCCTACCTATCAAAAGGCAACACTGCAAATATTAAACAAATACATTTTAGAGAACAACAATATATGACCTACTGGGGAAAGAGAACAAGTGGCAATGTCAAATAGGAATTACGTAAACAGAATACCTCAGCTCAGTTACACATGCAGAACATAGACCATCACCAAACAAGGAATCACAATTTAGAAACAGGAAGGCAATAATTAAACTGGGAACCCCAAAATCCAAACTTGGAATGTACAACAACACTGTAGAAATAAAACTATAAATTAGTTTCCTCTTGTACTAAACAAAGCACAGACGTTAATGATGCACATTTCCCAGAGCTGACATATTCCAGTTAATAAATTCAAAATAAAGAGATATTTTTCTACTTTTTGTGCATTTTTTTTTCAGTTGCAATTGCTCCAGCCACTTTCTTCTGGTTTCTTCGTGTCTTCTGCTAACTCTCCATCGTCTGCTGCCCATTTGTCCTTTCTTCTCTCTTCTAGTTTTTTTCCATTCTCTCTCTCTCTACATCTGCTTTAACATACTAATCTTTCTCCTTTTGCTCTTTCCTCATTCCTATTTCAGGAACACAAAAAGCGAGAGACGAGATGAATATGGATGATCAACAGACGTTTATTCTCAAAGGACCCCAACGCGTTTCGGCGCTAACGCCTTCTTCAGGGGGAATACAGCTTAAAAACACAAACAGACAAATAAATACGTACATAAGAATATTAAAAATTATAAAAATTAATACAAATGATGATAGTGCACACACAGTAATATATTATAGTATAATTTGACTAGAAACTTTGATAGTTTAACAAACACTTCAACACAATCATTTTGGTTTTAAACTTTTTAATTATTTATCTATTATTTATTCATTCTTATATATTATACAGTTTTCAAGTTTCATTGAGGAAGTATCCGTCTTGTTGTCCAAAAGATACCTAGTGTGGTTTTTAATACATATTTATATAGTCATCACATTATGAAACACAAATTTGTAAACTCGTCGATGTAAAGACTACAACATATAATAGTCATTAACAGTTTTCAGTTTATTTATTGTCCTGTTTATTTACATGATTTCAATGTTATAGTTTTATCTCTTGTTGTCCTGCGTTTGTAGAAGTAAGTTCATAATGCATATCTTTTTTACACTATATGGTTTTTTACATATATGTACATAATTTTACATAAATTTAATGGGGTTGCTCTCTTTTACTTATTTACAAGGTTTTATTTGAAGAAATAGTATTTACTTATCATCATTTGTATTAATTTTTATAATTTTTAATATTCTTAGGTACGTATTTATTTAAGTTTGTTTGTGTTTTTAAGCTGTATTCCCCCTGAAGAAGGCGTTAGCGCCAAAACGCGTTGGGGTCCTTTGAGAATAAATGTCTGTTGATCATCCATATTCATCTCGTCTCTCGCTTTTTGTGTTCCTCGGATGGTGCTGCGAGAGCACTGCTCCTAGCTGTGTTCTTCTCATTCCTATTTCATCCACTCAAATTTTACCCCTCCATCCTCAATCCCCACTTACTCTCCAAATACCCAACAACATACAAGAAACAACTTGCCCAACATCCCTATCCGCACTTACCACGCCTTCTTCTAAACACATTGAAGACACAATCACCTCACTCAACACGACCACCGCGCAGACCAATCCCTGCCCAGCCTTTTGGATAAAGGATCTTCGGTGTGCATTTAGCCCCTCCATTGCAAGAATCATAAACCTCTCCTTCACTACTGGCTCCTTCCCATCTGCATTAAAGCTCACATCCATCAGGCCACTGCTAAAAAACGCTAAACTAGACCCAAAATGGCCAGACTCCTACAGGCCTATAGCCAGTATCCCCCTCTTAGCAAAGATCTTTGAGAAAGAGGCACAGCGCCAAATCCAAAACCACATTGACTCCACCGCCCCTCTAGACCATTCTCAACATGGCTTCAGAGAATTCCATGGCGTTGAGACACTGCTTACCACTCTCTTCAACGATGTTCTCAATACCATAGACAACATCCGACAAGGCGTTGTGCTAATCTTCTTGGATATAGCAGCAGCGTTTGACTCGGTAAATCACGAGATTCTCCTCGGTCGACTGAAAGAAAAAGGCATCTGCAACACAGCACTTGAATGGTGTAAATCATACCTCGATACCAGAATGCAATACGTTAAATCTGCAACAGGAGAATCAAAACTCTTCCATCAAAGACAAGGCGTTCCGCAAGGGTCCTCACTTTCATCCCTCATGTTCAACATCTATATGCAGCCTATCTGCGATATCATCAGGTCTTTCAATGTGAAATGTATGATATGCGCCGACGATATCCTACTCTACATGCCATTTTCCACAATGCAAATTGATTTATTGCCTATAACAAACTGCTTCGACGCAGTCTCACAATGGCTCCTGTCACAGAACCTCCGCATTCAGCATAAGAAAACTGAGGTTCTCTTTATCACAAGAGACCCCAACTTCACTCCACCACCACATATAAGTGTTAAGGGAGCTGACCTAGGCACCAAGGAAACAATAAAATACCTCGGAGTCACACTAGACCATAGGCTCGATATGAAATCACACATAAACAATATCGTAAAATCTGTGTACTTCAAAATACGCACGCTCAGACACCTATGTCCCCTACTAGATCACGAAGACTTCAGAACCATCTACCAAGCTCTGATACTACCGCATTTCAACTTCGCCAACTCCATTCTACAAGGACTCCCACAATCCACCGTAAGCTCCTTACAGCTTGCCATGAACACCGCTGCCAGGGTTCTTCTAGGAGCGCCCAAAAATGATCACATCACACCTATCCTCAAACAACTCCATTGGCTCCCTATACACGGAAGACTTACATTCAAAACCCTTATTCTCACTTTTAAGGCCATAAATGGTTTATCGTCCACATCACTTTCTAAACTCATCCAAACCGTCCCATCAAACAGAAATAGGAGACAGGCAGCATTAAACTCACTAACAACCCCAAAGGCTATAACAACGTGCAGTCTATCAACGTCAAACAGAGCTTTCATGTTTAGCGCACCAAAATGCTGGAATTCTCTCCCACCTGATCTCCGCGCCATAACCGACCTAACCCAGTTCAGAAAGGCCCTTAAACTGCACCTTTTCATCAAATACTACCCCACATGAAGCGTAACATAATAGCCCCACCCTAATACAATCCACAGTCTCTCTGCTTGTTCCAAGCATTCCTGCTAATTTTATGTAAATAGTTCGAGCTTGTGATCTAGTTAATAGATTATATACTCCATGTAAATAGTTCTCCCATGTTATCCAAGTTGATGCTCCTGTTATATGTAATACCAAACAGCCTGTTGTTCTGGTTTCTTTATGTTATCTGTAAACCACGCTGATGTCAAAGAGTGCGGTATATAAGAAGTTGAAATAAATAAATAAATAAATAAATTGTAGATTTTTCATCCCTCCCACACAAAATATTTTTCCCCTCTCCATTTCACTCTCCCAGCCCCATCCCATTCTAATCCTCCCCAACATCAGCTCCCTTCTAGTTCCAGCCTCACCCAGCATCTGTTCCCTTTTAGTCCCTGCATCAGCCCATTTCCAGTCCTAGCCCCCCATCAGCCCATTTCCAGTCCTAGCTC
This sequence comes from Ichthyophis bannanicus, assembly GCA_033557465.1. Classification (NCBI taxonomy): domain Eukaryota; kingdom Metazoa; phylum Chordata; class Amphibia; order Gymnophiona; family Ichthyophiidae; genus Ichthyophis; species Ichthyophis bannanicus. Next base: position 743,153,062 of record CM066035.1, on the reverse strand, counting down.
CCCATCCATTTCCAGTCCTATCCGAGTCCTTCCATGAGCTCATTTCCAATCCCAACCCCCATCAGCCCATTTCTAGTCCTTTCCTAGCCCCACCATCAGCCCATGTCAAATCCTAGCTCCCCTCCACTCAGCCCAATTCCAATCCAAGCCCCCCATGAGCCTACTTCCAGTTCTAGCCCCTACATGAGTCCATTTCAATCCAAGCCCCCACCACAGCCCATTTCCAATCTTAGCTCCCCCAACAGCCCATTTCCAGTCCTATCCTAGCTGCTCCATCAGCCCATTTCCTGTCCTAGCTCCCTCCCCTCACAGCCCATTTCCATTCCAAGCCCCCTCCCCATCAGCTATTTGCAGTTCAAGCCCCCCTTCCACTTAGCCCATTTCCATTCCAAGTCCCCATCCCCATCAGCTATTTGCAGTTCAAGCCTCCCCTTCCACTCAGCCCATTTCCAGTCCTAGCAACCCCCAACCCATTACCAATCCTAGCCCCCCATCAACCCACTTCCAGTCCTAACCCCCCATCACCCCATTTTCAGTTTAAGCCCCCCCATAGCCCATTACCAGTCCTAACCCCCCATCAGCGCACAGCCCATTACCAGTCCTAACCCCATCAGCACACCTCCAGTCCTAACCCCCCCATCAGCCCATTTCCAGTCCTAGCCCCTTCCTTAGCCCATTTCCAGTCCGAACCCCCCCATCAGCCCACAGCCCATTACCAGTCCTAACCCCCCTCCCCCCATCGGCCCAGGGAAAATTAAAAAAAAAAAAAGCTGGCTGCGGCAGAATCGACTGTCCCGTGGGCCCCCCCCTGCCTGGCAGAGCTCTCCCTGCCCGACTGAGCCTCTCCGCGACGGCTTTCAGATCTGCGAAGGGAGAGTGTCTCACTGTCTCCCTCGCGGCTCTGTTAAGCCCGCAGGGGCTGATGTGAAATTTCCCATCAGCCCCTGCAGGCTTAACAGAGCCGCGAGGAGACACTCTCCCTTCGCAGATCTGAAAGCCGTCGCGGAGAGGCTCAGCCGGGCAGGGAGAGCTCAGCCGGGCAGGGGGGGGGGGGGCGCCGCGGGACAGTCGATTCTGCTGCTGGCGCGGCGGCAGCAACCAGCTTTTTTTTTTTCAATTTAATTTATTTTTAAAGCAGAATGTTCTTTGCGTGGGGCCCCCTGAAATGTGGAGCCCTGTGCAAAAAACATTCTTGCTCAATGGACGGGCCGGCCCTGGCTGGTCAGCAGTGACACTGAGCCAACCAATTAACCTAAATCAGTTAAAAGGCAGAAAAATAGGCTGGTCTAACTTTAGCCAGTTTAGTTCTCTGGCCAGTGGCTGAATATTACCACTGACTGGATAGCTAAATCGCTATCCAGTGAAACTGGATATTGAGTGCCACTGGCCAGACATGGCCCTGGCACTGAATATCTGGGTGTAATTTAAAGAGTTGATGGTCAACTTCTTTAACTGCACTGGCCGCCTGTGCTGAATATGTCATACCTCCCAGGGTAATTTGATTTTTCAAAATGCATTCAACATCATTTGTTATGAGAGACTCATCAGGAAATTGAAAAGTCATGAGATTGGGAATGGCTAAAAGACAGGAATCAGAGAGTAAGGCTCAATGAATTTCCTTTTCAAATGGAAAAAGGTCAAAAGTGGTATGCTCCAAGGATCTGTACTGTGACCTATGCTGTTTAACATATTTATAATAAATCTAGAAAAAGGTGCAACAAGTGATCTGATCAAATTTGTAGATGACACAGAGTCATTAAAACAGTAAAGAACTGTTAGAAATTGCCGTAGGATAGCATAAGACTAGGATAATAGGCATATTTCTAACTGATGAGACATGAAGTGGCATTTTAGAAAGGGCGTTCCGGAAGTGGGGGAAATCTGTAAAAGAAGACATGCATAAAATGTAGGCAGTTTATGAACTGGGCCTGAGCATGGCCAGGGTGCAATCAAAATCAGCATGTGACTGTCTGGGAGAATGTATGTACGGCCTGTAAGAGACATGTCCCACCCTTGCAGAATACAGCATGGAAGCCGTACAAGGTGCGGTATACAAAGATGGGGACATGGACATGCATGTGCAAGGGAAGATATGCAAGCACATATGGGCACAAGGGCACAATGAGGAGTTGGGGCAATGGCGAAGAGGATGCCAACTTCTTCCATGTGGAAATAAGGCAACTGTGCCGCATGGTCATTATTCATGAGGACAGCTTGTACCCACCCATACCGTCAAGAGGCCCATGTTATCTGGCGCATGATCCACCAGACGCTCAGCCAGTAAGTGCCAATGTGCCCATGGATGGGGTAGGCACAGGGGCACAAGTAGATAGGAATGCAAATGGATAGGGCAGAACATGACCAGGGAACAGTGATATAGCTGTAGGAGACAGCATGGGGAAGGCAGGGGGTAATCAGGATGAATGCAATGCAAGAAAAGGATCATAGATGGACAGAAGAATAGCTGTGGGTACAGTGGACATACTAAATACAACATAGGAGGGCAAAGGAAAGGAGCATGCTGGGCAAGGGCCAGTCTACTCCATGGAAAAGTAACAAGTCTGTGAGCAACACAAACCAGCCAGAACAAGCATGCATGCAAAAGCCCAGCAGTGACAGGCAGCAGACAAATGGCAGTGGGAAGCAGAACTGACACAAGGTATGGGGATGTCATGGGGGGTCCTGGGTGGAATGGGAGTCTCATACACAGGCAGGATGGGATGCATGCACCACAAATGGAAGGACAGTCAATGCGTTCTCGGTTACTGTAATGTCAGTCCACTTGTGGGAAGGTATGGGATGTCAGAGATGCAGGATGGAGAAGTAAGCAGTGCTGCCACCTCTCTTTTGCAGGTGCTACAGGATATGGTGCAATATAGAGGTTCTGAAGACATACTTCAAGACTACAAGGAGAAAGAGGCTGAGACTCCTGGCACATCTATGGAGGGAGCACCAGGAGCACCAAAGTAAGTGCAATGTTTGTGAAGCTGCCCATGCTGCTCCAGGAGCCATGTGCACTAACACATTCTTAGGAGGGTTGCATATGGCATAGAGAAGGGGCCAAGCACAGGTAAGGCAGGGGATGCATAGCCAATGAAGAACATATATACGATCACCACATAGAGACCATACACCACCTAATCACAATCTGTGTGACAATGGCAGGAAAGGAAAACTGTGTGCCAGTCTCAGAAAACACCACAACTAAGGTTATTGCCACCAGGTACTAATGAGAGAGCCCCATCCATGTGTGAAAGAAGTGTAGAGTTAGCAAAGGGTCCCCAGTTGCCACAACCACAACACCTGTCCCCTAGGCATATGGCTGGATGACAACGAAGGAGATTGTGGCAACTGGGGGAATGGTGAATGAAGTGTGTGTCCCCAAAATAAATCAGGTAGTGTCAAAAAGAGGGTGACTGTCTGGCTAACCTACTGCACATCTTTCAAAGTACCAAGTATTAGAGGCAAACGATGGCACTAACAAACAGGATAGAACATGCAGTCATAGAGTATGTGGGCAACCCTGAGGCAGCTTGCATATTCATAGATCAGGAATAGCATCCATGCCATGATGTGGGTGATGTGTAGGAAGAATATCAGTATGAGCAGCAAAGGTAGTGGAGCCTAAATGACCCACTGGGAATTGGGGCTGGGTGGCAGATCTGAATCAGCAGCTTTGCAGGCAGAGGCAGGCAGGGAGTCTAAAGGGAGTGGAAAAGGGAAGGCGGAGGCAAGCAACAGCACTGAAGCACAACAAAGGCAGCACAACAGCTATCTGTAGAAAAGTAACCTATCACAGTGTGGCATAAGAAGCTGTGTTTATGGAAACCAAGGGGTGTCAGTGCACAAACAGGGGCAATAAAATATATGTGCCACACAGCAGGGCCACAGTCCAGTGGGTGACAGCTCCATGTGGCTGGAAGAGACTATTAGATGTGGTGGCTTACAGGGAAGTGGCAAGCAGCTGGGGGTCTGCTTTAAGAGCAGATGTGCTGGCAGAGAAAGGCAGTCATGTGTCTCCACCATTCCCTTTTCAGCAGCAGCAGCAGTGGAAACACAGCTGGGTCCTTTCGGCCATTTGGAGGAGAAAGGCTGCCAGGAGTTGGAGGAGGCACCAGTCCTGGAGCAAAGGGAGCAGAAAGAGTTAGCAGCTGCAGCACCAACCCCACTGGCACTGCACTGACCCACAGTATTGCCAGCAATAAGGGCCAGCACCTCCTCATTGACATATCTAGAGAGAAGAGGGAGGAGGAGGTGCAGGACAGCAGTCACCCCACTGAAATCTGTGAAGAACCCCTGTAGCCCCTACGCTATGTGGGTACCCCAGAGCCCATTCCTGAACTGATGGCCCTGGCAGCTGTAGTTGCACTGCACATCCTGCAGGGGCCCATAGCAGGAATGCAGTGTACTGTGGAGGATGGGTGGAAGGTGGGGAGGGAGGGAGGAAGGAGGGCTGGAATGAGAAGAGGGGCAGGGAGAGGTGTGGTAGAAGTAGAGAGGGTTGGGGGTGAGGAGGTGCCCAGCACAGACAGCACAGCTGAGTCACAGCAGCCAGACTCTGTGTCACAGCACCAGCTGTCCATGCCCGGCCCCCAGCTGCCCCACCATGAAACAGCCATGGGCCAGGCCTGCGGTATGAGATGCAGCAGAGCTTTGGAACAGTCATCTGGGCCCAGGACCTCATGGTGGGCCATCTGGAAGGCATTAGGGCAGAGTTGATTGCCCTGACACAAGCTGTCCTTGAGCTGCAAGTGTGTGTCTCTGCTCTAATGCCACCCACACCCAGGGGGAAGGGACTTAGGGGAATAGGTAAATATGTTAATGTGATTGTGTGTGACCTGTAAATAAATTGCATTTTGTTAGTGGGACATAGCCTGTCTCTGTGTGGTTCTTGTGCACCCCCTGATGCAGTTTTTCTCAGTGTAGGCGATGGAAATAATGCCACAAACAGGGACATGCAGGACACCAGTGTACATGAGCGACTCTACAAAGAAGCCCCAAGCCCCAGCTCACAAGCAGTGTCCAGGCAGAACACACAGAGAGCAGAGGGTAACAGAGAGTGGCAGTGCTACTTCATAAACCTAATGTGGACCTGGAAGCTCGCCTGCAAAATACACACTGGCCCTCTCCATGTGCAGGTCCTTGCTGCCACCCTATGCCCTGCCAGATTGTGCCCCAACTGCAGTCGCCATCTAGTGGTAGCCTGTGCCAAGCCTAATAACATGCTTCTTGATGACTGGGCAGCAATGCACTTGTTCCCCACAACAAAGCTGTGAGTTGTGAGTTCAAAGCTGCCTTCTGACCATGAGCAGGACAGAGCATATCATTTTTCCATTATGCTACTGTGCCAGATACCTATATCCAGTATGCTCTGAGTGCCAGAGATGTCACAACTGGCATTGTGCTGACAGTGTCATTCACAGATGCCTGAGGATGCAGCAGATAGCTGCACATAAACATATACTAAGTGCATAGAATTGAGGGCAGCCGTGGCCAACTGTGTTCAGGGCAGCTTGTGCCATTGCTACTACATGTTGCCAGCTGCCTCTCCACACACTGGGTCTACAGGTGCTGCCCATACAGCAAACATTTCCCCATACTCGTACATCCTCTGTTCCCTACAAGGGCGTAGCTGTACATTGCTGACACACATGCACCTCAGTGGCCACAGTTAGCTCTTAGCAGAAAGACAGTCCCAGATATGTGGGTAGCTGTGTTCCCATACCAGGTCCTTGACAGTATAGTGGCTCACTTTACACAGAATTGCCCTGCATAGTCAAAGTTGTTGCCTCAGCATGCATAGGACAGACAGATGCCATCTTGTGTTTATACCCACACAGTCCCTTTACTTTAGTGAGGTTGATGGTGCTATCAGCACCACAAGGGTCATAGTTATATCATGGACACAGCTGCTGCAAGAACATGCAAAATGTTTGTCACCCACTATGTTGACATAATTGTACAGCACCACTGAAGAAGGTATCAATAGCTCACAATGTCCTCTGCTGGCACACTTATGATGTTCCCTACATGTATATTGTGCACAGCCACACTCTGTGGTAGCTATCACAACCTTCTGCACAGGCCTATGAGGCACAACTCTTTCCTTCCTCCTCCCTGTTCCTTGCTAGGTCCCGAGTGCACAACAGAGCTAAGCATTGATGTACCTAGCCCCCACCTAAAGCACCACCATGCAGGCCACCCAGTATTGGTTTGGTTGGGCCAAAGGGGGTGAATGCCATCTCTCCAACAAATTGAAATAATTAAACAAAAGTCCATATGGCACGGGGATGCCGGGGCAAGAAGGGAAAACCAGACACAGAGTTGTAGCACATATACCTCAGAATGCCAGTACAGTACGCTCTGAAGGCATTCAGGTAACCAATTCTGGCAGTGCATCCATGGACGTTCATCTCTGCTGAGCATCTATGGAAACAGGTCATTTTGGATGTAGGGACATATATATGCAGCATGTACAGGATCCACCCATCTGGACACCATGAAAAACATGGCCGTATGTGCAAATGCCCAATTTTAGAAAGTTTTCAACCTGCCAACACTTCTATGTCATGGCCATGGTCTCCACAAGGCAAAGCTTCATTGAGAAAACTTCTGTCTCAGAGAAGTGGATCTGTTGCTCAGAGAGGTGCCTGCCAAGCATCATATTCTCTTTAGTGACACTGCCACGAATGACAATGTTCACTAAAAGGAATGTCTCTGGTGTGCCATCTGCATAACGCCATCTATCATAGAAACAGGGAAATAGAGAATGTAAAGTGGAAGTGGAGGGACATGAAGAGAAGGACAAAGGCCAAGGTACCTTTTCTAATTCTGCTATATCCTTTTTCTTAAGAAACTGTGACCAGAATTGCACACAATATTCAAAGTGTGGTCACACTATGGAATGATACAGAGACATTATAAGAAGAAATTAGACCTTACCTGCTAATTGTCTTTCCTTGAGTTCTCTCCAGGCCAGTCCAGGACATTTGGGTGGTCAATCCGCTCCAGCAGCTGGGGACTGAATACTGACAGCTTTTCCTGACAGCTTACCCAGCTCCCCCTGGTGTCAGAGAGTCAGTCTTACGGTAACAAAGCAGTGAAACTCAAACTAATTCCGGAACCAAAACAACAAAACCTAACTGCTGGACAACGTAGTCCTTAGAACAAAGAGCAAGTTCTGAAAAGACCATTCCATGTTTTCCATTCTTATCTTTTTTTTTTTTTTGAAAGAACCCCTGCTTTCTCATAGAGGAATGCCCCAGAATCCACTTCCAACATGCTCCGCCCTCTCTGTATCTCCGGCCACAAGCCCGACAACATAATCTAACTCTGCCAACACTCCCGTCGAGGCCGCATTCATTTCTAAGGCTCGCAGGCATCTCGGGAGGGCCCTGGACTGACCCGGAGAGAACTCAAGGAAAGACAATTAGCAGGTAAGGTCTAATTTCTTCTTCCTATTTGTCTCTCCGGGCCAGTCCAGGACATTTGGGCAGTACCAAAGCAGTACCTAAATCCGGGAGGGTCCTGCGAGCCCCGCAACAATCGCTGCAGCCCCCACACTAGCATCATCCCGCGCCTGAACATCCAACCGATAATGCTTCGCAAACATATGCAGCGAAGACCACGTCGCTGCCCGACAGATACCCACCGGCAGGACCAAAGCATACTCCGCCCAAGAGGCTGCCTGCCCTCTAGTCGAATGATCTCCGAGCCCCACGGGAACAGGCTTGCCCTTTGACTCATACGCTGCCTGTATCGCATGTTTCACCCAGCGAGCGATAGAAGCTTTAGTAGCCGCCTTACCTTTAGCGGATCCTCCGAAGAGGACAAAGAATCTGTCTGATTGTCGAAAAGACTCCGTTTCTTTCAGATATCTACGCAACACTCGACCTAAATATAGCCGCCGAAGCGAACGATCTAACTTACCGCCTCCTGGCTCCCCAAAAGTGGGAAGCGAAATGACCTGGTTCACGTGAAAACTAGAAACCACCTTAGGCAGGAAGGATGGCACCGGCCGCAACACCACCTTTTCTGCCGAAAAATGAAGGTATGGTTCTCTGCACAAGAGAGCTTGCAGATCTGAAATCCGTCTAGCAGAGCACAATGCCACCAAAAAGGCTGTCTTCCAGGACAACTCCCGAAGGTGCCCCGACGATCCTGCCACGAACGGGGGTTCTGTCAACGCCTGCAATACCAAATTCAAATCCCAAGGCAGCACAACTTGTCGCACCGGAGGCCTAATGTTTTTGGCCGCCCGCAGAAAGCGTAGCACATCTGGATGCGAGGAAAGCGGACTGCCCTGCACTCTCCCCCTATAGCTGGCCAGCGCCGCCAGCTGTATCTTCAGCGTGCTAAGAGCCAATCCCTTCTCTAGTCCCCCTTGAAGGTAACTCAAGATCTCTGGTAGCTGCGCCCTCCAGGGCGGAACTCCGCGATCGCTACACCATGCTTAAAAACTCGACATACTCTAATGTAGTGGACCGCCTTCTGGACTGCAACATAGTGGCTATCACTGACTTGGAGTAGCCCTTGCGGCGCAAACGTTCCCTTTCAAGAGCCAAGCTGTCAGCAAGAACTGATCCACCTGTGGCATTAGCACGGGCCCTTGTCTTAACAGATCGAACCGAACGGGCAGCCTCCAGGGAGGAGCCACGAGAATTCTCATCAGGTCGGCATACCACGGTCGTCTGGGCCAATCCAGAACCACTAGAATCACTGTGCCACTGTGTCTCGCAATCCTCTGTATGACCCACCCCAAGAGCGGCCACGGAGGAAGCACGTAAAGGAGCTGATCCACCGGCCAAGGCTGCACCAGGCCATCGAGGCCTTCCGACATGTGCTCCCTGCGCCTGCTGTAAAAGCAAACTGCTTTGGCATTGACCTGGGTAGCCATGAGGTCCATGACTGGCTGACCCCAGCGCAGCAAAAGCTCTTGAAACACCGCCCAGTCCAACTCCCATTCCCCGGGGTCCAGGCGATGATGACTGAGATAATCGGCCTGAATGTTGTCCTTTCCTGCCACATGCGCTGCAGAAATCGCTAAGAGATGGACTTCCGCCCAACGAAACAACTGCTGACTTTCCTCCAGCAACACTGCACTGCCTGTGCCTCCTTGCCTGTTTATGTAAGACACGGTCACTTGATTGTCGGAAAAAAACCAAACCGCCTTCCCCTCGAGCAATCTGACAAAGTCCAGCAGCGCTAAGCAAACCGCCCTCAGCTCCAAACGATTGATCGACCAAGTGCTCTCTTCCGCAGTCCACGTCCCCTGCATTATTTGTGACAAACAATTAGCCCCCCAGCCGGAGAGGCTTGCATGACGTGAGTAAAACCCAATCCGGCCGATCCAACGGAACTCCCGCTTGCCGGTGGGCCGGAACCAGCCACCATTGCAGACTGAAGCGCACCTCCTCCGGACATACCAACCTACGAGAAAGTGGATGATCTTGCGGAGACCAGCGGGACAACAACGCTTGCTGAAGAGGCCGCATATGAGCTCTGGCCCACGGAACGAGATCTAAGGCCGCTGCCATCGACCCCAACAACTGCAGGTACCTCCAGGCCGTTGGTGCCTTGACGCGCAAGAATGCCAACACCTGAGCCAAAATCTTGTTTACTCTTTCCGCTGGAAGAAAAACTGAGCCTCCCTCCGTGTCGAAGAAAGCCCCGAGATAGGTCAACTGCATGGCTGGATCGAAATGATTCTTCGCGCGGTTGATGACCCAGCCTAACTGCTCGAGGAACTGCACCACCCGAACGGTGGCCGTGACCGATTCCACCTGAGACGCCGCCCGAATCAACCAGTCGTCCAAATAAGGATGGACCTGAATCCCTTCCTTTCGTAGCACTGCTGCCGCCACTACCATTACCTTGGTAAAGGTCCGCGGCGCTGTAGCCAGACCAAAAGGTAAAGCTCGGAATTGAAAATGACCCATGGGAACTGCGAAATGCAGGAACTTCTGATGCTCGCTCCTGATTGGGATTTTTATTTTTTTATTTATTTAGCAAGCATTTGTAGCCCGCTCCTTCCAGCGATCAGAAGCGGGTAGGATTACTATTGTGAAACTGCCGAATCAAGGCAGGTACAAATTTTGTTTACATACAGATTGTCAGAAAAGCACATCATACAGAGTTAACACTTCTTAGCTATGGGGGAGTTCATTTACATATACATAAATACATATATACAGGATAATCTTCTTGGACACAGTGGTCAGGGGCTGCTCCATCTGTGGGTTTAGTTCAGGTTGAAATGTGATTGGAAAATGTGCGTTTTGAGTTTCTTTCTGAAGTCTAGAAGGTCATTGCTAGCTCGTAGTTCTGGTGGGAGTTGGTTCCACAGTGTTGGCGCCGCATATGAGAAAGCCCTGTGGCTGGTGTTAGCTTTGGCAGATCTTATATCTGTTGGAGTGTGAAGGATGTTGGAATTGTGGGTTCTTCTGTTTCGGGTAGGAGGTTGCAATCTTACTAGGTTGTTGAGGAAGGAAGGTGCTAAGTTGTGGATGAGTTTGAAGGTGGTTGTTAGTATTTTGTATTTTGTGCGAGCTGTTATGGGTAGCCAGTGTAATTGAATTAGTACTGGTGTAATGTGGTCACTTAGATTTTTCTTCATTATGACCCTGGCAGCTACATTTTGTGCCATTTGTAATATGTTTAGGGTTTTTTTAGGTAAACCTTGTAGGATGGCGTTGCAGTAGTCAAAATGTGGCATGATGAGTGCTTGGGCCACTGTTCTGAAGTCTTGGGGATCAATAATATTCCGAATGGGTTGGAGCACTCTAAGCTTGTGGAAAACTGCTCTGTTGGTCTTTCGGAGGTGTTTTTCCATCTTTAGGTCACAGTCAAATGTGACTCCTAGATACTTTATTTCTTTTTTTGTTTGGTAAGTGTTGTTACATAGTGTTATTGATGTGGGAGGGTCAAAATTCGGTTCTTTGGAGATATACATTACTTCGGTTTTTTTTGTGATTAATTGACATACTACTTTGTTGTAACCAGTCTTGCATCTCTCCGATACATGTCTCCAGTGGGTTGTAGTCTGGGTTTTTAGTGTCTAGTTGTGTGTATAGCATGATATCATCGGCATAGATGTGGTAATTAATTTCGTGCCGTGAGAAAATTTTGCATAGTGGCTGCATATATATGTTAAACAGAAGTGCTGAGAGAGCAGAGCCTTGGGGGATTCCCTGTGTTTGTGAGAAAGATTCTGCTTTTTCTCCGTTGAATTGAACCTGTTGTGTTCGATTTGAGATGTAGGATGAGAACCATTTTAGTGGGGTTCCTGTTATTCCTATTGATTTTATCCTATTTATGAGGGTCCCATGATTAACTGTATCAAAGGCAGCTGAGATGTCAATGAATACAAGAATGTACATTTTCTTTTTGTTTTCAAGGCCCTTTAGGAGGTTGTTAAGTAGAACTAGTAACAGGGTTTCAACTCCATGATGTTGCCTGAAGCCATATTGCTGGTCATCATGTGTAAATACGCCTCCGTGAGATCTATGGAAGAAAGAACCTCGCCCGGCCTTACTGAGCGGATAACCGATTGCAAAGTTTCCATCCGGAAATGGGGCACTCTCAAACAACGATTCACATGTTTGAGATCTAAAATAGGCCGAAAAGAACCTTCCTTCTTGGGAACTATAAAATAAATCGAGTATCGACCTATGCCGTACTGGTCTGCAGGCACCGGCATTACGGCTTGAAGATGCAACAAACGCAACAGAGTCCCGCTGACCGCATCTTGCTTTGCCTGCAGACTGCACAGAGACAGAACAAAGGCGTCCAGTAAGGGCTGTGCGAACTCCAGCGCATAGCCGTCCCTGATAATTTCCAAAATCCACTGGTCCGTAGTTATGTTGGCCCAAGCGGAGAGAAACTGCTGTAAACGACCCCCTACCGGAATCTCCACCTGGACCGGCCTCCCTTCATTGCAGCTTCTTAGCTGAGTTCTGTTGGGCGTTAAAGAAACCCCTATTGAACCTTCTGGCTCCACGAAAGGACTGTTCTCTGGTCACAAAACGGCCCCGCTGATAAGGAGAGAAACGAGATCCACGGAATCTTCGAAAATCCCTACCGTGACCTCTCTGCATAGCCACCATCTTAGCCGCTCTCGGATGGTCCTCGGGAAGGCGACCCCCTTTGGAGTCTCCCAAATCTTTAACTATCTTTTCTAACGCTTCCCCAAACAGCAATTTGCCCTTGTAAGGAAGTTTACTGAGACGCGCCTTAGAAGACGCATCTGCCACCCAATTCCTTAGCCAGAGGAAACGCCTAGCAGCAATTACCGACGCCATAGACCGCTGAAATACGTACTAAATCATAGCAGGCATCCACTAGGTAAGCCACCGCTGACTCCAACTTAGCCCTGTCTGGTGAAGTATCTTCCACCTTATCCTGACTGGGTTCTCCCTGAAGCCAGCGGATAGAGGCCCGGGACACATAGGCTCCACAAACGGAAGCCTGCTGGGCCAAGGCACTGGAATCAAAAGCTTGCTTCAGAAGCACCTCCAATCTACGATCCTGCAAGTCTTTAAGAGCTGTACTCCCTTCAACGGGAATGGTGGTCTTCTTAGTGACCGCTGAAACGAATGCATCCACTTTAGGCATACGTAATAAGTCCTTCTCGTCCTGGGGAACGGGGTATAGCCGAGTAATAGCGCGACCACCTATTAAGGATGCTTCTGGGCACTCCCATTCCGACTCTATCATTTGCTTAATAAACCTATGAATCGGGAAACATTTCTGTTCTGATCTAAACCCCTGTAACAAAGGATCTTCAAGCGGCTCCTGCTGCACTGCTGGGAGCACTATATTTAGAGCCACCAGAGACTGAGTAATCAACGCTCCCAGCTCCTCTTTACGAAAAACCCTAAAGACGTTGGGATCTTCACCTGCGCCCAACTCTCCTTCTTCCAATTCTCCTGGCCAGGCACCAAATCCTGTCTCCGAGAGAATCTCTCCTTCCTCCGCTACTTGGGACAAAGCAGAATGTGCCAGAGCTGCAGGTACTCCCGAGTCCAAACCCTTCTCCCCCGAAGAGCTGCCTTCCCCAGGGACAGTCACTGCAGGAACAGCAGCCTGGGACCCAAACAGGCTGTCTGAGGTAACACTGGGTGACAATTGAGACCTCTTTAACATATATGCATTATGCAGCGTCAAAATGAAATCTGGGGAGAAGAAAGAGCCCAAAGACTCTTCTAATGAAGGCAAAGACTGCTGCTTTGGCTCCTCAGGCGAAGGAACTTTTCGTGATTTCGATTTTTTCTTCTGTGCCTTCCCCTACAGCGAGGAAGAAATAGCCGGCTCACACAAAATGGCCGCCGTTCCCGCTTTCTCCACAGAGCTTTGAGACTGGGCTAACAAGTCCTCTGCAACCTTGCCCTCCATGAACAGTGGCGATCCACTCAGAAAAAAGAAAATAAAGAAGCAAGGAGCCCTGAAGCCAGAAATCTGCCCCCCATGAACCCCGAAGCAATCGGGGCCGCGAGGCACTGAAGCGTGTGCTGCTCCTGCTCTATGTAAACTGTCCCCGCTGAAGAAGGAACTCTGAACAGCGAAAAAACAAAGCCCCGCGGCGGTGAATCTACCCCGGAGTAGGTAAGAGCTCTCCCTGCAACAAACGCTCCCTTAATGAGGCTTACCGGAACCGCCCGATAGGAGCGCACACCTCTGCATATGCTTTGCCGCTGCTAGCGGTAAGCGGGTGAGGAATCGAACTCAGAGGTAAGGAAGAGGACCCTGGGGCTCCCAGGCCTATTTCCAATAAGGCAGTCTCAAATGTACCTGAGAGGCAGGCTCTGCCCCTACAAGCCGATTAAAGTCGTCGGCATGAGCACCGGAGCTTCACCAATGTCTATTAGCTCCTTTTTTTTTTTTTTTTCTCTGACTGCCCTGCTAGGACAGAAATTCCACCAAGGGGAAACCCCTTTCAAATTTCCCCCACTCACAGGATAGCCTTTTCGTTTGCCTCCTCCTGTTATTTTTTAGTATTTTTCTCTCTTTTTTTTTAAAGAGTCCTACAAATAACTAAAGATCCACTATCGGTCTCTCTGGGGAGCTGGTCATCCGACGTCCTATCCAGCTGCTGAGGACTGAAAGACTGACTCTCTGACACCAGGGGGAGTTGGGTAAGCTGTCAGGAAAAGCTGTCAGTATTCAGTCCCCAGCTGCTGGAGTGGATTGACCACCCAAATGTCCTGGACTGGCCCGGAGAGACGAATAGGAATATCCTTGGTTTTATTCTCTATTCCTTTCCTTATGATTCCTAGCATTCTATTTGCTTTCTTGGCCACCTCTGCACACTGGGCAGAGAGTTTCAACATTTCCTGGGTGGTGGTTCCTAATGTGGAACCTTGCATCATGTAACCATAGTCTGAGTTGTTCTTTCCTAGATGCTTAACTTTGCACTTGTCCACATTAAATTTCAACTGCCATTTGAATGTCCAGTCTTCCAATTTATCACGGTCCTCTTGCATTTTTTCACAATCCTCTTGTGTTCTAACAACTTTGAAGAATTTTGTGCCATCTGCAAATTTGATCACCTTACTCGTTATTGCCATTTCCAGGTAATTTATGAATGTGTTAAAAATCAGCGGACCCAGCACAGATCACTGGGGTACTCCACTATCCTTCTTTCTCCATTGAGAAAATTGGCCAGTTAGTCCTACTACCTGCTTTCTATCTTTTTTTTAAAAATTTTTTATTAGAAGGCAGCAAACAAGTACAACAAATAACAACCAAATCAGTTGTATACAGCATACATATACAAAAGAACATCTGCATTGAACCAAGAATAAAATGAACAGTGCCTATTTTTTTTTTTTTTTTTTTTAATATCTTCTCCCCCCTCTGTTCTCCTTATCCCCCTTACACCCCTCCCCTCCCACTCCTATTACTCACAAGACTCCGAATTAAAGAAAAAAAACTCCAGTCCTATTCCCACCATCCTCCAACCCCCCTCCCCTCCCCCCTCAAGACCCCTCTCAGAACGCCGCTACCCCCCAACCCCTACCGCCACCCCCCGCTTAGAATAACCCCAAAAGAATCCACATGACCCACAAGGAATGTGCGAGGCATCACCACAATAGACTACGCATGAGAAGGAAAAAGAGCCCAAGACTCCGCAGCAAGAAAGGGGAAAGGAAATAAATAAATAAATAAATAAATAAAAAGAAAAAAAAATTTTCGTTGGGCCCGTATCACCAAAAACAAAAAGAAGCAGAGAATGTCTTAAGAGCGTGAACCATACTTCAGAACAAAAGGCTCCCACACTTGCTCGAATTGCGGCACACGTGATTTTCCAGCGGCCACCCCCCGCTCCATAGTGTAAGTCTCCCACATCCGCTCCAGCCAACTAGCAAGGGCTGGGGGCAAGGCTTGTTTCCAAACAGCTGCTAAGGTCAGGCGGGCCGCATGTAGACCAGGACGGATCAACGCTAACTGGTGAGTCCGAGCACCAGGAACATTAACACCAAAAAGGAAAATACCCGGGTCCCAGGGGATAGTCAACCCCACCAGTTGCTGTAGGCGGTACTGGATCCCCCTCCAATAAGTCTGTATATGCGGGCAAAGCCACCAGACATGAGCCATGCTACCATCCCGACCACAATTCCGCCAACACAGTCCAGATGCTCCGGGATAAGCCCGGGCAACCCGCGCCGGTGTCATATACCAGCGATAAAGCAGTTTATAATTGGTTTCACGAGCATTAACGGCCACTGCACTTTTCCAGAGTCGACCCTCAAGCTGCTCCCACTGGCGCTCAGTGTAATTTAACTGCAGTTCACGATTCCACTGTTCTCGATGTGTACCTGGTCGCGTCTGCTGGGTTTGAAGATGTTTGTACAGGGCGGCAGTAAGGCCCTTTGTAGTAGTACATGCCTCACAAAAGCGTTCAATATCGGTCAGTTCGCGAGCAACCTGCGACCGAATCGCGCGGCCCTGCACCCAGTGAGTTACCTGCGTATATTGATAAAAGTGACCAGCGGGAAGCTCAAACTCACCACGAAGCGAGCGAAAAGAACGCATCGTACCGTCCTCAAAGAGTTGACCGACACGACTAAGGCCCTTATGGCCCCACAACCGAAAGGCTGGATCAATCATCCCGGGGGGAAAAGAAAGATTACCCACAATAGGGGCCAAGGGGGTCATAAGCACCCCGCGGGGTCCTAAATAACGGTCCCAACAACAAAGAGTATGGGAGATATAGGGGTTACTCGAACGCGAAACCCCCCGGAGCTTGGGGCCAAGCCACAATCGGTCCCCCAATCCCACACCCCCCGAAAGCTGCATTTCCATTTGTACCCAACGTTTAGTACTAGCAGTGTCCATCCACTCCACTCCCGCGCGACACTGTGCCGCCGTATAGTACCACTGGAGGTTGGGCGCCCCCATACCTCCATGACGGGTGTGTGCATATAGAATCTGGCGCGCAATGCGTGGGCGCCGAAAATGCCATATAAATTTCATGAGCATGGCCTGCCAAGCGGCCAAGACCCCGCGAGCTAAAGGTATAGGAAGGACCTGGAAAAGGTACAAGAACCGTGGGGCAACCACCATCTTCACCACCGCAATACGCCCAAACCAAGAGATCAATAGCTTGGCCCAGGATTCCAAGTCACGCTTCACCTGTTGAATTAAAGGCCCATAATTAGCACTAAAGAGTGCACCCCTATCAATCGTCAAGTTGACACCCAGATAACGGAGAGCGCCTGATACCCAGCGAAAAGGGTAAGAAGCCTTCAATTGTTGGCAAACCACCTCGGGAACCCCGACATTCAAAATTTCTGATTTCGTATAGTTGATTTTGAACCCAGAGACCTGCGAAAAAGCATCAAAAAGCCGCATGGCAGTCGGGAGAGAGTTAACTGGATCCACCAGTGACAGGATGATATCGTCCGCAAAAAGCGCTATTCTATACTCAGAGGTACCCACCCGGACGCCGTGAATATCGGGGTGCTCACGAAAGCTCTGTGCCAGGGGCTCCATCACCAGTGCAAACAGCAGCGGGGACAACGGGCATCCCTGCCGAGTTCCCCTTTTCAGCGCAAACCATCCAGATTGACCCCCATTAACCCGGACGGAAGCAGTAGGGCCGTGGTAAAGACAGCGAATCCAACGCACAAAATTGGGCCCAAACCCCATCTCCTGTAGCACGCACCAGAGAAAACCCCAACTGACCCGGTCAAAGGCCTTTTCAGCATCAATGCCCACTAATAGGGCAGGTTGAGGATCCTGCCGAGCCACGTGAATCACCTGCAACATTCGCATAATGTTATCGGCTGCCTGGCGGCCCGGAACAAACCCAACCTGGTCTGGATGCACCAGAGTCGGAAGTGCACGGTTTAGTCGTGCCGCCAGCGCCGAGGCCAATATTTTCACATCGGCATTCAGCAGGGAGATAGGACGATACGAAGCTGCTTCCTGCAGGGGCTTACCTGGCTTAGGAATAACCGCAATAAGGGCCTCGCGTTGGGAAGGGGGCAGGGGCCCCCCCTGCAAGACCTCATTGAAAAGCACCACCAGGGTTGGGGCCAGCTGGACGCTATATTTTTTATAATATTCCATCGGGAACCCGTCCACGCCCGGCGCCTTCCCCGCCTTTAAACGTCGAATAGCCATGTCCACCTCTTCCACTGTAAGTTCTGCATCCAATTGATCTCTAACAGAGTCCGCCAGCCGGGGTAAAGTAAGAGCACTAAGGTAGGCCCGGGCACTGGACAAGTCAAAAGGCTCAGCTTTATATAACTGTTCAAAGAAAGTAGCAAATAACTCGCAAATCTCCCGAGAAACCACCCGCAGACGGCCCCCAGAGTCCCTGAGCTCACGTACCACCCTAGAGGTGTGCTGTTGACGTAGTCGCAGAGCAAGGTAGCGCCCGACCCTATTCCCCTGCTCATAAGAAGTTTGCCGCAGCTTCCTACGCATATGTTCCAGGTCTCGTTGTGCACACGCATCCAGTTTGGCCCGCACCTCTCGCCATTGACGCCAAACCCTCTTAGAACCTGTCCGGGCGTGTTCTAACTGAAGACGCCTACTTTCCTCCGTAAGGTGATGGGATTCTCGTGTCCAGGCCCTCCGAGTGCGAGCTGCCTCAGCAATCAAGCGGCCACGATCCGTCGCTTTAAATGCATCCCAGACCATGGACAACGGGACCTCCCCATTATCATTTAAAGCAAAAAAATCGCTAATAAAATGGCCATGGTCCTGAACAGCGTGTTGCCGCCGGAAGAAGCGGCTATCTAAACGCCACTGCTGGCATCGTTCCCCACAAACCCCCGCAGGAAGAGTAATCCAACAGGGGGCATGATCGGACCAGGTCAGTGTCCCATGCCCAGCCTCCACCCTCCCCTCCAACAACCGCTGGTCTAACAGCAAATAGTCTATACGGGTATGTACCCCATGAACAGGGGAGTAATAGGTATAACTCTTATCCCCAATATGCGTATCTCTCCAAATATCACGCAAGCCCAGATCAATCATAAGCCTCCGTAACGCTCGGCTAGGTCCACTAGCCGCCGGTCCAGCCCGGCCCGTCGAATCCAAATGGGGTACCATATATGCATTACAATCACCGCCCAAGACAATAGGGCCCTTCGCAAACCCAGCTAACAGACCCTTTAACCGAGCAAAGAAATTCCCTTGGCCAGTATTGGGGGCATAAATGTTGGCTAGCGTTATGAGATGGCCTTCCAGGCGAACATTCATAAAAAGCCACCTTCCCAAAGCATCCCTCTTAACATCCTCCACCCGCAAGGATAGCCCCTGGTGGAACAGTATTGCCACCCCACGTTTTTTCCGGCCCTGTGAGTCAGACGCCACCCACACTTCAGAGTACGGCTTTCTTTTTAACCAACCCTGATTGCTGCTCCGGAGATGAGTCTCCTGCAGAAACACAATGTCCCCTTTCAGGGAGCGTAGCTCAGTGTACAGCAAGGAACGCTTTCCCGGGGAATTGAGACCCTTCACATTAAAAGATACCACTTTCAGCATTGATAAATAACTACCCTACCCCCATTGCCCTGCACTCTCCCCCTCTCCGGATGGCCCCAGTCCCCCCCCAAACTCGCATCTCCGCAGAGCAAAAAAAAAGAAAGCCCCAGCATTAACCTCCTACCCAGCCTCACCCATGAGTCAGTCATATAAGCACTCTTAATGTTTGACTGCACCTCACCCCTTAAATTGATACAGTCCCTCCCCCCCCAATCCCTTCCTCTCCCCACCCCTCCCCCACTACCCATATCCCTCCCCCCCCAACCCATCAGTACCACCAGCCCACACATATGGTGGGGCACGGTAAAACTGATTCCAAGTCCAGCTCCAACCAGGCCCCCCCGCAAACTAAGTATCACAGCAACATGTAACATCAGTTCACCCCCGTGAATAGCAAATCATAAAGCCACTGCCCCAAACAGTCCCCCCACCCACCCGGCATTAAGTAAGCAACATTCAGCATAATCCCCAAAATTACGAATTACATTTAATATAGAAATCCCAAAATAAGTAGTTGCAAAGCTTAAGTTAATGTAACAAGAAGAACGTAGATAGAGCAACAAGAAAAAGGTGAAAGAAAAGGAAAAGAAAGCAGGGTTCGTGACATAACATACCCTAAGAACTCCCCCAAATCAGGACTCAAGGACCCAATTAACTTATGCATGCTTGCCCACCCGGGTCCACTTCGAGTGTTGAGGCTTAGGGGTCGGGAGTTGTGGCGATGCGTTATCGTCGACCAGACCCGCCTGGCGTAGAGCTCTCCAGGCCTCAGTATGGTCTTTCGCTGAGATCCGTTTATTACCCAAAAGGAAGTTAATCCGGAATGGGAAGGCCCAGGAATAGCGGATCCCTTTGTTGTTCAAAACCATCGTGACTGGTTTCATCTCCCTCCGTCGGGCCAGTGTAAACACCGATAGGTCCTGATATACAGTTACCGTTGCGTCCTGAAATCGGATCGCTTTTTTTTCCCGACCCCGGCGTATGAGGAGCTCAGCATCAGTATAGCGCAAAAATCGTGCAATGACATCCCTGGGCTGGCTATTGGGAGGTTTGCCCAAGGCCCGGTGCACTCGTTCAATTTCCATGCCAGACCCTAGGTTAGTCAGCTCGTCCACTGGCAGCAGTTCAGCAATCAAGTTTTTGAGCACCACCTGCAGATCTTCACTTCCCCCCGTTGCTTCCGGGATTCCCCGGAAACGTACATTATTGCGACGGGATCGATTTTCAATATCATCAATTTTATAAGTCAGTTCCGTTACTTGTGCATGTTGTCTATCAAGAGCACATTGTAGATCCACCATAGCACCATCATGGTCTTCAACTTTAGTCTCAACTTCCTCCACACGCGTCCCTAGATCTTTCATGTCACCCCGGAGTTCCGCAATGGTGCTCATCACTTCCTCGCGCATGGAGCGAAATTCGCCAGCCAACTCCGCAAAACCTCTACGAAGTTCTTGTTGAAGTAAGGCGTGCGAGGACAGCTTGTGGGGTTCCAAGTCATTTTCACTCACAGTCTCATCATTGGAACCCTCCGAAAGATGTTTGCTGGAAGGACTAGCCGGAGTGCCACTCTTGCCCTGTAGCCTCTGGGATGCGCGGGTGCCCTCCCGGGCCTCTGAATTTTTAACCTTAGCAGCCATGAAGTAGAGAACAGTCCAGCAATCCAGGGATAAGCAGAATGCAGCTACAGTAAAAAGCAGGGTGCTGCTATAAGCAAGGAAAAAAAATGTTAATTGATCCTACTTTTGGGCTGCAGGGGGAGCTCCAACCTCACACAAGATAGTAAAGCACAGTGAATATAAGAAGGAAGGAAGCCCACTGGAAGTTTTGCGGCAATGATGAGGCAAGCAATAGCAGAGACGGACTGTAGATAATTCAAGTGTCCCAAGAGCAATTTGGGTAGGTACCGGGGTCTCCGGATCAGGAATAGGCACCAGGCTGAGGCGGGAAACACTAATTGCAGTGTCAAAATCCGGGGTTGCTGCCACTCGGGAGGAGCGCAGGCGATTCGCTAAAGGGCGCCCACGTGATCGATGTGACCCAGAGCAGTGGTTGGAACGCAAAGAGCTTCGTGCGTTCCAGGACCACGCGGTTATGGCTGCCTCCAAGGTCTACCTCTTCGGTGAATCCTGGCCAGCTCCTCCGGGCCAGGCCCCAGGCATCGGCAGCTCCTCTTCAATACCGAGCCGGCACAGTTGCAAGGGGGGAAGCACCAGCGCACAGGGCAGCAGCAGCGTCGAAGCACCAATCTCCTCACCGATTCAGCTCCCAGCCACGAAAGCCACCCGCGATCACCGGGAAACACTGCCACAAGGCGCAGAACAACGATCCACTCTGCGGCGGGCAAGGCATCCGGCATACAGTTTCCAGCGGGTAGGAAGCTCACCTGGGCCTCAGCAGTAGGTAGGGGGAGAGCGTTAAGGCCGGTCAGTGAGGGGGCCGCTAGCCGGCCGCTGATCTCGCCAGGGCAGTCCCAGTTTCGCCGGAGGGCACAATTAAGTTCACCCAGCTCTCTGCATACCAATTCAGGGACTCTGGGGGGCCAAATCAAAGGTAATGCTAAAGTTTGCAACAAAAGAGGGTAAGCCTGGAACGGAGCTACATCAGGAAGCAGCCATTCCGTAGCGGGCTCACTAGCGCCCCCCTGCTTTCTATCTTTTAACTAGTTCCTGATCCACAATAGCTTACTGCTTCCTATCCCATTACTTTTTAATTTTGCCAAGAGTCTCTCATGAGGGACCTTATCAAAGACTTTCTGAAAATCCAGAAACATTATATCAACCATCTCACCTTTGTCTACCTGTTTATTCACACCTTCAAAAAAATATAACAGATTAGTAAGATAAGACCTTTCTTAGCTAAAGTCAAGTTGGTTTTCTCCCATTAAACCATTACTATCTACATGTTCAGTAATTTTGTTCTTTATAATGGTTTCAACCATTTTGCCTAGTACTGACATCAGGCTTAGCGGTCTCTAGTTTCCCAGATCACCCCTGGAACCCTTTTTAAAAATTGGCATTACATTGGCTATTCGCCAATCTTCAGGCACTATAGATGATTTTAATGATAGTTCACAGATTACTAATAGAAGATCTGCAATCTCATATTTCAGTTCTTTTAACACCCTCGGATGTATACCATCCAGTCCAGGTGATTTGCTACTCGTGTGCAGTCCTGTTGCCACCTTGCTCTCCATTGCATTGAGGTGATTGCTTTCCATTGCATGCCTCTTTGGCTGTGGCTGAAGCCCTACCAGCATCTACCTGGAAGACACAGGAGTGCCCCTACCTGATTATAAGGTCCACACAGTGTTGAAGCTTTTATGTTTGTGCTGGCATCCCATAGTCTTGCCATATAGACGTGGAGCATATTGCACAGACCTCATAGTGGGCCATGTAGGCCCTCTTCTAATGCTGGAGTGGTGGCAGTTTCCATGGCACAATGGGAGGCACATTATACTGTTGCTGTGCCAGCTCTGCACATGGGTCTCCCTGACACCCCCCTCTCCCCTTGCACACAATGGCTCCATCCCACACACATCAGTGCCCCTCCTGCACACATTCGGTGGACTGGGCCTGTTGTAATGTCTGATCTTCATATCCCTGCCATACACACTATCACCTATATGCTCACATGGAATTTGCATGCAGCACTGGATACATATATTCACCTTCACCTCATGAACATGCATGTTTTGGCTGAGCCTGACCTGTTCCCCATACCTGCAGGTGTTGGGGTTGGTGCCGAGGATCCACAGTACTCCATTGAAGATGTCCACCCATTTGAGAACAGGGATAGCACCAAGCCACATCCTGGAACATCAATGAAGGCCTTGCAGATGCAAATGATGCTAGATGAGTAAGCAATTGGGGCTGACATGTCAGCAGATGAGACCATGCTGCAGGAGTTGCAAGAGGAGGGAAATAGAGAGAACAACATAGGAGATGTGGAATTCCACGATTCCCCACTGCCCACACCTGAAGTTGTTTCAGACTCACCTGCTGAGGAGGCACTGCTGGAGACACTGGAGGGGAGCCATGCAATGAGCTAAAGGAGCCAGCATCTCATATGGTGCGGGAAATAACTACTGCAGCAAAATGAAAAGTTCTTGCAGATCCAGCAAGAGTGTAATGGCATCCTGCATGACAGACTGCAGGCACAGAGGGAAACAAGAGAAGACAGACGTCAGTGACTTACAGAGCTGCATGCACTCAGGCAAGAGAGATACATGGTACAGTTAAGACCTCTAGCCTCCCATACCCCTCCACCATCTAGTATGAGCACTTTCTGTCCACGTGCTTTGCCACAGACCGCTTTAGCACCCACACCAAGCAACAGAGGTTGCAGAGGACATAGAGTCAGCCATGCCTGATCACTCAGGCAAATCCCTGTCAACATTCTGGGAGCTCTGCCCCAGTGTACTAACATCCCTCCCCCCCCAATGTTTCCCAAACTTCCATGCTCCCAAGGAAAGGGGTAGTGACTGAATAAGGGAAGATAATATAGCCTCTTCTGGATCCAGCAGCAGCAGTTAAAAGGGCTTCAGTATTGTTCCCTAGTCCCTCTTGAGCAGTCAGAGGCAGGGTCATAGGGGAAGAAACACATGGGGAAGGGGCAAGGGAAGGGGGTAGCAACCAATATAGCAACACCATAGTAACATAGTAAATGGCGGCAGATAAAGACCAGTATGGGCCATCTAGTCTGCCCAGTAAGATGGCAAGAGTAGGTGCACTGGCCGCTCCATGCAGGCCACCCCTCCCCATGTCTTGAGAAATTAGTTAGTTAAGTTTATTTTGATTTTATCCTGTTGTTGTAAAGGGATACACTGTGTCTGTCCCATGCTATTTTGAATTCTGTCACTGTATTTGCCCCCGACACCTCTATCGGGAGGGCATTCCAAGCATCCACCACCCTTTCAGTGAAAAAATATTTCCTGACATTGCCTTTCAATTTACCCCCTTGCAGCTTCATGTTATGCCCTCTAGTTTTACAGCTTCCCTGTCTTTGGAAGAGGTTTGTTTGTTCATTATTTCCCTTTAAGTATTTAAAGGTTTAAATCATATCTCCCCTGTCCCTCCTCTCCTCCTGCGTGTACATATTTAGGTCTTCAAGTCTCTTCTCATAAGGCTTCTGACGCAGGCTCCAAATCATTTTGGTCGCCTTCCTCTGAACAGTTTCCAGTCTTTTTACATCCTTTGCAAGATATGGTCTCCAAAACTGAACACAGTATTCCAAGTGAGGCCTCACCAGTGACTTATACAGTGGCATTAGTACCTCTTCCTTTCTGCTGGTAATTCCTCTTTGTATGCAACCCAACATCTTCCTGGCTTTTGCCACAGCCTTGTCACACTGTTTTGCCACTTTGAGATCTGCAGAAATAATCACACCAAGGTCCTTCTCCTGGTCCGTGCACACCAACCTCTCGCCCCCTATCTTGTACATTTCCACTGGATTTCTCTCTTCCCTAGTGCATGACACTGCACGTCTTCACATAAAATCTTAACTGCCAAGTATTATACCATTCTTCCAGCTTTTGCAGATCTTTCCTCATGTTATCCACTCCCTCAGGGGAGTCCACTCTGTTGCAAATTTGTGTGTCATCTGCAAAAAGACAGACTTTTCCATGCAATCCTTCAGCAATATCACTCACAAATACATTGAACAGTGCCGGGCCCAGGACCGAACCCTGGGGCACCCTGGTAATCACCCTCCTTTCATCCGAGTGAGCTCCTTTTACCATCACCTTTTGTTGTCTGTTAGTCAACTAATTTCTGATCCAGTTCACCACCTTGAGACTCATCCCCAATGAGTTCCTTAGGCATGCTCATGATCTTTCGGTTCGACTCGCTCAACGAGGTTATCCCAAGAAGATTATTAAACAAGAATTTTTGAGAGCCAAATATGTTCACAGGGAATGGTTGTTTCCCCCGTTTATTTTGGAGAGTCCAAGCGATCAGCATATAGCCACTCAGTTTGAAGGGGTTGTGGCAATACTTCCATATATGTCACATACTGACTCTATTAGAAAGATTCTTTTGAAGCATTGGCATGTCTTACAACTGCACCCGTGTTTTCAGGGGGGATTGCGGATAGCACATTCTAGGGGCTCTAATCTTTGTGATTTTGTAGGGGTTACATCTTCCCCTTTAGATAGATATATATCGGTAACAACCTTGGAAGTGGGTCACTTTACATGTACTTCCTGTAAGTTTTGCTCTCAAGCTATAATGGGCAATGAATGGCTGGTACCTAATTCTACTATTGTCCACAGGGCTCGATGGCACACTACCTGTTTAACGTCATTTGTGGTGTATGTGCTGGTTTGTCCTTGTGGTCTATTATATATTGGACGGACGATCCGTCCTGTGCGTATAAGGTTGAGTGAACATGCTTCTAGACTCAAGAATTCCGTACTCACAGCCCCGCTGGTGCAGCATTGTTTGGACTTCAATCATACCTTTGCGGAGTTCACTTGGCGTGTATTGGATATGATCCCGGAGAGTCCTCGGGGTGGAGATTATTGATAAGCCTCCTATGAGGAACAGTATCAACTCGGGGTGGAGTTTATTGATAAGCCTCCTATGAGGAACAGTATCAAAGGCTTTGCTGAAATCCAGGTAGAGGACATCCATCGCATGCTCCTTGGTCACCCAGTCAAAGAACTCAATCAGATTTGTTTGGCAAGATCGTCCTTTGGTAAAACCATGTTGCCTCAGATCATGCAACCTGTTGGTTTTGGGAAAGTCCACTATTCGCTCTTTCAGAAGCGCCTCCATTACTTTTCCCGCTAGCAAGGTAAGGCCCATGGGCCTGTAGTTTGTCACTTCTTCCCTGTCACCACTTTTGTGAAGAGGTACCACATCTGCCCTTCTCCAGTCCTGAGGAACTACTCCTGTTTCCAAGGATCTGCTGAAAACATCCTTTAACGGCCCTGCAAGAACCTCTCTGAGCTCTCTCAGTATCCTGGGATGTATCCCATCCAGTCTCATGGCCTTGTCACTTTCAGTTTTGCAAGTTGTTCTAACACATCATCTTCTGTGAATGGTGTGGTATCTACTTCATTCCCATTTTTATATTTGGGAGCCACGGATAGTCTGTCTCCAGGATTTTCTTTAGTAAAAACAGAGCAGAAGTATTTGTTTAGCAATTTTGCTTTTTCAATGTCACTTTCCACAAATCCGTTCCCAGCACTTCTGAGTCCTGCAATTTCATCTCTGATTTTCCTCCTCTCCCGAATATACCTGAAGAAAGTTTTGTCACCACACTTCACATCTTTAGCCATCTGTGGCTACATTATATACGGCTGATTTTGAAGAGTCCCAGATTTATTCATCATTGTAGTTTGAGCATATACCTTTATGGGTCCGGTTCCTGGATGACATTTTTTTCCTATGGAATGATACGGAGGATTCTTTACTGTTGTTTTTACGATGGTTAAATTCTTTGAGATCTAATTTATCTTTCACCATGCACCATCATCTATGTCAATTGGAATTTCTTGATGTTTTGGTGTTTAAGTGTCAAGATTCATTCCATACTACGTTATTTAGAAAATCAGTGCAACGAAATATATTGCTTACTTTTACTAGCTTTCATCCTCTGCCCTTAAAGAAAGGTCTTCCTTTTGGCCAATTCCTCAGGATTCGACGAATTTGTTCTGATTTTGATGAGTTCCTTAGGCATGCTCATGATCTTTCGGTTCGACTCGCTCAACGAGGTTATCCCAAGAAGATTATTAAACAAGAATTTTTGAGAGCCAAATATGTTCACAGGGAATGGTTGTTTCCCCTGTTTACTTTGGAGAGTCCAAGCGATCAGCATATAGCCACTCAGTTTGAAGGGGTTGTGGCAATACTTCCATATATGTCGCATACTGACTCTATTAGAAAGATTCTTTTGAAGCATTGGCATGTCTTACAACTGCACCCGTGTTTTCAGGGGGGATTGCGGATAGCGCATTCTAGGGGCTCTAATCTTTGTGATTTTGTAGGGGTTACATCTTCCCCTTTAGATAGATATATATCGGTAACAACCTTGGAAGTGGGTCACTTTACATGTACTTCCTGTAAGTTTTGCTCTCAAGCTATAACGGTAGATTTATGAAAATGACTCCAAATTAACAGACTTTAACAGAAAAACTCGGAGGGTTTTGTGCTTCAATACTTAATGATATTGCACGGAATTTGTCTCAGACTATTCGGCTGAAAAACGCTGGATTGAAAGAACTCTTCATTAACCCCAGCACAGCCTTATGACATCAATGACTTATTCCGGCATTTAGTGAAAACATCTAATATACCCTCTCTTGTGTTTCAAATTTTCTAATTTAATCTTGGTGTTCAATATTTGGTGTTCAATATAACATGAGACCAGCACTTATTCATAAATCTTCACAATTATTCTGTTTCTTCCTTATTCCGACGCCTCACTTGCAACGTTGAAAACAGCGTTTCACTCAATAATATGAGGTTCTTCAGGGGATTTAAATGTGGTGCATTCAGCCCAAATGTTAACAGCAAATGAAAACCAACATTAAAAACTACTAACTTATCTTATTTTTTAAAACTGCCCTAAGTCTAATAAAAATGTTAAAATCAAAAAACCTTAATAGCTACTACATACCCAATGGTAGCTTAAACTCCGCACAGCTTTTTCAAGCAAACATTACTACAAAATGTAATTCTCTTCGGCAGCCATCAGCTGTTCCTTTCTTCTGTTAGCCTTGAAAGACACTGCGCATGTGTTGATTTTTCCCGTCAGTTTATTTTATAGTCACCTCCCTCTGTGAACTTATAGACCAATGATCAAGGTGTTTAACTGCAGTTTCCCCATTCAATCTCCAAATTTAGCCCATTGGGAATAAGTGTCTGCAGCTGGTAAATCCAGCGCTGTTCATGAAAAAGCAAAGTTTTAGCTAATGACTTCCCATGTTTTGGGATTGAGACTTGTTCAATACAAAAACATCGTAACTGTTCAAAACTGTGTGAGAAACCAACGGTGCTTGCTGTAGATTATGTTTTAATCGGCTCTTGTGCTCTGACATACGAGTTCTAAAAACCCTACTGGTCTGACCTATATAATACAGGTCACAGGGGCAAACTATAGCATAAACTACATTCTGCGATCTACAAGTTGTATAATGTCGTAAAACATATGTCTTGCGATGATAAGTAAATTGCTGTAATTCTATTGTTATACTGCATATAGAACAATGTCCACATTTATAATGTCCCAAAACTGTCCCCGAGTTGGTCAATACTCCTGGGGATAGGGAGAATGTATAGAACTGTATAGGCACACAGGACCATATCACCAGAGTGACTGACAGACCACTTTGATGGGCTCTCAGGACTCCTGGGGGTAGGGTGGATTGGAAAACAGCAACAGCAGCATATTCCATACCACCAGGGGTGCTGGGGACCCACTTTAATGGACTTTCTGGGCAAGTGGGGGTAGGGCAGATGTTTTAGACTGCTGGGCCACACACACCCATATCACCAATGGGACTAACATACCATTTTGGGCACGTTTCACGACTCCTGGGGGTGGGGCAGATGTTTTACCCTGCAACTGCAGAACCCATCATACCAGCATGATGTTTAGAAAACCTCCTTAGTCAGATCTATGGGCTACCTGTGTTATGGTGTGTTGTAGCACATCAACAGCAGCAGCTGCCATGACACCAGGATGGCATCAGGAATCTGTGAACAGATCGTTAGCCCCCTGGGTACAGGGCAAACCACTCAGATGTGATATATAGACAATATGGCATGTGAGTTGACCTGATACACATAACTGAGATAGACTACCTACACACAGCAGCATGCACAGCTACAATCAACACTGGATATGTATATGGATATACTGACCTGTCCCCATACACTTACCTCATGTGGGTAGTCTGCCACACGATTATAGCGCCATGTCAGACGATCCCAGTCCCTCCGGACCCTCACCAGGTCCTTCCGCCTGGAGGACCCAGGAAATAGCTTGTGCTGCCTCACGGCAATCAGCTCTGCCAGGTAGCGCAGCTCCTGCCTGGTGAACGCAGGCTTTTGTGATCTGGTGGCCATTTTCAACAATTTCAACAATGAGGAACGCACGCACGCGCATGCGCGCTGCAACACGCGCGCAAGCCCACAGCAACACGCGCGCATGTGCGCCATGCGCAGTTGGGCCCCGTGCCGCGCTTATCTTTCTGCCACACAGGATATGGTGTTGCCAACAATATTTATACAGATCTATGCTGCAGACACACATTGCACTGATGTGTCTGACATTTAAAAACACAATTAGAATTTTAGGAATTTCGCTTGTTGTTTACACACTTGGGTCTAGAACCCATCACCACTGGTTCCTAGGGTACTGTTTGAACCGGTGTGCTATACCTTTTCACATAGCAATAACTGGCTAAACAGTTACACCAAGGAGTCCTGAGAGCCCATCAATGTGGGCTGTCAGTCACCCTGGTGATATGGGGTTGTGTGTGCCTATGGGGTATGTTCACTAATCCATCTTAATGTGAGCCCAGCAATGATGTGCAGGATGCCATAAGGTGGGGTGGGCCTTCTGGTCTAAACGTAGGACTCGCGCAATAGGTTGCGTACCGCACATTATGACACGATGGAGGTAGGTGTACCACATTAATGTGTGTTAATCGTAGGTAGGTGTGCTGACATGCAGACCTAGTGGCAGAGGTGTAGCACATTGGTTAAAAAACTGCCTGATGGTACAGGGCTCATGGGTTCAATCCCACAGTGCAGCTGTTGCATATGACTGCCTGAGACATTACCCTTTAATATCAGCAGTGCTTTGTGAGGCATTTGGGTTTTATTTTGATTTGTGTTGTCTTTTATAATTTAAATTGGTGCTGCCAGCAAACACACCCTCACAGTGCCATAACCTAAGGTGCCACATCATGTGCCCTATGCGGCACTCCTGAGGACACATTATAAGGTGCACTGTCCACCACGGCACCTTATAATGTTCCCTATAGGGCACCTTATAGGGTGCTTTCGAGGCACCTTCAGGCTACAGCACTGAGGGTGTTGTTGCTGGCAGCACCAATTTAAATTATAAAAGAAAATGCCTCAAGCAGCCCTATCAAATAACCCCACTGTGGGATCAAACCCATGACCTCTGGCTCCACAGGCAGTGAAGTCACCAGTGGGCTACCTCTCCATAGCTGCTAGCAAACTCCGGGCTGGCTACAATAGGAGTGCAGCCCACCACATGAACTGTCTGCTGTGGTTACCAGGATAGGGTTAAACCACACATACCCATGATGCACTGCACATGCAAATCAGCAGTCTACAGATAACCACAGGATGGGGTATGCACGCCCACACCACCTCAGCCTGGTAGGGAGTACTGAGCATGTGTGTTACTGGCACAGAGTAGGTACTGACCGTCACATTGTGTGGGTCCTGTGCTCACCCTGAGGGTGAGGTGGGCCACCCAGCACCTGGCTTAGCTTAGATAGGCTATGGTGCGGGTCCCTATCAGTGCCAATGTGTGATAGGTAGGTCTTGCAGATACACTTCCAAATACACCTGTGTCCATCTGTATTTCTCAGTCAAGTTTAGCCCTTGAGCACTATGATGCACCCAGAATAGTGCATATCCTGTGTGGGTGCCATGGTCACATAATTTATGTGACCCATGGGGGTGTGGGTGAGAGTGGGGGGTGAGGGTGGGGGTGAGGGTGGGGGTGGGGGTGGGGGTGGGGGTGAGGGTGGGGGCCTGTTTGGACCCTTAGGCGGATTATGTAGTACCACCCAAACTGTCCTCGAGCTCAGAATCTCCCACCAACAGATCCACATGCTACATCACTGCAATGGTGGTGGTAGAGGGGACCATCAACCTCAGTCCAGCTGGGGGACAGACAACCTAGAGGGCAGTCCATGCATTTCTGTATGCATCCATATGGTGATAGCAGACAGACAGGAGGCCTGGAAATGCTCAGCTGCCCACCACCACTATCTGACATTCTCCAGCAGCAAGCACAGTGAATCTGTAGCCGCTGCACCCTGCAAGGTGTTCTAGCCATACACATACTAACTGCAAACAGTCTGCTAGCTAGTCCATAGTGCATATTATTGGAGGAAATGTGTGCACCCAAAACTGGGATGTCAGCACACCCACCAAGCAGATAGGTCAGTGATTGGGCCCCAAAAAAGGAAACCTATATATATCACTTGAGAGAGATACTATCAGCACTATGGGGGACCTAGCCATGCCATGGTGACTGCTCAGTCAGGGTGAGAGTGACCTCCCAGCAGGACATGCTGTGGCCACCCTGTCCATGGAGGTGGTGGCCGGCCACTACAATGTCCCAGCCATTGCCCTATGCCCTGTGCTCATGCATCCTGCCCAGGCCACCCTGTCCGAGCTATACCCACAGTACCTTGCTCCTCATTATGCACATTGGCAAGCTAACACTGGACACAGTGCAAACAGTGTGGGCTGAGTAAGGTGTTGCAACCACCACACACTGGATGGACAGACACACACTCCCACACCTATGCCAGCATTGTGCAAATATAGAGGCTTTTGGCAGTCCTGGCCAACTCACCAGTCCTGGACAGAGCACAGGCATGGCTATGGTATGCAATACTGTTGGGGTCACTCCCCGGGGTGGTGAACACTGTCAGACACCAAACCTAAAACACATTCCACACACATCAGAGAAATTGGTATGATACAGCTCAATGAGCATATTGTGCTTAACTTAGGAATTTCTATCTGCCAGTAATCATAGCAAACCTTTGAGATATGTGTACCAACTTCCCAGGTTTAGGGTGGCATTGGTAAGTTATGCAAGTACTAGTATTGGGAGATGCACGCAAGGCCCGATATCCTGCCTCTCCATGAGGCTTTGGATAATGGAGCCTGTGGGTGCAGTTCTTTCTGCTCCTGTTGGCCACTGCTCTAGGACAGAGGTTCCCAAATCCAGTCCTGGTGGGCCAAACACTGTTCATATTGATACATCGGGAAGATGTCTTACAACTATTAGATAAACTGAAGAGTAGCAAATCACCTGGGCCGGATGGTATACATCCAAGGGTGTTGAAAGAACTGAAATATGAGATTGCAGACCTGCTATCAGTAATCTGTGAACTATCATTAAAATCATCTCTAATACCTGAAGATTGGAGGATCGCCAATGTAACACCAATTTTTAAAAAGGGTTCCAGGGGTGATCCGGGAAACTACAGACCGGTGAGCCTGACGTCAGTACCAGGAAAAATGGTAGAAACCATCATAAAGAATAAAATTACTCAGCATGTAGATAGTCACAACCTAATGGGAGACAGCCAACATGGCTTTAGACAAGGAAGTTCTTGTCTTACTAATCTGTTATGTTTTTTTGAAGGAGTGAATAAACAGGTGGACAAAGGTGAGTCGGTTGATATTGTGTATCTGGACTTTCAGAAAGCCTTTGACAAGGTCCCTCATCAGAGACTTTTGGCAAAACTAAAGAGTCATGGGATAGGAGGCAGTGTACTATTGTGGATCAGGAACTGATTAAAAGATAGAAAGCAGAGGGTAGGGCTAAATGGCCAATTTTCCCAATGGAGAAAGGTGAATAGTGGTGTACCCCAGGGATCTGTGCTGGGTCCGCTGCTTTTTGACATATTCATAAATGACCTGGAAAGTGGAATAATGAGTGAGGTGATCAAATTTGCAGATGACACATAACTATTTAAAGTTGTTAAAACCCAAGAGGATTGTGAAAAATTGCAAGAGGATCTTGATAAATTGGAAGACTGGGCATCAAAATGGCAGATGAAATTTAATGTGGACAAGTGCAAGGTTATACACCTAGGGAAGAACAACCCAAACTATGGTTACACGATGCAAGGTTCCACATTAGGAACCACCACCCAGGAAAAAGATTTAGGCATCATTGTGGATACCATGTTAAAACCCTCGGCCCAGTGTGCAGTGGCGGCCAAGAGAGCAAAAAGAATGCTAGGTATGATAAGGAAAGGAATGGAAAATAAAACAAAAGATATTATAATGCCTCTATATCGTTCCATGGTGAGACCGCACCTTGAATATTGTGTGCAATTCTGGTCGCCGTATCTTAAAAAGGATATAGCAATTTTAGAAAAGGTTCAGAGAAGAGCCACCAAAATGGTAAAGGGGATGGAAGGATACTCCTATGAAGAAAGGCTAAAAACGTTAGGGCTCTTTAACCTGGAAAAGAGACGGCTGAGGGGAGATATGATAGAAGTCTATAAATTAATGAACGGAGTGGAACGGGTAAACGTAGATCGATTGTTTATGTTATCAGAATATAGAAAGACTAGGGGACATGCAATGAAGCTACAGGGTAAACTATTTAAGACTGATAAAAGAAAATATTTTTTCACTCAACGTGTAATCAAACTCTGGAATTTGTTACCGGAGGATGTAGTAAAGGCTGTTAGTGTAGCTGGGTTTAAAAAAGGTTTGGACAAGTTCCTGGAGGAAAGGTCCATAAACCATTATTAAGAAGTGACCGAAGATATCAATGCTTGACCCAGTACAAGCATTGTGGAACTTGTGTCTCTTGGGGAAACTGCTAGGTACATATGACCTAGATTGGCCATTGTTGGAAACAGAATACTGGGCTTGATGGACCTTGGTCTGACCCAGTATGGCATATCTTATGTTCTTATTATGTTCTTATGTTTTCATGCTGTCCCTAATGAATATGCATGAGATACATCTGCATACCATGGGGGCGGTGCATGGAAATGCAGCACACACATCTTTATTAGAAATAGCATCAAACTTGAATGATTTGTGGCCCTCCAGGACTGCATTTGGGGGAATATGCTCTAGGTAATGCGCATGTTTATGGTGTCTGTGCTCTGTAGGGTAAAATATAGGCGTTTGACCCATGCTTATGTTCTCTGCAATAAAGGTTCGTCTTTACTATCACGGTTTAGTAGTGGGTAAAAGATGGGGACTGGGTTGGCAGGAGTCACAGCTGAGACTTGAACCTGTGACCTTTTGCTCCTGAACACACTGGCTGTGTTCACTGCACCACACTGTGGCCACAGAGATGGTGCAGTCCCTGGAGATACCATGGCTGTTTGTCAGACAGAGCCTGTCCGTTGGAGTGCACGGCACCCACCTGAACAGGGCTAGGCCACCGTCTGCTGTGGGCAGCAGACACTGCCTCCTCCACCACCAGTACCCCTCCGCCACCATGCTGACATGGCCTTATATTGGAGACAGCATCAAACCTGAATGATTTGTGGCCCTCCAGGACTGCATTTGGGGGAATGTGCTCTAGGTAATGCACATGTTTATGGTGTCTGTGCTCTGTAGGGTAAAATATAGGCGTTTGACCCATGCTTATGTTCTCTGCAATAAAGGTTTGTCTTTACTATCACGGTTTAGTAGTGGGTAAAATATGGGGACTGGGTTGGCAGGAGCCACAGCTGGGACTTGAACCTGTGACCTTCTGCTCCTGAACACACTGGCTGTGTTCACTGCACCACACTGTGGCCACAGAGACAGTGCAGTCCCTGGAGATACCATGGCTGTTTGTCAGACAGAGCCTGTCTGTTGGAGTGCACGGCACCCACCTGAACAGGGCTAGGCCACAGCCTGCTGTGGGCAGCAGACACTGCCCCCTCCACCACTAGTACCCCTCCGCCCCAATGTTGACATGGCCTTCTGCTGGTGGTGCTGGTGGTGCACAGTCTCAGGCCATCCAGTGTGTGGGTAGGCGGCTGCCTATGGTGTGGGTTCTGGGGTAGGGGTGCCTGCATAGCTGTCAAAGCTTCCCCCCAGCACTGCATGCCAATGTTCTGTGCCCTTGGGGGTACCTGCTGGGTACTAGCCCCTGTGACCCTGTGGGGGGGCACACTCGTGCCCATGTTGGGCCCTCAGCAGTTGCTGTCTGGCTGCTCTACTGTTTCAGCATTCCTATGGGCCAGCTAGGCATCACCCTAGTCCACACTGTGGCCCAGCTGTACCACAGCATGTGCCGACTGCAGCCCTCTGTGTCCCCTTTTCCAGCATCTGTCCAGTTGCCCGTTCCGACATGCTCGCCCTGCTGTTGTGGAACATGTGCACGCCATAGGAAACCTGGTCAATGGAGTCAGAAACCCTGCTCTGCGCAATTTCACTGTGGGCTCATTCACCTTGTATGGGGACGGAGCGTAGACCCTTCCAAAATTCATTTCTTTTTTTGGAGCTTTCTTGGGAGTGTTTTTTGATGTTTCCCATTGATATCACTATTGGCCAGCTTGGTTATGTTTTTTTTCCGTTTTGTTGAGGTCATTTTCAATGTTTATTTGCCCTTTTGTTACGTGCACATGTATCACACTTACCACTTTTTGTAGGTTTCCCTGGTTTTGCTGTACATTGCCGACGGAAATGGTTTCTTTTCCCTTTAAATCGGCTGTAATGCCAGGGTTTCACTGGCGTTATTTTTGAGCCTCGGATTTCACAGTGTTAGTGTGCGGGGAGCCTCTCCCCTCCCACTCTCCACCCATTGACCCCTTCTCTCTGCCCCTGGGGAGCCTTCCTCCGCCCTCCGGGAGCCTTTGCCCACCTTCATCGCTCGTTTGCGGTGCTGCGCGCGTTATCGCTTGTTATCGTGCGATAAGGTACCTGTGCACCTGAAAACGCGCCATTATCACGCGATAAGGTACCTTATCGCACGATAACGTCACAGAGTGCACGTTAAGACGGTTTAGTAAACATGCCCCTTAAAGATCTTAATCTTAGAGGAGAGGCGGGATAGAGGTGATATGATTGAGATGTTTGAATACCTCTGTGGCATAAATGCATGAGACCCTCTTTTAACTGAAAGTAAGCTCTGCAATGAGGGGGCATAGGATGAGGGTGAGAGGGAATAGACTCTGGAGTAATATACGGAAATATTTCTTTATGGAAAGAGTGATAGATGCGTGGAATAATCTCCCAATTGAGGGAGAGGAGACAGGGACAGTATCTGAATTCAAGAAAGCATGCGACAAACACAGAAATTCTCTAAAGGAAATAAAGGGACTATAGTATTTGATATGGAGTGGCAGATTAGATAGGCTATATGGTCTTTTTCTGCTGACATTTTTCTTTGATTTCTTTTTCTTGGGCAGCAACTTCTAACAGAACCTTGCACTATAATTAGTAATTGATATTATTTCCCCTATGTGCAAAGTGATTCACATAGGGAAAATAATATAAACTACTAGTACATAGTGCTAGGTTCTGTTAGAAGTCACTGCCCAAGAAAAAGATAGTCTTTGTGGATAATATGTTGCACATTTCAATTCAGTGTGCTGCGGTTGCCAAAAAAGCAAATAGAATGTTAGGGATTATTTGAAAAGTAATGAGAACAAAACTGAGAATATCACTATGCCTTTGTATAGATCAATGGTGTGATCATATCTTAATTACTGTATGCAGTTTTGGTGCCCCATCTCAAAAACGATATACCAGAACTAGAAAAAAGGTTCAGAGAAGGATGATGAGAACGATAAAGGGGACTGAACATTTTCCTTATGAAGAAAAGCTAACAGGTTAGTGGAGTCATTTTAAAAGCCATATTCGTAATTTGCATGTCTAAAAATGCACATTCCGACATGCTAATCACATGCATGGCCCAAAAGTCATTTTAAAAAGACCTGAATATACACGTCCGGTGTAATCACGTCCATGTTGCATGGAGGCATGGAAGAAGTGTGTCCTGGGTGTTCTGGAAAAGATACACATGTGCCTGATTTTAGAACAGCACTGCAAGTGTAAAATTGCTAGTGGACACGTTCACTTCTAGAGTTGCTTCTTGGCATAAACAGGAATTTGGAAAGTGCTCATTTCAGCCAACTTTCAGCACTAGTGATAACAGGGGCATTACCTCTTATTGCTACAATATTTTTTATTACCCTCAAAGAAGGAAAGCAGGTTAAAAATAAGGGCCTCTTTGAATACTGCCATGGCGCTGCATTTCTCCATTTGCAAAATAGCAGACGGAGGCATGTATGTGGCAACATATACATGTATATGTTTGGACATACCCATGCAGACATGTACTCGTATGCTGCTGGGACAGCTAACATCCATGTTTCACACATCCACGTTTCTAAAATTGATTGTCTCCTGCATATGTGTTCTACTTGTCTTAATTTTCTTTTTATTTTGCAGAAATGTTTATCTTTTTGGGCAGAGAGAGGTTGATTTTAATAGGTATTTAAATGTGTTTGCCTTCTCTTCTGCCACTTCCATTTAATATTGGACATTTTGACTTGGATGTCCCAGATGGCACCTATATGGCCATTCTAAAATGTGCCTTTATGGCTTTCCAGTTTTGCAGAGATATCTGAGAAGGAATATGATAGAAGTTTATAATATTGTTAAACCTTTCAAACAACATTAAAGGAAGCATATCAAGTATTTTTTCATGCAGCACAAAATTAAACTGTAGAATCTGTTGGTGAAGGATATGGCCAAGGCTACTAACATACTTGGGTTCAAAAGAGGTTTAGACAGGTTTCTATAAGCAAGTTGAAAAATGCAAAATTAATTAGTGTGACAGAATGGTACATTTTCCCTTTCACTCATTCTCAGACTCAGAATATTTGTGTGGGGGATTTAGCAGAAACAGTCATGGTAAAAAGTGTGCTTCAGTGGGGTGCCAGAAGATGCGTAAGTGATTAGCTGAGCATAGTGTGGTGCATCTGTATACGTTTGTGGGTGTATGCATGTTGGCAGTGTGTCTTTGGGCTGTGTGTGTCAATATGCGTGTATGTGTGTGTGTCACAGAGATGTGCTGGGATGTGTATGTATGTGTGGGAGATGTTATGTGGTTTGTATGCATGTTTGTGTTGGGGCTGTGTACATGTTCTGTATTGTCAGTATGTGTTGGGGCCTATTTGTCATAGGGGGATCTATGTGTTAGCGATTTGTGTTGGGGCCTCTGTGTATGTGTCATTGGGGTTGATGGATAGTGGATCTGTATGTTTGTGTGGGTCATGGGTGGTGTTTGGTTATATGTGTGTGTATGATGGGGTGTTGGGTGGCCTATGTGTGTGTATGTATGCATGTGTGTGGTTGGATAGTGCATGTGTATGTATGTCAGTGTCATGGGGAGCAGTTGGGTGGTATGTATATGTGTATGTGTGTGTGAGTATCTGTGTGTATCATTGGGAGTGTTAAGTGGTATATGTGTGTGTCTGTGTTGGGGCTGTGTATGTGTTTGCAGTATGTGTTAGAGGCCTGTGTGTGTATCTGCATGTGCATATGTGTGTATCTCATGGTGGGGTCTATGTGTTAGCAGTATTTATTTATTTATTTATTTTATTTTATTTATTTAGACAGTTTTTGTATACCGCCTTATCCTTCAATCAAAGCGGTCACGACACAATTGGGGGATACATTTAACACGTGGGGATATGAGACACATACACTAATACTTACAGGGAACATGGGCTATGGAGGGTTAAGTGGCTTGCCCAAGACCACAAGAAGCATCTGTGGGACTAGAAACCCCAGTCCTTCCGGCCCAAGGTTGCTGTCCTCTAGTTGGATTTGAACCCCCGACCTTCTGGCCTGAAGTACCTTGCCCCAACCACTAGGCTACTCCTCCCTCCAGTACAGTTGTGGTCAGCATTATTGGTATCCTTGCTGTTCAACCCATTAATGTCAATATCTCTTTAAAAAAAGTGGCCACTGAAATGGCTTTGGACTATATATGCACACATATTTGACACATAAAAGAATCAAATAAAACAAGACCAATTAAAAAGGAAATTGTAGAAATTGTATAAAAACTGGGACATTGCCAGGACATGACTTTTTTTTTCTTTTAAAAAGTAACCTTCATATAATGAGAAGATCCCACTATACTATTCTTATGTCGGCATGCTTTCATGAGGCCACCAAGCCTCTTGTAAAAAGCACTCTTTAATCTTTTGTCAAGTGCTCCAAGACACCTCTAACATGTTAAAACTCTTATAAGAACTTATAATGAAAAGCTTATAACTGAAATTCAAACTTGCAAATCTTCATGCAAATCTGCCGTGGCCATTGAATCTCCCATTCTTACTCGCTGACCATATAAGCCCCAACTGTTGGTCGCAAACAATGAATGTTGGTAAAACTCAGCCACTCTAAACAATATTGATGTTGCTGAGCAAATACAGCAAATACAGGGTCTCTTTCCCTCTCTGTCCGTCCGGTTTGGCTTCTGCTTCTGATGATCCTTCAGATGAAACTGATGATCAAACTCAAGCTGATTCTCAGGATACTGAGGACAATTCTCTGGATATCCAAGGTGATCATGAAGATGGTCATCTGTAGAATAAACTCTACTCTTATTCTGCTTAGATGAGTGATCCTCCCTAACACAGCGCAGCTGTGCTGAATCAGGCCTTGCCCTTTGAGATGAGTGTTCCATCCTAGCACAGCGCAGCTGTGCTGAATCAAGCCCTGCCCTTTGCAATGAGTGCTTGGGGATTACCTCATAGCCCTCCTGATTGAACACACGTTTCCCCACTTCAGCTCCTCTAATGGCTGTTGGAAACCTGGTGCATTCTGGGACTGGTAGTCTTTTATGAGAAAATTCTGTTTTCTTATTTCTACCAGAACTGACAGGTCGCTTGTTCAGAGTCACTTCACCTTTTCTATAGCTCCATCCTGAGCTATGATAAGCTTCCTTATCACAGTCTATACTAGAACCGTTATCACATTTTTGTGATTTTTTTCTTCAACATTTAACTCATAAGGTATCATCTTTTATATAGGATACTACACATTTCATTACCAGACTGCAAGCTTTTTCTGGGAATGTGGATCATTTGATGTTAGTGACTTTGTATGTCAATGCACTGTATACAAATGTTTGATCAGAAGAAGGCATTGGCAGCAATATTACATTTATCAATAGAGTTACATCCCAGAATATCAATTAATTTTTTTCAGCAATTATTAGAAATGATGTTAACGTGTATTTATTTTATGTATGACACTAAGGGGTATGTTTACTAAACTGCGGTAACGTTACATAACGCGCTTTATGTAACGTTAACGATCGTTAAGTAACATTAACGCGTGTTATGATGCATTAACGATCGTTAACGCATCATAACGTGCGTTATCGTTACTTAACGATCTTAAAGTTCCGCGGCGCGGTAAAAAACCGCAGAAGGTGGAGAGAGGGCGGAGAGAAGGGGTCAATGGGCGGAGTGTGGGCGGGGAGAAGCTCCTTTCACACTAACGTGCTGATCTGAAGAGCTGAATTCTAACGCGATTGAAAACCTGCCGTTAAATGCACATTTTAGGGGAGAGAAACCAATTAAGTGTCAGCAATGTACAGCATAGGCAGGGAAACCTAAAATAAGTGATAAGTGTGATACATGTGCACAGAACAAAAGGGCACATAAACATTGAAAATGACCTCAACAAACTGGAAAAAAACCATAACCAAGCTGGCCAATAGTGATATTAGTGGGAAACATCAACCCCCCCCCCCCAGAAAGCTCCAAAAAAAAGATATAAATCTGGGGTTTCTAGTCCCACAGGTGCTCCTTGTGGTCTTGGGCAAGCCACTTAACCCTCCATAGCCCATGTTCCCTGTAAAATAGTTATCTCCAAGTTATAATACCCTGTTCAGTGTAATTTCAGTTTGTTCAATGTAAACCGCACTGATGCAGAATAGCACGGTATATAAGAGAATGTAAATAAATAAATAAAATAAGTGGAAGGGTCTATGCTCCGTCCCCATACAAGGTGAATGAGCCCACAGTGAAATTGCGCTGTGCAGGGTTTTCTTCTCCATCAGACAGATGTCCTATGGCGTGCACATGTGCGGCAACAGCAGGGCGGGCATGTCGGAATGGCAATAGGACAGATGCCGGAAAAGGGGATACAGAGGGCCGCAGCTGTGGTGCAGCTGGGCCACAGTGCGGACTAGGGTGATGCCTAGGTGGCCCATACAAATGCTGAAACAGCAGAGCAGCCAGACAGCAACTGCTGAAGGCCCAACATGGGCACGACTGTGTTTCCCACAGTGTCACAGGGGATAGTACCCAGCAGCTACCCCCAAGGGCACGGAACATTGGCAGGCGGTGCTAGGGGGAGGCGTGGACACCTATGCAGGCACCCCTACCCCAGAACCTGCACTATAGGCAGCTGCCTTCCTGCACACTGGATGGCCTGAGACTATGCCATACCAGCACCACCAGCAGAAGGGAATGTCAGCATGGTGGCAGAGGGTTACGGTGGTGGAGGGTTACGGTGGTGGAGGGGGCAGTGGCAGCTTCCCAGAGCAGACCGTGGCCTAGCCCTGTGCAGCTGAGTGCCATGCACTGCAACAGACAAGCCCTGTGTGACGAACAGTCATGGTATCACCAGGGAATGTGCTGACTCTGTGATAACATGGTGGTGCAGTGCACAAAACCATTGTATTCAGAAGCAGAAGGTCACAGGTTCAAGTTCCAGCTGTGGTTCCTGCCAACCCAGTCCCCATATCTTACCCACTACTAAAATGTGCTAATACAGACAGAACCTTTATTGCAGATGACGTAAACATGACCAAAACACCTACATTTTACCCTACAGAGCACAGACACCATAAACATGCGCATTACCTAGAGCAGAGTCTCCCAAATGCAGTTCTGGAGGGCCAAACACCATTCAGGTTCCATGCTGCCTCTAATAAAGATGCCTGTGCTGCATTTCTATGCGCTGCCCCCATGGTATGCAGATGTATCTCATGCATATTTGTTCCTTTAGCAGGAGATTGGGAATACGGTAAACATCTATCAAACGGTTGCTATGATTACTGGCAGATAGCAATTCCTAAGTTAAGCACAATTTGCTGATTGAGCTGCATCATAGCAACCTTTCTGATGTCTGTGGAGTGTGCTACAGGTCTTGTGTCTGACAGTGTTTACCACCCTGGGGAGTGACCCCAACAGTATTGCGTACCATAGCCATGCCTGCAACTGTGCCCAGGACTGGTGCGGTGGCCAGGGCTGCCAAACACCTCTGTAGTTGCACAATG
Source organism: Ichthyophis bannanicus (assembly GCA_033557465.1). NCBI lineage: Eukaryota > Metazoa > Chordata > Amphibia > Gymnophiona > Ichthyophiidae > Ichthyophis > Ichthyophis bannanicus. Next base: position 743,111,059 of record CM066035.1, on the reverse strand, counting down.
CTGGCATAGGTGTGGGGAGTGTGTCTGTCTATCCAGTGTGTGGTGGCTGCAAACACCCTCCACAGCCCACACTGCCAGCACTGTTGCCAGTATTGGCCTGCCAATGTGCATAATGAGGAGCAAGGTACCGTGGGAATAGCCAGGATAGGATGGCCTGGCCTGGATCCATCTGTACATAGCATAGGGCAATGGCTCGGACATTGTAGTGGCCGGCCACCACCTGCACAGACAGAGTGGCCACAGCATGTCCTGCTGAGAGGTCACTCTCACCCTGACTGAGCAGTGACCATGGCATGGCTAGGTTCCCCCATAGTGCTATATAGCATTTTTCTCATGTGATATTTATGGGTTCTCTTTTGGGGCCCAATCACTGACTTATCTGCTTGGTGTGTATGCTGACATCCCAGTTCTGGGTACACGCATCTCCTCCAGGACCATGCATTATGGACTAACTAGCAGACTGTCTGCAGCTAGTATGTGTCTTGCTGGAACACCTTGCAGGGTGCAGCAGCTGGAGGCTTGCTGCTGGAGAATGTCAGATAGTGGTGGGGGGCAGCTGTGCACTTCCAGGCCTACTGTCTGTCTGCTATTGCTTTATGGATGTGTACAGCTCTGCATTGCCTGCCCTGTAAGGTTTTGGATCCCCAGCAGGATTGGGGTGATGGTCCCCTCTACTGACACCATTGCAGGGGTGTAGAATGTGGATCTGTTGGTGGGAGATCCTGTCCCCCACCCTGAGCCCCAGAGGGTGGGTTGGGTGGTGGTATGTAATCCACCTGTGGGTCCAAATACCCCCTTTCACTTAAATCATATGCCCATGGCACCCACACAGGGTATGCACTTTTCTGGGTGCATCATAGTCCACAAGGGCTAGATGTGAAATACAGATGGACACAGGCATATCCTAGGGGTGTTTGCAAGGACTACCTATCACACATTGGCACTGATGGGGACCTGCAGCATAGCCTATCTCAGCAAAGCCAGGTGCTGCGAAAATGGTGCTGGGCACCCCACCTTAACCTCAGGGTGAGCATAGGACCCACACACTGTGACGGTCTGTAGCTACTCTGTGCCACTAACACACACTGTCAGCAGCCCATACTAGGCTGCGGTGCTGTGGGGTGCATACCCCATCTTGTGATCATCTGTAGACTGCTGATTTGCATGTGCTGTGCATCCTGGGTACGGGTGGGTTGACCCTATCCTGGTAACCACAGCAGAATGTTTGTGTGGTGCCTTGCAGTCCTCCTGTAGCCAGCCAGAGGCTTGTTTGCAGCTATAGAGCTGTAGCCCACTGGTTACTTCACTGCCTGTGAAGCCGGAGGTCATGGGTTCAAACCCATGGTGGGGTTATTTGATAGGGCTGTCTGAGGCATTGTCTATTTTTAATGTACATTAGTGCTGTGTCACCCACCAACGTCCCCAGAGGCCAGCGGCGTAGGTAATTCAGTGGGGGAGTACTCTAGTAGCTATAGAGTATTGTGAGAAGGCTTTGAAATGCCTTCTGGAACCTGTGGTTCTAAACACCAGTCAAAGAATTGTAGTTGCAGACCAAGTGTAAGGTTATAATACAGGATTTTATTCCCCGTCTGGGATTGGATCTTTAGCATTTGAAACAAAGGAAAAACAGACCATTCATCTGGTATCAAAATTAAAGAAATGCCGGAACAAAACTTGGCTTAAACTTCAGCTTTTGTAACAAACAGAAGGAAAAAGAAAACAGACCTTTTCACATGAAAACACCTTCTTCCTGTTTTCTTTTATGAACAGTTTTCACAGCACTCTAGCATAGGGAGGATATAGCATCAGCCATAGTATATGTACAATCCATATCACTGCCATTCAAGGATTCCTCATAAGGCTCATATTGCATCTCTTCACTATCGGAATAAGTTTCCCCTGGAGTCAAGCTTCCGTTGTGATTGCAAAGTTCCTCCCTGTAACTCAAAGCATTCCCCTCCTCCACTGAACTAGAGGGGAATGGGTAATTACCACATTCACTATAATCACCGTCAGGAGAGCTACACAGTTCCTGGTAAGTGCAAGGTAGTTCTTTGTATTCTAGACCTCTTCTATTAGGGTTAATACGCCTACCCTCTGGTACTCTCTCTTCCTGGTCTCTCAGCCGAGCCGAGCTCAGTCTGTAGGAAAGCTTTTCACTGTGTTTCTCTGCTAGCTGCTTTCCTGGTATAAAAGTTTCTTCAGGGTAAAAACTATCCCCTGCTTGGTACCTTGTGCTGGGTAATTTGGCTCTCCTCAGCCTGGCCACCGGACTACCACCTCTGCTCCTTTGGACAGCTGTGCCCTGCTCCTCAAAGCAGTCCCTCCTGGATTCCACAGCTCTGTGTTTCCCTCGTGAGGCTTCTCTCCAAATGTTCCTTTGGCTTCTCTCCCCAGCAGCTCTCTCACTCAATGTGTCTTTCTCAGCAGCTCTCTCCCTGAACGTTCCTTCACTACTCTCAGGTGAGTGATTTTTAACTGCCTTTCTCGTAGTGTTTGTTTGGGCTCTGCCTCCACCCAGCTGCTCCTCATTCCCTAATGAGTTCCGAGCTAGCCTTGTGTTTGGGCGTTCCCTTACACCTCGTGATACAGCTTGTATCTGTTGCCTATGGTAACCTTTTTCCATGTGTATATCTGAGCTGTCAGCTATGTTTTGCTCAGAGTTCCCTATTTCCATGGGCTCTGACAGCGCTACCTCATGACAGATCCCCCCCCTTAAAATATTACGGGCTGCCGAACTTTTAATCGGACAACTCGTAATCCGGGAGAGCGCATCCGCGTTCCCGTGTAACTTCCCCGGCCTGTGCTGGATTACGAAATTGAATGACTGTAGCGCCAGATGCCACCTCGTTAATCGCGCGTTGCTATTCCGCATCTGGTTCAGCCATTTTAGCGGGGCGTGATCTGTGACCAGGAGGAATTTCCTACCGGTCAGGTAAAATCTTAAGGCCTCAATAGCCCACTTTATGGCCAGGCACTCTTTTTCAACTGTTGAATAGTTTTTCTCTGCTTTAGAGAGTTTTCGGCTTAAATAAGTGACCGGGTGCTCCACCCCCTCAAACACTTGAGATAATACTGCCCCCAACCCGCTCTCTGAAGCGTCCGTCTGGACTACAAAGGGTAAACTAAAGTCTATCCCCCACAGCACTGGGGCTGTGCATAGCTTCTCTTTAAGGGAGGTGAATGCGATCTCAGCTTCTGGGGTCCACTTCACATTGTTGGGAGCGTTTTTCTTTAGCATTTCTGTGAACAAAATGCTCTCCTCCGCAAATCGAGGTATGAATCTCCTATAATAGCCGATTAACCCCAAGAAACTGCGTACCTGTTTTTTTGTAATGGGTCGGGGGAAATCCCTGACGCTCTCAACTTTATTAGCTAAGGGTTTAACTATCCCCCTCCCCACCATGTGGCCCAAATATTTTGCCTCCTCACTAGCGAACACGCATTTCGCTGGGTTTAGGGTCAAACCCGCTCTGCGTAGCGCCCGGAGCACTGCCTCTACCCTGGCGAGATGTTGGGTCCACGTTGTGCTATAAATGACTATGTCATCCATATATGCCAGAGCGTAATCATGGTGAGGCCTCAACACCTGATCCACCAGGCGCTGACAGGTGGCTGCCGCCCCATGCAGCCCAAACGGCATTCGCCTAAATTGGAACAACCCTATAGGGGTGCCGAATGCCGTTTTAGGCTTTGAATCACGTATAAGGGGTATCTGCCAATACCCCTTTGTGAGATCTAGAGTGGTCAAGTATTTTGCCTGACCCAAACGGTCCAGTAAGTCATTGATGCCGGGCATCGGATAAGCGTCAAACTGGGAGATCTCGTTCACTTGCCGGAAATCAATACAAAATCTGAGGGTCCCGTCCGGCTTCGGAACTAAAACTATGGGGCTTGACCAGGGGCTGTGGGACTCCTCAATAATGCCCATAGTGACCATCTCCTTTACTTGTTTAATCACTTAATTTTTCTTGGCCTCGGGCATGCGATAGGGCCGTTGTCTGATGATCCGCCCTGGGGTAGTAATTACTTCGTGGGCGACCATACGGGTTTCGCCAGGTTTTGTCGTTAGGACATCAGCAAATCTCCCTAACAGCTGGGTCAACTCTTGTTGACGCTGTGAGGATAGCCCAACACCCAACCTAGGTTCTGGCCTTTCCTTCCAATCGGAGGTCTGAGGCCCGAGATCCTCTTCTCTCCTCTCCTCCGCCAGGGCCGTCATACCCTTAATTTCCCTCTGGCCAGTGGACCCAAACCCATGTGTTCCCCTAGTGGTAGGTGTCAATGCTGGAACCTCTTCTACCTTGGGGAAACCCACGCGTTCGCACACTAACTGCGTGATGCGGTCGCCCTCCTGTACTGTAAAGTCCGTTTCGCCGAAATTAAAAAGAAGGACTTTTACCAGGCCTCGATAATCGGGGTCTATTACTCCCGCCCCAATGTCTATGAAGTTTTTGACAGCCAGGCCTGACCTTGGGGCTATACGCCCATAACATCCCTCGGGAATCTTTACATGTATCCCGGTGTTAACCAAGGCTTTTCGCCCTTTCAGGACCACTGCCTCCTCAGCACTGAAGAGGTCATATCCGGCTGCCCCCGCAGAAGCTCTTTGTGGGCTTTTGGCTTTCGGTGTGGCCTTGCAAAATTGCAACACAAATTTTTGCTTCCCTGTAGGTGCTTCAGTGACTCGGGCCGGGGATGGAATACTAGACTTCTTTGTTTTTCCAAACAGAGAATTAGGGATTCCCGTTGTTAATGCTTCTAAGCCTGTTCCTGTTGTCTATGTTGGGGGTGGTGCGAGCTCATAGCCTAGTTTATTAAGACCCTTTTCTACTTCTTGACAAAAGGGAGGCCAATCGCGCCCCAAAACAACCTGATGCGGTAACTTTGGAATGATGGCTACCAGTAATGGTTGTGTGGCTCCCAACCCTCTTACAGATAATGTGTGTAAAGGATAAGGTGACGATGCGCCGTGTATGCATCGTATCCTCACTTGGCCCTCTGCTTGACTCGGGTCTGACTGGCGGCGCTCCTTAATGGCTTCCCAGAGCCTGCAGGAAATCATGCTCTGGTCAGCCCCCGAGTCAAGCAGTGCCAGTGCTTCTACCCCTTCTACTTGAACATGAATCAGGAATCCATCTTGCACTGGCTTGTCTGCTCCAGCCATGAGGACAGTCCGCTCGGTGCAGTCCTTCTGAAAATGGCCTGCTCTCCCGCATACATAACATTTTCCCTTACACATAAGAAAAATATCATCATTAGTATTTTTAACATTGGCATTAAACATTTTCCCCTTAAGATACTTTCCCTTTTTAAAATCTGCCATTCCTACTGCTTTCAGTACACCAAGCCCTGAGGTGTCAGCCATCTGCGCCTCCAAATATCGCTCTGCCAGACTGGCTGCCTCGTCAGTAGTTTGGCAGTTCTGTAAGGTCAGATAAGTTTTCATCTTGGTGGGCACAGCCTGGAGAAACTGTTCCAAGATAACTGTGTCCAGCACCGATTCTATGGTTCTCCACTCAGGAGTTAACCATTTCCATGCCAGATTTTTCAGCCTCTGCTGCAAGGCTATAGGGGTCTCCTGTGACTTCATTCTAGCTTCTCTAAACATTCTCCGGTAATGTAAAGTAGACAGCCCTAGTCTATCCTTGACTGCTCGTTTTATTTCGTCAAGATCAGCAGCAAGGGTTGCAGGCATTGCCTTGTAGGCGGAGAGAGCTTCCCCAGTAAGTGATACCGCAAAGCGGGTCGCCCACTGCTCTCTAGGCCATTTCAACGCTTCCCCTATTCTCTCAAAGGCATCTATAAAGTCATCTATATTATCATGTGGACTCAATTGTCCCAAAGAAAATGCGTGGCATGCACTTAGTCCTACCCCTGGAACTATAGCGGGGTTTTCAGTCCTAAGCTCCTGCGGCTTTTCCAAAAACGCTTTCATAGTGTCCAAGAGTGGCTTCTGCTGCTCTCTTATCATGTTGGCCGTCTGCTCCTGGATATGTCTAGCCAACTCCAGCTGCTTATCCCACTGGAGTTGCATCCAGCTCATCATCTCTCTGGCATCCATTCTTCTGTCTGTGACCCTGTGGAGAAAAGAAAGACAAAAACCACCAAGTGCAGTACTTATATTCTTTCACCCTTATTCCTGCAGCACAGCAGTGCCCTCTTTCTTGCCCAAATCCACCTACGCTTATGCCCCAGGTAACGTTACCTTAGCCTTTGCGTAGACTCCAGCATGCAAGAAAGATCTGTGCTCTCCACCGTCCGGTCCGTCAGTGAACTTGCTTCTCAGGGTCTCTTAAAGCAGCAGTTTTCTTTAAAATGTCCTTTTATTCCAAAAGTAAAAATCCTCAAAACTACGCCAAATGTCACCCACCAACGTCCCCAGAGGCCAGCGGCATAGGTAATTCAGTGGGGTAGTACTCTAGTAGCTATAGAGTATTGTGAGAAGGCTTTGAAATGCCTTCTGGAAAGCGTAGTTACTCACCTGTAACAGGTGTTCTCCAGGAGCAGCAGGAATCAGTCCTCACTTATGGGTGACGTCGGCGCCGACGGAGCCCTCGCGGAGCAATTTTCCCCAGCTTTCAAAGAAAGCCTTTGGGAATTGCAGCGCGCATGCGCGGTCCTCTTCCCGCCCAAGGGTGCCATCTTAGCCAGTCAGATGACATAGCTAAAAAAAAAGACAGCATAAAAAATTTGCAAAAAGAACATAAGCAGACGATTGCAACTCCAAGGGGAGGAGGGAGGGTAGTGAGGACTGATTCCTGCTGCTCCTGGAGAACACCTGTTACAGGTGAGTAACTACGCTTTCTCCAGGACCAAGCAGGAAGTCAGTCCTCACTTATGGGACTCCCAAGCTCAAGGCTACCGGAGACCCTAAGCACAAAAATGAGCTCCCTCTAGCTCAGCAGCACAGAAGGAAAGAATCTTCGCTGAATTATCACCCACCGGTAGCCCACATCCGGGATGGAGGGTAGGAGTTGCTCAGACCTCAAAGAGATTACGGAGGACTGCCTGTCCGAAAGCACTGTCCCTGCGGGACTCCCTCTCGAGACAGTAATGGACCGCAAAAGTCTGGCTCGAAGACCAAGTAGCGGCCCGGCAGATGTCTGCCAGCGGAACAGAGCGGAGGTAAGCCACTGACGTAGCCTTTGCCCGAACGCAATGAGCCGTGACTCGACTTTCTAAGGAGAGTCCGGCTGCCCCATAAGCCCAAGAGATACAGTCCGCAACCCAGATGGACAGAGTACGCTTGGAGACCGGGAGCCCCAATTTATTGGGGTCAAAAGACACAAAAAGCTGAGCAGCTTTACGGTGCTCCCGCGTATGGTCAAGGTAGAAGTTCAAAGCCCTTCTACAGTCCAGGGTATGGAGGACCGTTTCAGCTCGGCTGGAGTGTGGTCTGGGAAAGAAGGTTGGAAGTACCACCTTCTGATTGATGTGAAAAGGGGAGACCACTTTTGGAAGAAATTTTGGGTGAGTCCGTAGGACTACCCTATTTTTGTAGAACCGGTTGTACCCCCAGAGGGAATGGATCCTCCACCGCTAATTGCAGTAGGAGCGGAAACCACGGCTGTCTGGGCCAGCGAGGGGCCACCAGGATCATGAAGGCTTTGTCTCGGAGAACCTTGAAAAGAGTCCGAGAGACTAGCGGGATGGGAGGGAAAGCGTACAGAAGGCTCCCCGACCATGAAATTAGAAAAGCGTCCGCCGCCACCCGAAGGGGGTGTGGCTGACGAGAGCAGAAGCGAGGAAGCTGCCGGTTGTGAGGACTGGCAAAGAGATCCACCGTGGGGAGGCCCCACTTTAGGAAGAGCTTCTGAACTACCAAGGGATCCAGACGCCACTCGTGCGGCTGGAGGATCCTGCTGAGTTTGTCCGCCAGGCAATTCTCTTGGCCCGGGAGATAAACTGCCTTGAGGAGAATGCCGTGACTGACGGCCCAAGAGCAGAGCTTCTGTGCCTCCCGGCAGAGGAGGAAGGAGCCCGTGCCCCCTGCTTGTTCACGTAGAACATGGCAACTTGATTGTCCGTCTGGACAAGGACGGACTGGTGGGAAGTCAGGTGGGAGAAAGCCTTGAGAGCCAGGCGGATCGCCCTGAGCTCTAGGAAGTTGATCTGCTGAGCAGACTCCCACGTGGTCCAGAGGCCCTGAGTACGTGCCCCTTGGCAATGTGCTCCCCAGCCCAGGAGGGATGCATCCGTGGTCAAGACCCGGGTCGGCTGAGGTGACTGGAAAGGCATTCCGAATATCAGGTTCGGCTGCCGAAGCCACCACCGGAGAGACGAGATCAGCGGCTCGGAGACGCGCACTAGTTCGGCCAGGCCGCCTGTGGCTTGTCGCCACTGCTGGCGGAGACACCATTGAGCAGGCCGCATATTCAGGCGGGCATTGGGGGTCACATGGACGGTGGAAGCCATATGGCCGAGCAGTCTCAGGAAGCGCCTGGCGGAGACCAGGGGCTGGCTGCGAAAACGGTCGGCTAGGTCCATGAGCCATTGAGCCCTGTCGAGCGGTAGGTACGCTCGTGCCTGAGGAGTGTGGAGCCTTGCGCCGATGAACTCGAGATCCTGTGAGGGGAGCAAAGTGGACTTTGCGAAATTTATAACAAAGCCCAAGTACTGCAGAAGAGTCACCGTGCGGCGTGTGGCGCTGGTGACCTCCGGAGCGGACGCCGCTCTGATGAGCCAGTCGTCGAGGTACGGAAAGACATAGAGGCCGTGAAGCCGGAGATGGGCCGCCACCACCGCGAGACATTTTGTGAAGACTCGCGGTGCGGAGGACAGGCCAAAGGGCAGTACTCTGTACTGGTAATGATTTCCTGCCACCACAAACCTTAGGTATTGGCGGTGGCTTGGGTGGATGAGGATGTGCGTGTAGGCATCCTTTAGATCCAAGGAGCATAGCCAATCTCCCTGCTGGAGGTAGGGCAGAAGGATTCCAAGGGTAAGCATTTTGAACTTCTCCCGCACAAGGAACTTGTTGAGGTTGCGCAAGTCCAGGATGGGTCTGAGGCCTCCTGTTCTCTTTGGTATTAGAAAATACCTGGAATAAAAGCCTTGACCTCTCAGGTGGTGTGGCACCGGTTCCACCGCCTGTTCCTGCAGAAGACCTGCTAACTCCTGAAGGAGTAATTCCCTGTGCAGAGGGGGTCGTGGAGGTTCTCCCGGAAAATAGGAGGGAGGGACCTGGTGGAAGTGGAGAAGATAGCCTTCTCGCACGACTTGAAGCACCCAGGCATCTGAGGTGACGCTGGACCACCTGTGGGCGAAGTGAACCAGCCGGCCTCCGGTGCTGGGAGGAACCAGCGGGGGGGGAGAGGCTATGCTTAGTGAGTCAAAAACCCCCACCCTGCTGAGCAGGGGCTGGTGGTGCAGGCTTGGGGGCCTGCTGCCTACGGGACCCGTTACCCCGTCCCTTGGCCTGCTGGCCCTGTGGGGGAGCTGCAGGGGCCTGATAATGGGGGTATTGTTTGTAGGCAGCCGCCTTCCTCGGGTAAAAGGACTTTTTCCCCGAGCCCTTCTTTTTCTGGGAAGGGGCAGAGGTCTTCCTAGAAAGCCTGGTCCTGGTGAGAGTCTCAGTCTCAATTTGTGCAGCCTTTTCAGCCATGGGCTTGCCAAAGAGGTTTTCGCCTCGGCAGGGGACATCGACCAACTTGTCCTGCACCCAGGGCTCAAGGTCTGACGACTGAAGCCAAGCCTGTCGGCGGGCACCGATGCCGGCTGCGGCCACTCGAGCCGATGCTTCAAAGCCATCATAGGCTGCTCGGGACATGAACTTTGAGCATTCCCGAATGCCAGTGGACAAGGCCAGGATCCTCCGCAAGGGTTCCTCGGACAAACCAGCGGAGAATCCGGCTAGCTCTTTAGCCAGATCTCGGAGATACATGCCCATGTATAGCTGGTAAGTCTGGACACGACATGCGAGCATAGAGCTCTGGAAACACTTCTTACCAAGGCCATCCAGGTTACGGGCCTCCCTGCCAGGAGGCACCGAGGAGTGCATCTTCTGGCTCTTAAGACGATGCATGGCCGATTCCACTACCATGGAATGGTGTGGTAGCTGTGCCTTTTGAAAGCCAGGGCTCTTGCGGACTCGATAGATAGAATCGACCCGCTTGCTCAGGACCGGCGAGGAGGCCGGACTCTCCCACATGCGGAAGAGTAGTCGTTCCAGCATAGGAGGAACCGGTACAGTAAAATGTTCCCTTGCGGGAGAGTCATACTGGAGGGCGTCGAGCTCTTCGGCTCGAGGCTCCTCCTCGGGGTCCGCAGGGAAGGCCAAAGCCTTGGCCATATCCCTGACGAAGTCCGAGAACCGGGCATCCTCCGGGGGGGGACTGCTTCCGAGGCTCGGACTCCGGTGAGTCCGAGGGGACACACCGAGTCCGGAAAGAATCAGGCGACTCTTCCTCTTCAGACTCCCAGACCGACTCCGACGAGGACTCGGTGGGGTCGGCCCGGGCAGGGCGCGGCGCCTGCCGCCCCGACGCCGAGGGAGTCGGCGTCGGCGACCTCGGTCCCGAACGGGAGGCCGAGGGTGACCTCGACCGAGGATCGACTCGAGTTCGCATCGACTCGAGGATCGGCTCGGTCTCCGGGGTCGACTTGGACGTCGACGTCCCGGCGGTCGGGGCAGCGGCGCCAGCGAGGCCAGCGAGCAGTGCCCGCTGCTGGTCCATGAAGGCAGACAGTCTGCTCTCCAAGACCACAGGACTTACCCGAGCAGGCATCTCCGACTCCAGGCGAGGTCGCTTCGTGAGGTGTTCCTTCTCCAAGGACCCGGGGCGGCTGTCGGGGCTATGCGACCTGGCCCTCGCGGAACCAGGAGCGTCCACCGACGCCGCCCTCGCGGGTTTCACCTTCCGACGATGGTCCCCGGAGGGAGAACCCCGGTCGGAGGAACTCCGGCGACGGTCCGAGCTGGAGCCTTTGGACGCGGAGGCCTCCGACGAGGTCCGGGTGCGGCTGGGGTCAGCGAAGATCCTATCACGCTGATGCCGCCGACTTCTCAACGCTTTGGAGGACATTTTGCCGCAGGGCCCACAGATCAGTTCCTCATGATCCGGGCCCAGGCAGCGGAGGCAAAAGTCGTGTGTGTCAGTTAGTGACATATTTCGGTCACACTGACCACACCGCTTAAAACCACTGGCAGCCATCGGGGGAAAAAGGGCCCCTGCGAGGTCAAAGGACCGGGCTGCCAGGGAAAAATCGAAAACGAAAGCTGACTAAGTCAGAAAAACCGAAAAAAAAGGAAGAGGACTCGTGACCGGCGTCGCGAGTCCGGGCGGGAAAAAGACCAGCGTCGAACCGAAGGAAAAAGAATAAAATAATGAAGAAATATCGACTTTTTCGCGGGGACAAGACGGGGACGTCTGTAGGGCTCCGCGAAAAAAAGAAGACTGGCTAAGATGGCACCCTTGGGCGGGAAGAGGACCGCGCATGCGCGCTGCAATTCCCAAAGGCTTTCTTTGAAAGCTGGGGAAAATTGCTCCGCGAGGGCTCCGTCGGCGCCGACGTCACCCATAAGTGAGGACTGACTTCCTGCTTGGTCCTGGAGAACTTGTGGTTCTAAACACCAGTCAAAGAATTGTAGTTGCAGACCAAGTGTAAGGTTATAATACAGGATTTTATTCCCCGTCCGGGATTGGATCTTTAGCATTTGAAACAAAGGAAAAACAGACCATTCATCTGGTATCAAAATTAAAGAAATGCCGGAACAAAACTTGGCTTAAACTTCAGCTTTTGTAACAAACAGAAGGAAAAAGAAAACAGACCTTTTCACATGAAAACACCTTCTTCCTGTTTTCTTTTATGAACAGTTTTCACAGCACTCTAGCATAGGGAGGATATAGCATCAGCCATAGTATATGTACAATCCATATCACTGCCATTCAAGGATTCCTCATAAGGCTCATATTGCATCTCTTCACTATCGGAATAAGTTTCCCCTGGAGTCAAGCTTCCGTTGTGATTGCAAAGTTCCTCCCTGCAACTCAAAGCATTCCTCTCCTCCACTGAACTAGAGGGGAATGGGTAATTACCACATTCTCTATAATCACCGTCAGGAGAGCTACACAGTTCCTGGTAAGTGCAAGGTAGTTCTTTGTATTCTAGACCTCTTTTATTAGGGTTAATACGCCTACCCTCTGGCACTCTCTCTTCCTGGTCTCTCAGCCGAGCCGAGCTCAGTCTGTAGGAAAGCTTTTCACTGTGTTTCTCTGCTAGCTGCTTTCCTGGTATAAAAGTTTCTTCAGGGTAAAAAACTATCCCCTGCTTGGTACCTTGTGCTGGGTAATTTGGCTCTCCTCAGCCTGGCCACCGGACTACCACCTCTGCTCCCTTGGACAGCTGTGCCCTGCTCCTCAAAGCAGTCCCTCCTGGATTCCACAGCTCTGTGTTTCCTCGTGAGGCTTCTCTCCAAATGTTCCTTTGGCTTCTCTCCCCAGCAGCTCTCTCACTCAATGTGTCTTTCTCAGCAGCTCTCTCCCTGAACGTTCCTTCACTACTCTCAGGTGAGTGATTTTTAACTGCCTTTCTCATAGTGTTTGTTTGGGCTCCGCCTCCACCCAGCTGCCCCTCATTCCCTAATGAGTTCCGAGCTAGCCTTGTGTTTGGGCGTTCCCTTACACCTCGTGATACAGCTTGTATCTGTTGCCTATGGTAACCCTTTTCCACGTGTATATCTGAGCTGTCAGCTATGTTTTGCTCAGAGTTCCCTATTTCCATGGGCTCTGACAGCGCTACCTCATGACAGCTGCCATCAAAAACACCCTCAGAGTACTGTAACCTTAAGGTGCCCAATAAGGCATCTTTTAGGGTGCCTTATAAGGTGTCCTGTAGGGGACATTATAGGGTGCCTTGGCAGACAGTGCACTTTATAATGTGCCCTATGGAGTGCATTATGGGGTGCCTTATGCGGCACCTTAGGTTACGCCACCGTGAGGGTGTGTTTGCTGGCAGCACTAATTAAAATAAAAGTAAAATGGCTCAACAATCACTACTTAAACATAAAGGGCAATGCCTCAACCAGCCTTATGCATTAGGCACATGGGGAATCAAACCCATGTCCCTTGTACCATCAGTCGGTGCAGCAACCATTGTGCTACAGCTCTGTTTCTGTGTTTACATGTCTGCGCGCCTTCTTAAGATTAACGCGTGGTAACGTGCCATGTAACGCTCGTTAATGTAAGGCGCCTTATAACACGCGTTATCGGTAACGATGTACCGCCCATGTCCTTATTTGGGATTTCTGCCTCTACCGCGGATCCTAACGCGAATCACATTACCGCAGTTTAGTAAACATACCCCTAAGTTCTATTTGCAAATTAATGGCATTGCCATGGGTGCCACGGGAGCTCCTTCCGTGGCCACACTATACATGGCACATTTTAAAGCTACATATATTTATCCATCTGAGTGGTATGATTTCATTCCCTTGTGGGTACGATTTTTAGATGATGTTTTCTTTTTACGGCAGGGGTCAGAAGAGAATTTATACTAATTCCTATAATGGTTAAATCAAATCAAAGCAAATATTCAATTTACAATACATAGCCATTATCATCAGATAGAATTTTTGTATTTGTTAGTATATAAGCAAGACCATCGTTTGCTAACTACCTCTATAAAAAGCCAGTTCAATGAAATAGTTTGCTTAGATATCAAAGTTTTTACTCAGGTCCCTTGAAAAGGGGACAGCCTTTGGGTCAATTCCTTCGTCTACAACGTATATGTTCTACAGTAGATGAGTTTAAAAAGCATGCTCATGAATTAATGCACCGTCTTTTGGTTTGGAGATACCCGAAGAAAATTATTATGGTGGCTAATAAAAGAACAAGATTTCACATCAGGAGTGATTTGGACAAGCTAGGGCCACTTCTGTACCAGTTATACATGATCACTCTTTTATACCTACCTTAGAGACAGAAATTTATTGGGATTTTACCCTATATGTCTGGGTCTCAGTAGGATACTAAGATCCTTAAGAAACATTGGCCAATAATGTCATTAAATGATTGTTTTCGCAGCGATGTAAGGATAGCCTACAGTAGAGGATATAATTTACAGGAACATCTGGTACGCACGTCATGTTTATCTGACAGCCCAGTACTTCAAGCTATATCTGGTTCATACACTTTTTGTGCTAATGCAATTAGTGGCCCTTCATGGACTGATCCAGACACAGAAAAAGTTTATTATTCACATTGGAGAACTACTTGTACTACATCTTTCGTAGTATATATGATTCTTTGTCCTTGTCCTAAGAAATAAATTGGGTGCCCTATTCAACCGATTTACCATCGATTACGTGAACATTCATCATGTTTAAGTAAAAAAGTCATGACCGCTCCAATGGTTAGTCATTGTATTCATCATCAACATAGTTTCAGTGACTTACGATGGCGGGCAATTGATTGGGTCCCACATGACCCTCGTGGAGGTGACAGAGAGAGAGTAGTTATTCACCTGTAACAGGTGTTCTCCAGGAGCAGCAGGAATCAGTCCTCACATATGGGTGACGTCGGCGCCGACGGAGCCCTCGCGGAGCAATTTCCCCAGCTTTCAAAGAAAGCCTTTGGGAATTGCAGCGCGCATGCGCGGTCCCCTTCCCGCCCAAGGGTGCCATCTTGCTCAGTCTGATGACATAGCTAAAAGACAGCAAAAAAATTAGCAAAAACGAAATGATAGGACTGCTCCAAGGGGAGGAGGGAGGGTTGTGAGGACTGATTCCTGCTGCTCCTGGAGAACACCTGTTACAGGTGGGTAACTACTCTTTCTCCAGGACCAAGCAGGAAGTCAGTCCTCACATATGGGACTCCCTAGCTTAAGGCTACCGGAGACCTCAAGCGGAAAAATGAGCTCCCTCTAGCTCAATAGCACAGAAGGAAGGAATCTTCTCTGAAAACGCCCCCGCCCGGTAGCCCAACACCAGGGCCGGAGGGTAGGAGTTGCCTAAACCTCAAAGAGATTATGGAGGACTGCCTGACCGAAAGCACTGTCCCTGCGGGACTCCCTCTCCAGGCAGTAATGGGCCGCAAAAGTCTGGCTTGAAGACCAAGTAGCGGCCCGGCAGATGTCTGCCAATGGAACAGAGCGGAGATGAGCCACTGACGCAGCCTTCGCCCTGACACGATGAGCCGTGACTCGACCCTCCAACGAGAGGCCGGCTGCCCCATAAGCCCAGGCGATACAGTCAGCTACCCATATGGACAAAGTACGCTTGGAGACAGGTAGCCCAAATTTATTGGGGTCAAAAGAAACGAAGAGCTGAACAGCCCTCCTATGCTCCCGCGTACGGTCAAGGTAGAAGGACAAGGCCCTCCTACAGTCCAGGGTGTGCAGGACCATTTCAGCCTGGCTGGAGTGCGGCCTGGGAAAGAAGGTCGGAAGAACCACCTCCTGGTTGAGATGAAAAGGAGAAACCACTTTTGGAAGAAACTTAGGTTGAGTCCGTAAGACTACCCTATTCCTGTAGAACCTAGTGTAAGGAGGAGCAGACACTAGGGCCTGCAGTTCACTAACGCGCCTAGCAGAGGTAAGGGCTACCAAAAACAAGGTTTTCCAGGAAAGAAAACGAAGAGGGCAGGTAGCAATAGGTTCAAAGGGCGGACAGGTAATCCGCTGTAAGACCACATTCAGATCCCATTCAGGGGCTGGAGGGCGCAAAGGAGGCTTAAGGAGAAGGAGGCCTCAGAGAAAACGAGCCACCAAAGGGTGGTTGGAAAGAGGCCTGCCATCCACCGGTGCGTGATGTGCAGAAAGAGCACTGAGGTGGACTCTGACAGAGTTGGACTTAAGGCCCAGATTGGAGAGGTAAAGCAAATATTGCAAGACTGTGATAGGCGATGGCCTAGCATGTAGCAGAGCTAGGTCTGAAGCCCTTTTTCTCCTGCTTTAAAATGTTATTGCTGATTTTGGAAAATTACAGAATGCTGTTAGCTGTTAGAAAGAAATACTGTTCTATTCTGGTTTGATAACATGTTCTGCTCTCCTGGAGATAAGAGAATTAAAACTTTTACTGTTTATTGTTTAGGTAAGCCAGATGTCTGCTTTAGTAGGAATGTCCTCCACTGTATCTTTGCTAGATGTGCACTGACCTCGTAATTAGGATGAAAATATAGCAGAGAAGCCGAACAGTGTAAGAATGTTTTGTCTAGCATTATGAAGATTGTTTAGTGTTTTGAGCCAAGGCTAGAGATACGTCTTAGCCTTGCTTTGTTTGGCCTTGTTTTGTTTTGCTTTTGATGAGAATGCGTCTGATATGCCTTCCACTATCTTTGTAAGCTAACTGACCTTGCAAGAGTAGCGAAATATACTGTATACTTTAGCAGAAGTATTATGTTTAGTGTTATGTCTACCAAGACCAGGACCAATGAGAAGTTTTGCCTGTATTAGACTGGAGAAGAAAGGTATATAAACTGTCATTTTTCTGAGCTCTGGGCTCAGACATTTTGTATGCCAGTGCTGAGACTATATATACAATAAAAGGGAGTTGAATCCTCGTCCATTGACTCCGGGTATTATTGGGGTTGCGGGCCCTTCGCTATTACAAGACCACTGCCACCAAGCAGGAGAAGGGATTCTCAGACTGCTGAGCACACCACACGGAGAACCGACGCCACTTAAGAGCGTAGGATTTCCGGGTGGAGGGCCGCCTGGAGGCCAAGACGACCTTTTCCACCTCCCGAGGCAGCAGGAGGGGAGCAAGGACTACCCTTTCAGCAGCCAGGCCATCAGATGAAGGGACCGGAGGTTGGGGTGTAGGAGAGTCCCCTGATCCTGTGACAGGAGATCGGGTTGAAACCCCAGAGGAAGAGGAGTGTCTACCGCCAGCTGCATCAGAAGCGGGAACCAGGGCTGTCTCGGCCACCGGGGAGCCACTAGGATCATCGAGGCTCTGTCTCTGAGAACCTTGAAGAGCGTCCGAGACACCAGTGGCATGGGAGGAAAGGCATACAAGAGGCCTGTGGACCATGGGATCAGAAAAGCATCTGCCGCTACTCGGAGAGGATGCGGTTGTCGAGAGCAGAATTTGGGAAGCTGCCGGTTCAGAGGACTGGCAAATAGATCCATGGTGGGGAGGCCCCACTTGAGAAAGATCCGCTGAACCACCAACGGATCCAATCTCCACTCGTGGGGTTGGAGGATCCTGCTCAGTTTGTCTGCCAAGTAATTTTCTTGACCTGGGAGATAGACAGCTTTGAGGAGGATGCCGTGAAGGACGGCCCAAGAGCACAGTTTTTGTGCCTCCTGACAGAGAAGGAAGGAGCCTGTGCCCCCTTGTTTGTTGACGTAGAACATCGCAACCTGATTGTCCTTCTGGACTAGCACAGACTGGTGAGAAGTGAGGTGGGAGAAGGCTCTCAGAGCTAGGCGGATGGCTCTGAGCTCCAGGAAGTTTATCTGCTGAGCAGACTCTCAAGGAGTCCAGAGACCTTGAGTACATGTCCCTTGGCAATGTGCTCCCCAACCCAGGAGAGAAGCATCGGTTGTCAGCACCTGAGTAGGTGGAGGAGATTGAAAATCCACTCCCAGCACCAGGTTTGGCAGATGAAGCCACCACCGCAGAGAAAGCGTAGCTACTCACCTGTAACAGGTGTTCTCCAGGAGCAGCAGGAATCAGTCCTCACATATGGGTGACGTCGGCGCCGACGGAGCCCTCGCGGAGCAATTTTCCCCAGCTTTCAAAGAAAGCCTTTGGGAATTGCAGCGCGCATGCGCGGTCTCCTTCCCGCCCAAGGGTGCCATCTTAGCCAGTCTGATGACATAGCTAAAAGACAGCATAAAAATTTGCAAAAAAACTTAAGCAGATGATTGCAACTCCAAGGGGAGGAGGGAGGGTTGTGAGGACTGATTCCTGCTGCTCCTGGAGAACACCTGTTACAGGTGAGTAACTACGCTTTCTCCAGGACCAAGCAGGAAGTCAGTCCTCACATATGGGACTCCCAAGCTTAAGGCTACCGGAGACCCTAAGCACAAAAATGAGCTCCCTCTAGCTCAGCGGCACAGAAGGAAGGAATCTTCACTGAATTATTACCCACCGGTAGCCCCCATCCGGGATGGAGGGTAGGAGTTGCTCAAACCTCGAAGAGATTTCGGAGGACTGCCTGTCCGAAAGCACTGTCCCTGCGGGACTCCCTCTCGAGACAGTAATGGACCGCAAAAGTCTGGCTCGAAGACCAAGTAGCGGCCCGGCAGATGTCTGCCAGCGGAACAGAGCGGAGGTAAGCCACTGACGTAGCCTTCGCCCGAACACAATGAGCCGTGACTCGACTTTCTAACGAGAGTCCGGCTGCCCCATAAGCCCAAGCGATACAGTCAGCAACCCAGATGGACAGAGTACGCTTGGAGACCGGGAGCCCCAATTTATTGGGGTCAAAAGACACAAAAAGCTGAGCAGCTTTACGGTGCTCCCGCGTACGGTCAAGGTAGAAGTTCAATGCCCTTCTACAGTCCAGGGTATGCAGGACCATTTCGGCTCGGCTGGAGTGAGGCCTGGGAAAGAAGGTCGGAAGTACCACCTCCTGATTGATGTGAAAAGGGGAGACCACTTTCGGAAGAAATTTAGGGTGAGTCCGTAGGACTACTCTATTTTTGTAGAACCGAGTGTAAGGGGGATCAGACACGATGGCCTGCAATTCACTTATGCGTCTAGCGGAAGTGAGGGCTGTCAGGAATAAAGTTTTCCAAGAAAGAAAACGGAGAGAACAGGTAGCCATAGGTTCAAAAGGCGGACAGGTGATCCGCTGTAAAACCACATTCAGATCCCAGTCTGGTGCTGGCGGGCGCAGAGGTGGTTTAAGCAGAAGGAGACCTCGGAGAAACCTCGCTACGAGAGGGTCGCTGGAAAGAGGTCTGCCCTCCACCGGCACATGATGTGCTGAAAGAGCACTGAGGTGAACTTTGACGGAGTTGGACTTAAGACCCAGATTAGAGAGGTAGAGCAAGTACTGCAAGATCACCGACACCGAGCAGGAGAAGGGATCCTGAGACTGCTGGGCACACCAAGCGGAAAAACGACGCCATTTAAGGGCGTAGCATTTGTGGGTAGAAGGTCGACGAGAAGCTAGGACGACCTCTTCCACCTCTGCCGGCAGTAGAAGGGGAGCAAGGACTACCCTTTCAGCAGCCAGGCCATTAGATTGAGAGATCTGAGGTTGGGGTGTAGCAGGGACCCCTGATCCTGTGTTAGGAGATCCGGTTGAAACCCCAGAGGGAACGGATCCTCTACCGCTAATTGCAGCAGGAGTGGAAACCACGGCTGTCTGGGCCAGCGAGGAGCCACCAGGATCATGGAAGCTTTGTCTCTGAGAACCTTGAAAAGAGTTCGAGAGACTAGTGGTATGGGAGGAAAGGCATACAGAAGGCTCTCCGACCATGAGAGTAGAAAAGCATCTGCCGCTACTCGAAGGGGATGTGGCTGACGAGAGCAGAAGCGAGGAAGTTGCCGGTTGAGAGGACTGGCAAAGAGATCCATCGTGGGGAGTCCCCACTTCATAAAAAGTTTCTGAACTACCAAGGGATCCAGGCGCCACTCGTGCGGCTGGAGGATCCTGCTGAGTTTGTCCGCCAGGCAATTTTCTTGGCCTGGGAGATAAACTGCCTTGAGAAGAATGCCGTGACTGACGGCCCAAGAGCAGAGCTTCTGAGCTTCTCGACAGAGAAGGAAGGAGCCCGTGCCCCCCTGTTTGTTCACGTAGAACATGGCAACTTGATTGTCCGTCTGGACAAGGACGGACTGGTGAGAAGTCAGGTGGGAGAAAGCCTTGAGAGCCAGACGGATTGCTCTGAGCTCCAGGAAGTTGATCTGCTGAGCAGACTCACACGTGGTCCAGAGACCTTGAGTACATGCCCCTTGGCAATGTGCTCCCCAACCCAGGAGAGAAGCATCGGTCGTCAGCACTCGAGCCGGCTGAGGTGACTGAAAAGGCATTCCGAGCACCAGGTTCGGCCGATGAAGCCACCACTGTAGAGAAGAGGCCAGCGGCCCGGAGACGCGCACTAAGTCGGCTAGGCCACCCGTGGCTTGTTGCCACTGCTTGCGAAGGCACCATTGAGCAGGCCGCATGTGTAGGCGGGCATTGGGGGTCACGTGGACGGTGGAAGCCATATGGCCGAGTAGTCTCAGGAAGCGCCTGGCTGAGACCAGGGACTGGCTGCGAAAACGGCCGGCTAGGTCCATGAGCCGTTGAGCCCTGTCGAGAGGCAGGAAAGCTCGTGCCTGAGGAGTGTGCAGTCTTGCGCCGATGAACTCGAGATCCTGTGATGGGAGCAAAGCGGACTTTGCGAAGTTTATGACAAAGCCCAAGTACTGCAGAAGAGTCACAGTGCGGTGTGTGGCATTGGTGACTTCCGGAGAGGATGATGCTCTGATGAGCCAGTCGTCGAGATACGGAAAGACATAGAGGCCGTGAAGCCGGAGATAAGCCGCCACCACCGCGAGACATTTTGTGAAGACTCGCGGTGCGGAGGATAGGCCAAAGGGCAGTACTCTGTACTGGTAATGATTTCCTGCCACCACAAACCTTAGGTATTGGCGGTGGCTTGGGTGGATGAGGATGTGCGTGTAGGCATCCTTTAGATCCAAGGAGCATAGCCAATCTCCCTGCTGGAGGTAGGGCAGAAGGATTCCAAGGGTAAGCATCTTGAACTTTTCCCGCACGAGGAACTTGTTGAGGTTGCGCAAGTCCAGGATGGGTCTGAGGCCTCCTGTCCTTTTTGGTATTAGGAAATACCTGGAATAAAAGCCTTGACCTCTCAGGTGGTGGGGCACCGGTTCCACAGCCTGTTCCTGAAGCAGACTTGCTAACTCCTGAAGGAGTAAGTCCCTGTGCAGAGGGAGTCGTGGAGGTTCTCCCGGGAAACAGGAGGGAGGGACCTGGTGGAAGCGGAGAAGATAGCCTTCTCTTACGACTTGAAGCACCCAGGCATCTGAAGTGATGTTGGACCACCTGTGGGCGAAGTGAACCAGCCGGACTCCGGTGCTGGGAGGAGCCAGCTGAGGGGGAGAGGCTATGCTGATGAAGTCAAAAACCCCCACCCTGCTGAGCAGGGGCTGGTGGTGCAGGCTTGGGGGCTTGCTGCCTACGGGACCCTTTACCCCATCCCTTGGCCTGCTGGCCCTGTTGGGGAGCTGCGGAGGCCTGATATTGAGGGTAGTGTTTATAGGCAGCCGCCTTTCTCGGGTAAAAGGACTTCTTTCCCGAGCCCTTCTTTTTCTGGGAAGGGGCGGAGGTCTTCCTAGAAAGCCTAGTTCTGGTGAGAGTCTCCGTCTCGATTTGTGCAGCCTTTTCAGCCATGGGCTTGCCAAAGAGGTTCTCACCTCGGCAGGGGACATCGACCAACTTGTCCTGCACCCAGGGTTCAAGGTCAGACGACTGAAGCCAAGCCTGTCGGCGGGCACCGATGCCGGCTGCGGCCACTCGAGCCGATGCTTCAAAGCCATCATAGGCTGCTCGGGACATGAATTTGGAGCATTCCCGAATACCAGTTGTCAAGGCCAGGAACCTCCGCAAAGGTTCCTCGGACAGCCCAGCGGAGAATCCGGCTATCTCTTTAGCCAGGTCTCGGAGATACATGCCCATGTAGAGCTGGTAGGTCTGGACCCGACAAGCAAGCATAGAGCCCTGGAAACACTTCTTACCAAGGCCATCCAGGTTACGGGCCTCCCTGCCAGGAGGCACCGAGGAGTGCATCTTCTGGCTCTTAAGCCTATGCATGGCCGAATCCACTACCATGGAATGGTGCGGCAGCTGTGCTTTTTGGAAGCCAGGACTCTTGCGGACTCGATAGATGGAATCGACCCGCTTGCTTAATACCGGCGACGAGGCCGGACTCTCCCACATGCGGAAGAGTAGTCGTTCCAGCATGGGAGGAACCGGTACAGTAAAGTGTTCCCTGGTGGGAGAGTCATACTGAAGGGCGTCGAGCTCTTCGGCTCGAGGCTCCTCCTCGGGATCCGCAGGGAAGGCCAAAGCCTTGGCCATATCCCTGACGAAGTCCGAGAACCGGGCGTCCTCCGGAGGGGACTGCTTCCGAGGTTCGGACTCAGGTGAGTCCGAGGGGACACACCGAGTCCGAAACGAATCAGGTGACTCTTCCTCTTCAGACTCCCAGGCCGACTCCGAGGAGGAATCAGTGGGGTCGGCTCGGGCAGGCGGAGGCGTCGGCCGCCCCGACACCGAGGGAGTCGGCGTCGACGACCTCGGTCCCGAACGGGAGGCCGAGGGTGACCTCGACCGAGGATCGACTCGAGTTCGCATGGACTCGAGGATCGGCTCGGTCTCCGGGGTCGACTTAGACGTCGACGTCCCGGCGGTCGGGGCAGCGGCGCCAGCGAGGCTAGCGATCAGTGCCCGCTGCTGGTCCATGAAGGCAGATAGTCTGCTCTCCAAGGCCATCAACCTGAGTCCGACCTCAGGTGACCCAGCAGCCCCCGACTCGGGCCCCGACGGCGTCGGGCCCGACGTCGGACCCCTCGGAGGCGAGTCCAGGAGGACTACAGGACTTACCCGAGCAGGCAACTCCGACTCCAGACGAGGTCGCTTCGGGAGGTGCTCCTTCTCCAAAGACCCGGGACGGCTATCGGGGCTATGCGACCTGGCCCTCGCGGAGCCAGGAGCGTCCACCGACGCCGCCCTCGCGGGTTTTACCTTCCGTCGATGGTCCCCGGAGGGAGAACCCCTGTCGGAGGAACTTCGGCGATGGTCAGAGCTGGAAACCTCTGGACGCCGAGGCCTCCGACGAGGTCCGGGTATGGCCGGGGTCAGCGAAGATTCGTTCCCGCTGGTGCCGCCGACTCCTTAACGCTTTGGAGGACATTTTGCCGCAGGCCCCACAGATCAGTTCTTCGTGATCCGGGCCGAGGCAGCGGAGGCAATTATCATGTGTGTCAGTGAGTGACATATTTCTGTCACACTGAACACACCGCTTGAAACCACTGGCAGCCATCGGGGGAAAAAGGGCCCCTGCAAGGTCAAAGGACCGGGCTGCCAGTGAAAAACCGAAACGAAACTGACCAAAAATCAGAAAAACCGAAAAATAATAGAAGGACTCGCAACGGCGTCGCGAGTCCGGGCAGGAAAAAGACCGGCATCGAACCGAAGGAAAAAAGAGAAATAAATCACTAAAATCAACTTTTTCAGCGGGGACACGACGGGTACGTCTGTAGGGCTCCGCGGAAAAAAGAAGACTGGCTAAGATGGCACCCTTGGGCGGGAAGGAGACCGCGCATGCGCGCTGCAATTCCCAAAGGCTTTCTTTGAAAGCTGGGGAAAATTGCTCTGCGAGGGCTCCGTCGGCGCCGACGTCACCCATATGTGAGGACTGACTTCCTGCTTGGTCCTGGAGAAGAGACCAGCAGGTCGGACACCTGTACTGAGTCCGCCAGGCTCCCCGTGTCCTGATGCCATTGAGTGCGAAGGCACCACTGAGCAGGTCGCATGTTCAGGCGGGCATTGGGGGTCACATGGACCATGGAAGCCATATGACCTAGCAGTCTCAGAAATTGCCTGGCAGAGACCAGGGAATTGCTGTGAAAGTGGCTGGCGAGATCCATGAGCCTGTGGGCCCTGTCTAGAGGCAGGAAGGCTCGCACCTGAAGTGTGCTCAACCTGGCGCCTATGAATTCGAGATTTTGAGAGGGGAGCAAAGTGGACTTTGCGAAGTTTATGACAAATCCCAAGTGCTGGAGTAGAGTCACGGTGCGATGAGTGGCCTGAGTGGCCTCTTGGGAAGACTGGGCTCTGATGAGCCAGTCGTCCAGGTATGGAAACACAAAAAGGCCTTGAGGTCTTAGATAGGCCGCCACCACTGCAGGCATTTGGTGAACACCCTGGGGGCGGAGGATAGGCCAAAGGGCAGGACTCTGTACCGGTAATGATTTCCTCCCACAACAAACCTGAGATATTGTCTGTGGTCTGGATGAATAAGGATGTGAGTATAGGCATCCTTTAGATCTAAGGAGCATAGCCAGTCTCCCTGCTGGAGGAAGGGCAGCAGGATTCCAAGGGTAAGCATCTTGAACTTTTCCCTTGCCAGGAACTTGCTGAGGTTTCGCAAGTCCAGGATGGGTCTGAGGCCTCCTGTTCTTTTTGGTATCAGAAAATACCTGGAATAAAAGTCGTGACCTCTCAGGTGGTGGGGCACCGGTTCCACAGCCTGTTCCTGAAGAAGACTTGTTAACTCCTGAAGGAGTAAGTCCCTGTGCAGAGGGAGTCTTGGAGGCTCCCCCGGAAAGTAGGAGGGAGGTACCTGGTGAAAGTGTAGAAGATAGCCTTTCTGAACTATATGAAGCACCCAGGTATCTGAGGTGATGGCCGACCACCTGTGGGCAAAGTGGACCAGCCGGCCTCCTGTGCTGAGAGAAACCAGCGGAGGGGAAGAGGCTATGCTGACAGAGTCAAAAACCCCCACCCTGCTGAGCAGGGGCCGGAGTTGTGGGCTTGGGGGCCTGCTGCCTACGGGACCCATTACCCCGTCCCTTGGCCTGCTGACCCTGTTGGGGAGCTGCTGAGGCCTGATAATGAGGGTAGTGTTTATAGGCAGCCGCCTTCCTCGGTTAAAAGGGCTTTTATTCCCGAGCCCTTCTTCTTCTGAGAAGGGGCAGAGGTCTTTCTGGACAGCCGAGTCCTGGTCAGAGTCTCGGTCTCGATCTGTGCAGCCTTTTCAGCCATGGGCTTGCCAAAGAGGTTTTCACCTCTACAGGGGACATCGACCAACTTGTCCTGTACCCATGGCTCGAGGTTGGATGACTGAAGCCAAGCCTGTCGGCGGGCACCGATGCCGGCTCCGGCTACCCGAGCCGATGCTTTGAAGCCATCGTAGGCTGCTCGAGAGATAAACTTCGAGCACTCCCGAATACCAGTGGACAAGGCTTGGAACCTCGGAGAGACCAGCAGAGAACCCGGCAATTTCCTTTGCCAGGTCTCGGAGATACATGCCCATATAGAGCTGGTAGGTCTGGACTCGACAAGCAAGCATAGAGCCCTGGAAGCACTTCCTACCAAGGGCATTCAGGTTCCGGGCCTCCCAGCCGGGAGGCACCGAGGAGTGCTTCTGACTCTTGAGTCGATGCATGGCCGATTCCAACACCATGGAATGGTGCAGTAGTTGTGCTTTTTGGAACCCGGGGCTCTTGCGGACTCGATAAATGGAATCGACCCGCTTGCTTAACACCGGCGCCGACGCCGGGCTCTCCCACATGCGGAAGAGAAGTCGCTCCAGCATCGGATGAACCGGTACAGAAAGGCCTCCTTCGGGGGAGAGTCATACTGGAGGGCATCGAGCTCTTCGGCTCTTCGGCTCCTCCTCGGGATCCGTGGGGAATGCCAAGGCCTTGGCCATATCCCGCACGAAGTCCGAGAACCGTGTGTCCTCCGGGGGGGACCGTTTCCGAGGTTCGGACTCAGGCGAGTCCGATGGGATGCACCGAGTCCGAAAAGTACCTGGGGAATCTTCGCCCTCCGTCTCCCAGCCTGACTACCTCGGTGGAGGAATCGAGCGGCTCCGGTCGGGCGGGCACCGATGCCCTCCGCCCCGACGCCGAGGCCGGCGTCGACGACCTCGGTCCCGAACGGGAGGCCGAGGGAGACCGCGACCGAGGATCGATTCAAGCTCACATGGACTCGAGGATCGGCTCGGTCTCCGGGGTCGACTTAGACGTCGACGTCCCAGTGGTCGGGGCAGATGCACCGGTGAGGCCAGCGATCAATGCCCGCTGCTGGTCCATGAAGGCAGCGAAACTGCTCTCCAAGGCCGTCAACCTGAGTCCGAGCTCAGGAGACCCAGCAGCCCCCGACTCGGGCCCCGACGGTGTCAGGCCCGACGTCGGCTCCTTCGGAGGCGAGTCCACGAGGACTATAGTACTCATGTGTCCAGGAGACTCCATCTCGAGACGAGGATGTTTCGAAGGCCTCTCCGACTCCGAGGATCCGGGACGGCTATCGGGGCTGTGCGACCTGGCCCTCGAGGAACCAGGAGCATCCACCGACGCCGCCCTCGCGGGTTTCTTCTTCCTATGATGTTCCCGGGCAGGAGACCCCCGCTCAGAGGAACTCCGACGATGCTCAGGACCGGAGTCCCGGGACGTCGAAGCCTCTGACGAGGTCCGGGCCCGGCCGGACGCGGAGTCAGAGAAGATTCGTTCTCTTTGATGCTGCCGACTCCTCAACGCTTTTGAGGACATTTTGCCACACGGACCACAGATCATCGGGTCATGATCGGGTCCGAGGCAGCGGAGGCAGCAGTCGTGTGTGTCGGTAAGAGACTTAAGTTTCTTACACCGATCACACTTCTTAAACCCGCTGGCAGCCATCGGGGGAAAAAGGGCCCCTGCGAGGTCAAAAGACAGGGCTGCCAGTGAAAAAAGAAAAAATGGCGGGAACGCCAGTCACGAAGGACAAAAACCGAAAAAATAAAGAACGGACTCGATACGGCATATCGGGTCCGGGCGGGAAAAGGATCCGGCATCGAACCAAGAAAAGAATAGCAAATAAAATCAACTTTTTCAGCGGCGATCACAAACAGCGTCTGTAGGGCTCCGCGGAAAAAAGAAGACTGAGCAAGATGGCACCCTTGGGCGGGAAGGGGACCGCGCATGCGCGCTGCAATTCCCAAAGGCTTTCTTTGAAAGCTGGGGAAATTGCTCCGTGAGGGCTCCGTCGGTGCCGACGTCACCCATATGTGAGGACTGACTTCCTGCTTGGTCCTGGAGAACACAGGTTACAGATATTAGAATAATCCTGGATTTTTAGATTGGCTACAGTTGCCCCTCAGGATTTAAATCAGGAATTGGATTGATGGAGTTTACTTTAGACTTTGTCATTGAGAAAACTCTGCCTTCTGAAATCCTATATGTTGGATACTCATCATGTGATCGGATATATCACACGCCATGGTTTTTTTTTTTTTTAAATCTTTATTAAGTTTTTAATTATACATTCATCAAGAATGAAAGAAAACACTGGCACGTAACAATAAACCAAAAAGATACTAATACAGGAAAAAATCCCCATTATCATATTACAATACCAACTTCAGCCCACAGAATAGAGAGGCATCAGGAAATTTCAAAAAAGAAAAAAGTAAATAAGATATTACAGGCAGTGCAAGGCTTAAACGTCAGCCGTATGGGGTGATACAACAACAGCAGGCTCCTCTCTAGCATTCAGAAAATCCAGGAGTTGATTGGGGTCAAAAAAACATATACACTTGTCCTTGATAAGATACACAACAATGAGAAGGAAATTTTAACAAAAAGGTCCCACCAAGAGATAAAACCCTAGGTTTATACCTTAGGAATTCTTTTCGCCTCAGCTGGGTTCCCCTAGCTAAGTCAGGGAAAATACATACAGAAGACCCCAAAAACTGCTCACTGAAGTTCCGAAAATACAGTCGAAGAATCAACGCTTTGTCGGTCTCAAGTGCCAATGTAATAAGCATTGTAGTACGCGCAGTAATGACCTCTAATGAGCTCTCTAGAAAACCAGTAAGGTCCCCCATAGCCCCACTAGAGGCAACATTAACTTCCTGAACCCCCCTACCCACAGACAAATACTGAGCTCTGGTCAACAGAGGAAGGTCTTCCCTGGAGATTTTCAAAACCTCCTGGAAATACTTTCGCACCATTTCCAAGGGAGAAATCACAGGAGACCTAGGAAAATTCACCAGTCTCAAATTGTTCTTCCGGGCCTGGTTCTCTAGGTACTCCATCCTCCTAGTCTGAACACTCAAGTTTTTCATGTGGGCCAGGTTCAGTTCCTGAAGTTTCTCCAGGTCTAGACAGAGCTGTGCCAAACTACATTCCTGTTCCTTTTGGACTTGAGCAACCCCTTGAAAATCACACGCCATGGTTTTGAAAAGGAGCTTGTTGGGAGAGGTGGGCATTCAGAAATTTTTGAATCAATGGATGTCCTTCAGGAGTGTTGAGACAGAGCTTTGATGAATTGGCAAGCTCTAAGTGCAGTGTTATCTTCGCTCAGCGACATCAATTTTGTTTAGAGTGGCTGAGTTTTATCAACATTCATTGTTTGCGAGCAACAGTTGGGGCTTATATGGTCAGCGAGTAAGAATGGGAGATTCAATAGCCATGGTGGATTTGCATGAAGATTTGCCAGTTTGAATTTTAATTATAAGCTTTTCATTATAAGTTCTTATAGAAGTTTTAAGTGTTTTAATAGTGGGTTGTGTTTTAACATGTTAGAGGTGTCTTGGAGCACTAGACAAAAGATTAAAAAGAGTGCTTTTTACGAGAGGCTTGGTGGCCTCATGAAAAGCACTCCGACATAAGAATTGTATAGTGAGATCTTCTCATTATATGAAGGTTTCTTTTTCAAAGACATTAGCAAGGTATCTTTTTGGGAGTCCTCATCAAGTAGGAGGACATGATTATTGGCACCCTTATAAACAATTCAAATCAGTTTGAACAGAAGAACCACATACCTATTGCAGTAAAATTAGACACACCTGTGATCGATCAATTTGCAGTTCTCACATGACTTGAATCAACCAATGAATGATGGCTCTAATGTTTAAAATGGCCACATTCACTCCCTGTTCCATTTTCACAATGGTGAGGACAAGAGCCATTATCACCAAACTTCAAAGGGCTACAAGGCCATCTCCAAAGACCTTGGAACTGCTGTGTCTATAGTTCACAATGTTACTGAGAAGCTTTCTGCTCATGGAACTGTCAAGAACCTCCCAGAATCAAACACCCAAGGGACAAGTGGATCACAGACATCCTATGCATCAAGAGATATCCCTGTATAATGTCTTCTCTGCCTTGGCCAATGAGGACAAGGAACTGAGGGAGGATCTGGCTGCAATGAAGCGTACCTCTTCTAGGATACAAACTGAACAAAGTCCATCACCGCTCCCATAAAGAATAAAACACCCCAGAAACAATTGGATCACCGTGGGTTCTGGTAGATTGCGACC
Source organism: Ichthyophis bannanicus (assembly GCA_033557465.1). Lineage (NCBI taxonomy): Eukaryota > Metazoa > Chordata > Amphibia > Gymnophiona > Ichthyophiidae > Ichthyophis > Ichthyophis bannanicus. Next base: position 743,082,121 of record CM066035.1, on the reverse strand, counting down.
TGTGACACAGAGGCATCGTATGCAACAGGCGATATCCCTGCATAATGCCTTCTCTGCCTTGGCGAATGAGGATGTCCAATCCAAAGAAACTGAAGGGCCCTTAAATGAGACAGACGATGCCCAATCTCCTGCTAAAGGACCAAATATGAAGAAAACCTCACCAAACAGCAAACTACTACTACTTGGTGGCACCAACTTGGGAACACAGTTCAAAGGAGAGAACATAGTCAGGTGCTTCCCAGGTTCTTCAGCCAGCAGGCATACAAACCACGTTGTTGAAGTACTTAGAGCAGAAAGTGAACACTCCAAACTTGATGATGTTATCCACTTGGGCACAAATGACCTCACTAGAAACAGTGCCTTTACAGTCCAAAAGGACTTCCAATCTATAACTGTGATCTGGTGGTTGTTAGTCCCTCCTACCGTAATCATACTGTATTCCTAAATTTATGCTGTACATATTCCCTTGTCTTGTCCACCTAAGGACGGCTTCTGATCGCTGGAAGGAGCGGTGTATAAATTTATGCCAAATAAATAAATAAAAATAAATAAATAAATAAAATCTTTGGGAGAGAAACTCAAGCCCATTGTTAACACTGTTGCATTCTCAGAGGTTCTACCTGTTCTTGGTAAGGGGGCAAAAAGGCTGCATCATATTAGCAGCTTTAATAAATGGCTCCAGACCTGGTGCAAACATGAAGGATTGAGATTTATAGGTGACTGGGGCAACAGAAGGAACAACAAGAGACTATACTGTGCTGATGGACTACATCTCTCTATCGCAGGGAAAAGAATCTTAAGTGAAAAATTCAAGCAATATGTGGATATGCATTTAAACTAGAAAAAGGGGGTGACAAATGTGGAAGGTCAAGCTCTGGATATTATCCCCTGCAAAAGCAGATTAAAATCAGAAACAGTCACACTTTTAAATCACACATCAAAAACAAGTGAGAAGAACAAAATCAATGCAAAATACACACAAGCCAGTTAAATGCTGGAAAGCAATGAGCACAAATGCTCGAAGCTTTGCCAACAAAGTTCCGGACCTGGAAGCCCTAATGGTGGAAATGGATTTGGACATTGTGGCCATTAGAGAAACATGGCTTAATGAATCGCATGATTGGGATATAGCCATAGCTGGCTATAATCTATTCAGAAGAGACAGAGAAAATGGAAGAGGAGGAGGAGTAGCCTTGTATGTCAAAAGCAGTAAAGTCAACAACATACTATTCCTCAGAGGTCGTTGATGCAATTTCACGCTGTGGCTAAGGACATAGTCTGTTGTAGCCAGCGTTGGTTCAAGTCTGAGACCTCAAGAAGATTAGTTTAAAGATTCTTTACTGACAAACAGCGTCTCAAAAATATATAAATATTTTAAAATTTAAAAATAAAATAAAAAATAAGCATTTTTTTGGTACATAGCCAATCAATTTATTGGAGGGATATTTTCATTATTTTTGTGGATTACCACCCTCTGTTAAAACTGACTACCTATTAGAGGTGAATGAACACAACCATGGACAGTCAAAACTCTTGGAAAGATATTTTTAGCTTCAAGGAAAATCATATAGCCAATTTATGCAAAGATCCTACTCTCTTTACGTTGACTCCAGAGACTGATGAGAATTTGCACACTGCCACATGGGAGGAATTGTTAAAGATTCAAAAACGTATCACCAGATTAGAGCTTCACAGAATGTCACTGATTGAATACATACGTCGGCAGCAAATACCTAGAGGGCTGAGAATGTATAAGGAGCCACGGATGTTTACATCTAATCCTGATTTCATAGCAACTTGGAACAACATCTTGAATAAGTGTTCACTTGACTTAATGGTGCTCATAGTAGACACCACTGCAGCAAGTTTAGAAGGATTAAAACAGGAAATGGAGGGAATGCTTACCAGCCTTAAAGAAGTAGAGAAAGCTACAACCTACGAGGAGAAATCTGTAGATATCACTAAACAAATTCAATCATTGAGAGAAGAAGTCCGTAAGGTTAAGACTAATAAACTGAAACGTGATCATAGTGACTATACATCAGGTTATGTATACCCCTGGATGAACCTGCGAAGGAAACCCCCTTTGAAAAAGGCCAGGAAACAGGTAGAATTTGACACCATGTCGGAGGATACAAGTACTGACTACAGTAAGAAATCTAAGGAGGATTTTTCCGACGAGGCAGAGAGCAAAACCAAGAAAAAAACAGAAAGCAACAAAGTGAGAACGCGCAACAAAACAGATGCTCGGAAAAATTAACCTCATGTATATTACGGAGGAATTTACAAGATACTAGTACCCATAGTATTGATACAAATTTAGTAGTAAATTTATCAGATACACCATTGACAGATTTACAATCAAGGGTTTTGAACAAAGGTTTTTCATTTGTACCTGCCATGTTTTTTGATAGTTTTCAATTCCGGATTGATCTGGAAAAATTAATGAGGAAACTACATTTGAAGACTTTTTTTGCCTCTTCCACATCCACCTGCATACAAAATTCTAATATTCCCACGTTTACACGTCGAATACCACTACCCATACGGTCTTCTTGGCAACCCCCAGGCCCGATACCCCCAGCCCTGAATATATTTAAGGAGTTGGTGCTACAAGATGTTCATAATCTGGGAATTACACACAGAAGTAAATTTACTGCTCTGTCGTATGGGGAGACGCTGGCTCTGAAGGATTTACAACAGAGGACCGATGTAGTTATTCGTAGAGCGGATAAGGGGGGGGTGCAATTGTCGTGTTAAAAAGAGATCAATATATGAATGAAGCCATGCAGCAATTATCACAGATTGATACATATAAATTATTGGATAGCGACCCAACCCCTCTTTTACAGAAACAAATTAAAGAAGTAACTACATTGGCCCTTGATAACCATGTGATCACGAAAAAGGAATGGAAATCTTTGAACCCATCTGATCCAGTTACGGCTCGACTGTATTTGGTACCCAAAATACACAAAAATTTACAGAACCCGCCTGGTAGACCGATTGTCTCCACAAAGAGAAGTATACTTGAGCCCCTTTCGATTTATGTGGACTCTTTTTTAAGACCACTATTGGTTGACATTCCTGCATATATTCGTGATACAATGCATTTTTTGCAAATTTTACAAGCCCATGCAATTTGGGCATCTCATCCTGACATAATTCTTGCAACATTAGATGTGTCAGCATTGTACACAAGTATACCTCAGAAAGTGGCGTATGAAGTTATTATGTCATCATTATCAGCCAGGGGGGATTTAACATCTGCTCATCTTGAATTTATAATGCAGATAACAACTTTGATGATTTTTCAGAATTATTTTGAATTTGAGAGGGCGCTGTATCAACAACTCAAAGGAGTTGCCATGGGGGCCACCTGTGCCCCCTCAGTGGCAAACTTATTTATGGCAGAATATGAAAATAAATGGATTTATACTTCTCCATACAAAAGATATATCATCTTATGGCGCAGGTATATAGATGACATCTTTTTACTTTGGAAAGGGGCAGAAAGCACATTAGCAGAATTTCTACGCTGGTTAAACACGGTGGATTCTAATATTCAATTCACTTCCACATACCATCCAGAAAGTATAGTGTTTCTTGATGTGGTGGTCACGAAAAGTGTTACGGGGTGGACTACTTCAGTACATAAGAAAAAAACTGATCGAAATGCCTTTCTCCATTATCAGAGCAGCCATCCTAAGCAGCTGCGAGACAGCTTGCCCCTCTCACAATTTATTAGGTTCCGTAGGAACTGCTCCGATCAGCAAGATTTTAAAAAACAATCACAACGTTTGATTCAAGATTTTAAACAGAGAGGCTATCCTACTCAAGTGATCAAAAGAGCTTATAAAAGAGCGTTATATACTAATAGAGCATTATTGCTACAACCCCATGAAGCTTCAACTGCGCAGGACTCAGTGGTGAATTTTATCACAAGATTTTCTCCATATAGTGGCCCGATTAAGAGGATTATTAAACATCATAGTAATGTTTTGACCACTATACCGGGATTACAACAGCACACCATTCGATGTGTATGGACAAGGCATGGAAATTTGAAAGAATGTCTTAGCCCCACTATATTGCGATCTGCACAACAATCTTCAGATTTGGTGCATAAGGGTCATACAAGATGTGGTTCCTGTAACATCTGTACGATATCAGAAGAGACATCAAGTTTTAAACATAATGGGGTTAGGTATAATCTACGGCATGTGACGTCTTGTTCATCTAGTTCGGTGGTCTATTGTATTACCTGTCCCTGTGGTCTACGGTATATTGGGAAGACTTCCCGACCATTCAGAATCCGCATGAATGAACATCGCAGTAGGCTGAAGTGTAAAGTTATGGAGGCCCCGATAGTGGCACATTGCCTTCAGCAAGAACATGCGTTTGAAGAGCTTCGCTGTTTATGTCTTGAAATGGTTTCAATAGGTCGGGATGGAAAATCACAACAGCAAACATTGATTATTAATGAACAACGATGGATTCACAAATTGAATACTATTTATCCAGCCGGTCTTAACAACATGATAGAATGGGGGGCATGCTTTTGATTTTGGTATATGTTTTACCCGACTGGGTAGTTAGTACGCTTTGCTTTTCATATTAACATATGCATTTTTTGGCGTTACTGGTTTCACATTTGCCATTTCACTTTTTTGCATAATTGAGCTGTTTTAGTTTCAATCCAGCTATCAATCTATAAACATATTGTGAGTATCATTCGGAACCACTGATTCAAGTTTAGAGTTTCAGTTCTTTTCAACGAAATGATTAGCAAACATGGAACAAGTAAACTGATTGGTTCCGAGTACACTGCTATACGTATTAACGTCAGGATTTAAGAGACCTCCCATACGATGAATTCGCATGCGCGGCGTTTTTTGGAGTAGAGCTAGTCAGCTGAGAGACATGCATCAGTATTGCTGATTAAGGTATCTTTTTTGCAGTTTGGTGTATTTTTCCTTTGAAGTCTATTAAATAATATAAAATTTGATTATGGACAGGCCTGTGCCGTAGTTAATTGAGAATATTTTATTGACAGTGCCAGCGCATTTTGAGAGAAAGAGTGCTTGCTATTTTCATTTCCCCTGAAGAAACCTGTCTTGGTGAAACGCACACATGGACCAGGAAGGAGGTGTTGGGAAATTTTCGAAAAAAAGATAAGCACATTTATTCATTATAACCACCGCACTGATTTCTATATGAATATGCTTGAATAGATATTATTTTAAAGATACTTCAAGATGTTGGATAAGCAGTAAAGTCAACAACATACTATTCCTCAGAGGTCGTTGATGCAATTTCACGCTGTGGCTAAGGACATAGTCCGTTGTAGCCAGCGTTGGTTCAAGTCTGAGACCTCAAGAAGATTAGTTTAAAGATTCTTTACTGACAAACAGCGTCTCAAAAATATATAAAAATTTTAAAATTTAAAAATAAAATAAAAAATAAGCATTTTTTTGGTACGTAGCCAATCAATTTATTGGAGGGATATTTTCATTATTTTTGTGGATTACCACCTTCTGTTAAAACTGACTACCTATTAGAGGTGAAAAAGCAATATTAAAGCTACTGAAATGCAGGGGGCATGGGGAAAAGAAGAAGCACTCTGGATTGTGTTGGAAAGAGGAGATGGCACTGTCATCCATACTGCTGTAGTCTACAGACCTCCGACACAAATTGAAGAGATAGATAATGAACTGATTATAGATATTGCCAAGATAGCCACAAAGGGGGAAGTGATAATATTGGGTGACTTTAATCTACCGGATGTGGATTGGATTACTCCTTCTGCAAATCTGGAAAGAAGCAAAAAAATTGTGGATGCTCTCCAAGATGCCCTACTTAGACAAATGGTGATGGAACCAACCAGGGAAAACTCAACACTGGATTTAGTGCTCATCAACGGTTATAGCGTGTCGAATGTCTGTGTGAGTGCCCCTGTGAGCAGCAGCGATCATCACATGGTGTGGTTTGAGATAAAAGCCATGGCACAGGCCAATCATAGCAAGCTCAAAGTCCTAAACTTCAAAAACACCGACTTCAATAAAATGGCCGAGTACCTAAAGGAGGAGCTGACAGGGAGGAAGGAGATAAGGGAAGTGGAATTGCAATGGGCTAAACTAAAGGTGGCAATAAAAGGGGCAACAGATAAATATGTAAGAAAAGTAAACAAAAACAAGAGGAGAAGAAAACCTGTTTGGTTTTCCAAAGAAGTGGCTGCTGAAATAAAGGCAAAAACCACAGCTTTCACAAAATTCAAAAGCTCACAAACAGAGGAACACAGAAATGAATACAGGATCAAACTCAAAGGGACAAAAAGAGAAATAAGGATATCAAAATCAAAGGCAGAGGAAAAGATGGCTAAAGAAGTTAAGTGTGGCAACAAAACTTTCTTCAGGTATATTCGGGAAAGGAAGAAGATCAGAGGTGGAATTTCAGGACTCAGAAGTGCTGCGAACGGACTCGTGGAAAGTGACATTGAAAAAGCAAAATTGTTAAACAAATACTTCTGCTCTGTTTTTACTAAAGAAAGTCCTGGAGGAGGACCTCCTGTGACTCCCAAATATAAAAATGGGAATGAAGAAGATACCACACCATTCACAGAAGATGAAGTGTTAGAACAACTTGCAAAACTGAAAGTGGACAAGGCTATGGGACCAGATGGGATACATCCCAGGATACTGAAAGAGCTCAGAGAGGTTCTTGCAGGGCCATTAAAGGACGTTTTCAACAGATCCTTGGAAACAGGAGAGGTTCCTCAGGACTGGAGAATGGCTGATGTCGTACCTCTACACAAAAGTGGTGACAGAGAAGAATTGTCAAACTACAGGCCTGTGAGCCTTACCTCGATGGCGGGAAAAGTAATGGAGGCACTCCTGAAAGAGCGAATTGTGAACTTTCTCAAAACCAACAGGATGCAAGACCCAAGGCAACATGGTTTTACTGAAGGACGATCCTGCCAAACAAATCTGATTGAGTTCTTCGACTGGGTGATCAAGGAACTGGATCAGGGGCATGCAATGGATGTCATCTACCTGGATTTCAGCAAAGCCTTTGATACTGTTCCTCATAGGAGGCTTATCAATAAAGTCAGTAGCTTGGGGACGGATACCAAGATGGTAAAATGGATCAGAAATTGGTTGACTGACAGACAACAGAAAGTGATCGTAAATGGAGCTCACTCGGATGAAGGGAAGGTGATTAGCGGGTTGCCCCAGGGATCGGTCCTCGGCCTGGCACTGTTCAATGTATTTGTGAGCGATATTGCTGAAGGACTGAACGGAAAAGTCTGTCTTTTTGCAGATGACACAAAAATTTGCAACAGAGTGGACTCCCCCGAGGGAGTGGTTAACATGAGGAAAGATCTTCAAAAGCTGGAAGAATGGTCTAATGCTTGGCAATTGCGATTTAATGCAAAGAAGTGCAGAGTCATGCACTTGGGTAGCAGAAATCCAAGTGAAATGTACGCGATAGGGGCGAGAGGTTGGTGTGCATGGATCAGGAGAAAGACCTTGGTGTGATTATTTCTGAAGATCTCAAGGTGGCAAAACAGTGCGACAAGGCGGTGGCAAAAGCCAGTAGGATATTGGGCTGTATACAAAGAGGAATTACCAGCAGAAAGGAAGAGGTACTTATGCCACTGTACAAGTCACTGGTGAGGCCTCACTTGGAATACTGTGTTCAGTTTTGGAGACCATATCTTGCAAAGGAAATAAAAAGACTGGAAACTGTTCAGAGGAAGGCGACCAAAATGATTTGGAGCCTGCGTCAGAAGCCTTATGAGAAGAAACTTGAAGACCTAAACATGTACACTTTGGAGGAGAGGAGGGACAGGGGAGATATGATTCAGACCTTTAAATACTTAAAGGGAAATAATGAACAAACAAACCTCTTCCAAAGACGGGGAAGCTGTAAAACTAGAGGGCATAACAGGAAGCTGCAAGGTGGTAAATTGAAAGGCAATGTCAGGAAATAGTTTTTCACTGAAAGGGTGGTGGATGCTTGGAATGCCCTTCCAATGGAAGTGGTGGGGGCAAACACGGTGACGGAATTCAAAATGGTATGGGATAGACACAGTGGATCCCTTTACAGCAACAGGATAAAATCAAAATAAATTGAACCATCTAAATTCTCAACAAATAGGGGTGTCTTACATGGAGTGGTGGGTTCACCCCTAATCAAAGACGTGGGGAGGGGTGGCCTGCACAGAGCGGCAGGTGCAACTACTCTTACTATCATACTGGGCAGACTAGATGGACCATACTGGTCTTTATCTGCCATCATTTACTATGTTACTATGTTATTGTGTTACTAAGAAGTCTTTGAAGGTTAGTGTGAACTGTTGAAAAAACCCCACATACAACATCCACAGAGCTTAAGGCTGACCTGGAGTAATCTGGAATAGTGGTTTCAACCCGCACCATACGCCACACACTAAACAAAGAAGGACCTCATGGGCAAAGGCCAAGGAGGACCCCACTGCTCAAAGACAGACATAAAAAGGCATGCCTGATCTTTGCCCAAACCCACCTTGAGAAACCACAGTCCTTCTGGGAAAATATTTTATGGACAGATGAAACCAAACGAGCTTTTTGGCAATGCAGACCAGTGATACCTTTACAGTAGAAGAAATGAATCTTATAAGATAAAAAATCAGCCTTCCTATAGTTAAATATGGTAGATGTTCCATAATGTTGTAGGGAATCATGAAGTCAGAAGACTACCAAGGTATTCTGGAGTGAAATATACTACATAGTGTAAGAAAGCTAGGTCTGGGTCGATAGTCAAGGATCCTCCAGCAGGAAAAGACCCAAAACATACATCCAAAAGTACAAAAGAATGTTTAAAAAGGAAAAAATGGACTGTTTTAAACTGTCCTGCAATTTATTTATTTAGCAATGCTTATATGCTGCTTTTCATTGGGTAAAAGTGGTATACATCCAGGTATAGTATATTTTTCCCTTGTCCCTGAAGGACTCACAATCTATGGGGTATGTTTACTAAAGGTAAAGGAGCAAGTGTGCTATTAGCGTGTGCTAACTGTGCAGGTGCACAATTAGCATGTGCAAAAAGGCATGTTAGCGGGTGATTAGGTGTCAGCAGTTCCCAAAGCTGAGGAAGTTACTAGAGTTCAACAACCTACTCTGCTCATGGAAATTTCTTCTAAAGCACCAAAAAGAAAGTAACTTTGCTTTAAACTCTTATTACTTTGCTTACTAAAATTAACTCATTAATCTACATACTAAATCGAAGGAGCCTGATTTGTAATAAATGATTCAAGAGATGAGGTCTCAGAGAAAACATACTTGGTGCCACCAAATATAACCACACATTTACAAGGAAATTTAAGGAAAAAGGATGCACCAAGTGCTAAGACGCTGTGCTTTAAAGACAAAAAAGCCCTATGTCTAAGCTGTGTTTGCCTAGAGACATCAGGAAAAATATTTACCTTCCCCCCACAAAATTCAGCATTCTTATTTGCAAAAAACAAACGCATAACAGAATGTTTATCAGCCTCAGACACAAAGGAAACAAGCAAAGTAGCACGAGAGGAAATTATATCATGAGAAGATTCTATGAACTCAGACACATCCAATGAATCTACTAACTCTTTAGGGGCAACTCCAGGGGAACCACCCCCAGGGGGCAACTCCAGGGGAACCACCACCAGGGGGCGCCCCAGTCACAGGGAGATAATAAAGCTTATTTATAACCGGTTTCGCATTATCCTCATACCCCAAAACTTCAGTTAACTTTGCTTTAAAAATATACAAAAACTCTTTTAAGAGCTCCCAGTCAGAGAGCTAGCAATTTAATAAAAATAAACCCTCAAATCCTTACTGTTGGTTGATCTGTAGAGCCCCTGTTAGGAAAGCTTCAACAGGGCAGGACACTGGAGCCTTTTATGCAGGCCTCAGCTGCTCTCAGGTAATCAGGCCCACTAACTCCTGATTAGGTGTCAGCAGTTCCCAAAGCTGAGGAGGTTGCTAGAGTTCAACAACCTACTCTGCTCAAGGAAATTTCTACTAAAGCACCAAAAAGAAAGTAACTTTGCTTTAAAAATATATAAAAACCCTTTTAAGAGCTCCCAGTCAGAGAGCTAGCAATTTAATAAAAATAAACCCTCAAATCCTTACTGCTGGTTGATCTGTAGAGCCCCTGTTAGGAAAGCTTTGTAGTCGCATTGCAGGTCCCCTAGTCCGTCCACAGTCTGATGGCATAAAAAAGTGACCGTTTACCTGTTCCACTTCAGTCAATAATCTATAGACCTCTATCATATCTCCCCTCAGCCATCTCTTCCCCAGGTTGATGAGCCCCAACCTTTTTAGCCTCTCCACAAAGGGGTATTCTGCCATCCGCAGAACCATCTGTGATATTTGTCATGATCCCACAGTGACAGTGGCAGCACACAGTCCTGCTACTGCTGCAGAAAGGAAATGTGGTTTACATTGAACAAACTGAAATTACATTGAACAGGGCATTATAACTTGGAGATAACTATTTTACAGGGAACATGGGCTATGGAGGGTTAAGTGGCTTGCCCAAGAGCACAAGGAGCACCTGTGGGACTAGAAATCCCAGTCCTTCTGGCCCAAGGTTGCTGTCTTCTAGTGGGATTATGAACCCCCGACCTTCCGGCCTGAAGTACCTTGCCCCAACCACTAGGCCACTCCTCCACTCTTTGTCCTTGGCTTTCTGCACTGCATTTTGGCTCACATTCTTTTTCCAGCCTGTTTGGAAAATGTGATAAGGCAAAGCAGAGAATTGTGGGTATCACCTGAAACAGCACAGATTGGCCTGGATGTGTCTGCCACAATGGTAGGGAGGCCATTGTGCCCGTCTGCCACCTGCATTGCCTGGATGGCCACTGTATAACATGCTGAGATGGCACTCTCACTATGACCAAAAAGTAACCATGGCACGGCTATCTATCCACATAGCTCTAATATAATATTTGGCTCTAGTGATGTGGATGCATTCTCTGATTGGGGATGCTAATCACTGAGTAAAGGGCTGGCTGTCAATGCTGAGTGCTTGTGGTCACCTATGCACAAGCCATGCATGCTGACCAGCAGACCTACTGTAGTTGGTTTGTGCTTGACCGACACAGCCCAGTGAAGAGCAGCGGGCCAGTCTTTCTGCCCATGCTGTAGTTACTTGTTAGTCCTTGATGGTTAGGGCAGCAGTGGCTCATGGCCAACTCACTGGGGACCTAGCAAGACAGTAGCTATAGCCCTTAGTCTATACACCCCACTGCAGTGGCTGTCCATAGCAGCAGTACATTAACACTATCCACTAGCCTACACTGTTATCAGAGAATGATGTCCAACATGGGCAGAATACAGAGCCAAGCTGCTGCTGTCACCACTGCCTTCAGCATGCATGAAACCAAGGGTAAAAAAAAGCATAACACATTGCAAACAATATCTACCACACACTAGCAGTGATGTGGACAATCAGCAGAGACCATCTTTAACAGTGCAGGTTCAGTGGACCAGGTGCTGGACACCGCTCCTCACCCTCAGGGTGACAGATGAAACCACTCTGCAGCATGGCTTGCTGTTGTTATGTGCATGTAGCACACACAGCCAGTGTGTCTTAGTGAGCTGATATGCTGGATCAGTGCATTCTCCTTTAATTTTTCAGCAGCAGACCACTGTTTTGCATGTGCAGTGCCTCATGAGTAGTGGAGGGCCCAACCTATACCTGAATAGACAGCAAACAGTTTGATCAGAGATTTGCAGGCTGTGTCATACTGTGTGGAGATGTAGCATACTGGTTGATGCAATGTTACTATAGACAAAGGTCTAGGCTTTGATTCCCACTTGTTCATTTTGTGCCCAGGTGTGCTTGCCCACCTCGCATAGTCCTGGCTCTGCTGTGACCTGCAGACAATCATTCTTCTACATTTTTATGCATTATGGTGACATGTTGGGTAATCTAACATAGCATTCCCCATCGTGGACATCTATGAGCATGGCTTTAGTGACTCTGCCATGGCGCATTGCAGTAGGTCAATGATGTATACGCAGCAGATGTCTAAGTCAACTGATATGGATGCGTTTCTGCTTTGCCATCATTGTGACCTCCCAGCTTTACGTGAAGAGGATATATCCCATACATTCAGGCACCTAACACTCGTTGCATAGCCATCCCCTGCACTGTTCTGCCATCATTACTTGCCCCACATTGGGAAAATGGGTTCAACTTGTCCCTTTCTACCATGCCACTCTGTCAGGTATATTGTCTTGCAGTTGCACAGGCTGAAGCATCAGTCCCACCTGCACAAATGGTGTTTAATGTACCCCATGGCACTGCTACTTTTGGTTCACACACACCAAATACCTTTGGCATGTATGATCTCATACTTCTATTTACCACACAAATTGCAAACACTCTGCTTGGAAGATCCATGGCACAGCCCTGCACCTACCATCTGACCGTCAGGGAGATTCATGGTGGGGCCCCCCAATCAGCCCACCTCAAGTCCTAACCCCTCCCCATCAGCCCATTTCCTGTCCTAGCCCCCCCCCCATTATCAGTCCTAACCCCCCATAGCCCATTACCAATCCTAACCCCCCATAGCCCATTACCAGTCCTAACCCCCCATCACCCCATTTACAGACAGCCCCCATCAGCCCACAGCCCATTACCTGTCTTAACCCCCCCATAGCCCATTACCAGTCCTAACCCCTCCCAACAGCCCACAGCTCATTACCAGTCCTAACCCCATCAGCCCACCTCAAGTCCTAACCCCTTCCCATCAGCCCATTTCCTGTCTTAGCCCCCCCATAGCCCATTATCAGTCCTAACCCCCCATAGCCCATTACCAATCCTAACCCCCCCATAACCCATTACCAGTCCTAACCCCCATCAGCCCACAGCGCATTACCAGTTTTAACCCCCCATAGCCCATTACCAGTCCTGACCCCCCCCAACAGCCCACCTCAAGTCGTAACCCCTCCCCATTAGCCCATTTTCTGTCCTAGCTCCCCCATAGCCCATTTCCTGTCCTAGCCCCCCATCACCCCATTTCCAGACAGGCCCCATCAGCCCACAGCCCATTACCAGTCTTAACCCCCCATAGCCCATTACCAGTCCTAACCCCCCCACCTCAAGTCGTAACCCCTCCCCATCAGCCCATTTCCTGTCCTAGCCCCCCCATAGCCCATTTCCTGTCCTAGCCCCCCCCATAGCTCCCCCATAGCCCATTACCAGTCCTAACCCCCCATCACCCATTTCCAGACAGGCCCCATCAGCCCACAGCCCATTACCAGTCTTAACCCCCCATAGCCCATTACCAGTCCTAACCCCCCCAACAGCTCACCTCAAGTCCTAACCCCTCCCCATCAGCCCATTTCCTCTCCTAAACTCCCCCCCCCACCCCACAGCCCACCTCAAGTCACGTCCTAACCCCCTCCATAGCCCATTACCAGTCCTAATCCCCCCACATCGGCACAGGTAAATTTAAAAAAAAAAAAACAGCTGGCTGCTGCCGCTGCCGCCACAGCAGCGGCAGAATGGAGTGTCCCACGGGGCCCCCTCTGCCCGCTGAGCCCCTCTGCAAGGGCTTTCAGATTCGCGAAGGGAGAGTGTCTCCCTCGCGTCTCTGTTAAGCCCGCAGGGGCTAATGGGAAATTTCCCATCAGCTCCTCGCGTCTAAAGGGGCAGATGGGAAATTTCCCATTAGCCCCTGCGGGCTTAACAGAGGTGCGAGGGAGACACTCTCCCTTCGCAAATCTGAAAGCCCTTGCCGAGGGGCTCAGCGGGCAGAGGGGGCCCTGCGGGACACTCCATTCTGCTGCTGCCGCGGCGGCAGCAGCAGCAGCCAGCTTTTTTTTTTTAAATTGAATTTTTAAAAAAGCATTATGTACTTTGCACGTGGCCCCCTGAAACGCGGGGCCCTGTGCAAAAAACATTCTTGCTCAATGGACGGGCCGGCCCTGGGCAGAGTGTATGCTTTCACGAGCATGTAGGACTGCATTACTGTCACAGCTCCCCCCGCTGCTGCATCATCTCCGCTGACTCTGCTGTCATAACCACCCATCCATGACATTGCCAACACCCATTACCAGCATCACTAGGCAGCCACCTATCTTGCCTAGTCAACAGCACAGGCCTACTGTATGGTGAAACATGCTCATCACACATACTTCCACATAGCCGGGCATCTGATGAATCAACTCCATCAGCTACCAATTGTGCTTGCATCCATACCTTCTCCAGTGACTTCCCTGCCCCCCTTTCAATGTTTTAGATGCTTTCCTGCATTAGGGTGCATGCAAGACATCTTTACACAGCATGTCCTTTTACTGCCCGCTAAGTGTCCTCTACCATCCCTTAATGTCGTGTTACCGCCCGCTAAGAGTCCATTAGCACCCCTTAATGCAACATGTCCTATTACTGCCTGCTAAGTGTCCACTAGCACTCCTTAATGTTGGAATGCCTCTAACACGTCCAGCACTCTTAGCACATGGTAACCCCTTATCGCTGCCAATATTGCATGGAAAAGACTGCACCTTTTCCGCCGTTTAGTAAACATACCCCTGTGTGTTGTACCATGGGTTAAGTAGTTTGCACAAGACTACAAGGAGCACCTGTGGGATGAGAAACCTCATTCTCTCTAGCCTAAAGTTGATATCTTCCAGTGGGATTTGAGCCCCTGGCACTCTGGCCTGAGGTAACTTGCCCCAACCACTAGGCCACTCCTCCCCTAGGAGTCCTGATCTCAATCCAACTGAGAACCTTTGAAAAGAGCTGAAATCTGTTATTGGTAAAATGAATCCTGGAAACATTCATGAGTTGGAATAAATTGCATTTGAAGAGTGGAAGAAACTACCAGTAGACAAATGTTTGAAATTTATAGATGGCTACAAGAAATGTTTGGAGGCTGTCATCACTGCCAAGAATTGTGCAATCAAATATTAGTGAAGGATGCCATTAATCCTGTCCAGGTCATATTTTGTTTTTTTCCTCAGAAATTACTACATCTAAATTGCACAGACATCTTTTTTTGTTGTTGCATACCTTTGAACATACTATTACAATATTATGATGATATACAGTTGGAATTTTTCCAAGTTTTTCTCAAGATATTGTACACACATACCTAAAATGCAAGGGTGCCAATAATGTTGATCACAACTGTGTCTTGAGAGCTTTTCTATGTGTAGGCCATTAGGGTTGTTGGATGGAGGATGTGTATGTGTGTATGAAGAAGTTAAAGCAGGTAGGGCAGACTGAAGGCAAATCAGATAGAGCCCAAATGATGGTTTCTCCTCTGTGGTTCTTCACTGGCTGCATGGCAGAACAAGCAGTTTTTACTAGGCATCATTATAGAGGAAAGGTTTCTAAACAGCATTCAATTTCATTGCGTCGCCATCTTGACTCCACCCCCCAAACTTCTAATTATTTAACTATTCTCTCACTATTATAATCCAGGGTTGTATTTCTCAAGTGGGTCATAGTGAAGCATTCATTTAACACTAGAAGCCCCAAAAGGCATTTTACCTAGAAACCCCAAAGTGCGTCAATTGATACATTATCATGACGACTCACGTTTAACATGACATGCAGATGTGAATTAATGTGAAGTTACTTATTTGTTAAATACGTGCAGTATGTGACGTCATTATATGACGTCATCGTGTGTTTATTGTTTGTAATGTCGGAGTAAAACTGTAAACAGTGATTGAGATGCGCCACCTAGTGGGAACATGAATTTATACCTAGAAGCCGCAAAGTACGTCAATTGATGCATCCAAGACAATTGCGTTTGTCAATTGACGTACTTTGGGGCTTCTAAGTATAAATTCATTTTCCCGCTAAGTGGTGCATCTGTCATTAATTTTTGATGCACATATTTGAACATCTTGACCTTCTAACAAAGTCATGGAACATGACTGACATGGTTCTAGCAGTGGCACTAGTATACAACTTTGAAGATGCATTTGCGTCAATTGACGCACTTTGGGGCTTCTAGTGTGTTATTAGGCCAGAAAACTGTAGTTTCTATGTTAGTCCACTTGGATATATGTATAGACCTGATGAAGAGAGTATAGTTCTTGTAAGCTTGTCATAAGAACATAAGATATGCCATACTTGGTCAGCCCAAAGATCCATCAAGCCCAGAATTTTGATTCTAATCCAGGTCACAAGTACCTGTTGGCAGGGCTGGCCCAACACATGTGCGAGAATGTTGTTCGCACAGGGAACCATGCTTCAGGGCCCCATGCCAACTTCATACTGGTATGAAATGCCCTATAACAACCCAGTAATCAGTATGCTGATGGGCTGCAGGAGAACACAGCCACAGGAATGAAAGAAAACACTGCTCTTCACTCTGGCAGTTGTGCAAAGGTGAGCCAGGAGCCAGGATTGCATGCCTCCCCAGCTCCCTCTGAAACCAGTCAGGCAGGCACAGGGCTTTTCAGGCGGGGGGGGGGGGGGGAGGTCTAGAACTTGAAATGGGTTGATGGGGGGCTAGGACTGGAAATGGGCTAATGGGAGGGCTAGCATAAGACTGGAAATGGCTAATGGGGGGCTTGGACTGGAAATGGGCTGTTGGGGGCTAGGATAAGACTGGAAATAGGTTGATGGGGGGCTAGGACTGGAAATGGGCAGATGGAGGGGCTTGGATAGGACTGGAAATGGATTGATTGGGAGAGGCTAGAAATGGGCTGATTGGAGGGCTAGGACTGGAAATTGGCTGATTGGGAGGGCTAGGATAGGACTGGAAATGGGCTGATGGGGGGGCTAGGATGGAAATGGACTGACGGGGCTAGGACTGGAAATGGGCTGATTGGGGGGCTTGGACAGTAAATGGGCTGATGGGGCTAGGATAGGACTGGAAATGGGCTGCTGGGAGGGCTAGGACTTGAAATGGGTTGATGGGGGCTAGGATAGGACTGGAAATGGTGATGGGGTTAGAACTGGAAATGTGCTGATTGGGGGGCTAGGATAGGACTGTAAATGGGCTGATGGGGGGGGGGGCTAGGCTGGAAATGGACTGACGGGGCTAGGACTGGAAATGGGCTGATTGGGGGGCTTGGACAGTAAAAGGGCTGATGGGGGCTAGGATATGACTGGAAATAACTGATGATGGGGTAGGACTGCAAATTGGCTGATGGAAAGGGCTAGGATAGGATTGGAAATGGATGGGGGGCTAGGAATGAAAATGGGCTGATTAGGGGAGGCTAGGACTGGAAATGGGCTGATGGTGGGGCTAGGATAGGACTGGAATTGGATTGATTGGAGGAATGGACTGGAAATGGACTGATGGGGCGTTAGGACTGGAAATGGACTGATGGAGACTAGGCTAGGACTGGAAATGGGCTGATGGAGGGCTATGATTGGAAATGGACTGATAGGGGCTAAGATAGAACCGGAAATGGGCTGATTGGTGGGTTGGACTAGAAATGGGCTGGTAGGGGAGCTAGGACTGAAAATGGGCTGATGGTGGGGCTAGGATAGGACTGAAAATGGGTTGATTGGGGGGTTGGACTGGAAATGGACTGATGGAGACTAGGCTAGGACTGGAAATGGGCTGATGGGGGGGCTAAGATTAGAAAAGGACTGTTGGGGCTAAGATAGGACTAGAAGTGGGCTGATTGGGGGGGGGGGTGGACTGGAAATGGGCTGGTGGGGGTGCTAGGACTGGAAATAGGCTGATGGGGGTAGGATAGGACTGGAAATGGGCTGATGGAGAGGGCTAGGATTAGAAAAGGATTGATGGGGCTAGGACTTGAAATGGGCTGATTGGGGTGGGGAGCTTGGACTGGAATTGGGCTGATGGAGTCTAGAACAGAATGAAATGGGCTGATGGGGGGCTAGAATAGCACTGGAAATGGGATGATGGGGGGCTAGGATTGAAAATGGATTGACAGAGGGGTTTAGACTAGAAATGGGTGGATGGGGGGTTAGGATAGACTGGATATGGGCTGATTGGGGATTCTGGACTGGAAATGGGCTGATAGGGGTGGCTAGGACTGGAAATGGGCTGATGGCGGGGCTAGGATAGGACTGGAAAAGGGATGATGGGGGGCTAGGATGGAAATGGGCTGATGGAGGGGGCTAGGACTGGAAATGGGCTGATGGGGGGGTTGGACTGGAAATGGGCTTATGGGGGTTAGGATAGGACTGGATATGAGCTGATTGGAGTGGTCTGGACTGGAAATGTACTGATAGTGGTTGCTAGGACTGGAAATGGGCTGATGGTGGGGCTAGGATAGGATTGGAAATGGGCTGATGGAGGGGGCTAGGATTGGAGATGGGATGATGGGGAGGCTAAGATAGGACTGGAAATGGCTGATGGGCTAGGACTACAAATGATCTGATGGAGGGGCTAAGATAAGACTGGAAATGGTGGATGGGGGGGGGCTAGGACTGGAAATGGGTTCATTGGGGGAGGCTAGGATGGAAATGGGATGTTTCAGGGGGCTAGACTGGAAATGGGCTGATGGAGGGGGTTAGGATTGGAAATGGAATGATGGAGAGGCTAAGATAGGACTGGAAATGGCTGATGGGCTAAGACTACAAATGATCTGATGAAGGGGCTAAGAGGACTGGAAATGGTGGTTGGGGGGGGCTAGGACTGGAAATGGGTTCATTGGGGGAGACTAGGATGGAAATGGGATGATTCAGGGGGCTCGACTGGAAATGGACTGATGAGGGGGGCTAGAACTAGAAATGGACTGATTGGGAGGCTAGGATAGGATTTGAAATGATTCATGGGGGGCTTGGGAGAGGGGCTTTCACAAGAAATAGGCTGATGGGGACTAGAATAGGACCAGAATTGACTGATAGGGGTTAGGACTGGAAATGGGCTGATGGGGGAGGCTAGGACTGGAAATGGGTTGATGGGGGGGGGGGCTAAAAATAGAAATGAGATGATGGAGGGGCTAGGATAGGACTGGAAATGGATGATGGGGGGCTAGGACTGGAAATGGTTCATTGGGGGAGGTCAGGACTGGAAATGGGATGATTGGGAGACTCGACTGGAAATGGGTTGATGGGGAGCTAGGACAGGAAATAGACTGATGGGGAGGCTAGGATAGAACTTGAAATGGATGATGGGGGGCTAGGATTGGAAATGGGCTGATGGGGGCTAAGACTGGAAATGGATGATGGGGAGGATAGGTCTGGAAATGGGCTGATGCGGGGAGATGGGAGAATGGGACTAGAAGGGAGCTGATGCTGGGAGGGACTGCAACTAGAAAGGAGCTGATGTTGGGGTAGAACTAGAAGAGATGAGGTTGGGGGAGTGAGGACAGAGAGGGGAAAGATATTTTGGTATGGGAGGGAAGAAAAATCTATGGTTGGCCGGGTATTGGGAGAGTAAGTGGGGATTGAGGATGGAAGAAATGGAGAAAAAAACAAAAGGGGAAAAATTAGTATGTTAAAGCAGATATAGAAAAAGAATGGAAAAAACTAGAAGAGAGAAAAAAGGACAAATAGACAGCAGACAATGGAGAGTTGGCAGAAGACAGAAAGAAACCAGAAGACAGTGACTGGAGCAATTGCAACTGAAAAGTAAAATGTCCATACAACAAAAGATAGAAAAATACTTTTTTATTTTGAATTTATTAACTGGATTATGTCAGCTTTGGGAAATGTGCACTGCTAACGTGTTTGCGTTTTGTTTAGTACAAGAGGAAATCAATTTATAGTTTTATTTCTCCAGTGTTGTTGTACATTCCAAGTTTGGCTTTTGGAGTTCCCAGTTTAATTATTGTCTTCAGATTTCTAAATTGTGATCCCTTGTTCTTTGGTGATGATCTATGTTCTGCATGTGTAACTGATCTGAGGTATTTTGTTTGTGTAGTTTCTATGTGAAAATGCCACTTGTTCTCTTTCCCAGTAGGAGATGTATTGGTATTTTCTTGAGATGTATTGGTTTAATATTTGCAGTGTTGCCTTTTGACAGGTAGGGTTTGGTGCTTTGTGAGTCCTGGTAGTGCTGTTATGATATGGCAGGTTTGCTATGGGTTCTAAATGGACAGGGTTTATAGTACTTCCTAATGTGTCTGGCAGTTGGCACTGGAGTAATAGTAATGTAGAAATCTGGTAGTCTTTCTTTATCCTCACTGCTCATACAAATGGTATTCAGACACTCATTAAGAAGCATGTTTACTAAAAGGTAATGCATCTTCACAAATGTTAATATGCGTTAAGTGCAGGAACACCCATTTATTTCTATTGGTGCAGTGGCACTTAACACACATTAATATTTAGTAAACTTGTCCCTAAGTTCATTGCCAGGAGAAAACAGAGGCTTGTGAAGGGCTCCTTTGAAAGTCACCTAAAATTTTAGATGGGCAAAATAAATTAAATTTATGCAAAAGAGGCCCAGTGGATATGCAATTGAGGCCCCTCAATCCACACATGGCCCTGCATCACCCTTGGGTCGCCCCTGCCTGTCGGGTTCTCAGAAGGTATACAGTTTCCATGCTGTTTGTCCTAGGGGAAAAATTTGGGTTCTCAAGCAGTAGCCTACTGATCTATTCTAGAAAATGTGACTTGGGAGCCGGAGTTGGAGGAAGCCCTGGCGAATGTTTCCAATGCAGAACTCTGTGGCATTGCAGCTATCCTTGGCATGCATACACTGATGAATAACCAGCAGAATTATGAGGCACTTGCGAGCAGCACTATTGTGAATAACAGTGTTATTAAACCCACGCAGTATAAACCAGTTCCAGATGAAGAACTAAATTCAACATATGTAGAAGAAACCCTAGAACAAGTAAAAATAAATGATTCTAAACGATAGGAGGTTATCCTTAATAATATTAGAAATATTCCCATACCAATGTTATAGTACTATCACTGAAATGGTATTAAAAGGTGATGCCACAGAAGAATTGACTGAAATATCAATACACTGGGAAGATGTATTACAACTATTTGATAAACTGAAGAGTAGCAAATCACCTGGACTGGATGGCATACATCCAAGGGTATTGAAAGAACTGAAATATGAGATTGCAGATCTACTATTAGCAATCTGGGAACTATCATTAAAATCATCTGTAATACCTGAAGATTGGAGGATGGCCAATATAATGCCAGTTTTTAAAAGGGTTCCAAGGGTAGTCTGGGAAACTACAGACCGGTGATCCTGAGGTCAGTACCGGGAAAACTGGTAGAAATCATTATAAAGAACAAAATTACTGAACATGTAGATAGTCATGGCTTAATGGGAGACAGCTAACATGGCTTTAGCCAGGGAAGATCTTGTTTTACTAATCTGTAGTGCTTTTATGAAGGTGTGAATAAACAGCTAGAGAACAATTAGTCGGTTGATATAGTGTATCTGGATTTTCAGAAAACCTTTGATAAGGTCCCTTATGAGAGACTCTTGGCAAAATTATACAGTCATGGGATAGGAAACAGTGTACTATTGTGGATCAGGAACTGGTTAAAAGGTAGAAAGCAGAGGGTAGGGCTAAATGGCCAATTTTCCCAGTGGAGAAAGGTGAATAGTGGAGTACCTCAGGGATCTATGCTGGGTCCGCTGATTTTTATTCGTAAATGACCTGGAAATGGGAGTAATGAGTGAGGTAATTTATTTATTTATTTATTTAGACAGTTTTGTATACCACCTTATCCTTCAATCAAAGCGGTCACAACACAATTGGGGGATACATTTAACACGCGGGGATATGAGACACATACACTAATACTTACAGGGAACATGGGCAATGGAGGGTTAAGTGGCTTGCCCAAGACCACAAGGAGCATCTGTGGGACTAGAAACCCAGTCCTTTCGGCCCAAGGTTGCTGTCCTCTAGTGGGATTTGAACCTCCGACCTTCCGGCCTGAAGTATCTTGCCCCAACCAGATGACACAAAATTATACAAAGTTGTTAAAAACGAAGAGGATTGTGAAAAATTGCAAGAGGACCTTGATAAATTAGAAAACTAGATGTTCAAATGGCATATGAAATTTAATGTGAACAAGTGCAAAGTTATGCACCTAGGAAAGTACAACCCAAACTATGGTTACACGATGCAAGATAAAAGCCAAGGTGCAGTCCAATCATAGCTAGCTCAAAGTCCTAAACTTCAAAAACACTGACTTCAGTAAAATGGCCAAGTACCTGAAGGAGGAGTTGGCAGGTTGGGAGGGAATAAGGGAAGTGGAATTGCAATGGGTTAAACTAAAGGTGGCAATAAAAGGGTCAACAGAGAAAAATATGTAAGGAAAGTAAATAAAAACAAGAGGAGAAGGAAACCTCTTTGGTTCTCCAAAGAAGTGGCTGCTCAAATAAAGGCAAAGAACACAGCTTTCACAAAATTCAAAAGCTTGCAAACAGAGGAACACAGTAAGGAATACAGGATCAAACTAAAAGAGACAAAAAGAGAAATAAGGAAAGCAAAATCAAAGGCAGAGGAAAAGATGGCTAAAGATGTGAAGTGTGGTGACAAAACTTTCTTCAGGTATATTTGGGAGAGGAGGAAAATCAGAGATGGAATTGCAGGACTCAGAAGTGCTGGGAACGGATTTATGGAAAGTGACACTGAAAAAGCAAAATTGTTAAACAAATACTTCTGCTCTGGAGGAAGAAATGTGGACATATCGTCAAGGCTGCGCATGATGTCCTTCAGAAACATGCCCATGTGAAGGTAGTAAGAGGCCACATAGGAAGCAAGCATGACACTCTGAAAAAGTTTCCTTCCAAAAGAATCCAGTATCTGAGTTTCCTTCCCTGGGGGCACCGAGGAGTGTCTTGAACCTCTGGACCTTTCAAAAGTGGATTTGATGACCAGAGAGTGGTGCAGAAGCTAGAGCTTCTTGAATACAGAAACATTTTGAACACGGTGCATTGACTCAATCTTTCTACTAACGACAGGGTCAGTGAGAGATATCTCCCATGTTCTCATTTGAAGGAGATGGTGCTTGGGCACTGTCGCTGCTTCCTTGGGGGCTCTGAAATATTGAAGTATCTCCAGTTCTTCTGCCCTATGTTCATTCTCATTCTCCAAAGAAAACAGTATGGCCTTAGCCATGTTATTGTTGTTGCTGTTGTTAAGTGCCATCGAGTCAGTACCTACTCATGGGAATCCTCTGGATAGCTGTCTTAAATTATATTCGATCTTCTTGATAGAGTGGCATCCATAGCTGCTGTTATTGTATTGATCCATCTCTTTGTTGGCCCTCTTTAACGTTGACCTTCAACCTTGTCAAGCATGATACCTTTCTCTAATGATCTCTTTCTTCACATGATGTGTTCAAAGTATAAAAGTTGAAGTCTTGTCATCTAAGCTTCTAAAGAAAGCTTTGGTTTGATCTCCTCTAGTACTGACCGGCTTGTTCTTCGGGAAGTCCATGGTATACACAGTATTCTTCGCCAGCACCATAATTCAAAGGCATTCAAAGGTACTGTCTATCTTTTTCACTGTCCAACGTTTGCATTCATAAGATAATATTGAAAATACCATGGCTTGGACAAGTTGAATTTTTGTATTGATTTATTTTTTCTATACTACTTTATCCTATGGTCAAAGCAGTTTACATCAAACAGAACTTAATACAATGTAACAGGGTAATGAACTTCAAGAGAACTTAATAGAGGGGGGTCATGGATTGTGGAGGGGTGGGGAGAGTTGGGGGGTAACCGTGGTGGTGAGGGGAATGGGGACAGGGGTGGGGTGCAATGGGATTATGTCCTGTCCTCAGTGAAGTAGGCTGTAAAGAGATGGGACGAGGGTCTTTCTGAATGATAAAAGGTCCTTTATGGCCCAGAGTTTGTGTGGGATTCAGTTCCAAAGGGAAGGTGCATATAGAGAGAAGGCTTTTTTGAATGTGGTAGTGGTGGATCTGGTGAAGAGTGCTGGGGTTCTTAAGGTGTTCCGGGATCCAGTTTGCCTAGTATGGCTGTCTTTGCTTTCATATATTAGTGTTTGAAGGTGGGTTGACGATAGACTGTAGAGGACGTTGAAAACTGTAAGGATGGCTTTGAATCTTGTGCGTTCGATGATGGGTATCCAGTGCAGCTGTTTGAGCAAAGCAGTCATGTGATCAGTTGTGTATGTATTGCAGAGAGTATGTGCTGCTGTACTGAGGGCTAGTTAAGAACATAAGATATGCCATACTTGGTCAGACCAAGGTCCATCAAGCCCAGTATCCTGTTTCCAACAGTGCCAATCTAGGTCACAAGTACCTAGCCATTTCCCCAGAAGACACAGGTTCCACAATGCTTGAACCGGGGTAAGCAGTAGATTTCCTAGGTTCCCATTAATAATGGTTTATGGACTTTTCCTTCAGGAACTTGTCCAAACCCTTTTGAAACACAGCTACACTAATAGCTTTTACTAAGTCCTCCGATATTGAATTCCAAAGTTTGATTACATGTTGAGTGAAAAAATATTTTCTCTTATTAATCTTAAATAGGTTACCCTGTAGCTTCATTGCATGTCCTCTAGTCTTTCTATATTTTGATGATGTAAACAATCAATCTACATTTACCCGTTCCACTTCATTCATTAATTTATAGATCTCTATCATATCTCCCCTCAGCCATCTCTTTTCCAGGTTGAACAGCCCTAACCATTTTAGCCTTTCTTCATAGGAGTATCCTTCCATCCCCTTTACCATTTTGGTGGCTCTTCTCTGTACCTTTTCTAATAACGCTATATCCTTTTTAAGATATGGAGACCAGAATTGCACACAATATTCAAGGTGGGGTCACACCATAGAACAATACAGAGGCATTATAATATCCTTTGCTTTATTCTCCATTCCTTTCCTTATGATACCTAACATTCTATTTGCTCTCTTGGCAGCTGCTGCATACTGGGCAGAGGGTTTTAACATGTTATCCACAATGACGCCTAAATCTTTTTCCTGGGTGGTGGTTCCTAATGTGGAACCTTGCATCGTGTAACCATAGTTTGGGTTGTTCTTCCCTAGGTGCATAATTTTGCACTTGTCCACATTTAATTTAATCTGCCATTTTGATGCCCAGTCTTCCAATTTATCAAGATCCTCTTGCAATTTTCCAAAATCCTCATGGGTTTTAACAACTTTAAATAGTTTTGTGTCATCTGCAAATTTTATAATCTCACTTGTTATTCCCTTTTCCAGGTCATTTATGAATATGCCAAAAAGCAGCGGACCCAGTAAAGATCCCTGGGGTATTCCACTATTCACCTTTCTCCATTGGGAAAATTGGCCATTTAGCCCTACCCTCTGCTATCTTTTAACCAGTTCCTGATCCACAATAATACACTGCCTCCTATACCATGACTCTTTAGTTTTGCCAAAAGTCTCTGATGAGGGACCTTGCAAAGGCTTTCTGAAAGTTAAAATACACTATATCAACCGACTCACCCTTGTCTACCTGTTTATTCACACCTTCAAAAAACATAACAGATTAGTAAGACAAGATCTTCCTTGTTTAAAGCCATGTTGGCTGTCTCCCATTAAGCTATGACAATCTACATGTTCAGCAATTTTGTTCTTTATGATGGTTTCTACCATTTTTCCCAGTAGTGATGTCAGGCTCACCGGTCTGTAGTTTCACGGATCACCCCTGGAATCCTTTTTAAAAATTGGCGTTACATTCGCCATCCTCCAATCTTTAGGTATTACAGATGATTTTAATGATAGTTCACAGATTACTAATAGCGGGTCTGCAATCTCATATTTCAGTTCTTTCAACACCCTTGGATGTATATCATCCGGTCCAGGTGATTTGCTACTCTTCAGTTTATCAAAATTGTAATACATCTTCCTGATGTACTGATATTTCCTTCAATTCTTCCGCACCTTTAAATACCACTTCAGTCATGGGTAACATCCCTACATCTTCCTCAGTAAAGACCGAAGCAGAGAATTCATTCAGTCTCTCCGCTATCGCCTTGTCTCCTCTTAGTGCCCCTTTAACCCCTCTATCATCTAATAGACAAACTGACTCTCTCACAGGTCTTTTTGCTATGAATGTAGTACTTGAAAAAGTCTTTATTACGCGTTTTTGCTTCTGCAGCAAGCTTCTTCTCAAATTCTCCCTTTGCCTCCCTTATCAATGCTTTGCATTTAACTTGCCAGTGCTTGTGCTGTTTCCAGTTTTTGTCGTTTTGCTCTTTTTTCCATTTCCTGAAAGATGCTTTTTTGGCAACAACAGCCTCTCTGACCTCACCTTTAAACCATGCTGGCTGTTTTTTGGACTTCCTTCCACTTTTCTTAAAGCGTGGAATACAGCTGGTCTGGGCTTCCAAGATAGTATTTTTCAACAACACCCAAGCTTGATGTAAGTCTTTAACCTTTGCAACTGCTCCTTTTAGTTTTTTCTTATTTTCCTCATTTTATCATAGTATCCCTTTCGAAAGTTAAAAGGTAGTACTGTGGCTTTCCTTATCATCCCTCCTCCACTAATTAAATCAAACGCAATCATGCTATGATCGCTATTACCAAGTGGCCCTAACACCCTTATCTCTTGCATCTGATCTGGTGTTCCACTAAGGACTAGGTCCAATATGACTTCCCCTCTGGTCAGTTCATGAACCAGCTGCTCCAAGAAGCAGTCATTTATTTCATCTAGGAACTTTGGGGTATGTTTACTAAACAGCAATAATGCTGCAGCGGCGCTGTTTGCACACGATAGGTAACATTATCGCGCGATACGTAACGTTAGCGCACGATAAAGTAACATTAGCGCGCGATAGCGTGAGGTTTCGCATGAACACGTCTCCTGCGGCATTAAGGCACACAGAGGGTGGAGTAAGGCTCCCTAGAGGGCGGAGAGAAGGGGTCAATGGGCAGAGAGTGGGCGGGGGGAGGCACACTAACGCTGTGAAATGAAGGTCTGAAAATTAGTGCCAGTGAAAACCTCGCACTAGAGGCAGATTTGCAGGAGAGAGAAACCAGTTCAGTCAGCAATGTGCAGCAAAGGAAGGGAAACCAAGAAAGTGATAGTAGTGATACATGTACAGCAACAGAATAGTGCCCAAGTACGAAAGGGCACTATGGTGAGGCTGAAAATGGGGTACAGGGAGCTGCAGGCGGGACATGCAGTGGGGCATCTGGGGCACAGGGTGGACTAGGCAGATGCCTAGGTGGCACATAGGAACGCAGAAACTGCAAATCAGCAAGCCAGCAACATGCCCACGAGTGTGTGTCCCACAGTGTCCCAGGGGACAGTACCCAGCAGGTACCCCAAAGGGCACATAATATTGACAGGCGGTGCTGGGGGGAAGCGCGGATGTCTATGTAGGCACCCCTACCCCAGATACCACACCAAAGGCAGCCGCCTACCGGCACACTGGATGGCCTGGGACTGCGCACCATTAGCACCATTGGCATAAGGGCATGTCAGCATGGTGGGGGAGGGGTGCTGGTGGTGGAGGGGGTAGAGTCAGCTAACCACAGCAGACCAAGGCCAAGCCCTGTTTAGGTGGGTGGCATGCAGTGCAACAGACAAGGGCTGTCTGAAGAACTGTAATGGTATCCCCAGGGACTGACCTGCCTCTGTGGCAACAGTTTGGTGCAGTACACATAGCCAGTGTGTTCAGGGGCAGAAGATCACAGGTTCAAGTTCCAGCTGTGGCCCCTGCAGACAATGGCCCTATATTTTACCCTACAGCGCACATACACCATAAAGATGTGCAGTCCCTAGAGCATCAGCCAACAGGGGCACAAGCACCCACACCCACAGGCTCCACTATCCAAAGCCTCATGGAGAGTCAGGCTGTTGGGCCCTGTGCGGAGCAGCAGCTACCAGTACAAGCACCTGCATACCTTAGCAATGTCTGCACTGTGTCAGGACTGGTGCAGCGGCCAGGGCTGCCAATGACCTCTATCTTTGCACATTACTGAAATAGGTGTGGGAGTGTGTGTATGTCTATCCAGTGCTTTGTGGCTGCCTACACCATACTGAGCCCCCAATGCTTGCACTGTTTCCAGTGTTAGCCTGCCAATGTGCATAATGAGGAGCAATGTATTGTGGGTATGGCCCGGACACGGCAGTCTGGGCAGGATGCATCTGCACAGGGCATAGGACATTAGCTGGGACATTGTAGTGCCCGACCACCACCTGCATGGACAGGGTGGCCACAGCATATTATGATGGGAGGTCACTCTCACCCTGCCTGAGCAGTGACCATACAAAAACACGGTCTTCTTAGGAACGATTTTATGCACACTATAGAAAAAGTCGTTCTCTATCAATTCCAAAAATATGTAGAGGAATAGTGCTCTTAAACCTTCACTGCAATCAAATCACTCAATTGTAAAACAAGGTCTCAGATTTAACAAGTGCTGCTTCCTGACATTCGTCTTGGAAGAAAAAGCACGTCAACACATCAACGACCTTGTATAAATTTACTTAGAGTGAGCCAGTCCTATATTTTGACATTTACTTCAACTCTTCACGCTAGAGAACTGGGCTAAACTTTATCATTGCGCTGTGACTGTTTTACTAGTCTCATTTTCATCGGGTAAGCCAGTCCTGCTTCTCGATAAGCACAAAATAAATCATTCACATGAACTTTTCACTTGAAAAAGCTGGGCTGAACTTATCATTGCTCGGTAGTTGTTTAACTAATGTTACTTTATCGTGCGCTAACGTTACCATGTGACCATGGCATGGCTAGGTTCCCACATAGTGCTATGCACTGTTTCTCTCAAGTGATATCTATGGGTCTCCTTTTCTGGGGTCCAATCACTGACATACATGCTTGGTGTGTGTGCGTGCCCGCCCGCCTGCCCGTCTGTCCATCCATCCATCCATCCACCCCACTTTTGGGGGCACACAGTTCCTCCAGAAACCTGCACTATGTCCTAGCTAGCAGACTGTCTGCAGTTAGCATTTGCATGAGGCTCATCGCCAATTGACTGACTTGACTACATATGCCATATTATCTCAGGATCCCACTGCCCGCTTGCAAGGTGTGATTAAAACTGTCACTGCTGAAGCGTTGAGGTGCAAATTAATTTCCAAGAGAGAGTTTACTTTTTTGAATGTTCGCAGTCCCTCTGTAGCCAGATTTTATTTGCTGCCCAAAATTCACAAAAGCCTGCACCACCCGCCTGGCTGTCCCATCGTCTCTACGCGTGGGACGGTGCTTGAGCCCCTGTCTACCTTTGCAGATTCCTTTTTAAGACCTTTGCTTTTGGAAATCCCGGCTTACATCAGGGATACCATGCATTTTTTAAATATTTTGGAAGATCATTCCTGTTTGGCAAGTTCTCCTGAAATATTGTTGGCCACCTTAGATGTGGCTTCTTTATATACATCCATTCCCCAGGGGGCAGCTCTGGAGGTCATTGAGGAATGTTTGCATCGCAGGGGTGATTTAAGCATTGAGATGGTGGCTTTTGTGAAGAGTCTGTCGCGATTGGCCATTTTTGAAAATCATTTTTTGTTTGAGGGGCTTTATTATCATCAAATTTCCGGGGTGGCCATGGGGGCCACCTGTGCCCCGTCTGTGGCCAATTTGTATATGGCGAAGTATGAGGCCCATTGGGTGTACACTTCTCCCTTTGCTGGGCACCTGCGGTTGTGGTGCAGGTATATTGACGATGTTTTCGTCTTATGGCAAGGGACAGCTGTTGAATTTCAAGAGTTTGTACAGTGGCTCAATGGTTGTGAAAGTCACATTCAATTTACTAGTTCCTGTAGTCCGACGAAGATTGTGTTTCTTGATGTAGTAGTGGTCAAAGATGTGGCTGGTTGGGTTACGAGTGTGCATCGGAAGGCCACGGATAGGAATACTTTGCTGCATTACGGTAGTGCCCATCCGGTGAGTTTACGTAACACCCTTTTCTCAGTTCATTCGCTACCGTCGGAACTGCTCTTCTGTTGCGGATTTTAAATTGCATTCTAGATCTTTAGCTAATGGTTTTTTGGCTAGGGGTTATCCCCGAGGGGTGGTGCGGGATGCTTATCGGCGGGCGTTGTATAACAGTCGGTCTTTATTATTGGTGCCTAAGACTAGAGGAGACTCTTTGGTTGACGGGGATTGTGTGAATTTAATTTCAAAGTATTCCCCTTTGAGTTTTTCTATTCAGCGGATTGTGCGGAAACACATGGGGGTATTGCATACGGTGCCTTGTTTGGTGAACAAGACCGTGCGGTGTGTATGGCAGCGCCAACGCAACTTGAGGGAGATTTTGAGTCCCTCCAGTTTGCGTTCGTTTGTTGCCACGGAAGTTCGAGCACGGGGTCATCGTCCGTGCGGCCACTGTTCCATTTGTGAGGTGTCTAGTGAGCTTGTTCAATTGGATTACCATGGGGTTCATTGTAAGTTCAAACATCAGACCTCCTGTGATTCTATGTTTGTTGTGTATGGGGTAATGTGTCCCTGTGGTCTGCTGTATGTCGGCAGCACTTGTCGGATGTTTCGGAAACGTATAATTGAGCACAGAAGTCGGCTTAAGTGCTCCGTTCGGGAGGCACCTTTGGTTCCACATTGTGCCGAATTTAAACATCAGTTTGTGGAGTTGCGTTGTTTTTGTTTAGATCAAGTTTTGACAGGTAGGGGCGGTAAGAGTAGGGAGCAGTCCCTTTTAATGTGTGAGCAGAAGTGGATTTACAGGCTCCATACTGTTGAGCCTGGGGGTTTAAATCTCCGCATTGACTGGGCAGTCTGTCTTTAAGTTAAGTGGTGGAGCATGTAGTCGGGGGATCTCTGTTGACGTCATGAGTAGGCATGTATTTTAGCCCGGTGTGTTTGGTTGGCTCGAGCATGCGCGGCGTTTTTTGCGGTACCGTTGAGGTGCTAGTTTGGCTGCTGTTTAAAAGTAAGTTCATTTTTGTTGCTTGTATTTTGTGATGGGAACGGGTTCTTTTTGGTTTCGGCTGTTGTAAATTATGTTTGGTTTGGTTTTGTTTGTTTCTTGTTTTTTAGCTATCCCCTGATGCAGCGAGTGCTTCTCGCGAAACGTATTAGAGCTCTACAGTGACGTCGGGGTAGCGGCTTGGCTTCAACTCCTGTCTTAAATCATCACGCAAAAGCTAAGTTGTTTGGGAGTTGTTGCAGCCGCTTGTTTACTGTACATTTTGTTGAAGTTTGTGCTACGGGGTAGCGGCTTGGCTTCAACTCCTGTCTTAAATCATCACGCAAAAGCTAAGTTGTTTGGGAGTTGTTGCAGCCGCTTGTTTACTGTACATTTTGTTGAAGTTTGTGCTACTTAGTGGAAGGTGGTGGCAGCGGGTCGTTGATGTTAATGGGCTTTCTGTTGAGTGGCAATATCTGGACTCACGTCTCGATACTATTTGCCATTGCCCTTGAAAAGCTGAGACCTTGCTGACCACAGTGTGTTATTCCGCTATTGTAGTCAAGTATATCCATACTTTTTTGGGAAACAATCATTTTTGTAGTGTTGCCATCAAGAAACAATTGTTGTGATTGGGGTGAGTTTTTATTACATTGTTAGCATTTGTTTGGCTGGAACACCTTGCAGGGTGGAGACTGACTGTGCCCTCTGCTGGTGAATGTCAGATTATGATGGGGAGCAGATGAGTTTTTCCAGGCCTAGTGCCTGTCTGCCAGTGCCCTATGACATACCTACAGATCTGCATTGACTGCCCTGGAGGGTGCCTATTCCCCAGCAGGACTGAGGTGGTGGTGGTCCCCTCTACTGCCTCTGATGTAGAGTGTGGATTTGTTGGTGGGAGATCCTGTCCCCCACCCTGACCCAGAAATGGCAGGTTGGGTGGTGCTACATAACCCGCTTTTGGGTCCACACAACACCCTTCTCCTATAACATGTGACCATGGCAACCACACAGGTTATGCACTATTCTGGATGCATCATATTCCACAAAGGCTAGACGTGACTGGGAAATACAGATGGACACAGGTTTATTCTAGGTGTGCCTGCAAGGACTACCTGTCACACACTGGCACTGATGGGGACCTGCAGCACAGCCTATCTCAGCCAAGCTAGGTGCTGCGGACCTGGTGCTGGGTGCCCCACCTCACCTTCAGGGTGAGCACGGGAACTGCACAATGTCACGGTCTGTAGCTACTCTGTGTCAGTAACACAAACGGTCAGTTCCCCCTACCAGGCCGAGGTGCTGTGGATGCGCATACCGCATCTTGTGATCAGCTGTAGACTGCTGATTTGCATGTGCAGTGCATCATGGGTATGGGTGGGTATACCCTATCCTGGTAACCACAGCAGACAGTTTGTGAGGTGACCTGCAGTCTTTCTGTAGCCAGCCAGCGCCGTGTTAGAAGCCATAGAGATGTAGCCCACTGGTTACTACAATGACTGTGAAGGCAGAAGTCATGGGTTCCATCCTGCAGTGGTGCTCTTTACTAAGGCTCTCTGAGGGATTTGCTTTTAATTTAAATCAGTGCTGCCAGAAAAACCACCCTCAGAGTGCCGTAACCTTACGGTGCCTCATAAGGCGCCCTATAGGGTGCCCTATAAAGCACCCTATAGAGCACATTATAAGGTGCCTTGGCGGACAGGGCACTTTATAATGTGCCCTATGGGGCGCCTTATAGGGAGCCTTATGTGGCACCTTGGGTTACGGCACTGTGAGGGTGTTTTTGCTGGCAGCACTGCTTTAAATTAAAAGAATATCCCTCAGACAGCCTTATTAACTAACACCACTGTGGGATTGAACTCATGAGCGCTGCCTCTACAGTCATTGTAAGGACCAGTGGGCTATATCTCTATAGCTGCTAACACAGCGCTGGCATGGACTTAAGGTTACCACGCGTTAATGAGCCAAGGCGCCCTCTATCGCACGATACAGATTCTTGCTACTTTGCTGCCAGAACGCCCACTACCTTATATGGCATTCTTCACATTAACGCTGCAATTAGTGCCGGTAACATTAAGACGGTTTAGTAAACATACCCCTTTATCTCCCTAGCATGTCCTACCGTGACACTGACCCAGTCGATACCGGGGTAATTGAAATCACCCATTATTATTACTGTGCTGTAACTTTTGTTAGCTTCCTTGATTTCTTTGAGCATTTCATCATCCATTTGTTCATTTTGATTTTGGGTTGATTTTGAAAAAAAAATGAACCTGACCAGAATGCCAAGGGGGTCATTCTGAAGTCTATTTAACAGGTCTGGATGTCTGATCCAGATGTCCAGACCCGCTAAACGGCTGGGCAGCCTGCTGGGGACACAGCTGCCCGTACAAACAGGCGATTTGTTCAGGGAGTTCTGTTAGTGGGAGGGAGGATGCAGGACAGAGGTGGAGTGAAGGCGGGCAGTGGACAGAGAATGATCCTGGACGTACAGGGTCGATTCTGAGGTCGACCCTGTAAGTCCAGGGTTGGCCATGGAGACAGGGGACTTATTCTATCTCAGAGGTGGAATAAGTCCCCCTGGACATTGGGGGACCCTGGTGCTGGGCAGAGACAAGAGGTGAAAGGGTACAGGGGGATCTCCGCAGCCCGAGCCTGGCCATGGGAGACCAGATCAGGGTCGGTTTGTGGGGAAAGGACGTTGTCTCTGGAGGCTGGGGATCATGACTCCTGAATGGATCCATGGTGCCATAGCTGAGGTAGCCAGGTATATGGCTGGACATGCAATCACTCAGAATCGGGGCACTGCCTGCACGTCTAGGCCATAGAACCAATTCTGATCCCTCTGTACACCCTGATTTTGATTGGCCACACAAGGGGATAGACAGCCAATACAGAATTGGCCTCCAAGCACTGAAGGAGACTGAAGCATCATGGAAAAGAAAGAAAACATTAAACAGTTGAAAAACCTACTTACAGAAAGTATGGGAAGAAGAATCAGGATGGTAGGCTTGTGAAGAAACTAGTAAAATACTATCAAAAATAGAGAGAAAAACTTATGGAAAGACTGCACTCACACACAAAGTCAGAGACATGTCTGTGGGACTCTGTGGAAAGGAATGGGCTGAAGCTAAGATTGCGCTGCGGTGGCAGACAGGTAGGCATGCACAGGCATGATAGAACTTCCAAAAGCTTTTAGAAGGAGCTGGGAAAGCTCCTTGCAGGGGGCTCCAACAGAAGACATTATTCATATGTGAGGACTTTTTTCCTGTTCGTCCATGGAGAACCTAAATTATAGCTACATGATGTTAGCTTCCTCATTAGAAGTCACCACCCAGGAAAAGGATCGAGGCATCATTGTGGATAATATGTTGAAATCTTCTGCTCAGTGTGTGGTGGCAACCAATAAAGCAAACAGAATGTTAATAATTAGGCAAAGAATAGAGAATAAAGCAAAGAAATTTATAAAAATTATGGCATATAAAGACCATACAGCCTATCCAGTCTGCCATTCCATACCAACTACGAAGCTTTAACGTTTTTTTTTCCCTTAGAGATCATCTGTGTTGTCCTGTGCTTTCTTGAATTCAAATACTGTCATCGTCTCTACCACTTTCACTGGGAGACTATTCCAAAGAATATTGTAATGCCTCCATATCGCTCCATGGTGTCACAGCACCTTGAGTATTGTGTACCGTTTTCGTCATTACATCCCAAAAAGATAGGAAAGGCTAAAGATGTTATGGCTCTTCTGCTTGGAGAAGAGACGGCTTAGTAGAGATATTGTAGAAATCTATAAAACCCTGAGTGGAGAATAAACACGAACTGATTGTTCACGCTTTCAAAAAGTATAAAGATTAGGGACATACCTTGATGTTACAAAGCAGAACATTTTAAAACAAATAGGAAAGGTAGGAGTAGAGGGTGCCTGCCTGGAGCCTGAGGACATCACAGCTCAGCAGTGGGTGTCGGTTTTAGCCTGCCTGAAGCCCGGAGATCGGCGTGAGAGTTGCGGCTCCGCCCATTTGCTGGTGTCATCTGCCTGCGCCTCCTCTTTAAAAACCGGGGCTTTTTTGTGCGGCCACAGATACCTCAACGGAGGGACTTGTCCCTTTGTTGTCCCTTCGTTGTTAGTTCAGTGTTAGGAGGTTGACTTGGAGGGATGCTGCATAAAAGGAAGAACAAGGGGCAGGTGTCTTCTGGGAGCTCAGCAACTGTGAGTAAAATCGTGGGCTCTATGGATAGACATGTTTCTTCTTCTGTTGTAACAAACCAGGTAAGTTCTCCCATGCAGCTATCTTCACCCTCTGAGTTGGGGGCTACTTTAAGCCCCATTGCTCGAACTCCACCTCCACAACCTTTAGATGCCCTGGAGCCACTGGGTAAGAGGAAACAGATTTCGGGACTGGTTATCCCAAAGTTTAATCCCTCTGTGTCTCTCCCTTCTGATGTTTCTTCGGTTCCTATGCCATCATGTTTGCATTTTGATGTTTATTTAGTTCCTCAATCTTCACTGGGATCTGTTCCTGCCTCTGTGATTTTAATGGATATTTGGACTGTAGTTGCTCAGACAAATCAGTATCTTAAAACTGTTTTTGATCAGACAGTCAGTTTCTCTAAAGAGGTTGTTGCTAAGTTTGAGCAACAGGATGTGGTCCTTGCTCAGCTAAGCAATGAACTCCAATGAAATCGTTACTGACTTTAAAAGGCCCTAATCTGTAGTATCTTGGTGAGCTGAACATGAATATAACATTAAAAAAATTGTATTGGCTCTCGTTTGGAAGATATTGCATGTAGTTCATTTTTGACGTTTCACCGTGTAAATTTATCCAGTAGGACATCAACAACATCCCAAATAAGCCTTGAATGATGTAATATTGCATCACATTGCATAATACCAGCATGCACACATCAGCCAGAGTTGATTGCATCATTTTCTGATGCAATGCAATACTACTGCCAGATGGCTGCTGAAGCCATCTGACACCAGCAGTGTACTATACGCAGTCGGAAAGGAAAGCAATCTGGTATTCTGTTCCGATATTGAAAGCCTCATGAATGCCTTAAAAATCACTCATGACCCACAAGACTGGAGACTATTTAAAGATTCTTCGAAACTGAGTCTGAAGGCTGTGCTTTTGAACAATGGAAACCGTCTTCCATCTATTCCAGTAGCGCATGCCGTCCACATGAGAGACATACGATAACTTAAAGCATTTACTGACTTCCATTAACTATATCAAGTACAGATGGCACCTCTGTGGTGACTTGAAGGTAGTTGCCTTTTTAATGGGACTGCAGCAGGGATATATAAAATACATGTGTTTCTTATGTGAGTGGGATAGCCGAGCAAGGGATTGGCACTACTTGCGGAAGGAATGGAATTGCAGACAAAATGTAACAGTTGGAGAGAAGAATATCCAGCACCCAGCTCTGGTTGAGGCTCACAAAATCCTGCTACCACCCCTTCACATCAAACTAGGTTTGATGAAAAACTTTGTGAAAGCCATGGACCGCACTTCACCAGCTTTCCGATACCTGCATGAAAAATTCCCTCGACTCAGCGAAGCAAAGATTAAAGAGGGAGTTTTTGTGTGTCCTCAGATTCGAGAGCTCTTCAAAGATGACCGGTTCAACAACTTGCTGCAGGGTGATGAGAAACAAGCATGGAATGCTTTTGGCCTAGTGTCAACAAACTTTCTCGGGAATGTTAGGGCAGAAAACTACAAGGAACTAGTAGAAGACATGCTGATGCAGTATCAGAAACTTGGCTGCAATATGACTCTAAAGATCCATTTCCTTGATTCCCATCTCGATTTCTTTCCTGACAACTATGGTATGGTTAGTGATGAACAGGGCGAACGTTTTCATCAGGATATTGCAACGATGGAGCAAAGATACCAGGGAAAATGGTCCACTACAAAGCTGGCTGACTACTGCTGCACACTCCCCAGAGAAGCTCCGGAACAGCTGTACAAGAGACAGGCGAAAAAATCTAAGAAGTAGTCTATGACTTTGTTTTTTACAGGTATTAACTGAAGGCCTATTATATATTTACTATTGACATGCATTTCGTGATGTAAACATAAATTCTTGTAGATTACAAAAAACCTAGAGCCAACTTTGCAATTTCACTGTCATATTCGTGTTCAGCATATAAAAATTGATAAGAAATGACTATTTTTATTTCAGTAACATGACTTTTGTAAAACTTTGTTGACCAGTGTTACATGTTGAGTGAAAAAATATTTTCCCCAACTAGTCTTAAATGTGCTACATTGTAGCTTTATTGTATGTTTCCTAGTCTTTCTACTTTTGGAAGGAGTAAACAACTGACCTACATTTAACTGTTCCACTCCACTCATTATTTTATGGACCTCTATCTCTCCTCAGCCATCTCTTTCCCAAGTTGAAGAGCCCTAACTTTTGAAGTCTTTCCTCATAGGGGTATCCTTCCATCCCCTGTTTCCAGGATTTTCTGTTACTTCAATTAGTACCTGGTAGTGGATGGAGTTTCTGTTGCTGTTATTGAGATGAAGTCAAAATCTGTATATTCTCTTTTCTATGGTGAACAACAAAGGGAAAATTCCTAGTTCTGCTCTGCATCCATTTTTCCAACACTCCCACATAGTGATTTTTATCCAAGGATAGAGATGCCACGAAAAGACAACCAAAGGGTCCCCAAGAAGCGCAGCTCCCAGCAGGCAAGTGGCAGGGTTACAACGAAGAAAGCACCAGCAACAAAAGCAAGGGTAGATAATGGTGCAGCCAGAAGGAGAGCGGCCGTGGGCAGCACCGAAACAGCAGTCAGCACAGCAGCAAAACCCAGGCGCAGCAATAGGAGAACGGCACCGCAGCAACTGGCGAACACACACCCTACGGGGGGCGGAGCTAGCCACTGAACAGAATGGACGCCTGAATTTTTGCTCCCGTTGCTGCCCAAGAATCCTGAGCATATCCCGGTATTCCATTGAAGTTTGTACCCCCTACCTACATCAATAACACCGCAATACAGCTGGATGGCATCCCTGAAGCCTGCCCGGCTGGAATTTCCACAGGGATCCGGCTCAGCAGTGAAACGATCCAAACCCGAAGTGGGTTCCCCGCAGAAAATGGCCGCGGGAGAGAAGGAGGGAGTGACTGCCGGTGGCCTACGTGAAGTGCTACAGGAATTGAAATGCGTTAAAGAAATGATTGCAGCCAATTCTAGTTCACTGAACATGATTCAAGAAGACTTGCTGGAGGTAAAAGAGAAACTCCTCACCATCACCACTCGACTTAATGCAGTTGAATTACAAACCCAGAAGCATGGCGTTG
Organism: Ichthyophis bannanicus; assembly: GCA_033557465.1. Classification (NCBI taxonomy): domain Eukaryota; kingdom Metazoa; phylum Chordata; class Amphibia; order Gymnophiona; family Ichthyophiidae; genus Ichthyophis; species Ichthyophis bannanicus. The sequence continues at coordinate 743,044,072 of CM066035.1, read as the reverse complement.
CATTAGAACAGCTGGGCCCTTTGGCCAAACGAGTCCGGCACATAGAAAATCTGATTGAAGATCAAAATAACCATTCCCGTAGAAATAATATCCGCCTTGTTGGAGTCCCTGAAGGCGCTGAAGGTACCGATCCGATTGGATTTCTGGAAAAAACCCTACCGGAGATGCTGCAGCTTGTCTTTGCAAGGCCTTTTGAACTAGAACGGGCCCATCGAATCCCAGCGCACAAAGCTGAAAACACACGATACCCGCGCCCACTCATAATGAAGGTACTGAGATACCCACAGGTCCTACAGATCTTTCAAGCTGCACGGAAGGCCGGATCACTGCAAATCCAGGGACACAAAGTAACACTTTATCCGGATTTGAGCAAGCAAACGGTAGATCGGAGAAAAGCGTTGCTGGCCTGTAGACCCATGCTACAAAGTGCACAGGCAAGATACGGGCTATACTACCCAGGAACCATGCGGGTCACGCTGCATAATGAAACGAGGAATTTTGTTGATGCTGAAAAACTGAAAACTTTCCTACAAGAAAAATGCGGTATGGAAACCTGAGGTCAATATTCTGATCTCTCACGCAGTGTAGAGAACTCAGCATATACTCAGGGGGTGCGGCCGTGCGTTCTCACAAATTTTAGAACGCCTTAAGCCTTGTTAAACACCTCATTGATTGTATTTCTGTTGTTCTAAATAGTTTTAATTAAACAGATATTTCTGCTTGAAATGTAGGGGTGGCAACGGGAGGTCGGGGTTGGTTACTGTTTCAGTGGATTGTGTTCACCTTAGCGATACAATGTTTGCCAGTTATGCAGTTGTTTGTGTCAGTCCAGTCCAGTACAAAACCCTCCACATACACGCAAATGCAAGTACGCGGCAGGCCTATCCATAGGATAGCTTTCACCTATAAGACAGCTTATCCCAACGTTGATGTCTAGTGATCTTTTAATGCTTTCGTTAAATGTAAAAGGTATTACTGGCCCTGTCAAGCGAAAGAAGATTTTAGCGTACTGCCAGCAAAAAAAAGCAGATATTGCCCTCTTACAAGAGACACATTTAACAGATACTGAATCGCAGAAAGTAACCTCTAAATACTTCCTGGTGGCGGCCTCGGCCTCTGCCACTCAACGCAAAGGGGAGGTAATAATATTAGTGCGCAAATTCCTGCAATCCGCCATTACCGACACACGGATTGATCCGCTAGGTCGATGGGCCAGAGTGACGATGAAAATAAATCAACAGCTTTACACATTCTTCAATATTTACGCGCCCAACCTCGATGACCCTAACTTTTTCAAACTGATAGCTAAAGAAGTTACAGCCGCGGCTCACACCAATATCATATTAGGGGGCGATTTCAATGTCATCTTGGATCCACTGTTAGATCGCACGCCCTATCGGGCTGTAGACAAAGTCAAATCGCAGGCGATTCTTAAAGGCATCATAACAGAGCTACACTTGGTAGACCCCTGGCGCCTACTTCATCCCCAAGAAAGAGACTACACATTTTATTCCATCCCACATAATACCCAAACAAGGATCGATTTCTTCCTACTGTCCACAGAGCTGATGCCCCAAGTGTTGTCCGCAGAGATATATGCTACAACGGTATCGGACCACGCCGCTGTCTCCCTAGTGTTGAATACCAACGTTACACAGCATGTTCCACCAAGATGGACATTTGATAAATCCCTACTAGCAGATGACTCCTTTGTACAGCTACTGTCAGGGGAAATTGAGACCTATTTTAAATATAATACACCCACTGATACCTCCATCTGGAGCTGGTGGGAAGGTTTTAAAGCGACCATACGAGCTCATATTACCACCTACACCATTAGACGGCGTAAAGCCAGGAAAAAAGAAAAAGATGAATTGGAACTCCAAATAAAAGCTGGGGAAAGGTTACTAGCCAAAAGAGCTGACTCAATGATATTGATTAGACTCCAAAAATTGCGATACCAATATAATGCTCTCCTCAACAAAGAAGCACTGAGTAGCATCCAGCTACAACGTAGTATATACTACTATGACAGCAACCGCTCAGGATCCCTCTTAGCTCGGCAGCTCAGACCAAAAACCAGCAAGACCGCTATAGCGGCGTTGCAGGACAATTCCGGGGGCCTTCTCCTGAGATCTGACAAAATACTAGACCGCTGCAAAGAATTCTATGAGGAACTATATCGCTCAGATACCCAATGTAGTGACAGAGCCTTTGAAGATTTTGTCTCCAAGATAGTAGGACCCACATTAACCAGTCATCAAAGTCGAACGCTGGAACAAGAGATCTCAGTAACTGAAATACAAGATGCGATCAAACAGATGGCTCGTGGCAAAGCCGCCGGTCCAGATGGTATCCCGTTGGAATTCTATAATAAATATTGCATTCAATTGGCTCCCATGCTACAGATCTACTACAGTGGCCTGCAAGATGAATCTCCAGAGATTGGAGCCCTGGCAGAGGCTGTGGTGGTAATTCACCCGAAACCGGGCAGGGATACACAAAAGATAGAGAATTACAGACCCATCTCTCTCCTAAACTCTGATTATAAAATCTATGCTAAAGTGCTTGCTAACCGATTAGGACGGATCTTAAAAGATTTGATACATGAGGATCAATGTGGATTTATACAAAACAGATCCACTACAGATAATGGAAGATTATTGGCACATGTACTGGCATCTGCCAAGACCAAGGCCGAGCCCCTGATAGGGCTAGCATTGGATGCCGAAAAAGCCTTCGATCGACTGGAATGGTCCTTTCTATTTCGATCCCTACGGTGGTTTGGGATAGGAGAAAAGTTCCTAAAACGCGTTGAATTGTTATATACCAAACCCACAGCTCGAATAGCGGTCAACTCACACCTCTCAGCCCCTTTTCAGTTGCAAAGAGGGACCAGACAGGGTTGCCCCCTGTCACCGATGCTTTTTAATTTAGCCCTGGAACCCTTATTAATAGCGCTCCGACAGAAGGAAAACATAAAAGGAATTGAGTTAGCTGATGGTCCCTGTAAATTGTCAGCATATGCCGATGACCTGCTCATTTTTCTACAACCATCAGACCTTCCTGAAACACTGCAACTCATAGATGCATACTCAGCGATATCCGGATATAAAGTAAATTTGAATAAAACAACAATTATTCCTCTGAATGAACAGGTCAGCGAAGAAATGATGCGTGGATACCCCTTTCAATATGAGAAGTCATCCTTTAGATACCTGGGCGTGACCTATGGCACCACCTTGGAAGAGACTGTCGCAATCAACATTAAGATGTGTCAAGAAATTGTACATGATAACATCTGCAAGTGGACCCCCCTTCATTTGAGCTGGTGGGGCAGGCTAGAAACGATAAAAATGATGTTGGTACCAAAACTCAGCTATATATTAAGTATGATACCCTTACGTTTCCCGACAGCCTTCTATAAGAAAATGAATAGTCAACTGATAGCCTTTCTATGGAACAACCGAGTACCCCGAATAGCTGCCTGGAAACTGAAGTTACCTAATACACAAGGAGGTGTCCATTTTCCAGATCTCGGCTGGCTACACACTGCCTCTCTTTTAAAGCAGGGTGCTCAATGGGTCGACTCTGACGACACGGATAAAGGACCTAGATGGCTGAGTGTGGAGCGGGCCCTACATTCCCCCCTGCCCACATGGCTACTGGTAGGCACAGTAGTAGACCAGACTGCACCACATAATGCTATTATCCGAGAAACACAGTATGCCTGTCGATTATTGGCATCATGTATCGATGGAGGGGATGACTTTGCCGCAGATATGCCCATATGGCTGAACCCGCGCCTTATCATCGGAGGGAAGCCTGTCTTATGGAAAAAATGGGTGGAACATGATCTTATCACCATTGGACAACTGATCAATGGAAGTGCATTTAAAACCTTTGACAGATTAAGAACGGAATTCCGATTGCCTAATACATGCTATTTCCAATGGTGTCAGCTCCGATCCTGCATGAGCAAAGCGGGTGTGTCACCTGTCTTGATACGTACAGGATGGCCACTGCGACAGAAACTTCAAGAATTACAAACAGATGCTAAAGCTGTTTCAAGATGTGTTGCGATTCTCCGATCCAAAAGTGACAAGACATGTTCTAAGATACAGTCGGTGTGGGCTACTGAAACCGGTCAAGATCTACCTCCGGAAAATTGGGACACTTTTTGGGGAACTCAAATACGTGCCACGAGAGCAGCGTCTCTCACACAATCGATGTACTTTATAGCACATCGAGCGCATATTACACCGGCTAAGAAAATGAAATGGACACTACAGGAGGGAAATCGATGTTGGTCCTGTAACATGGAAATTGGGACACTGGCACATATGTTGTTCCATTGTAAATCCCTGGAAATATATTGGAACAGAGTTTGGGAACGCATATCACAGATCCTCAACTTACAAACTCCTATCACTTATCGGATAGTGATATATAAATCCATAGCTCTGGAACCTACTCTGATGAAATGGGATGGTAAACTGCTGGACTTAATGCTCGGGATAGCGCTTAAAATAGTTCTAATACACTGGAAGAATCTCGACAAAGCTTGTTTCGAGCATTGGTGGAGTCTCTTAATCCTACATAAGACCTACGAAGAGATCTATATAGCCAAGAACCCATGGTCTGGTAAACTAAGTAAGAAATGGTCAGCTTTACAAAATTATGTTTGATGAAAATGATTGCTGGAGGCTGCCTTGTGGAATGGTCTCTGCTGTAACCACATTGAACGGAGAGAGGGAGGGTGGCGTGCTGGCATGGACTGATACTAGTTCTTGTTAACGTTATTGTACTGTCTTGTTCAAGTTATTATATTCTTTTGCTATTTTGATCAATAACATCTGCTTGTATCCTGCTATATCACGATCGTTTGTATTGTTATTTTATATGTTAAAACTGAATAAAAACTACTATTAAAAAAAAAATAAATAAATAAAAGAACACACACCCTACACAAAGACAGGAGCTGGATGAGCTGCTACAGATGGTACACAAACAAGTTACACAACACGGCCTGATCTCAGTTAAACAAAGGCTGGGGATGCCAGGCTTAAGGGTCGAAGAGCAGCCAACAGCGAGCAATAGCACATTGCCACCTAGCATGGCAAATGGTAAGTCGGGGTGTGAAAGGGGGATGCCAGAGCTGTTAGCCTCATCATCTGAGGACTCCGATTCTGATAGTGATGGGGACCTAGCATTGGCAGATGTGATTCAGAATGCATTAAAAAAATTTAAAAAACATAGAAAACCAAAACAATTAAATCCTCTAATGCAGGCTTGGTCAGGGCAGAGTCAGAGGGGTGAAAACCGAGACAGCATGGCAGCGGCGACCCAAGGAATGCAAGTTGAGTGGCGCGATACCAGCCGTGATCCAAGGTGCGGCATGAGTTCACTGACCAGTGCAGTGCCAAAAAAGATAAAAAAGCATATTTGGAGACGGGAATATATAGACATATTCTTTCTCTTGCTTAGGGATCAGGAAGAGGAGTCAAATAGCGGGAAAGAGAGAGAAAAAAGAGGGGAGAGGGACAGAGATAGGAAGCCAAAAATCCCAAAGTCCATTAATAACTGGGTGACAGCTTTCCACATCTTTATGAGTGTGTTGATGGTGAAGGAACCCGAATCAGGGCCATATCTGACCAGATACCTGGACACGATTACCCGAGCACATAAACAATATGGGAGATGGGCCTGGCTGAACTACGATGTAAAGTTCAGGAGAAGCATGGCTGAGGATCCCACACTAGCTTGGCATCACAGGATATTTGACCTGTGGACCGAAGAAATGGCGCCCAATAGGCCATGGATCCAAGACGGGCTGCAGCAGCCTTTTCAGGGCACGCAATGGCAGCAGCCTTTTCAGGGCACGCAATGGCGGTAGGCTAGTCAGCCAGCCGGGAGGCGGGCGTGCCGCCAGTACAACACAGGAAGTTGTTCATGGCAGCCTTGCAAATACAGACACTCCTGTTCAGTATGTGGAGGTGGACACCCGGCTTACACATGCAGAGCAACGAGGGAGGCTAAGACATTCAGAACGGTACAGCAACGCACAAACGAGGGCCATGGCCCCAACACCCATCAAGCTTGAGCGTATGCACCCTTGACTGAGGGCATATCCAAAGCGGGACAAAGCTATCAATATTGAAAATGGCTTCTCTTAAGGTTTTCGCATCCCATCCCTAATACCAACAAAATCACAAGCATGTGCCAAAAACAACCCCCCATCAGTACGTAAACATAACTCAGTAGCTCACAACAAGACAGCAAAGGAAATAGGTATGGGGAGAGTAGCGGGGCCTTTCAGAACACCGCCCTTCAAGGACATGGTAGTGTCCCAATTGGGCGTGATACCAAAGAAAGAACCAGGACAATTCCGGTTAATTCACAATCTATCATACCCCAAAGGGAAGTCAGTTAACGACTATATAGATCCTGCCTTATGCTCCGTTAAATATGCGACCATCGATCAGGCTGTCAGGCTCATAAGGAGCAAAGGGCAGCAGGCACAGCTGGCAAAGGCGGATATAGAATCTGCTTACAGGCTATTGCCGGTCCACCCAAAGTCCTTTCCATTGTTGGGTTTCACTTTCAATGGAGAATTCTTCTACGATAAATGTTTGCCCATGGGATGTGCAGTATCATGTGCATACTTTGAGCAATTTAGCTCATTCATCCATTGGGTAGTCGAGGACTTGGCGGTCCCCCACCACAGTGGTGCACTACTTGGACGATTTCCTATTCATTAGAAAAGATTATGCGGACTGCAAAAGGATATTAGGTATCTTTGAGCATGTGGCGCAGTCATTTGGAATTCCATTAGCGACAGAAAAGACAGATGATTATCACATTCCTAGGCATACAGCTAGACGTGCCGGCGCATAGGTCATGTTTACCAGCAGAGAAGGTGCTGAAGCTAAAAAGAGACATTCAACAAATACACGATCAATGAAAAGCTACTTTGGAGCAATTTCAGTCAATACTGGGCCTGGTTTGCTTTGCATGTAGGATTATACCGATGGGGCGGGTTTTCTGCTGCCGCATGGCGTTGGCAACGAGAGGGATTAAGAAAAAACACCACCACATCCGAGTTACTAGGGAAATACGAGAAGACCTTCAAGTCTGGTTGCAATTCCTGCATATGTTTAATGGCCTTGCCTTCTGGCAGGCGCTTCCAGTATCTAATGCCGACCTAGAATTATTCATGGATGCCTCTGGGGGAATTGGTTTTGGCATATACTTCAAAGGGGCGTGGTGTTCAGAGCCATGGCCCGGGGAATGGCACGCAAAAGGAGCCACCAGGGACATCACTTTCCTGGAACTGTTCCCGCTAATGGTAGCATTGTCTATCTGGGCACCTTGGCTCACCAACAGAGCTGTCACCTTCCATACCGATAACTTAGCGGTGGTTTGGGCAGTGAACAGAATGCGAGCCAGGTCGCCAGGGGTAGTGGCACTGTTAAGAAGAATTGTGTTGCTATGCCTGGTACACAACATAACCATTAAAGCTGAGCACATAAAGGGTGTACGTAATAACATTGCTGATGCTCTTTCTCGTTGTAAGATCAAGCTCTTTCACGAACTCACCCCCGAGGCGGACGCAGTCAAGACAGCGATACCCGACCATGTCTGGGAGTTTGGTCCACCGAGGTATGGGAGCTCCTGTTGGACTCCTTAGCAGAGCAGACAAGACGAAAATATGTTGCAGCATGGGAACAATACCAGGGATTTTGCAGAGATAACGGAATTCAAAAAGAATACTGACTTAAGGTAGGGGCAATACTGAGATGGATTTTACATTCCAAGGGCCGAGGGAGTACAAAAGTGGCAGTGCAAGCCCGCTTGGCAGCTATAGCATTTTTTGCCAGGGCAATGGGGGAGAGGAGCCCTAGGACAGACTTCGTCATTACGAGAGTAATGAAAGGCTGGTCGGTAGGGCAGGCTAGTAAGGTAGACCAACAACGCCTGATCACTCATCTGATGCTGCAACAATTGATGGTAACAGCAGGCCAGGTCTGTTTTGATGTGTATGAGACGAGGCTGTTCAGATGTGCCTTTTCCTGGGCGTTCTACGGGGCATTTCGGATAGGGGAGCTCGTGGCCTCCTCTAGACACAGGACAGCCTATGGCGGAATAAAAAAATGTGATGTAGACATAAACGGAAGGGCTGTAGTGCTACATTTGCGCAGATCCAAAACAGACACGGTGGGTAAGGGTGCGCATGTGGTGTTGTCAGCATTGCCAGGCGACCCATCATGCCCTGTAAAAAATTGCATAGTATACCAACAGCTATGGGGCAACATAGCAGATCAATGGTTCCTGCATGCGAACGGTGCCCCCTATCATGTTTTCAATTTACCAGGGTACTCAAGCTAGTTATATAACAAGCGGGACGGGAAGCGCGCTTTTACAGCTCGCACTCCTTTCGCATCGGGGCTGCTTCAACGGCAGCCGACACTGGGATGTCAAGGGAACAAATCATGAATATAGGCAGATGGCGCTCAGACAGATACAAACTGTACATACGCCCTGCTGAATGAAGGCCTGAGAGGCTTATAAAAAAAAAAAAAAAAAAAAAGGACAACACAAGAGAGTGGAGGAGATTTTTTGTTGTATTTCAATGCTTGTGGCAGTGGGTGACTATTTATCAAAAAAAATGGGGGGGGGGGATAAGGGCGTATTGAGAATGTAATAGCATTATTTCTGATTCTGCAATAATTGTCTGTTTCTGATTTGTGATCCAATGTAGGCGTGAGTCACCACCTTGGGCCTCGGGAAGTGTGGATATGCGGCCATTCCTTTGTTCACTGGGCACAAAGGCGGACACCGTGCAGACCTCAGGGGCTTAATTTGGGACTACCAAGTGCGGAGGTCTCTGTGGTATGGCTAGGACGGCGGGGTATGAAGTGGGACCAGCTCGTGCCTGCCCTTTTGCAAATGAAGAGACTAAAGGGGAACCTGGTGATGATAGTGGTCCACTTAGGGGGCAATGACCTAGCGTTCACACGCAGCATCGAGCTTACAAAAAAAATGCAAAGCGATATGCTGACATTAGCAAACACCTTCCCCGGGACTTGCTTGGCATGGTCTCACATCATACCGCGCCGGGTGTGGAAGGGTGAAAACTCGCACAAGGCATTGGAAAGGACGAGGCAAAAAGTGAACAGATGAATGGCCCTCTTCATGCAGGCAATAGGAGGTTACAGCATCATGCATAACCTCATCGAAGAAAGTTGTCTGGGTTTGTATTGCGCAGATGGGGTACACTTGTCTGACATAGGAATGGACGTGTTCCTGTGCGCCATACAAGACATGGTGGAACGATTATGGCAGAAGCAGATGTTGGCCACAGCAGCGTATTAAAAAGGGTGGGGGCCCCTCAGCAAGCGAGGAGTCGCTGCCACGGGGGTTGGCAGGAGAGATAGGGCCCCGAGGAGACCACACGGTCCCGATGAGAGAGAACACAGCCCAGGCTTTGGGTAAAGGGGGACAGTTGCAGGAGAGAAACATGGACCTTCCCCGGAGAGATTGACAAAGTGCAGCGAGAACACCACGCAGATGGCCCCTGACTCGCTTTGACAGCGTGCAGGAGGGAAAAGGAGGGAAAAAGGGTTGCTAAGTCAGCTTGAACGGCAGGCCCAACATCTTTTCTCCCGGAGCATACGGGGAGGACTAAGGACAGATGGAAAAAGCTTTTACAGTGAATTTGCCTCCCCCACTTGCCGGGCCGGTGGGATTTTGGCTGTGTCTCTCGAGGGGGCTGAAAACGGAAAATGATTTATGAGTGTTTGTTGATTGTAAGGAATTATGAAGTGTATAAATGTCAGGAAAATGATGGGGCATGCTGTGGCCAACAGTTTTTGTTCTGTTAATTACCATTGTTAATAAATAAATAAACAAAATGTGTTGAGGAAAGAAAACGTGTGGTGCAATGTGTGACCGACAGGGGGACGGGGAAGGGACGGGCTGAGGGTAGGCAGGCACGAGGCCGTCATGCTGATTGCACGGCTGTGCTCTGCATCCATTGGAGATATTTGTGTGTACATGGAGTATCTGCTTGCAGAATTGGAGATGCAGGTTTTCTACTGAGGTTTTGTCCTATTCTGCATGGTTTTGAGTAAGTGTCAGACTCTGGATATCTCTCAAGAGAGAAGAGTCTCTATGGGAGAACACATGAAGTCATTTTGTATGTAAATATCTAAGGGAATGAGGTATTGATGGTGTGCTATTGTTTTCCTACCTGCAGATGAGGCCACACCTTTGGATGGGGAAGAGGATGGGTGCAGCAGAACATGAGAGATGGTCGTGAGGCTTCAGAGGAGACTTACAGGGAGGGTGTAACAGAACAAGTCTGTGAAGAGGCAGAAGAGGAGAACTGGAGAGAGGATTCTATTGTCTCTACTACCAGGACAGCTGAACTGGAGACTGAAGAAAAGGTAGCTGATGTGTCTATAATTCCCTCCTTACCCTACAGTGACCATTGCGAGTTAGTTGAAGGTGCAACAGGAGTCAAATGAAAGGACAGCCAGCAAGCTGCTAGAAACATCAACCGGCTAGTTTGTTGTGGGAACTGGCTTCTAGAGCAAAACCAACAACTACTTGCATAGAGGGAATGCAAGCTTCAGCAAGAACTGTAGACATGGACAGATAAAGGGATACCAGAATCCCCCATATGTAATTGAAGATGGATGAATTTTTGATACAGAATGTGTTTAGAAGTTTGACTTTTCACTTACTTCCTCTTAAATAGAATAGGATCATGAGTTCTGTAAAACCGTCTTTAAAATAGATGGAACAATGTTAACTAAGCATAAAGGCTATGAACTGTGCAACCATAGTTCATTGTACAGTCACTGCTGACAAAACATAATTTTTGCAACTTTTGCAATTATAAATTTCATCTAATATACTGTAATCAGATCTTACTCTGTAAAAAGAACTTTGGCGACACCTTGTGTTATTTCGTGGTTATAATAAATGACTGTTACTTCCTCTTTTTCTCTAATAAAAAGGAGCTTTTTAGGAGGAGGAATTTGAATTCAATAAGCGTGGAATTATGCCTGTCCATAGTCCGCTTATTGTCTTCCCTCTGAGCTCAAAGAAAGTAACACTTGTGTGTGTGTGATTGTGTTCTGTATTACTCTCTGCCTGTCTCTCACTGCTTGATGGACCAGAGACCTAAAGAGCCATGGTATTGTGGTCAGATCATGGAGTTTTCTTCAAGAACAACTGGTAGCACTGACAAAACATAAGGTCCAGCTGTAGGAAAGGCAGTTAGAAGTCAGTGCTGGTGAGCGGAATGCAGTCCCTGTTGCAGGAGGTGGTGGCCCTGCAGCAGGAGATAAGAGATCCGAGCAGAGACCTTTGGCAAAAACAGAGCCTCTCATCCCCCATCTCCACAACCCTGCCGGCTCTCAGAACACCACTGCTGAGAAGAAAACCTTCTGCTGCCTCTCTATCATGGAAACCTATAAGACACCCACTCTGCAAGCCATTGCCAGGCACTGCTTCACATACACTGCACCTGCATTTGCTGCCAACTCTGAGACCCCTCCACTAGCACACCGCTTGCCCCACTGTACCACAGGGTGCCATGGTTTTTCCAGATTTTCATGGGGTTGCAAGATGTGCAGGGCTGTAGGATGATGAGTAACTGAGCCCTTCCTTGAGCAGTGGCACCTTATTCAGCACTCCTGTACATCACAGCAGCTGCAGTGTCATGAGGGTAGAAGGTGAGAATGGGAAGAATGGAAGATGAAGAGGAAGGGGAAAAACTATCTTTTCACATAATGCAATTTAATTCTTACAGCTTGAATAAAAATGCCTGTGCATGAGTTAATTTTTTGCTGCCAGGCCAAGTTGGTGGATATGGGCTGGCTCCTCTTCTGTAACTAGCTCTGCATGGCTCTTTCACCTCCACTCCTTCTGGAATGAGAAATCTATGCCTATGGGCCAAATAATGGCGCATGCAGCATGTCATGAAAATTTATAGACTTTGGGAGGGATATACAAACGTTCTCCTCCAGTCAAGATACTTGAAGCAGCTTTTCCTGAGGCCAAAGGTCTTCTCTATGATGGCCCTGGTTAGGCAGTGGGTCTTACTGTAATGTTCCTCTGTGTCTTTCTGGGTTGCTAATATGGGAGTCATTAACTACGCTGAAGCAGACACATCTAACAGCAAGGATGACAAACACAGGAAGTTTGAATGGAGCACAGCTGGGGGGAGAGGTGGTTGGGGAATGTGATGGAATGAGATATACAGGGCTTTTGGAGGGGGATGCTACAAAGATTAATGAGAAAGACAGGGCACAGAGCAAGGGAATAAAAGGCAGCCATTAACACACCTATTTGGATACAGATGACATCTAGGCCAAAGAATAACAATCAAATCTCTGCCAAAGAATCACAATCAGATCTCCTCTGGTCACCAATACCACAAGCAGTCTCAAAAGAAAAGTGAAGTCAGCGAATTTATAGCATCTGTAAATGCCAATGTTTAAATTTACCACTCTCCATGTTGACATGCTTTGTGAAACAGGTTATACACATGTAGACCTCAGCACTACCCATGCTATACCCTCAACATGCCTCTTTTAAAAATGAGGAAATAATTATGTAGTCAGTGAATCCACATGCAAAGTGTGGCCTTCCCAAAATCATGATTTTCATGTGGATGCCGTTTCCACATATAAATACTGATATATCCACACGGCAGTCGCAAATAAGGCTTCTAAAATAACCACCAAAGTCTATGCGGACAAACTTAGGATAGCTTTCTTGCTACCCAAAGTTATCCAGCTGGTTATTATGGTGCTGAATAACACTACTGTGTAGATACTAGCTGGTTTCGCCCATGGTCCACCCCAGCAGATAGTGTCAAGGTGGTCTGTAAGGATAGTCAGTGGCGCTATTTGTATAGTGCTGCTGAATATCCCAGTCAGTGGCATTTATTTGGATAGCACTGCTAATCAGATAAGTGCTGCTGAATATGGGATTTCAAAAATGAACACATGCATGATAGACTGAATTTAGATAAACAAAATAAAGGCAAAGGGTATTAAAAGCAAACATTTCTTGTGTCACTTACATTTCGTGTTGCTGAAGATATTCTCTCCCATATTCTGAAAGTACAGGAAAGTACATTTTTGGTGAATGTACATCCAATGTTATTGACAAAATTTGTTTATCTGTACTAAATATATATTTAAAAATATCACAAATATTTCTTATAAGATTGATGCCCAAAGTGAAATGGCAAATTGGCAGTCTTCTCTATCCGTTATAGCCTTGCAAGAGCAGGAAACCAGGAAATGGCTGAAGTGTAGCAGAAACTATTTTTATTAGCCACTGAAGAAAACCTGCTTCTACATCTTTCCATTTTTGTGCTGTGTAAGCCAGTATTTAGATTATTACTCCTTTCATTAATTTGTGATAAAAGACTTGGGGTATGTTTACTAAACCCTGGTAATGTTACCCGCGCTAAGTTCCCCGGTAATGTTACGGATGCCCATATAAAGGAGTGGGCAGTGCATCTATAAAGCAAGTCGTGTCAGGTAACGCGCGTTACAAGGGCCTAATGCACGGTACAGTGCGCCATGGACCCACCGTGCATGAACACCACAGCCGACGGGAAGCGGCAGCACATCCGAAGGGGTTGCAATCTAAGGCACGCTGACAGTAGAAGACGCGCTGAGGGATGTGCAGACATGGTACCACATGAGAAATGGTGAAGGTCATAGACCATAGGCAGCTGATATCGCAGTCTGTAATGGGGATGTGAGCCATAGTTAACACATGCACACACACCATGAAATGGTGTGCAGTGAACCCAGCATGCAGAGGAGTAAACAACGGTAATGGAAAGGGCGCCAGGGGTTGGTCTGAAGGGCCAGCTGTGTGAATGGTGTGTGTGTATAAGGGCAAAATATCCAAACAGGAGTAAGAGGGTACTGAACTGGCATACTGAAGAGCCCAAACACAGCTCACTGACACCAATACCAAACCACTGAGCCACCTGCCCACCCAGACAACCCAAAGAAAGGAAGCATATGTAACAGTTAGCATGTGATGAATAGGCTACATGGAGGGGACACTGCAGTGTACAGTGAAGAGATGGAAGGGTGTGTGGAGTAGGGACGTAGCCGGAGCCATTGTATGGTAAGGAGAGCACAGCAGACGAAAAGAAAGGAAAAAGAACCTGTGGGACCCAAACCCATGTTGGCTCCATGCACGTCTGCAACCACTATCCCAAACAACCGCAACAAGCACAATGCAAATATTTTCCACCGAGTAGCCATCGTGTCTGCTAGATTACCACACAGTAGTGCGTCTTGTGTGCGTTGTGGAGAATGCGCATAGCAGGGCGTCTGACACCCAGTGCATACAAGAACGTGCATGGCATTACAGACCGTCCTACGTGCCCTATGAGCACAGCACATCTTCAGCGCTGCAACACGCATAAGACGCCACACTGCACACTACAGTAGAGTACCTATCCATTGCCCTTCCTCTGTGCTCCCACCAGTTCTAGGACTACAGCTGTTCCCCAGCCCCCAACTATGGCCTGACACTCACCAGCAGCAGGCACAGTCAGACTGTACCTGCTGCACCACACTAGATGTCCCAGCCATGCACAAACTAACCATGGACACTTCATTAGCCAGTCTATCTTGCATGTTTACAGTAAAACTATGCACACCCAGACCTGTGTTGTATGGCACAGGCACCCTCCAGAAGAGGGGACACACATATATCACCTGGGACAATCACTATGTAGCACTATGTGGGAACATAGTCATGCCATGGTCACTGTTTGGTCAGTGTGAGAGTGCCCTAATAGCAAGTCTTGCTGTGGACAGCTTGTCCATGCAGGTGGTGGTTGGGCACTACAATGTCCCAGCCATTTCCCTACACCCTGTGCAGATGCATCCTGCCCAGTCTGCCCTGTCTGGGCCATACCCACAATACCTTGCTCCTCATTATGCACATTTGCAGGCTGAGGCTGGTAATAGTGGCACATTGTGGGCCCAGTGAGGTGTAGGCAGCCACAAAACAACGGATAGACATACACACACACACACCCCTATTGCAGCATTGCGCAAAGATAGGGGTGGTTGGCAACCCTGCCCGCCACACTGGTCCTGATCACAGTGCCAACACTGCCAGAATGTGCAGGAGGTAGTAGTAGTGCTCTGGTGGTGACTGTGACTCCATTCTGGGGCCAACAGCCTGACTCTGCATGGAGCTTCGGATAGTGGAGCCTGTGTGAATAGGTGCTTGTAACCCTATTGGCCGCTGCTTTGGGGATTGCACATGTTGTTGTTGTATCTGCATTGTAGGGTAAAATGTAGGGACATGCTCTGCAGTATCCCCAGCTGTGACCTTTTGCTCTAGAACACTCTGGCTAAGTGCACTGCACCAAACTGTTGCCACAGAAGCCCAGCAGTCCCTGGGGCTACCTTTACTTCTCTGCACCCAGACCGTTTCTATTGCAATGCACACCACGTACTGGTACAGGGCATGGCCTAGGTGCACTGCAGGCAGGTGCCACTGCCCCCTCCAGCACCAACACATGCCCCCCTGCCATGCAGCCTGGCCATGTGCTGTCGGTGCTGGTAGTGCGCAGTCCCAGGCCATCCACTGTGCTGGGACTGCGCACTACCAGGGGGTAGGGGTCTGGGTCTGGGGTGGGGAGGCATACATGGACATCCACACATCCCCCCCATCACCGCCTACCAATATTATGTCCCTTCCACATGGGGGAGAGATGGCTGGTGGGATGTCAGGTCAATGCCCTAGCAACTATTGGCTAGAGTGGACCAGGTAGATGTAGGTGAGTTGTGTTTAGCCTTGGCCAGCTGCTGTCTTGCTGCTTTCATGTTTCTATGTTCTTATGTGCCACCTAGGTGACAGCCTGTTCCACCCTGTGCCCCAGCTGCCCCCACTGCATGCCCCACCTGCAGCCCCCTATGCCCCATTTGCACCATCGCCATAGTGGCCTTTCATACTTGTGCACTATGCTGTTGCTGCAAATGGAGCACTACTATCACGGTTCTTGGGCTCCCTGCTTATGTTGTATATTGCTGACGCTGAAATGGTTTCACCCTCTTGCAAACTGCATCTAACGACAGGTTTTCAGTCCCGGTAAAGATCAGCCCTTCAGTTCCCCGCATTAGGGTAGCAGGAGCCTCTCCCCGTCCACTCCTCGCCCATTGACCCCTTCTCTCCGCTCTCTCTCCACCCTCTGCGGGACTTACCATGGACGGTGACATCAACGGAGTTTAGTAAACATGTCCCTTAGGGGGTATACTCAGCAGTGATGGTCGCTAGGCAAAATAAAACACTGCTTTAATTAAGACCAGATATTAAGCGGTGGAGGACATCCAGTTTCTGACATTGAACATCTTGGCAGCTTGACCACCCATGCTTTTATTAGGTTAACTTAAACTACTTAAGCTATCCAGTTAGCAGCTAAATATCACTGCTTACCAGACAGCGACTGCCACTGTCCCCACTCTGCCCACAGAACTCCTGGTTTTAACCAGGCATAATCTCAACAATTTGTGGTGATATTCAATGGCACTAACTGGTTAATGCTGCTAAATATCATGGTGAGCACAATTTGGCCAGTTAGCAGGTCTGCTAACTGGCTAAAACATTTTGGATATGTCCCCCTCTTAGTACTGTTTGATGGATTTCTGGTAAAAGGCTTAGTACTTTGTAGAGAAATTTCAGGCACGATTATCATCTAGGCAGGCTATGTGCCATGTTGGCGCATAGCCTGCCCGCTGACCTACTTAACCTGGATTTTCACTTCCACAGTGACGGAAGTGACAATCCGGGTTTAGCTGGATGCGCAAAGGGCTAAGCGGGTAGCATCAAAAATTGCTGCTACCCGTTTAGCCCTTTCCTCCACCCCTACTCTGTCCCGGAATGCCCCCAACACACCCAGATGCTAACCGCATAGCATCTTGGCACGTTAGGGATTTATCCAGGATTTTCCAAAGGCACTACCTATGTAGATGCCTTTGGAAAATCCTGGATAAGGCATTTACATGGGTAACTAGGGCAGTTACCCGTGTAAATGCCTTCGAAAATGCCACCCTTCATGTCATCTTTTTTTGTTATATAGCCCGTTCTCCCAACAAGCTGGGGGTGAGTTGCATAAAAACACTCAGAAACACACATTCAACACATATAAGCAATATTGGATAATAACAACATCTTTTTGTTAAATGCTGTCAAGTCGATGTCGACTCATGATGACCCTGTGGATAGTTTGTCCTAAACTGTGTTTAGTCTTCAAAGAGACAGCCAGAGTGAACATAAAAACATAAGAAATACCATACTGGATCAGAGCAAGGTCCATCAAGCTCAGTATCCTGTTTCCAACAGTGGCCAATCCAGGTCACAAGTACCTGGCAGGTTCCCAAAAAGGGACAACAAAAGCGGGTATTCCAGACAGTGGGCGGTATAAGTAGCTTTATTCTGAAAACAACCCCCTACGCATTTCAGCTGTGAAGCCTTCTTCAGGGGGTACAAACCTCAAAAAATAAAAATAACATAGAACATTAAAATACATTTTAAAATTGACACTGAAGATAATGGACAAACTTGAAAGTTAAAATAATCATATAAATATAAATAGTTAAAACACAAATAAATTATGTTGAAAATAATTATAAACATAAATATAAAAAGCAAGACTGGAACATTATATTGCATGCAAACAATAAAATATACATAAATATACATTTAAAAGACCCTTCTAGAACAATAACGTTTGTATGCGCTGCTTGAAAAAGATAGCTTTCATATCCCAAATATGAAAAGGTACAATATGCATCGTGGACTAGTACTGAAGTCCTACCTCCAGTTTGTCAGCCTCTCAGTTTTCATGGAGGAAAGAGGTCCTGTGAAAGGAGAGCATCACCTTGGTGTGGCAAGAAGTGATCCTGTAGCTAGGACATGTCCCCCCAGTGATGTAAAACCCTCTCGCACCGAGGAGGTTTCTTCAGGGCCATGTGCCCATGAGGGTAGGGTTAGGACTGCCGTTATAGTTGGTGATCCGATCATTAGGCATGTAGAGAGCTAGGTGGCTGATGGACATGAGGATCACCTGATAACATGCCCACCTGGTGCGTAGGTTGTGGACATCATGTGCCACCTAGACAACATTTTACATATTACTGGAGAGGAATCTGCTGTCTTGGTACATGATGGTACCAATGATATAGGAAAGTGTGGGGGGAAGGGAGGTTCTGGAGACCAAATTTAGGCTTTTAGGTAAGAAGTTGAGATCCAGAACTTCCTGGCATTCTCTGAAATGCTTCCAATTCCATGGGCAGGACCCAAAAGGCAGGCAGAGCTCCAGAATCTCAATGCATGGTCAGAATGAACAGATGGATGATGAAATGTTAAGAGAAATCAGGGAAGTTAGCAAAAGTTACAACATAGTAATAACGGACGATTTCAATTACCTTGGTATCAACTGGGTCAATGTCACTGCAGGACATGCTAGGGAGACAAAGTTTCTAGATGAAATAAATGATTGCTTCCTGGAGCAGCTGATTCATGACTGACAAGAGGGGAAGCTATTCTGGACCTAGTTCTTAGTGGAACACAGGATATGGTGCAAGAAATAAGGGTGTTGGGACTTTTGGATGATAGAGGGGTAAAGGGGGCGCTATGGGAAGACAAGACTATAGCGGACAGACTGAATGAATTCTTTGCTTCAATCTTTACTGAAGAAAATGTAGGGAAGTTAGCCATGCCTGAATTGGTATTTAAAGGTGATATATCCAAAGAAGTGAAAGAAATATTGATAAATTGGGAAGATGTATTACAAGTATTTGATAAAGTGAAGAGTAGTAAATCACCTGGATCAGATGGTATACATCCAAGGGCTTTAGAAGAACTGAAAGATAAGATTGCAAGCATACTAGTAGTACTCTGTGAACTATCATTAAAATCATCTGTAATACTTGAAGATTGGAGAATGGCCAATGAAACGGCAATTTTTAAAAAGGTTCCAGGAGTGATCCGGGAAACTACAGACCAATGAGTCTGATATCTGTATCATGCTAAATGATAGAAACCATTATAAAGAACAAAATTACTGAACATGTAGATAGTCATAATTTAATGGGAGAAAGCCAACATGGATTTAGCAAAGGAAAGTCTTGTCTTACTAATCTGTTATATTTTTTGAAGGTGTGAATAAACAGGAGGAACATATAGGAGGGCTCAGGAGCAATTTGAGTGGGTTTTAAGTTTTGGATATTTAAGGTGCCTTCTCTCTCACAGCAATACAAAATGAGTTTTTGGAATAATAGTCTCCCCTGAGGAAGCAGTAGTGAAATGCCTTGGACGGCATCACATGCGACATTGGGAGTGTGGTTGATCCAGATAAGTGTTGTTAATTATTATGTTCTCTGGTACAGAGTAAAGTTTGAAGATGTTAGATGATTGATGAATAGACACGAACAGATAACATTGCTTGCTCTGTGGGAGTGAAGACACCTGTTGAACTAAAATTGTGTAGAATTTGGATTTGAATATTAAATAAAAACATTGATTAATAATAAAAATAAAGAGGAGTGTTTTAGGATCATTGATGTTTAAGCTCAAACGTAGAGCCAAAGTGGTGTTTAGTTTAGAAAGGCTGGTTTGTGGTGTTCTGAGATCCTTTTCTTCTCGTATTTTACCTGATTCTATGCAACCTTGGAGCTCTTATACTATTTATGGAATGATATTTTGCTGCGTAAAGTAGAATGTTGGCTAACTGGATCCAGATGCGCCCAACAGACTTCGATCATTTCAGGCTTTCGCCCATTGCTTGCTCGGATTTGTAGTTTTACATTACTTATGGAGTGCAATGGACAGAGCAGAACTACATGTCCCTGCATACACTGGGATAAAGCCAGGACTGCACGAACATTGACGGATGCATGTGGAGCCAGTTGGCAACCCTTTAAAGTAGCCAAGGTCTCCAAATCCAGCATGGAAATTTGTTGTCACTATTTCTCATGTACATATATTGCAATGCCGTATCGCACCTATGGTCCATGATGTTAACCATTTGCCTTCACTCTGCTTGTAGGCTTGGCACCTGGCTCCAGATGTGTCATACAGACTTGATCCATTCCCAGATTTACCCCAGTGCATGCAGGGATTGATAGTTCCAGTTCCTACATGGCACACCATAAACAAAGGTCACTCACAAGTGCCTGCATGCCATGGGGTGAAACCAAGAATGCATCAAGCTGGTCGGGCTTATCTGCAGACAGTTGGTAAACCTTGCTGTATGTCCCCCATTGCATTAAGATGGGCATGTCACCAAACTGGCTGTGGATTATAAGTCAGTTTCTGGAAATTGGTGGGTGCACGTCAGGTTAGGTGCTGCATAATGTGCCTTAAGCACACTCCTTGCTGCAACATGGCTGTTCCAGGCCTATGACTGAGTTTGCAGGTTAGCCACTTCCTTGATAGTCTATCACTCCTGGTTTTCCAAATATCTCATCAGGCTGCTTAAGAACACTTGCAGCACTGATTCCAAACTGTACGGCCAGTGTCATTTGGCGGCTACTACTGTCAAAATATCTAAAAGATTCAACTGCATGCCTTAGCCACCTGGTCTAGGGCAGCTACCAACAATCTCACAACACACCCAGCCTGTCTGATCCTGTCATGCTTTCCCCACAAAACAGACTGTCAGTACAACATATCCTGTCAACACATCTTCACCTATGTCATAAATCATAATATGGACAGAAAACATATTTCAATATCTTTTCATAACTGTTCCTGTGTTATTCATTGCTCCCTTGTCTTTCATAATATGTTGCTAATATACCTTCAACATCATACGTACAGAAGGCACAAACCTCACCGGTATATAAACAATGCCCCAAACGAATATATATATAGGGACTCCATGCAGAAGCAATTCTAAAATGAGGTGGAGGTGGTCCTCTCAGGTGGCAAAGTTCTGGGGGCGGCAAAAAATGCCCCAAAAACAGCTGAGTGACCGCCACCTCACTCTGCCTTCTATTCTACAAAAAAAACAAACAAACATGTATGAACTAGATGCTGTCGCTGCCACCTCCGCTTTTCCTAGCTGCGGCAGAATCATACCTGCACAACCCCCCCCCCCCTCCACCCCCCAGCTGCTGGCAGCGAGCTAAACCTGGCCATTGAAAGCCATTTTTTGCGCGGTCCACAGGACCAGGAGCAGCCACAGCAGAAAACCAGCTTTTCATTTCCCGCCGCAGCCTCACCCTTCCTCCCCCCTCTGATCCAGCTGCGGCTCCTGCATCTTACAGAGCTGCGGATGCAATAGCATTAATAATTAAAATAAAAGCAATACCCGTGTGGAGCCTTCTGGCCACTGCTATGTAACCCCTGCTGCTGTGTCCTGCCCCCAAAAGGAAGTTACTTTGGAGGGAGAGGGACAGCAGCAACAGGAGTTGCATAGCAGAGCCGTAAGGCTCCACACTGATTCTGCTTTTATTTTAAATATTAGCGCTATCACAGCCGTGGCTCTGTAAGACACAGGAGCCGCAGCTGCCATAAGGAGGGGGTAGGAAAGGAGCTGACATAGGGGGGAAGGAGGGGGCTGGAATGGAGCTGACACAGGGGGGAAGGTTAGGGCTGAAAGGGAGCTGACAGAGGGGTGAATGAGGGGGCTGGAGGGGAGCTTACAGAGGGGGAAAGGTGGGGGATGGAAGGGAGCTGACAGAGGGGGGGATGAGGAGGCTGGGAGGGAGCTGACAGATGGGGAAAGAGGGGGCTGGAAAAGAGCTGATACCTGAGAATGGTACTGGAGGAGGACTGGAAGGGTAATGACACTAGGGAAGGGAGGAGGGGGATGGAAGGGAGGGTGAGCTGACACCTGAGGATGGTACTGGAGGAGGACTGGAAGGGAGCTGACGCCTGGGGGTGGGACTAAAAGAAGCTGGCACTTTGGGATGGGACTGGTAGGTGGCTGGGTAATAGGGAGGAGGCTGAAAAGAAGGCACTGGGACTGGAAGGGAGCAGACATACGGGGATGACACTGGAAGGGGGATAAAGAGAGGGTACGATGACGGAAAGGAAGTTGACATGGGGGGGTTGCACTGGGAGTGGAAGTGAGCTGATAGCTGGGATGGTATTTGGACTAGAAGGGGCTGGATAGTGGGGAAGGAGGAAGACTGGACGGGAATGGACACCAGTAGTAGTCCTGGGAATGCAAGGGGTTGACATTGGAAAGTACTGGGAGGGGAGGACTGGAAAGTGGGCTGATATTGGGGAGGGTTGGGGAGGGTTACTGGGACTGATGGAAGGAAGTGAAGAAAACAAAAGAAGAGACAAGAAATGGTAGATGGACTATAGACCATAGAAAGAGAGCTAAGAGAAGACAGGAAAGCAGAAGCCTCAGATTGGGACCAGCATGATCAGAGAATAAAATGGTCAGACAACAATGATAGAAAAAATAATTTTATTTTCAATTTAGTAATTGGACTTTGTGCTATCTTTGTATTTTACACAGTATTGGGAACTGCATCTCTTATTTATCTGATGTTACACTACATGCAGAGTCTGGCTTCTTGGGGTTTCATTTTAATTTTTGTCTACATATTTGTATTTCTACTTTGGGTTGTAGTCACTTATTCTGTACTTGGTGAGGGTCTGTGTTCTGAGTGTGTGACTGAGGCCAGGTGTTCTGTTAACATGGAGTTTGTACATAGGGATCTATACTGTACTGTAGTAATTTGACATGTTCAGCTTTTCAAATAGGTGTATGGATGTTCTAGGGCCCCCTGCAGTATTTATGGAGAAATTAGATCTTACCTGTTAATTTGCTTTCCTTTCGTCCCTCCAGTACAGTCCATACTATTGGGTTTTCAGTCCCTTCCAGCAGATTGGAGACTGAGAATTCCAAGCTTTAGTGATGTCATTCCATAAAGGAATTATATAAATTAGAAAATATCATTCACCGTTCTCTGTGTATAGAAACAAAAACTAGCAAACGAGGTCTCAGTTTAAAATAACACCGCTACACCTGGGTTTGCACCCGATGGCAGCGTTTGTGTTGTATCACATCAATGACCTCTTGCAAATTTTATAAAAATAATTCATTATACAAAAATCATCTTGAAGACATCATACAGTCCTAATAATCACAATGTTGTACTCAGCTTTAAAAAAAGGACCGGATGAAATCTTCCCACACTCTTTTAATCCCGACGTGCAGTCCCGTTACCAGCAGATGTTTCAGATATATTTCGTCAGGGGACCAGTATACAACTAAAGAAAACTAACAAAAACAACCCTATAAATCCCTCTTACTCACACCCACTACACAGTATATGCTAAATTCTTCGTTTTAAAATGTTGCTACAAACCCAAACCACATAACTTATTTACCTCTGATGCTGCCCGCGTTCACTCTCATTCATTCACCGGCTATCACAAATCTCCCGCCAGTGGAAAAACGCCGCGCATGCGTGATGTACAGACCCCCTTCGTTATGAAACCTCTAACAGCCAATCACATACCGAAAAAATAATTCTCCTCCCCCTTTCACATAGAACTAAACACACGCTAACCAGTCTATCTGGCCATTCAACCCTGCCGGAGCTAAAGTATTCAAACAAAAAATCAATCATTGTTCACGTTTAAGAAGTGTTTGATCCAATGTTTTCCCCTGGCTACCAACCTTTATTTGCTCTAGACATAAACACCGTAATTGCTCAAATGTATGTGCCTGCTCCAGACAGTGTTTAACCATTGGAGCTTCCATACATTTACAATGAAGACGACTTCGATGCTCTTGCATACGTACACGAAATGTGCGAATCGTCTTCCCTATATAGACCTATCGTGTCCAGCCGTGGTAGCATTCTGGAGCCTTTGTCAGTTTTTGTGGATTCATATATGCGTCCTCTTTTACCCTCAATACCCTCATTCCTCAGAGATACCACTCATTTTTTGAATGTCCTTGAAGATCAACATTCAGTTGCTGCTCAGTCTAATATTCTGTTAGTGTCATTAGACGTTGTCTCATTGTATACAAATATACCACAGGGGGCGGCTTTAACAGTGGTAGATAAGGTACTTAGACAACGCACCGACATGACCGAGCTGAAGCAGGATTTTCTTCTTAAATTAGCAGAGCTAGCTATTAGCCGGAATTATTTTGAGTTTCAAGGTACATTGTATCAACAAAATGTAGGAGTGGCTATGGGCGCAACATGTGCCCCATCCATAGCTAATTTCTACATGGGGTTTTTTGAGGAATACTGGATAGTGGCTTCACAATACTCTCCACACATTGTGCTCTGGAAACGGTTTATAGATGATGTGTTTTTATTGTGGCGTGGCACAGTACAGATATTAGAGGATTTTTTGGGGTGGCTGAATACCTGTGATAGTAATATCAAGTTCACTTCACAATATCATGCTGAGACACTCAATTATCTAGATGTGAACATAAGACGCTCTCCAGAGGGGTGGGTTACTACGGTTTTTAAGAAACCGACGGATAGAGTTACTTATTTGCAGTATTGCAGTATGCACCCGCCGCGATTAAAAACTGGGCTCCCCTTTTCTCAGTTCTTAAGATTTAGGCGGAACTGCTCTGATCGGGACGATTTCAAACAGAAAGCGAAAACATTACAAACAAATTTTATACAGCGGGGCTATCCAATGAAGGTGGTCCGTCAGGCTTACACTCGGGCGTTGTATAATCACCAATCAACATTGTTAGGGGTCGACATGGTAGATAGACGGGGTGATAAGAGTGACACATCAGTGAATCTGATTACGAGGTATTCTCCCCTGAGTGGTGAGCTGCAGAAAATTTTGCGAAAACATGGTAATGTTCTAGCTACAGTACCTGGATTGGAGAATAAAAAGATTTGCTGTGTCTGGCAGAGAGCATATAATTTAAAGGACTTACTTAGTCCCGCTATGGTTCCATCAGGAGAGCAAGGGGTATGCGCCAGGAGCCTGGGTGGTCATTCGGCGTGTGGTGTGTGTGACATTTGTGCCATTACGCTGTGTTTGGACACTTTTGTTTATAAAGGAGTTTCGGTATCTCTTCGCAGCCGAACTACTTGTGAGTCCATTAATGTGGTTTACGCGGTGGTATGTCCATGTGTGTTGTGCTATATAGGGAAGACGATTCGCACATTTCGTGTACGTATGCGAGAGCATCGAAGTCGTCTTCATTGTAAATGTATGGAAGCTCCGATGGTTAAACACTGTCTGGAGCAGGCACATACATTTGAGCAATTACGGTGTTTATGTCTAGAGCAAATAAAGGTTGGTAGCCAGGGGAAAACATTGGATCAAACACTTCTTAAACGTGAACAATGATTGATTTTTTGTTTGAATACTTTAGCTCCGGCAGGGTTGAATGGCCAGATAGACTGGTTAGCGTATGTTTAGTTCTATGTGAAAGGGGGAGGAGAATTATTTTTTCGGTATGTGATTGGCTGTTAGAGGTTTCATAACGAAGGGGGTCTGTACATCACGCATGCGCGGCGTTTTTCCACTGGCGGGAGATTTGTGATAGCCGGTGAATGAATGAGAGTGAACGCGGGCAGCATCAGAGGTAAATAAGTTATGTGGTTTGGGTTTGTAGCAACATTTTAAAACGAAGAATTTAGCATATACTGTGTAGTGGGTGTGAGTAAGAGGGATTTATAGGGTTGTTTTTGTTGGTTTTCTTTAGTTGTATACTGGTCCCCTGACGAAATATATCTGAAACGTCTGCTGGTACCGGGACTGCACGTCGGGATTAAAAGAGTGTGGGAAGATTTCATCCGGTCCTTTTTTTAAAGCTGAGTACAACATTGTGATTATTAGGACTGTATGATGTCTTCAAGATGATTTTTGTATAATAAATTATTTTTATAAAACTTGCAAGAGGTCATTGATGTGATACAACACAAACGCTGCCATCGGGTGCAAACCCAGGTGTAGCGGTGTTATTTTAAACTGAGACCTCGTTTGCTAGTTTTTGTTTCTATACACAGAGAACGGTGAACGATATTTTCTAATTTATATAGTACAATTTATCGTTCAGTGACCAATTCAGTTTTGTGTGATTCCATAAAGGAACACATTGCTATCACCTAGCCAGTATTCCACTGTCGAAACAGAAACCTCATAGTCTTACAATAAAGTAATTAACCTCTGTACTTAACAATATACAATAAGTCTTTGGAATGGGTGGGTTATGGTGTACAAAGTCATTTAGAAGATCAGAACGTTTATTTGTGCTATATGGAGGACTGCGGTAATGTTTTGTAAAGGCATGTAAGGTAGACCAGAGCTACTCAAATCCGGTCCTGGAGGTCCGCAACCCTGCAGGTTTTCGGGATACCCTAATGAATATGCATGAGATATATATGCATTAGAGATAGCCTGCCAACCTGACTGGTTTGTGGCCCTCCAGGGCTGGATTTGGAGACCCCTGCCTTACACCTCTGTTATTTAATATTGTGAGTGGGCAAGGTTCAGATGTCTAAGACATCAAAAAGGTTAGATAGAATTTGTCACATTCCTCCTTGCTTCTCACCACCACCAAAATATTGTCTATTAGACAACTTTTAGGTGGTGGTGAGAATCGAGGAGGAATGTGACACATTCTATCTACCCTTTTGATATTTAGGACATCTGTACCTTGCCCACATTTTAAGAGTGTTGCAATTACTGCTGCCGAATAACCCTGCTTTACTAACCGAGCCCTTTCAAGAGCCAAGCCGTAAGCAAGAACCGGTCCACTTGATGCATTTTCACTGGGCCTTGTGATAGAAGATTCCCTATTAATGGAAGTCTCCATGGTTTTGTTTGCACCAATCGAATGAGATCTGCATACCAAGGTCTTCGAGGTCAATCTGGAGCTACCAGAATCACTGCACCTTTGTGTCTCTCTATCTGCTGCAACATCCAACCTATTAGAGGCCACGAAGGGAATGCATATAGCAGTGCATTCTCTGGCCAAGGTTGTGTCAGAGCATCTATTCCTTTGGACATTCTTTCTTTTCTTAGACTGAAAAACCTTGGGCATTTTGTATTCCTCAGCGTTGCCATCAAGTCCATTACTAGAATTCCCCATCTGTGAATGATCTCTTGAAAGACTGTCTCCTCTAGAGACCACTCTCCTGGATCCAGACAATTTCGACTCAGAAAGTCTGCTTTCACATTTTTGACTCCTGCTACATGAGCCGCTGAAATGGTCATCAGATGGCTTTCTGCCCAATTTAACAATGGCACTATTTCTCTGGACAGTACTAGACTGCCTGTGCCTCCTTGCCGATTGATGTATACTACTGTTGTTGCATTGTCTAAGAACACTTTTACAGCCTTTCCTTCAAGGCTTATTTGAAAAGCCTTCAGTGCTAGAAAGACTGCTCTCATCTCCAACTGGTTGATTGACCACATCTTATGTTCCTTGCTCCATTCTCCTTGAGCTATCTGCCCTTGGCAACCTTTCAGACTGGCATCTGTTATAACCATTATCCATTTTGGGGTTTCTAATGGCATGCCTGCCATCAGCTTCTCTTTGCAAAGCCACCACTTTAGACTTATTTTTGCTTCTGCAGGACAAACAAGCCTGAGACTTAATGGCATCATTTATGGACTCCACTGTGTCAATAATGCCCTTTGAAGTGGCCGCATATGTGCTCGTGCCCATGGTAGCAAATCCAATGTTGCCACCATAAACCCCAGTATCTGAAGATTTGACCATGCTGTTGGAGCTCTGTTTTTCAGAAACACACGAATGTATGACTGAGTCTTGACCATTCTCTCGTGTGTCAAGTACACTATTCCTTGTCTTGTGTCAAATCTTGCCCCTAGATATATCAAGGATTGAGATGGAATGATCTGACTTTTGGTCTTGTTGATGACCCAACCAAGATGATGTAAGAGATCGATCATTTTCTTGGTTGCCACCTTGCTCTCCTCCAACGTTTTACTCGTATTAACCAATTGTCCAGATAAGGATGAACTAGCACTCTTCCCTGACACAAAGCTGCTGCTACAACTACCATAATCTTTGTGAAGGTTCTTGGAGTTGTTGCCAACTCAATGCCAGTACTTGAAATTGATAATGGCCCATTGGCACTGCACATCGAAGATAATGCTGATGTTCTTTGCAAATTGGGATGTGGACATAAGCTTCTGTCAGATCTAAGGATGTTAGAAACTCTCCCTTTTGTACTGCTGCCATTACTGATTGTAATGTCTCCATATGAAAATGACGTATCTTTAAAGCCTGATTTATGTATTTTAGATCCAAGACTGGACAGAATGTTTCTTCTTTCCTGGGTACCACAACATATATGGAATAATGACTATCTGCTGTGATGGTACTGGAACTACAGCTTGGATATGAAGCAGACGTTACAAAGTTTCTTGGAGACGGAACAAATGCATCCTTGAGAGGTTTTGCAAATTCCAAAACATGGCCCTTGCAAATTATTTTGAGTACCCATTGATTTGATGTTATCTGGACCCAAGCAGAATAGAATGTTTGAAGATGATCGTCGATTTGTATCTCTGCCTGTGTCTGCTGAATCTCATTGTGTCTTCTTTTCACCTGCTTCTAAACTTGAAAAGGAACCTCGTCCTGCTCCTTCCTCCA
This sequence comes from Ichthyophis bannanicus, assembly GCA_033557465.1. NCBI lineage: Eukaryota > Metazoa > Chordata > Amphibia > Gymnophiona > Ichthyophiidae > Ichthyophis > Ichthyophis bannanicus. The sequence goes on along the minus strand of CM066035.1, from coordinate 743,015,424 downwards.
TGAAAAGGTTGACCCTTGGAATAAGACCTTGACCTCTGATAAGGGGCAAACTTTGTAGATCTGTACCTACGAAAATCTTTAAAAGATGGCCTTGAATTGCCAAATGATCTTGATGTCTTTAGCTTATCCTCTGGAAGCTTAGCTGGTTTTGATTTTCCTAAATCTTTAACCAACTTTTCTAAAGCTTCCCCAAAAAGAAGTTTACCTCGAAAAGGAAGTCTACCAAGTCTAGTCTTTGAGGAGACATTTGCTGACCAGTTGTGCAGCCATAGCAATTGTCGAGCTGCTACTGACGAAGCCATGCCGTTTGCTAAAGCTCTAATGAGATCATAATGGGCGTCTGCCAAAAATACTGTCCCTGTCTCCATTCTTATTACCTCCTACATTTTGATACACATCTGCTGCCGCATTTTCAGAAAGAGCTTGGACCCAGCGAAGCCATGCCCTTGCATATGCTCCACACACCGGTCTGTAGTGCTAAGGCATTAACCTCAAACACCAGTCTTAGTAGAGTCTCAAGCCTCTTGTCCAGCAGATCTTTTAGTGCTGCTCCTCCTTCCACCAGAATAGTGGTCTTTTTTGTCACTGCTGATACTAAAAAAAAAAAAAAAATGAATGGCATCATTTATTCCGACGACCATTGGGAGCCTCCTGTCACCAGACAGAGGTCGCGTCGTCAAATGTCATCAACCTCTCAGGACTGGTATTAACGCCTGCTCAATTGGAAGTGTTGGATTTAGGTCTTTCTTTCATCCCGACGGTCTGTTATGATCCCTTTGAAATGCGGATAGCGTTGTTTCGTTTTTTCCACAAACTATGGGTGATGTTTCATTTTTCGGAGAATGTGGGGGTTTCTGATGGTTCGATTCTACACCCTAAGTCATGTTGGCTCCCCCCGGGTACAATGGATCCGGCTATTTTGACTTACCAGACTCTGGTTTGAAGGATTTATTAATTTTGGAGAAATCATTCACTCAATATCATTCTAACGTTTCAAATGCTCAGCGTATGGCTATCAAACAGTTAGCTGTTAACACTGATTTGGTAATACGTGGGGCTGATAAGGGTGGCGCAGTGGTAGTGCAAGCTTCACAAATTTACTGGGAGGATTTGCTACTGCAATTGCTGGATCCGAAGTACTATAAACTTTTATTGGGTGATCTTACACCGCAATTGCATTCAGATTCAGGCTTTGGTTGCAGAGGCTCGGTTACGAGGTTGGATTATTACTCGGGAGGCTTCTTTTTTAGTCCAGCGACATCCCCTGATTCCGGTCATCTATACGGTCCCGAAGGTGCATAAATCGTTATCTTCTCCTCCTGGTCGTCCCATTGTTTCTTGTAGGGGCTCAATTTTGGAGCCTCTATCCCAGTTCAGTGATGTTTTTTTGAAACAGGAAGCACAAGGTGTTAAGTCGTATTTACGGGATACCTCTCATTTTCTCACTATTCTGTCTGAGTTTGTGGAACCTTTGGATAATATGTTATTAGTAACCCTTGATGTGGTCTCCCTCTATACTAACATTCATCAGGAGGAAGTACTATCCCTGTTGGAGTCTGCATTTGTCACTGCCCCGGACCGGATACCTAAGTCTTTTTTGTTGGATTTGGTACGATTGGTTTTGACCAGGAATTACTTCACCTTCCAGGGGCATTTTTACCAACAGTGTCAGGGTATAGCAATGGGGGCCATGGTAGCCCCATCGCTTGCCACGTTATATCTGGCGGCTATGGAGGAGACATATATCTATCCTGCAGGGGATTTCTGTTTTGTTAGGTTGTGGCTCAGATTTTTGGATAACATTTTTTTATTGTGGTCCTCAACACATGAACGTTTACAAAGCTTCATTGACTGGCTTAATACCATTAAACCTAATATACAGTTTACGGCTCATGTTCATGATTGCCATATTGAGTTCCTTGATGTTTTGGTTACGAAGCAAAATGGCAATTTGGTCACCACGTTATATCGTAAGTCTAGCCAACGTAACAGCCTCTCATCAGAGTCATCACCCCTCCCCCCCTTCGGAGAGGTCTCCCTTTTGGCCAGTTTCTCCGCCTCCGGTGGATTTGCTCGTCTGTGGACGAGTTTAAAAGTCAGGCGTATATTTTATGGTCCCGGTTGCTGGATCGGGGCTACCCATTAAAGGTGATATGGCAAGCATATTTGAGAGCTTGATTCTCCCATCGAGAGTGGCTGTTATCTGCTCTACAAAGTCAATCGGATACCTTCTGTGCTGGAAGAGATCTGGAGATGATTACTGGGGTACTCCCGTTTATGACTCACATTGTACAGGTCACTCATCTGTTGAAAAAATACTGGGGAGTTTTGCAACTACATTCTTGTTTTCAGAAACCTCTTCGGATGGCATACACTAGAGGTAGGAATTTAAAGGATCAGTTGGTTCATACCTCTTTACATCAGCCGGTTTTTATGCCGGGGGGCTCTAAATAGGGTCATTGGGCTTGCCAGAAATGTAAATTTTGTCATATTACTTTGGAGGGAGTTCAGTGGAGTTACCCTGCTACTGGTGCGTCTTTTACCTTTTGGGGTTCTACCACTTGTCAGTCCCGGTTTGTGGTGTACATATTAATTTGTCCTTGCTCTTCATCTTATATTGGCTGGACGATTTGACCCGTGCATGTCAAATCTGAAATTCTCTCCGCACCAATAGTTGAGCATTGTCTTCAGTTTCATCATACCTTTGCTGACCTTCGCTGGAGGATCATTGATAGTGTTACTATTACTCCACGTGGGGGTGATCTAGAGCGTCAACTTCAGAAGCATGAACAACGCTGGATTTTTAGTTTAAAAACTGTAATTCCCACGGGACTTAACATGGAATGTGATTGGTGGAGTCTCCTGTAACAGTTGGGGGTTCCACCATTTGGGATTCTTTGTCATCAACCATTTATAGTTTTCGTCACTCCTCTGTTGACGTGTCTAAGTCTAATGACCGCCAAAAAAATTCCCTATTGCCAAAGTCAGTGATAATCACATTCAAACAAAGACCCGGCTATTGAAACAACCAACCCCTCAAAATCAATCTTGTAAATTTTTTGTGTCGGAAGTGCCAGCCCAGTGAATAGGAACCATACCTAGCACCGCTGTGGCTTTTCCATTTTACGTAATAAAGTGAAACAATGCTAAAACATAGCAGCTTTACTTAGCTGCTAGGTGACTCGATTTTAGGCTGTTCTCAATCGCTCCGCTCGTGACCATTATACCTTGATTGCGGATCCTACGTCGCAACTGATCGATCGTATTCAACAGTGTGTATCTCAAGCATATATGAACAATTGGATAACTCGACAAGAATCCGATTTCCTCATTAATAAATGTCCTAAAACACCGATCTTTTATTTGATGCCTAAAATACACAAAACATTAATTAATCCACCGGGCCGTCCTATTGTTTCTTGCAGGGACTCTGTACTAGAACCTTTGTCAAAATTCTGTGACATCTTCTTGCAATCAATGGCAGCTAAAGTACCATCATATATTAAGGACACAGGAGATTTTTTGCGGCAATTGGCTTCCTGTACCGCTGTGTCTTTTTATACTTATTTGGTTACCTTGGATGTCCAATCATTGTATACCAACATAGATCAAAAGGAAGTGTTGTCTTGTTTACTGGATTATCCTATAGATCTTCCTGACCATATTCCTAAGAGTTTTTTAATGGCCCTTTTGGACTTGGTATTGAATAATAATTATTTTTTGTATCAGCAGCAATACTATCTACAAATCTTTGGTATTGCTATGGGGGCCACAGTGGCCCCCTCTATAGCAACCATTTATATGGTCCTTTTTGAGGATTATTTCATCTATCCTCATCCACTTTTTGGTTTGGTGCCATTTTGGAGGAGGTTCTTGGACGGTGTCTCTTTTCTATGGACTGGCACTTGATCTGAGCTGGATTCTTTTTTAGACTCTTTAAACACACACAAACCTAATATTCAATTCACTGCTCAGGTTCACAATTCCTGTATCCAGTTCCTTGACCTGTCTATTACTTTGTCATCAGATGGTTTCTCAACATCTCTATATAGAAAAGAGGTTCAATGCAATACGCTATTACGTTATGATAGTTTTCACCCTTTGGCCCTGAAGAAGGGCCTTCCCTATGGGCAGTTCCTCCATCTGCGTCGAATTGCTCATCACTACATGATTTCAAAATACATGCTCGGGATTTGAGTTTGCTCTTATCACAAAGAGGCTATCCTGATACGCTAATTAAGACCGCATATAGACGGGCTCGTTACACTCATAGGGAGTGGATGTTTGAGTTTCCAACTTCAAGGTCCTCGGCTGACAGGATCACGGGGATACTTCCCTTCATGAAGGGTACACCCCTGGTGGCTAAATTACTTCACAAATTTTGGCCAATTTTGGGGGTTCACTCTTGCTTTTGTAATAAACGATTACAGGTGGCTTACTCTCGAAAAGCAAATCTTCGTGACCTGGTGGTAAAAACTACTGCGGTGTTGGATCGTCCCTTAAAATCGCATCAAGATCCTGGTCACTTTTCATGTATGTCCTGTAACTACTGTACAAATACATTGACAGGGCCTGTATGGATGGATGAACATACCTTTACATCTTACTATTCTAGATGGCATACCACCTGTGCCGGTGACTTTGTGGTTTATATCATCATATGCCCCTGCAACCTTTATTATGTCGGACGCACTACCAGATCTTTTAAGGTGCGGTTGGGAGAACACGCCTCCCGCCTTCGCACGCAGTCTTTGACAGCACCTATGGTCGATCACTGTTTGAAAAGTACCCATAATTTTGATTCTCTGAGCTGGCGCATCCTGGACCATGTGCCCATGAATCCGCGGGGTGGTGACCGGGGCCATGCTCTGCAACGTTCTGAACAGAGATGGATCTTTCTGCTTAACACGGACCATCCATTTGGTCTCAATATGCAAGTTGATTGGCACACGATCGTGCAATTCAAAGCATCCTTCAGTCTTGGTTCTTCTGAATGGAGGGGGTTTCCTGATCAGTGGCTCCTCCTCCAAATTCTTTCACAAATTGGCTTTTGGGACCTCTGACGTCTCTGATTGGCTGTTAATGATTGACAGCTGTGCTTACGTATTTGAAGCAAGGACTTTTAAACTGTTACTCCTCGGACTGTTCATAACATGGCTGATGATTTTCCACGCATTGCCTAACCTGACGCAGGGTGCTTTAGATCTATGTACCCGAAACGTGGCACATCGGAAGAATTGGCGTTTTGCGGAGCGATTGAGAACAGCCTAAAATCGAGTCACCTATCAGCTAAGTAAAGCTGCTATGTTTTAGCATTGTTTCACTTTATTAAAATGGAAAAGCCACAGTGGTACTAGGTATGGTTCCTATTCACTGGGCTGGCACTTCCGACTCAAAAAATTTACAAGATTGATTTTGAGGGGTTGGTTCTTTCAATAGCTGGGTCTTTGTTTGAATGTGTCTATGTCTAAGTCTGACCAATCAGCTGCCATCGCAGGTTTATATAAGGAACCGTTGAGTTCGGCGTTTTTTAGGGCGATAATTTTCAACACACTGTGGTATCACTTGACACAGGGCTCTTGATGGGCCCGAAACATGCATGTTGTGTACAACAATATCTCTGGTGTTCTATGGGAGAAGCATATCGCCGACTTATGAGATACGTATTGATTCACACTTATAAACAAAGCTGCTTGAAAATTTCGGGTTGTGTACCTATCTAATAAAAGGGTTTCCCCGGAGTGGAGGGGAAAGGCTTTTCTCCTTCCCGCTCTTGCCGGGGGACCCCGACATAATAAAAGTATTAGGGGATTCTTTTCACTACGCTACTCAATGGATTATTCAATGACTTTCTTTGTGCCACTGCTGATACTAATTCAAAATAACAGAATCACCAAACAATACCCCAGAATTTATCTTAAACAAAAATTTTTTTTTTTTTTTGGTCGGATATCACCGCAGCAAAGTATGGATTTAAAGCAATACTTCCAAGCGGTTCAATCCATTTTATTAACCAGCAAAGATGATTTCATTTAAAAATAGACTTAGCTCAGTCCAATAGTATCCTTGAAGTCCTTGCACGACGTGCACGTTTCGGGAATGTTTTCCCTGTATCAAGTGCTCTTCACATAATTTGAACAACCGTCCCGAAACGTGCACATCGTGCAAGGACTTCAAGGATACTATTGGACTGAGCTAAGTGTTCCAACCATACGCATACAACTGCAGACAGTCTGCTAGCTAGTCCACAGTGCATGATCCTGGAGGAGATGTGTGCACCCAAAGCTGGGATGTGAGCACACCCACCAAGCAGATATGTCAGTGATTAGGCCCCAGAGAGGAGAACCTATATATATATATATATATATCACTTAAGAGAAATACAATACAGCACTATGGGGGAGCCTAGCCATGCCGTGGTCACTGTTCAGTCAGGGTGAGAGTGACCTCCCAGCAGGACATGCTGTGGCCACCCTGTCGGTGCAGATTGTGGCCGGGCACTACAATGTCCCAGCCATTGCCCTGTGTAGATGCATCCTGCCCTGGCCGCCCTGTCCGGGCTATACCCACAGTACCTTGCTCCTCATTATGCACATTGGCAGGCTAACACTGGAAACAGTGCAAGCAGTGTGGGCTAAGTAAGGTGTTGGCAGCCACCACACACTGGGTAGACAGACAAACATTCCCACACCTATGCCAGCATTGTGCAACTATAGAGGCTTTTGGCAGCACTGGCCACCGCACCAGTCCTGGGCACAGTGCAGGCATGGCTATGGTACGCAATACTGTTGGGGTCACTCCCCAGGTTGGTAAACACTGTCAGACACCAGACCTGAAACACACTCCACAGACATCAGAGAGGTTGCTATGATACAGCTCAATGAGCAGATTGTGCTTAACTTAGGAATTGCTATCTGCCAGTAATCATAGCAACCGTTTAATATATGTGTACCGTATTCCAAGGTTTAGGGTGGCATTGCTAAGGTATGCAAGTGCTAGTATTGGGAGATGCACGCAGGGCCCAACATCCTGCCTCTCCAGGAGGCTTTGGATAATGGAGCCTTTGGGTGCGGGTGTGTCTGCCCCTGTTGGCCGCTGCTCTAGGGAAGAGGTGCCCAACTCCAGTTCTGGTGGGCCAAACACTGTTCGGGTTTTCATGCTGTCCCTAATGAATATGCATGAGATACATCTGCATACCATGGGGGCGGTGCATAGAAATGCAGCACAGCCATATTTATTAGAGGCAGCATGGAACCTGAATGGTGTTTGGCCCTCCAGGACTGCATTTGGGAGACTCTGCTCTAGGTAATGCGCATGTTTTTGGTGTCTGTGCTCTGTAGGGTAAAATGTAGGCCTTTTGGGCATGTTTACGTTATCTGCAATAAAGGTTCTGTCTGTATTATCATGTTTTAGTAGTGGGTAAAATATGGGGACTAGGTTGGCAGGAACCACAGCTGGGATGTGAACCTGTGACCTTCGTGCTCCTGAACACTTTGGCTGTGTGTATTGCACCACTGTGTTGCCACAGAGACAGTGTATTCCCTGGGGATACCATGACTGTTTGATAGACAGGGCCTGTCTGTTGCAGTGCACGGCACCCACCTACACAGGGCTAGGCCATGGTCTGCTCTGGGCAGCTGCCACTGCCCCCTCCACCACCAGTACCTCTCCGCCACCATGCTAACATGTCCTTATATTAGAGACAGCATGAAACCTGAATGATTTTTGGCCCTCCAGGACTGCATTTGGGAAACTCTGCTCTAGGTATTGCACATGTCTATGGTGTCTGTGCTCTGTAGGGTAAAATATAGGCATTTCAGGCATGTTTATGTTATCTGCAATAAGGGTTCCCTCTTTATTACCATGGTTTAGTACTGAATAAAATATGGGGATTGGGTTGGTGGGAGCCACAGCTGGGACTTGAACCTGTGACCATCTGCTCCTGAACACACTGGCTGTATGTGCTGCACCACCGTGTTGCCATGGAGACAGTGCATTCCCTGGGGATAGTATGACTGTTCATTAGACAGGGCCTGTCTGTTGCAGTGCATGGCACCCACCTACACAGGGGTAGGTCATGGTCTGCTGTGGGCAGCTGCCACTGCCCCCTCCACCACCAGTACCCCTCTACCACCATGCTGACATGCCCTTCTGCTGGTGGTGCTGGTGGTGCGCAGTCTCAGGCCATCCAGTGTGTCGGTAGGCGGCTGCCTATGGTGCGGGTTCTGGGGTAGGGGTGCCTGCATAGCTGTCCACGCTTCCCCCCAGCACCGCTTGCCAATGTTCTGTGCCCTTGGGGGTACCTTCTGGGTACCATCCCCTTTGACACTGTGGGAAACACACTCATGCCCATGTTGGGCCCTCATCAGTTGCTGTCTGGCTGCTCTACTGTTTCAGCATTCCTATGGGCCACCTAGGCATCACCCCAGTCCACACTGTGGCCCAGCTGCACCACAGCATGTGCCGCCTGCAGCCCTCTGTGTCCCCTTTTCCAGCGTCTGTCCAGTTGCCCGCTCCGACATGCCCACCCTGCTGTTGCGGAACATGTGTACGCCATAGGAAACCTGTCCAAAGGAAAGGGAAAACCCTGATCAGCGCTATTTCACTGTGGGATCATTCACCTTGTATGGGGACAGAGCAAAATCAAACAGCTTGTTGTTAGGTCATTGTGTTATAATGTAAACCGCGCTGATACCGAATAGTGCGGTATATAAGAAATTGTAATAAATAATAAATAAATAAATAAATAAATAAATAACTAAATAACTAGACCCTTCCAAAATTAATATCTTTTTTTGGAGCTTTTTTGGCAGTGTTTCTATGTAAAACCAAACAACTTGTTGTTATGGTCATTGTGTTATAATGTAAACCGCGCTGATACCGAATAATGCGGTATATAAGAAATTGTAATAAATAATAAAAAAATAAATAAATAGACCCTTCCAAAATTAATATCTTTTTTTGGAGCTTTTTTGGTAGTGTTTTTGGATATTTCCTATTAATATCGCTATTGCCCAGCTTGCTTATGTTTTTTTTACATTTTCTTCTGGTCATTTTCAATGTTTATTTACCCTTTTGTTCCGTGCACATGTATCACACTTATCACTTTCTGTAGGTTTCCCTGGTTTTGCTGTACATTGCTGATGGAAATGGTTTCTTTTCCCTTTAAGTCTGCTCTAAAGCCAGGGTTTCACTGGCGTTAGTTTTCAGCCCCGGAATCCACAGCATTAGTGTGCAGGGAGCCTCTCCCCTCTCACCCATTGACCCTTTCTCTCCGCCCCTGGGGAGCCTTTCTCCACCCTCAGCACTCATTTGCGCCACTGCGCGCGTTATCGCGCGCTAAGGTACCTTAACGTCCGGTAACGCGCCTTCATCGGGCGATAAGGTACCTTATCGTCCGATAATGTCGCCGGGTGCACATTAAGTCGGTTTAGTAAACATACCCCTTAGTAGTTCTTTCTCTGCTAAAGGAATAGGATATAGGCGAGCCATAGATTGGGCACTCCATAATCCAGCCTCTGGTGATTCCCATTCTGCTTCTATCATTTGCATTATAGCTTTATGAATTGGAAAAGCTATTTCTGTTGTCTGGATTCCTTGTAGCAAAGGATCTTCCAGCATTGATTCTGGACCCTGTGAATGTAAAGAAGTGCTTTTAAGGAGTACTCAATGAGCCCCTTAAGCTCTTCCCTTCTAAAGACTCTTAGGGGTATGTTTACTAAACTGCGGTAATGTAACATACTGTGCGTTATGTAACGTTAAAGATTGTTAGGTAACGTTAACGTGCAGTATGTAACGTTAACGCGTGTTAACGTTACTTAACGATCGTTAACGTCCCCGGCTGCGGTAAACACCGCAGAAGGTGGAGAGAGGGCGGAGAGAAGGGGTCAATGGGCGGAGAGTGGGCAGGGAGAGGCCCCTTTCACACTAACGCGCTGAACTGAAGGGCTCAATCCTGCCGCGAATGAAAACCTGCCGTTAGATGCACATTTGCAGGAGAGAGAAACCATTTAAGTGTCAGCAATGTACAGCCTAGGCAGGGAGTCCAAGAAATGTGACAGTAGTGCTCCATTTTCAGCAACACCATAGTGCCAAAGTATGAATGGCCACTATGGCGATGGTGCAAATGGGGCATAGGGGGCCGCAGGCGCGACATATAGCATGGGCAGCTGGGGCACAGGGTGGACCAGGTGGGCGCCTAGGTGGCACATAGGAACATAGAAACCGGAAATCAGCAAGACAGCAGCTGACCAAGGCCAAACACAATCCACCTATATCTACCTGGTTCACCCTAGCCAATAGTTGCTAGGGCACTGACCTGACATCCCCCCAGCCATCCCGCCCCCATGTGGAAGGGACATAATATTGGTAGGCAGTGATGGGGGGGGGGGGATGTGAGGATGTCCATGTATGCCCCCCACCCCAGGATCCGCTCTCTAGGTGGGCGCCTACCTACACAGTGGATGGCCTGGGACTGCGCACTACCAGCACCGACAGCAAATGGCCATGTCAGTTTGGCAGGGGGGTGGGTGCCCGTGCTGGAGGGGGCAGTGACACCTCCCTGCAGTGGACCTAGGCCATGCCCTGCATCAGTACATGGTGTGCAGTGCAACATACAAAGTCTGGCTGAGGAAAAGTACAGGTAGCCCCAGGGACTATTGTGCATCTGTGGCAACAGTGTGGTGCAGTACACCCAGCCAGTGTGTCCAGAAGCAGAGGATCACAGGTTCAAGCCCTAGCTGTGGTTCCTGCAGAGCATGTCCCTATGTTTTACCCTACAATGCAGATACAACAGCAACATGTGCAAAGCCCAAAGCTGCGGCGAACAGGGGTACAAACACCCACCTACACAGGCTCCACAATCCAAAGATGCATGGAGAGTCTGGCTGTTGGCCCCAGCATTGAGCTGAAGTCATCACCAGAGCACTACTACTACCCCCTGTACAGTTTAGCAATGTCGGCACTGTGATCAGGACCAGTGTGGCAGGCAGAGTTGCCAACCACCCCTATCTTTGTACAATGCTGCAATAGGAGTGAGCGTGTGTGTATGTCTATCCATTGTTCTGTGACTGCCCACCCTTTACTGGGCCCAAAATGTCCCACTGTTACCAGCGTTAGCCTGAATAAGTGCATAATGAGGAGCAAGGTATTTGGGGTATGGCCCGGACAGGGCAGATTGGCTAGGATGCATCTTCACAGGGTGTGGGGCAATGGCTGGGACACTGTAGTGCCTGACCACCACCTGCATGGACAGGGTGGTCACAGCATGGCATGCTGGGAGGGCACTCACTCTGACCGAGCAGTGACCATGGCAGGTCTAGGTTCCCACATAGCGCTCTACACTATCTGCCTCCAGTGATATATTTGTGTTCCCTAGTGCTGGGGTTGCAATCACTGAGATGCCTGCTTGCTGCACATAGTTCCTCTGTGAGCATGCACTATGGAATGGCTGGTGGACTGTCTGCAGTTAGAGTGTGCATGATCAGAACACCTATCAGGTACAGTCTGACTGTGCTGTCTGCTGGTGACTGGCAGACAGTGGTGGGAGGCAGTTGGGGTTTTCCAGACCTAACCCCAGCATTGCTGCTGGTCTGCCATTGCCCCACTCATAGGTATGGCTCTGGCCCACCAACCCTGGAGAGCAGTGTCATACAAACAGGATGGAGGTTGCTTCCCCGGGGCGGGGGCACCTGTTCTTTACCTACAAAAAGGGTGATATGGGCCCTTTGGGGTATGTAGTGTATACCACTGCGACCTATAAAGGCACTGCTACACACATCTCATGCAATTCTAGGAACTCCTCTGCCCTGATAACAGCTGCCCATGTCAGCCAGACCCTAACACGGGGTACACACCAATCTGGCTGGTGTCTGGTCCCACAGGGCCACATGCGACTGCAGGATACAGATGGACACCAAATTACCTTCGGCTGCACTGCAAGGAACACCTGCCACACACTGGTAGTGATGGGGATGTACAGCCAGACCTATCTTTAGCACCACATGTATTGCGGACCTAGTGCTGGGCACCCATCCTATCCCTCAGGGTGAACACAGAAGCTGCACAATGGCATGGTCTGTAGCTACTCTGTGCCAGTATCACACACTGTCAGTTCGTCTTTCCAAGCTGAGGTACTGGAAAGGTGCAGACCCCATTTGGTGATCAGCTGTAGACTGCTATTCAGCATGTGCATTGCATCATGGGTACTGGTGGGGTTACCCTATCCTGGCACTCAGAGCAGACAGTTTGTGCGGTGACCTGCAGTTCTTCTGTACCCAGACATTGCTGTGACATATACCATGGAGGTATAGCCTACTGGTTAATACAATGCCATTCTTGGCAGTGTTCATGGGTTCAGTTCCTCATTGTTCCCTCCTCTCATGCCTGTCCTACTCAAATAGTATGCATGCCTGTAGAGGACATATTTTTGCAGATCTGTGCTTCCAGCCCATAATACCCTCACCACAATTGCCAACATTCCCTCGGTCTGTCTATCTGCGTCTGTCAGCTATGTAGAGTCCTGTCTGCCACCCCATGTCATGCACTGCTACCCTTTCCTGCATTGCGCCTCGTCATGCTTGCCTCGCCTGTGCCTGATCTGCATGGCACCACCACTCCTCTGTCCACCCATCATTGTAACTATCCTGCCACCTCCGCCTCCACTGGGGGAGATGTATTCCCATCGTCTGCCACGAACTGTTTTTCCGGTACTTTACATTGCCATCACCCTGTGCTGTGGTACAGCTGCCCCACCATGTTTGTCATCAGTACTGGCAGGCACATGGGAAGCCCGCAGATATGGCAGGTCCAGCGGCTCCCACCTCTCCCTCCTTCACTCACCTGTTCATTGCCTTTCCTGAGTGCTCTATCTAGTGTTAGGGCTACATCTGTCTCTGTTCCGCACAGGTCATGCATGTCATCCTGAGGCACCTTGCAGTCCCTAGGGCACACTAACCTAGGACACCATAACCTTGTTAGGCCACCTTAACCTATGGTTCCATAACCCAGGGTGCCTTCTGCGGTGCCTTGTCCAAGGGTGCCTAATATGGCGCTTAGCCTAGGAGGCCTTATAGGGCGCCTTATGAGGCACCTTACAGGGCACCTTACATGGCACCTTACTGGGCACCTTACAAGGCACCTTACAAGGCGCCTTATAAGACGCCTTACAAGGTGTCTTGCAAGGTGCCTTACAAGGTGCCTTGTAACGCTCGTTAGTCTAAGGTGCCTTGTAACGCGCGTTAGTTGCTACAGCATGCTGTAACGATGCAACGCCCACACCTTTATATGGACATCTGTACCTTTACCGCGGAACCTAACGTGAATGACATTACCGCAGTTTAGTAAACATACCCCTTAGAATATGTGGGTCTTCTCCAGCCAGAATTTCATAGTTCCTTCCAGCGGATCCTCTGAGTCTCCTGAGTGATCAGATGCTCCCTCTAAAGATAACATTGGAGGTTCCAAAAGTCCAGAGTTAAAAAGCGAATCTTGTAAAAGCTTTGATGAAACCTGCTGTTTGTTTCCCTTTTTAATAAGTATGCCTTTTGTAGTAAAATCACAAATTCAGCTGAAAAAGGTTCTGACTTTTTAATCTTTAAATCAGACAAAGCTTCTTTTTCACTTTGCTTCCCTTTTGATGATACCAACATTTCTTGAATCAGAGGAGTCTCCTTTAAAAACCTTTCCTTTTTACCTTGTATATCTGAAACATTTGATAACACATTCAACTCATCTAAATCTTCTAAATGAGCATCTTCCTCCTCTGCCAATTTAAGCAAACAGTCCCCCTGCCTCTTGATCTGCTTGCTCAGGTGGTCTGCGCAGCCCTAAATCTGACAAATGGCCCCTCCTGAGCCTACATGCTGCACAAACAGACTTTGATGGCATGCTGTATTAAATAGCCTTTAACTTACCAGGATTATCAGTACTGGCAATTTCAGGGTTAAAACAACAAGGCCACAATTCAAATTAAACAAGACCTGACAGAGCAAAGAGAAACTGAAAGTACCCCCCCCCCCCTCCAGCTGCCTCCTCACAAATGTTGAGGAGAGGGATAAAACGGAGTTACTTACCTGTAACAGGAGTTCTCCGAGGACAGCAGGATAAGTCAGCCATACCTGGTGACGTCATCCGACGGCGCGAGACGGAAGTACTCTCCATAGCTCAGAAGGGCTTTCGCCCTTCTGAGCATGGGCCAACTGGCCCTGCCCCCTGTCCCGCCCCTAGCTAGCCAGTTCGTCACTAGCTGAGCCTTAGCCGCTAGGAGGCGGGTACTGGACAGAGGCCGAGACCTTTTCCAGGGGAGGAGGGCGGGTATGTGTGGCTGACTTATCCTGCTGTCCTCGGAGAACTCCTGCTACAGGTAAGTAACTCCGTTTTCTCCAAGGACAAGCAGGATGAGTCAGCCACACCTGGTGCCTCCCAAGCTGTAATGCGATGCGGTGGAAAGGGGGAGGCCGAGATAGGTTCTGAGACACAATATCAGGGCTGGAAGTTTAAGATGTGCCCTGAATACCTGGTGGTGGCGTCAGTGCGCCATGTGCCAACCTGCACTGTGTACGCACACCGGACAATGTGCAATGTGCAGTGCTAATGGGTGTGCGCCCATAAGAAGTGAGCTTATAGCAATACTGAGCGTGTGGACGCTGGGTGTGGAGGTGCCGTCACACTTGGTTGTGAGGGTCTATGGTCTGAATGAGCAGCTGCCGAGAAGGTCTAACGGCAGAGATGCAGCAGCAGAGGGGGTCCCCAATGTTGAGTTACCCACTGCGTGCGGGGATAACCACGGTATCAAAGCAGGAAGCGTGCGGCAAGACCTGAGCATGAGACATGACTAAGTTCATGACTTGGTTAGGAGTGTCCGGGTAGCAGCCTAGACCTTAAGACTGCTAGGCGACGCATTTGTCCATGTGGTATGCCGCTTGCAGGTGTCCCTGCCCAAGGTATGGGACACAGGTTGTCGATGCATCCTTGACAGGCTGTCGATGGATCCTTTGGCACAGCTAAGTCCTGTGCTTGCCTTTGGCCTGGTTTGGGCCTCTGCGTATGGCCATGACCGTTCCATCCTATGGCGGAGCATGCGGAATTTCTATCGGTAGGGGACGCCATGACCGGTTGGCCAGGTTTAATGAAGGACGAGTTGGGCCCTTTTACTGATCCTGGGCAAGAGCTCCAGAGGTGCGTAAGCGCGACCGCCCTGACTGGGCCCAGTGGCTTGTGTAAGCCTTGCAGGAGAGACTGAAGGGAAAATTCAACAATGACGGATTGGTGGCAGGAGTCACAGCTGGGACTTGAACCTGTGACCTTCTGCTCCTGAGCACACTGTCTGTGTTGCCACGGTGGTTGTTGCTTGTCCAATCCAGGCATGAGTTTAACGACATACTTAGAGTCCAATTTGCGTGGGCAGGAGTGGTTGGATGCTGGTGTCTGCCACGTCTTTGGGGGGCTGTCCCGGAGGAGCTGATGGACGGGTGGAGCGGAGATGGTGGAGGACAAGACTGGTGCGCCGCAATCCTGACATTCAGCATGGCCCTTTGATGAAGACGCTTCGCAACCTCATCAAGGAGCTTACTGTCCTTGTCCGGAGGTGCATAACTCCAGTCGCCATTCCAACTACCTAACCCAGCCGGGCCCAGTCCTCCCCGTCTCAGGGCAAGACAGCATCGGGGTCCTAGGGCCATAAGTTAGGAAAGAAAATAAAACACGCAGGTGCGGATGGCCTGGCTCTGACTGTCTGAAAACAGTTGCCCTTCCTGCTCCCCGCGAGGTGGGCAGGGCGCTTTGTGGTCAGCCCACCGATGGGAGAGGAGATCTGATGGCCAGGGGTTGCGAGTTTCCTACCTGCAGGTGAGTACAGGAGGTTTATGTGACGTGTCCAAGTCCCCAAGGGTATTTGTGGGGAATGGACCCAGGTCTCTTACTACAAGGCTACTCCTCCACTCTTGCAGTCGAGTCGGGGGTCTGCCTGGATGGGTGGGTTTGAGTCCTTCTTGTAGAGAAGAGGGAACCTGTTCCCCTTCTGTGAAGGGTTGAGACTACGGCCGGGCCTGTAGTCAGGTATTGAATATGTGATCTTATATGCAATGTGATCCCATGAGCGGCTTCGACCTCACCACCTTGCACTCATGCCCACAGAAACTGGGTTTAGTGTCGCAGGGCTCTGTCACCGTGCACTATGGGCCATAGTGACCTGGGTTCGGTGCCATAGGACTCTTGCGTTCAGGGCCACAGATTTCGCTGATGGGGCCTGTGTAGTGCAGTGTTTCCTTCTGCAAGGGAAGCAGGTGGTGGCAAGCAGCCCGGAGGACTTGAGCCATAGCCTGGAGCTCTGGGGTTAATTTGCTGGACGTTCTTCGCTGGCACCCAACAGTCCTGAGTGCAGAGGTCACCACAATGGGCCCCCTCCACCCAATGTGGAGGCACCCGTTTCGAGGATCCCCTACGGTGTAGGTGTCTGGAAGGGCGTTCCAGCCCATAGATGCGGGAGTGTGTCGATGCAGCCGAGTGCTATTTGTTGTAGGCTAGGGAACTGGAGACAATCATCCTGTCTAGCAGGGAGCCTATGGTCTGTGACCACTGAGAGCAGAGCGCCGACTGCACTGCCCGCATGGGAAGACGTCTGGGGTGATGTGCACCATTGAAGACGTCCTGGGTGACGTGTACCATTGATGCTATACGTCCCAGTAGAAGAGCATGTGCTGGGCAGATGCTGGGCGGCAGTGCACTTTTCAAGTGCCTGGAGTGCACTCTGCAAGCGCCTGGAGATGCAGGGCTCTGTCCCAAATAAGAAAGCCTTGGTCTTGATGGTGTCCAGCTGCCCTTACGAACTCCATGTTTTGGATTGGCTGGAGATGAGACTTTGGGTAGTTGACTAAGAACCCGAAGTGTTCTAGAACAAGGATAGTGCGTCCTGTCACTTGTTGTGGTTTTGGCGGCTGTGATGGCCATTACCGGTGATCCAGATAGGGGAAGACGAGGACCCCCTGCCACTGTCTGTGATACATTAGCCCGAGGACAAGCGGTGATCCATTCATGAGTAAGAGCAGTAGCGAACTCAGGAGGGGGCCTGCAAGCCCACTGGCACTGCGCCCTGCCATCTCGGGTCGCAGAATTTCCAGTCGGTGAATTGCTGCTGCTGCTGCTGCTCCTCACGATCGTTCTAAGTGTGAACCTCAGACAGCTTTACTAGTCCTCACGAGATGTGGGTTGGGGAGCAGGTCTGCCTGGATGAGTTTTTGAATTGAAACCGAGGAAGTGGGTTTCGTTGCAAAGGACACCTAACTAATAGCACTCTGGGCAGGAGGTACCCATGTAAAACCAATCTGGGTGGAGGGCAGAACCAGCTGGCGGTGCCATTCAGATCTCCCGTGGAAACTTGTTTTTTGGGATGGCCGAAAGAACATTAGGAACCGCCTCTGGCCTCACTGCTTACGGAGTACCAAGGCTGCTAGGGTCAACGACCAACGAAAGCTGCAAGAGAGCAACAGGCACCAAGGAAGATATCGACCAGTACAACGCCAAGAGATGATGTCTTAACCCAATTTAAGACGACTTCAGGATGAAGGCAGAGGGACAGTGAACTCGATCCTTAATGCGATTTCCGATCTGGCCTCTCCTACGCAATGGATCTCTCTGACCGGAGAATTACAGGGAGAGAGTGGGAAATCCCACCTAGCAGCTTTTCACCTCAGTGTATGTAATGCCTCAGCCAACCTTGTTCATTGGGCACTGTGGGTGATTGACCCCTGATCCCTGCATCATTGGTCAGTGTCTTAACCATTGTATGGGGACTGGGTTGGCAGGGGCCCCTGCTGGGATTTGAACCTGTGACCCTCTGGTCCTACAGGCACTGGCTGTGTCCGCTGCACCAAACTGTGGCCACTGCTGTGGTTCTGAATGGGCGAGCAATTTCCATTCTCGCAGCTTCTCATCGCTGCTTACACAAAGGAAGCCAAGCATATGGTGACCATTTGGCAGGAGCCACGGCTGGGGCTTGAACCTGCGACCTTCTGCTCCTGAACACACTGAATGTGTGTACTGCACCCCACTGTGACCACTGGAGTAACACGCTGTTCATAGTACTGGGTGGGAAGAGGGAAGTATAGGATTTACGTGCAAGCGCCGCAAGAGACTGGTAACACTCCGGTAAGCATACGGAACTCAGCGGTCAGTGGCTACTGGGCTTCGCCTCCTCAGCATGGGGGATCTGGAGAGAGACTGGACAGGCACCACCAGTGCTCTGTCAAGCACCCAAGCCCAGAGTTGGGACAAGGAACTGCTACAGTAGAGTGGAGTGTAGCTGTATCAGCTCAGCCAGACCCTCCCACCTTCTCCGGGTTAGCCTTAGCACGTGGATGCGAAGTTCTGACTTCTACTGGGATCAGACTTACACTTCCATGCAAGGGGGGACTCAGCGTAGAGTGCATCGATTAACACTTCGGGAGGAGGGCTAAGGCAATATTACCCATAACAGGTAATGCCTCAGCCAGCCTTCTTCATTAGGCAGGTGGGGATTGGACCCATGACTCCTGCATCATCGGCCGGTGTCTTAACCATTGTACTGCCGCTCCGTTCCACTGGAGGCAGCTCGGTCCTGGAGCCCTGCGAGGAGGGGCCGCACCACACAGCGCACTGCATCTCCTCCCCGACACATTTTGTCCCTGAATCTCTGCTCGTCCGAGGGTACAAGAGCTGGGTAGCGCAGTCACTTCCTACGGCTGTTTGGCTACTGGGAGGGACAGGCGCCGGCGAGGGATCGATGCCGGGCAGAGAGTCTCAGCCTCTTGGAGTAGCTCTTGGATTTGCCCCCATAGGCGCTGAGGCAGGCGCGATCGGCATCGAGGCAGAGCCACAGGACGATCGGTGCTGAGGCAGGCACACCGGCCGACACGACTGGCGTTGAGGCTGGCGTGCCGGCGCCAACGGAGTCGTCAGCAGTGGGTGTGTAGCGCGATCAGCACTGAGGCAGGGCCAGAGGCAAGATGGTGCTGAGCGTTGAGGCAGGCGTGCCCATCAACAGACCCATCCTTCCCCATTCCTTCCTGCTCGGGGCAGTGCCGGAGCAACCAGGCCATTCCGGGAGACGCCGCGTCAACAGACCCCTCGGCGCCAATGTTTTTCCCATACCTTCCTGCTCGGAGCAGAGCCGATGCTAGGAACGGCGCAGATGCTTGAAAAAGGCGCCGATGCTGCAGGGAGGAACCGAGCAATGAGGCCATTGATTGGACTGGCGCCGGCCAATGGCGCCGCAGGAGGAGACGGAGGCCGTGATGTCATCGGCCAGATGACTGCCATCCAGGGATCCTCGTGGCCGCAGAAGAGTGGGCGGAGACTTGCAGGTCCGGACAAGATGGCCGCCTCCATGGTCCCCCACGTGAGATGGCCCGTGCAGGAGAAGGGGTGCACCGAGCTGCAGCTGGCCAGGGACGGAGGCCCGCAGGCACGTCCTGGGCTGCCGGGACTCTCAGAAGGCATGTCCTGGGCGCTCTCCGCAGCGGTTCCCAAGTCCGGGACTGAACCTCGATCGGCGGGATCCGCCTGTACAATCCGGCCGGGACCAAGTTGCTGCGGTCAAGGAGGCCAGAGACACTAGGAGTCCCGCACCGCCCGAGCTGCTTCGGCGACTGGGAGGTGCGGCTGAGGATGGAGGCCCTGGGGCACATCCCAAGCGACGTCAGCTGCCATGGAGGCATCCAAATATCATGAGTGAACGGTGCCCTACAAAGGGCAGCTGTCCATGCTGAAAACATTAGACTGGAAAGGATGCTGGAAGAAGCCAAAACAAGCATTAATGCAGTTTATAACATACCTAAGCAAGGTGAGACTCATTCTTCTCATTGTTTTAATAAGTTCTAAGTGCAATTTCAGTGGAGAGTAGAAGAAACCGTCTTGCTGGCAAGGCGGAAGAACTGAAACTGGCTAGTTAGGGGCGGGACAGGGGGCAGGGCCAGTTGGCCCATGCTCAGAAGGGCGAAAGCCCTTCTGAGCTATGGAGAGTACCTCCGTCTCGGCACCGTCGGATGACGTCACCAGGTGTGGCTGACTCATCCTGCTTGTCCTTGGAGAAACAAACTGTCAACTCTGAACTTCAACTGCCATTAAGCTGCAGCTGCTGAAGAAACTCACCCAAGGGATCACAGGAAGCTGTCTGAAATATGATCTCCTCCCCGGCAGAGCCCTCCCCTGACTCAACAGGATTAGGCTACACAGCAAATATCAAGTCAGAGAAACTTCACAGCTCTGGGGCAGAGCTCTGCACTGCGATTGAGAGCAGGATAAGGTTCCAGGTAAAAACCTACTGTCTTTAGAATTAATCTAAACTCCTTAATTATTTCATTAAAATGCCTGGCATTCTCAACAAGGAGCCTAGCTATGCAATGCTCATCCCCTTTCTGACTGGAGACTGAAAATATTGGCTAGGTGATAGCAATGTGTTCCTTTATGGAATGACATCACTAAAGCTTGGAATTCTAAGTCTCCAATCTGCTGGAAGGGATTGAAAACCCAATAGTATAGACTGTACTGGAGGGACACAATGGAAGGTGCTGCTTTTATGCTGGTATGGTATGGTAGATTTGGCCTTGTAGATCTTCGGTGACTTTTGTAGGGTTTTATATTAGTTCATCTATGTGCTTGGTATTGTACAATGTTTACGTTGTTGTTAGTGAGATGACCAGGATCAGACTTTTTTTGGATTATTATCAGAGCCTGTTTGAATGATGCTAAATAAGAGGTATGGCAAAAAAGAAACAAGACTATCCCATAAATGTTTTATTACAAAAGCTACAGAGATATTATGCATTGTCCCCTTCAAAGTAATCCCCACCAGAGTTAATGCACTTCTGCATTCGCTTCTGCTACATACGGAAGCACTTGGCAAAGTCATCCTCCTTGAGGTCCCTGAGCTCCCTCATCACAGTGGCCTTGATCTATTCTACAGCGGCAAAATGAGTTCCTTTGAGCACAGCCTGGGGAAGAGCCAGAAGTCGCATGGTGCGAGATCTGGGGAATAAGGAGGGTGGTCGAGAGCTGTGATCTGTTTGTTGGCCAAGAACTGCCTCATACTGAGTGCGATGTGTGCGGGTGCGTTGTCATGGTGGAGCAGCCACGACTTGTCTCTTTACAGAGCCCACCTACTGCGCCAAACCCGGTCATAGAGGCGATTGAGGACCTGCTGGTAGAAGTGCTGGTTGATTGTCTGACCCTCAGGCACAAATTCATGATGGACCACACCCTTCTGGTTGAAGAATGCGATCAGCATGACCTTGATCCTTGATTTGGACATGCGCACCTTCTTGGGTCTGGGTGACAGTCAAGTCTTCCACTGCAGGATCTGTCTCTTGCTTTCAGGGTCGTACTGGAAGACTCAAGTCTCGTCTCCTGTGATGACTTGGCCAATGAACGCTGGATCTTCTCCGATCTTCTCTAGCAAGTCTCGACAAATATTGACCCGGTGCTCCTTCTGGTCATCCGATAAAAGCTTGAGCACCATCTTTGCACACACCTTCCGCATCCCCAGCTCCTGCGCCAAGATGGTCCGCATTGACTCCCTGTTCAGGCTGAACTCCTTAGCTATCATCCGCACCGTCAATCTGCGATCACTCTGCACCAGCTGATTCACTCTGTCAATGTTCTCAGCCATCTTTGTCGTGGAAGGCCGTCCTGACTTGGGGTCATCCTCCACCTCCTCGCGGATGTGCCACTTGAAGCGTTTATGCCACTTGAAGACTCGCGGCCTTGACATTGCATCTTATCCATAAGCCTTTTGGAGAAGTTGGAGACACTCAGTTGGGCCCTTCTCCAACTTAACCAGAAATTTCCAAGTGGATTCTTTGTTCCATATTTCTGCCACCTCCAGTTGCGTGACAAAGCGATGGAGCAGTGTGCTACAAAAAAACCTGAAAAAGAAAAACAGAGTGAGAGAAATGAAAAATATTATAGCAGAATAGTGGCATAAGCGGTTAGCCAATTGGCATTGAGTCATGGACGTGGCTGCCACAGTCTCATTTCTTTTTTGTCACACCTTGTATTTACTGCTAAGTAGTTACTTTTATTCTAGCTATGCATTTGACCTTTCAGTGCATTTTCTTATAACATTGGATTTGAAGGGGAAATACTTGCATCACATGAAAAGAGTTCACAAAGGAGTTTTGGGAAAAGAAGGGTGGGATGTAGCCAACATTACTAATAATGAGGGAGGGGTGCCGATTTATAGATTGCAGGGACGTTCCAGAAACCCTAGCATGACCCTGCCAGGGTCAGCCGTATGAATGCAGCACAACAGCTTTCGGCTGCGAACAGGGCTGTCAATTGCCATGGTGCATCTGAGTCAGCCCTGGGCAGCAGTGGCAGAATTTAAAAAGAAAAGTGAAGCCGTGGGACTGGGTTCAGGCAGCATATGGGGTCATGCAGGTATTGGGGAGAGCCGTGATCACGGTGGCTGCTCCCATTTAAGGCCCGTAGTTACCATGGCTACTGTAGTGTGCTGGACTGCTGTCAGGATTGTGGCGGCAATGCCTGGGAGTAGCCACAAGCACCATGGGCCTTAAACAGGTATTGGCACCATGGGCATTGTAGTGGTGTCAGAAGTGTGCTTTCAAATGTACCTTGAAATACTAGGCCTGTGGCCTAGCTGGAATGTCTTTGTCTCTTTTGTTTCACTGTAGCCTGCTTAGTAGTAGAACCACACAGTAAGAAATGCATAGTTTAGCAGCTTCTCACCTTACATAACATGCCCCAGCTGACCTTTATTGGTGAGCGATCAAGGGGAACTTAATATATGCCTATCATGAAGTAGCTAGAATATGATAACAAATTATTAGTTTGCATATAGCTAGAAGTCTATAAATGGATCTGAAACCTTGGCCCGGGGGGCTCAGTCTTTGGAAACTATTCCACTGAGTTCTCGCATGCTATTAAAACTGTCTGATTTCACAAAGGCCTCAGGTGTCTTTTCTTGGTCTGGTAATCTACTACATTTCTTGGTTCCATGACCGGGAAAGGAAGACTATTTTGTCTCGGAGTGATGAGCCATTCATCTAGCAGGCTCCAGGAGTCCCAAGAGGTCTCGAGGCGCCACCGGACTGTTTCTGGAAGGGACTTTATGACAGTGCTGGAGCCCGTGGGACTGATCGGACTCACTCACGAACCTAGAAGGGGCCCAGAAAACAAACCTGTTCTTTTCACCGGATCCGGTAAGTCTGATTTTGGTAATTCTCTGTATCTGGTATTGTTATCTGGTAATTCTCTATATCTGGTATTGTTATCTGTAATTGAAAAGAGCGTGATAAACTCTTGGGACTGGTCCTAGTATGTCAGATGCTGACTGAACCCACTGGTTTCCCTTCTGGTATACTGTAAGATTATTCTGTTGGTTTTTTTGTATGAAAAAATGGAACAAAAAAAAAAAAAGACTCCGGAGTCACAGCACAGCTCAGAGACAGAGAGCAGTTATTTACAGCACAGCTCAGAGAGAGAGAGAGAGCAGTTATTTCTAGCAAGGAGAGAGAAATGAAAAAAAAAATAGGGGTAGGATATAGGGCGTGTATCCTTTTCACACAGACAGAATGAGAAAGTTTCAAGGGGCGTATCCTTTCTACACAGAAAGAGAAAGTTTTAACCCAGCTCTGCCTGGATTTCTACTTCAGTTGTTTCTGTTATAATTATTCTGCTGATTTCTGTGGGATTCATGAGGGAGAAACCTGAATAAGTGAGAGAGAGACAGTGTTTGTTTTACAGTTGCTGGAGTGTGAGAGAGAGACAGTATTTGTATTGCAGCTGCTGAAGAATTAGAGAGAGAGAGACAAAGGTTTTGAACAGCATTTTTGAACAGCAAGGGAGGGGGTGTATTTATACTGAGCCTTCTGCAGTGTCTCCTTAAGAACTTTAAGAAGGGTTTCTCTGGTGATTATGTAATTGTAATGACCCCCGGGTCGATTGGAAGTTTTATGTGAACGGGAATGGGCCCCCACCTCCTGTCTTTAACCTGGCCTCCTCGAGGGATCTCTAGGTATAGACCTGATACTAGATGTGCACACAGTTGCCCTGCAAAGTCATATGACCCCAGTCCCTGTTAAAGAAATATTGTCAGAAGGAATGGCAGAGTTTTAAATCTTTAATTATAATCTAGCTAGCAGAGTGCACCTAGAGGCATTCCTGTCCCATAGTTCACAGAAAAATGCAGCCTAAAGTAAAAATAAAATTACCAGTTTTAGTACAGGAGCCAGAGACAGAAGAATTTCCTCCCCCCTATGTTTTCCCCCCCCCCCCCCGGCAGATGACTCCGGCTAGGTTAGCAGGCTCAGCAGGGACTCTAGCTAGAACAGATTCAACTTTTCCCCCGCCCCTTTCGACAGCTACTACTTTTTCTGATTGTCAGAAGAGCACTGCCAGTGAGGCAAGAATGCCATTTTCAGATACAGACCTGCCCCGCACTTCAGAAAGTTCCCTGAGTCCCAAATCTGAAGGAAGTCAGTCCCAGTTTAGTACCTCTCCTCCCCGCACTACCCTGAGTCTATATCATCGAGCTCTCCTTGAAGGCCTTAAAAGGTGGGGGGTGGGGGGGCCAGAAAGCGATGAATGTGGAAAATATCTGAGGTCCTGCAGACCCCTGACGAGAGTCCTGGCCAGTTTTATGAAAGACTCTGTGAATCTTTCCGTGTTTATACCCTGTTTGACCCTGAAGCACCTGAAAACCAGCGGATGGTGAATACAGCATTCGTAGGGCAGTTACAGGGGGGACATTCGAAGAAAAAACATCAGATTGAGGGATTTGCTGTAAGGAATATAACCCAGCTGATGTAAGTTGCTATGAAAGTATTTATGAACATAGATCAGGAGATGAAGCATGAGTGTGAACGAAAGATGAAAAAGAAAGCTGATATTTTAGCAGCGGCGCTAGTCGAGAAAGGACAAGGAAAGTTAATGTGGGAACCGAGAAGCCGAGGCCGGGGTAGAGGAACCCGGCGAGGATCATTGGAGCAAGGACTATTGGAACGAGATCAATGTGCCTATTGCAGAGAAATGGGCCACTGAAAAAAAAAAAAAAGAAGAAAAAACGAATGTCCCAATTGTGTCAGGCAATATTCCCTGCCCCGAAGAGATGTTGAGGGCATTCATAAACATCTCCAGCGATTACTTAAGTTTGGACTCCTGAAAACCATGCCAATCACCCTGGAATACCCCTTTGCTGCCAGTTCAAAAACCAGGTACTAATGATTACCGACCTGTGCAGGACCTGCGGAAGGTCAATGAAGCTGTGTTGTTAACATTCATCCTGTTGAGTCAAACCCTTACCATTTACTGAGTTTGATTCCTGCACAAGCTACCTGTTTTACTGTTTTGGACTTAAAGGATGACTTTTTCTGTTTGAGATTGGCCACTCCTTGCCAGCCACTGTTTGCATTTGAATGGGAAGACCCTATTACTGGCAGTAAGAGACAATCGACATGGACCCAGTTACCCCAAGGATTCAAGAACTCCTCCACGCTGTTTGGGGATGCACTTAGTCAAGATTTGCGTCAGATCCAGTTATGTCCCCTTCAACGTGTATTGCTACAATACGTGGATGATCTACTCATCGTTGCTGTTTCCCCAGAAGAATGTATTGCCACCACTTCAGAACTTCTGCACTTGCTTTGGTTGTCTGGCTATCAGGTGTCTCAAAGTAAAGCCCAGTTGTGCCAGACTGAAGTCAAGTACTGCCCGACGTGGAAAAAACATTCCATCTGTACGTCCATGAAGAAAGGGGGTGGTCTTCTTGTCTCCGTGCAGCAGCAGCAACAGCTCTCCTGGCAACAGAGGCTGATAAATTGTCCCTTGGGCAAGAACTGTATGTTAAAAGTGCCGCATGCAATGCTGACACTGATGGAGTACAAAGACAATTATTGGTTTACCAACGAGCGGATGACAAAGTACCAAAGCATGCTGTGTGCGAATACTCGGGTCCACATGGAGATAGTGAAAAACACTCAGTTCTGCCACTCTACTCCCTGTAGCACCTGGGCTACCCGAACATGATAGTATCCAGGTTATGGATGAAGTGTATTCCAGCCGCCTAGATCTGAAAAATGTACCACTGGCCTTTCCTGATGTTCAGTATTTTACCGGTGGCAGCAGTTTTGTGGAAGATGGACAGCGGAAGGCCGGATATGCTGTGGTCACTCCTGAGGTTGTTGTGGAGGCTGAGCCCTTACCCCTGGGGACTTCTGCCCAGAAAGCTGAACTCATTGCCCTTACTCGAGCCCTCCAGTTAGCTGCAGGTCTGAAAGTAAACATCTACACTGACTCTAAGTATGCTTTTGTTACCCTACACACCCATGGGGCCCTGTATAAAGAACGAGGTTTGGTTACTTCAGGGGGAAAGCTATTAAGTATGCCCCAGACATCATGGCTCTAGTATATGCCATCTGGGAACCCAGGAAGGTGGCAGTCATGCACTGCCAGGGTCATCAGTCTGGGGATAGCCTGACTGCCTTAGGAAACTGGAAGGCAGACAAAGGAGCAAAGGAAACAGCCCTCCGCCCGATAAGGCCCAATCCAGCATTGGCTATAACAGCCCCACTATTCCCGGTGCCAGTGAATAATTGGGATCCCCGCTACCAATCGGACGAGCTAGACTATTTCTGTACCCAGGAGGGAGGGACACTGACTGAACAGGGATGGATCCAGCTGCCACCCCTCCAGAAAACTAAACCTTAGCCATATTGTTATCCCTGACGCATTTGTCCAGGTGTTCCACCAGGTTACTCACATGGGAAAAAGCGCAATGGAGCAGGCCCTTCATCCCTGGTTTTATATTTCAATGTTAGGACTCCTAGCCGCATCATTTCACGCCAATGCCTGATCTGTGCCTGAAATAATCCCAGACAAGGGAAATTACCACCCCCTGGTCTCCTAGCTGTAGGGACTGTTCCCATGGAAAGTTTTCAGGTAGATTTTACCAAGATGCCCAAGGCTGGGGGTCATAAGTACCTTCTGGTGTTAGTCTGTACCTATTCAGGATGGGTTGAAGCTTTTCCCACCAGAACCGAGAAGATTTGTGAGGTCGCCCGAGCCTTCATCAGAGAAGTCATACCCCGATTTGGACTCCCGTCAGTAATAGGATCAGACAATGGCCCAGTTTTTGTCTCTCAGGTCACCAGACACCTAGCCCAAGCTCTACAGATAGATTGGAAATTGCACACTGCCCACCGCCCTCAGAGTTCAAAATTTCCAAACTCTGTCAGGAGACCCATCTCCGCTGGCCGTCTGTTCTTCCCATGGCCCTGTTGTACATACGGTCCTCTCCTCGCCAGGGTTTGAATCTGTCCCACTTCGAAAAATCCTGTATGGACGACCCCCTCCCTTGATTAAGGGGGTGCTAGTAGACATGGGTCAGATTGGATCTCTGCTGACCCGGCAAGAACTGGTGGCATTAGGTTCTGTATTGCGAAAAATGTTCACTCCTGGGTTCAAGAACGACTACCAGTAACCCTTGTTGAACCCATTCACCCCCACAAACCAGGTTCCGCTGTCTGGATTAAGGAGTGGAACCCTGACCCTTTGACACCCTTTGGGGGCCATTTACGGTCATACTGTCCACCCCCACAGCTGTGGAGGTTGCCAAACCTGTGCCATGGATTTTCCATACTTGAGTCAAGCCAGCAACCCATCTGACTGACAGCACCTGGACTGCCAGAACGGATCCTGACAACCAACTGAAGCTCATCCTGTCCAGAACGACTCAGCCTGCACGTCAGTCAGTGCAACGTCCTACCCCCGTCACCACCGGAAGCTGACGGGTCTATGTACGGCTGAAGACTGAGGATCGACAACTGGGAACAAGGAACCCAAGGACCTGTTGTTTATAGACTGTATTTATACCAACTGCAGTATTATGTATACTGAGTTTGTGGTAGTTGTATTTCTTTTTTTTTTTGATAATAATAATCTTTATTAATAATTTCAAAAGATGATAATATATTTGTACACAAAATGAAAATAAGAAAACTATACAGTCCACATCCAGGGGAGCTGCCGATATCAAATATAAACAATCAAATAAATAATTAATAATTAAGAAAACATAACAGAAGGGAGTTAGTGCCCTAAATTCTATGCAAAACTCTAATTATTTTAACTTGCTGAGATAACAAAAAGTTATACACTCTACGGCGGTGGAGCCTGATTTATAAGAAATGATTCTAAAGAGGACGTCTCAGAGAAAACATACTTAGTGCCACCTAATGTAACCAAACATTTACAGGGAAATTTAAGGAAAAAGGATGCACCAAGTGCTAGAACGCGAGGCTTTAAAGACAAAAAAGCCTTACGCCTAAGCTGGGTTTGCCTAGAGACGTCAGGAAAGATGTTGATTTCCCCCCCCCCCCCCACAAAAATCAGCATTCTTATTTAAAAAGAACAAACGCATAACTGTGTTTTTATCAACCTCAGAGGAAAGAGATACGAGAAGGGTGGCCCTAGAAGAAATTATATCATGAGAAGATTCAATAAATTTGAAAACATCTAATGAATCTGACAAGGTTTTAGGAGCGACTCCCAGGGAACCATCACCAGGAGGCGCCCCTATCACAGGCAAATAATATAACTTATTAAGAACCGGTTTAGCATTATCTTCATAACCTAAAACTTCAGATAGATATTTATCAAACAATATCTGAGGAGATAGCAAACGAGTACAGGGAAAATTTAAACATCTGATATTTGTTGCCCTTAAAGTATTTTCCAATAATTCTTGCTGATTATGCAGGGTAATGCTATCCTTAATAAAAGCTAAAGAAGATCTCTGTAAAGTAGCACGTTGAGTTTCCAATTCCTGACATTTAGTATCTAAGACTGCTAATTGAGAATCATACTGAGCCATCTTAGCTACAGAACCTTTCGAAAATTCTGAGAACTGAGAAACAACAGAAGCTAATGAAGCTATAGAAGCCTCTATTCGTGAAAGGACTGACCATACATCTACTAATGAAATATTTTGAACGTCCATAGTTGTAGCGGGTATACCATCAGGATGTGATCCCACAAAGTTCTCCGGTACCTGAGATACCTGTGGCAAAGAAACTACCACAGGTTCACAGGCTCTTCACGGATGGGCAAGTGGAGACAAAACCTCAGCACTTCGAGACTGCTCCTCCACCACAGGAGAAGATGTCACTGGGCCGATAGCATCCAGTTCAGCAAGCAGGGCAGAGTTTGAAAACCCCAGCACAGAGGAGCCATCCGAGAGGGGCGAAGACTTGGTGGCAACAACAGGATTCCCTTCTGCAGCATTTACTACAACAACGTGTTTATCCATGGGCCCAACAATTTTAACTACTTTGGAAGGATTCACAGTACTCACATTACGAGGACGTTTTCTGCGCTTGCCCATTCCAAGAACGCCACCTCTGAAGCTCCTCGAGCGCTGAAGGAGCGCATAAGGAGCTTAAACATGCCCCTTTAAATTGTGCCCCTTCAAAGCGCAACCACTACCGAGTGACCGCGGAGCAGACCAGTTCTTAAGCCCCCAAGATGACATCGGGGCCAGGCACCGCGTGGATGCACTGGGAAGCCCTGCAGGTGCCTGAAGAGCCCACTCTAGACGCGGAGCACAAGTCGGGCAGGAACTCCTCCTCCTCACACACTCCAGACTGCAAGTGGGAACCGCTCCTCCTTTAAGCCCCCAAGATGACGTCAGGGCCAGGCGCCGCGTGGATGCACCGGGAAGCCCTGCAGGTGCCTGAAGAGCCCACTCTAGACGCGGCGCACAAGTCGGGCAGGAACTCCTCCTCCTCACACACTCCCCTGTGGTAGTTGTATTTTTGATGGTAACCATGAGTTCCGTTGTAACTGATCCACTCCCCTGCATCCCCTGTTTGAAAGTAACTAAGACTGACCAGAAAATCACTCAGACCCTGGTATATCATACTTATTATTCCTGTTCCAGTACCAAACAGACCCCCTGCCGTCACAATACTACCGACCTTACTATCTGTTACCATGCAGGAAAGGAGCCTGTGTGTTTTAATCCTAAAGTGTTTCCTGTTTATTGGATCCTGGAAGTACGTGCCAACAATTTTCAGGGACCGCTCCTTAACTCTACCACGTTTGAGGATAGCCAGCCTAAATCCTTATTTTTCGATGTGCGCCTCGCAATTGGAAAAACCTCTTATTCTGGTGGTTGCGGGTCCCTGAAATGGGAACGCACCTATTCTACAAATGATAAGTACATGTGCCCTCAACGTGCCTATAATTGGGGCCAGTGCACGGGTGTCAATGTGCCCAACCACTGGGTAGTGGCTGCGGCAGGGTCATATTTCTGCCCCCAGTGGGAGTGTATATATTTCGCCTCTTGGCCAGGAGTGCCTACTGGCCACCAAGGGGATGATCGCAAAGCAGTTATAATGAGGATGTCGGCCTCCCCCCATTGTCAAACCTCCACCTGTAATCCCCTTAATCTCACTATTTTGAACCCTTGTCAGGCTGACTGGCGTATGGGGCAACCTTTTGGCCTACACATTTATAGCCAGGGTACAGACCCCGGCACTTATCTTTATGTCCGGGTAATTGCAGAACCCCCCCCCCCCCCCCCCGACAATCCCACCTGATTAGTGTTTTCCACTCCTTCTATGAGTAAATGGCAACCCAGATGGACCCCATACCCACAACTGTCAGAAATTTATTCCTTGAATTAGCTGAGACCGTGACTACACAACTGAATGTCACCTATTGTTACTTCTGTGGTGGCACCAATATGGGCGATCAGTGGCCCTGGGAAGCTCAGGAGTGTAATTATTCTTCATCCTCCTATAATCAGTCTCAGTTTAAACCCACGGCTAGTGAATGGGTATTGCAGACTGTCAGCATACATTTCATGCAGCTTTGTACTCTGGTGATTTCAGTCTCCAAAGGTAATAGCACAGTTTACAAGATGAGATTAACTCTGACCCCCTGGTGATTTCAGTCTCCAGGGCTTGTCTGCAGCCCCTCCTTGCTAAATCAAGAATGGCAGACCTCAAAGGGAGTGGCTAAAAACAATAGCAGACCTCAAGGGGAAGTGCTGGAGAGGATTCAATTCACTATAAAGGACAGAAACACTTCCTCTTGCTCTCTCTCTTCCACTATTCATCGGAAATGAAGGACAGGAGGCTCTGATAATCAATTCTCTCCACCCCTCCCCCCCTCTCTCTCTCTTGCCATGAGGCTCTGACCCACATGTTCTGGCCTCTCTCTCTCTCACACTTCACACATGCACATGCACACACAGATTCATTGATGCACACTGAAACAGCTCTGTAACAATCACTATATACCTCTGTTCAATACCTATGTAATAAGCCTATTTCTACATAAAAAACCTTTCTCCAAGCCACACCTGTTTGGTTGTTTTATTACAAACCCTACTGCCTCTGTGAAGTGAAATGAACTCAGGACCTACAGGAGAGTAACTTGACTACATCTTACACTTTATGGGGGCTTGCCTTCTCGGATTTCACAGCAGATCACCAGTTGGGTAAGTATAATGTGGTAGCCAAGACCTATAGGCTAGGCCATAAGCCTGAACCTGAAAAATGACAGGCCTCAGAACCAAGCCTGGATTTCAGTAGTGCTGAGACATAAAATTAAAAGACAGAATTGAATATTGCTTTAGAATGAAATGCTGCTATAGCAAGGTTTGCACAAAGTGAATGCAATGCCTGTATGTTAAATCGTTACTCCAGAATTGTTACTTACACATTTTAGGAGCTAGATATGACCTTGATGAAGGAAAGCAACCAGGTTTGAACCAAGCCATTGTTCAGCTAGCTGAAGAAAGCAGAGCAAAGGGCATAGATCCTGATTGGTCAAATTCAGGGAAATGTCAGACCAATAGAAAGTTTGTAGAAATTAGCATGAGACCAATAGAATGTTTTCATGTATCAAAATGTTTTGGCTGTATAAAATGAACATGTTTCCACTAAAGCGGGGCTCTGTCACTTTTAGACTGCCTTGTATACAATAAACTGGCTTGAACCTTGATAAAGACTCCTGGTGTAATTGGTTTGGTGGCGTTCCGCCACTACATATTCTTGGTGCGTTGGCTGGGAAAGGTGTAGTGGTAGAGAGTAATCAAACTGATTTACCACAAAATTCGCCTCAAGGTTTGGCCTGGTTGGGACCGCGTCTGACCGACGTGTGAATTCTCAGGCGCCAACCGGTCCATTGCATCAGAGAGGGTTCTAGCCTCGGCGGGCGTTGGGTCCGGCTAGGCCAACACCTTCGAACCCGAGGAGGGGAGTCCAGGCTTCAACGCATGCGCTGGCTTGGGGGACGGGTACCAGATCTGGGTGAGTATAGAGTTTTTTATATTATTAAGTCAGACAGTACTGGAACCTGGAACCATATGGTAATGGGAAAAATGGTAAAAGGACACTGATCACGTCCGGAGCGGTCCGAGTACTCTTGCAAGGGCTATTAAGAGCGCAAGAGGAAACCACTGACTCCTTCTGGTAATAAAATATTTTTGGTAAGCCTAGATAGTCAGGATTGGGCTTTTGGGAAATGCAATTGTGTTTGTGTGTGAGATGTGTGAATGAGAGGTCTTGACAAGGCCGAGCGAGAGTGGACTCCGGACTAGCGCAGTTCCTAGCCGGGTGACCGCGTCTAGGTCGCGAAATGGAGGAAGTGATTGCTGTTTGTGTCCCTATCTGTCTCCAGAGCTGTGAGGACCCCTTACCCCACAGTTCGACCTCCCTCTCCTACTTTTTGAAGTAATAATTTGTTGTATGTGATTACGTAGTACAGACACACCACATTACACGTAAAATGGGTGGGATAGAGTCTACGCAAACTCCGCTAGAAATCATGATCAAGAACTTTAATAAAGGGTTTACTGGGGATTATGGTATTACAATGTCTCCTAATAGAATGGCTGTGCTGTGTGAAAGAGAGTGGCCGTTAATAAACAGTGCATGGCCCCGTGAGGGTACTTTCAATGTGAGAATTATTTCTTCTGTGCATAAGCGTGTGAGAGAACGTTATCCAGATCAGTTTCCTTACATAGACTCTTGGTTAGATATTTTTGAAAAGCAGCCACCCTGGATAAGGCAGTATTATGAGTTAAGAAAAATTATGCTAGCAAAAGGATTAGAGACAGCTGAACAGAAACCCGGGAAGGGGGGATTGCCTATATACTCTGCCCCAGAGTCTCCAGATATTCTAACACGATCACTGAAGCATTCTGTTACACTAGCACTGCCTAGACCTGATGTGCCGCCTCTGCAGCTGGGGGAAGGGCAGACTTCCCCGATTGAAAGTCCTAGCACTTCAGGGAGACAGACTACTGACGAAACTGAGAGTGCAGAATCATCCACAAGTATAGAATCTCCTGCAGCTATAGAAAGTTTTTCTCAGAAAACATATGATTTAAGAAGTATTGGCGGTGCCAGTAAAAAAGTAATGCCCCTACGTCAGGTACCTGGCCTGCCTATCAGGGACGATCAGGGACAGATGGCTTTAGGACCTACCAGCCTGATTTACGTACCATTTTCTACAACTGATTTGTTAAATTGGAAAACGCATTATGCATCCTATACTAGCAAGCCTCAAGATTTAACTGAATTAATAAGCAGTATTATGCAAACGCACCAGCCTACCTGGTCAGATTGTCGTCAGCTCTTGTCTACTTTATTTACTACTGAAGAAAGAGTGAGAATTGTGCAGGCATCCACTAAGTGGCTAGAAGAAAACTTTGTTGAAAGAGCAAATTTAAATCCTCAGTAAGCAGCAGCCGCAGCTTTTCCAAACGAAGATCCTGGATGGGATCCAAATAGTGAAGGGGGGGCGAGAGCTTTAACACAGTTTTGCCAAGCCCTATTACAAGGCCTAAAAAAGGGAGGCCAAAAAGCAATGAATATTGGAAAAGTAGCGGAAGTAATACAAAGTCCAAATGAAAGTCCTGCCGCTTTTTATGAGTGATTATCTGAAGCATATAGACTGTATACCCCATATGATCCAGCAGCTATGGAAAATTTGCGCATGGTAAACGCAGCTTTTGTAAGTCAATCCCAAGGGGATATTAAATGAAAATTGCAGAAAATGGATGGCTTTGCAGGCATGAATACAGCGCAATTGATGGAAGTTGCTCAAAAAGTATTTATAAATCGTGATAATGAAAGAGAGAAAGAATGTGAACGGAAAATGAAAAAGAAAGCAGATCTTTTAGCCACAGCTTTAGTAGAACAGCGAGGGAGACGTTTTTCCAACAGAAGAATGAGAGGGCGTGGGAGGAGTCGAGGAAATAGTTTACCCCCACTAGGTGAGAACCAATGTGCCTATTGCAAGGAGGAGGGGCACTGGAGAAATGCGTGCCCGCAGAGAAACCCTACCTCACAGAGGGGAGGAGAGAGCTGGAGAGGAAGAGGGCATAACCAGAATCAAGCAGGAACAGGTCGTATGCAGTTTCAGCAAAAAAGAGAAGAAGCTATTGAAGCAGTTGCAGTCCCAGAAGCAGAATACAGTAGTGATGAAGATTAGGACAGACCGGGCTCTGAGTTTATTCTAGGTCCCCAAGAGCCTATGGTCTGCATGAAGATAGGGGATCAATACATGAACTTTATGATAGATACAGGAGCTGAACATTCAGTAGTAGCAAAACCAGTAGCTCCTTTATCTAAACGAACTGTCACTATTGTTGGAGCCACTGGGACAAAAGCAACCAAACCATTTTTACAGAATCGCATGTGTGAATTAGGAGGACAAAAGATAACACATCAATTTTTATATATACCAGAATGCCCTATTCCACTTTTAGGTCGAGACATGCTTGCTAAACTGCAGGCACAGATAACTTTCACTGAAGAAGGAGAAATGCAAATGTCTGTAAACACAAATCCCAAACCTGCAGGATTAATGACACTAACAGTTCCACGAGAAGAAGAATGGAGATTCTACAGCATTTTTCCTGTCAAGAAAGCAACTATTCCTATTGAAATTTCAGCACCACCTGGAGTATGGGCAGAAGATAATCCACCTGGCCTAGCAAAGAATATAGCCCCAATTCTTGTAACTCTCAAATCAGGAGCAGAACCTGTGCATGTGAAGCAATATCCTCTTCCACGACCAGCAATTTATTTATTTATTTACATTTTCTTATATACCGCGCTATTCTGCATCAGTGCAGTTTACATTGAACAAACTGAAATTACATTGAACAGGGCATTATAACTTGGAGATAACTATTTTACAGGGAACATGGGCTATGGAGGGTTAAGTGGCTTGCCCAAGACCACAAGGAGCACCTGTGGGACTAGAAACCCCAGTCCTTCCGGCCCAAGGTTGCTGTCCTCTAGTGGGATTTGAACCCCCGACCTTCCGGCCTGAAGGAATACATATCCATTTGAAGAGATTATTGAAACATGGATTACTAAAGGAATGCCAATCATCATGGAATACTCCTTTACTTCCAATCAAGAAACCTGGAGGTGACTACAGACCAGTACAAGATCTGAGAAGAGTCAATGATGCAATTGAAACTATACATCCAGTAGTACCGAATCCATACACACTGCTGGGATTAATTCATACTGAAGCTACTCACTTCACTGTTCTAGATTTAAAGGATGCTTTCTTCTGTATACGGCTTGCCCCTGCCAGTCAGCTTTTATTTGCATTTGAATGGAGAGATCCAACAACAGGAAGAGGAGGCCAACTTACCTGGACAAGATTACCACAAGGATTCAAAAATTCACCAACAATCTTCAGTACTTCACTCAGCAAGGATTTATCAAGTTATCCAGTTATCCCAGGAGAGAGAATTCTTCTTCAATACGTAGATGATTTGCTGATTGCCACCAACTCAGAAGAAGAATGTTTGCAAGCCACAAGTGAACTTCTACATCTCTTGAATGAAGCAGGATACAAAGTCTCCAGAGCAAAAGCACAGCTATGCCAAAAAGAAGTCAAATATTTAGGTTTTCAGCTATCCAATGGAACACGACGACTGGGATCAGAACGCAAAGAAGCAGTATGCAGCATTCCAATTCCAACTACCAGAAGACAGGTAAGAGCTTTTTTAGGTGCAGTAGGATACTGTCGAATATGGATACCTAACTTTGCTCTAATTGCAAAACCACTATATCAAGCCATCAGAGGATTGGAACAATCTCCATTAGAATGGGGACCTGAACAAGAAACAGCATTCAAGACTCTGAAGACAGCCCTGATGACATCACCAGCCCTTGGACTACCAGATGTACAGAAGCCATTTCGTTTATATGTTCATGAGTCACAAGGAAATGCCTTAAGAGTGTTGACTCAGCCACTTGGATCTTGGCAGCGACCTGTAGCGTATCTATCTAAGCAATTGGACATTGTTGCAAAAGGATGGCCACCTTGTCTGAGAGCCATCGCAGCTACAGCACTTCTAGTAACTGAAGCAGACAAGCTCACTCTAGGACAAAATCTCTGTGTAATAGTGCCACATTCTGTTCAAACCCTCATGGACCACAAAGGAAATTACCAGAGCATGTTGTGTGAAAATCCTCGATTGCAATTGATGGTCAATCAGGCCTTGAATCCAGCTACACTGTTACCAATTGGTATTGACCCTCCTGATCATGACTGCATAGAAGTCATGGATACTGTATTCTCAAGTCGACCAGACCTGACAGATGTACCTTTTGAAGAGCCAGAACAAACTTTCTTCGTGGTTGGAAGCAGTCTTGTAGTCAATGGACATCGTTGTGCTGGATATGCAGTAGTAACCCTGAATCTTGTAATAGAATCTTCAGCCCTAGCCTCAGGAACATCAGCACAGAAAGCAGAATTGATAGCACTCACAAGAGCACTAATACTGGGAAAAGGACTCTGTATAAATGTATACACAGATTCTAAGTATGCATTCACAACATTGCATGCTCATGGAGCCTTGTACAGAGAACGGGGATTGATAACTTCAGGAGGAAAATCTATCAAATATGGCCCAGAGATATTGACATTGTTAGATGCTGTATGGGCCCCTGAGCAAGTTGCAGTTATGCATTGTCGAGGACATCAAGCAGGAAAAGGAGAAATTGCACAAGGTAACAGATTTGCAGATGCCTCTGCTCATAAAGCAGCCATTACCGGACAGACTCTAACTCAGAATATTACAATTCAAGCAGTTCTATTTCCTGTACCTCTTAATTCATGGGATCCCAGATATACTACAAAAGAATTAGACTATTATTGTGAACAAGAAGGGGGAGTACTCAGAAATGGATGGATAGAACTTCCACCACAGGAGGGGAGTCAACCTCCTGGACAAATAGTGATTCCTGAAGCATTAAGTTTAGCCTTTGTTCAAGCATTTCATCAAGCAACACATTATGGAAAAACTGCAATGACAAAAGCTTTGAAACCTCATTTTTATATTTCTATGTTGGGACCTTTGACAGCTTCAGTAGCTCGTCAATGTAAAACATGTGCCAAAAACAATGCCAAGCAAGGTCCTAATTTACCAATAAGAATTCAATCAACAGGAGTTACTCCCATGAGTAATTTTCAAGTGGACTTTACTGAAATGCCAAAAGCAAATGGATACCGTTACTTGCTTGTTCTAGTGTGTACCTACTCTGGGTGGGTAGAAGCTTTTCCCACCAGGACTGAGAAAGCCAGAGAGGTCACTAAAGTCCTACTTCGTGAAATTGTTCCAAGATTTGGAATACCATTAGTCATAGGGTCAGACAATGGGCCCTCATTTATATCCCAAGTAACTCAACAGTTAGCTAAAGCTCTACAGATACAATGGAAGTTACACACAGCATACAGACCTCAGAGTTCAGGGAAAGTAGAGCGAATGAATAGAACTCTGAAATCTCAATTGTCCAAACTTTGTCAGGAAACACATTTAAAATGGCCACAGGTACTTCCAATAGCTCTTTTAAGGATACGCTCAGCACCTACTAAGTCATTAGGACTTTCTCCCTATGAGATTTTGTATGGTAGACCTTCACCTATTGTCAAAGGAATCAAAGGGGATATGAAGCAGATAGGATCTGAAATTACTAGGCAAGAACTATTAGCAATAAGTTCTGTTTTGCAGAATCTTCACAAATGGGTACAAGACCAATTACCCATCAACCTGACTGAACCACTGCATCCTTACAAGCCCGGTACTTCGGTGTGGGTCAAAGACTGGAAGAAGACACCATTAGAACCATACTGGAGAGGACCATATGTCGTCATCCTGTCAACACCTACAGCAGTGAAAGTTGCAGAACTCGAACCCTGGATTCATCACAGCAGAGTGAAATCAGCAGCAGCTCCAGAGTCAGACCAGTGGACATCAGAACATGATCCAGAAGTTCCATTGCGGCTAACTTTGCGAAGACAAGCAAATTGAAAATTTCAGGAAATTTTTAAAAGAGACTGTGCTAATATAGAATTCCTGAATCCCAAGAGACTATTTGTTTATTCTGAAGAGATTATTATCAACAGAAAGAGACTGTATTATGGACTATATTATTTGAAAATCTTTGTGCCATTTTGATCAACAGTGCAAACTAAAAGGACTGTGTCTATTGAAATACGTTGGAATCTACAGCTCTACACACCTACCAATGAAATTGGTAAGGTCATGTACAGCGGAAGCTTGAGGATCTACAATCAACGCTACACCTGTTGCATGCTACTGAGAGCAAAACAGGTCAACGTACAGTAAAGAAGAAGAAGACTTCGTGATCAAGAATTATCAACAGTTGCACTAGTTTTTCAAAGACTTGCACTAATTCTTCAGAGACTTTTCATCATGATTCTCTACTGTTTCATCTTGATAGCAGCCTTGAGATGCTTTGAACTGACTTTTGCCTTGCCACCCTGTGCTGCATGCATAACTACTACTCGTACTGGAGAAAATATTACACAGACTTTGCTTTATCATACCTACTATATTTGTACAGGTATAGTGAGTCAATGCATATATAATGGCACGGAACTGAACATTTGCACAAAAGGAAAGAGCAGAACTTGTTTTCACCCACGACAGAATCCATCCTATTATGTGCTAAAAATACGATGGAATGATGAAGATGGAGCTCTCTTAAATGCTACTCAACAACTTGAAGACCCTACAAAACCTGCAGCTCTATACTTTGATGCTTGTGATGCCATAAACAGAAACTATAATCAGAAATGTGGGACTTGGGAGAGAAATTATTATGTTGATGATAAATATATGTGTCCTGAAGGAGCATATAAATGGGGAATATGTACAGGGGTACACTCTCCAACACATTATGGTAAACCTTCAAAAGCTGATTATTATTGTCCAAAATGGGAATGTGTATACTATGCTACATGGTCAGGTAGCCCTACAGGACAGGAAGGAGATAATCGTAGAGCCAACTTAGAAAAATTGTCTTTATCTGATCCAAAGACGTGTAAGAAAGGTGCCTGTAATCCTTTAAGGCTCCTGGTCATAAATCCTAGTCAATGGAAACAAGGGTATAAATTTGGCTTACGCATAGCAGCAGGAGGATCAGATCCTGGAACTTTTGTATATATACAACTTAACACTAAAACTCATGTATCATCACCATATAGAATACACCATACATTCTATGAAACTATGAAATCACAGTTTGAAGTTCCTCATGCCGCACAGAATTTGTTCCTTGAATTAGCTGGAGCCGTAGTAACCAGTCTCAATATAACTAATTGTTACTTCTGTGGAGGAACTAAAATGGGAGATCAATGGCCATGGGAAGCACAAGAATTAAATTTTTCTGTATCATATAATTATACAAATATTCATAAAGCTACAAGTGAATGGGTATTAGCTAACCCCATTGTCGGACGTCTATGTTTTGCACGTATTGGGCCACAATTTACTGCAAAGGTTGGACAGCTGGTCTGTCTCAGCCAGAAGTTTTATAATGCCTCAACGAAAAAGACGTCCTGGTGGTCAGGAGTAAAAGATCCTGAACTCACCAATCCTCTAGTTATTTTTCCTGAACTTGCTAAGTTATGGACAAATCTAGTATCACCTAATACCTGGCAAGCTCCACCAGGACTTTACTGGATTTGTGGAACAAGAGCATATGCTAAACTTCCTCCTAATTGGGCAGGAGCATGTGTATTGGGAACAATAAGACCGTCCTTCTTTCTTCTATCCACTGCCCAGGGAGAACAGTTAGGATACCCAATATACAGAACAAGACAGAAAAGAGAAGCCTTAAAAATAGGTCAATGGGACAAATGGGGTGGTACGGATGAGTGGCCACCTGAAAGAATTATTTCCTACTATGGACCTGCCACTTGGGAGCAAGATGGCACATGGGGATATCGTACCCCAGTTTATATGTTGAATAGAATTATATGTTTGCAAGCTGTTGTAGAAATACGGTAATAACTAATGAAACAAGTAGAGCATTAACGCTCTTAGCCAGGCAAAGTATTCAAATGCGTACAGCTATATATCAAAATCGTTTAGCACTTGATTATTTACTAGCAGCTGAAGGAGGAGTATGTGGAAAATTGAATTCAACCAATTGTTGTTTACAAATAGATAATGAAGGTCATGTAGTAGAAGAAATTGCTGAACATATGCGCAAACAAACATACATACCAGTTCAGACCTGGCATGGACTAGAGTTAAATGGATGGTTTGGTTCTGTGTTCTCAATGTTTGGTGGCCTGAAAACACTTGCAGTAATTGCAGCACTAGTAGTAATAACATGTTTAATACTTCCATGTATTTTACCCCTTTGCCTACGTAATATATCTACAATCATTGAGAATATTGTAGAAAGAAAGACAACAGCTAAGCTCCTAGCTATGAGACGATACCGACCTATACCACATAACATGGCAACAACTCAAGTATAAGTGATTTGTTTCTCACCCATCTTAACATTCTGGGTGAGAATAATCAAAGGGGGGAATGTGGTAGCCAAGACCTATAGGCTAGGCCAGCGATGGCGAACCTATGGCACGCGTGCCAGCTGTGGCACGCGAAGGCCTTGCAGCTGGCACGCGGGCCATAGGTCCGCAAAAAAAAGAAAAAGCTGTCTCTGACTGCTGCCGCGGACGCGGCAAGGGCAGAATGCAGCGTCCCGCGGGGCCCCCTCCGCCCGCTAAGCCCCTCTGCAAGAGCTTTCAGATTCGCGAGGGAGAGCGTCTCCCTCGCGTCTCTGTTAAGCCCGCAGGGGCTAATGGGAAATTTCCCATCAGCCCCTTTAGACGCGAGGGACTGATGGGAAATTTCCCATTAGCCCCTGCGGGCTTAACAGAGACGCGAGGGAGACGCTCTCCCTCGCGAATCTGAAAGCCCTTGCAGAGGGGCTTAGCGGGCGGAGGGGCCCCGCGGGACATTGCAATCTGCCGCGGCAGCAGCCAGAGCCTGCTTTTTTTTTTTTTTAAATTTGCCGGGGGGGGGGGGGGGTTAGGACTGCTAATGGGCAGGAGGAGGAGGGGGGGTTAGGACTGCTAATGGGCAGGAGGAGGAGGGGGGGGGTTAGGACTGCTAATGGGCAGGAGGGGGGGTTAGGACTGCTAATGGGCAGGAGGGGGGGGGGTAAGGAATAAAAATGGGCAGGAGGGGGTTAGGACTGCTAATGGGCAGGAGGGGGGTTAGGACTGCTAATGGGCAGGGGGGGGTTAGGACTGCTAATGGGCAGGAGGGGGGGGTTAGGACTGCTAATGGGCGGGGGGGGGGTGTTAGGACTGCTCCGGGGCAGGAGGGGGGGGTTAGGACTGCTAATGGGCAGGAGGGGGGGGTTAGGACTGCTAATGGGCAGGGGGGGTTAGGACTGCTAATGGGCAGGGGGGGGAGGTTAGGACTGCTAATGGGCAGGAGGAGGGGGGGGTTAGGACTGCTAATGGGCAGGGGGGGGTTAGGACTGCTAATGGGCAGGGGGGTTAGGACTGCTAATGGGCGGGGCGGGGGGGGGGGGGGTTTAGGACTGCTAATGGGCTGGGGGGGTTAGGACTGCTAATGGGCGGGCGGGGGGGT
The DNA here is from genome assembly GCA_033557465.1 of Ichthyophis bannanicus. Taxonomy (NCBI): domain Eukaryota; kingdom Metazoa; phylum Chordata; class Amphibia; order Gymnophiona; family Ichthyophiidae; genus Ichthyophis; species Ichthyophis bannanicus. The sequence continues at coordinate 742,973,474 of CM066035.1, read as the reverse complement.
TAGGACTGCTAATGGGCAGGAGGGGGGGGGTTAGGACTGCTAATGGGCAGGAGGAGGGGGTTAGGACTGCTAATGGGCAGGAGGGGGGGGTTAGGACTGCTAATGGGCAGGAGGGGGGGGGGGTGTTAGGACTGCTAATGGCTGGGGGGGTTAGGACTGCTAATGGGCGGGCGGGCGGGCGGGGGGGTAGGACTGCTAATGGGCTGGGGGGGTAGGACTGCTAATGGGCTGTGGGCTGATGGGGGCTGTCTGGAAATGGGGTGATGGGGGTTTAGGGCTGGAAGTGAGTTGATGGGGGGGGGGCTAGGACTGGATTGGGTTGGGGGGTTGCTAGGACTGGAAATGGGCTGATGCAGGGACTAGAAGGGAATGGATGCTGGGTGAGGCTGGAACTAGAAGGGAGCTGATGTTGGGGGAGGATTAGAATGGGATGGGGCTGGGAGAGTAAAATGGAGAGGGGAAAAATATTTTGTGTGGGATGGATAAATAAATCTACAATTGGCCGTTTATTGGGAGAGTAAGTGGGGATTGAGGATGGAGGGGTAAATTTTGACTGGATGAAATATGAATGAGGAAAGAGCAATTGGAGAAAGATTTGTATGTCAAAGCAGATGTAGTGATAGAGATTGGAAAAAATCTAGAAGAGAGAAGAAATAACAAATGGACAGCAGATGATGGAGAGTTAGCAGAAAACATGAAGAAACCAGAAGAAAGTGGCTGGAGCAATTGCAACTGTGTAACTGAGCTGAGGTATTCTGTTTATGTAATTCCTTTTGACATTGCCACTTGTTCTCTTTCCCAGTAGGTCATGTATTGTTATTGTCTGAAATGTATTGGTTTAATATTTGCAGTGTTGCCTTTTGATAGGTATGGTGTGGTGCTTTGTGAGTCCTGGTAGTGCTGTTAGGATACGGCGGGTTTGCTATTGGTTCTAAATGGGCAGTGTTTGTAGTAGTTCCTAATGTGCCTGGCGGTTGGCACTGGATTATAGTAATGTAGAAATCTTTTAGTCTGTCTTTATCCATACACTCATTAAGAGACATGTTTACTAAAAGTTAGTGTATGTTAGCATTATGCAAATATTTATGCAAATTGACGTGCTGGCACTTTGAGGAAATTCTTTGGTTTTGTGCGGCAGTTTGGGCACTCGGGCTCAAAAAGGTTAGCCATCACTGGGCTAGGCCATAAGCCTGAACCTGAAAAATGACAGGCCTCAGAACCAAGCCTGGATTTCAGTAGTGCTGAGACATAAAATTAAAAGACAGAATTGAATATTGCTTTAGAATGAAATGCTGCTATAGCAAGGTTTGCACAAAGTGAATACAATGCCTGTATGTTAAATCGTTACTCCAGAATTGTTACTTACACATTTTAGGAGCTAGATATGACCTTGATGAAGGAAAGTAACCAGGTTTGAACCAAGCCATTGTTCAGCTAGCTGAAGAAAGCAGAGCAAAGGGCATAGATCCTGATTGGTCAAATTCAGGGAAATGTCAGACCAATAGAAAGTTTGTAGAAATTAGCATGAGACCAATAGAATGTTTTCATGTATCAAAATGTTTTGGCTGTATAAAATGAACATGTTTACGCTAAAGCGGGGCTCTGTCACTTTTAGACTGCCTTGTATACAATAAACTGGCTTGAACCTTGATAAAGACTCCTGGTGTAATTGGTTTGGTGGCGTTCCGCCGCTACAATAATTTTGTATAATACATTAAGTAGATTTCAGACAGAATCAAAAGTCCTTGTGACCATTTACAATTGACAGACTGGATGACACTTAGACACTATTTAGTGAACAGTTCCAGTGATAAATTTGTTTTGTGGGTTAGACAAGGTGAGATTTTTATTGTCAAAAGGCTCTGTAAGCATCTAGAATTTTAAAGACATCACACAGAGTGGCTTGCAATTGTCTTATTATGATGTGTAGGCTTGCTATAGTATTTGAGCTGCTAAGAAAAGACAGAGAGATAGTCCAGATTTAGTTTGGAAGTGGTACACAGGTAAACAGTCCCTCATTGAATACAATATACATCTTTCCTGATAAAGCTATTACCTCCTGTCCCTTTTAACTTTTATTTCTCTGTCTCCTGTCAGTAACTATCTTAGTGAGAGCAGGCTTAAAGCTGGCTGCAATTGATACAATTCTGTTAATCTCCTAACACCCTTCTTACTATAACTTCACCCTAAACTTCCACCCTGTTAAAAAGGTGATAAGCACTTTTTATTCAGGTATAATTTTAAGGCGTGGTCTGTATGCCAGTACTCTTTACTGAACACCCATAAAAGTTATACCATTCCAACTATAATTCTAAGTCTCACTTCTTCATAAAAGTGAGCATTCCTCCTTTCTAAGGTTACACATTTGAGATAGTCCAACTACAGCCTTTCTGCAGTATCAAATATGGAAGCCTTTGATTTTAAAGAACTTAAAGAAATTGTAATTTCATACTGTAAGAGGAAAGGGGGTCCCTTTGAAGGTGAATTCCCTGAGTCATCATGGTATAATATTCAAAGACAAATGTTAAACCATGATCAATAATTCAAAAAGAAAACAAATAAAAGAAAATGCCTTTTTATCCAAGGCATGTGCAGGGGACTCATTAGCATGAAACAGGACAACTCTGAACTGACTTCTCAGTGCACACAATTAAACAAAGACCTTGAGGAGGCACAAATTTGCATCTCTATGCAAAGGACTCAAGTTATACAAGCCACAAATTCTTTCATAACTGTTAATGAGCAATTAGAAGCACTTAAACTTGAATTGAGGCACGTTAAGGATCAATTGGCATCTGAAAGACAAAAAAAAAGTATACGCCTACTTCTCCCTCAGCCCCCTATGCCTATGACACACCCTATCAGCAATGCATACAAGCTACTGACAAACAAAAGAATACTAAAGTATGCATAGTTGGACTTAGGAATGGGAAGAATACAGATGAATCACAGGAAGAAAATCATGATAGTTTATCTCAGCCAGAACCCAGCAATAATCAGGATCTCTGTCAGGAGGACAATTCAGATGACTTAGACATGGCACCCAGTACTGAACTCAAAGCACCAGTTAAAGTAATGTTGCAGGAAAATTTAAAAGATAGAGATATAGAAAAAATAGTTGAGAAAATTGGCCCTATGCCTCTTAATGTAAATCATTGGTGTAAATGGGCGACTGATATTCTGATTCACTGGGGTCTAGGGAAATACAGAAGAAAACAATCAGACTTTGATAGACTTATGCATTTGGCTCTGGGGCCACACTATTATAGAGTTGGCTCTCTCACTCACCCATACCAGTTGGTTAAAAGGGGTACTGAGAAACTATTTCACTGTTCCCCAATGCAAGTATTTAAAATTATTTCACCTCTACCAAATGATACACTGGAACGGTTTGCATATAGAGCCTGGATTTTAAAAGCAGTTCTTAATGAGCAGGAGTCCTGGCCCAGTGCAGAAGATTATGGGGAGAACAAGCATAAGGCATTTTTATTAGAATTGCTATCCCCTGAGATTACAAAACACCTTCTGTTATTTTCTGAAGACCCTGAAGCAACCCCTTTTGATACTTTAATGCTCAGAATTGGGTCTGTTTGGAAGACCCAGCCCTCGCAGGTCATTACAGTATCAGAAGCACGGAAGTGGCAAGCCGAAGGATCCTCTCAGTACATAAGAAACACAGACAGAGGACACACACCTAAGTGGAAAGCCGAGGGATCCTCTCAGTACCCAAGAAACAAAGACAGAGGACACACACCTTGGAGAGGACAAAGCAGAGGTACTTTTAGAAACTCCTCAGGTTACATCCCCTTTCAAGAGCTCAAAGCACAGAGAGATGGGCTAGAAAAGGAGAAAACTAAATGGGAACAAGACAAACACATACTGCAGATAGGACTAGATAAATTAAAACAGGATTTACAAGCAGTTTAGGACAAACACAAGGCTAGTGCATAGGGGTGTCCTGACCTTCTGGGTTCAGATATCAAAATGTCTCAAGACTTCATAGCCCAGCCTGCCTCCTTTATCTCAGCAGAGGACTCAATTCCAGAGCCTCTGGATGATGAAATGGATACAGGCCCAGGACACAATTTAAGGCTTGTAACACCCTTGATACTGGACTCTTGTGCACGCCCCAATGTTATCAGTAGAATAGGGGGTCAGGATAAACTAGCTTTGATTGACACAGGGGCTGGAATTAGTTTTACTAACAGAGCTTCTCCCACTACAGATCAGAAAAATATGGAAATTTATGAAATTCAAGGAATTTTATGACACAGCTTCCAAATGTGTGGCTATCCCAGTTAAATGGGGTATCCCTGTGCACAGTGAACAAAATAAGGAAATGTTAGACACCACTGCCTCCACTATAGTGAACACACCAAAAGAAAGAATTGGAATTGATGTTCTCAACCAGTTAAATTTGGTGGTGGATATGGCTAATCTTAAATTGTGGCAGTATTCAGGAACTTCAAGTGCTTCTAAAACTTTAGTGCATGAAGTCATTCCCATGCAGTTAGCAACTCAGTGCACCAAGGCAGCTCAGCAGTATGATCTGTGTGTAATTCCTTCAGAGGTGGCTGATATTCCAGTCTGGGCTCAAGACAAGTTAGATTGTGGGAAAATGCACACAGAAATACTGTTGGAAGGTGAGGACCCTCCACCACAGAAACAATACCCAGTACCTCATCAGGCTATAGAACCAGTGACTAAAATTGTGAAGATACTGGAGGAGAGGGGTCTGATTAGACCTATTTCTTCCACATGCAATTCACCAGCCTGGCCGATAGTTAAACCGGGGGGTTCCTTCAGGTTCACTATGGACTTCCGTGCCCTGAATCAAGTTTCAAAATCTGTAGTGCCCGTGGTAGCCTCATACCCTGAAATGATCTCTAAACTGAATCCCAAATGTAAATTTTTCTCTGTTTTAGACATATCCAATGGGTTTTGGAGTCTGCCCCTGGCCCTTGAATGCCAGTACAAAACAGCCTTTCAGTGGCTGAATAAACAATATGCATGGACTGTGCTTCCACAGGGATATAAGGATTCCCCATCAATATTTCATGAATACATGAAGGAAGCCCTGTCACTAGTGTCCTGCAGAGATGAGACCTAGATCAAACCTCCCCTTTGGAACTGCACAGTGGGAGGGACCATACTTAGTTACTGATACCTTAGGCCCAAGCCTATACCAGATCCTAATGCCTGACAACCAGCAGTACTGGAAACACATCACCCAGTTAAAACCAGATGTGTAATACATTTTTTATCAGTATTTGTTTTCAGATACCACCTGAAGACAGCACGGACAGCTGCTTTCTGAACAAAAGTCGCTTGAGGACGGTAACTATTTACTCCTGCTGTATAGTTGACATGTGTTTAATAGTTATGTAAATAAGTAGTAAAAATTATTATTTTTTTGTTGTTGTTTTGTTGTTACATAGTATAAGTGGGGAGCATTAGTTTACTCCCTAGTAGAGTGAAACAAGTTTGCTTTTATTATGTCTCGGTTTCCTGTTGTTCTTGTATCTGCTCTCTTCTACTCAAGTCTCATTACAGGAACTATCATCCGAATATGCACGATTGGCTGGGCTAACTCCACAGGTAGAGTGTATCGCTACCAAGAAATACCCCCACCTTTCCCGGAAGGAAAGGATCTGGTCATCCTGAGTTTCTGTTCGGTACAGGACAAGCCAGTGTTCTATTCATTAAACATCACTCAAGTACAGTGGGAGCCACCAGTTTCCACTTCTCTAGAAAGGACACAAGAATTGAGGGCACCTCCAGAACGTTACTTTCTAGGTCCTCCTGCTTTGATTTTGTACAATATTTCCTGTCAGGACAGAGGTACCTGGAAAGTAACTTATACATGGGTTGTGAGTGATCAACAGCACATCACTGAGACTTCATTCCTTTTGGATGTATCTTGTTTACCTACCACCCCTCATCCCACCCCTCCCACCACTTCTGCTCCTTCTGTACTCTATCTTTCTGATATCCACCCATTTCAGGAAGGACATCCCTTTCAGATTAAATATGATGCACCACACGATGTTTTATATGATGTGGAATACCATTTTCTTACTTGGCATCTATTTCCCAAATTGTTTCTAGTTACTCACAAATATCCAAATTGCTCTCTGTTTGTTGCCAACCACATACAAATGCTCAATACTTGGTTTGATATGCAAGTCAGTAACACCCTGAGCCAAGCAATTTCGACACAAGTGTGAATTAATTGATACAATTTTAGGTGGCACAGGGACTGCACTGGGTGCCCTTAATATAATTGATATAGAGGTGCTCCGTAATAAAATGGGATCCACTGCTCAGCATGCTGCTGATGGTTTTACCTCACAACATATTATTAATGAAGCTTCCTCTAAACTGTCCAATGTAGTTGTAGATTGTTAATATTGGGGTGCAGTTTGATAATATGCTTATGTATCCTGTGGACCATCTCACATGGGTGCAGCCACTGGACGACACCTGGACTTCATTCAAGCCGATGGACCCCAGTTTGTGTGAGCAGACTACATTTCAGTTCAAGTGTCAACCTCACCAGTTTAAAGAGGCTGACACCTCCTGCTGGAACAATTCCTCCTCTTGCTCCCTGACTGTTAAGCTCTCATATTCCCTGACTACCTCACACAGTTTGTATTACCTTGGAGCTGGACACTTTTGTTTTCATCTGTTCTTTCCCCAGAATGTTTCTTTTTCGATTGCTCCCAGAATGCATGACATTCGCCTTCCCAAGAACACTTTGTTGTACAGTTCAAACTATTTACCAAACAATACTTGGTGCAGTTATACACCACTGGTCTCCCTCACCATTAATGGGACAACTTATTCCACACCGCTAGTTACCAATGACTCTATGGACATTCCAGACTTTATCTCATATGCTGTGCATCCCTTACCACTTGGCATGGGAGAAGAGACACTACATAAACTGCTCAACTTTACAGAACTCCATGCCTATATTGATCACCTTAAAACAACATCCACTGAAGTGAATCACACCATCGCTTATGAGAATGGACACATTCAACAAATTGTAGGACACTTGCTACAAGATGCTCATGTGTCTGTGTGGGAATTGTTATTTGGTTACTCACCTACTGCTGATCATGTCTTTAATGTTTTTATTCACCCGATTATTATTTTAACTGCTGTACAAATATTGCTATGCATTATCGTAATTTTCCTGTGCTGTAAGATGAAACAAATGTACATTTCCTTGCAGCGCATGTCCTATAGAACATCAACAACATTTTAAGGTAGTTACACTGAACTTCTCCAGCATCCACCCCTACATTCAGGCTAATTTGCCTGCTAATTTGGCATTTCCTATTACACTGAATACCAGAGTCAGCTGCAGTCTAGTATTGCTTCCTATCCTCACTCATAGAATCCTGGTACCTTTTGGCTTTAGCCTCCTCAAAAATTCCTGCAGCCCTTATGCACTGTTCACTCTCTCTAAGACGGGCACGGAGGTAGCATATTGGGTTGGGGGCGCCCCCCCCCCCCCCCCCCCCCCCCCCCCCCCCCCCCCCCCAGTAGTGGCTGCTCTACCTAAGACACGAGGTTTGGACTCATAAGGAGACTTATTTATCTCTAGAACACTAGAGACAGTACTGTGCAGGACAGGGGACCTGCTAGACATAGCAAGGTATTTAATACAGGAGGTATTAGACAAGCTGCCTACTATCATGTAATGGCAGCTGGGACAGGTACCACAGGTTTGCTTCCACCATTTCCAGGCACAAATAATAAAGAAAAATAAAAAAGGTGTGGGAGATGTCAGCATACATTTCATGCAGCTTTGTACTCTGGTGATTTCAGTCTCCAAAGGTAATAGGACAGTTTACAAGATGAGATTAACTCTGACCCCCTGGTGATTTCAGTCTCCAGGGCCTGTCTGCAGCCCCTCCTTGCTAAATCAAGAATGGCAGACCTCAAAGGGAGTGGCTAAAAACAATAGCAGACCTCACGGGGAAGTGCTGGAGAGGATTCAATTCACTATAAAGGACAGAAACACTTCCTCTTGCTCTCTCTCTTCCACTATTCATCGGAAATGAAGGACAGGAGGCTCTGATAATCAATTCTCTCCACCCCTCCCCCTCTCTCTCTCTCTCTCTTGCCATGAGGCTCTGACCCACATGTTCTAGCCTCTCTCTCTCTCACACTTCACACATGCACATGCACACACAGATTCATTGATGCCCACTGAAACAGCTCTGTAACAATCACTATATACCTCTGTTCAATACCTATGTAATAAGCCTATTTCTACATAAAAAAACTTTCTCCAAGCCACACCTGTTTGGTTGTTTTATTACAAACCCTACTGCCTCTGTGAAGTGAAATGAACCCAGGACCTACAGGAGAGTAACTTGACCACATCTTACACTTTAACCTCCATTATAGTGAATATATGTCTCTCCCGGATCGGCCCAGGATTCACCACACCAGTAGGGAATACCCCGAGCGCATTATACAGTATTATGGCCCTGCAACATGGGCCGAGGATGGATCCTATTTACATGATGAATCGTATTATTCGCTTGCAAGCTGTTCTAGAAATTATTACTAATGAGTCATTAGTAATGACACCAGCAAGGCTTTGACCCTACAGACAAAACAAAACACTCAAATACACACAGCTATTTATCAATTGGCTGGCCCTTGAATTATCTTTTAGCCGCAGACGGAGGGGTCTGTGGGAAATTTAACCTGACTAATTGCTGCCTACAGATAGATGATGCTGGGAAGGTTATTGAAGACATTACTGATCACATGCGAAAGTTAGCCCATGTTCCTGTTTAGACCTGGAATGGTCTGTCAGTTGACGGCTGGTTTGGGAATGTTTTTAATGGGTTAGGTGGCCTGCCTTGTTGCCTGCGTGATTTACACGCTGCCATTGACAGTACCGTTGACTGCAAATCCGCTGCCCGTGTCAGTACGGTCCGGTTCCAAACATGGACCCAGCACATGGTTTACATTCTGCGCCTGCTTATAATTCTTGGCACCCTGCTGGCGAGGGTGCTGAATTAAAGGGGGGAGTGTAGTGGTGTCAGAAGTGTGCTTTCAAATGTACCTTGAAATACTAGGCCTATGGCCAAGCTGGAATGTCTTTGTCTCTTTTGTTTCACTGTAGCCTGCTTAGTAGTAGAACCACGCAGTAAGAAATGCATAGTTTAGCAGCTTCTCATCTTACATAACACGCCCCAGCTGACCTCTATTGGTGAGCGATCAAGGGGAACTTAATATGTGCCTATCATGAAGTAGCTAGAATGTGATAACAAATTATTAGTTTGCATATAGCTAGAAGTCTATAAATGGAACTGAAACCTTGGCCCGGGGGGCTCAGTCTTTGGAAACTATTCCACTGAGTTCTCGCATGCTATTAAAACTGTTTGATTTCACGAAGGCCTCAGGTGTCTTTTCTTGGTCTGGTAATCTACTACAGCATGACCCTATATGCTGCAAGCCCAGCCCCACACATTGCATTGCCTAAAGCCCACTAGCAAGCTATGTCTCTGGCTTCTGGGTCCAGGGCAGTTGCCAGGTTGCATTTCTCCTAATGCCAATCCTGACATCTACTGTCTTTTATTTTGTACAGTACAGGGGAAATGCATTTCTATTTCTCTTGTGTTGAACTACATGTAGCGTCTAGCTTTTTGAGGTCTTAGTTTAATTTTTGTCTATATATTTCTCTTTTAGTTTTGTGCTCATTTATTGATGAAGGCCTATCTGTATTGTGTGTGTGTGTGTATACAACCAATGCTGGGTATTCTGTCAATATGGAATTTCTGTTTAAAAATGTATAGCAATCTTGCTTGTTCAGTTTGCACACTGGCCTCTCTGCAATTATATTTTGGGGACAGGGGGTGGGACAGGAGTTGGGGCAAGGTCAAGACAAGGGCGAGGCAGTCGTAGGCAAGGGCAAAGCATGACTAGCCACAGGTGGCGGGTTTTTCTCTTTCAAAAAGTTGGAAACCCCTACTTCCCGCTGTCTCAGATCTGAGGAAAAGAAAGGGAAAGCTGGCTCTTGCGACTCTGCATGCTTTTAAGTACCTGCTAGATCCACCCCTTCCCCTCTTGACGCAAACAGCATCATCAAAAGGGGCAGGACCCATTGGGTCTTGCAAACATGCTGGAATCTCAAGAGCCAGTGCCTTTGCTTTCAACATTGATGGTTCGTCGCTGCTGCTTGTTGAGCTCTGAAGACAAGTAGCAGTGACGAGCCATCAATGTTGAAAGCAAAGGTGCTGGCTCTGCGGTTCTGGCATGCTTGCAAAACCCTGATGGGTCCCATCTCTCTGATGATGCTTTTCACGTCAGAGTGGGGTGGAACCAGCAGGGACTTATGAGCTTGCCAAGTCACAAAAGCCTGCTCTTTTGTTTTCTTGCCGCCAATATTGAGAGAGGCATCAGCAGTGGAAGTAGCAAGGGGAGGGTACAGGAGGACAACTGCTGGAAAAGGTGGGGGGGACAGGAAGACAAATGCTGGACAATAGGGGAGGGGGCAGGAAGACAAATACTAGGCAAGGGATGAAGGGATGGAGGGATGGGAGCAGGAAGACAAATTCTGGATGGGGGGAAGCAAGGAGACAAATGCTGGACCAGGGCCCGCACTACCTGGTAAGCTGGGTAAGTGCAGGAGGGGGTGCCAATGTCAGGAGGCTGCCATTGTTAGCCCCCACCCCCCCACTCCCCATTTAGGATGGCCTGAGGAGCACCAGTGGCTTTCCACTAGGCTGCTGGCGCGCCTCAGGTTATCCTGACTGGGGAGTGGAGCTGGGCGGTCAGCCACGGCACCCTCCTGATGTCGGCTCCTGTGGGCAGGCTCTATTTCTCTGTGCTGCAGTCACGGCTTGCACAGCCCCTGCCTGCAAGATATGCTGTTCCCGCAGATAGAAGGGTGTGGAAGGCAATGATCACAGCCCAGAGAAGCAGAACCTGCCCACAGGTTCAGCATGTTAAGAACATAACATAAGAACATAAGATATGCCATACTGGGTCAGACCAAGGTCCATTAAGCCCAGTATCCTGTTTCCAACAGTGGCCAATCTAGGTCATATGTACCTAGCAGTTTCCCCAAAAGACACAGGTTCCACAATGCTTGTACTGGGTCAAGCATTGATATCCTGTGTCCCGTCTTAATAATGGTTTATGGACCTTTCCTCCAGGAACTTGTCCAAACCTTTTTTAAACCCAGCTACACTAACACTAATGTTCTGCAGGCAGGGGCTGTGCAAGGTCAACTGTGCCCTGCTGCGCTGGGGTTGGATCACGGCCTGCACAGCCCCTGCTCATGGAACATGCTGCTCCGTGGGCAGACTCTGCCTCTTGTACATACATGGGGGGGGGGGGAGCATTGGGAAGGGGGGAGTGGATATGAGGGAGCATTGGGAGGTGGAAGTGAATGGGCACAAGGAGTCAGAAGGGAGATGCTGGGTGCAAGGGGAGGGGAATAGGGAGGCAGCGGGAATAAGATTGATGTGGGGGGCTAGGGAGATACTGGACATGGAAAGGGCATAAGGAGAAGCAAGGAGGGGTGATGGAGTTGTGATGTTGGCCAGGGAGTTATAGGGAAACTATGGAGAAAATGCTGGACTTGTGGAGGGGGAGACAGGAAAGATGCTGTACACTGGGTAGTAAGGAGAGAAGGAAATGCAGGACAAGGGGATAATAGGGAGAGAGTGCGGATAAGATGGACATGGGGTAAATAGGTTGAGAAAGAGATGAAGAGATGCTGGACATGGGAATAATAGGAAGGGGATGGTATAGTATGGAGATGGGGTAGATGCTGGTTGCAGCTGGTATAGGAAAGTTGATGACAGGCATGGAAAGAAAGAGATAGCAGAGATATTGGATGGCCGGAAAGAGAAAGCCAGAAAGAGAGGGAAAGAGACAGAGACACTGGATGGATGATGAGAGATGTTAGACATGGAGAGAGTGAACAAAAGACTAGGGAATAGTGGACCAATGAAGAACAGCTGGGGAATGAAAGGACTGTGGTGAATGTTGAAAACCGGTAGGTACTGTAGATGGCTTAAAAAAGAGGGAGATGGAGAACTGGATAGTAAGGAGTAGTGAAATCTGGGTGGACAAAGAGAGAGAGAAAGAGAAAGAGAGAGAGAGAGAGAGAGAAAGAGAGAGAGAGAGAGAGAGAGAGAGAGAGAGAAATAAATGGAAGAAAGGTGGAAGGAAAAAAAATCAGTATCCAAAATGGAAGGAAGTGAAGAAAAGAAAAGGAGAGATAAGAAATGGCAGATGAACTACAGACCATAGAAAGAGAGCTAAGAGATGACAGAGGAAAGCAGGAACCTCAGATCGGGACCAGCATGATCAGAGAATAAAATGGGCAGACAACAAAGGTAGAGAATTTTGTGATATCTTTATATTTTATAAAGTACAGGGAAATGCATCTCTTTTTATTTATCTGGTATTGCATTGTATGCAGAATCTGACTTCTTGGGGTTACAGTTTAATTTTTATTTACATATGTTTATTTTTAGGTTGTGGTCACTTATTCTGTACTTGGTGAGGGTCTGTGTTCTGATTGTGTGACCAAGGCCAGGTGTTCTTTCAACATGGAGTTTGTATGTAGGGAACTGTACTGTAGTAATTTGAATTGTTCAGCTTTTCAAATAGAAGTTCCAGGCCTGCTGCAGTACCGTATATACTCGAGTATAAGCCGAGTTTTTCAGCACATTTTTGTGCTGAAAAACGGCCCCCTCGGCTTATACTCGAGTCAACGTCTATCAGCCCACTTCCAGTCTTGGCCTCCCCCCCATTACCAGTCCTAAACCCCCTTCCGCCCTATCAACCCAAATTAAAAAAAAAACAACCCAGCTGCTTCTGCCGCGGCAACATCAAGAGTGCCGCGGCAGTATCAAGAGTGCCGCTGCCGCCGCGGGGCCCCCCCGGCAGAGCCTCCCTGCATCGCAGCCTATCCCCGAACGCGGGCTTCTTCCAGAGCTGCGAGAGTTTCCTTTCTCGCGGCTCTGTTAATCCCGTCAGCCCCGGCGGGATTAACAGAGCCGCGAGAAAGGAAACTCTCGCGGCTCTGAAAGAAGCCCGCGTTTGGGGATAGGCTGCGATGCAGGGAGGCTCTGCCGGGGGGGCCCCGCGGCGGCGGCGGCACTCTTGATACTGCCGCGGCACTCTTGATGCTGCCGCGGCAGAAGCAGCTGGGTTGTTTTTTTTTAAATTTGGGTTGATAGGGCGGAAGGGGGTTTAGGACTGGTAATGGGGGGGGGGAGGCCAAGACTGGAAGTGAGCTGATAGGGGAGGGTTAGGACTAGTAATGGGCCATGGGGGGGGGGGTGCTAAGACTGGAAGTGGGCTGATGGGGGGGGTTAGGGCTGGTAATGGGCTATGGGGGGGGGCTGACTGGAAATGGGCTGATGGGGGGGTTAGGACTGTTAATTGGCTAAGGGGGGGGCTAAGACTGGAAGTGGGCTGATGGGGGGGCTAGGACTGGTAATGGGCTATGGGGGGACTGACTGGAAATGGGCTGATGGGGGGGTTAGGACTGGTAATTGGCTATGGGGGGGCTAAGACTGGAAATGGGCTGATGGGGAGGTGTAGGACTGGTAATGGGTTATGGGGGGGCTAAGAATGTAAGAGTGCTGATGGGGAGTTTTAGGAATTGTAATGGGTTATGGGGGGCTAAGAATGGAAGTGGGCTGATGGGGAGTTTTAGGACTGGTAATGGGTTATTGGGGGGGGCTAAGACTGGAAATGGGCTGATGGGGGTTAAGGAATGGTAATTGGCCATGGTAGGGGTTAGGACTGTTAATGGGATTATGGGGGATTAGGACTGGTAATGGGCTATGGGGGCTAAGACTGGAAATAGGCTGATGGGGGGGCTAGGCCTGGAAATAGGGTGATGGGGGGGTTAGGACGTAATGGGCTGATGGGAGGGGTTAGGACTAGTAATGGGCTATGGGGGGGCTAGGACTGGAAATGGGCTGATGGGGGGTTAGAACTGGTAATGGGCTGGGGGGGCTAAGACTGTTAATGGGCTGGGGGGGTTGCTAGGACTGGAAATGGGCTGAGTGGAAGGAGGGCTTGAACTGCAAATAGCTGATGGGGACGGGGGCTTGAAATGGAGAGGGGAAAAATATTTTGTGTGGGAGGGAAGACAAATCTACAATTGGCCGGATATTGGGAGAGTAAGTGGGGATTGAGAATGGAGGGGTAAAATTTGAGTAGATGAAATAGGAATGAGGAAAGAGCAAAAGGAGAAAGATTAGTATGTTAAAGCAGATGTAGAGAGAGAATGGAAAAAAACTAGAAGAGAGAAGAAAAGACAAATGGACAGCAGACGATGGAGAGTTAGCGGAAGACACAAAGAAACCAGAAGAAAGTGACTGGAGCAATTGCAGCTGAAAAAAAATGCACAAAAGGTAGAAAAATATCTCTTTATTTTGAATTAATTAATTAATTAATTTAACATTTCTTCTATACCGCGCAATTAAAATCAGCGCGGTGTGCATCGAACAAAAATACTGCAATGTACAGAAACAACATTGAGTTTACAAAGAACAGGGAATTGAACATGGGATCGAAACCGGGGAAACTAAATACATGTTAACTCGAAACTATGTACAATACTCTAATATAAATGGGTGTTGCATTGATTTTGTGAAGATGAAGATTAGTGGTTGGTTGGGCTTGAGTGGGGACTACCTATTATATCTGTGGTATTGACGTTCAGGGGCGGCTGGGGTATGAGGGAAGCTTGCTGGTTGTGCTTCTATCACTGGAAGTTTCTGGGTAACATTTTGTGAACAGGTGGAGTTTTAAGGCTTTTCTGAATAGGAAGAGGCTTTTAATACCACGGATTTCATGGGGGAGTGCATTCCAGTTTAAAGGGGCGAATATGGAGAAGGCTCTGTTGGAGGTAGCCTTTGTGCATGTAGTTATTAGCTTGGGGACTACTAATGTGTTCAGTGCAGTAGACCTTCTGTTTCTATTTTCCAGGGTACCATGGACTAGCTTGCTGATTGGCGTAGGGGGTAGTTATTTAGGGATTTGAAGGTGAGGACCAATGACTTGTATTGGAGCCTGGCATGTAAAGGTAGCCAATGCAAATCCTTCATGATGGGCGTTATGTGGTCGGATCTTGACGATCCAGAGAGGACTCTTGCGGCTGCATTCAAAGCTAGGCGGAGCGGGTTTAAGGTTTGATACCATATTGTTTTTGTTGACCCCATTTTCCACTTACAGAGCTATTTTACTGTTTTTCGTTTAAATAAATATTCATGTAATTTTATTGGTCTCTATCTTTATTTTTTACATTGACTAGTAGGTGCCTCATTTCCCACCCTCGGCTTATACTCGAGTCAATAGTTTTGCCCAGTTTTTTGTGGTAAAATTAGGTACCTCGGCTTATATTTGGGTCGGCTTATACTCGAGTATATACGGTATTTACAGTGATACTTTTTTTGGGTAGACTCCTTATGTGAGTTTTGGAAGTTGATGCTGGTATGGTAGATTTGCGCTATAGATCCTCAGTGACTTTTGTAGGGTTTTGTATTACTTTATTTATTTAACAAATTTTTTTAATCAAAGCGATTTACATTGTAACTTAAACTTCGTAATGTACATTAAACAGGAACATTGATTGGATTCTTCTGAGGCAATGGAGGGTTAAGTGACTTGCCCAAGTCATGCTAGTGGAAATTGAATCCTAGTCTCTTGCTTCCTAAGCCAGCGTTCTAGCCATTAGACTACTCCTCCACTTCTATTAGTTTGCAATATGCCTGGTACTGGAGAATGTTTGTTTGTTAGTGAGATGATCAGTATCAGATTTTGTTTTTTAGATATTGAGTTCTGTGAATGCAAAATATACTGTATGTTTAAAAAGAAAAACAAGAACATTAACACAGTTTATAACAACAAAATAAAAATAAGTCATAATTTGGTGTTATAAAGTGTGCTGTGGTTCCCACTCTTTCTTTTACTGTAGTTCCTTGGTGTGTGAACATTTTTTATTTCCTCCACATCATCTATTTGGCTTTTTGATTTGGTTCAGTCCCTGACTGGAGTTTTGAGGAAGCCCTACCCCTCAGCTCCGGGGGGAAAGGGGGACACCATCTCATCCCTCACCTCAGGCAGCAGATTGCCTTGAGCCACCCCTGACTCCACAGGCGGTCTTACAGCCATAACATACTAAACCTGCCATACCCATTCTGTCATCAGCACACCAATTCTTTGAACTTATATGTATTCCCCATTGTGTCAGCTTCTACAAGGATGTGTGGAAATAATGTATCTTACACTTCAAAGTGATTGTTACTGCCAAGCACTTGATTTTTAACAGCCACTCTGCAATTAAAGTTTAGTGGTTTCCAGACCTCACCTAAAAAGTGGAAATGCTTGTGGATACCATACCAATATGAAGATATGGGACAATGATGAATGAATGGGCACAGCATGTTGAGTGTTTTGTTGTCAGTTTTACACCTGTTGGGCCCCTACATATATTCCTACTGAGGTTTGTGCCTTGCGATGTGTATGATGTTGGAATCATAATTGAAAAAGAATATGAGAGACAATGAAGCAATGTGTAAGATGTGATATTTTGGGGGAAGCAATTGACAATACATGCTGGGAAACGTACTTCTCATGTCTTTAGAAAGCTGAATCCAAAAGGGCAGCCTACATTTCCCTGCATACAATGGGGTTCCATCAAGAAAGCCCAGGAAACCACAATGCACAGAACATATTTAATACTCACTCAGGGCCTAGTAGCAGCAAAGTGCTTTTAGTTTAAATTTTAAACACAGAAGAGAACTTTCTGGTTAAATTTAGAACCCAGCAGAGAACTTGTAGTTTAAATTTAATACTCACTCAGGGCCTAATAGCAGCAAAGTGCTTTTAGTTTAAATTTAAAACACAGAAGAGAGCTTTCTGGTTAAATTTAGAACCCAGCAGAGAGCTTCTAGGTTAAATTCATACTAAGTCAGAGCCTAGCAGCAGCAAAGAGCTTTCATTTAAATCAAATCAGAATATAACTTAGCATAAAAGGCAAAACAGGGTCAGTATTCTTTGAGACCTTTACAAAGAGGCCTTCTACCTAGGGGGCAAGAGACCTGTGAAACCTTTTAAATAGTTGTTAAAGCCAGGTGGCAGGTCAATAGGCCATTTTGAAAGACTCCTTCTATCCAAGCAAAGACTGTAAATCACCCAGGAAGTTGGTCACAGCTTACCTTAAAAGCACAGGACAGGGTACTGTATAGCAGCCTTCTTTTAATAAGTCTTATTTCCCTCCCTCCCTCCCCAACACCCATGCACCCCTGTGATAATTGCAGCTTTATAGATACTTACACATCTTAAAGGAAAGGAGCTCCTCTCAGGTGCAGCTCTTTATCCAAATCAGTCATAAATTAAGGGCCTGAGATTAATTAAGCTTCGGGTGAACAAGGTATATTAAACATATTAGGTACACTTTTATTAGTATAAGTATCCACAGCAACCCTTAGTAAGTAAAGAACTTAAAGATCTAAACACAAGCTTAAAACTAAGATGCAGACAGCAGTCCAGCAGCGAGATGGGGGCTTTCCAGTCTTTTTCATTGAATGTCACATGTATGATTTTCTCCCAGTTGGTGAGAGGTCTTACGTTGCACAAGGTGCAAGGAGCTCTTTGCTCTTAGAGAATGAATCCGTTCTCTAGAGGCTAGAGTAGCAGACTTCGAAGACATAAGAAAGGCAGAGAGGTACATAGATGAGACCTATAGGGATATAGTCCTGAAGTCCCACCTCCAGACTGGCAGCATCCCTATTGCCATGGAGGAGAGAGGTCACGTGACAGGACAGCATCACCCTGGTGTGGCAGGAAGTGATCCTGTAACTAGGACCTGTCCTCCAGGTGATGTAAAACCCTCTTGCACTGAGGAAGTTTCTCCAGGGCCATGTGCCCATGAGGGAAGGGTTAGGACAGCCGTTATAGTTGGTGATTCAATCATTAGGCATGTAGATAGCTGGGTGGCTGGTGGATGTGAGGATCGCCAGGTAACATGCCTGCCTGGTGCGAAGGTAGCGGACCTCAAGTGCCACCTAGATAAGGTCTTAGATAGTGCTGGGGAGAAGTCTGCTGTCTTGGTACATGTCGATACCAATGACATAGGAAAATGGGGTAGGGAGGTTCTGGAGGCTAAATTTAGACTTTTAGGTAGGAAGTTGAAATCCAGAACTTCCAGGGTTGCGTTCTCCGAAATGCTTCCCGTTCCACGCACAGGACACAAAAGGCAGGCAGAGCTCCGGAGTCTCATGGATGGATGAGACAATGGTGCAAAGATGAGGGGTTTGGATTTGTTAGGAACTGGGAAACATTTTGGGGAAAGGAGGGGCTCTTCTGAAGGGAAGGGCTTCACCTTAACCGGGATGGAACCAGGCTGCTGGCATTAAACTTTAAAAAGGAGATAGAGGAGCTTTTAAACTAGATAATAGGGAAAAGCCGACAGTCGCCCAAGAGCGCATGGTTCGGAAGAATGTATCCTTGAAGGATACTACCAAATGCAGAGAGGTTCCAAAAAAGAGTAAAGTAGCCCAAATGACCTTAAGTATGGGGCAAACAGAGCTTAAAGATTCCAAATTACCCATGCCTACCAATAGCCAGATTAATATGAATAAAATACAGTCTCTAAAATGCTTGTGTGCAAATGCTAGAAGTCTAAAAAATAATATGGGAGAGTTAGAATATATAGCACTAAATGAGAGGTTAGGTATGATTGGAATCTCAGAGACATGGTGGAAGGAGGACAACAATGTGATACCTGGGTACAAACTATATCAT
The DNA here is from genome assembly GCA_033557465.1 of Ichthyophis bannanicus. NCBI lineage: Eukaryota > Metazoa > Chordata > Amphibia > Gymnophiona > Ichthyophiidae > Ichthyophis > Ichthyophis bannanicus. The sequence continues at coordinate 742,954,661 of CM066035.1, read as the reverse complement.
AATGATAGAGCTTATCAAATTGGTGGAGGGGTTGCATTTTATATTATAGAGGGCATTGGGTCAGAAAGGAATAAAGTTTTGCAAGAAACAAAATTTTCTGTAGAATCTCTATGGATTGAAATTCCATGTAAAAAGAGGAAGGCGATGGCAGTGGGGATGTACTATCGACCACCTGGCCAGAATGAGCAAATGGATGATATAATGCTCAAAGAAATCAAGGAAGCTAACAAAAGTTACAGCACAGTAATAATAATGGGTGATTTCAATTACCCCGGTATCGACTGGGTCAGTGTCAGGGCAGGACATGCTAGGGAGATAAAGTTCCTAGATGAAATAAATGACTGCTTCTTGGAGCAGCTGGTTCATGAACCAACCAGAGGGGAAGCCATATCGGACCTAGTCCTTAGTGGAACACCAGATCTGGTGCAAGAGATAAGGGTGTTGGGTTCACTTGGCAATAGTGATCATAGCATGATCGCGTTTGATTTAATTAGTGGAGGAGGGATGGAAATTCACAGTACTACCTTTTAACTTTCGAAAGGGAGACTATGATGAAATGAGGAAAATAGTTAAGAAAAAACTAAAAGGAGCAGTTGCAAAGGTTAAAGACTTACATCAAGCTTGGGTGTTGTTGAAAAATACTATCTTGGAAGCCCAGACCAGCTGTATTCCACGCTTTAAGAAAAGTGGAAGGAAGTCCAAAAAACTGCCAGCATGGTTTAAAGGTGAGGTCAGAGAGGCTGTTGTTGCCAAAAAAGCATCTTTCAGGAAATGGAAAAAAGAGCCAAATGATGAAAACTAGAAACAGCACAAGCATTGGCAAGTTAAATGCACTGATAAGGCAGGCAAAGGGAGAATTTGAGAAGAAGCTTGCTGCGGAAGCAAAAACACATAATAAAGACTTTTTCAAGTACATTCGTAGCAAAAAAACAGTGAGAGAGTCAGCTGGTCCATTAGATGATAGAGGGGATAAAAGGGCACTAAGAGGCAACAAGGCAATAGCGAAGAGACTGAATGAATTCTTTGCTTCGGTCTTTACTGAGGAAGATGTAGGGATGTTACCCATGACTGAAGTGGTATTTAAAGGTGCGGAAGAATTGAAGGAAATATCGATACATCGGGAAGATATATTAAAACTATTTGATAAACTGAAGAGTAGCAAATCACCTGGACCAGATGATATCCATCCAAGAGTGTTGAAAGAACTGAAACATGAGATTGCAGACCTGCTACTAGTAATCTATGAACTATCATTAAAATCATCTGTAATACCTGAAGATTGGAGGATAGACAACGTAACGCAAATTTTTAAAAAGGGTTCCAGGGGTGATCCAAGAAACTACAGACTAGTGAGCCTGACGTCAGTACCGGGAAAAATGGTAGAAACCATCATAAAGAACAAAATTGCTGAACATGTAGATAGTCATGGATTAATGGGAGACAGCCAACATAGCTTTAGACAAGGAAGATCTTGTCTTCCTAATCTGTTATGTTTTTTGAAGGTGTGAATAAACAGGTGGACAAAGGTGAGTCGGTTGATATAGTGTATTTGGACTTTCAGAAAGCCTTTGACAAGGTCCCTCATCAGAGACTTTTGGCAAAACTAAAGAGTTATGGCATAGGAAGCAGTGTACTATTTGCAAAATATTTAACAAATACAAAATACAATACACCATATATGCTGATGACATCATGGCATATACTCCCATTCAACTGGACTCACCAGACTACACCACCATATCTACCTGCTTTCAAGAAACAACAGCCTGGCTAAATAACAACAACCTAAACATGAACATAAAAAAAACAGGCAATCATCATAACGAGAAACAGCACATTCATTCACCCTACCTCTATCAACATATCCAATACACCGATTACAATAAAAGATGAAGTCAGATACCTTGGAGTGATTCTAGACAAGCAACTCACCCTCCCACCACATATAAACAAGATATCCAAAACAGCATATTTCAAACTCTCAACACTCCGTAGACTAAAACCAACGCTCAACAAAGAACACTTCCGCACAGTATGCCAGGCCATCGTTACACCTATACGGGATTACTGTAATATACTATATCAAGGTCTACCCAAACAAACCACCCATCAACTACAAATAATACAGAACACTGCTGCCTGCATCATTGTTAGCGCATCAAGACAAGACCATATAACCCCAATACTACATGACCTCTACTGGCTACCAATATTATCATGTGCAAAATATAAAGCAGCACTATCTTCAAAATTAAAAACAACATGTCAGCAGAAATACTACATGAACTTATTGGATCCAAAATGAGCACAAGACCAGACAGAAATAGCACCAAAAACAATATACCAACACCCAGTCTATTTACAAGAACCAACAAATCCACATCCATGAGAGCCTTCTCGCTGGCTGCCCCTGCCATCTGGAATGCCCTCCCAGATAAACTAAAATCAACAACAGATTTAAAAGAATTCAGGAAACTACTAAAAACCACCCTATTCATTGAGCAATTCAATGAAGACCACCAATCACCCTAATCTCTTCAAGAAGAGCACTATCATGGGCCACTTCCGCGCTCTGGAAATCACTCCCCAACAACCTAAGATCAACAAAAGACCTCAAAGATATCTGGAAGATGCTAAAAACTATGCTCTTCACAGAAGACTACAAGGACATCACATGAACTGTTCAAACAAACTCCCTCTCTGCCAATAAAATGTAAAAATGTAAATAGCTCCTGTACATAGCTCATACTGTATATAGCCTACAGCTGTAGATAGCCTGCAGCAAGAAAATGTAAAATGTATATTGTTCCTGTTCAGAGCTCCTACTGTATATAGTACACTATGCAATCAACCTCACACCACTCACGCACACATACCTCAATGTATCACTGCATGCCCACATGCACACACCCTGCCACTTGATTTGTTTGCTGTGTAATCCGCTTTGATTTTAGGATAAAGCGGTATATACATCTGTTTAAATAAATAAATAAAATAAATATTGTGGATCAAGAACTGGTTAAAAAATAGAAAGCAGAGGGAAGGCTAAATGGGCAATTTTCCCAATGGAGAAAGGTGAATAGTGGTGTACCCTAGGGATCTGTGTTGGGTCCGCTGCTTTTGGACATATTCATAAATGACCTGGAAAAGGGAATAACAAGTGAGGTTATCAAATTTGCAGATGACACAAAACTATTTAAAGTTGTTAAAACCCATGAGGATTGTGGAAAATTACAAGATGATTTTGATAAATTGGAAGACTGGGCATCAAAATGGCAGATGAAATTTAATTTGTACAAGTGCAAAGATATGCACCTAGGGAAGAACAACCCAAACTATGGTTATACGATGCAAGGTTCCACATTAGGCACCACCACCCAGGAAAAAGATTTAGGCGTCATTGTAGACAACATGTTAAAACCCTCTGCCCAGTGTGCTGTGGCAGCCAAGAGAGCAAATAGAATGCTAGGTATCATAAGGAAAGGAATGAAAAATAAAACAAAGGATATTATAATGCCTCTGTATCGTTCCATGGTGCGACCACACCTTGAATATTGTATGCAATTCTGGTCGCCATATCTTAAAAAGGATATAGCGTTATTAGAAAAGGTTCAGAGAAGAGCCACCAAAATGGTAAAGGGGATGGAAGGATACTCCTATGAAGAAAGGCTAAAAAGGTTAGGGCTCTTTAACCTGGAAAAGAGACGGCTGAGGGGAGATATGATAGAAGTCTATAAATTAATGAATGGAGTGGAACGGGTAAACGTAGATCGATTGTTTATGTTATCAGAACATGTGATCGCCACGCTGGTTACACCAAACCCAGGTACTGCTTCTTTTCACCCAACCATTGAGGGAGCGAGTCTTAGCTCTTTGGAGCGTACTCCTCCGCTTCCCCCTGGAATTTTGGAACTTTCTGATGTGCCTCTGTCCTGTGTAAGTCCTCAGCGTGTCGGTGAGCTCCCCAAAGCAGTAGTTTGGAAGGAGCCCGCCGTTCCCTTCGATTCTCAAGTCTCCTCAATTTCACTTCTGGATATTTGGCAGGTGGTTAGTCATATGGAACGTATTCTTGCTGAGACTGGTCCCTCTCTTTGTCAATTTACCAAGGATGTGGTTGTTAAATTTTAGAGTTTAGACTCTCAGGTTGGGACCTTGAGTTCCACCCTGTCGAATATGGATACTCAAGTTAAATCGTTTTCATTGTTTCAATCTGATAATATGAAGGATAGCTTTATTTTACATCAGAAACTTGAGAATTTAGAGAATTTGTCTCGGAGTAAGAATTTAAGAGTACTTAAATTTCCTTGTAGTACTTTGTTGTTCCCTTTAATCCTGTTTAGGAAGTACCTGAAGGATGTTCTTCTCATTCCACACACTGATTCTTTAACATTTGCAAAATGTTATTATATTTCCACTAAAATTACTTCATCTAGGGGTATGTTTACTAAACAGCGATAACGTTGCAGCGGCGCAATTATCGCGCGATACGTAATGTTATCGCGCGATAGTGACATTCTCGCGTGATAAAGTAACCTTATCACATGATAATGTTCCGTTTCGCCCAACAACGTCTCCGGTGGTGCTAAGACACAGAGAGGGTGGAGTAAGCCTCTCCAGAGGGTGGAGAGAAAGGGTCAATGGGCAGGGGTGGGCGGGGAGAGGCTCCAGGCACACTATCGCTGTGAAATGAAGGTCCAAAAAATAGTGTGAGTGAAAACCTGGCGTTAGAGGCAAAAGTGAAGGAGAGAGAAACCATTTCAGTCAGCAATGTACAGCAAAGGCAGGGAGACCAAGAAAAGTGATAATAGTGATACATGTGCAGCAGCAGCAGATAGTGCCCAAGTACGAAAGGGCACTATGGTGAGGCTACACATGGGGTACAGGGGGCTGCAGGTGTGACATGCAGTGTGGCAGCTGGGGCACAGGGCAGGCTAGGCAGATGCCTAGGTGACATATAGAAAAGCAGAAACGGAATATCAGCAAGACAGCAACTGATCAAGGTCAAACATGCCCACGAGTGTGTGTGTGTCACAGAGTGTCCCAGGGGACCGTACCCAGCAAATATCTCAAAGGGCATATAACATTGGGAGGTGATGCCAGGGGGGAAGTGTGGATGTATATGCAGGAACCCCTACCCCAGATTACACACCATAGGCAGCCGCCTACTGGCACACTGTATGGCCTGGGACTGCGCACCACCAGCAGTCATGGGTTCAATTCCTCCCTGTTCTCCTTTTTTTAATGCCTGTCCTACACAACTACTTTTCCTTACTGTAACAGTCATATCTGTGCAGATCTGTGTGCAGGAGCATTCTACCCTTATCACATTTGCCAACCGTCCTTCTGTCCGTCTATCTGTGTCTGGCAGCTGTGTGGCATCCTGCCCTATTATGCAGGCTACTACCCCATGTCCTGCACTGGTACCTGTAATCTTCTGAATATGTAATCTTTCTGAATTGTAATCTTCTGGTCTATTCTCCGCTTGGTTCTGGGTTCATTTCACAGAGACAGTAGGGTAAGCAGCATAAATAAGACAACCAAACAGGTGTGGCTTGGAAAAAGGGTTTTATATAGAAATAGGCTTATTACAAAGTTACAGAACAGAGGTAGGAGGTTGTTAGAAAGCTGCTTCAGTTTACTTCAATGAATCTGTGTGTGTGTGTGTGTGTGTGTGTGAGAGAGAGAGGCAAGAACATGTGGGTCAGAGCCTCATAGTAAGAAGAATAGGGAGAGAGAGAGAAAGAAGTGGGGGAGGGGAGAGAAGTAGGTGTGATTATCAGAGCCTCCTGTCCTTCATGTCCGATGAATAGAGGAAGAGAGAGAGAGAGAGGAAGTGTTTCTGTCCTTTATAGTGAATTTTCTCTAGCACCTCCCTTTGAGGTCTGCTGTTGTTTCCAGTCACCTCCCTTTGAGGTCTGCTATTCTTGATTTAGCAAGGAGGGGCTGCAGACCAAGCTCAACAGGCCCGGAGACTGACATCACCAGGGGGTCAGAGTTAATCTCATCTTGTAAACTGCCCTCATTAACTTTGGAGACTGAAATCACCAGAGTAACAAAGCTGCATGAAATCCAAGGTTTGGGGAACAGCCATGACACCTATGCTAAGCATAATGTCATGTTGATGTATGCTGACAGTACCCTTTTTTGCATTGCGGCTCTTCATGCTTGCCTCTCCTGTGTCTGCTTTGCATGGCACTGCTACTCCTCTGTCCTCCTGTCATTGCACTTATCCTGCCACCTCTACCTGCTCTGGTGGACACGTATTCCCATCCTCTGTCACACACTGTCATTGTTGCAATTTACATTACCATCACCCTGTGCATCGGTACAGCTGCCTCCGATAGGTTTGTCCACTTTACAGGCTGCCACATGGGCTGCACGCAAATTTGGCAGGTCCATCAGCTACGCCATCTGCTTCCTTCCATCACTTGTTCATTGCCTTTCCTTGGTGCTCTATTCAGTGTTAGGGTTACATCTGTGTTTGGCCCATACATTTCATGCTTGTCAACTTGGGGCACCTTACTGCCCTTGGCCACCATTTTATGAGTCACCTTAACATCCTTTGGGCATCTTTGGTGGCACCTTAGCTTCCAGCAGCTTATGGGATGCCTTATATGGTGCCTTGGAGGGTGCTAACCTACGGTGCCTCATAGGGCGCCTTAGGGTGCGCACCCTAAAAGACGCATTAGGTTTCTGCACTCGCGCGGGGGTGTTTTGGTTGGCAGCGCAGATTGTTGGGATGTGTCTGTTACATGCATGAAAAGGATTTGCCTCAGACAGCCTTATAAGATGAGCCCACTGAGGGACTGAACTCATGACTGCTGTCTCAACAGTCATTGTATAAACCAGTGTGCAAGACCTCTTTACCTAGTTTTGTGATGCTGCTACTTAATTAAGTTTGCTGCATGCTAACACGCCATTGCGTGCACACTATTGCACGATGACGGCAAGGTGCTCTCTATCGCACGATAACCAGCTATTTTTGCCTTGGCGCCGGAACGCCCACTTCCTTATATGGCATTCTTCACAGTAACGCTGCAACTAGCGCCGGTAACATTAAGACAGTTTAGTAAACATACCCCCTAGTGTTGTGGAAGGGGATGTAGCAGCCCTTGAGGAGAAAATTATTTTGATCTGACTGCGTTTCTGGAAGATACTCAAGATATTATTTCCACTAGGGCTACTTTATTAGTGACTTTGTCCTCTGAAGAGGACAAAACTGCTATTCTTAAGGCTTACTTTAGGAAAAAAGATAACTTGTAATGTGGGGACAAAGTGTCTATTTTTCCTGATGTATCTCATTCTACACAATTATGTAGGAAGGCTTTTCTTGCTCTCAAAGCTAGAATTCTTGCTCTAGGTGCTACATGATTTCTAAGATACCCTTGTAAATGTCTGGTTTCTCTTGGGTATGATACATTTGTATTCTTGACTTCTTCAGAGTTGGAAAAATGGATTCTTGATAAGGAAAAGGCACATTGATTTTCCATCTTTAATGTATTTTTTTTCACCAATTTTCTCAGGGATAAGGGGGTAGTTTGATGGTTGGATTGCTATGTTAGCAAGGGACACCTTCCCTTGAGGTTTGTTGTCTCTTGCTTTGTTTTCTTTTTTTTTCTTTTCTCTATATTGTGGCGACCACACCCCTACCAGGTGGTTGCCTAGTAGGGACGGGAGACCATCTTGTATTCCTTTTCCAAAGGGTTGTAGTTGTGTAGTCAGAAATGAACCAAGTGGATATTTCAAAGCGCACAGGAATTTTTATTAGCTTCCTTTAGGTAAGATGGTAACAATCTTCAAAGCAACTTTACACTCAGGACAAAGAAACAAAGGATAATCTTCTCCAATTAAAGCAAACATCAAAACAGTGTTTCCGTGGAATTATTAAAATGGCTTTCCTTTTCTTTTCCTTTTAGATGCTTCTTCAGCAATAATAAAGGCACATGTATTTACAACTTACAATCAAAGCCAGTAGGGCTGCTAGCTCCTTCTTTGCTGTTTTGAGTTAAACAGTTCTCAGCTGTCTAGCCCCGCCTTGGTTGCACTAGCCACTTCTTTAGGAAAGAACCTTAGTGCTTCAATGTAAGACTCATTCTCTCCTTTACTTCAGGCTTTCAGCTATAACAAAGTTGTAACAGCTTTCTTAATTTCTTTCTGCTATTTGGCTTCCATTAATTAGCATCAATACAAACAGCACAGTCCATCTCAGAACAAGAAGAACCCCTGTCAGTTCCTCTACCATCTACCTCCATACTTTCTTCTGAGCTGCATATTGGTAAAGCTTGGAAACGTTCAGGTACTTTTTCCTTTAAGTCATTTAAAAGCTCAAATAGCCTATTCCACTGCACTGCCCCTCCTTCTCTTGGCAGAACTTCAACAGGATTCTCCTGTTCAACTTTTCTTGAAAACCCCTTCTTTCTAATCTGGGTTTTCCCAGGTACAAATCCCTCTTCAGAATCAGAGCAAGAGATATAAGCCTTAGGCTTCACTGCTTTCTTTCTCCTACCTTGGAGTTTTACTGCAGGACTTCCATATCTGGGGCTTCTGTTGGCTGTAACTATCTCTGCCTCAGAGCCAGTCAGGGAATCAAGGTAAGATTTCCTCTCTACTTCCTGGGGCTTCTTCTGTCTGAAGGCACACCCTTCACCCGAGGAGTCTAGGCTCTCTTGCCTTAGCTTTTCCAATGCCAGCCTTCTCTCTCTCTCTCTCTCTCTCCTGCCAGTATACTTGGTCCTCTCCCTGGAACCTTCTCTGTAGCTCTCTTGGCTGCAGTCCTGGCTGCTCTTGCTCTCCTTCCACTTGTCCTTGTTCCTGTTCCTGTTTCTCCTTCCGTCTATCTCTCTGTTTGTTTGCTCAAACTTAAACGTGGAGCAGGGCACCTCCCCTTCTGACTCCACCCCCATGTACCTCCTACTCTTACTTAGGGTTGTCATGGAGTCTGGGTGTGGCTTTAGCCTAGCTCTACCCTCGTGGTTTCTCTCACTGCTTTTACTAGGGTGTATGTGTTCTGGTGCACCCATCCCCCGCAAAGAAGAAAAAGTTATTTTTCCCTTTATTTCTTCCTGCTGGACTGCACTCTCCTTACCACATATCCCCCCCTTAAACTATTACGTGCTGGCGCAACAACCCGCACACAGCACGTAATACGAGGTATGGGCTGTGAATCATCACCAACTCTTAGGGCTAGCTGGGCATTCCCTATACGCTCTTGCCATAGCCTCAACAGATTGATATGGTATACCTGTTGCTTCCCTCGTCCAGTATCCACCGCATATGATACTGGTCCGACCTGTTTTGCAACTTTGTAAGGGCCTCTCCAGGAATTCTCAAACCTAGAGTTCGCTGCGGCTACCATTACCATAACCTTATCCCCGACCGCTAGAAGCCGAGGCCTTGCTCGCCGGTCGTAATAAGTTTTTTGTCTATTCTGACTCTTTTTTAAGTTTTCTTCCGCTACAGTGGCTATCCGCTGTAAGCAATTCTTCAGATCCGTTAGAAATCTGGGAACCTCTTGTACATCCTCTACGGGTGCTCCCCATTGTTCCCTTAGGATGTCCAGTACCCCACACGGAGTCCTTCCATACATAAGTTCGTATGGCGATGTGCCTGTAGAGGTTTTGTCTCTTCTCCCGACATGCATAAAGTACGAAAGGTAACATTGTATCCCACTCCCTTAACCTACCCTCCAAACTCCTTTTTAACAGGTTCTTCAAGGTTTGATTGAACCTTTCCACTAGGCCATTGGTTTGGGGATGATAAGCTGCTGTGCGGATATGTCTGATACCAAATGCATCCCATACCTGGGCTAGGTGACGGGACATGAAATTTGTTCCCCTATCTGTTAGGACCTCACGAGGGAATCCTATCTCGCAAAATAACCTTATTAATTCCATAGCTATCACCCGGGCAGACGTGTTTCTCAATGGGATGGCCCATGGAAAACGGGTGGCATGGTCCATTATGACCAATATATACTGGTGGCCTCGGGGTGTTTTTTAACAAGGGCCCCACTATATCTACCCCCAACCTATGTACTGGTTTATTCATGACTGGCAAGGTAATCAAAGGTACCTCCGGTGGATGGTTACCTGAGACCCTTTGACAAGCCGGGCACGACGCACAGAATCTCGCCGTCTCTGTATATACACCTGGCCAATAAAACCTAGCAAGGACCTGATCCAGGGTGCTTTGTACACCCTTGTGTCCCCCTACTGGGTGATCATGGGCCAATCTTAATATGATATTCTTAAAAGAGGAAGGTATCACGAGTTGCCTTCTTAGATCTCCTGTCCGTGGATCTATATTCTCCCTATATAGTAGGTTACTATCCCACAGAAACCTAGGTAGAGCCTCCGATCCTTTCCGTGCGAACTCACAGGCTCGCACCAAAGCAGGATCTGCTTTTTGCTCATCAGGAAATGAGGGAAACTTCTCTATTAACTCCTCAGGAACCCAGGGCAGCTCCTGACCAGACATTAACTGACCCCTATTCCTGGCCCTGATGCACCGCTCTCGCCGCTTTTCGGCCTTTCCTTTCCTGGGGGTATCCTTGGCTGGGGTTATTAAGTCCTCATGAAAGGAGGTCCCTGGTATCGGCTCCTCCTGGGAATCTACCTCTTCCTCTGCAGGTTTTGAGCCTGCGCGTGTGGTAACCAGGCCTGCTTTTTCCTGCAGCTCCTTTGCTATCCCCTTCCTGAACTGGGACCAATCAGGGCCCAGTACCATATTGTGTGGGAGCCTAGGTATAACCGCTACTGCTACCTCCCTTCCAGTACCTAACCCCTTTATCCAAACATACTGAAGAGGATAGGTGGAGGCAGCCCCATGGACACATCTGATCTTAACATGCCCGCTTGAGGATTCCTGTAAGGACTGTCTCTGGGCCTCTATCTTTTTCCACAGCCTGCTGGAAATCATGGACTGACTTGCCCCTGAGTCTAGTAGTGCTTCTGTGGGTATCCCTTCCACTTCCACAGATAGGAGGAATCCCTCACCTATCTCCTTGGGACAGGTAATCACAAAAGCTTTCCTTACTTTACAGTTTTTCTTAAGGTGACCTGCCTCACCACAAGAAAAACATTTCCTCTGTAAGGTATACCTTCCCTCCACGGGTTTATTCCTTTCTGTTCTACGGTTAGCAAATGCTGCATTCTTTTCTTGCATTTCTGTACCTGCCTTCTGAAAAACGCCCTCTTTCTTGAGGCTTAATTTCCTGGCCTCTATAAAGCGCTCAGCCAACGCAATGGCTTCCTGGGTGTTTTTACAGTTCTGCATTACCAGAAAAGCTTGCAAATCTGTAGGTAAAGCCTCTGTAAATTGTTCAAGTATTACAGCATCTATAATAGACTCTACATTACCACTTTCAGGTATAAGCCATTTACATACTAAGCTTTTTATCCGATGATATAAAGCTTGAGGTGTTTCACCCTCCTTTATTATACATGATCGTAGAAGCCTACGATAGATCGAGGGACTTAACCCCATCCGATCTCTTATAGCTTTTTTTACTTGCTCATAATCTGAAACCAATGACACAGGCATTTCTCTGTAGGCTGCTAGAGCCTCCCCACTAAGGGTAATAGCAAACCTCATTGCCCATTGTCCTTTTGGCCATTGAGCCAATACCGCTATCCTTTCAAAGGCTTCGATGAAATCATCGATATTGACCTCCTTGGTAAGGCGGCTACAGGAGAAAGTCCCAGCACCAGGGCCTTCCCATCCCGGAAATACACCCTGTGCACCTGGTGCAGACTGTGCCACCTTGGTTGCTTCCTCCTGGGTCCTGATCCACTTTGCAATCATGTCCAGTAGGGGTTGCTGTTGGGCACGAAGCATGGAAGCTGCCTGTTCCTGGCTCACTGCCGCCATCTCCCTCTGTCTGGCGAACTGATCTGCCACCCAAGCCAATATATCCGCTGTCTCCATCGCTTGGACTGCTGTTTCTGCAAGTATAAACAAAGACAAGAACACACAAAGTGCAGCACTTTTTATTTCTTATGCTCCCACTTTCTCCTGGTGAGTACCTGGTAGCCCCCTTACATCAGAATCCGGCCTTAACCCCCTCTAGCCTATGGGTTACCTGATTCTGATGCAGGACTTTGCTTTGCCACCAGTTAACAGTGCTCCGGATCCGACGCCACTCCGGATTTTCCCTCCGTTGCTCTCGGTCCGGTCACACCGTCCTTCCCTGGATCTTCCCCGTCCAGAGGTATAAGCTTCGAGATGCACCACACTTGACCGCTGGAATGCTGGAATCCTGCCAACAACGCCACCTGTGGCGACCACACCCCTACCAGGCGGTTGCCTAGTAGGGATGGGAGACCATCTTGTATTCATTTTCCAAAGGGTTGTAGTTGTGTAGTCAGAAATGAACCAAGTGGATATTTCAAAGCGCACAGGAATTTTTATTAGCTTCCTTTAGGTAAGATGGTAACAATCTTCAAAGCAACTTTACACTCAGGACAAAGAAACAAAGGATAATCTTCTCCAATTAAAGCAAACATCAAAATAGTGTTTCCGTGGAATTATTTACAATGGCTTTCCTTTTCTTTTCCTTTAAGATGCTTCTTACTTCAGCAATAATAAAGGCACATGTATTTACAACTTACAATCAAAGCCAGTAGGGCTGCTAGCTCCTTCTTTGCTGTTTTGAGTTAAACAGTTCTCAGCTGTCTAGCCCCGCCTTGGTTGCACTAGCCACTTCTTTAGGAAAGAACCTTAGTGCTTCAATGTAAGACTCATTCTCTCCTTTACTTCAGGCTTTCAGCTATAACAAAGTTGTAACAGCTTTCTTAATTTCTTTCTGCTATTTGGCTTCCATTAATTAGCATCAATACAAACAGCACAGTCCATCTCAGAACAAGAAGAACCCCTGTCAGTTCCTCTACCATCTACCTCCATACTTTCTTCTGAGCTGCATATTGGTAAAGCTTGGAAACGTTCAGGTACTTTTTCCTTTAAGTCATTTAAAAGCTCAAATAGCCTATTCCACTGCACTGCCCCTCCTTCTCTTGGCAGAACTTCAACAGGCTTCTCCTGTTCAACTTTTCTTGAAAACCCCTTCTTTCTAATCTGGGTTTTCCCAGGTACAAATCCCTCTTCAGAATCAGAGCAAGAGATATAAACCTTAGGGGTATGTTTACTAAACTGCGTTAGTGCAATTCGCGTTAGGAGCCGCGGTAGTGACAGAAACCCCAAATAAGGACATGGGCGGTACATCGTTACCACTAACGCGCGTTCCAAAAACTAACGAGCGTTACAGGGCACCGTGGCGCGTTACTGCGCGTTAATCGTAAGAAGGCGTACAGACACAAAGCACTGAAACAGAGCTGTAGCACAATGGTTACGGTACTGACCGCTGTTACAGGCAGCATGGGTTCGAGTCCCCAGTGTGCCTAACGCATCACCCTGTACATTACATAGGGAATGAGGAGGCATGTTTTTCTTTACGTTCAGTAGTGGTGTCAGAAACACATCCTCGGAGTGTGCCTTGCCACGTACGTTGGTGCGTGCGTGGCCGCGTGCGTTGGTGCGTGCGTACAATCGTGCGTGGGTACGTGTGTTTTTACAAGCGTGGGCACCTTATATTACAGACTCTTTAGGGTGTCTTGCACCTATGCATTATGCTAACAGATGTACGTGTGATGGCCTATGGTTTATCAGAGCCTGTGAGCAGGTGCTGGGTTTTCACAGGATTGGATTGGGCCAGTCACACCCATGATGCACTGCACATGCAAATCAGCTGTCCACAGATACACACCATGGGGAATGCACCCCCACAGCACCTCGGCCTGGTACGGGGGTACTGACCGTGTGTTGTACTGGCACAGAGTAGCTACACACTGTCACATTGCGCGGGTACTGTGCTCACCCTGAGGGTGCAGTGAGGCGCCCAGCACCAGGTCCACAGCACCGTCCATGGCTGAAAGAGGCCATGGCGCAGGTCCAAAGCAGTGTTAATGTGTGAGATAGGTAGTTTCTGCACAAACACCTTGGATATCTCTGTCTGTTTCAGTCAGGTGTAGCCCCCATCCCCCTCCCCCAGGGCCAAAGGTGACAAACAGGGTCTCCTAACAATAGATCCACATTCTACCTCCCTGCAAAGGTGGCAGTAGAGGGGAACATCAACCCCGGTCCTGCTGAGGAACAGACACCCCACAGGGCAGTCAATGCAGCTCTGTACACATCCATAACACAATAGCAGACAGACATTAGGCCTGGATATGGTAAGCTGCACCCCACCACTATCTGATATTCTCCTGCTGCAAGCCATCAGCCGCTGCACCCTGCAAACCACTCCATCAAGACACATACCAGCTGCAAACAGCCTGCTAGTTAGTCAATAGTGCATGTGCCCAGTGGAGATGCATGCACCCAGAACTGGGATGTCAGCATACACAGCAAGCAGATAAATCAGTGACTGGGCCCCAAAAGGAAACCCATATTTATCACATGAGAGAAATACTATATAGCACTATGGGGGTGCCTAGCCATGCTGTGGTCACTGCACAGTCAGGGTGAGAGTGATCTCTCAGCAGGACATACTGAGGTCACCCTGTCTGTGTAGGTGGTGGCCGGGCACTAAAATGTCCCAGTCAGTGCCCTATGCCCTGTGCAGATGCACCCTGGCCAGGCCACCCTGTCCAGCCTATACCCATGGTACCTTGCTCCTCATTATGCACATTGGCAGCCCAATACTGGCAACATTGCTGGCAATATGGGCTGTGGAAGGTGTTTGCAGCCACCACACACTGGATAGACAGACAGCCACCCCCACACCTATGCCAGCATTGTGCTACTATAGAGGTGTTCAGCAGCCATACCCACCACACCAGTCCTGGGCACAGTACAGGCATGAATATGGTACGCAATACTGTTGGGGTCACTCCCCAGGGTGGTAAACACTATCAGAGACCAGACCTGCAGCACACACCGCAGACATCAGAATGATTGTTATGGTGGGGCTCAATGAGCAAAATGTGCTTAACATAGGCATTGATATCTGCCAGTTATCATAGGAAACGTTTGATGGCTGTGTACCATATACCCAGGTGTAGGGTGGCATTGGTAAGGTATGCAACTGCTAGTATTGGGAGGTACAGGCAGGGCCCAATGTCCTGCCTCTCCAGGATAGTTCTAATTATGGTCTATTTTGATGAACGTAAAATATCAACGTGTGTAAAGTCAATACGTTCAAAGAATCAAAAAATGTAAAGAGCTTCTTTTTTATTTGTTTTTTTCAATGCTTTTAAAAAATAAATAAATGTACAGCCCAGGTTTTCTTCTCTTGTATACTATCTCAAGAAAAATTTATTTGAAGAAAGAATCCCCGAGTGGACTAGTTTAATACAAAAATGCATTTAAAACAAGGGTCTCGACGCTCAGCTTCGGCGCCTTAACGGCGTTTCAAAAGTTTTCTTCAGGAGACCTTTATCAGATATTTATGCTGCCCACGCTCTCTCTCCTTGTTTCTGATGCGCGGTGTTTTTTTGTATCAGAAACAAGGAGAGAGAGCGTGGGCAGCATAAATATCTGATAAAGGTCTCCTGAAGAAAACTTTTGAAACGCTATTAAGGCGCCGAAGCTGAGCGTCGAGACCCTTGTTTTAAATGCATTTTTGTATTAAACTAGTCCACTCGGGGATTCTTTCTTCAAATAAATTTTCCTTGAGATAGTATACAAGAGAAGAAAACCTGGGCTGTACATTTATTTATTTTTTAAAAGCATTGAAAAAAACAAATAAAAAAGAAGCTCTTTACATTTTCTGCCTCTCCAGGAGGCATTGGCCAATGGGGCCTGTGTGTGTGTGTGTCTGGCCCTGTTGGCTGCTGCTTTACGGCAGAGTTTCCCAACTCCAGTCCTGGTGTTCCAAACACTGTTCGGGTTTTCATGCTGTCCCTCATAAATATGCATGAGCTACATCTGCATACCATGGGGGTGGTGCATAGATATGCAGCACAGGCATCTTTATTAGAGGCAGCATGGAACCTGAATGGTGTGGGGCCCTCCAGGACTGCATTTGCGAGACTCTGCTCTAGGTAATGCGCCTGTTTATGGTGTCTGTGTTTGGTGTGGTAAAATATAGGCGTATTAACCATGCGTATGTTCTCTGCAATAAAGGAGTGTCTTTACTATCACTGTTTAGTGGTGGGTAAAACTATGGGGACTGGGTTGGCAGGAGCCCCAGCCGGGATTTGAACCTGTGACCCTCTGGTCTTACAGGCACTGGCTGTGTCCGTTGCACCACACTGTGGCCACAGAGACAGTGCCGTCCCTGGAGGTAGGAAACTGGCCTGACGAGTCAGAAACCCTGCTCTGCACAATTTTACTGTGGGCTCATTTACCTTGTATGAAGACAAACGTGCACATAAACCTCAAAAACGACCTCGAAAACAGGGGCACACACCCATAACCAAGCTGGACAACAATGATATCATTGGGCAACATTAAAAAACACTCCCAGGAAAGCTCCAATAAAATGAAATGATTTTTGAAAGGGTCTACGGAGTGTAGACCCTTCCACACATCATTTCTTTTTTTTGGAGCTTTCCTGGGAGTATTTTTTATTGTTGCCCATTGCTATCACTGTTGCCCAGCTGAATCATAATTTTTACACTGTTTCTTGTGGTCATTCTAAAGTTTTATTTGCAATTTTGTTCTGTGCACATGTATCACACTGCTCACGTTTTGTAGGTTTCTCCGGTTTTGCTGTACATTGCTGACGGAAATGGTTTCTCTTCCCTTTAATATGTCTTTAACGACAGGTTTTCAT
The DNA here is from genome assembly GCA_033557465.1 of Ichthyophis bannanicus. Lineage (NCBI taxonomy): Eukaryota > Metazoa > Chordata > Amphibia > Gymnophiona > Ichthyophiidae > Ichthyophis > Ichthyophis bannanicus. The sequence continues at coordinate 742,937,890 of CM066035.1, read as the reverse complement.
TCGCGTTGGAATTGAGCTCTGCACTTCAGCGCGTTAGTGTGAGGGGAGCCTCTCCCTGCCCACTCTCCGCCCATTTACCCCTTCTCTCCGCCCACTCTCCACCTTCTGCGCTGTTTTAACGCTCCGCGGGGCTTTACGATCGTTAACTATGGTTAACGCGCGTAGTATGATGTTAACAGTCGTTGGCGCGTGATTACGCGCGTTATACTACACTTACGATCGTTAATGTCGTACAACGTGCGTTATTCACGTTTACCGCATTTTAGTAAACATACCCCTTAGGCTTCACTGCTTTCTTTCTCCTACCTTGGAGTTTTACTGCAGGACTTCCATATCTGGGGCTTCTGTTGGCTGTAGCTATCTCTGCCTCAGAGCCAGTCAGGGAATCAAGGTAAGATTTCCTCTCTACTTCCTGGGGCTTCTTCTGTCTGAAGGCACACCCTTCACCCGAGGAGTCTAGGCTCTCTTGCCTTAGCTTTTCCAATGCCAGCCTTCTCTCTCTCTCTCTCTTGCCAGTATACTTGGTCCTCTCCCTGGAACCTTCTCTGTAGCTCTCTTGGCTGCAGTCCTGGCTGCTCTTGCTCTCCTTACACTTGTCCTTGTTCCTGTTCCTGTTTCTCCTTCCGTCTATCTCTCTGTTTGTTTGCTCAAACTTAAACGTGGAGCAGGGCACCTCCCCTTCTGACTCCACCCCCATGTACCTCCTACTCTTACTTAGGGTTGCCATGGAGTCTGGGTGTGGCTTTAGCCTAGCTCTACCCTCGTGGTTTCTCTCACTGCTTTTACTAGGGTGTATGTGTTCTGGTGCACCCATCCCCCGCAAAGAAGAAAAAGTTCTTTTTCCCTTTATTTCTTCCTGCTGGACTGCACTCTCCTTACCACAATATTTATCGTAATAATTCCACGAAACATGGGCTGATGTACTTGTATTTTGATTTACTTTGTTATATATTATGGATGATTTTTGTATTTCTCTATAGTGTAATTTCCATATCGTATAGTTGTAAAATTCTTATAAATAAATGATTTTAAAAAAAAAGGATATTATAATGCCTCTGTATCGTTCCATGGTGCGACCACACCTTGAATATTATGTGCAATTCTGGTCACCATATTTTAAAAAGGATATAGTGTTATTAGAAAAGGTTCAGAGAAGAGCCACCAAAATGGTAAAGGGGATGGAAGGATACCCCTATGAAGAAAAGCTAAAAGGTTAGGGCTCTTTAACCTGGAAAAGAGACGGCTGAGGGGAGATATATGATAGAACTCTATAAATTAATGAATGGAATGGAACAGGTAAACGTAGATCGATTGTTTGTTATCAGAATACAGAAAGACTAGGGGACATGCAATGAAGCTACAGGATCAACCATTTAAGACAAATAGAAAATATTTTTTCACTCAACGTGTAATCAAACTCTGGAATTTGTTACTGAAGGATGTAGTAAAGACTGTTAGTGTAGCTGGGTTTAAAAAAGGTTTGGACAAGTTCCTGGAGGAAAGGTCCATAAACCATTATTAAAAAGGGACCCAGGATATCAATGTTTGACCCAATACAAGCATTGTGGAACCTGTGTCCTTTGGGGAAACTGCTAGGTACATATGACCTAGATTGGCCACTGTTGGAAACAGCATACTGGGCTTGATGGACCTTGGTCTGACCCAGTATGGCATATCCTATGTTCTTATGTGACTCTGCAATACCAGTTGCTTGGGCTAACTCCCCTTATGAAGGCAATAATGATTTGAAAGATAAATTTTATTCATTTATTTAACCTTTTTTATATACCGCCTTTCAAATTCTCAAAGTGATTTACAAAGAACATAACTTTGTTTACATAGAACTTTTCGAAACTATTTACAATAGCAGTTAACAACAGTGATTACATTAATAATTTAACTATTTACATAAGTGTATGAAATCTTACAGATGCTTGGTGATTTGGCAATTGTCTGAAAGTTGTCATAGTCCTAGCAATTAGTTGCCTTGTAAGGTCTTGAAATGTTTGGTAAATAGATAGGTTTTCAAGGATTTTCGGAAGTCGGTAATATCCATGGTGGCTCTCAGGTGGTGTGGGAGGAAGATCCATAGTGATGGGATGTAGAGCTCGAACACTCTATGTAGTGTGTTCTGGGAGGTGCTTGTGGATGTCTTGGGTGTTGCTAGGGAGTTTTGGTGCAGTGTCCTCCTTGATCTGTTGTCAGGGACTCTTCTGATCAAGTTTTTTAAGCAATCAGCAGATTGATTGTGAAGTATTCTGAATGCTATCGTTATTACCTTGTATTTTATTCATGAACGAATGGGGAGCCAGTGGAGGGATTCAAGTATGGGGGTGATGTGGGGTTGTTTATTAGCTGTAGTGACTAGTCGGGCTGCTGCGTTTTGGGCCAGTTGCAAGGCTTGTGTTGTACATTTAGGTAAGCCGTGAAGAATTAGATTACAATAGTCAAGGTGTGGTGTGATTAGCACCTGACATACGGACAGGAAATGGTTCTGCTCTAGAAGAGGTCGAAGATTTTGCAGAAACTTCATTTTGTAATATACTTTTGTTATTGTTTTGCTGATGTGAGACTGAAAATTGAGCCTCTGGTCAATATATATTCCCAGGTACTTCACCTCACTCTTTGCAGGGATTGATCTGCTTCCTATTGGTAGGTTATCTGGGGGGCTGAATGTAGGGTCTCTCGTGATTATGAGAGCTTCCGATTTCTTGTAGTTGATTTCCAAATTGCGTTGTAATAACCATTCTGTGATTGTGGACATACAGGCTGAGATGGTGGAGTAGTCTGGTTTCTTTGTATCTAGGATGGAATATATCATTAAGTCGTCTGTGTATAGGTGGTAGTATATTTTATGTTTCTCTAAGATTTTGCATAGTGGCTGTATGTACAGGTTGAAGAGGAGAGCAGAGAGTGCGGAGCCTTGAGAAAGACCTTGTTTTAGCGGAAAAGGTCTTGAAGTATCAGATTTTATCTTAACTTGTGATCTTCTGTCGGATAAGTAGCAGCGGAACCAAGACAGCGGTGTGTCGCTTACTTCTATTTCGCTTAGTCTGTTGAGAAGTATGGAGTGGATTATAGAGTCAAATGCGGAAGTTATGTCAATGAAAATGAGGATGAATCTTTCCTGGTGTTTCAATTCCTTTTAGTACAGTGTTCAGAAGGGATGTTAATAAGGTTTCCACCCCATGAAGCTCTCGGAACCCATGTTACTGAGGGTCCCGTGGGAAGGTAGCATCTACATGGTCTTGTAGCTGGCATTGGACTGTCTTTTCAATTAGTTTGGATAAAAGCGGGATGCTAGATATGGGGCGATATGAGGCAGAAGTTGGGTCAGAGGTGTTGTTGTTCAGTAGTGGTGTTATTGAAGAGATTTTCAGAAGTGGTGGCATGAATCCTTGTGAAAGGGATAAGTTTATTATTTTGCAGAGTGATGGAGCTGAATCGTGTGCCATTGTCTTTATCCAAAGGACTGGGCATGGGTCAAGGGGGGAAGTGGACGTGTTCAAGGTTTTCAGGAGGTTGATGCAAAGGTCTTCAGAGACCGAGTAAAAAGAGGTCCAGATGTTTGGTCGATTTAGTTCAGTCGAAGGGGTGGTAGGATGGTTCAGGGAGGCTTGTGGATGAGGGAGCTTGCTTTGGAGATAGGATGCGTAGTTCTATCTATATCTGGCTTTGCGGAGCTCTTGATAGGTCTCTCACTATGGAGAAGAGCTCTCTGGGACGGTTTAGGGAACTCATGATTATGTTTGTGTGGTGTTGCTTTTTGCAGTTGAGAATTAGTTCATTGTATTCGCGCTGTTTTGTCGTGTATTCATGTTGATCTTATTGAGCTTTGGTTCTCCTCCATCGTCTTTCAAGTCTTCTTAAGGTGGTCTTTGCCTGCTTTATTTCTGGAGAGTACCATGGGGCTTTGTTTTGCCACTAGGAAGCTCTTGGGTTTGGTGGCGTGGTGGCGGCTAGTGAAAATGTGTTATTCCAGTTCTCTATCAGTGAGGGGAGGTCCACAGAGATAGATTCTAGTTTGGGTATTGTTTTATTTAGTAGGGTGTCTTTGTTAAATTCATTGAAGCATATGAAGGAGTTTGTGTCGTGTTGTCTGGTGTGTGTGGGGGGGGTCAAGAGGGAGATTTAATTGTATCATGTAGTGATCTGACCATGGCACAGGGGTTACTTGATATGGTATATGAGAATCGATGGAGTGGATAGTTCTTAAACATGTACCTATCCAATGCCTTTACATACATTTTGTGGTGAAGAATGCCCTCCAGAAGGGATGGAGATTGAAGAAAATCCTGAAAAGCGAAAGGATTTACACAGGATTTTCAATCCTAGAAGGAAAAAAACACACTGCTCTGCTGAGCTGAGAACAGACACCAGCCCAGGGGAGGAGTTAGGCAATGCTGATTGGGCACACCCAGGGGTTGGAAAAGGTGTGCCGGGAAAAGAAACCTTTTTTAAAGCTTTGAACAAGGCTGCTAAGCAGATGACGTGTGAGAGAGGGTCTGAGACCAGGAAGCAGACTAGGTGGGAGAGTGGCTCCAAGACGAGGTCATCGGAGAGTGGATCCGAGACCAGGAAGCGGTTTGGCTGTACGAGTGAGTCTGGAAGATTTGAGAGTGTTTGGAAAGGTTCTGCAAGGAGTTCTAAACGTGCTGTTAAGAGGAGTCCTGTGAGGAATGGACGGAGCCATGTTTTAGAATCCTGGGAAAAGACAGAACCCTGGAATAGAAAGCCTCAAAGGCAGGCACATGCTAAAGAAAACTCATTCTACAGGATAGAGCCTGGACCTGGAAAGCCCAGAAAAACCCACACCTGGAAAGCTCTTGAGCTACCAAAGAGGAGAGGAGCCTGACAGAAAGAAGGCAGTTCTGGTACAAGCCAAGATAGAGAAGGTAAAGCACAACTTCCTATTTTTAGGGCTTGGTTGAAGGAACCTGATCATTGCCCTGAACTGTTTAAGCCGAGTGCTGCAGTTGGAACAGTTAGTGACGGGGAGAAGGGCATAGTATTTGCTGACAACTGCCAATCTGATAATAAGCAGGCTGAATTGCTCTTCCAAGAATTTAAGCAGTTTCTAGAACTGAAAGCAGGAAAACAGCAAAAGCTTAATGAAGATAGTAGTTCTGTTAAGTCAGAGGATTTGATGCAGGTAGAAAATGATTTACCTACCGTAAGCACTGACCCTTGTAGCATGGACTGCTCTATATGCTGTAAAGAATAGCAGTATAAAAGAAGCTTTGCACATTGTATGAAAGGAATACAAAACGTTGCTGTTTCTGCTGCCTGTGCCGTGAAGAGTTAATTATTTGCACCTGTGTTCTGAACCCACGCTGTGAGAAGAACAGCTGATACTATGAGGCTCAATGTTCATAAGCTATCACTCGAGGCAGAGCTGAGTTAAGCTCCTCTATAGATGAAAAGCTGAAGTTGAAGCTAATTCTATTTCAGTTGTCCTAAGTTCCTGATTACTTCTGTTTGTGTTAAAAGTGCACCCTTTATGTTTATGTATTTGAATTTTGATGCGCTGGAGAAACATCCCCAATACAAATAAATATTTCTTGCAAGCCTTACCATCTTTGTCGCAACTACACTTCATTCCCGAGAGAAAAGAGAGTGAACTACAATTCCCATCATCTCTAGGGAACAGTTTACCTCTACTCCTAGGGGACAATAAGGCCACTCCTGCCTGTTAGCTCCAGGGCGCAGGCAGGAGCATCGCAAGTGGCGTCGTTTTGAGGATTCTATGAATGCACTAAAGGTGCCACGTGGAAGATACAGGAGGCAACTGCCCAGGAGGAGCCCAGCTGCAGACTATCCGGAAGGGAAGGAGTCACAGCATCGGAGGGCTACTGGCTGCAACGTGATTGGTGAAGCCTGAAGCACCACCTAAGCCAGGTAAAAAGTATCCACCCGGGAGAGGTCAGGATACAGGGCAAAGGGTGATTGCTGGGCCTGGTTTGAAAAAAAAAAAAGAGGTGTTTTTTTTTTGTGTGATATCGCACTTGGGGTTTTTTTTGTGTTTGTGTTCACAGAGGTTCCAAGGATGTCTCTGGATCCACAGGAAGTGTTTAAGTGGATGGCCACGCAGCTAGAGAGGCAGAGAGACTTGACCTTGGAGGCCCAAGAAAGAAATGCTGCAAGCCTTCAAGTTCAGCAGAAACCATTATTGGACATGTTACAGACATGGGTTGCCGAGCAGAGGAAGCCGTCGGAGCCATCAAACGCTCCACCAGGTTTTTCCGCAGCAGCTGCGTTTAGTTTGAACCCAGGGACCATGTTCAATTTTGGACAGTTTAAGGATACAGACGATATTGATGATTATATAGAGTGCTTTGAGAGAGTGGCGCATTTAAGTGCCTGGCCCAAAGGGCACTGGGCCATTCGTTTTGCCGCGTCCCTTACTGGGGAGGCCATGGCCGCATATAGAAGTATGCCACCTGATCTCGCTGGGGATTATGATGAAGTCAAGAGAACGGTCAGGGAGAGGCTGGGCCTTACGCCGCTAGTTTATCACAATCTCCTACGAGCGGTAAAGTTGAAACCAAATGAATCCCCAAAAGCCTTGTGTTATAGGATTCGCATGCTGATAAACAAATGGCTTGATCCAGGGGGTAGGTCTAAAGAGTCCATCATTGATAGTCTCATATTAGAGCAGTATATGAGTGCTGTACCCACCGAAGTACGTACCTTCCTGATTTTACAGAGCTGTAAAACCCCGCAAGAGGCTATTGACCTCACGGAGCGCTTCATGGAAGCCAAGTTAACGGCCCATGAAGGCGGCAGTGTTTCTAAGGGGACAGCGATACGAGAATCAGAAAGGAGGTGGAGGTTAAGTGATGAGACAGGAAGAATGTGCATTCCAACTATGAAAGGTCCGATTTCGCATAGGAAATGTTTTAAATGCGGTCGAGAGGGCCATGTACAGAAAAATGGTTATTTAAAGACAGCTTTAGTAGCAGTGAATGCACAGAAGGCCAGAGAAGGATTTCTAATTGATGTAGAAGAGCAGGGAATTGCCACCACAGCGCTACTAGACGCCGGCGCAGAGCAGACAATGCTGTGGCAGCAAATTGAAGCATCGGGGGTAGCAATTCAGCCTGTACACACAGTAAAAATTTGCTGCGTTCATGGAGGCACTTCATTATACCCCGTGTACAACCTCCAGGTGAAAGGGTTGGGGGATAATAGGAAAATCCCCATAGCAGTAGTACCTAAGCTACCGAACAATATAGTTTTAGGAAGAGACTGGCCCCACTTTCATAAGGATATGAAACAAGGCCTGACCTCTAAGGAAGCCATGGTATCTACAAGAGCCCAGGTTAAGGTCGCAGAAAAGGGAGAAGATCCTACAGATGAATCCTTAGGAAGTCTTCCCTCACATGAGGACCTAATAACCACCCCAGGAGAAAAAGTTAAAAGAACTAAAGCAGAGAAGCGTAGTGAGAGACGTGATCGCTCTCAGCAGAGGGCAGAAACACAGGCTGGCCAAGAATTACCATGGGTACCAGAAGAATTAGTTGGGAAATTCCCGACGTTCCCCAACGAGCAACTAGCTGACCCTGCTCTGAGTCAGGCGTTTAAATGGGCCCAGAGTGATAGGGATACCCTACCAAGATTTTTCCTTGACACTGGGATACTGTACAGAGAAAGCAAGGATCCCTAAACAGGAGGTACCCGCAAACAGGTGGTGGTGCCCGCAACTTTTAAAAATTTAGTCTTGCGGCTGGCCCACGACCATCCTGTCGGAGGGCACAAGGGCATCCAAGGTACTTTGGATCAAATCTTGGCAAGATTCTATTGGCCGGGTGTTTTTAAGGAAACCGCCAAGTTTTGCGAAGCCTGTCCAACATGCCAGCGAGTTTCTGCAACCCATCCTAGAGAGGTCCCGATGATATCTTCCCCGGTTATTACTGAACCGATCCATAGAATGGCTATGGACATTATTGGTCCTTTAATTAAAACTCCCCGGGGGTTTCAGTATATTTTAGTGGTCATTGACCAAGCAACAAGGTTTCCTTGGGCCATGCCACTACGCAGTATATCAGCAAGGGCCGTGGCCGGTGAACTTATAAAGCTATTTTGTGAAGTTGGTTTCCCTCGTGAAGTCCTCACGGATTGAGGAAGCAACTTCCTTTCTAAGTATTTAGCACAGGTTTGGGAGGTGTTTGATATCCGCCATATTAAGACCTCAGCCTATCATCCCCAAACCAATGGTCTCGTAGAGAGACAGAACCAGACTATTAAAAGAATGTTGCGCCGCAGTCTGGAAGGAGGTATGGCCAATTGGGATACAATGCTCCCGTTCGTCCTCTATGCATGTAGGGAGAGGAAACAATCATCCCTAGGGACAGCGCCATATGAGCTAATGTATGGTCGATCACCCCGTGGGGTATTAGATATCCTAAAAGAGCAGTGGGTAGAACCCGACATACAAGAGGTAGGAGTACCTGAGTTCCTAAAGGATTTAAAAGGCCACTTACGCCGCACCTCACAGGTCGCGGAGGTTAATTTAAGGGGCAGTCAAACAAGGCAGAAGTCCTATTATGACCGTGGCACACGGCAGCGCCAGTTGGCTGTAGGAGACAAAGTTGTAGTGATGGTAGCAGAGCCAGACCCTAAATTTGAGAGCCAATGGAAAGGGCCTTGTAGGGTAGTCCGGCTGGTGGGTCCAGTCTCTTATCTTGTTGAAAATAGGAAAGGACGCCAACAAGTCTACCACATCAACCTCTTGAAGCCTTGGCATGATAGGGCAACTTTAGCTCAGGTAGCCACCATAGTCCCCAGCATTGAAGTTGTGGAAAAGACACAATACATTGCAGAATCTATGAGTAGAATCACGTGCTGTGCCCCTGGTCAGAAGCCAGCCCGTGATATCTTAAGGGGGGGGGGGGGAATCTGTGGTGAAGAATGCCCTCCAGAAGGGATGGAGATTGAAGAAAATCCTGAAAAGCGAAAGGATTTACACAGGATTTTCAATCCTAGAAGGAAAAAAACACACTGCTCTGCTGAGCTGAGAACAGACACCAGCCCAGGGGAGGAGTTAGGCAATGCTGATTGGGCACACCCAGGGGTTGGACAAAGTGTGCCGGGAAAAGAAACCTTTTTTAAAGCTTTGAACAAGGCTGCTAAGCAGATGACGTGTGAGAGAGGGTCTGAGACCAGGAAGCAGACTAGGTGGGAGAGTGGCTGCAAGACGAGGTCGTCGGAGAGTGGATCCGAGACCAGGAAGCAGTTTGGCTGTACGAGTGAGTCTGGAAGATTTGAGAGTGTTTGGAAAGGTTCTGCAAGGAGTTCTAAACGTGCTGTAAAGAGGAGTCCTGTGAGGAATGGATGGAGCCATGTTTTAGAATCCTGGGAGAAGACAGAACCCTGGAATAGAAAGCCTCAAAGGCAGGCACACGCTGAAGAAAACTCATTCTACAGGATAGAGCCTGGACCTGGAAAGCCCAGAAAAACCCACACCTGGAAAGCTCTTGAGCTACCAAAGAGGAGAGGAGCCTGGCAGAAAGAAGGCAGTTCTGGTACAAGCCAAGATAGAGAAGGTAAAGCACAACTTCCTATTTTTAGGGCTTGGTTGAAGGAACCTGATCATTGCCCTGAACTGTTTAAGCCGAGTGCTGCAGTGGGAACAGTTAGTGACCGGGAGGAGGGCATAGTATTTGCTGACAACTGCCAATCTGATAATAAGCAGGCTGAATTGCTCTTCCAAGAATTTAAGCAGTTTCTAGAACTGAAAGCAGGAAAACAGCAAAAGCTTAATGAAGATAGTAGTTCTGTTAAGTCAGAGGATTTGATGCAGGTAGAAAATGATTTACCTACCGTAAGCACTGACCCTTGTAGCATGGACTGCTCTATATGCTGTAAAGAATAGCAGTATAAAAGAAGCTTTGCACATTGTATGAAAGGAATACAAAACGTTGCTATTTCTGCTGCCTGTGCCGTGAAGAGTTAATTATTTGCACCTGTGTTCTGAACCCACGCTGTGAGAAGAACAGCTGATACTATGAGGCTGCAATGTTCATAAGCTATCACTCGAGGCAGAGCTGAGTTAAGCTCCTCTATAGATGAAAAGCTGAAGTTAAAGCTAATTCTATTTCAGTTGTCCTAAGTTCCTGATTACTTCCGTTTGTGTTAAAAGTGCACCCTTTACGTTTATGTATTTGAATTTTGATGCGCTGGAGAAACATCCCCAATACAAATAAATATTTCTTGCAAGCCTTACCATCTTTGTCGCAACTACACTTCATTCCCGAGAGAAAAGAGAGTGAACTACAATTCCCATCATCCCTAGGGAACAATTTACCTCTACTCCTAGGGGACAATAAGGCCACTCCTGCCTGTTAGCTCCAGGGCGCAGGCAGGAGCGTCGCAATTTGCACCCTGATAGTTCTGAGTTGCCTGCTTAACCAGATCCAGGAGTGAGCCCTTCACTCAGTCCTCAGATATTAGTAGTGGCTCATCCAGATGCATGTAGGGACTTGCAGCAGTGCATCACATGAGTACAAGCAGGGTGTACACATAGCATACTGCAGTGCTATGTGACATTTGCACCACAACTGGAAACACAACTCAGTCTTTGGGTTGCTTAAGTTGATAACCATGTGATTTCTGATACACATCTGGCCATTGAATCTCAGGGGACTACATAATTCTTTGTGGGCATTGACTATGTACATATTTCTGAGATAATTGCTCGGAATAGCTATGCATTGCAGTTCATCCATTACTGGGGCACTCTTCTTTGGCACATCCATACTAGCCACATGACCAAATTGCAGCAGTGGAATTGGTTGCCACCTCTGGTTGTACATGTGCTTTGCTATGATGTCTGGTGCTTGTAGCTCCATGTTTTAAACATGGGAATCACTGCTGCGTGTTGCATGATGTTTCTGAGTATGTTTCTCACAAATTCCAGACTGAATTCAAAATGCACTCCTTAAAGTTGGTAACTTTGCAAGTCTGCATATATGGGGACAGTAGCCACCTCCAGCAGCCCTTAATGTGGGGAGGAAGCAAAGGACTGCACCACATCAGGGTGAAGCAGTGCAGGTGCCCCAACACACATTGCATGCATTCCACTATTGCTGACCATGCTGGCTACAGCCTTGATGCAACTGAGTTTCCAAATTTAATACTTCAAAGAGTAGTTTTGGAATCTTCTCCTGGATACATTTGACTTCCATGCAGAGGCACTTGGGTTCCAGGCACAGTGATTACCCAGGATAAGGGACAGGACTAAATGATCCCACATTTCCTGACAGTGGGAATAGGAGACTCCCAGATGGAGCATGCACACCATCTCATGGATTGGCCCAGAGCTTCACAATTACCCTGTTGCTGGGATGTTTGTGTACCGCAGCCCTGGAAGTGTGATGATCTGCACCTTGGGCATTAGAGAACAAGCATGGCTCATTCAGATGCCTAACATCAGACAGAATACATCATATAAATTATATGAAGGCACAATTGCACCATCTGTCCTGAGTTGTCATCTATGCACACATCCATACACACATACTTACTTTTATGCTGCCTTAGCAAAGGGAATGTGGTTGTCATATGGTGATCACAGCACAGATTTAATGGCAGACAGCCCTCTGGCCTGTGTTCCAGCTAGGTTTGGCCAGGCCACAATTTCTAGCCCTTGCACTTTGTCAGCCCTTAAAAGAGTGAACCTGAGATAAGTATGTTACCATCCTGCACAGTTACACCTGCATTTAGCATGGAAGCAATGAAAAGCTGGCCAGGTTCAACTTGATCGATGGCTGGTGACCTAGAGTTTTGTGCCATTCACAAAATGTGACAATTGGCCAATGAATAAACCATATCCGCATCACGCATCTGAGAGGCATAGCTGTGCCTTGGCAGCAAAGCTAGAGGGCAACTCATGTTTGGTGGATTCTGTATGCTGCAGTGTTGGCAACCGACCCATTTTCAAGAGTGGCTGCATGAAACAGTCCCAGATTAGTGAGAGTGTTCTACAGATTGATCGTGGAACCAGCATCAGTGATTTCCATGTGTGAGGCAGGACAACAAATGCCACCTGCCATAGTGAGGACTCTGACACTAGAGTTGTAGCAGAAGATTCAGATTTATGCCTTTATCCACAGCAGCCACGTTTAACAGTTCCAGCATGGATATTTGATCCCTGTCTATGATTTCAGAGAGTGTCATTCTTTGCCAGTTGGCTATCCAATAAGAATGATATGAATATAATCTACCAAGGATGTGACAACAATGATTGTGGCTTACTGCACAGTAACATCAGCAGAACCATTGGTGTACAATCTTCGTATTGCATATGTTGGCAATGCACAGTTATATCCCCTTACCAACAAAGATTTTTGAAGGTTTGGCAGGAGGAAGGGAGCAAGCCATGTGTTACTTCACAACGCATGCATGTGTTCTTGCTGTTACAGTCATGTGTGCTGTCTCCACATAGGTGCTTCTATATGGGCCTGGGTATGTCACATGTGCTGCAATCTTAAAGTGGCACTGTGACAGGTTTATTATTTATTTATTTATTTATTACATTTGCTTATATACCGCACTATTCGGTATCAGCGCGGTTTACAATATAACAAAACGACCAATACAACATTCTGTTTGGTTTTACAAGGAACAGGAGTAACAACTTGGCAAACAGGGTTGAACTATATACAGAGTTAATAAATACAACAACAGGGTTGAACTATATACATGAGATAATAAATTGCAACAACAGGGTTGAGGTGAATACATGAAATGATAATTACAAGAATCTAAATGAAGTCCAGTAATCATTTTAAGACTGTATGCACCTGATCTGCAGGAAGGAGGCTGGGAATATTACTTTTCATGGAGATTGTGTGACTCAGTGGTTTCTCAGGGGCACAGGCATTGCACTTAGTGCCTCTGCAACAGAGCTCTCACCATTTGCATTATGCACCTACCTAGGCCTACAGGGGCCAGAATATCTGGATTGTGCTTGTACCCTGGCATGGGACCCAAACCGACACCCCCCACTTTGGGATGTTGATGCACCGCAGAAGCTGGAGCACTACAGACACTTAGCTGAGCTGGCATATATGTGGCCCACAACAATGTAAACAAGCTGACATTTGGCAACTCTGCTTCACGGGTGGATAGACTGGCTAGTACTTGACTTTTCCATAATTGATGAAGGAAAAGTTTCTGTCATGACTTGCCCTAGATGCCCTGGCATACGCTGCTCTGGACCAGCAAGGGATGTAACACTGTTAAGCTCCCTACAGTCACACATTGTGTATGCTTGGCAACATAATCTAAGGCTGGAGCCACCTGTCATTTGCTAGCTGACTTGTTCTGTGATGGCAGCTATACCAGACTGCATGTATCACTATTTTGTGCCTGCTGGGTTTAGCAATGTGCTCAGGATGTTTGCTGGACATCACCCTGCATGACTATGCCCATGTGTGGGAGTAGCCCAAAATGAGACATGTGGACCTCATACATGGGCATCTCCACACAATGAAAGGTGGCCTTGCTAGTAGTCCCTCATGTGCTTCACAAGTGGCAGAGGATGATGGTTGGCAGCTCACTCTCTCCCCTATTTGGAGAACTATGCCACTCTAGGTCACAAGCAATGATATATAGCTGCAAGTGTTAGCAGCACTCAATACTTTGTGGATACAGTCAGACCTCTGCTATGTAGCATTTGTCTGCCATCTAAGGCAATGATTGCTCCATGACCCATTGACCAAAATGACACAGTGTCATTCCATCCAACATGCCATGTCTGTGTAAATCACTGACTCAGCTCCTGACCTTTGCACTCTGTTGTGTACAGATGCATTCTATTTGGGACGAAGCCATTAAGCAGATAATACAGTGGTATCTCAAAATGTATACATACACAATGTCCATTATGTAGAATATTGTACAGAGAAACTACAGAATGGCATATGATTGGAGAAGTCTTTTTGGGGATATCAGGTGGATTCTGTCACACTCTTCTCCTGCTTAGCTGGTTTGCTTGGTCATGCAGGTAGGCTGGAGAGGCAGAAGAGCTGAGCCTATGCCTATGGATGACCACTGTTACGCTCAGGTAGTGATGGGGACACTATAGGATGGTAATGTGTTTTGCTATGCATAGTGTTCTCTACAGATCTCACAGTCAGATGGAGGCATGTATAGGGCTATCTGAAGCAATGCTGGCCACTGACATATACCTATTTAAAACAGAATGGAGCACATGGGTGAGCCAAGGTACTGGTTGCCCTACTGGACCTGAGGGTACCTGTAGCCATTATAGCAATGAGGAATCCATGGCAACCAGACTGACCAAAGAGATAGCAAGCTATGTTGTACCCTCATGTAACTGATGACTGCAGTCCTGCAATGCTCTTACTTCTCAGCATGTGTCTTGTGTGCTTTACTTGTCAGTGTGTTGTGCTGCTGTGTGCCTCACACATGCATATGTGCAATGTGAAATCATGAGCATAAGGCATTGCTGAATCACTGCCCTCAATGTTAGTGCTGCATGACCAAATCCCAACACAATGTTTTCACAGAATGTAGCAGTAACCTGCCATTCTGATGAAGACAATACAAACCTTCAAGAACTACAGTCAGAGCATATGCAAGGGACATTGTGCAAAGGTGACACCGGTGCATACTTTACTGTCCCTCACCAGCACTGAGGTGTTAATCTGTGGCTTCACATCACCATACAGACATCCCAGATTTATTTGTGAGGATCAACAGCATGTGCACAGATGAAGGACCATGCAGTCATGTGCAATCCCCTGGTAGATGGGCCCAATTAACAACGTGGACATGACTGGTTGGCTGCTTGTTGGCTAGAGTTAGCACCCACTGTTGCAGGGGCAGGATGAGAATGATTCCCTGCTGCTTTAATGTGCAATGCATTGGCCACAATATGCAGAGGTGCTGCATAATGTTTGATGGTTGGCATGCATGGAATGCTGCTTTTAGCAAATCTCATGTAGATACTGCACATTATAAGGCTACTCAAAACACCAGAGGCATATAATAGCAAGATAGTGACTTTGCCCATTATGCCTTCAGCCCCTCATTGAGACCATGTTGCCCCACAATATGCATGTTGAGTCTTCTTGGTATATCTGTACCACAGGACATATCTGTGTGGCCTACATAGTGTCCATGAAGCCAAAGTGGTTGAGAGAGCAGTCTGCATGGCCACAGGTGCACAGCACTGTGACTATGCACATGCCTGGCATGGCTAGCAGCTACTCGAATTGGACTCAACATGTGGGTACAAGTGGGACATAATGGGAGTGGACTGCATCTGTCCTCCTCCTGTGGGCCTCATGGACAAGCTGTGCTCCAGGATGTACATGCCCAAGTTGTGAGGCCTCTGAGGTTTGAACATGCATGATCTGCAGCCAGTTTAGTCCATGTGATTCTTAGCATATTTGGCTATATCACCTCTGATCTGTACCTTTCTCCCAGATGTGGTGATCTGATGATGTTATTGCTTGACATGTGTGTACTGTAGGACACTGAACATATGGCATCTCTTGACCAATATATGTTTGGCCAATGCACTGCTACAGAACACATGCGAGGAAATGTGGGTCACATCTGAGATGCAGGGATGGCACCAGGGGACACAGGGCAGCACTGCAATGTGATGGCAAGCATTCAAGGACCGATGTGCCTATAGTCTGAGATGCATGACACCTTTGCAATATTTTTTTACACTTGCATACTGTGGAAACTGCTTACCCTAGTCTGTTTTGGGACTGTAGCCTTGAATATGTGTCACCTATGTGAGTAACATGCAACTCATCTCTGCACTCTTTCCTTGATAGCTTGAGGATTTGCGGAAGAAGGGCCAGGAGTTGAGGAGGAAGTGGCCCAACTTGAGGATTTGAAGAATAAAGGCTAGGAGCTGAGGAAGAAGCAGCCTAACTTCATTTAGGAGGTCCTTGAAGAGCTGATGCAGCAGGAAGGTGAGCCGATCTGTCATCGATACACACATGCTAAATTCTGCAATCCACCAATCCGTAGCTATTTTTTTGTATGGAACCATTGGCCATGTCTTCAACCAGCTGCTATGTATGTCTAGCCTGCATAGAGAGATGTATGGGGAGCCTGCATGCATCCATACTGTGCTGACATAGCACATGTTATCAGATGCTACCTGTCTTGCTTAGCACTATGCCTAAGAGGTGCACTATGGATTCCTGACACAGTACACATAGTCCATATGTAAACACTCAGCATCATCTGTCTGGTCACCTGACTGTCAGATGTACCTTGCCTACACATGCCATCTCTCAAAGAACACTGTTGAGGAACCCAACAAGTAGCAGGCTACAATTGTTTGTGAACATCCACAAACTGCTTCTCCTTCTTCTGTCACATTTAGCACTACATACCCATCACCTGTGGTCTGTCAAAATAACTGCTTCTCCTCAGCATATGTGCAACCTGTCCAAATCTCCACATGACTTGCAACCTACACATGTATTAACAGTCATGTCTATAGCCATTGTTGTTGTTGTTAAGTGCCGTCGAGTCGGAGTCGACTCATGGCGACCCTCTGGATAGCTATCCTAAATTGTGTTCGGTCTTCAATCAGGCGGCTCATTGTTGACAGACTGGTACCCGTAGCTGCTGTTATTGTATCGATCCATCTCATTGCTGGCCTTCCTCTTTTGCGTTGACCTTCTATCTTGCCAAGCATGATGTCTTTCTCTAATGATCTCTCTCTTCGCATGATGTGTCCAAAGTATGAAAGTCGAAGTCTTGTCATCTGAGCTTCTAAAGAAAGCTTAGGTTTGATCTCCTCTAGTACCGACTGGTTTGTTCTTCGGGCAGTCCATGGTATACACAGTATTTGCCACCAGCACCATAATTCAAAGGCATCAATATTCTTCTTGTCTGTCTTTTTCACTGTCCAGCTTTCACATCCATATGATGTTATTGAAAATATCATGGCTTGAACAAGTCGAATCTTTGTATGGAGAGAGACATCTCTGCTCTTGAGAATCTTATCTAGGTCTTTCATAGCCATTCTGCCAAGAGCAATGCGTCGTCTGATTTCTTGACTGCTTGTTGCTTCTTTGATCCAAGTAGGTTAAAGTTGTTCACAATTTCAATTTCTTCTCCTTCAACGATGAACTTGTTGATTATGCCAGTTGTCATGATCTTTGTCTTCTTTACATTAAGGTGCAGGCCCATTTTGAGACTATGTTCTTTGATTGTGAGAAGCAAATGTTTCAGATCATCTTCATTTTCAGCCAGTAATGTAGTATCATCAGCATAGCGAAGGTTATTGATGAGTCTTCCACCAATCTTCACACCTCTGTTGTCTTCATACAATCCTGCTTCTCTGATTTGTTCTGCATATAAATTAAACAGGTAGGGGGAAAAGTATGCAGCCTTGTCTTACACCTTTGCTTATTTTAAACCATTCTGTTTATCCTTGTTCCATTCGAACTGTTGCTTCTTGATCAATGTACAGACTGCGCAAGAGAACGATCAGGTGTTATGGTATACCCATGCTTCTTAATGTGGCCCAGGGTTTCTCATGGTCTAAAGGTATTAAACTGTCCTCATAGCATTAGGAATGGCAAAACCATGCCATCATGATGCTCACATGTAACTGTCAGTGTAGTCTGTTTAACAAAGGAAACATGATACACAATATGTCATGATCTCTGTAGGGTCGTGTTGACCACCTTGACAATGCTGGCCTTTCCTGTTTCTCTACTCTGTTGCATTGTTCCCCTCACCCCACTGTCTGAGCAGAGAATGTCTGGGAGCATACCCTAGTATGCACTGTCTTCCGCAGTTTGCCATGATGACAGACCCAGAGCACAGGCAGTCATGCTGTATTTTACTGCCTGTACAGGTAGCACGCCAAACAGAGATTGCAGTTTGTGGAGCTCTTACCTGATATAGGGCCTCTGCAGGACCATTTTGATATGGTGGGAGAGAGAAAGCACAGTTACTTACCTGTAACAGGTGATCTCTGGGAACAGCAGGAATAAGTCTTCACATATGGGTTCGTCGGTACTGACGGAGCCTGCGCGAGAACGCTCCCCAACGTCCCAAAAAAGGAAAGCTTTTGGGAACATCCCACAGCGCCTGCGCGCTGCCTTCCCGCCTTTCCTAACCGCCTCTCTCCAGTTCGAGTTTTAAAGCTGAGACAAAGAGAGAGAGAGGAAAGGAAAGATAGATAGAGAGATACAACTCCTAGGGGAGGTGGGTGGGTTGTGAAGACTTATTCCTGCTGTTCCCAGAGATCACCTGTTACAGGTAAGTAACTGTGCTATCTCCAGGAACAAGCAGGAATGAGTCTTCACATATGGGGACTCCCCAGCTAGAGATGCCTGGGAGATCCCCAAGCTGTGAGACCCTGAGAAGGGCTCTACCTCCTCCCATGGATCTCAGGCATCCAACCAGGGATGAGGGGTAGGAGTTGATTAAGCATGGAACAGGTGTTTGAGAACAGCCTGACCAAACAAGGCATCGCGGCGGGAGTCCTTGTCCAAGCAGTAATGGGCTGTGAAGGTATGAACCGAGGCCCAGGTGGCCGCTCGACAGATCTGGTCGATGGACACAGAATTTAGATGAGCCATAGAGGTTGCCATGGCCCTCACATTGTGAGCTGTTACATGGCCCTCCAGAGAAAGGTTTTTACTCTGGTAGGCGAAAGAAATACACTGAGCAATCCAATTGGACAGTGTTCTCTTAGAGACTGGAAGTCCTAAATGAGAAGGATCAAAAGCAACAAAGAGTTGAGAAGACTTTCTATGTTGCTGTGTCCTTTGTAAGTAAAAGGCAAGAGCTCTCTTACAATCCAGGGTATGAAGATTCCTCTCTGCACTTGATGCATGAGGACCTGGAAAAAAGACAGGTAAATACACCTCTTGGTTCAGATGAAAAGGTGAGACCACTTTAGGCATAAAGTGTGGATTGGTCCTGAGGACTACCTTATCATGATGGAACCTTGTATAAATGGATTAGCCACTAAGGCCTGCAGTTCACTGATGCGGCGAGCTGAGGTGACTGCAATAAGAAAAATAACCTTCCAGGAAAGAAATTTCAAGGAGGTAGTGGCTAAAGGTTCAAAGGGAGGCTTCATGAGCTGACCAAGAACCAGATTCAAGTCCCATGCCACTGGAGGTGGTCTAATGGGAGGTTTAGTTAAAAGAAGGCCTCTCATGAATCTTGCAATAAAAGGATGAGATGAGATAGGTTGTCCATTGAGAGGCTTGAGAGATGCTGCAATAGCACTCAAATGGACCCTTACTGAATTTGTTTTGAGGCCTGCATGGGAAAGATGCAGGAGATACTCTAGTAAAGAATTCAAAGGTATTGCTAGAGGGTTAAAACCCTTCTCAGGACACCAAATGGTAAATCTTTTCCATTTAAAAGCATAGGAACGCCTAGTAGAAGGCTTTCTGGAAGCATGAAGGATATCCCTCACTTGCTGAGACAGATGCCAATCTTGAAGGTCTAAGCCTTCAGCAACCAAGCCCTGAGATGGAGAGAATGGGGGTTTGGGTGCCACAACGTTCCCCCCTCCTGAGACAGGAGATCTGGAGCAGATCCCAAGTCCAGGGAGGGAGCTTGAGAGAGATGCAGGAGTAGAGGGTACCACACTTGGCGTGGCCATCGTGGAGCTATGAGGATCATAGTCCCTCGATCTCTCTGAAGCTTGAACAGGGTCTTGGGAATTAGGGGAATGGGTGGAAAGGCGTATAGGAAGTCTTGACCCCAATGAAGGAGGAAGGCATCCTTGGCCTGAACTCCCTGACACGGAATTCTGGAACAGAATCGGGGAAGTTTGGCATTCCACGGACTTGCAAAGAGGTCCATGTCTGGGGTTCCCCAAATTTGAAAGATTCTGACTATCTGGTCCATATGAAGGGACCATTCGTGTGGAAGCAGAACTCGACTGAGTCTGTCTGCCCAAGAGTTTTGAACTTCTGGAAGGTATACTGCCAGAAGATGAATTTGATGCTCTCTGGCGAAGGCCCACAATCTCAGAGCTTCGTTGCAAAGCGACAGAGAGCCAGTCCCTCCCTACTTGGTTGTCCATGTGAATGAGGACTGTCTTGCAGCTGAGCAGGGTATGGAAGACTCTGAGAGCCAGGAAGATTGCTCTGAGCTCTAAGATGTTGATATGTAGAGAGGTCTCCTGTAGGGACCAAATGCCCTGGGTGGAGAGGTCATGAAGATGAGCTCCCCAACCCTTTGGAGAGGCATCTGTTGTAAGGGCTGCTTGGGGTAACAACTGTTGGAAGGGGGACCCCTGCAACAGATTTTGAGTGGACTTCCACCACTGGAGAGACCAAAAGAGGCGCCTGGAGGTTGCTATTTTGTCTGACAGACCCCCTGATGCTTGGGTCCATTGGGTGGACAAAGTCCATTGAGCTGCCCTCATGTGAAGGCGAGCATAAGGGACCACATGCACAGTGGATGCCATGTGGCCTAGCAATTGTAACATCTCTCGAGCAGTTAAATGGGTTTTTAACTGAATCTGGGAGGCTAACTGCACTAAGCGTAGGCAACGGGCCTGGGGAAGATAGGCCCTTGCAGTTGTGGTATCCTGCAAGGCCCCTATGAACTCTAGAGACTCAGTATGGGTGAGTTGGGACTTTGGAATGTTTATCACCAGTCCCAGACACTGCAGAACACGCATTGTGCAGGATAGAGAAGTCTGGGCCTCTGACTGGGATGGAGCTCGGATGAGCCAGTCGTCCAGATATGGGAATACGAATATTCCTAGAGTGCGTAGGAATGCAGCTACTACTGCCATGCATTTTGTGAACACTCTTGGAGCAGAGGCCAGACCAAAGGGAAGTACCCTGTATTGGTAGTGCTTCCCTTGATAAAAGAACCGAAGGAACCTTCTGTGTGTTGGATAGATGAGTATATGGGTGTACGCATCCTTGAGATCTAGAGAACAAAGCCAATCCTGACTCTGAAGGTATGGAAGGAGAGTACCTAGAGAAATCATCTTGAATTTCTCCTTGCATAGAAACTTGTTCAATTCTCTGAGATCTAATATGGGTCTGTAGCCCCCGGTTTTCTTTGGGATAAAAAAGTAGGGGGAGTAGAACCCTGAGCCGTGTTGAAGAAGGGGTACTTCTTCTATTGCCCCTTGGGCAAGAAGGGTAGTAATCTCTTGACCCAGAAGGTCGAGGAGAGATGTCTGAGAATTGAACTGTCACACCATGGTGTGAGGAGGAAGGTTTGAGAAATGAAGTTTGTACCCTTCCCTTATGATGGAGAGGGTCCATTGCTCTGCTGTGATTTGTTCCCATCTGGGAGCAAAGTAAGCTAACCTTCCTGGAATGGTGAGAGGTTCTGGTTCTGCTAGAGCCAGAAAGGCTAAGTTCTCTAGATGCAAGTCAAAGGCCCTGAGGAGGCTGAGGCTGTTGGGCTACAGTAGTCCTTGCAGCCTTAGGCTTGGCCTGTTTAGGTTGTTGACGCTTTGCAGCAAAACGACCTGCAGAATATGTCTGTTGACATATTTTCTTGGGAAAATATGGCTTTTTGAACAACCTCTTCTTGACAGGATTAGAGGTAGACTTTGAAAGCCTGTCCAAAGCAGAATTTTCTGCATCCATCTGTGTGGCCTTTGCCTGCCAATCCTTGCCAAAAAGGTTTTCATCTGTACAAGGAAGATTTCCCAATCCATCTTGGACCCAAGGTTCCATATCAGAAGCTTGTAACCAAGCAATTCTGCGTGCACCTATGGCAATAGCCGAAGCTCTGCTGGCACCCTCAAAAGAGTCAAAGGCTGCACGGTTGGAAAATTTGGAAACATCTTGGGCATGCTTAAGCCAAGTGAGAAACTCTTCCCTCTTATCTTCTGGAAGAAAAGGGAGGAAAGTTTTCAGATGATCTGTAACTTCTTTTAGAAACATCCCCATATAGAGACTATAGGAGTTGATTCTGGCAACAAGCATACTGGCTTGAAAGATTTTTCTGCCAAAAGCATCTAAGGTTCTACATTCTCTCCCTGGAGGAGTAGAGGAGTGCCTTTTTGCACTCTTTAACTTTTTCATGGCAGACTCCACCACAATAGAGTGGTGAGGAAGCTGAGTCTTATGAAACTCAGGACAAGGAGGGACACGGTACATGGTGTCCAACCTACGAGAATGAGAAGAGATAGTGAGAGGGGTCTCCCATATGCCCAACATGTGATCATAAAGGATCTCATGAACTGGCAAAGTGGCTGCCTCTTTAGGAGCCTTGGGATATTGCAAAATATCCAACCTTTTGGCTCTAGGCTCTGACTCAGGGGCCACTGAGATAGAGAGCCCCTTGGCCACTTCTCTTATAAAGTCCTGAAAAGACAAGTCCTCTGGAGGAGACATTCTTCTTTTTGGAGAAGAAGGCTCTTGAGGAAGGAGTACCGATGCTTCGACAGAAACCTCCGATGCATCAGAGTCTTCGGAGGAATCGAAGTATCGCCTGTCTGGATGCTCCTGTAGGGCCCGATACGCGTACCGAGTGGTATCGACATCGGGAGTGATCGGTACTGATTCAGTACCGATGGGCATCATCGGACAGGGTACCGGTGCAGTCGACACCGAAGCCGATGTCGATGCAATCGGTACCGGCACCGGCACTGAAATCGGTGCCGGTGCCGGAGCTGGTACCGGCAACAGAGCCTGTTGCGGTACCAGCGGCGTCACAGCTCGAATGAATGCCGTGATGGCCTGCTGCATGGTCAGAATATTCTGATCCATCGACGCCATCAATGTCTGGAAGTCGGTACCGGCAGATTCCACCGGTACCCCAGAACATTGTAACAGGTGATCGGTCGAGGTCGTGCCATCGATGTCATCCTGTGACCCCATAGGAGGAGTTTGGAAGCCGGAGCTTCCCGCCGGGGTACTTTTGCCGGTGCAGGATCCTCAAGGGCAAGCCCGGAGGCATCTCGATGCTTAGAGGGAGATCTACCCTTCGAGGACCGGCTGGATTTATGTTTGGTTACCTGAGATCCATAGGAGGAAGAAGAAGCCCTGGACGACGTCGATGCCACCGAAGCTGCATCAGAGGGAAACAGGGTATTGAACTTAGCTGCTCGGTTCTGTAAACCTCTCTTAGACATCATGGAGCAGGACGCACAATCCGTGATGGAATGGTCAGGACCAAACATTTAAGACACCAGTCATGGGTGTCGGTAACAGAAATGGTACCGCTGCACTTAGTGCATTTTTTAAACCCGGAGGCGGGCTTTTCCATGAGGAAAAATTTCCCTTAGGCCTAAGGCCCAAGGAGACCAAAAAAATACACTAAAGTGGAACGGAGAGTATATATATATATATTTTTTTTTTTAGAAAGAAAGAAAAGACCGGCGGTACCGGTCCGACGTCGAAGAAGGCAGACGCGCGACCAAAGAAATAAAATAAAACAAAGAACTTCTTCAGCAGTGACAGGAAGACGACCTGCTGGCTCCGCGGAAAAGAAGAACTGGAGAGAGGCGGTTAGGAAAGGTGGGAAGGCAGCGCGCAGGCGCTGTGGGATGCTCCCAAAAGCTTTCCTTTTTTGGGACGCTGGGGAGCGTTCCTGCGCAGGCTCCGTCGGTACCGACGTACCCATATGTGAAGACTCATTCCTGCTTGTTCCTGGAGATATCCTCTTTATCTCAGCTCCCTCATTGGTGTGTACCTAAACCATAACCATAACCAAACCATATCTTGGTAGATAGTATTGGTGAAGAATGGGGATCAGAGCCAGTCACAGCACTTTGTGAATGTATGTGCAGAACATGATTTTGCATAGTGCCTATTATCCATGAGCCCTCTTGTTATCTGCAAGCCACATCCATCTTGATATCATGGTTTGACAGTATCAATCATCACAGTACCCATGTAGCCGGTTGATGTTCTCCACACACTATGATTCTATGTGCAGCCCCCCCTCCCCCTTGCATAGGTCACATATACATGGAAGGACACATATAGCCAGTTGAAGGGCACTTAATTTTGAACTTCTCTCAACTTATAGCATGTGATACATTTCTGTCCAAACAGCGCCATCACGGTTGCCAACCTGTCTATTTAGAGGGTGCAAAGACATGTGGTCTGAAGTCTGGCCATACCGAGGCCAGGACTGCTTGTACATAGTGATAACAATATGTGTGCTTGCAGAGTTTGCAATGAGCCTCCTGCATACATATCCACAATAGTGACTACATGCTCTTCCTCCTAGTCTGCAAGTATTGCTGGCTGGCTCCTACATTGCATGCTCTGCTATATAGTGAGCCTGATCATCTACTATGTGGCCAGATTCACACTGGATACACCATAGCCACATGGAAGATGTGCATGTCTCCCCCCAACAAATAAAATACATAGAGATCTTCAGAGGCATCACTATGCATGAGCTTTCAGAGGATGGACAGCCTATATGTGAATGGAGAGGCAGTGTTGACAGTGTTATCTCACAGATCATTCCCTTTGGACAGCGCCAGTCATAGGCCAGCTGAGAAGCTGACCATGGATGCCTGCCCCAGTGAAAGCCACATTACCCTCTCATGCAGAAGTCAAGCTATTATCATCCTTGACACATGTAGATTGGGGAAATACTCATATGGAAAACATTCCAACATGCGGGTAGAGCTGTGTTGACTTTGAGCATTGATTCCATGGATCTGGCCATGGTACTGTAGGGAGTATACAGTTCTGCACATGCTGCATGCACAACCATGCAAGGGCATTTGTTCCTAGCACTTATATCCAATGAGAGAAGGATAACTGCCTTAGCAGAGCTTCCCTGTCCATCCTTAGATGGATGCCACAATATGGCCACAGTACAACATGCCTGACAGACAGGGGACCTGCCCATTGACTCAGACTTTATGTTGTGCTGCTGCCATGATTTGTGTATGTACATTGGCCAAGGGGAAAATTTCAGCTCAGTGTGGTATGCATGCAGCAGCAGGACATGTCATATGTTTTCTGAGGTCACATATTATTTTGAAATGCACCTGAATGAGTTGATAAAATGGAATAGAGTGCCATTTTCCAGGACCAGCTGATTTATATGCTTATCCTAATGAAACAATTGTTCCTGTGAATTGCATATGGGATCGGGAGCTATAATACAGCATTGGTGTACCTAGTCAGAGGTTTGGATGATGTATATCATCATGTTGAGCAGTCTTTCTTTCTTGAACAGGTGCAGGGCCATCATCGCAGCTCAGGAGACAGCAACCTCTGCACCAATGCCAGCAGTGGGGAAGGAGCCAGCACCGCAAAAACCAGCAATGGAGTCAGGGAGGAGAAGGAAGACCTTTCTGAGGACATTGTCCTGAATGTCCTGGCTGCAGAGTCAGCAACAGCAACAGAGGCAGCAGGCCACCTGGCAGATGCTAACACCCCTCAAAACTGTTGATGCCCTCCCCCTGCCCCCTCTCCTCCTCCCTCTCCCACAGTATCTCTGGCTGCTGAGGAACATGGGGTGGGCAGTGAACTGGCCCATAGTCTCTTCCAGGTCCCAGAGGCCTGGCCTCCCCTGGAAGCTATTGTAGTGTCCCAGAGACATTCACATGTTGCCACCCAGATCCCCTGCTGGTGGCACTTCTGATTGGGTAGCACAGAGTGTGTCTGGGGTGCTACAGTAGTTGCCCTGGGACAGACGGTCCAGAACTTTGGAGGAGACCATTGAACAGCTCACTGCCCATGTGGCAAGGCTGACTGATGTCCTGGAGAAGTAGGAGGGACAGAAGTTTGCTCCTCCAGGGCATGAGCCAGCCCCACATAGGAGGGGTGTGTCACCCCTGTGAGGGCACTTAATCCCCTACCTATGTGGCCTCTTTGGCAGCCAGGAGTCATGTGACGGATGCTGCCACCCTCTTTCCGTCCCTCCATGTATATTTTTTGGAAAGGCTGCTTTTATGATCAGATACTGTGTTTTATATGTATATGTACAGCACTGCATACACCTTGTAGTGCAATAGAAATGATTAGTAGTAGTAGTAGTAGTATTTTCATAGAAAATTTTTTTATAGTTTTAAAATAAATATAGCATTTTTTCAGCATATTCCACCTCACATTTGTTTTTATCTGGGTACAGGTCTATAAAAGGGTTCTGCAACATCACAGTGAGTATTTCGCAGACACATGTCCACTCGTTTCAGACACATCTCTAGTTGGCTGGTCAACATGCCTCTCAGTAGCTGACTGCATTGTGCATATTGCAGCACACTCTGTAAGCCAACTTCTAGCATATTAATATGCTGCCATGGGAGTGACTGACCCTTATCACACCAGCCCTGCACATGTTGTGCCTATAGCGACTCATGTGGCCAACCTTGAAAGGCCATGGGGAGCTCCATTACCTACCCACTAGCCAGGCCACCTTTCCCATGAGGGTGCATAATGGTCCTGATAACTGTTTGCACCTTAGGCATAGGGGAGGGCAATCTTGCATGTGGACACATGGGCAGCACGTGACCTTTTTATAAAAGAGAGCTGTCATGTGCCATGGCCTCCCCAAAATGTGTGCCTTCAACTGGACATTCCCTGTATACTGGACCCGGAGGTTGACCCTTGTGAAGACAGCACCACTTTGAAATATGCATGATGACAGAACAGATGAATGCAAGGCAGCATGTGATATGGCAAGGGAAATGATGCTGTATGCTGATCTGCTACTTTACACTCCAGCAAGTGCTCTCCTATTGACAATACTGCCAGCATTCATTGTGCTTGTTGAGGTCAGCCCTGGCAAATGAAATATGCAGCACCCACATAAATTACAACATTTTGGCCAACCCATTGGGATACAGCTTCCATCACTGCAAACAGCATGACAAATGAGTGTATGTAGTAAGTTAACGATTTTTACACACATCAGCAATGCTGTGGGATCCTACACATTAGGGTTAGGCTATGCTGGTGGCATCCACCGGGTTTTTGTGTGGTCTGATGAAACAATGCATGGGAAGATGTGCTGTTTTCCACACAGTTCTGCGAGGTGAGTAGAAAGACAGGATCATGGGACCTAGCCAATCACTGATCTGGAAATAAGGTCACTACTGAAAGAGGCTCCCATGTGTCATTGCTAGGCATATCACACGCCTCACAAATACATTGGGTTTGTGCTGGCCACATTTAAAGATTCAACATGTGCAAGTCCATGGGTCCATCAGCCAGTGCATCAGGGATGTTGCTGCCCATCAGGTAATCATGTCAATGTGTGAGGTTGGTATGTGGTATCCTGGACCACATGGCGATGATGTTAGGGACTTGTACCTCATAGGACTATCACTGAGCTGACTGAGTAGAGGATGGAACACATGTCAGCACACAGCACCCCTTCAGGGCTGCTGATGCAAGACATATTGTGAGGTCTTTGGAATGTGAGAATAATAGTTGTATGGTCCTAGCATCCCCACACATTTAGATGCATAGATGTTGTGACAAATTGAGGGCATGGTGGGTGGGTCATGGGATGTTACCAGTTGATCATAAATTGTAGGCCTTCCAGTTGCGCATGTGTGTATGAGCATTCGGGGCTGTGTGCTTGGTCTGGCCTGCTGCTATCTTGGTAATCAAAAAATGCACACCACAGTGGAGTTCCTTGGAATGGGAGCTGCACCACCATTGCCTGTATATCAGGTGAATGTATAACCTTAGTTTGGGTGGTCACATAGTTCTAGACTGCATATCTTGCCACCTCTCAGGAATAAGCAAGTGTTTCCATGAAGGGGAGGACAGGAGTCAGTGTGTTTAGCAGTGAGAGGGTTGAATGGGACTAGAAGGCTGGCAAATGCCATCCCTGTAGAGAGAGGTGTAATGAAATCCAAATGGAGTTCACGGATCTCATGGGTGTGCTCCAAAGGTATGATGTTAGCCAAGTGTCATACATCTCCAGATTAATGTGGATGCATGGTAATGGCATGGCCAGCAAGAGACCTTGGCATGTGGGCCCCATTACTACCTTCCTACAAGCAATGAAGCCCACACATATATCCCTCTGGCAGTATGATCCACATCTAGTTTGCCATAGCACACGTGTAGCCAACCTTATCACCCCAGAGGCACTTCATGCTGCTGTTATGCCACCAGGCCATGCTGTCAGCAGTTGTAGGTAAATAGATCAACTGGGCCATTAGGACAGGTCTAGCAACCCTTGGTTAGCAATTATCAGCGTTAGGATATGAAGTTGTGACCTTTGACTTTGAAAGTAGACCCCTTCCACGAAGAGGTATTGCCCATTCTAGTTAGATGTGTGACAGTTCTATGAAGTAACAGCATCTGAAGGACAGAACACCAGGTGGGCCCAACATCTCCCTATTGCAACCGGATAACTTACAGAGTGACCAGGTTCCACTCTACCAGGAGTGACCTTTCAGGCCTGTTCTGGTTTTATAAGACCATAGCAGTGCTGTATGGTATTTGCATGATGAGATCACTGCTGCTGCTCTCATGATGTTTCAGACAGAGATAGATATGCTGCACTGTGGTAAAATGTCTCCGATGCACATATAGTTGTTTGTATGAACCTCCAAGCTGCTTTCATAAAATCAGCCACAGCCACAATTGCCAAGTTAACCTGTTACAGGCTTGAGGTGGTTGTGCCTTTCTGGTTTGGTCCTAATGATCTCAAGCAAAAAAACAAAACACCCACGACCAGGTCAAAATTTACAATTACAAAGACAAAACCCGATGTTAATAAACCAGTTTTCCAAAATCATTCTATGTAACTACTTTTTTTGTCGGAAAGGCCAACCAAGCCAAGAGGAGTGTACCTCTCACCGTTGTGGCCCGTCCATTTTATTAAATAAGAAACAATCTTATTCCCTTTTTAGAGACAGCTTCTATTGTGTTACTTAGCTGAATCGCAATCTTGAAAAGGCTGCACAATAACACCACAGTCAGCAGTAATACGACGTGTCACGTTTCGGGGTGTTCAAGATAATCCCCCTGCTTCAGGTCAAAGCCGCTGTGTAGTAAGCTCTCATTATCTTGAACACCCCGAAACGTGGCACGTCGTATTACTGCTGACTGTGGTGTTATTGTGCAGCCTTTTCAAGATTGCGATTCAGCTAAGTAACACAATAGAAGCTGTCTCTAAGGGGTATGTTTACTAAACCTTCTTAACGTGCGCGCTGTGCAATTAGCGCACACTAAGGTACCTTAGCACGCGCTAATGACGCTTTACGGGGCAAAAATGTGCTTTAGTGCGCGCCCACATGCGCAGCGGCGCAAACGAGCGCTGAAGGCGGGGAAAGGCTCCCGGAGGGCGGAGGAAGGCTCCCCAAGGGGCGGAGAGAAGGGGTCAATGGGTGGAGAGTGGGAGGGGAGAGGCTCCCCGCACACTAACGATGTGAAATTCGAGGCCAAAACTAACGCAAGTGAAAACCTCGCGTTAGAGCTGATTTAAAGGGAAAAGAAACCATTTCTGTCAGCAATGTACAGCAAAACCAGGGAAACCTACAAAAAAGTGATAAGTGTGATACATGTGCACGGAACAAAAGTGCAAATAAACATTGAAAATGACCCCAACAAAATAAAAAAAATTCATAATCAAGCTGGGCAATAGTGATAGTAATGGGAAACATAAAAAAACACTCCCAAGAAAGCCCCAAAAAATAAATATGAATTTTGGAAGGGTCTACGCTCCGTCCCCATACAAGGTGAACGATCCCACAGTGAAATAGCACTGATCAGGGTTTCCCTCTCCATTGGACAGGTTACCTATGGCATGCACATGTTCCACAACAGCAGGGCAGGCATGTCAGAATGGGCAACTGGACAGATGCTGGGAAAGGGGATACAGAGGGCTGCAGGCGGCACATGCTGTGGTGCAGCTGGGGCACAGTGCGGACTAGGCAGATGCCTAGGTGGCACTTAGGAATGCTGAAACTGAACAGCAGCCAGACAGCAACTGATGAGGGCCCAACATGGGCACGAGAGTGTTTATCACAGTGTCACAGGGGATAGTACCCAGCAGGTACCCCCAAGGGCACAGAACATTGGCAGGTGGTGTTGGGGGGGAAGCGTGGACGCCTATGCAGGCACCCCTACCCCAGAAAACGCACCATAGGCAGCCGCCTACCTGCACATTGGATGGCTTGAGACTGCACACCACCAGCACCACCAGCAGAAGGGCATGTCAGCATGGTGGCACAGGGGTACTGGAGGTGGAGGGGGGCAGTGGCAGCTGCCCAGAGCCGACCATGGCCTAGCCCTGTGTAGGTGGGTGCCATGCACTGCAACAGACAGGCTCTGTCTGACAAACAACCATGGTATCTCCAGGGACTGCATTGTCTCTGTGAGCATAGTGTGGTGCAGTGAACACAGCCAGTGTGTTCAGGAGCAGAAAGTCACAAGTTCAAGTCCCAGCTGGGGCTACTGCCAATCCAGTCCCCATATTTTACCCGCTACTAAACCGTGATAGTAAGGACAAACCTTTATTGCAGAGAACATAGGCATGGTTCAAATGCCTATATTTTACCACACCAAGCACAGACACCAGAAACATGGGCATTACCTAGAGCAGAGTCCCCCAAATGCAGTCCTGGAGGGCCACAAATCATTCAGGTTTTATGCTGTCTCCAATATAAGGCCATGTCAGCATGGTGGCAGAGGGGTACTGGTGGTGGAGGGGACAGTGGCAGCTGCCCAGAGCAGACCATGGCCTAGACCTGTGTAGGTGGGTGCCATGCACTACAACAGACAGGCCCTGCTGGACAAACAGTCATGGTATCACCAGGGAATGCACTGTCTCTGTGGCAACACAGTGGTGCAGTGCACACAACCAGTGTGTTTGGAGGCAGAAGGTCACAGGTTCAAGTCCCAGCTATGGTGCCTGCCAACCCAGTCCCCATATTTTACCCACTACTACAACGTGCTAATACAGACAGAACGTTTCTTGCAGATGACGTAAACATGCCCAAAACACCTACATTTTACCCTACAGAGCAAAGACACCATAAACAGGCGCATTACCTAGAGCAGAGTCTCCCAAATGCAGTCCTGGAGGGCCAAACACCATTCAGGTTCCATGCTGCCTCTAATAAAGATGCCTGTGCTGCATATCTATGCACCACCCCCATGGTATGCAGATGTATCTCATGCATATTCATGAGGGACAGCATGAAAACCCGAACAGTGTTTGGCACACCAGGACTGGAGTTGGGAACCTCTGCCGTAAAGCAGCAGCCAACAGGGGCAGACACACCCGCACCCACAGGCCCCATTATCCACAGCCTCCTGGAGAGGCAGGACATTGGGCCCTGTGTGCATCTCCCAATACTAGCACTTGCATACCTTAGCAATGCCACCCTTCACCTGGGAATACGGTACACAGCTATCAAAAGTTTGCTATGATTACTGGCAGATAGCAAATTCCTACGTTAAGCACAGTTTGCTGATTGAGCTCCATCATAGCAACCTTTCTGATGTCTGTGGAGTGTGCTTCAGGTCTGGTCTCTGACAGTGTTTACCACCCTGGGGAGTGACCCCCAACAGTATTGCGTACCATATCCATGCCTGCACTGTGCCCAGGACTGGTGTGGTGACCAGGGCTGCTAAACTCCTCTATAGTAGCACAATGCTGGCATAGGTGTGGGAGTGTGTGTCTGTCTATCCAGTGTGTGGTGGCTGCAAACACCCTCCACAGCCCACACTGCCAGCACTGTTGCCAGTATTGGCCTGCCAATGTGCATAATGAGGAGCAAGGTACCATGGGTATAGCCCGGACAGGGTGGCCTGGCCAGGATGCATCTGCACAGGGCATAGGGCACTGGCTGGGACATTGTAGTGCCCGGCCACCACCTGCACAGACAGGGTGGCCACAGCATGTCCTGCTGGGAGATCACTCTCACCCTGACTGTGCAGTGACCACAGCATGGCTAGGCACCCCCATAGTGCTATATAGCATTTCTCTCATGTGATATTTATGGGTTTCCTTTTGGGGCCCAGTCACTGACTTATCTGCTTGTTGTGTATGCTGACATCCCAGTTCTGGGTGCACGCATTTCCACCAGAAACATGCACTATGGACTAGCTAGCAGACTGTCTGCAGCTGGTATGTGTCTTGATGGAGCGCCTTGCAGGGTGCAGCGGCTGAAGGCTTGTTGCAGGAGAATATCAGATAGTGGTGGGGTGCAGCTTAGCATATCCAGGCCTAATGTCTGTCTGCTATTGTGTTATGGATGTGTACAGAGCTGCATTGACTGCCCTGTAGGGTGTCTGTTCCCCAGCACGACTGGGGTTGATGGTCCCCTCTACTGCCACCATTGCAGGGAGGTAGAATGTGGATCTGTTGGTGGGAGACCCTGTTTACCACCCTCAGCCCTGGAGGAGGAGGAGGAGGAGGGTGGTGGTACATAATCCTCCTAGGGGTCCATAGGGACTACACCTGACTGAGACATACAGATATATCCAAGGTGTGTCTGCAGAAACTACCTATCGCACACATTAGCACTGCTGGGGACCTGAAGCATGGCCTATCTCTGCTGTGGACCTGGTGCTGGGCGCCCCACCTCACCCTCAGGGTGAGTGCAGTACCTGCACAATGTGACGGTGTGTAGCTACTCTGTGCCAGTACCACACACGGTCAGTTCTCCCTAACAGGCCGAGGTGCTGTGAGGGTGCATACCCCATCTTGTGATCATCTGTAGACTGCTGATTTGCATGTGCAGTGCATCATGGGTATGGGTGGGTTAACCCTATCCTGGTGACCACAGCAGACTGTTTGTGTGGTGACTTGCAGTCCTTCTGCAGCCAGCCAGGGGCTGGCTAGCAGCTGTAGCCCATTGGTTACTTCACTGCCAGTGGAACCAGAGGTCATGGGTTCAAACCCACAGTGGTGTTATTTGATAGGGTTGTCCAAAGCATTATCTATTTTTAATGTACATTAGTGCTGCCAGCAAAAACACCCTCAGCGTACTGTACCCATAAGGTGCCTCAGAGGGCGCTTTATAGGGCGCCCTATAGGGCACCTTATGGTTACCGTCCATATAAGGTGCACTATACAGTATCCTATGGAGCGACTGATAGGGTGCCCTATAGGGGTCATTATAGGGTGCCGTGGCGGATAGTGCACTTTATAATGTGCCCTATGGAGTGCCTTATAGGGTGCCTTATGCGGCACCTTAGGTTACGGCACGTGAGGGTGTGTTTGATGGCAGCAATTAATAAAATACAAATAAAGTGCCACAGGAAACAATACTTACCTGTCAAAGCTGATGCCTCAGCCAGCCTTAAGTATTAGGCACACTGGGGATCGAACTCATGACCCCTGTATCACCAGTCAGTGCCTTAACCATTGTGCTACACTGCTGTTCCTTCTTGCATGTCAGCACACCTACTTAAGATTTCCATGCGTTTAAATGCACAGTGCTGCCATCAAAAACAGTGCTATGACCTTGCCGTGCCTCATAGGGCACCCTATATGGCGCCCTATCGGCCACCCTTTAAGCAACATTGTAGGGTGCCGTGGCGGACAGTGCACTTTAAAATGTGCCCTCTGGGGTACCTTATGGGTTGCCTTATGCAGCACCTTATGTTACAGCGCTTTGAGAGTGCTTTTGCTAGCAGCAGTAATTAAAATAAAATTAAAAAGCCTCATAATGTAATATTACACATAAATGGTAGTGCCTCAGCCAGCCTTTTTCATTGGGCACAGAGAGGGTTTGAACCCATGACCCCTGCACCATCTGTCAGTGTCTTCACCATTGTACTGCAGCCCTGCTCCTCTGTTTGCACATCAGCGCGCCTGCTTATGCTTCCTGTGCGCGTTTCGCGTGCGCTAATGTACGCAGCGCACAAGACCGCGCAGCGCAGCGTGCGCTAATCCCGTTTTGCTACTTTTGACTGGACCGCCCACTCCTTTTATGGCATCCTGCAGACTAACGCGGCGCGCACGTTAAGAGGGTTTAGTAAACATACCCCTAAAAAGGGAATAAGATTGTTTCTTATTTAATAAAATGGACGGGCCACAACGGTGAGAGGTACGCTCCTCTTGGCTTGGTTGGCCTTTCCGACAAAAAAAGTAGTTACATAGAATGATTTTGGAAAACTGGTTTATTAACATCGGGTTTTGTCTTTGTAATTGGTCCTAATGATGGCAATGTATACAGTTAATGGAAGACCCAGATGTTCCGTTAGGGAAACCATGATGCAGATCACATACAGTACCAGTAACAGGAAGTGTTTATTTGGGACATATGCAAATATATACACATGGGAAATGCAGAGAGTTTATTATTGACTTACAAACTTTACACATGGCACCATGCCCTTCTCTATACTGCCACTGTTACACTAGTCTTGTTAGCTCATTATCAGAGCCAGCGGAGTCCTACCTTGCAGGGCCACTGCTTGTGGTTTAATTATCATATCATGACCCAATCTAAAGTGAAGCTTGTGATACACAATATCCCAAAAGATGCTTTCAGTAATGAAACATGTTGAAAGATCTCAAACAGATCTTTCTAACAATAAAAACAAATGGGGAGAACAAGGATCAGAGTTCAAACAGAGCTTCCAAATGTCAGCTCCTTCAGTAATCCTACCCAGACACTGGCTCAGCACATCATGGATATGTGATCCAAAAATCCCATATGTAGCAATACCTAACAATTCTTGAATAAAGTTAGCCTGGAATGAGACCTACTCACCTAATCCATACGGTCATGGCATTCCAAACAGCACTGCACTTATCATCATGCAGCTTGTTAAGTTCATCGCTGTCTGGCAATGAAGCACTATATGGTTCAATGTATTGTGATTAGTTTCTGCATTACTTTATGTCATAGGTGTTAGGTATTCCTACATATATATTTGTTAAGAGGTTTGTTATGATGAGCCACTCTCTGGGTCTGATTGTTGAAGCACCTGACATTTGGAAACTCCACTTTAACTTGGATATTTATTCCTCCCATATTGTTATATTGTTGCTTTGTTCTAAGGATCTCTTTGAGCTCCTCATTTCTGTCTCATGAGGGAAGGCAATTATTGGGATTGTATGTTGCTGAAGCTTGACTTTGCCTACGGTTCAGTTATGATGAGTAGGCCACAAGTAGAGGACATGGAAGCTCAGACTTAGCATGCTCTTCTACTGACTTATCAAAGCTTTTGTGCCTGGGCTGGCATGGTGTAGGGAGTGGTGCCACAAGCATCGCCTGTAAGTCAGACATGAACACAGTGCATGTTCACAGGATGCATGTGTACAGATTGACATTTGTCACAACTGTGCATTACCTCATACCACTGCCTCATTGGATCTGCAGCAAATATTCACCAAGGGAACATTTGGGTCTTCACCTAACAGGTTGTATTACCATGATAATGTACTAGCCAGAAATGCATAATCACCTCATGCCTGGAATACGGTAACTTGCAACTCGGAATGTGCCTGATTGTGTAAAAGTAAATGGGAAGTTCATGCAAGCAGCACCACCTGGTTCATATTTCAGAAGATACCTGGTTCCGGGAGTGACATTTTACGCCAGTCGGGCTATCTGACCATCTCTTTATGGTACATCAAGGTACCTGCAGCACTGATGAGACTTGGAAACATCTGGGAATGCAAATCACATAGGGCCCAATATTCAATGCCGGCGGCTAGTGTGATTAAAGCGGCTAGACACCCGTGCTGAATATTAAACGTGGATTTTCGATTTCTGGAGTCATATGCGGCCCAGCACTGAATATCCAGGGTCATCACACAGCAACAGATGCCACAGAAGGTAACGGCAACGGGGTAGTGGCAATATAGAGCCACTGTCCAGTTAGCTCCCATGGGTAAAGATAGGCCAGCTTTTGCTGCGCCTATCTTTACCCATGGGTCGCTAACTGGGCACCAGTGCAATATCGCCACTGCCTGCTTAGTAATGGGTGCCACCTCTGCTCCACCCCAGAATGCCTATGACACACCCTGATGCTACATAGTTAGCATCGGAGCGTATAGCGGTGTAACTTGGGGATACTGCGATGAATGCATGGCTGTGTGGATGGTGTCATTGAGAGCATTTTGGTTTCCTGGACCACGGGATGATGTTCCAAGGGCTGAAGACAAGAGATGGTGTTCATCTGTCCAAGAAGGGTCAAAGTGTCTTCAGCAGCAGATTGGCTAGCCTACTGAAGAGGACTTTAAATTAGATTCGTGGGGATGGGTGAAGAGAGCCCACAGGTAAGTGAAACATTACATACTTCTGTAGAAATGGGTAATAGGGGCAACATCTGGAAAGTGGTGTGTATAAATGCCTGTAGCATGGGAAATACGATCACAGATGTTGAGGCTTTAATGGAAAAGGATGACTTGGATTTAGTGGCGGTTACAGAGACATGGTTCACAGAAAGCCATGGCTGGGATGTAATTATTCCGGACTATAATTTATTCAGGAAGGACAAGGTAGGAAGAAGGGAAGGTGGAGTAGCACTATATGTAAAAAATAATATTAAAGCTATAGAATTGCAGGGTTTAAAAGAAAGGGAGGAGGCACTGTGGGTTAAACTAGAAAGAGAGAAAGGGAAATCCATTTGCATTGGAGTTATATAAAGATCCCCCTCACAGGGTGTAGGAATGGATGAAGATTTAATAGAAAATATACACAGAATTGTCATGAAAGGAGAAGTGTTACTGATAGGTGATTTCAGTATGCTGGATGTGGATTGGCACATACCTGCTGCAGTGTCATTTAGAAGTAAGGAGATCCTGGATTCTTTACAGTGAGAACTATTCCGGCAACTGGTAACAGAACCCACATGTGATGGGGCCATACTGGACTTAGGGGTATGTTTACTAAATAGTGCTAACGTCGCAGCGGCGCCGTTATCGCACAATAAGTGACGTTATCGCGCGATAATGCCGCACGATAACATCACTTATTGTGCTATAACGTCTCTGGCGGCGTTAAGGCGCACAGAGGGTGGAGTAAGTCATTCCAGAGGGCGGAGAGAAGGGGTCAATGGGCAGAGAGTGGGCGGGGAGAGGCTCCAGGCACACTAATGCTGTGAAATCAGGGTCTGAAAATTAACGCCAGTGAAAACCTCGCGTTAGAGGCACATTTGCAGGAGAGAGAAACCAGTCAGCAATGTACAGCAAAGGCAGAGAAACCAAGAAAAGTGATAGTAGTGATACATGTGCAGCAACAGCATAGTGTCCAAGTACAAAAGGGCACTACAGTGAGGCTGCAAATGGGGTACAGGGGGCTGCAGGTGGGACATGTATTGGGGCAGCTGGGGCACAGGGTGGACTAGGCAGATGCCTAGGTGACACATAGGAATGTAGAAACGGAAAACCAGCAAGACAGCAACTGACCAAGGGCAAACATGCCCACGAGTGTGTATCCCAGGGGACAGTACCCAGCAAGTACCCTAAAAGGCACATTACATTGGCAGGCGATGCCGGGGGGAAGCGTGGATGGCTATGCAGGCACGCCTACCCCATATCACGCACCATAGGCAGCCGCCTACCGGCACACTGGATGGCCTGGGATTGCGTACCACCAGCACAAGGGCATGTCAGCATGGTGGCAGAGGGGTGCTGGTGGTGGAGGGGGCAGTGGCATCTGCCCACAGCAGACCAAGGCCAAGCCCTGTTTAGGTGGGTGCCGTGCACTGCAACAGACAAGGTCTATCTGACAAACAGTCATGGTATCCCCAGGGAATGATCTGCCTCTGTGACAACAGTTTGGTGCTGTATACATAGCCAGTATATTCAGGGGCAGAAAGTCACAGGTTGAAGTCCCAGCTGTGGCTCCTGCAGACCATGTCCCTATATTTTACCCAATACTAAACCGTGGCAATAAAGATGGAACCTTTATTGCAGATAAAATAAATACGCCATAAACGCCTATATTTTACCCTACAAAGCACATACACCATAAACATGTGCAATCCCTAGAGCAGAGGTTCCCAACTGCAGTCCTGGAGAGCCAAACACCACTCAAGTTTCATGCTGTCTCTAATAAATATGCCTGTGATGCATTTGTATGCACCGCCCCCATTGTATGCAAATGTATCTCATGCATATTCATTAGGGACAGCATGAAAACCTGAACCATGTTTGGACCACCAGGACCGGAGTTGGGAACCTCTGCCCTAGAGCAGCGGCCAACAGGGGCACAAACACCCACACCCTCAGGCTCCACTATCCAACGGTTCATGGAGAGTCAGGCTGTTCGGTCCTGCGCGGAGCAGCATCTACCAATACTAGCACCTGCATACCTTAGCAATGCCGTATTAAACTTGGAAACACACTCAACATATATCAAAAGATTGCTATGATTAATGTCAGATAACAAATCCTAAGTTAAACACAATTTGTTGACAGAGATTCATCATAGCAACCATTCTGATATCTGTGAAGTATGTTTCAGTTTTTGCTTCTGACAGTTGGCAGACAGGGCACTTTATAATGTGCCCTATGGAGTGCCTTATAAGGCGCCTTATGCAGCACCTTAGGTTACGGCATTGTGAGAGTGTTTTTGCTGGCAGCACTGATTTAAATTAAAAGGAAATGCCTCAGACAGCCTTCTTACATAACACCACTGCAGGATCAAACCCATGATCTCTGCCTCTACAGTCATTGCAGTAACCAGTGGGCTACATCTTTATAGCTTCTAACGCTGCGCTGGCATGAACTTAGGGTTAACGCGCGTTAACGTGCCACGACACCCACTATCGCACAATACCGATTCCTTGCAACTTTCCCTCCGGACCGCCCACTACCTTATATGGCTTTCTTCACATTAACACTGCAACTAGCGCAGGTAACATTAAGACAGTTTAATAAACATACCCCTTAGTGCTTACCAGTGGTGAAAGTGTTTCTGATGTTACAGTGAGAGATCATCTCACATCCAACGATCACTAGATGGTATGGTTCAGTATTAGGGCTAGGGCTAATAAAATTCATTCAAAAGCAAGGGTCTTAGACTTTAGGAAAACTAACTTTGCCAAGATGGGTCAATACCTCAAGGAGTCGTTAGTGGGATGGGAACAGCTTGGGGATATAGGAAAACAGTGGGCAAAACTGAAAGGAGATATTTAAGGGCAACAAAACTTTTTGTTAGAAAGATAAATAAATGTAAAAGGAAAAGGAGGCCGCTATGGTTCTCAAAAGAAGTAGCTGAGAAGGTAAAGAAAAAGAGGGAGGCCTTCATGAAATACAAGAAATCACAGAGAGAGAAAGACAAGCATCTATATTTGGTAAAACTTAGAGAAACTAGCAAAATAGTCAGGAAAGCAAAGGTACAAAAAGAAGAAATAGCTAATGCAATAAAATGTGGGGATAAAACATTTTTCAGATGTGTTAGTGGGAGGAGGAAAGGCCAAAGTGGTATTGTCAGACTCAAGGGTGCAGGGGAGGAATATGCAGAAACTGATGAGGATAAAGCAGAATTGCTTAACAAATATTTCTGTTCTGTGTTCACAGATGGAAGGCCAGGAGCCTCCATCTGTGAACACCCCCCCAGAAACACCCACAAATAGGAACAGAAGTGTCAGGGATCTCAAAATATTTTCAGAAGACTGTTCGTGAGGAACTAGCTAAACTTAAACTAAAGTAGACAAAGACATGGGCCCTGATGGGATACATCTAAGAATACTGAGGGAACTTGGGAATGTTCTAGTGGCTCCTCTGTCTGACATTTTCAATGCCTCTTTGGAGTTGGGAGTGGTGTCAGAGGACTGGAAAAATTGCACATGTGATCTCTTTAAACAAAAGCGTATGTAAGGATGACATTGAGAACTACAGGTTGGTTAGTCTAACCTCTGTGGTTAGTAAATTATTGGAAAGGCCACTAAAAGAGAGAATAGTGAGGTTTCTGGAGTCCAATGGATTGCAGGATCCGAGGAAGCATGGATTCACCAGAAGCAGGTTTTGTCAGACAGATCTGATTGATTTCTTTGAATGGGTGACCAGGAAGTTGGACCAAGGGACAGCCCTAGATGTGGTGTTTTTAGATTTCAGCAAAGCCTTTGACACTGTTCTGCACAGGCAACTTATAAACAAACTGAGCACCCTAGGGATGGACCCTAAAGTTATTGATTGGGTTAGAAATTGTTTGAGTGGAATGCAACAAAGGGTACAGGTAAATGAAGCTCACTCTAAGGAGAAGGAGATTACCAGTGGTGTGCCGCAGGGATCTGTCCTTGATTCATTTCTTTTTAACATAGTTGTTAGTGATATTGCAGAAGGGCTATTGGGCAAAGTTTGCTTGTTTGCAGATGAATTCAAAATCTGCAATAGAGTAGACACCCAGGAAGGAGTATATAACATGAGGAGGGATCTAGCCAAGTTTGAAGAATGTTCTAGAATTTGGTAGCAGAAATTTAATGCTAAACAATGGAGGGTCATGCATTTGGGCTGCAAAAATCCAAAGGAGCTACAGTGTAGGGGGTGAGGTACTTCTGTCCACAAGAGAAGAGTTGGACCTGGGCGTAATTGTGTCTGACGATCTTATAGTACCTAAATAGGTAGAAAAGGCGACTGCTTGGGTGTATAGGGAGAGGAATGGCCAGCAGAAAAAAGGAGGTGATAATGCCTCTGTATAAGTATATGGTGTGACCTCATTTGGAGCATTGTGTGCAATTCTGAAGACCGCACCTTCAAAGGGATATAAGCAGATTGGAGTCAGTGCAGATGGTGGCTACTAAAATGGTTAGTCATCGTCATTAAATAGCATATGAGGACAGATTTAAAGATCTTAATATGTATACTTCAGAGGAAAGGCGGGATAGGGGCTCTATGATAGAGACATTTAAATACCTCCATGACATAAATGCACAAGAGGGTCTATTTCAATTGAAGGCATGCTCTGCTACGAAGAGACATAGGATGAGAGTGAAACGGGATAAACTCAAGAATAATATGCGGAAATGTTTCTTTGAAGAAAGAGTGGTAGATGCATGGAATAGTCTCCTAGTGGATGTGATGGACATGAGAACAGTATCTGAATTCAAAAAAGCATGGGACAAACACAGAGGATCTCTAAAGGTAAAAAGGGGGCTATTGTAGTTGCTATAGAAGGGCAGACTAGACAGGCCATATTTTTTTTTTCTGCCGTTATGTTTCTATGTTTTTATATTCAACGGCACTAACACCTGTGTGGAGTGGAAGAGTAGCCTAGTGGTTAGAGTAACTGCCTAGTACCCAAAAAATCAAGGGTTTGATTCCCACTGGCACTCCTTGTGACTTTGGGCAAGTCACTTTACCCTTCATTGCCTCAGAAGAAAAGGCTGGCAATCTACTTCTGGTGATACATTGCTAAGAAAACCCAGAGGTAGCTGAGTCAACACTGACTTGATGGCACAAACAAAATATGTGTAAATGCCTTTGAATATCAGGCCCATAGTATATTGTTATGGCAATCTAAAACCAGAAATGGCCTAACCTCTTACCCCTGGAATGGAGTTATTTTGCAAATCTGTACATTAGGCAGTGGCAAGAGGGAGATGTAAGCCCTCATCTAGTGTCCTGTCATTTGCAGTCACATAACTCACGGAACTGTCACACAGATTCCTACAATCCCCAATAGCTCATCCTGGAATGGGACAGCTTTAAAACTGTTATGGTCACCATTTCAAAGCTGATTACAGGTGATTGATATAAATGGCTGGAAAAAATAGTCCTTGGGCCCTACTTATGAGGTTGCAAACCTCTAGGATTCTCTCAGATAGCAATATTGTTTGGTCAACTACAACACCTCATGTTGATATAGCACAGGAACTCTGTAATGTAGGCATACTAGAAAAAGTAGAAACCTGCAAACCCAGGAAGGTCATCTGTATTTGCTGCAGTACAACTCTGGAAACAGCACCTCCTATCTTGCACATGACTAGGAGCTGCAGTCCTGTACCTGGCCATGGTGGACTTCAGCAACTTCTATCCCATCCAAGAGACATGTTGTTTCTCATTTGAATAGCTATATCTTCAACAACATGCCCATTATTATCAATCTGCAAACAACAATTGCTTAAATTCAATTTTCCACACACTCCACCTTCAGCTGCTAACAAATAATCTAGAGCTAGATGATTCTGATAAATAGCTGTGCACATTTGTGTACTTTGCTTAGCCAAAAGTGTTAGTGCTTTACTAGTTTCAATGGTTATTATTTCAACAACAGCTTGTAAGCGTATTATATGATTTATCATATAAACAGGGGTACGATATCCCCATGTCCCATCTTGCTCCCAAGTAGCAGGTCCATAGTATGAAATGATTCTCTCAGGTGGCCACTCCTCCTCCCCCCCATTTGTCCCATTGGCCTATTTTCAAGGCCTCTTGCTTCTGTCGATTTCTGTACACTGGATAACCCAGCTGTTCTCCATGGGACGTAGGCAAAAGGAAAAAGGAAGGTGGTATGGTTCCTAATGCACATGCTCCTCCCCAATGGTGAGGAAGCCTAGCATAGGCTCTGGTTCCACAAATCCAGTACAGTCCAGGTGGTGCTTGCCAGGAATTATACGCTGCTAAATTAGTCCAGATGCTGGCAAGATTAGGGAAACGGACTAAAGGGTTGGAGGGCTCTGAGGCGTTGACTCCAGACCACCAAGACATCCTCTTAGTGGTACTGTTGTAGAACCTCTGATTGAGACAGACCAGCTGTCCAACCTCCATGTTAAACTGTGGTCCAGAGCGAGCAAAACACAAGTTACCAACAATGGGGTGGGCCAGTACCCACTCACTAGTAGTGTTATGCAGGGCCGGATTTACCTTGAGTGAGGCCCTACGCCAACAAAAATTGTGGGCCCCCAGAAAAAATAAAAACGAGATCAACTTACCAAAACAGAAATGGCAATAGATGTATAGAATTGCCTGACATAAAGAGGCAATAGGGACAAAATCAGCATCGGAATTCAAGAAATACATTAAAAAAGACATATTCCAGTTAATAAATTCAAAATAAAAAGTATTTTTCTACCTTCTGTTTGGGCATTTTTTCAGTTGCAATTGCTCCAGTCACTTTCTTCTGGTTTCTTCGTGTCTTCTGCTAGCTATCCATTTGTCCTTTCTTCTCTTTTAGATGTTTTCCATTCTCTCTCTATTTCTGCTTTAACATACTGATTGTTTCCCTTTTGCTCTTTCCCCCAATTCTTTCCTTATTCCTTTATCATCCATTTAAATTTCACCCTTCCATTTTCAAGCCCCTCTTACTCTCCCAATACCCAGCCCATCATAGACTTTTCTTCCACACAAAATATTTTTCCCCTCTCCATTCTCATTCCCGATCCATTCTAGTCCTCCCCCAAAATCAGTTCCCTTATAGTTCTAGACCCATCCAGCATCCACTCCCTTCTAGTCCCATTCTCCCATGCCCCACATCAGCCCATTTCCAGTCCTATTCTAGCTCTTCATCAGCCCATTTCCAGTGCTAGCCTTCACATCACAGGCCATTTCCAGTCCTAGCCCCCCCCCCCATCACAGCCTATTTCCAGTCCTAGCCCCCACCATCACATCCCATTTGCAGTCCGAGTCCCCCTGCACCATCACAGCCCATTTGCAGTCCTAGTTCCCCCCCCCCCACCATCACAGCCCATTTGCAGTCCAAGATACCCCCCCATAGCCCTTTTCCGGTCCAGGTCCCCCCCATCACAACCCATTTCCAGTCCAAGTCGTCCCCCCCCCCATAGCCCTTTTCCGGTCCAGGTCCCCCTCCCCATCACAACCCATTTCCAGTCCATGTCCCCCCCCCATCGCCCTTTTCCAGTCCATTTCCCCCCCCCCATCACAGCCCATTTCTTTCCAGTCCAAGTCCCCCCCCCATAGCCCTTTTCCGGTCCAGGTCCACCCCTCCTTCACAACCCATTTCCAGTACAAGTCCCCCCCCCCATCGCCCTTTTGCTGTTCAGGTCCCCCCCATCACAGCCCATTTCTTTTCAGTCCAAGTCCCCCCCCCCCCATAGCCCTTTTCCGGTCCAGGTCCCCCCCCATCACAACCCAATTCCAGTCCGTCCGTCCCCCCATAGCCCTTTTACAGTTCAGGTTCCCCCCCCCCATATCACAGCCCATTTCTTTCCAGTCCAAGTCCCCCTCCCAGCCCTTTTCCGGTCCAGGTCCCCCCCCCCAATCACAGCCCATGCAGTCCTTGGCCCCCCCGACCAGCACCGCGGCTGTCTGAGAGGCTTCAGAGGGAGCCGGGTAAGCTTGCGTGAGGCCCCGGCTCCCTCTGTACAGCCGCCAGCGTGAAAGCCTTTTCCTTCACGCTGGCGGCTGTATCTGTGAAGCCGCGAATGCTGGGAAAGGTTAAAGGGCATTGTCAGGGCTGAGGACTCAACTACCAGATCAAGGGTCACTACTGCATATCCAGCACAACGATGGCCATTGATGACAAGACTGCTTCCATCTATAAAGAAAGTCCGTTCAGGGTCCTCTAGAGGGACATCAGTCAAATCAGGGCGACTTGAAAATACAGTGTCCATGGTTTCTAAACAGTCATGATCAGGGGGCCCAGGACCAATTGGAAACAACGTAGCAGGATTCAGGGCTTGACTGACCTTTAACTGTATCTGGGGGTTTTCACACAGCATGCTCTGATATTTTAACATTCGTGAATTTGTTAGCCAGAAGTTTCCTTTGTGTTCCATGAGAGTCAGGACAGAGTGTGGCACTGTGACTTGGAGATTCTGTCCCAGAGTGAGCTTATCTGCTTCGCTCATCAGGAGGGCTGTTGCTGCAACCGCCCTCAAACAAGGGGGCCAACCTCTTGCTACCACATCCAACTGTTTTGACAAGTAGGCTACTGGC
The DNA here is from genome assembly GCA_033557465.1 of Ichthyophis bannanicus. Lineage (NCBI taxonomy): Eukaryota > Metazoa > Chordata > Amphibia > Gymnophiona > Ichthyophiidae > Ichthyophis > Ichthyophis bannanicus. Next base: position 742,893,193 of record CM066035.1, on the reverse strand, counting down.
CGTTGCCAAGATCCAAGAGATTGAGTCAATACCCCCAACGGATTTCCTTGTGACTCATGGACATAGAGATGGAAAGGTTTCTGGCCATTTGGGAGACCTAAAGCTGGTGATGACATCAGAGCGCTTTTCAGAGGCTGGAATGCTGCATCCTGTTCAGGTCCCCACTCTAGTGGAGACTTTTCCATTCCTTTGATAACTTGATACAATGTTTTTGCTAGCAGTGCAAAATTGGGGATCCATATGCAGCAGTATCCCGCGGCCCCCAGGAAGGCTCTTACTTGCCTCCTAGTGGCTGGAGTAGGGATACTACATACAGCTTCTTTGCGTTCAGGTCCCAAGCGTCGAATTCCGCTGGACAACTGGAATCCTAGATATTTGACTTCAGTTTGGCATAATTGTGCTTTGGCTCTTGAGACTTTGTATCCAGCCTCCTTTAGGAGGTACAGGAGTTCACTAGTAGCTTGTAGACATTCACTTTCTGAGTTGGTGGCTACGAGCAAGTCATCCACATACTGAAGGAGAACCCTTTGTCTTGGGTTCACTGAGTAACTTGAAAGATCTTGATTCAGGGCAGCACTGAAGAGAGTAGGTGAATTCTTGAATCCTTGGGGTAATCTGGTCCAGGTAAGTTAGCCCCGCCTTCCTGTTGTGGGGTCTTGCCATTCAAAAGCAAACAAAAGTTGACTGGTGGGGGCTAGGCGTACGCAGAAAAAGGCATCTTTCAGGTCCAGGACGGTGAAATGAGTAGCCTCAGTGGGGATCAGTCCCAAGAGAGTATACGGATTTGGCACCACGGGGTGTATAGTTTCAACTGCATCATTTACCCGCCTCAAATCTTGCACTGGGTGGTAATCTCCTGTCCCAAGTTTCTTTACTGGGAGAAGGGGGGTGTTCCACGGTCACTGGCACTCCTTGAGAAGTCCATACTTCAACAGTTTCATTAAATGGCAGTGGATACCTTCAATGGCTGGTCGGGGAAGAGGATACTGCTTCACATGCACTGCTTCCGCTCCTAGCTTGAGGGTGACAATGACAGGGGCTATGTTCTTCGCTAGGCCAGGCAGATTATCTTCTGCCCATACTTCAGGTGGGGCTATAAGGTTGGTAGGTATACAGGGACTGGTTGACTTGATTGGAGGTGCACTATAGAACCGCCATTCTTCTTCTCGGGGAACAGTTAGCACCATCAATCCAGCAGGCTTTGGGTTCACAGTCATCTTCATTTCTCCCCCTTCAGCAAAGGATATTTGTGCCTGAAGCTTGGCAAGCATATCTCGGCCCAGAAGTGGAATAGGGCACTCAGGCATATACAGGAACTGGTGCGTTATTTTCTGTCCCCCTAGTTCACACATACGGTTCTGTAGGAATGGCTTTGTGGCCCTGTTCCCAGTGGACCCAACAATGGTGACAGATCGAGAGGAAAGAGGAGCCACTGGCTTTGCCACCACTGATTGTTCTGCTCCTGTATCTACCATGAAGTCTATATATTGGTCCCCTATTTTCAAACTGACCATATGCTCCTGGGGACCCAGGGTAAACTTGGAGCCCGGTCTGGCCTAGTCTTCATCCACTTCATCCATGTCATAGCCCATTGCTACTGCCACACCCTCAATGGCTTCTTCTCTCTCTTGCTGGAACTGTGCTCGATTCATTCCTCCCCGACTCCGAAATCGACCTCCTGTTCTCCAGGGACTCCCTCCTCTCCTCACGGGGGCGGAGTCCAGATGCAGGCATTCACTTCTCCAATGTCCTTCTTCTCTGCAGTAGGCTCACTGATTTGCACCCAAAGGAGGCCTGCAACTTCCGCGGCCTCGTCCACGTTCTCTGGTCCTTTGATTAGGAAAACTTCCTCCACGTTGTTCAACTAAAGCGGCAGCAAGAAGATCTGCTTTCTTCATTTTACGTTCACTTTCTCTGTCACGTTCATTTTCACGATTCACAAATACTTTCTGAGCGACTTCCATTAACTGTGCTGTATTCATGCCCGCAAATCCATCCAGTTTCTGCAATTTTCGTTTTATGTCTCTCTGGGACTGACTGAGAAAAGCTGCATTTACCATGCGCAAATTCTCCTGAGCGGCAGGATCATATGGGGTATATAGTCTATAGGCTTCGGACAACCGCTCATAAAAGGCCGCTGGGTTCTCATCTGGACCCTGGATAACTTCAGATACCTTCCCGATATTCATGGCCCTCTGGCCTCCCTTCCTCAGGCCCTGCAGCAAGGCCTGGCGAAATCTCGTTAGGACCGCCGCCCCCCTTTCGTCATTTGGGTCCCACCTAGGATCTTCATTTGGGAAAGCTGCAGCGGCTGCTTGTGGGAGATTTATTCCCCCTCCTTCTACGGGGTTCTCTTCTAACCAGCGGAGAGCTGCTTGCACAATTCGCCCTCGCTCCTCAGTAGTAAAGAGGGTGGACATGAGCTGGCGACAAGCGGCCCAGGTAGGCTGATGGGTTTGCATAATACTGGACATTAATTCTGTCAATTCCTGGGGCTTTGCTGTATAGGATTCATAATGCGTTTTCCAGTTTAATAAATCAGTAGTGGAAAAAGGTACGTAGACTAGACTGGTTGGTCCTGGTGCCATCTGGCCCTGTTCATTTACAAAAGGTACACCAGGCACTTGACGTAATGGCATTAGGTGCCCTGCTTTCTCCTTCTTCTTTGGAGTTATACTCCTTAAATCATAAGGCTCCTGGGTACAAGCTTCCTTGATGGGTGACCCTGAACTGGCAGGAGAGCCTCCGCTTTCAGTATCATCGGAGAACTCGGGTCCCCCCGACGTACTTGGGCCTGACTCGGGGCTATCACTCGGGGGAGGGAGCTTCTTGGGCTGCTGCAGCGGTAATTGCTGGGGTTCCTCATCAGGCTCCGCTTCAGGCAGCGGCGCTGGGGGAACTATCCTATGTGGGTACTGGGGTAAGCGGGCCAGGATTTCTGGGGACTCGGGGCGGAATACACAGGCGGTTTCTCCTACTCAACCTTCCGGGTCCCCCTAGTGGTTGCTACTAGTATTCTACATTGCTCCTCATAGCAGCGCTTCATCCATAAGGGCTGCCTTTCGCAAACATTTAACCAGGAATCTATGTAGGGGAACTGGTCAGGACGCGCTTTTTGTACAAGTTGATGAACACGGAAAACTATTTCTACATCAAAGTTGCCCCCCGGGGCCATGAAGTAGTTAACAAAGGCCACTCCCTATCACATAGCATTCTTAATCTAGACGAAGACATTTTTATACCGTAGTCTCCTGAAAATCCTTTACGGAAATTCTTGATCATACATTCCAACGGAGTTTGCGTGGACTCCGTCCCTCCCATAATCTATTCGTAACGACGTACACGTAATGATGTACAAGACAACAAACAGTAAGGGTAGGTAGTATGGCTGTAGGTAAGGGGTCCGTACAGCCCACAGAACACTGAGGGGAACAAACACCACTCGCTTCCTCTTTTTCGAGACCTGGGCGCGGTCGCCCGGCCAGGAACTGCGTTACTCAGGAGTCCGCTCTCACTTGGTCTATGTTTCAAGACCTCTCAATCACACAGACAATCATATCATCACAAAAATCATTTTTCAATTGCCCAGGTTTTCTGACGAACTGACTATTCCCAACAAAAAGGGTCGATGGCAATTACCGCTGCAGCAGCCAAAGAAGCCCACTCCCCCGCGTGATAGCCCCGAGTCAGGCCCAAGTACGTCGGGGGGACCCGAGTCCTCCGACGATACTGAAAGCGGAGGCTCTCTTGCCAGTTCAGGGTCACCCGCCAAGGAAGCTTATACCCGGGAGCCATATGATTTAAGAAGTATAACTCCAAAGAAGAAGGAGAAAGCAGGGCGCCTAATGCCATTACGTCAAGTGCCTGGTGTACCTATCTTAAATGAACAGGGCCAGATGGCACCAGGACCAACCAGTCTAGTCTACGTGCCTTTTTCCACTACTGATTTATTAAACTGGAAAACGCATTATGCATCCTATACAGCGAAGCCCCAGGAATTGACAGAGTTAATGTCTAGCATTATGCAAACCCATCAGCCTACCTGGGCCGACTGTCGCCAGCTCCTGTCCACCCTCTTTACTACTGAGGAGCGAGGGCGAATTGTGCAAGCAGCCCTCCGTTGCTTAGGAGAGAACCCCGTAGAAGAAGGGGATCTGCATCTCCCACAAGCAGCCGCCGCAGCTTTCCCAAATGAGGATCCTAGATGGGACCTAAATGAAGAAAGGGGGGCGGCGGCGCTAACGAGATTTCTCCAGGCCTTGCTGCAGGGCCTGAGGAAGGGAGGCCAGAGGGCCATGAATATCGGGAAGGTATCTGAAGTCATCCAGGGTCCAGATGAGAGCCTAGCGGCCTTTTATGAGCGGTTGTCTGAAGCCTATAGACTATATACCCCATACGATCCCGCCGCTCAGGAGAATTTGCGCATGGTAAATGCAGCCTTTGTCAGTCAGTCCCAGAGAGACATAAAACGAAAATTACAGAAACTGGATGGATTTGCGGGCATGAATACAGCACAGTTAATGGAAGTTGCTCAGAAAGTATTTGTGAATCGTGAAAATGAACGTGACAGGGAAAGTGAATGTAATATGAAGAAGAAAGCAGATCTTCATGCTGCTGCTTTAGTTGAACGACGTGGAGGAGGATTTCCTAACCAAAGGACCAGAGAACGTGGAAGAGGCCATGGAAGTAGCAGGCCTCCATTGGGTGCGAATCAGTGCGCCCATTGTAGAGAAGAAGGACATTGGAGAAGTGAATGCTCGCATCTTGACTCCACCCCCAGGAGGGGAGGAGGGAGTCCCTGGAGAACAGGAGGTCGATTTCGGAGTCGTGGAGGAATGAACCGAGCACAGTTCCAGCAAGAGAGAGAAGAAGCCATTGAGGGAGTGGCAGTAGCAACGGGCTATGACATGGATGAAGTGGATGAAGACTAGGCCAGGCCGGGCTCCAAGTTCACCCTGGGTCCCCAGGAGCCTATGGTCAGTTTGAAAGTAGGGGACCAATATTGGACTTTATGGTGGATACAGGAGCAGAACATTCAGTGGTGGCAAAGCCAGTGGCTCCTCTTTCCTCTCAATCTGTCACCATTGTTGGGGCCACTGGGAACAGGGCCACAAAGCCATTCCTGCAGAACCGTATGTGTGAGCTAGGGGGACAGAAAATAACGTACCAGTTCTTGTAAATTCCTGAGTGCCCTATTCCACTTTTGGGCCGAGATATGCTTGCTAAGCTTCAGGCACAAATATCCTTTGCTGAAGGAGGAGAAATGAAGATGACTGTGAACCCAAAGCCTGCTGGATTGATGGTGTTAACTGTTCCCCGAGAAGAAGAATGGAGGTTCTATAGTGCATCTCCAATCAAGTCAATCAGTTCCTGTATACCTACCAACCTTACAGCCCCACCTGAAGTATGGGCAGAAGATAATCTACCTGGCCTAGCGAAGAACATAGCCCCTGTCATTGTCACCCTCAGCCAGGAGCGGAACCAGTGCATGTGAAGCAGTATCCTCTGCCCCGACCAGCCATTGAAGGAATCCACTGCCATCTGATGAAACTGTTGAAGTATGGACTTCTCAAGGAGTGCCAGTCACCTTGGAACATCCCTCTTCTCCCAGTCAAGAAACCTGGGACAGGGGATTACCGCCCAGTACAAGATTTAAGGCGGGTAAATGATGCAGTTGAAACTATACACCCAGTGGTACCAAATCCTTATACTCTCTTGGGACTGATCCCCGCTGAGGCTACTCATTTCACCGTCCTGGACCTGAAAGATGCCTTTTTCTGCATACGCCTAGCCCCCACCAGTCAACTTTTGTTTGCTTTTGAATGGCAAGACCCCACAACAGGGAGGCGGGGCCAGCTTACCTGGACTCGATTACATCAAGGATTCAAAAAATCACCTACTCTCTTCAGTGCCGCCCTGAATCAAGATCTTTCAAGTTACTCAGTGAACCCAGGACAAAGGGTTCTCCTTCAGTATGTGGATGACCTGCTCATAGCCACCAATTCAGAAAGTGAATGTCTACAAGCCACCAGTGAACTCCTGTACCTCCTAAAGGAGGCTGGATACAAAGTTTCAAGAGCCAAAGCACAATTATGCCAAACTGAAGTTAAATATCTAGGGTTCCAGTTGTCTAGTGGAATTCGACGCTTGGGACCTGAACGCAAAGAAGCTGTATGCAGTATTCCCACTCCAACCACCAGGAGGCAAGTAAGAGCCTTCCTGGGGGCCGCAGGATACTGTCGCATATGGATCCCCAATTTTGCGCTGCTAGCAAAACCCTTGTATCAAGTCACCAAAAGAATGGAAAAGTCTCCACTGGAGTGGGGACCTGAACAGGATGCAGCATTCCAATCTCTGAAAAGCGCTCTGATGTCATCACCAGCTCTAGGTCTCCCAGATGTCCAGAATCCTTTCCATCTCTACGTCCATGAGTCTCAAGGAAATGCGTTGGGGGTACTGACTCAATCTCTTGGATCTTGGCAACGGCCAGTAGCCTACTTGTCAAAACAATTGGATGTGGTAGCAAGAGGCTGGCCCCCTTGTCTGAGAGCTGTTGCAGCAACAGCCCTTTTAGTGAGCGAAGCAGACAAGCTTACTCTGGGACAGAATCTTTAAGTTACTTTACCGCACTCTGTTCTGACCCTCATGGAGCACAAAGGAAGTTTCTGGCTAACGAATTCACGAATGTTGAAATATCAGAGTATGCTGTGCGAAAACCCCTGGATACAGTTAAAGGTCAGTCAAGCCCTGAATCCTGCTACGTTATTCCCAATTGATCCTGGGCCCCCTGATCATGACTTTCTAGAAACTATGGACACTGTATTTTCAAGTCGCTCTGATTTGACTGATGTCCCTCTGGAGGACCCTGAACGGACTTTCTTTGTAGATGGAAGCAGTCTTGTCATCAATGGACATAATTGTGCCGGATATGCAGTGGTGACCCTTGATCTGGTAGTTGAGTCCTCAGCTCTGGCCCCAGGAACTTCAGCACAGAAAACTGAACTGATAGCTCTCACTAGAGCACTGATATTAGGAGAAGGACTCTGCTTAAATGTGTACACAGATTCCAAGTGTGCTTTTACAACTTTGCACGCACATGGAGCCTTGTATAAAGAACGAGGATTGATCACTTCAGGGGGCAAGTCCATTAGGTGTGGGCCCGAAATATTGACATTATTAGATGCTGTGTGAGCCCCTAAGCAAGTTGCAGTTATGCACTGTCGAGGTCATCAGGCAGGAGCAGGAGAAGTTACCCGAGGGAACAGATTTGCTGATGCCACAGCCCGGAAAGCAGCTACGACTGGTCGAGCTGTGACCCAAGATACTCCAATGCAAGCAGCTTTATTCCCTGTGCCCCTTAGCTCATGGGCACCCCGATACACTACACGAGAGTTTGATTATTTTTGTGAGAAGGAGGGAGGGGTCCTGACAGAAAAAGGTTGGATAGTGCTGCCACCTCCAGAAGGTAGCTCACCTCCAGGTCCTACAGTCATTCCTGAAGCATTAGGGCCAGCCTTTGTCCAGGCCTTTCATCAGGCCACACATTATGGGAAAACGGCTATGGAGAGAGCCCTAAGGCCCTATTTCTGTATCTCACTATTAGGACCCCTGTCTGCTTCAGTGGCACAGCAATGTTTGACATGTGCCAGGAATAATGCAAAGCAAGGTCCCATTCCACCCCCAAGAGTTCAGTCAGTAGGGGTGGCCCCTATGAGTGATATTCAGGTGGATTTTGCTGAAATGCCATGAGCAAACGGATATCACTAGTTCTAGTTTGCACATTTTCTAGGTGGGTAGAGGCCTGTCCCACCCGAACTGAGAAAGCTCGAGAAGTCACTAGAGTGCTGCTCCATGAGATTATTCCTCGATTTGGAATACCATTGACTATAGGATCAGATAATGAATCCTCATTTGTGTCCCAAGTGACCCAACAGTTAGCTAGAGCTCTACAGATACAATGGAAGTTGCACACTGCCTACGGACCCCAGAGTACAGGGAAAGTAGAACGTATGAATAGAACCCTGAAATCCCAGTTGTCCAAGCTTTGTCAAGAAACACACCTAAAGTGGCTCCAGGTTCTTCCTATAGCCCTTCTTAGGATACGTTCTGCTCCAACCAAGTCTTTAGGAGTTTCCCCTTTTGAGATTTTGTATGGGCGACCCCCACCCATTGTGCAGGGGAAAATAGGAGATATGAGACAAATTGGATCTGAAATAACTAGACAAGAACTATTGGCTTTAAGTTCTGTTTTGCAGAGTCTTCATACCTGGGTGCAAGATCGATTGCCCATTAACCTAACAGAGCCTCTGCATCCCTTCAAGCCAGGAGTGTCAGTGTGGATCAAAGAGTGGAGAAAGACCCCGCTGGTGCCACATTGGAAGGGACCTTATGTTGTCATCTTGTCAACCCCAACTGCAGTAAAAGTTGCCGAATTCGAACCTTGGATCCATCACAGTCAAGTGAAGCCGGCAGCTGCTCCTGAACCTGGTCAATAGACTTCAGTAAATGACCCTGAGACTCCATTGCGACTCACATTGCGGAGTATGGTGATGAGAGTGAGCAGGAGAAAATGGAAATAGAAGAAAAAGACACTTGTACCTTTAAAACTACTGACAGCTCAGCTCTACACAGAGGTAGGAAAGCTACTATGAAAAAAAGCCAAGTCAAGCCACGCCCTAGCTCTAATGAGGAGGCAGGCTTAGCTGCTGATAATGAGCACACGTGCTCAGAGGAAGCTCTGATAGGAAGGAAACAGATTTTTCACAGCTCTAGTTTGAGTTCAGCTTGGGGGAACAGGAGTGCTAGTTCCAGGAGTTCATCTGGTTCAAAGAGTTCCGGCCGTGGGAGAGAAGGTGCCAGTTTGAGTCCAGGTCCTAGGAGCTCATGGATACCTGAGAGACGTGAGTGTGCTGATTTCCAGCTGCTGAAAGCTAAGGGTAGAGAAGGAAACACTCCATGTCTGGGAAAGGTTCCTAAACCAAAAGCCAGCCAACGTTCTGTGAGAAAGGTGGCAAACCTGTGGGAACAGGTACCTTTATCCTGTATTCAGAATCCTAAGCTGAAAACTTCAACTGACAAAAGGTGGGTGGATTTGTTTCACTGGGGAAAGAACCAGGACCCAACCGTTAGCAGGGAAGTTAATTTGAACTCAGTAAAAGCTTTGAAGCAAGCATTTCAGGGAGGAGAAGCTTACTCTCCTTATGTAAATGTTTATGACCAAAAGGAGAAATTATGGAATGAATTTTGGGAATTCTTACAAGCCAGAAAGCCTGAAGAAAGTGCTGAGGCCTGGAGTAGAGATAAACCGGCCGCAGTACCGGAGCCCATGCAGATAGAATTACCTGAGTCACAATCTTCCCCAGAAGATTGCCAGATGGATTGCTCTCTTTGTCTTAGGGAAGCATAAGTTCCTGTGTGCAAGGCTAAGGAAGCTTTTGTAGAAAAAAGAAGGTATTTCTGCTAGAAGGAGCTCATAAGGCTGTGTTATGTTTATTGTCATGAAGACAGCTGCTTGTGTTTGAAGAGACTTGTGCTGCATTTACTTCAAGTACAATTTCCTTTTGTTTACTCTTCTGTTACTGGAGAAGTTATCCATTTTTGTGTTTGTGTACAGAACTTTAATGCGTGTGGAAATCCACAATAATAAAAATATTCTTGTTTGCCTCAACCTCCGGTTGCACAACTACAGTTTGTCTTTTTGAATACAATTTTCTCAACTTCAAGTCCCAGAGTACATTGCTGGTGGCAAAGGGAAAATACAGTTCATTTAAGGACAGACAAGGCAGCCCATAGCTGTAAGCCTCTGGCCCAGGCTTGGGTAGCACAAGTGGCGTAGTCATTTGGATTTTTGTACCACGCATGCGCAAAAGAGGATTTACAACTCCAGGATTCTGTCACCGATAGTCAAGTAACTGCAGAGCTGTGTGGAGGAACGTGCTGGAGGCAGAGCTGACTCGAGGAAGATTGCAAGTCTACACTGGTGAAAAGCGTGATGCTACACTTAACCCAGGTAACAGGTACGTAACTGAGCTAGTTAGGATACCCGGGCTAGGGTGTAGAGCATTTTGATTAAAAAGAAAAGTTAGGGAAAAGTCCAGGGACACTGTGAACTTGTTGTGGTGTCGCACTTGGGTGTTTTTCTTCTCATTTCAGGATGGAAGGAACCATGGAATGCCAAGAGATTTTCAAGTGGATGGCGAGCCAATTCGAAAGACAACGAGAAATGTCGCTGCTGGCTCAGGCCCAATCCGCCGCGCAGATGCAGGCCCAACAGAAGCCCTTCCTAGAAATGATGGAGGCCTGGCTGGCAAGCCAGAAGGAGCAGGCTGCATCAACAAAGAGCTCACCAGGTTCTACAGCACCACACCCTACATGCACACTAGACTTTCATACTAGTGGGAGCTTTAACTTTGGACCTTTCTCTGACAGAGATGATATTGATAATTAAATGGAAGACTTTGACAGAATGGCTCGTATTAGCGGCTGGCCAAAAGAACAGTGGGCCGTGCGCCTAGCTGCGTCCCTTACGGGGGAGGCCTTAGCAGCATACCGGGCCATGCCCGCTACCCTCGCTAATAACTATGAAGAAGTGCAGAAAGCCATTCGAGATAGGTTGGGGCTGATTCCATTAGTATATCGTAGGATGTTGCGTAATGTAAAGCTTAAGCCTGGCGAGACGCCTAAAGCATTATGCCAGTGGGTGCAAAGCCTAGTAACTAAGTGGCTAGCACCAGAAGGAAAGTCTGTCGATACTATAGTTGATTGTATTGTGTTAGAGCAATATATGGCGGCTGTACCTAAAGATATCCCTACCTTCCTGATACTCCAAATTTGTCAGAAACCGCAAGAAGCGATAACACTTACTGAAAGCTTCATGGAAGCAGAATTAACCACCCGAGAGAGTGGTAACACTTCCAGGGTGACAATGTCAACGGTATCAGAAAGGGGGATGAAGGGGAGGGATGATTCCATGAAAACCTGTTTGCCCATGTTAAAATCTCCTGTTGTGACTAAGAAATGCTTCCAATGTGGTAATCAAGGTCATTTGCAAAGGGAGTGCAAATGGAAAACAGCACTGATGACTGTAAACACCCAGGAAAGTAGGGAAGGTTTCTTATTGTCAGTAGAGGTGCTAGGCGTTGTTACCACCGTGCTTTTAGACTCTGGTGCAGATCAAACCATGATGTCAAAGGCGTTTTGGCAACAAATTGAAGCACATAGTGAGGCAGTTCCCAAGCAACCGATTAATATGGTAAAAATAAGATGCATTCATGGTTCAGCATCATCTTACCCTGTTTACGAGTCATAGAGAAAAGGGAGATCCCATAGCCGTGGTCCCCAGGTTACCTCATAGTTTAGTCCTAGGGAGGGATTGGCCACAGTTTCACAAAGGCATAAAACAGGGTTTGCAGCCACAGGAGGCCATGGTTTCCAGGAAAACCCAGGCAGTAACCCGAGGACCCGCATCAACCAAGGTAGTCGCCGTGCCAAGACCCTATTTGCAAAATCCCCTAAGCGAGGCTTGAAGGCATCCTCCCAGGGAAAGGAAGTTACAGAGAAGCCGAGATTTGTACTGAAATATTGCAAAATGAGCCCCAGCGCTCGAAACCCCCAAAGAGCTTCGCCTAATGCTGCAGGATACGATCTGTGCAGTGCTGAAGACATTATAGTGCCAAGGCAAGGGAAAGCTCTCGTAAATACCGCTCTGCAAATGGAGCTGCCAATAGGGTGCTATGGGCACATAGCCCCCCGTTCAGGACTAGCATTAAAACACTTCATTGACATAGGGGCTGGTGTTATTGACCCAGATTTCAGGGGGGCAGTGAAGGTGTTAATCTTCAACTTTGGAAAGGAAGATTTTAAAATAACCACAGGCGATCGCATAGCGCAGTTAATTTGTGAGAGGGTTGGGTTTCCCCCTCTTGAAGAAGTGGCTCTAGTGTCTTCAACATCCCGTGGAGCGGGCAGATTCGGCTCCACCGGAGATACAAGCCTGCAAGGGTTAGCAGCTTCCCTTGAGGAAAAACCCGAAGAAGATTTAGGGCCGTAGATAGAGGACTGCAAAGAGAACCCAGAGCCAAAGATAGGCGAGGGGCTTTCGTGGCAACAGAGACAAGAGTTGGCCCAGTTGTTAACCAGATTTACGGATGTTTTGACTCCAAGGCCAGGCGAAACAAACCTTGTGGCCCACGAAATCCTAACACCACCAGGGGAGATGATAAGGCAGAGGCCTTACAGGCTCCCGGAAGCCAAACGGCAGGAGGTTATTAACCAGGTTCAGGAGATGCTCAACATGGGAGTCATAGAGGAATCCCAAAGCCCCTGGAATAGCCCAATAGTTCAGGTACCCAAACCGGATGGAACGATGCGTTTCTGCATAGACTTCAGACGGGTTAATGCAGTATCAAAATTCAATGCTTATCCTATGCCACTCATAGAGGAGCTGCTAGACCGCCTGGGATGTGCCAAGTATCTTACCACCCTCGACATGACGAAGGGCTAATGGAAAATCCCTTTGACCAGAGAAGCCCGGCAAAAAACAGCTTTTAGTACACCGGTGGGTTTGTTCCATTTCAAAAGAATGCCCTTCGGTTTACATGGAGCTGCTGCCACGTGCCAGAGGTTGATAGACCTGGTGTTGCGCCCGCACCAGGAATACTCGACTGCATACATGGACGACATAGTGGTGTATAGAAACACATGGGACCAGCATTTACCCAGGGTAGGGGCCATCCTACAAGCTCTGCGAGAAGCTGGATTGACCTTAAACCCAGCGAAATGTCTGTTTGCAGGCCAAGAGGTTAAATACCCAGGCCATATTGTAGGGCGGGGTCTAGTGAAACCCCTGCTGAGTAAAATTGAGTCTGTGAAAGCATTCCCGAGACCGACTACCAAGAAGCAATTATGGAGTTTTCTTGGTCTCGTCGGCTATTACAGACGCTTTATCCCGCATTTTGCAGATATGAGCGCCCCTTTAATGGACATGCTCAGGAAAAATGCACCAAATCAGCTGAAATGGACTGAGGAAGCCAACGGAGCTTTTTGTACATTGAAAGAGAAGCTGTGCGCCGCACCAGTGCTACAAGGAGTGGACTTCACTAGGCCATTCATCCTTCAGACAGACGCATCTGAAATAGGGCTAGGTGTGGTACTATTTCAGAAATTTGAAGGCACGGAACACCCAGTGATGTTCTTAAGTCGAAAGTTGTCTCCAGTGGAGAAGAATTACTCCATGATAGAGTGAGAATGTCTTGCAATTAAATGGGCCATTGAAGCTCTTAGATTCTACCTTACAGGTAGGAAATTTCTGCTAATCACTGACCATGCCCCATTAAAATGGCTCAATCAAATGAAGAACCATAACTCCAGATTAACAAGATGGTATATGGCACTACAGGCCTTTGAGTTCCACATTGAGCACCGGGCAGGGAGGCTACACCAGAACGCCGATGCCCTGAGTAGAATCCCGAGCTGTGCAAGAAAAAGTTTGCCAGCCCGAGATATCTTAAGGGGGGGATCTGTGATGATGAGAGTGAGCAGGAGAAAATGGAAATAGAAGAAAAAGACACTTGTACCTTTAAAACTACTGACAGTTCAGCTCTACACAGAGGTAGGAAAGCTACTAGGAAAAAAAGCCAAGCCAAGCCACGCCCTAGCTCTAATGAGAAGGCAGGCTTAGCTGCTGATTATGAGCACACGTGCTCAGAGGAAGCTCTGATAGGAAGGAAACAGGTTTTTAAACCCGTCTTCAAACAGAAGAAGGGAGTTCACAGCTCTAGCTTGAGTTCAGCTTGGAGGAACAGGAGTGATAGTTCCAGGAGTTTATCTGGTTCAAAGAGTTCCGGCCGTGGGAGAGAAGGTGCCAGTTTGAGTCCAGGTCCTAGGAGCTCATGGATACCTGAGAGACGTGAGTGTGCTGATTTCCAGCTGCTGAAAGCTAAGGGCAGAGAAGGAAACACTCCACGTCTGGGAAAGGTTCCTTAACCAAAAGCCAGCCAACGTTCTGTGAGAAAGGTGGCAAACCTGTGGGAACAGGTACCTTTATCCTGTATTCAGAATCCTAAGCTGAAAACTTCAACTGACAAAAGGTGGGTGGATTTGTTTCACTGGGGAAAGAACCAGGACCCAACCGTTAGCAGGGAAGTTAATTTGAACTCAGTAAAAGCTTTGAAGCAAGCATTTCAGGGAGGAGAAGCTTACTCTCCTTATGTAAATGTTTATGACCAAAAGGAGAAATTATGGAATGAATTTTGGGAATTCTTACAAGCCAGAAAGCCTGAAGAAAGTGCTGAGGCCTGGAGTAGAGATAAACCGGCCGCAGTACCGGAGCTCATGCAGATAGAATTACCTGAGTCACAATCTTCCCCAGAAGATTGCCAGATGGATTGCTCTCTTTGTCTTAGTTAAGCATAAGTTCCTGTGTGCAAGGCTAAGGAAGCTTTTGTAGAAGAAAGAAGGTATTTCTGCTAGAAGGAGCTCATAAGGCTGTGTTATGTTTATTGTCATGAAGACAGCTGCTTATGTTTGAAGAGACTTGTGCTGAATTTACTTCAAGTACAATTTCGTTTTGTTTACTCTTCTGTTACTGGAGAAGTTATCCATTTTTGTGTTTGTGTACAGAACTTTAATGCGTGTGGAAATCCACAATAATAAAAATATTCTTGTTTGCCTCAACCTCCGGTTGCAGAACTACAGTTTGTCTTTTTGAATACAATTTTCTCAACTTCAAGTCCCAGAGTGCATTGCTGGTGGCAAAGGGAAAATATAGTTCATTTAAGGACAGACAAGGCTGCCCATAGCTGTAAGCCTCTGGCCCAGGCTTGGGTACCACAGGAGACAACCGGAATTGTAAGAGTCTTCAGAATCAACAATCCTACTCCTGTCACGCAAAGGTGGCAATCGAAGAGGAGAAGAAGAAGAAGAAGAAGAAAAGACCTTACAAGTTCATCGTACCCAACATTTTAGTTGACCTCCAAAGACTGTAATCACAATGTTCCTCTACTATTGCCTTATGGGAGTGATGGTCCTGGGATTCCTGGAAAAGACTTTTGCCTTACCCCCTTGTGCAGCTTGTATAACTACCACCCGAACTGGACTAAAGGTCACTCAGACTTTACTTTATCGTTCCTACTATACTTGCACTGGTATAGTTAGCCGGTGTGTGTACAATGGTACAGAGCTAAATATCTGTACGAAGGGGAAAAGTAAGACTTGTTATAACCCCCAGCAGAATCCCTCCTATTATGTATTTGAGATACGATGGAATGATGAGGATGGAGCCCTCATAAATGCCACACGACAGCTCCCTGATCCCACGAAGCATGTTACCCTGAGTTTTGACGCTTGTGAGGTGATAAATAGAAATGCCTATCACAAGTGTGGATATTGGGAGCAAACCTACTACTATGATGATAAATATATGTGTCCTGAAGGAGCATATGGATGGGGAATGTGTACTGGGAAATCTTCCCCAACCGTCTACAGTACATCATCCAAAGATGCTTACTACTGTCCCAAGTGGGAATGCGTGTATTATGCTACCTGGACTGGTGCGCCTATGGGACGAGATGGAGATCAACGAGTAGCCGTCTTGGAAAAATTATCATTGCCAGAGCCTAAGAAATGTAAGAAAGGTGCCTGTAATCCGGTGCGGCTCATCATACTTAACCCCAGCCAGTGGAAACAGGGGTATAAATTTGGGTTACGAATAGCAGGAGGAGGTGTAGATCCTGGAACTTTTATATATATACAGCTGAATACTAAGACTCATGTATCTGCACCTTATCGAATACATCACTCTTTTTATGAGGCCATGAAAGCAGAGTTTGAGATTCCTCATGCCTCCCAAAACTTGTTCCTTGAGCTTGCTGGGGCAGTAGCATCTAGTCTCCACATTTCAGACTGCTTCTTCTGTGGAGGAACTAAGATGGGAGACCAATGGCCATGGGAGGTGCAAGAAATGAACTATTCTATTCCTTATAATCAGACTGATTTACATAATACTACTAGTGAGTGGGTACTGGCCCACCCCATTGTTGGTAACTTGTGTTTTGCTCGCTCTGGACCACAGTTTAACATGGAGGTGGGACAGCTGGTCTGTCTCAATCAGAAGTTCTACAACAGTATTACTAAGAAGACGTCCTGGTGGTCAGGAATCAACGCTTCAGAGCCCTCCAACCCTTTAGTCCGTTTCCCTAACCTTGCCAGTATCTGGACTAATCTAGCATCTTATAATACCTGGCAAGCACCACCTGGACTGTACTGGATTTGTGGAACCCGAGCATATGCTAGGCTTCCTCACCACTGGGGAGGAGCATGTGCATTGGGAACCATACGACCTTCCTTTTTCCTCTTGCCTATGTCCCATGGAGAACAACTGGGTTTTCCTGTGTACAGGAGTCGACAAAAACGAGAGGCCTTGAAAATAGGCCAATGGGACAAATGGAATTATGAAGAGTGGCCACCTGAGAGAATCATTTC
Source organism: Ichthyophis bannanicus (assembly GCA_033557465.1). NCBI lineage: Eukaryota > Metazoa > Chordata > Amphibia > Gymnophiona > Ichthyophiidae > Ichthyophis > Ichthyophis bannanicus. The sequence continues at coordinate 742,876,714 of CM066035.1, read as the reverse complement.
ATACTATGGACCTGCTACTTGGGAGCAAGATGGGACATGGGGATATCGTACTCCTGTGTATATGATAAATCGTATTATACGCTTACAAGCTGTTGTTGAAATAATAACCAATGAAACTAGCAAAGCACTAACTCTTTTGGCTAAGTAAAGTACACAAATGCGCACAGCTATTTATCAGAATCGTTTAGCTTTAGATTATTTGTTAGCAGCTGAAGGTGGGGTGTGTGGAAAATTGAATTTAACCAACTGTTGTTTGCAGATTGATAATAATGGGTACGTTGTTGAAGATATAGCTACTCAAATGCGCACACAAGCATATGTGCCTGTTCAGACCTGGCATGGCCTGAAGCTCGATGGGTGGTTTGGTTCAGCGTTTTCATGGTTAGGTGGTCTGAAGACCCTTGTGTTCATTGTATTATTCATATTAGCTGTATGCTTGTTGCTCCCTGTTTCCTACCCCTTTGCTTACGCATGATAACCTCAGTTATTGACAATACTGTAGAACGGAAGGCAGCTACGAAAATATTAGCTATGTGGCAATATTATCATATACCCCAAGGTGATGCTGTTACACCAGTATAATGTATGATTTAATTCTCACCCTTTCTCACTTGCGGGAGAGAATAATCAAAGGGGGGAATGTGGCAGGCTATGGCCTACGATAGCCTGCAAATATGAAAGGCCTGTAAGCTAGGCCCTGATTCCAACCCCCATCATAGCTAGAAAGAACCAAAAATCTGTGAAAAATGAGAAAACTGTTTTAAACTGCTTAATAAGAAGTTTTATATGAATTCATAAATCTTTCATTATTCTCTTGTGTGCTGAAGATATAAATGTTTCAATACTTGCATTCCTAGAGCCAGAAACGACCTTGCAGTAAAGAAGTATCCAAACCTAGAAACTGTGCCATTGTTAGAATGGTCCTAAGAGAAGGAGCTGGGTGCTAGGCCCAGGAGGGATCTCCGATTGGACAAATGCAGGGGGCATTGGAACCAATAGAAAATCTGCATGTATCAAACTGAAAGAAAATGTATAGGTGAATATGTTTCTGTAAGAACTTTGCTCAGTCCTTTTTGAAGCGTGACTAACTGGGCCTTGTGCACAATAAATTGGCTTGGACCCTGTAAATTGACTCCTGGATTTATTCATTGTCTGCACTTCGCTGCTACAATAGCAAGATAGATAATAATATGTGCAATATGGATTTTTAAGAGTGAGATAAGCAATAGGAAATGAGAAACGTGTAATATGAATTTTTATGTAAAAATAAATGCTGTGTAATATGGATTTTGTAAAGGTTATTTGAATAGTTTTGTGCGGTAAATAATAATAACTGTAAAATAAATTGTTATATTAATATAATTGAGGTGTATTATGAATTTTTCATAAAGGTTTTTTAAGCGTTGGATATAGGGTTACATTGTATAGGCTGGCAGCTTGGTATGTGTGTTTAGGGTTGTAGCAGCTTTGATTCCCTGAGTTGGAGCAATGTACCCAGTTTGTGGGATGAGGGGGTAAACCCAGTTCAGAATCTAACCCTTCCACATCTGTTGCACAGCTATCATGGCTCATCATAGAGCCAATCAGGGATTTTAAATCTAGCACTGGTTAGCAATCTGGCTGGTGGAACAGGGTCACTTAGGATGTGTTGATTCTGTGCTGCATTCCCCAAATGCACCAAATTTGAGGCTCAGAAATCCAGGACCAACTGAACAGTGGCACAGTTCACATAGGGCAAGAACACACACTGACAGTGGGTGCAATGATGTGAGTGCGTGCATAATGAACAGTGAACGTTGAGTTCTGAGTAATAGTTATGCTTCTTTACATGGATGTGAATTAATGTGTGTACTAGGCCCTGACATGGTGCGATATGTGGTCCAACCTATATGTCCATGGAACAATCCTAGTATATAAAATGTTACTGTAGGGGTTTCCCAAATGATGTATTTGTGGCTTAGACTGACTAATAGTATTAGGCAGCTTTCAGATGACAGTAACTCAGCATATGCTCAGACAGTGTTTGGAAAGGACCTGCCCATATTGCCTCACCTATGTCTGGACAAGATCTACTGTCTTTTGTGACATCATAGCAGCTGCTTAGAGTGCACAGTAGTGGTTGCTGTCTCACACTAGAGAGATGCTTCAGGGCTGGTGGTCCACTGTGCTGCTAGGTGATTCAGGCTCTATGTACCTTGGAGTGCAGGTCAAACCTCTGACACTCTCCAGACTTTACATTGTATAGGTACAGCAAAAATAATGCACTTCCAGAGTGAAGTTGATTAACATCTCTCTACTATCATTCAGACTTTCACATAGGCTCCATCGACTCATTTCCTCCTCCAGGAAAACCTCCTGTCCTCTTGATCCCATTCCTTCCTCCTGGCTACTTGCCCCCTCTCTAGTACTCCTTCCTTCTATCCTCACTATGTTCAACTCTAGCCTCTCCTCAGGGACCTTTCCCCACTCCTGGAAGCATGCTTTGATCCGTCCTATCCTCAAAAATCCTTCACTTGATCCCGTGGTCCCCGCCCACTATCGTCCTGTTTCCAATCTCCCTTTTCTCTCCAAACTTTTAGAAAAAATTGTCTTTGCACAACTTTCACACCACCTTGACTCTACTAACTATCTTCACCCCCGTCAGTCTGGATTCTGTCAGGGTCACAGTGTTGAAACGGTTCTACTTGCTTTCACCAATGCACTGCATGCAGCTCGCGATCATGGTGACATCTCGGTGGCGGTAGCCCTCGACCTCTCGGCTGCATTCGACTTAGTCGACCACTCCCTTCTTCTCTGCTTACGGGAAGCGGGTCTCTGTAGTGTTGTTTATCACTGGTTTCACTCCTTTCTCTCCTCTCGGTCTTGTGCAGTTCTTTCCTCTTCTTCCTCTATCCCCCCCTCGGAATCACTTCACCTCCCATGTGGGGTCCCTCAGGGTTCTGTATTGGCCCCTCTTCTCTTCAACCTCTTTCTGGCCCCCCTTGCCCTTCTAATACAACAGTCTGGTATATCCGCCTTCTATTATGCAGACGGCATAGTCTTGCTCCATCACACCTCCCCCTCCTGTCCGGACCTCTCTGCACTGAATTCTTGTCTTTCTGATGTGGCCAACTGGTTGACACAAAACTGTCTCCACCTTAATCTAGCCAAGACTATCGCAATTTAGTTTTCTCACGGTAGCCCACCCCCCTCAATGGCCCCCTCTTTTTCCGGTACTCCCGTCCTTCTAGTTTCCACCTTCCGATATCTTGGTGTACATTTTGATTCTGACTTATCATTTCACGCTCACATTTCGCACATTACTAAGACCTCCTTTTTCTTTCTTTGCCAAATTCGCGCAATTCATCCCTTTCTTTCCCCTTCAGCCCTCACTACTCTGTTGCTATCTTTAGTTATGTCACGTGTGGACTTTTCCAACTCGGTATTCATTGGTCTCCCCAAATCCCAATTGTCTCGGCTCCAAAGGATCCAAAATACTGCAGCTCGCCTTGTTACTCACTCCACTCTCCGGGACCGCATAACACCTCTGCTCTTCCACCTTCACTGGTTACCTATTCCCTTCCACACTCAATTCAAACTGCTTACATTGGTTCATAAAGCTCTCCACACCAGCACCCCACAATACTTAACGGATCTCATTACCTTTCACTCTCCCAGGCACACCCCTCGCTCCTTTCACCTCAATTGCCTTACCCTTCCCGCTCCTTCATGCACCCACCTACAATCAACCCGTTCCTCTGCCTTCTTTTTTGCTGGTCCTGCTCTTTGGAATGCTCTCCCCTCCTCCCTCCGTCTGGAAATCCATCATGTCACCTTCAAACGAAATCTGAAGACTCATCTCTTTTCCCTGGCCTTCGACCTTCCCTCCCCTTTCATGTGACCTCTTCTTTCCCCCACCTCTGTATTTCCCTCCCAGAACTATACCTTCTTATGTCCTGTCCCATCTCTCTTTTCTCTCCTACTTTCCTATCAGTGAATTGTAAATTTGCTTTTCTATTTCACTGGCCCTTGGCCTTTTCTTGACTGTTTGTCGATTGTACACCGCCTTGACTGTTATAGAAAGGCGGTTTTATCAAATGCAATAAACATAAACATAAACATAGGCTAATAGAAAAAAAGGAGAAAAAAGGACCTCAGAGCCACATGAGATTAAGAGCATAGGCATATCATGGGCCCAAAACAAGGTGGAACCATCAGCCTTAGCTCACCCTCATCACATCATCGGCCCTGAAAAAATCTCCTTTACTCTATTTATTTTACTATTTTTACTATTTTATTATCAATTATTTATATTTATTTTATCCCCTTCATCTCTTCCACTCTCCCCAAGAGCATACATAGCCTTTTGCAAACAGAAGCATCCTTCAAGAACTGATTTCTTTAGCAATTCAGCTACATGCTTTTGTATTTAGCTTTAATCTACTTTGCTAGATGCCCCGACGCCACTTATGGTACCAGCTAGGCGTTTCACCACGCGCTTCTTCAGGGGGAAATCAATCAATCTTTGGATGCTGTAAGAGAGAGCAGAAGATTAAACTCCAAACCTCAATGTGAAACCATGGCAGACATATTAACCCCTTCATTCAAAATCCAGTATTTAGACTTAATCACAACATAAACTCAATCTTCTCAAACATTCAAAGTCCACCTCACTCTAATAACCCACAGAACTTGATAAATAAACCTGTAAATACTAACCTTTATAGTTCTCTTTCAAATCTTAACCAGCATGCTCAAAAAATTACAACAGGTAACATTTCAAAAATGCCCCTTCAGCGCTATCTATATCCTCTCATGCCTCATTGTTAAAAGCACAATATGACAACATGAATTACTGCTCTTTACACTTAACCAATCAAAATTCATCACGTCATCCCATTAATCTGAAGCTGTTCTAAATCATCCCAGAGCACTCCTTTCCATCCACAAAGCCAATTTCGCCACGTCATTCCATTGACATAAATACATCTCGGGTAGCATAAACATGAAGCCCCCGTACACCACATGATCTTTCCAATGCACGATCTAATCATATGTTGCCATTCTCCCGTTTAACAAATACATCAAATATGCCTAAAATTACTACCTACAATGCACTGGATCCACCATAGCAATGCCAATACCATTGCCTCCATTCCCACCCATCAAAAACAAATGTTCCAATCAATCTGGGCATTAAGCCCCTTTGGATTCACTGTATACAAACAAAAGATCCAATGTTGTAAATATAGTAATAGAACTTGTTTCTTATTTCGATTACCACTTTCAGTCATAACTTGATCTATACTAAAACATCTTTAATCTGAAAATGTATATCCTTTGTCGATACAGTGTTGAACAACTGGGGCTTTTTTCCGTCTACACCGCAACTGACTTTTATGTTCACTCATCCTCAGCTTAAATGCCCGAATTGTTTTCCCTACATATAGCACATCACAGGGGCATCTTATAAGATAACCTATGAACCTTGAGTCACACATTGTCCCACACCATAGCATATATTCTTTTCCCCTGTGTGTAAAACTATTCACCTCTTCAGAGATCTCACAAATCAAGCAACCCCCCCCCCCCCCCCCCATAATCTATGTCCTACAGAGCCAATTGAGGGTATCTCTAAAATTCTTAATTCACTAGGGCTCAGCATCTCTTTTAGGTTCCGATTTCTCAACCATATACACCTAGGGATCTTGCCCTTTAACCCCGAAATCACTTGTGCCACTCCAAAATGTTTTTTTAATGATCCATTAAATTTGATAATTCAAAGGAGAATACTTTGTAACAAAGTGTACAAACTCAATTTCATTCATCTCCTTAGCCTGAGGACTGAGCAGCCACTTTCTATCATTAAATTTAGCCCATTTATATGCCTTATCAACTACTGGTTTGGGATACCCCCTTGACAAAAAAATCTTTCTTAAGATACTGTGATTTAGAAATAAAATCATCAAATTCAGAACAATTCTGTCAAAATCGGATAAATTGAGAGAAAGGGAGCCCTTCAACTAGCTTATGGGGGTGAGAACTTGAAAAATGTAAGTAATGTACGTGTTCCTATCTGTCTTCTTTTTATATATGGTAGTCCCCCACCCAGGAACTTGTTTAAATACCTAGATATTAAGGAACACAATCTCAGCTTCATGATAACTAAGGGTAAACTGTATGTCTGGATTCAAACTATTAAGCCAATGATGAAATTGTAAAAGCTCCTCAACTGACCCCTCCCAAATAAGAAAAATGCCATCAATAAATCGACACCAGACCCTTACACTAGGAGCAAATGGGGAGGTCGACAGCCATCTATGCTCATAATCCCCCATATATAAATTTGCTATTGATGGAGCAAATGTCGCCCCTATAGCCACCCCTGAAATTTGTTGATAGATTTTACCATCAAACCCAAAATAGTTGTGTTTCATGGTGGTCTCTGCCATGTTCAAAATAAACACCAGAAGACTCTTAGATAAGTCTCCCCTTTGAATCAAAGCTGCCTGTACCACAGATAATGCTGCCTCTTGGGGAATACTGGTATAGAGGGTGATGACATCCAAAGTGGCAAGAACAATATTAGGCTGCCTCGATAATGACCCTGCAACCATTAATACGTTTAAAAAATGAGTTGTATCTCTTAAGTAGGAAGGGATGGTGGAATGTAATGGGCCTAAAAAAGAGTCCACCAAGACTGAGAGTGGCTCCAGGAGAGTTCTCCTGGTAGTCACAATCAGTCTTCCCAGAGGACTAGTGAGGCTTTTATGAATTTTTGACAAGAGATAAAACCTCGCTACTGTTGTTGTGGAAACATTCAAAAAAGAAAATTCTTTCTTAGTGATGTAATGCATCTTATATGCGTGTTTAGTCAATTCTTAAATATGTTTTTGCAATATATCTGTTGGATCATGATCTAAGATGACATATGCTGTTCTATCATCTAATTGTCAATAAGCTTCTTTTAAATAGTCATCTCGATTGTACTGTATATAGCAATTGCTCCTCCCTTTTCTGCTCTCTTAATCACAACTTCCTACATAGACCAGAGCTCATACAATTCCTCTCTCTTATCTGAAGATAAAACCCATCGCTTCTTCTTTGAACGAGATTGTTCCAATTTTTCTACTTCTTGCAACACTAACTGTCGGAACACACCCAAAGCAGGACGTAGTTGACAGGCAGAATTCCATCTAGACTTGAATGGTAAAGCTACCCTCCATGGACCTTCTCCAAATTCCTGACAGGTGCTCTCTCCCCAAAGATTGATTGATTTCCCCCTGAAGAAGTGAGTGGTGAAACGCTGCTGATACAATAAGTGGTGTCAGGGCATCTAGCAAAGTGGATTAAAGCCAGGTACAAAAGCATGTAACTGAATTGCTAAAGAAATCAGTTCTCTAGGGATGCTTCTGTTTTTAAAAGGCTATGTATGCTATTGGGGAGAGCGGAAGAGATGACGGGAATAAAATAAATATAAATAATTGATAATAAAATACTAAAAAATAGTAAAATAAATAGAGTAAAGGAGTATTTTCAAGGCCTGAGATGTGATAAGGATGAGCTAAGGCTGATGGTTCCACCTTGTTTTGTGTCCATTATATGCTTATGTTCTTAACCTCATGTGGCTCTGAGGTCATTTTTTTCTCTTTTCTCTCTGTTTATGGAAGGGCTTTATTAGCCTATGTGAAAGTCTGAACGATAGTAGAGTGATTTTAGTTTGTTTGAGAGACTCTCCATAATTTAGCTATTCAATTGCTTAATGGAAGAGACTCCTACTGCAGACACAGTTGTGAAATGACTCCCCCCCCCCCACAGTAAGGTTGGCTATACCAAGTGGACAGGTATGCTGACCCCCAGCATCAGATTTTAAGCCCTGGACAATACAGTTGAGGCCTTCAAACCCTGGCCACAAGATGACATGTCATGCCCATCTTGTCGAAACCTTTCCTAGGCCTGGGGTTGTGATTAGCCAAGCACATGCATCTGGGACCCATTTGGCTATATCCCTTGCTGCTCACAGATACATGCCAATGTTTTATAGGGCTATTGCTGATCCTTCCAGGTCAACTGCAAGTAGCAGTGCCTTGTGTCATACACCAGCAATTGCGTGGCAGGAGTGTCACACAAACAGTTGACATGTTAAGTTCACACATAGCTCATGTCTGTCAAATGTGCATTCTGCAGATGTGCATTTGACCTGCTAAAAGTGCATGAGAGTACATGTCATAGACAACAGCTATGTACTGTATGTGTTCACTGCAGGTGAACAGTGGAAGAAAGACAGGGAAACAAAGTCTGGACATGTGCAGAGGGGATGCATGTAGGTTAGAGGAGGGGTGTATGGCAACACTGAGGATCCCTGTGTGACATTGACACATGATGGATTGACATAATATCTTATAGCACCTTTGGTCTGCAAGTTTGCACAGTATAATCAGACATGTCTGACCATATGACTTAATTGCCTTTGGTACAGCACATCACCAAGAGTCCTACAACTTCAGCCAGTATATGTATGACACATGAGTTTCACATGAATGGGAAATTTATTGATAACATTAAATGCATATCTGTAAATCTCTCACATATTGCATATATTACATGAGGCAAAGTCACACTCATGGTCTCGCCACTTGCACAGATGATCACACTTTAGTACATGCTCCATACGGGCAATATGAGAGCAGCCACATCAATTCAGAAAAGTGAGTGGATGACAGGTATGTTATATCATGCGATGGACCTTGTTCCACCATTCAGTCTGGCTGTTGACCTGTCAGGGGGACCTTCCCAATGTGACCATAGCCTTTTATGTCCAGGTGCACTTTCCTGCTGTATGGGTCTTGAAGAGATGTGTGACTGTTATATCCTTGGATCATAGACAAGTTACTTGTCCAGCTGCTATATGCAGTTGTGTCAGGATGAATGTTGATTCATTATAGCAGATTAGAGAGCTGTGAAACCAATATTTATTTATGTAGACAGTTTTGTATACCACCTTATTGTTCAATCAAAGTGGTCACAACATAATTGGGGGATACATTTAACACAAGGGGATATGAGACACATACACTAATACTTAAAGGGAACATGGGCAATGGAGGGTTAAGAGACTTGCCCAAGACCACAAGGAGCACCTGTGGGACTAGAAACCCGTCCTTCTGGCCCAAGGTTGCTGTCCTCTAGTGGGATTTGAACTGCTGACCTTCCAGCCTGAAGTACCTTGCCACCAACCACTAGGCCACTCCTCCACTCAATATGGATGTTCTTCAACTGTTGCTGTGGCACTGTAACTATTTATCAAAGACACTACAACAGAAGTCATCTGCATTTGGAAGATCAAATCAGGGACAGAGCTGTGATGCCAAGGGGCCAGGATTCTATGTTGTTTCATAAGTTTACATGCTGAGAGGTCTCCTCATGCGCACTGTGAGTGGCATGTATTCATTCAAGAGGTTTGCAACAATTTGTAGCAACCTTCGTAGTCAGACATGTCAATACCAAGATATAACTTGAAAGCTGATATTATCAGTCTGTCCAGGTTTTCTATGTGTTTGGCTACTTGCTTCTGTTCCTCAACCCACAAGGTATTTGTAACATGTGGGCCTTCTTGGATACAGCATTTGATGGGTTTGCAACAGACACAGGGGTCTGTCTCATTTGGCACAAGTGAGAGGTTGGGGGTCTAAAACATGATATCTGGGATCCCTTCCCCAGTGGACATCTGTTAACCTTACATCAAAATGATATGTTTTAGCACAACTGCCTGGGAACTCTGTAACTTCATTAGACATGACTGACATATTGCCAGACACAGTACCAGCAGTGGAGACATGGCAACATTACACCTGGCATGGGGAGGGCTTGGTGTGCCTAGGCATAGCTATTGGTGGAGGCTGGTTTATTTGTGTTCCTTGTGACATTGAAGACACACATGTGCCATGATTCTGACAACACTCTGTGCATTTACCATTGAGTGCAGCATTCACAAAGTGGCCTGGAGAATGCAATTCTTGTCTGCATTAGAGCTTTTGCTGACATTCATCATATAATTTCAGTCCATCCCATACAACCTTTCGCTGTACTTCCTCCCCTACTGCTAGCATGCAAGCCTTTATGAAGGACAGTGCTTAAAACAGGATGTGCGGCTTCTATGCTCTCCCTTAGACTATCTGCTGCCCTGGAAGGATGTCTGTCTACTTGTCCAACTCTATGAAGTCATCAAAAGTGGAAACACCGCTATATACTTCCACTGCACAATCAGTGACAGCAGCAATGTCTGCTGATGTCATCTGTGTGAGTCTGCTGCCTATACTGTGGTGGGTCCAGCCACCTAACAAGTTATTGTCAGAGAGTTAATATTTGTTGTTTTTGTTTGGCTCCCCATTATAGAGGTTTTTTTCTGACCACTGATGTCTTTTTGAGCGCAGTTCAATTGTTGTGGCACCATTCGGTTGCTATTCCTTTTTGGTTTGCCCTTTGACTGGCTCACCCTTTCTGACTATATTGGCAGGAGGGCTGGCTGAGGTCTTTTTTCCTCTCTATATACATATATATGAATAGCTTCAAACTGGTATTTCTTCAGTGACTCTCACATTCTGTTTTTGTTCTTTTTATTTATTTTCTGCGCCTGGTTTGGAGTTTTTCTTTTTTGTTTTGTTAGTGTTTTGGCTTTTTGGGGAAATTTTGTTATATGGTTAGTCACAGTGACACTGCCTATTTTTTGGGTGTGATGCTTACTAAATCATACAGGACAGATATTATTTTGGCCCCACAAATGTCACTATGCAAAATATTAAGTGCAAAACTGCAACAGTGGTACATTTAGTCAGCAAGTCCATACAACACTCTCTTCCACCTTCATGCATCATTCTCCACATCCATCTCCATATAGGCTTCGTAATCACTCATGTATCCTTCTGACAGCTGGTACACCCTGGCCCACATGGTAGCACTTTGCAGGTCACCACCAGTGTTCTCTCTAAGCAGCTTGCGCTGTGCTGGAGTCCTCCCCCAGCATTCCTGCTGGTGGGGGGAGGTGAAATGCGATCATGCCACCTATGTGGCATGATCCTTAGCACAATCGTGTTTCACCTCCCCCCAATGGAAGGAATGCTGGGGGAGGACTCTAGCGCAGCACAAGCTGCTTAGAGGAAACACTGGTCACCTCTCATACTCAGTCATTCCGGCTCTTCACTGGCACACACATCCCCACTCCTATGCTATCCACTGACATCACACCAAATGACAAGGGAACCCCTCACTGATACCGTCTAACTTTCTCCCACATTATCCGCCAACTTACTGTGTAACACATAAGGGACATATGGATGTGAAATGTCAATCAGCTATTACCTTTGCTCCCATCCAGCACCTAAAAAGTGACTTGCAAAAAGGCTCCCTTATCCTGTGTTAAGGTAACCGACCTTAGCAGGCATTAACATGCACACTTGGCACCCTTACTTACCTGATGTGCAGTTGATGCCCACTAACTGGCTGCTAGTGGCTTCCTGCCGGAACACCTATTCCCCACCCTTAATGCACAAAGGGATCCTTAACGCTGCTGTTTTCACATGCAAAATGGTGCACTCTTAACGGTCCTTAATAAACATACCCCTAAGACTTTGTTAAGACTCTGTGTTAGCAAGTGAGCTTCTATTAATTGTTTCTTTCCCTCCCACCCAGCCTCCCCAAGCATAATCTTAGATTTATAGGCTCTTACAGCCCTTACAGGGACAGAGGTAGTCAAAATCACTTTCAGGTGTAGCTGGTTATTCTCATCAGGTATAGCTTTAAGTACGTAAACAACTTAAATATCTTAACAAAACCTTAAAACTAAGATGCAGACAGCAGTCCAGCAACGAGATGGAGACTATCCAATCATTTGCATTGAGTGCCACATGTACTATTTTCTCCCAGTTGGTGAGGGGTCTTACGTGTGCACTAGCTGCAAGGAGCTCTTTGCTCTCAGGGAATGAGTCCAATCTCTGAAGGCTAGAATGGCAGACTTGGAAGATCTAAGGAAGACAGAGAGGTATATAGATAAGACCTACAGGAACATAGTACTGAAATCCCACCTCTATTCTGGCAGCCTCTCTGTTGCCGTGGCGGGAAGAACTCAAGTGAAAGGATAGCATCACCCTGGTATGGCAGGAAGTGATCCTGTAGCTAGGACCTATCCTCCAGGTGATGTAAAACCCTCTTGCACCAAGGAGGTTTCTCCAGGGACATGTGCCCATGAGAGAAGGGTTAGGATGGTCGTTATAGTTGGTGATTCAATCATTAGGCAGGTACATAGCTGGATAGCTGGTGGACATGAAGATTGCCTGGTAACATGCCTGCCTGATGTGAAGGTAGTGACCTCATGCGCCACCTAGACAAGGATTTAGATAGTGCTGGGTAGGAGCCTGCTGTCTTGGTATATGATGGTACCAATGACATAGGAAAGAGTGGGAGAGAGGTTCTTGAGGAAAATTTAGGCTTTTAGGTAGGAAGTTGAAATGCAGAACTTCTAGGGTGGCATTTTCTGAAATGCTTCCTATTCCACAAGCAGGATACAAAAGGCAGGCAGAGCTCCAAAGTCTCAATGCCTGGATGAGGTGATGGTGCAAGAAGAGGGTTTTGGATTTCTTGGAACTGGGTATCATTCTGGGGAAGGGAAGAGCTTTTCCAAAAGGATGGGCTCCACCTTAACCAGGATGGAGCCAGGCTGCTGGCATTAACCTTTATAAAGGAGATGGAGCAGCTTTTAAACTAGATAAAAGGGGAAAGCCAACAATTACCCAAGAGCGCATGGTTCAGAAGGATGTGTCCTTGAATGACACCAGCAAAATAGGGAAGTTATGGCATCCCGATAGAGTAGTTACTCACCTGTAACAGGTGTTCTCCAGGAGCAGCAGGAATCAGTCCTCACATATGGATGACGTCGGCGCCGACGGAGCCCTCGTGCGGAGCATTTCCCCAGCTTTCACAGAAAGGATTTGGGAATTGCAGCGCGCATGCGGGGTCCACTTCCCGCCCAAGGGTGCCATCTTGCTCAGTCTGATGACATAGCTAAAAGACAGCAAAAAATTAGCAAAAAGCAAATCATATGACTGCAACTCCAAAGGGAGGAGGGAGGGTTGTGAGGACTGATTCCTGCTGCTCCTGGAGAACACCTGTTACAGGTGAGTAACTACTCTTTCTCCAGGACCAAGCAGGAAGTCAGTCCTCACATATGGGACTCCCCAGCTTAAGGCTACCGGAGACCCCAAGCGGAAAAATGAGCTCCCTCTAGCTCGCCAGCACAGAAGGAAGGAATCTTCTCTGAGAACGCCCCCGCTCAGTAGCCCAACACCAGGGCCGGAGGGTAGGAGTTGCCTAAACCCCAAAGAGATTATGGAGTACCTGCGGGACTCCCTCTCAAGGCAGTAATGGGCAGCAAAAGTCTGGCTTGAAGACCAAGTAGCGGCCCGGCAGATGTCTGCCAACGGAACAGAGCGGAGATGAGCCACTGATGCAGCCTTCGCCCTGACACGATGAGCCGTGACTCGACCCTCCAACGAGAGGCTGGCTGCCCCATAAGCCCAGGCGATACAGTCAGCTACCCATATGGACAACGTACGCTTGGAGACAGGGAGCCCCAACTTATTGGAGTCAAAAGAAACGAAAAGCTTAACAGCCTTTCGATGCTCCCGCGTACGGTCAAGGTAGAAGGATAACGCCCTTCTACAGTCCAGGGTATGCAAGACCATCTCAGCCTGGTTGGCATGCGGCCTAGGAAAGAAGGTCGGAAGAACCACCTCCTGATTGAGGTGAAAAGGTGAGACAACTTTAGGAAGAAACTTAGGGTGAGTCCGTAAGACTACCCTATTCCGGTAGAACCTAGTGTAAGGAGGATCAGACACTAGTGCCTGCAGCTCACTCACTCGCCTAGCAGAGGTGAGAGCTACCAGAAATAAAGTTTTCCAGGAGAGAAAACGGAGAGGGCAGGTAGCCATAGGTTCAAAAGGTGGACAAGTAAGCCTCTGTAAGACCACATTCAGATCCCACTCAGGGGCCGGTGGACGCAAAGGAGGCTTAAGCAGAAGAAGGCCTCTGAGGAAAGGAGCCACCAAAGGGTGGTTGGAAAGAGGCCTTCCGTCCACCGGCGAGTGGTGTGCTGAGAGAGCACTAAGGTGAACTCGGATAGAGTTAGACTTAAGGCCCAGATTGGAGAGGTAGAGCAAATATTGTAACACTACCGCTACCAAGCACGAGAAGGGATTCTCACTGTGCTAAGCACACCATGCGGAGAATCTACACCACTTAAGAGCGTAGGATTTCCTGGTGGATGGACGCCGAGAGGCCAAGACTACAGCTTCCACCTCTCGAGGAAGTAGTAGTGGGGCGAGGACTACCCTTTCAGCAGCCAGGCCATCAGATGAAGGGACTGGAGGTTGGGGTGCAAGAGAGTCCCCTGATCCTGAGACAGGAGATCGTGTTGAAACAGGAGAGCTGTAGCAGAAGCGGGAACCATGGTTGCCGCGGCCACCTGGGGGCAATGAGAATCAATGAAGCCCCGTCCCTGAGGACTTTGAACAGCGTTCTGGACACTAGTGGTGTGGGAGGAAACGCATACAGTAGGCCTGTGGACCACGAGATCAGAAACGCATCTGCTGCGGTTGTCTGGAGGATGCGGTTGTCTGGAGCAAAATCTTGGGAGTTGCCGGTTCAGAGGACTGGCGAAAAGATCCAGGGTGGGGAGCCCCCACTGGAGAAAGACCTGCTGAACCACCAATGGGTTCAATCTCCATTCGTGTGGCTGCAGGATCCGGCTGAGTCTGTCTGCCAGGCAATTTTCTTGACCTGGGAGGTAGACAGCCTTGAGAAGGATTCCGTGATTGACAGCCCAAGAGCACAGTCGTTGTGCCTCCTGACAAAGAAGGAAGGAGCCTGTGCCCCCTTGTTTGTTCACAGAGAACATGGCAACTTGATAGTCCGTCTGGACCAGTACAGACTGGCGAGAGGCGAGGTGGGAGAAGGCTCTCAGAGCTAGGCGTATTGCTCGTAGCTCCAGGAAGTTTATCTGTTGAGCAGCCTCCCAAGGGGTCCAGAGACCCTGAGTACGTGCACCCTGGCAATGTGCTCCCCAACCGAGAAGAGAGGCATCAATCGTCAGCACCTGAGTATGCGGAGGGGATTGGAAAACCACTCCGAGTACCAGATTTGGAAGGTGAAGCCACCATTGCAGAGAGGAGACCAGGAGGTTGGAAATCCTCACTGAGTCTGCTAGGTCCCCAGTGGCTTGATGCCACTGAGTGCGAAGGCTCCACTGAGCAGGATGCATGTGCAGGCGGGCATTGGGGGTGACATGGACCGTGGAAGCCATATGGCCAAGTAGTCTCAGGAATTGCCTGGCAGAGACCAGGGAATTGCTGCGAAACTGGCTGGCCAGATCCATGAGCCTGTGAGCCCTGTCCAGAGGCAGAAAAGCCTTTGCTTGAAGAGTGTCTAGTCTGGCCCCTATGAACTCCAAGTTCTGGGACGGGAGCAAAGTGGACTTTGCGAAGTTTATGATAAACCCCAAGTGCTGAAGCAGAGCCACAGTGCGAAGGGTGGCCAGGTTGGCCTCCCGGGAAGACTGGCCCCTTATGAGCCAGTCGTCCAGGTACGGAAACACAAAGAGACCCTGAAGCCTCAGGTAGGCCGCCACCACTGCCAGGCACTTGGTGAACACCCTGGGAGCGGATGAGAGGCCAAAGGGAAGCACTCTGTACTGATAGTGGTTTCCTCCCACAACAAACCTGAGATATTGTCTGTGGTCTGGATGGATAAGGATGTGAGTATACGCACCCTTTAGATCCAAGGAGCATAGCCAGTCTCCCTGCTGGAGGTAGGGCAGCAGGATTCCAAGGGTAAGCATCTTGAACTTTTCCCTCTGCAGGAACTTGTTGAGGTTTTGCAAGTCTAGGATGGGTCTGAGGCCTCCTGTTCTTTTTGGTACCAGAAAGTACCTGGAATAAAAGCCGACCTCTCAGGTGGTGGGGCACCGGTTCCACAGCCTGATCCTTTAGCAGACCTGTCAACTCCTGAAGGAGTAGGTCCCTGTGCAGAGGGAGGCTCCCCTGGAAAATAGGAGGGAGGTACCTGGTGAAAATGGAGAAGATAGCCCCTTTGGACTATATGAAGAACCCAGGTATCTGATGTGACGGCTGACCACCTGTGGGCAAAGTGGGCCAGCCGGCCTCCTGTGCTGAAAGAAGCCAGCTGAGGAGAAGAGGCTATGCTGGTTGAGTCAAAAAACCCCACCCTGCTGAGCAGGGGCCGGTGTTGGTGGCTTGGGGGTCTTTGGCCTACGGGGCCCTTGACCCTGCCCTTTGGCCTGCTGACCCTGTTGGGGAGCTGCAGAGGCCTGATAATGAGGGTACTGTTTGTAGGCAGATGACTTTCTCGGGTAAAAGGTCTTTTTTCCCGAGCCCTTCTTTTTCTGAGAAGGGGCAGAGGTTTTCCTGTAAAGCCTAGTCTGGGTCAGAGTCTCGGTCTCGGGTTCTGCAGCCTTTTCAGCCATGGGCTTGCCAAAGAGGTTTTCACCTCGGCAGGGGACATCGACCAACTTGTCCTGGACCCATGGCTCGAGGTCGGATGACTGTAGCCAAGCCTGTCGGCGGGCACCGATGCCGGCCCCAGCTACTCGGGCCGAAGCCTCAAAGCCATCGTAGGCTGCTCGAGAGATAAACTTCGAGCACTCTCGAATACTGGTGGACAAGGCTTGGAACCTCTGCAAAGGTTCCTCGGAGAGACCAGCAGAGAACCCGGCAATCTCCTTTGCCAGGTCCCGGAGGTACATGCCCATGTAGAGCTGGTAAGTCTGGACACGGCAAGCAAGCATAGAGCCCTGGAAGCACTTCTTACCGAGGGCATCCAGGTTCCGGGCCTCCCGGCCGGGAGGCACCGAGGAGTGCATCTTCTGACTTTTCAGGCGATGCATGGCCGATTCCACAACCATGGAGTGGTGCGGTAATTGTGCCTTTTGGAACCCGGGGCTCTTGCGAACTCGATAAATGGAATCGACCTGCTTGCTTAACACCGGCATCGAAGCCGGAGTCTCCCACATGCGGAAGAGTAGCCGCTCCAGCATTGGAGGGACCGGAACAGTAAAGGCCTCCTTCGGGGGAGAGTCATACTGGAGGGCCTCGAGCTCCTCGGCTCGAGGCTCCTCCTCGGGATCCGTGGGGAAGGCCAAGGCCTTGGCCATATCCCGCACGAAGTCCGAGAACCTGGTATCCTCCGGTGGGGACCGTCTCCGAGGTTCGGACTCGGGTGAGTCCGAGGGAACACACCGAATCCGATGGGTGTCGGGTGACTCTTCATCCTCCATCTCCCAGCCCGACTCCTCGGAGGAGGAATTGGCGTCGACGACCTCAGCCCCGAACGGGAGGTCGAGGGAGACCGTGGCCGAGGATCGACTCGAGCCCGCATGGACTCGAGGATCGGCTCGACCTCCGGGGTCGACTTGGACGTCGAGGTCCCGGTGGTCGGGGTAGATGCACCGGTGAGACCGGAGATCAATGCCCGCTGCTGTTCCATGAAGGCAGCGAAGCTGCTCTCCAAGGCCATCAACCTGAGTCCGAGCTCAGGAGACCCAGCAGCCCCCGACTCAGGCCCCGACGTCGGCTCCCTTGGAGGAGAGTCAATGAGGACAACAGCACTTACGCATCCAGGAGACTCCATCTCGACACGAGGATGCTTCGCAGGCCTCTCCGACTCCGAAGGCCCGGGACGGCTATCGGGGCTATGCGACCTGGCCCTCGAGGAACCAGGAGCGTCCACCGATGCCGCCCTCGCGGGTTTTTGCTTCCTGCGATGTTCCTGCGAAGGAGACCCCCGCTCAGAGGAACCCCGACGCTGCTCAGGGCCGGAGTCCCGAGACGTCGAGGCCTCTGACGAGGTCCGGGCCCGGCCAGACGCGGAGTCAGAAAAAATCCGATCCCTCTGGTGCTGCCGACTCCTCAAGGCCTTCGAGGACATTTTGCCACATGGACCACAGATCACTGGGTCATGATCGGGTCCGAGGCAACGGAGGCAGCAGTCATGTGTGTCGGTAAGAGACATAAGCTTCTTACACCGATTACATTTCTTAAACCCGCTGGCAGCCATTGGGGGAAAAAGGGCCCCTGCTAGGTCAAAAGACCGGTCTGCCAGGGAAAAAGAAAAAAGGCGCGAACGCCAGTCACAAAGGAGAAAAAACCGAAAAAAGAGAGAAAGGACTCGATACCGGCATATCGGTCCAAGCGGGAAAAGGATCCGGCGTCGAACCGGAGAAAAAATAGAAAAATAGAGAAAATCCGTCGGGCTCCGTGGAAAAAAGAAGACTGAGCAAGATGGCACCCTTGGGCGGGAAGGGGACCGCGCATGCGCGCTGCAATTCCCAAAGGCTTTCTGTGAAAGCTGGGGAAAGGCTCTGCACGAGGGCTCCATTGGCGCCGACATCACCCATATGTGAGGACTGACTTCCTGCTTGGTCCTGGAGAAAGAGAGGTTCCAAAAAAAGATAAAAGTAACCCAGATGCCCTTAAGTATAGAGCAGACAGAGCTGAAAGTTTCTAAATTGCCCCTATCAACTGATAACCAGATCAATCTGAATAACATACAACCTCTAAAATGCCTGTGTGCAAATGCTAGAAGTCTAAAAAATAAGATGGGAGAATATATAGCACTAAATGAAAGGTTCGATATAATTGGCATCTCAGAAACCTGGTGGAAGGAGGACAACCAATGGAACACTGTAATACCTGGGTACAAACTATATCGTAATGATAGGGTAGATGAAATTGGTGAAAGGGTTGTGCTCTATGTTAGAGACGGAATTGAGTTACATAGGATAAAGGTTTTGCAGAAAAAAATACACTGTAGAATTGCTATGGATAAAAATTCCATGTAAAAAGGAGAGTGTGATGGCAGTGGGGGTGTACTACCATCTTCCTAGCCAGAATGTACAGATGGATGATGAAATACTAAAAGAAATCAGAGAAGCTAACCAAAGTTACAACACAGTTATAATACCCTGGTATCAACTGGGTCAATGTTACAGCAGGATCTGCTAGGGAGATAAAGTTTCTAGATAAAATAAATGACTGCTTCTTGGAGCTGCTGGTTCATGAACTGACAAGAGAGAAAGCTATTGTGAACCTAGTCCTTAGTGGAACACAAGATCTGGTGCAAGAGAAGGGTGTTGAGGTCATTTGGCAATAGTGATCATAGCATGATTGAATTTGATTTAATAAATGGAGGGACGATGACAAGGAAATCCATAGTATGACCTTTTAACTTTCAAAATGAAGAAAACAGTTAAGAAAAAACTAAAAAGAGCAGCTGCAAAGCTTAAAGATGGGGGTGGGTTGTGTGGTGGTACATAATCCGCCTATGGGTCTAAACACCCCCCCCCCCTTCACCTACATCAAGTAACCATGGCACCAACACAGGATATGCACTATTCTGGGTGCATCATAGCCCATAAGGGCTAGACATGACTGTGAAATACAGAAGGACACAGATATAACCTAGATGTGTCTGCAGGAACTATCTATCACACACAGTAGCACTGATGAGGACCTGCAGCATGGCGTATTTCAGCCATGAAAGGTGCTGTGGACCTGGTGCTGGGTGCCCCACTTCACCTTCAGGGTGAGCGCAGTACCCACACAATGTGACGGTCTGTGGCTACTCTGTGCCAGTACCACACACGGTCAGTTCCCCCTACCAGGCCGAGGTACTGTGGGGGTGCATACCCCATCTTGTGCCCATCTATCGACTGCTGATTTGCATGTGCAGTGCATCATGGGTATGGGTGGGTTAACCCTATCCTGGTAACCACAGCAGACAGTTTGTGTGGTGACGTGCAGTCCTTCTGCAGCCAGCCAGGGGTTTGTTGGCAGCTATAGCCCACTGGTTACTTCACTGCCTGTGAAGCCAGAAATCATGGGTTCAAACCCATGGTGGGGTTATTTGATAGGGCTGTCTGAAGCATTGTCTATTTTTAATGTACATTAGGGCTGCCAGCAAAAACACCCTCAGAGTACTGTAACCTTAAAGTGCCTCATAAGGCACCTTATAAGGCGCCCTATCAAGTGCCTTATAAGGTGTCTTATAAGGTGTCCTATTGGGGACATTATAGGGTGCCTTAGGTTATGCCACTGTGAGGGTGTGTTTGCTGGCAGCACTAATTAAAATAAAAGTTAAATGCCTCAAAAAGCACTACTTAAACATAAAGGGTGATGCCTCAGCCAGCCTTATACATTATTCAACTAGGGTGTAAACTATGTTGAGCTTATCACTACTGGAAAAACACTGCAAATTATATGCTCAAACTAGAACTCATGGAAATTAAGTGAAACTTTTTTTTGGTACTAGGGTCTCAGTAGAAAACTTTGCAGCAATTTAGTCAGATTTGAAAACTCAAAGCAAAACTTGGCTGCTGTTCACATCAACGACCCCATTATTGTACCTTATCCTTTTCATTATCCGTTTAGTAATCAATTATAATAAAAATATTTATTTATTGTCCTTATGTTTTTATCTTGTTTTTTTCTTTTTTATAAATATTAAAACACAATCTTGTTCTCAATCCGTATGTGCACGAGGTTGCTCTACTGTCATTGAAAAGTTCAACAGTCAAAATCCATATTGCACAAGTCCTGTAACAAGAGCAGTGATGTTCATAATCCCATAAACACTTATCTTCACTTGGTCTTGCTGCTCCTTTACTGGCAACGTATTGAAACATTAAGACAAGTAAAGCTCCCTGTCTTGGCGGCTGTTACACACATCCCAACGCCGTTACTCTAAGGCACCCAAGCGTTTCATGATGCAAGTTTCATCAAGGGAATGCACATATTCTTCTTTAATTAACTGACCTATAAAATATCAAAAAACCATTTCACTTTCCTCAATACATCATATCTTAAAATGTCGTAGCTGGAAACTCTCATCATGATTCAGTGAGAATTTACCTTAAGAGTCTATATCTGCTCTTGATGAAGCGAGAAGAAAGCTGTTATCTATACTCCTCATGAACTGCCAAAAGACGCCGCGCATGCGGCTCAGGTTGATGGAAAATGCTTTTAAAGACCCTCTGCTGAACTCCTCCCAATTTCGTGAAACACCTCACTCCGAGTATAAATTCTTAAAGTGACAGTGTTACAAACATAGAGACCACTCAATCGATGAATTTAATCCATGCGGTTTCACTGTGTTTAATGTGAAAATCCAATGCTGTTCTTCCCGGAGCAAATGTTGTTCCTTTGATTTCCCTCCTCGTGGAAATGAAATCTGGTCCACAGCAAAACAGCCTAGTTGTTCAAACTTATGATCTTCCTGAAGGCAATGTTGCACTAGCGGTGCTTCTAATACCTTATTATTAAGCCGGCTGCGATGCTCAGCTAAGCGTAGCCGCAACGGCCTAATCGTTTTACCTATATACAGTAGCCCGCAGGGGCAACGAATGCCATATATAACAAAAGCTGACATGTAGTGGCTTTCCGCAATCTGTAGATCACACCATGATGTTCAAATTCATGTATC
The DNA here is from genome assembly GCA_033557465.1 of Ichthyophis bannanicus. Taxonomy (NCBI): domain Eukaryota; kingdom Metazoa; phylum Chordata; class Amphibia; order Gymnophiona; family Ichthyophiidae; genus Ichthyophis; species Ichthyophis bannanicus. The sequence goes on along the minus strand of CM066035.1, from coordinate 742,855,192 downwards.
TCAAGAGTCACTGCACAAATACTACAAGAACCACATCTTCTATACCCCACTTCTGGAACATCAATTTCACTACTATTCGTAGGACGAAGTCTTGAGGGGCTTAACCGCTCTTTAAAATTTTGTCCCCTACTCCACACACATCTTATACCAGAGCCCTCTATAATGATCGCTGGCTTTTGTTATCATCTTCAGGACAAGCGCAGCGATCTAGACATAGGTTTGATACAGAAAGGATTAACTTCATTACTCATTTTTCACCTTTGAGTAAATCAATTCAAAAAATAGTCAACACGCATAGTAAAATTTTCAGTATGACTACTGGTTTGATGGACAAAAAAATAAGATGTGTGTGGAGTAGGGGACAAAATTTTAAAGAGCGGTTAAGCCCCTCAAGACTTCGTCCTATGAATAGTAGTGAAATTGATGTTCCAGAAGTGGGGCATAGAAGATGTGGTTCTTGTAGTATTTGTGCAGTGACTCTTGAGATACATGAATTTGAACATCATGGTGTGATCTACAGATTGCGGAAAGCCACTAGATGTCAATCAGCTTTTGTTATATATGGCATTCGTTGCCCCTGTGGGCTACTGTATATAGGTAAAACGATTAGGCCGTTGCGGCTACGCTTAGCTGAGCATCGCAGCCGGCTTAATAATAAGGTATTAGAAGCACCGCTAGTGCAACATTGCCTTCAGGAAGATCATAAGTTTGAACAACTAGGCTGTTTTGCTGTGGACCAGATTTCAATTCCACGAGGAGGGAAATCAAAGGAACAACTTTTGCTCCGGGAAGAACAGCATTGGATTTTCACATTAAACACAGTGAAACCGCATGGATTAAATTCATTGATTGAGTGGTCTCTATGTTTTTTACACTGTCACTTTAAGAATTTATACTCGGAGTGAGGTGTTTCACGAAATTGGGAGGAGTTCAGCAGAGGGTCTTTAAAAGCATTTTCCATCAACCTGAGCCGCATGCGCGGCGTCTTTTGGCAGTTCATGAGGAGTATGGATAACAGCTTTCTTCTCGCTTCATCAAGAGCAGATATAGACTCTTAAGGTAAATTCTCACTGAATCATGATGAGAGTTTCCAGCTACGACATTTTAAGATATGATGTATTGAGGAAAGTGAAATGGTTTTTTGATATTTTATAGGTCAGTTAATTAAAGAAGAATATGTGCATTCCCCTGATGAAACTTGCATCGTGAAACGCTTGGGTGCCTTAGAGTAACGGCGTTGGGATGTGTGTAACAGCCGCCAAGACAGGGAGCTTTACTTGTCTTAATGTTTCAATAAGTTGCCAGTAAAGGAGCAGCAAGACCAAGTGAAGATAAGTGTTTATGGGATTATGAACATCACTGCTCTTGTTACAGGACTTGTGCAATATGGATTTTGACTGTTGAACTTTTCAATGACAGTAGAGCAACCTCGTGCACATACGGATTGAGAACAAGATTGGCGAGGCCGCATGGCTCCCCCCCCGGGGCGTGTGAGCGGCCGGCGTTAACCGGGGGGGCGATCGGCCGCGCGCCCGCCGCGGCATAGCTGCGCGGTTCGCGGGAGGGGCCCGCAGCGCGTGGAGGGCTCCAATTGGCTCCCGCGTCACAGGGCAGTGCGCCTGAGCCGGTGGCGGGATCCCGGAGGTTTTCGGGGTCCGGAGCCAGAGCCAAGCAGTAGGGCGGGGGTGGGGTACCCCCGCCCGGGCGGTCCCTCAGGCTTTTGCTAATAATATGGCGAAGCCGGATGAGGGAGGCTAGGCAATTTGCCGGGGCCTGGACAAGGCGGAAGCGGAAGCGGCATCACTTTGCTACTCACATGGCTGGTGAGGGTTCGCTCTGCTGGGGGGGGGGAATACAGTTTAAGGTTTGGATTGTTGATGTTATGGTTTATGGCAATAAAGCTGCGACCAGTTAATTCCCATATATGTGTGGTCTACCTTTGTTATGATGGTGGAGGGGGTGGGGGGGGTGTTGCGTAGTGGCAGGGGCCGGTCCGCCTTACCCGGTTATGGCGAGGCCGCGTGGCCCCCCCCCCCCGGGGCGTGCTAGCGGCCGGCGTTAACCGGGGGGGGGGCGGTCGGCCGCGCGCCCGCTGCGGCGTAGCTGCGCGGTTCGCGGGAGGGGCCCGCAGCGTGTGGAGGGCTCCCATTGGCTCCCGCGGCACAGGGCAGTGCGCGGGAGCCAATGGGAGGAGTGGAAGAGTTTCGGGGAGGGAGTAAGGGGAGCGTTGCGGTGTCCTCCGGCCTTTCCCTCGAGGTGGCCGGAGGTGCCGGACGTCCCACCCTCCCGCCCTTTAACTGGGGTTCGGGGGTGTGGGGGCTTTGGAGGGGTGTTGCAGCTGGGGGGGGTGGGGCGGGATCCCGGAGGTTTCCGGGGTCCGGAGCCGGAGCCAAGTAGTAGGGCGGGGGTGGGGTACCCCCGCCCGGGCGGTCCCTCAGGCTTTTGCTAATAATATGGCGAAGCCGGATGAGGGAGGCTAGGCAATTTGCCGGGGCTTGGACAAGGCGGAAGCGGCATCACTTTGCTACTCACATGGCTGGTGAGGGTTCGCTCTGCTGGGGGGGGGGAATACAGTTTAAGGTTTGGATTTTTGATGTTATGGTTTATGGCAATAAAGCTGCGACCAGTTGAATTCCCATATATGTGTGGTCTACCTTTGTTATGATGGTGGAGGGGGTGGGGGGGGGGGTGTTGCGGTTGCCGGTCCGCCTTACCCGGTTATGTGTTTTAATATTTATAAAAAAGAAAAAAACAAGATAAAAACATAAGGACAATAAATAAATATTTTTATTATAATAACTGATTACTAAATGGATAATGAAAAGGATAAGGTACAATAATGGGGTCGTTGATGTGAACAGCAGCCAAGTTTTGCTTTGAGTTTTCAAATCTGACTAAATTGCTGCAAAGTTTTCTACTGAGACCCTAGTACCAAAAAAAAGTTTCACTTAATTTCCATGAGTTCTAGTTTGAGCATATAATTTGCAGTGTTTTTCCAGTAGTGATAAGCTCAACATAGTTTACACCCTAGTTGAATAGTTTGCACACTCATAATGGAGGGTTTGTTAGGCTGGCGGGATACTTTTAGTTTCCCGCAGGAGTATGTCGCAGGGTTGATTAAAGAGAAGACTCCTTTTGCCCAAGATGCCTCAGCTCAACAGTCATCAGTGGGAGATACTGAAGGTTTTTGGGATAATTTGTTGAATACACAAAAACATTGTCTCCGAGCTGAGTTACATAGGTTATCTTTGGTCGAGTACAAAAATCGCCAGCAGATCCCGAGAGGATTACGCGTCTATAAGGAACCACGCTTACCTAATATCGATGCGGCTTTTATAGTGAAGTGGAATAGTGTTTTGAACAAATGTTCTCTAGATCTAATGATCCTCATAATAGATCACACAAAGTCAGAGGTCCAAAAAATGACGGCAGAGGTGGAAAATCTCAGGGACACTCTAAAGGAGTCATCCACGCCTGATCAATTCATGCAGAAGACAACAGAAATACAAAAACAGGTAGAGATAGTTAGGCAAGAAGTGATGGTGAAGAAAACCAAAAAATTAACTAGAGATAATTCTGATTACACGGTAGGGTACGTTTATCCTTGGCTCAATGTGAACAGGAAATCCACTCGTAGCTCCCGTAAAAAGGTTCATTTTGAGGAATATTCAGATGATTCGGAAGAAACTAATACTAGTAATTCTTCCAAGGATCGGAGTTTTTCTGGGGAACGCGAGGATACAACAAAGAAAAAGAAACAGAAAGACGCCTGAGGAAGATTACCAGAGCGGCGTTATCCCAAACGGAAGTAGTTACACCGTTGATTGAAACAGATTTAGTGATTAATATTTCAGGGAAACCCCTTTCACAAGAGTCTACTCGTTTATTGATGAAGGGTTTATCTTATGTACCGAAAATAACTCATGATCCTTTTCAATTTCGGATTGATTTCATGAGTTTAATGAGAAAGCTGCATTTAAAACTTTTTTTTGCACAAACTGAAGGTCCTTCGGAGAATGTGGGATCCGCGGTGGATTCCTTGCAGATTCCACGGGTTCCCTTACCATATAGGTCCACATGGGTACCCCCTGGTCCTCCTCCACCAGCTTTGCAGGTATTCCGGGATTTAGTCTTAGCGGATGTTTAGAGAGTACCCAGAGGGGATATTTAACTACCTTGACTCCCTCGGAGCACACAGTTTTATGTCATTTGCAGAAACGTACAGATATAATAATTAGGAGGGCTGACAAAGGAGGGGCGATTGTGGTCCTTGATAGACAATATTATATCTCCGAGGCGTTACATCAATTGCAAGATGAAAACACATATAAGGTTCTGAAAGTCGATCCTACTCCTCAGTTGAAATCTGAAATAAAAGCAATAACACTTGAGGCTTTACAACATCATTTATTGGAGAAGAAAGAGTATCGTTATTTGAATAGTGATTCAAGTTCCTTAGCGCAATTTTATACAGTACCCAAAATTCACAAAAATTTGTCCACTCCTCCGGGGAGACCTATAGTGTCGACTAAGGGGACACCATTGGAACCTGTTTCATCTTATGTAGACTCATTTCTGCGTCCACTCTTGCCTCAAATTCCTTCATTTTTAAAAGACACTACGCACTTTTTGAATATTCTTTCAGATTTTGCATTCTGGGCCCGAAGCACTGAGATTTTTTTAGTAACACTAGATGTGGTTTCACTTTACACTAGTATTCCTCAAGCAGCAGCCCATAATACAGTGGAATCATTTCTGCGTCAACGAGGAGATTTAATGGAGGCCACTATTCTTATGTTGTTAGAATTATCCAGATTGGTCATTTTCCAAAATGTCTTTCAATTTCAGGAAGTTATTTATCAACAAATAGCCGGAGTTGCTATGGGCGCAACCTGTGCCCCGTCCATCGCGAATTTGTATATGGCAGCATTTGAAAAGCGATGGCTGGATCTGTCATCTTATAGTACTAATATTGTTGTTTGGCGGCGTTTCATAGATGATGTTTTTTTACTTTGGCGGGGAACTGAGGAAGAACTTTTGTCTTTTTTTGATTGGCTTAATTCTCGGGACATACACATAAAATTTACTGCTGAATATAATAAAGATACCATCAATTTCCTGGATGTTAAAATTACACGAGGCACTACAACATGGGATACCTCTATTTTTCAAAATCCTACTGATAGAAATACCTTCCTGCATTTCACCAGCGCTCACCCGCGATCTTTAAAGGAGGGATTGCCGTTTTCTCAGTTTCTCCGGTACAGGAGAAACTGTTCTGAGGTTTCAGATTATCAAAAAAAATCGAAACAATTAATGCAGAATTTTCTATCGAGGGGGTACCCAAAATCAGTGGTGCGGCAGGCGTATACCAGAGCCCTATATAATGATCGCTGGCTTTTGTTATCATCTTCAGGACAAGCACAGCGATCTAGACATAGGTTTGATACAGAAAGGATTAACTTCATTACTCATTTTTCACCTTTGAGTAAATCAATTCAAAAAATAGTCAACACGCATAGTAAAAATTTCAGTATGACGCCTGGTTTGTTGGACAAAAAAATAAGATGTGTGTGGAGTAGGGGACAAAATTTTAAAGAGCGGTTAAGCCCCTCAAGACTTCGTCCTACGAATAGTAGTGAAATTGATGTTCCAGAAGTGGGGCATAGAAGATGTGGTTCTTGTAGTATTTGTGCAGTGACTCTTGAGATACATGAATTTGAACATCATGGTGTGATCTACAGATTGCGGAAAGCCACTACATGTCAATCAGCTTTTGTTATATATGGCATTCGTTGCCCCTGCGGGCTACTGTATATAGGTAAAATGATTAGGCCGTTGCGGCTACGCTTAGCTGAGCATCGCAGCCGGCTTAATAATAAGGTATTAGAAGCACCGCTAGTGCAACATTGCCTTCAGGAAGATCATAAGTTTGAACAACTAGGCTGTTTTGCTGTGGACCAGATTTCAATTCCACGAGGAGGGAAATCAAAGGAACAACTTTTGCTCCGGGAAGAACAGCATTGGATTTTCACATTAAACACAGTGAAACTGCATGGATTAAATTCATCGATTGAGTGGTCTCTATGTTTGTAACACTGTCACTTTAAGAATTTATACTCGGAGTGAGGTGTTTCACGAAATTGGGAGGAGTTCAGCAGAGGGTCTTTAAAAGCATTTTCCATCAACCTGAGCCGCATGCGCGGCGTCTTTTGGCAGTTCATGAGGAGTATGGATGACAGCTTTCTTCTCGCTTCATCAAGAGCAGATATAGACTCTTAAGGTAAATTCTCACTGAATCATGATGAGAGTTTCCAGCTACGACATTTTAAGATATGATGTATTGAGGAAAGTGAAATGTTTTTTTGATATTTTATAGGTCTGTTAATTAAAGAAGAATATGTGCATTCCCCTGATGAAACTTGCATCGTGAAAGGCTTGGGTGCCTTAGAGTAACGGCGTTGGGATGTGTGTAACAGCCGCCAAGACAGGGAGCTTTACTTGTCTTAATGTTTCAATAAGTTGCCAGTAAAGGAGCAGCAAGACCAAGTGAAGATAAGTATTTATGGGATTATGAACATCACTGCTCTTGTTACAGGACTTGTGCAATATGGATTTTGACTGTTGAACTTTTCAATGACAGTAGAGCAAGCTCGTGCACATACGGATTGAGAACAAGATTGTGTTTTAATATTTATAAAAAAGAAAAAACAAGATAAAAACATAAGGACAATAAATAAATATTTTTATTATAATAACTGATTACTAAACGGATAATGAAAAGGATAAGATACAATAATGGGGTCGTTGATGTGAACAGCAGCCAAGTTTTGCTTTGAGTTTTCAAATCTGACTAAATTGCTGCAAAGGTTTCTACTGAGACCCTAGTACCAAAAAAAAGTTTCACTTAATTTCCATGAGTTCTAGTTTGAGCATATAATTTGCAGTGTTTTCCAGTAGCCTTATACATTAGGCACACTGGGGGATCAAACTCATGACCCCTGTACCATCAATCAGTGTATTAACCATTGTGCTACACCTCTGCTTCTATGTTTGCATGTCTGCGCGCCTACTTAAGATTATCATGCGTTAATGCGCTTAGCGGCGTTTTGCCCGATATTGTGCGCAGCGCGCATTATCGTGTGATAATCCCGTTTTGCTACGTTAAGACCGAAATGCCCACTCCTTTTATGGCATCCTGCACACTATCGCCGGGCGCACGTTAAGACGGTTTAGTAAACATACCCCTTAGACTTTAGGAAGACTAACTTTGCCAGGATGGGCCAATACCTCAGGGAGTCGTTAGCGGGATGGGAACAGCTGAGGGATGTAGAAAATCAGTGGGCAAAACGGAAAGGGAATATTTTAAGGGCAACAAACCTTTTTGTTAAAATGGTAAATAAAGGTCAAAGGAAAAGGAGACCGCTATGGCTTTTGAAAGAAGTAGCTGAAAAATTGAAGAAAAAGAGGGAGGCCTTCATGAAATACAAGAGATAACAGAGAGAGGAAGACAGGCATCCATATTTGTAAAAACGTAGAGAAGCTAGCAAAGTAGTCAGGAAAGCAAAGATTCAAAAAGAGGAGGAACTAGCCAATGCAATAAAATGGGGGGATAAGACATTTTTCAGATATGTTAGTGAGAAGAGGAAGGGCAAAAGTGGTATTGTCAGACTCAAGGGTGAAGGGGAGGAATATGTAGAAGCTGATGAGGATAAAGCGGAATTGCTTAACAAATATTTCTGTTCTGTGTTCACAGATGAAGAACCAGGAGCAGGACCTCAGAAAACACCCACAAACAGGAATAGAAACGAGGGACATCTTGAACAATTTTCAGAAGACTGTATTCATGAGAAACTAGCTAAACTTAAAGTAGACAAAGCGATGGGACCGGATGGGATATACCCTAAAATACTGAGGGAACTTGGGGATGTTCTAGCAGCTCCACTGACTGACCTATTCAATACCTCATTGGAGTCAGGAGTGGTGTCAAAGGACTGGAGAGAGGCTCATGTGGTGCCTTTACACAAAAGTGGAAGTAAGGATGTGGTTGAAAACTGCAGGCCGGTTAGTTTAACTTCGGTGGTAAGTAAATTATTGGAAACGCTTCTGAAAGAGAAAATAATGAGGTTTCTGGAGTCCAGCAGATTACAGGATCCGAGACAGCATGGATTCACCAGAGGCAGGTCTTGTCAGACAAATCTGATTGATTTCTTTGACTGGGTGACCAGGGAGTTGGACTGGGGGAGAGCCCTAGATGTGGTGTATTTGGATTTCAGTAAAGCCTTTGACACTGTTCCTCACAGGTGACTTATAAACAAACTGAGCACCCTAGGGATGGACCCTAAAGTTACTGCTTGGGTTAGATATTGGTTGAGTTGGAGGCGACAAAGAGCACAGGTAAAAGGTAAATGGAGCTCACTCTGAGGAGAAGGATGTTACCAGTGGTGTGCCCCAGGGATCAGTCCTTGGTCCGATTCTTTTTAACATCTTTGTTAGTGATATAGCGGAAGGGCTGTCGGGTAAGGTTTGCCTCTTTCTGGATAATACCAAAATCTGCAATAGAGTAGACACCAAGGAAGGTGTAGATAACATGAGGAAGGATCTAGCTAAGCTTGAAGAATGGTCTAGAATTTGGCAGCTGGGATTTAATGTTAAAAAATGTAAGGTCATGCATTTGGGCTGCAGCAATCCAAGGGAGCAATATAGTATAGGGGGTGAAGTACTTTTGTCCACTAAAGAAGAGCGGGACCTAGGCGTGGTTGTGTCTGATGATCTTAAAGGTAGCTAAACAGGTAGAAAAGGCGGCGGCAAAAGCTAGAAGGATGCTTGGGTGCATAGGGAGAGGAATGGCCAGCAGAAGAAAGGAGGTGATAGTGCCTCTTTATAAGTCTTTGGTGCGACCTCATTTGGAGTATATTGTGCAATTCTGGAGACCACACCTTCTAAAGGATGTGAACCGAATGGAGTCGGTGCAGAGGGTGGCTACTAAAATGGTTAGTGGTCTTCACTATAAAGCATATGAGGACAGACTTAGGTATCTTAATATGTACACCTTAGATGAAAGGCAGGATAGAGGTAATATGATTGAGATGTTTAAATAGCTCCGTGGCATAAATGTTCATGGGGAGAGCCTCTTTCAATTGAAAGCAAGTTCTGCTATGAGGGGACATGGGATGAGAGTGATGGGGGATAGATTCAGGAGTGATATGTGGAAATATTTCTTTATGGAAAGAGTAGTGGATCCGTGGAATAGTCTCCAAGTGGAGGTGGTAGAGATGAGGACAGTAACTGAATTCAAAAAAGTATGGGACAAACACAGAGGATCTCTAAAGGAAAAAAAGGGACTGTTGTAGTTGTTGATATGGAAGGACAGACTAGATAGGCCATGTGGTCTTTTTCTGTCATCATATTTCTATGTTTCTAATAACTTGAGCATGCTTGTAGCTGTTTGTTATTATTTGTACATGAAACAAAGTTAGTGACATAAGAGTTAATATGATATTTTAAGCTGTGCATTGTAGGTCGTAGTTGGTATATTATGGGGTATGTTTATTAAAGGGCAGTAAGGGAGCCATTGACACACTAATGCACATTATCGGCATCCATGAGCAGTTAACAAAGCAGGAAATGCCGATAATGCTGCCTTAATGAACAAAAGGGGCTCACAGTGATAAGGGGAAAGGAGATGGAAAGTGGACATTTAATGGGGCAGAGAGTGGGAGGGGATATCATGTGCTCCCATACCGCCAGGTTGTGGAATTGCGCATTAGAGGTCCCAGTGCTGGGAACCCCAACGACAGCTGAAAGCTCATGGAAAGGGTATTTCTGAGGGGAGAGAGACAATTTAAATGTATGCAATGTGCTTCACGAATCGGCGATCCCAATTTTGTGATAATAGTGTTCCATTGTCAGCCACAGCACGGTGCCCTGTTAAGAAAGAGCACTATGCTGATGCTGCCACATTGGCAAAGGGGGTGTCACATGGGTATTGTGGTGGGGCTGGCAGGACCACCAGACTGACAAGGTCGCTGCCTAGGGCGTACATCAGAGATGTCCGGTATGACTCCACTGTGACAGTGGCAGCACACATACATGCTGCTGCAGTCTAAAGAGAGCCCTGCCATCCCCACTGGCAGCATGCAGCCATGCCAGCATTGTGCAAGGGTGGGGTGGTATACGCTGTGGATGTGGCCTGCTGCAGAAGAAATGCTGACCCAGACCTGAGTGCCCATTGCAATGTTGCAGTGGCCACTGTTAGTAGAATGGCCAGCATATCAGCAGCAGGTATAGTGGAGCACAGGGCACCGCTCCCTATCCAGTCCAAAGGCAGCAGCATGCATGCCCACAGCCCCTGGTGAAGGGGGACAGGGGCAGCAAGGTATGCCAAGCTGCAGGAGTGCTACGTCAAGAGGCTGCCTGCAGTACTGAAGTGGCGCCTGTGGAGGGATCGGCCAGCATGCAGTCTATCTGGACTACAGGCCCCTGGCATCCACCTAGTTACCCATGTGTATGGGCTGGCCCTAGGATCAGGATGCCCCCCACCCATACAGATTTAGTGGATATGTGCATTTGTTGTGAAAAATATGCCACTGGGGAATGACGATCATGGACTATCAGAACACCCCAGCACAGAGGAAAAATAACCATACTACCATCACAATTGCCAAATGATAAGGACCTGTATGTGAACCACTGATGCTTGCATGAAGAAGTGCATATAGAGGTCTTACAGCCACCTGCTCCTGCACCACATGGGTGTACAAACAAATCAGACTGGCCTGTCAACCATGCATGCATCCAGACACTGGCCAAAGGTATACTCAGGGACTGCGGAAACACACATACACATGACTCTGACTTCTGAACAGTGCGTGCACACGTTCAGCTGGAGAACTGTGCCATAGGATGTCGTGTTGGTCTCTGCATAATCCACCAGAGCATGGGAAGGCAGTGCCTGTGGGTGAATGTTGGAGTGGTGGTTATTTCGCTGGGAAATGTACAGACATGTTTTGTATGTGCCCATCGTAGTTGGCATTGCTGGCCACAGCACATGTTTGCATGATCAGGACATATGCGGGCTGACTCAGTGTCAGCATGTGTTACAGCAGATGACCTGCATGACAGCTGCAATGCCTCACTATGAACACTGCATGTGACATTCACAAGGATGGTTGTAAAAAGTACAGACTATGGTGGGACATGTATTGGAAACAACAGCTACAACACCCAACCACATGTCCACTCTGTCATGTCTATATGCACCCAGGGGGGAGGACCACTGCATCTACAGCATGGGAGAGTGCATGAACAGCACTGGCCAGGGTTGTAGAGGCCATGGCTAGATACATGACAGTATCAGCGCATTCAGGTATGTCACTAGGTACCATGCACACTGCCACGAGCTGTGTAGGGGCACACATATGTCTGGTTGCACTACCCTAGCATGGGGCTGCAAAGGACATGGGTTCTGTTCATGCTATATGACCACTCTCACCCTGACTGAGCTGTGACCATATCATGGCTATGTAAGCACATGGTCATATATAGTGTCAAGCTGTAGTGATATGTGGGCTATTACTTTGGTGCCAGGCCAGTAACTGCACAGGCTGCTGGGTGCTCATGCTTCCTGCACAAAGCTGATATGATCAAGGTGATTATATGCACATGCAGTGTTTGGTTACTGGCAGACCGGGCATAGTTGGTCTGTGCATTGGTGATGGTGTTTGTTGTTGACCAACATGCGCAGGCTGGCTGAGATTGCTAGGACATCCCAGACAGTGAGGCTAACAGTTTCTCCTTGGCTGTTGCTAACCTGCTGATAACTAGGGTTGCAGAAAGCACCTCTGCTAGCTGTGAGTACCTTACCCCCCCCCCCCCACCTGCCTGCCTACCTGCCTGGGTGACACTCACTGTATTATGGTCCCTTACCAACAGATACTGCTACCTTAGGAATCATCATGAGACATTCTATGAGAGTCCTTGGTCAACAGGGGCAGGACACCTTAACATACCTCATTTGTACTGTGTACCAGGTGATTAGCATGACACACTGCTGACAATACCTGTAGCACACTGGCAATGATAGAGAACTGCTCCATCCCCTAGAGAGTGGAGCTATTGCAGTGCTTGCTCTGTGGATCAGGTGATGTGTCTCTTCCCTCTCGCTCAGGGTGAGTGCAGCAACAGGTCATTTGCAGCCATCATGTGCTCGAGGTACACACCATCCCTGCATATTGGAATGCTGCTATGGTGGATTGCAGCATTCACAAAATGGATATCATTGCATCTATGTGCTCAGTTTGTGTGTGTGGTGCATCATGGGTAATTTCGTGGCTAACAGCTACCGGTATCCAGGGATCCAATTGTAGCCTTAGAGCTGTTTGTTATCACTGGAGCATTGCTTGGTATCTGCTTGTGTATTCTGATGGTGAGAAACATGTGCTTGGCCCCCCTGCAGTGGGCAGGATGGTCAGCGATGAACCGCTGGGGTAATAAATGTGGTCTGAGGTAGGTATCTGTGGGATGTACCTATCCAACCGTGCACAGCAGGCAATGAGGGACTGCCCACCCTGCACATGCACTGCCTCAGGTATTCGTGCAATACACCTGCATTGTGGAATTGCGTGTGATCATGATTTGCTGTTGGAGGCACAGTGGCGGGCCTTGCATCTCACCTGCACATGTGACTTGGCTTTTGGACAAGCAGGGTATTCTTCTGCTGTGTCTGTTATACATCTCGTGTACTGAGGGTGCAGTGCAGTGCGTACTGCATGTGTGCTATTGGCAGGCTCTAAATGTGGTGTTCCACTATCTCGGACTGTGCCAGCCCCGGTGTTTCATGTCCTGGATTGCCCCCATTGCAGGCAGGGACTTGCAGTCAACCCATCAGTGCTATTGGGATGTGTGTGGAGGAATAGCCTAATGGTTAGGGTACTGGCTCAGTTCCCAAAGGTTCTGGATTTCACTCCCACATGTTCTCATTGTCGCTGTGGGTAACTCACTTCAAGATATTGCCAGGAGAAGTCAGGGGTCTGCATTGGCTGTGGGACACACATTCTCATATTTTTTTAATGTGTTATGGTAGCACAGTGGGTCTGCTAACATGCACATCTGGCAGCCTGACTTTTTTGTCTGTGCTGTAGGTGATTGCAAAGGGTCAGACATGCTCACCCTGCAGTTGTCTCACTCATGTGTTGTACAAGCTGTGGATATTTCATCATTGCTGTGACTGCTCATCTTTTGCTCCAGCACATATATGCATTACATGCAGGCGCATCCCACTCCTGGGATGGCCATCTGCAGGGATCATCATATATCCCTACTTGCTTCATATGGCAAACAAGCAAGACACTTCTCCAGTTGTTACCTGCACGTGTGTCAGGTGGATTGTATGGTGGTTCTGATAGCTAACACTGTTGTCATACCCAAGTAGTTGGTATTGGGACATCCCCTTGGCATAGCTGCACTTTTTTCACACTCAGTACGACTGTTTTTGTGTGCTCACAGCATGTACATATGGGCGGCTGGGCCATGCTGCACTGTCATCTACCACAATCCATCCTTCAGCTCATCCATCAGCATATGCCCTTTATGTACCGACCTGTCTTCTTCTGGCAACTGCTATACCATGGCCTACATAGGTACATTTTCTTCATTTGTTTGTCTCACTCACGCCTGTACTCTGACTGCTCTGAACGTCACCACTCCAGCTCTGTCATCCTTTTGCTGCTCAAATTGTGGCAATGCTGGCTCTGCAAGGGAACACTTCTGACCATTCCTATGGCTCACATGGACATGACTGCATATTACGTGGGCACTCCTCACTTACTCAGACCAGCTGCATACCATGTTCATCACACTTAGTCAGGAACATAGGGTGCCCATGGGTCTGACATATCCATCAACTTTTACCTTTCCTTCCATCCATTAGCTCACATGTATTTTTTACAGCATTTAGGTGACAGCCGTTTTCAGGCGTTAAGGTGCATGCTTGTCACTTTAATGCCCAGTGTCCTCTTATCACATGATATGTGGAGCCAAGTGCCCTTACCACCGGAATGCCTCCTACCCACCCTGGCCTTTATCGCATTCAAACACCCTTAATGCTACCGTTACCACTTGCTATTCGTGGCTCCCTTAACGTCCCATAGTAAACATATCCTATGTTTTTGTAAAGTTCTCTTTTCTAAAAACGTTATTACTGTATCAATGTACTCTTCTCCAAAACTGATGGGAATTTTGAAATGGTAATCCACTGAACTTTTACTGTAAAAGTGAAATTGAAATATTTACAATAAATTAAAAATAAACAAGATAATTTAATGAACAAAGAAGACTGACTTACATGGTCAAAAATCTTTTTAGCTCATTCTTTTTCACATATGCAACAATGGCAAGGATAAGAATACCAATTGCAAGTAAAACTGTCAAGGATGTTATTAATGTCAGAGATATGGACGGACCTATAGAATAGAAAATGTAATATTTTTTTCACTGCATTTCTGTAATGAATACTGCTTTTTATCTGTTTCAAAATTCTTCCTCTATCAATGTATTATTATTATTACTATCATGACTTAATATGTAGGTGAAAAGAAAGAGTTGTGAATTGTATTAAGAAAAATGCATTAAGTTATTAAGTTGCAGTAAAACAGCACATTTTATTGCAGCTCAATTTATCATGGAAGTCACTAATTTGCAGTACCTCAGTAATGCAGCTCAATAACTTGCAGGGTAAATGTCTATTTATTGTGCACTCCTGGCTGCAGCAATGCTAAGATAGTGGGCTCTAAATCAGGCCCACTATGTTGTAAAGGGACTGGTACCTGAAACAGAACATTTCATCTCCCTAGCATCCAATATCCCTCCACAGTCTTCCCCAGCATTTCTCCTGCCACTTCATCCAGCATAGATGATACCCCCTACCTCTACCACCCCGACAAGCTCAATTAGCAAAATCCCCATCTCCCAATCCTCCTGGCAAGAAAGGATGTACGAGGAATGTATTTTATCTCCAAGGTGGAATAAGTCCACCCTGGGTACGGAGAGCGGCACTGGCTGACCCCTCCCACAGGTGAGGGGCATGGGAGGTTCCCTGCCACCCAATCCCAGCCTTAGCAGTCCACTCCGGGAGTCGAGTGATGGGGAGAGCAAGTTTGTCTACAGACAGGGAATTGGGGCTCCTGCATGGCATCCTGGTGCCATGGCGACAGACGCCATGGCACTGAGGATCCATGCAGGAACATTGGGAGGGTTAGATAGGGTGGCAACTGTACGTGCAGGGCTTCTGAATCGGGACCCATCTAGTCCGTCTAAGTGCCTCGATTCTGCTCCCGTGGGAATGTCTAATTCCTGTGGGTGCAAAATCAGGGTCTAATCTGGCCCACCCAGATTTTGGACATCCAGACGGGCCAGACGGGCCCTGAGCAGAATTGGCCTCCACATGTATGCTACAACATGCCCAGACTTAAAGAAAGCATGTTCTGAGCTTGGTGTGGGCAGACCTTGAAAGATATGTATATTTCTTATTTTGTATGGCAATACACATATAAACATTTTCCCATCAACATTTACACCTGCTTCAAGATACACTTCTCATTTGGGTTGGGCTTGGCTGGAGAGCTTGAGGGGTGTGATGAAAGGAAACCACTTCAAAATGCTAAAAATCTGAACTTTGGAGCTTGCCTCTTAATTGACTTACCTCGAGAATACCATTTTGGAAAATCTGACATTTAAACATAAAATTAAGTGCTGTTACTCAGCTGTATAAAGCCTTGAGTGATACCATAGTTTTTGACATTTTTTTTGTTAAATAGCTGTTCCCATATTAGATGCTATCAAATAAATGTATTTTTTGGCACTCTCATGTATTTTATAAAAGGCTCCATGTTCAATGAGCCTTTTGTAAAATACCTTGTACATTTTTAACATCTTGAATTGGATGCCTTTTTTTGACCTAGATACTCTATAAGAAATTAGGCTTTGTATGTACTACAGAAATCATCGATATTTACTATTTATTTCATTACCTTCTTCAGGATAAATATAACTAATGAATGAGTCTTTAACTAATGGCCCACTATCAATACTTCCTCCATATCCTTGCTTCATACAATTTGGAGGTGCCCACCCATTATTACAATGGCAGTTTTTCTCATTATTGCAGACCTGGAAAAAAAACATAAGCGGAAAACAGGGTAAATTAAAATATAAGCCTCAATTATATCAAATGGCTCAGGGTCATTGTTGTATACTGCCATGCAGAAGTTGCGAGTTCTTTTCCCAGATTTAATTTTGTCTCCTTGGTCTTGTAGTGGTTGAGGATATAGTAGAGGCAGTATTCACAATCTCTATGGCTGGCTTAAGAGTCAACCTAAACCACTTTACAGTGTACCGTGATTCAGGCTGTTCAGGCTAAGAACTGCAGGGTGGATATTCCAAAGCATTTACACACTTTGCAAACCGGAAATGGAGGTGGCACCTATCGCTAACCGGGCAGCGACGATATTGAGCCTCTACCCAGTTAACGATATATGGTGAAAACCAGGTGCAGGAAACTCTGGCCTAATTTTGTCGTGTATCGCTAACTGGGTAGTTGCTCAATATTGCCACTGCTTGGTTAGCAATCGGCAAATCCAGGAGCTGGACTGGGGATTAGTTTGTCTCTGTTCTGTCCCAGGCTCATTTCCTCCCCTTCACTTCCCTGTAGGCTGTCAGGAAGGGAACACTTCTGCTGCTCCAGTGTCTAAAAAGAAGTGGCAGAACTATGTTCTAGGCTGTTCCACCAGAAATTAAACTCTGCATACACAACACAAGGTCAAGACTGTGTGCAATGACAGGTAAGGAAAGGCATGCTGTCAGGTCAGTGCTGATTCCTGGTGACTCAGAAGCTCCTGAGTTTTCTTGGTATGATATGACCAAAGTAGATTGCCAGGCCTTTCTTCTGAGGAAATGAGGGTAAAGTGACTTGCCCAAGGCTACAAGGAGTGCCAGTGGGAATCAAATGTTGGTTTCTTAGTCACCAGGCTGCTGCTTTAACCACTAGGCTACTCTTCCTCTCCCTGCAATGACAGATATTCCTCTTATTAACACCAGTAATATCTTATTTTACTGACAATACCCCAGTGACTGCAGTAAAAAAAGTCGACAAGTTGAGAACCTGGATAATTTTCAGACACATTTGCAATATCACTTCTTGGGTGACATCTTGAAAACTATTCTGTTTTATTTCAATTTTGCATAGACTATAAACTATTAACTTAAATTATATTTTTGTTTTGTTCTGTGGCTTCTGGTTCTCACAAGCAGTTGCCCAAATATCATCAATCAAAGAATTACTTAGATGGCAGTTGCTACAAAAAACTTTTATTTCAGCATAACAGCAAAATAATATTGTCATGCAGAACAGCAAAAGCCCGTCTATAGAAATGCCAGACAGTACTTTCTCTCTCTCTCTCTCTCTGTGAAGGGGGAGAAAATACTGCCCGCCCTTACCTGAAAAATAACTGCCTTATATACATTTCTCCCCGTCTCAAATGTCTGTTTCAAATTAATTTTCAGTGAATCCATCATACATTCTTAAGTGTCAGCAGGGCCTCAGGATCCTACAACACTTTTCCCAGGGGAAGAATCTCTTTACATTGATACCTTCTGGTTCTGCTTATAGGTCTGTTCATCTATGCATAGCTTGTGACCTCTGACCCTTCCTGTGTTGTTCTTCTTCTGGCACTAATTGAAACCAGGCAGAGAGTATTTTGTGCTCATTAGTTTGAATTCTTTGCTTGACCTGCACTTTTTGCTGATATTAATTACTAGACCCAATATTCTGCATACTCCTATCCAGAATATGGTTTCCCAGAATCCTCCATAACAGGCCGCATCCATTTTCTTATGGCAAGCATATACTCTCATATAGCTATTGTCTTCTGTGCCATTCATCCTCCTGTGTAGTTTCACCAGGCAAGAGTTCAGTCATACAAAGCCAATATATACATATATAAGCAGACCCAAGGCAGACTTTAAATCAAATTTCCCAACAGTTCACACAATAACGTTTTAGCTTATGGGTCAATTTTTGAAGGAAATTTTATGTTTACTAGTGGCCAATAAACATATAATTGCCTTATTTACATATGGACAGTGCCAGAATGAAAATTTGTCAAAACACCCCAGCACTATCTGTGAAAGGATGAAGAGATAACAGAATGAGGACAGCAAACAAAAGCTAATACTATCTATATAGCAGCAAATTGAGCCGCTATAAGGATAATTTATATGTTTAGCTTAGGCAGGCCTAATCTAAACAGATAGTGGTGGAGGCAGTCAGTGGCCAAAACATGTAGTTGGTGTTATTGACTATGCTGGATATTTTAGAAGCCTTATTCAAAATTTGCACGTGTAAATTCAATCACTTACACATGTAAATCGCATCCACATGTAAAAGGACATTTTAGAAAGAGCTCATTTTACACATATCAGGTCTGTGTTGCACAGCTGCATGTTGGGGGCATATCAGGAGCATGGCCTGGGTGGCACCAAAGTCTACACATGTATCTCGAATTTCAAGGAAGGGATGCACATGTAAGACTAAAATGGTCCATATCAACATTTACACCTGCTCCTTGTCATGAATTGGAAAAAAGTACTCATTTTGATCTTCGTGTTATAGGGGCAATTAGAGTAGTTACTCACCTGTAACAGGTGTTCTCCAGGAGCAGCAGGAATCAGTCCTCACTTATGGGTGTCATCGACGCCGATGAAGCCCCAGCGGAGCATTTCCCCAGCTTTCCATGAAAGCCTTTGGGAATGCTGGCACGCATACGCGGTTCCCTTCCCGCCTAAAGGTGCCATCTTACCTCAGTCAAATGACATAGCTAAGAACAGCACACAAAAAGGTAAAAATTAAACTATGTACAACTGCAACTCCAAGGGGAGAAGGGAGGGTAGTGAGGACTGATTCCTGCTGCTCCTGGAGAACACCTGTTACAGGTGAGTAACTACTCTTTCTCCAGGACCAAGCAGGAAGTCAGTCCTCACTTATGGGTGACTCCCCAGCTCTGGGCTACCAGGAACCCAGGCTGAACAAGAGAACTCCCTCTAGTCTCAGCAACACAGAAAAGGCTTTTCAAGGACACACCCTCCACAGGTAGCCCAACCAGAGGGCAGGAGGGCAGGAGTTGCTGAGACCTCAAAGAGATTCCGGAGTACTGCTTGGCCAAAAGCACTGTCCCTAGGGGACTCCCTCTCCAGACAGTAGTGGGCTGCAAATGTCTGGCTTGAAGACCAAGTAGCAGCCCTGCAGATTTCTTGCAATGGAACAGAGCGGAGGTGAGCCACTGATGTAGCCATTGCCCTCACACGGTGGGCTGTGACCCTACCCTGCAAAGGAAGGTCAGCCGCCTTGTAAGCCCAGGTGATACAGTCAGCCACCCAGATGGACAAGGTATGCTTGGACACAGGTCTCCCCAAGTTATTGGGGTCAAAAGAAAGGAAGAGCTGAGAAGCCTTCCTGTGACCTTGCGTACGTTCAAGGTAGAAGGATAAGGCCCTCCTACAGTCCAAGGTATGGAGAACTGTTTCAGCCTGACTTGCGTGAGGCCTAGGGAAGAAAGTAGGAAGAACCACCTCCTGGTTGAGGTGGAAAGAGGAGACAACCTTAGGAAGGAACTTAGGGTGAGTCCTGAGGACTACCCTGTTTTTATAGAATCTGGTGTAAGGCCTATCACAGACCAAGGCCTGAAGCTCACTCACTCTCCTAGCCGAAGTAAGGGCTATCAGAAAGAGAGTCTTCCAGGAAAGGAAGCGTAGAGGGCAAGTAGCCATTGGCTCAAAAGGTGGGCGAGTCAGCTGCTGCAAGACCACATTCAGCTCCCACTCAGGAGCAGGACGACGTATGGAAAGTTTGAGCAGAAGCAAGCCTCTGAGAAACCTGGACACCAAAGGGTGCACAGACAAGGAATGGCCCTCAACTAGTGAGTGGTGAGCTGCTAAAGCAGAGAGGTGGACCCGAACAGAGTTGGACTTGAGACCTTGATTGGACAAGTGCAGCAGGTACTGAAGCACTACTGGCACAGTACAGGAGAAAGGATCCTCAGCACATAGCTGACACCACACAGAAAACCTCTTCCATTTAAGAGCATAGATTTTCCTAGTGGATTGTTTTCTGGAGGCTAGGACAACCTCCTCAACTTCAGGAGGCAGGCCCCAGGGAGCCAATACTACCCTTGCAGCCTCCATGCCATCAGATTGAGAGATTCGAGATTGGGATGCAGCAGGGAGCCCTGATTCTGAGAAAGAAGGTCGGGTTGCAATCCCAGAGGCAGAGGAAGATCCACAGCCATTTGAAGCAGGAGGGGGAACCAAGGCTGCCTTGGCCACCTGGGAGCTACCAGGAGGACTGAGGCTCTGTCTCGGAGAATCTTGAAGAGTGTTCGGGCCACCAGAGGGGTGGAAGGAAATGCATAGAGTAGGCCCTGAGTCCAGGGAATCAGAAAAGCATCTGCTGCTACCCTCAGAGGATGCGGTTACCTGGAGCAGAACCTTTACCCTACCCATTGAGTGAATGTGAAGTGACCGATATAACTATTTTTTTGTCGGAAGTTTTTGCCTTGAGAGATTTCTCCCTCTTGAAGCGTAACTTCCCTTTTAATCACTTTTGTGGTAACCTAACCACTGTATAAAATTCTGTGAGGTAATTGCATTCAAACCTAATGCTACATCACAATCACCATTAGCAGATCTTGACGAACACAGCACTGCGTTTAGAGCCACCTTCCCATTTCTAGCCCTGTTTCAACGCTTGTAAATCTGCTGACTCCCATACTCATCTGGTTAATATGTCCAGCCTCGGAAATTTCAGCGTCCTGCCATTTTTCAAGCCTCCTGCTTCTTCCAATCAGAAGGGATAATGCGGTTCGCCTCACACGTAGACTGGACTCTTCCGTTGTTTCAGTCACACTTACTGATCAAAATCAGAGAGAGCTACAAAAGATTTTAAACCCTGAGCCCATCTGACCTTTATGACATCAGATCAAACTCATCCAATCCAATTCTAGATTCAGCCCCTTCGGTTCTAAAGAGCCAATACGAAAGATCCAGCTCTGTTCCAGCCATTGGAGACGTTGCTCTCTATTCCCTCCTCTAGGACTCTGCAGAACGTGATCTATGACTTGCCATTGGAAATCCAAAAATGAATGATTAAAATCCAGGCAATGTTGAAATAATGGAGCCGAACTAACTGCATTTCGTATTCGCGAAGCATGTTCTTGCAAACAAAGTTTTACCTTCCGAATAGTCCGCCCCACATATACCTTCATACAAGGGCAAACTAAGATATATAAACTACATGAGTTGTGGAACAAGTAGTCGGCCATTTAGAAACCTGCTTTATAGTAGAGTTGGGAATAAACCATTCCTTGCCTTCTATAGTCCGCTGGCATAGGTCACAGGATGAGCCCTTAGAACAAGCAAAATGTCCTTTTAAAGAATCATCAGAGATTTGCATTGATCTAACCTGTGTATTACCTATCAAATTTCCAATGTTCGGGCCCCTCGTGTAGGCTATCCGTAATGGCTTTTGGAAACAAGAATGAAGAGCCAAAATGTGCCAATGCTTTTTTAGAATACTTCTAATTATAGGAATCTTGGACATAAAAGGCAATATACCAATTATGAAATCGGCATCAGGCTGTTTAACTGCTCCCTGTGGGTATAGCATGCCCTTGTCCGAGCTTGCTTTACTATAGCAGGAGGATAACCTCTTTGTAATAACCTCGACATCAAATCTTGAGCATGATATTCAAATTCCTGAATAGAACTGCAAATTCGCCTTAACCGTAAAAACTGCCCATAGGGCAAACCTCTTTTTAAAGCTGGCGGATGGAAACTGGAATAATCCAAAAGAGTATTTCTTTGCACTGATTTTCTATACAATGTCGAACCCAAACGAGATCCTTGCTTGAAAATTTTCACATCCAAAAATTCCAACTCCTGTGTATGAAACTGAAGTGTGAAAGTTAAATTATCCTTTTGAACATTCAGCCAATCTACAAACATACGTAAGGCTTCTTCAGTGTCGTTCCAAAGAAAGAAAATATCGTCCAAAAATCTAACCCATAAACCAATCCTGGAATACCATTGGAGCAGAACCTTGGCAGCTGGTTGTTCAGTGGACTGGCAAACAGGTCTATGGAGGGAAGTCCCCATCTCAAGAAAATCTTTTGAACCACTGAAGGATGTAGCTGCCACTCGTGTGGTTGCAGAATCCTGCTCAATCTGTCGGCCAGGCAATTCTCCTGGCCTGGAAGATAGACTGCTTTGAGGAGCATGTTGTGTTTCAGGGCAAAGGAACAGAGGTCCTGGGCCTCCTGACAAAGGGGCTGGGAACCAGTTCCACCCTGTTTGTTCACATAGAACATGGCTACCTGGTTGTCTGTCTGGATCAAGACAGACTGTTGTGCCAGGGAAGCAGTAAAGGCCTTGAGTGCCAAGCGGATTGCTCTGAGTTCCAGGAGATTGATCTGCTGGGACACCTCCCAAGGAGACCACAGGCCCTGGGTGCACTTGTCTAGGCAGTGTGCTCCCCATCCCTGGAGAGAGGCATCGGTGGTCAGTACCAATGTATGAGGTGGCAGCTGAAAGGGCACCCCTACCAGCAAATTGGGGGGGTGCAACCACCAGTTGAGGGAGGTCAGGAAATGGTGGGACACTCTGATCCGGTCTCTGAGGTTGCCTGAGGCCTGAGACCACTGAGTCTGAAGGCACCACTGGGCAGGTCTCATATTGAGCCTGGCATTGGGGGTTACCTGAACGGTCGAGGCCATGTGGCCCAGAAGTCTGAAACAGAGTCTGGCGGAGACCAGGGACCTGTGCAGAAACTTGCTGGCGAGGTCGATGAGCCTTTGTGCTCGGTCCAATGGTAAGAATGCTCTTGCCAGCTGAGTATCCAACCTTGCCCCTATGTTCTGGGAGGGGAGCAAAGTTCTGGGAGGAGAGCAAAGTGGACTTTGCGAAGTTGATGACAAAGCCCACCCTTTGGAATAGTTCTATTGTCCTGTGGGTGGCCTGCTGAACTTTTAGGGAAGTCTGGCCTCTGATGAGCCAGTCGTCTAGATAAGGAAACACAAAGATGCCCTGATTTCTCAGGTAGGCTGCCACCACTGCCAGGCACTTGGTAAACACCCTGGGAGCGGAGGTCAGGCCAAAAGGCAGAACTCTGTACTGATAATGGTTTCCTCCCACAATGAACCTGAGGTACTTTCTGTGGTCTGGATGAATAAGGATGTGAGTGTAAGCATCCTTTAGATCTAAAGAGCATAGCCAATCTCCCTGCTGGAGGTAGGGCAGAAGTGTTCCAAGAGTAAGCATCTTGAACTTTTTTTTTACCAGAAACTTGTTTAGGTTTCTGAGATCCAAAATGGGTCGAAGACCACCGGTTCATTTTGGTACCAGGAAATACCTGGAGTAAAACCCGTGACCTTGGAAGTGTGGAGGCACAGGCTCCACTGCCTTGTCCACCAACAGACCTTGTAGTTCCTGGAGGAGAAGGTCTGTATGCAGGGGAGGCCTGAAAGGTTCCCCTGGGAAGTGTGGCGGAGGTAGTTGGTGAAAGTGCAGGGCATAGCCTCGACTGACTATGTCCAGCACCCAACTGTCCTGGGTAATCAAGGGCCACTGGTGGGCGAACAAGGCTAGGCGGCCTCCTGTGCAGGGCTGGGTCTGCAAGGGAGGTATGGCTATTTTATTTATTTATTTATTTATCTATTTCTTCTATACCGCCCCTTCCAGAGATCAGGGGCGGTTTACATGGAACAAGTAAACAAATTTGTATACTAATGTATACATTACATGGAACAGAGATTTTTTTAACTTTATACAGATAATAGTTATTAACAGAGATTTATAACATTGCAACTTTATACAAATGACTGTGCATTAATTGTCAAAACTATTTACATTTTATATACATTAATAAGTTTCAGTATCGTAGTGTTGATCAGAGTTTTTCTACCTTTTTATAGGTAGTCAGAGTTTTCTACCTTTCATATGTGTGTGTGTGGAGGAATTTATTTCCTTTTTTCATCTCTTGGGAGTATTTTGGGGTGTATGTGGTGGGAGTATGTGGTGGGTGTATGTGTGTGGGTAGTTGAGTGTGGTTTTAGGGCTTTGTGTTTGAGTGTTTGGGGATGGTGTGTGGTTGGACTTGGGGGTATGGGATTTCATAGTGTTCGGAGAAAAGGTATGTCTTGAGTTCCTTTCTAAATTGGGTGAGGTCTTTTATGATCCGAAGGTTTATTGGGAGATTATTCCAGAGCATGGGGGCAGTGAATGAGAAGGCTCTGGTGCTGGTGGTTTTTTTAGTTTTTTGCATGAATTTGGTATTTCAAGTGAGTGTGTTGCGTTTAGTCTGCGAGTTCTTGATTCTGATGGGGCATGTAATAGCATGGATAGATATGATGGGGCGATGTTGTTCAGGAGCTTGAATGTGATTAGGAGGATTTTATATCTGATTCTGCTGTTTATAGGGAGCCAATGCAGTTCCAGCATTATTGGGGTTACATGGTCTACTAGGCGGGCTTTTGTGACTACTTTGGCACAGATGTTCTGGGCTCTTTGAAGTAGGTATGTACTTTTTTGTGGTAGGCCAATTAAGAGACTATTACAATAGTCGAAGTGTGGGGTGATGAGTGTGTTAACAACTGATCTAAAGTCATGGGTGTCAAGAAGGGGTCTTAGGTGTTGTATGGTTTTGAGTTTGTAGAATATGGTTTTTACCGTCTGTTTTATATGTGGTAGCATGGTGAGTGTATGGTCTATTATTACCCCTAGGTATTTTACCTCTTTTTTGACGGGTATAGTTGTATTTATGATTGAGATTGATGTTGGATAGGTGTCCTCAGTCACGGGTGATCTTGTTACGAACATTGCCTCAGTTTTTTTGAGATTGATGCTAAGGTAGTTAGATTCCATCCAGGAGGTGGTCTCCACCATGCATTTTGATAGGGTATCGTAGTTAGGATTTTTGGTGGATATGGGGAGAGCAAGCATGATGTCATCAGCATAGATAAAGTGACTAATTTTGTGTTTTCTGAATATTTTTGTAATGGGTTGGAGGTACAGGTTGAAAAGGAGGGCAGAAAGGGCGGATCCCTGGGGTATTCCTTGTCCTTGGGGGAAGGTTTCTGACACTTCCTGGTCTATTTGAACACGTATAAGTCTGTTTGTGATGTAAGACTTAAACCAATTGAGTACTGTCCCACCTATTCCTAGATTTTCTAGTCTATTGATCAAAGTAAGGTGGTTGATGTTGTCAAAGGCGGCAGAGATGTCTATGAAGAGGAGTAGGAAGCCTTGACTGCTATCATCTGTGCCTTTGATGAGGAAGTCTATCAGTGTAGTTAGAAGGGTTTCTACACCGTGATAGGGGCGGAAGCCAAACTGGTGAGAGTCTAAGGGTTTGTGTTCGTCGATATGGTCTTGTAATTGTAATTGGACGTTTTTTTCTATTATTTTAGCTATAAATGGAATGCTGGCTATCGGTCGGTAAGAGTTTGGGTCTTTTGGGTCAAGTTTATTGTTTTTTATTATTGGTCGAAGCGTTGTGAGTTTTAGGGTGTTGGGCATGATGCCCTGGACAAGGGATTGGTTCACCATTTGTTGGATGTTTTCAGCGAGTTCTTCCTTTGTGCATTTGATCCATGACACAGGACATGGGTCAAGTGGAGAAGTTGTGGTGTTGATAAGTGTTATGATCCTAAGAAGGTGTTTTTGATCTATCGTGTGGAAGGAGGTCCATGTGTTATTAAATTCAGTGTTTGTAGGTAGTGTCATTGGTATGGTGTTGGATTTGCACTTTAGTTTTTCTGCAAAGTGGGTTGCTAAGGTCTGTATGCTTATAGCCGACTGTTTTGGCTCTTGGTTTTTGGCTTTTGTCAAAGTTTTACGATTGCGAATAGTTCTCTGGGGCGGTTGATAGCCATGTTTATTACTTTGGAGTGGTAATCTTTTTTTGACTTGTTAATTGCATTTTTGTAATTGTTGAGGGTGGTCATATATTGGGATTTGTTTTCGTCAGATTTAGTTTTCCTCCATTTCTTTTCTTGTTTCCTCAATTACTCAAGGAGTCAAAAAACCCCACCCTGCTGAGTGGAAGCAGGGGCTGCAGGCTTGGGGGTCCTCTGCCTACGGGGCCCATTACCCTGGCCCTTGGCTTGCTGACCCTGGGGGGCAGCTTGGGCAGCCGGATATTGTGGGTAATGTTTGTAGGCAGTGCCCTTCCTCGGGTAAAAGGACTTTTTACCCGAGCCCTTCTTCTTATGAGAAGGGGCAGAGGTCTTCCTTGACAGCCTAGTCCTCGTGAGGTGCTCAGTCTCGAGCTGTGCGGCCTTCTTGGCCACAGGCTTGCCAAAAAGGTTTTCACCTCAGCAGGGGACATCGACCAACTTGTCCTGAACCCATGGCTCGAGGTCCGATGACTGCAGCCACGCCTGGCATCGAGCCGCGATGCCGGCAGCCGCTACTCGGGCCGAAGCCTCGAAGCCATCGTAGGCGGCGCGGGACATGAACTTAGAGCATTCCCGTATCCTCGAAGACAAGGACTTAAAACTCTGCAAGGGTTCCCCGGAGAGACCAGCAGAGAATCCGGCCAACTCCTTGGCCAGATCTCGCAAATACATGCCCATGTACAGCTGGTAAGTCTGGACACGGCAAGCAAGCATCGAGCCCTGAAAGCACTTTCTACCGACGCCATCAAGGCTTCGGGCTTCCCTATCAGGAGGCACTGCGGAGTGCATCTTCTGACTCTTCAGATGATGCATGGCCGATTCCACAACCATGGAATGGTGTGGTAGCTGTGCTTTCTGGAAGTCAGGACTCTTTCGGAGCCGATAGATGGAATAGACTCGCTTGCTCAAAACCGGCGCCGAGGCCGGTGCCTCCCACATCCAGAAGAGTAGCCGTTCCAGCATCGGAGGAACCGGGACAGTAAAAGCCTCCTTCGGAGGAGAGTCATACTGCAGAGCATCGAGCTCCTCGGCTCGAGGCTCTTCCTCGGGGTCAGCCGGGATAGCCAGGGCAGCGGCCATATCCCGGATAAACTCCGAGAACCTAGTATCCTCTGGAGGGGATCTACTCCGGGGCTCAGACTCTGGTGAGTCTGAAGGGACACACCAAGTCTTGAAGGTGTCAGGAGACTCCTCGTCTTCGGTCTCCCAAGCAGACTCGTCCGACGTTGAGTCGAGGTCCGACCCCGCGGGGCCCCTAGGCAGCCGCCCCGACGCCGGCATCACCAGCGTCGAGACCCTCGGTCAAAAACGGGAGGTCGAGGGAGACCTCGACCGAGGACGACTTCGAGCCGCAAAGGACTCGAGTATCGGCTCGGTCTCCGGGGTCGACTTCGAAGTCGATGTCCCGGTGGTTGGGGCGGATGCACCAGACAGGATTGGCCATCAGCGCCCGCTGCTGATCCATGAAGGCAGACATTCTGCTCTCCAAGGCTGTCAACCTGAGACTCAGCTCGGGTGACGCAGCAGCCCCCGACGTCGGTACTCGGGGAGGCGAGTCCACGAGGACAACAGGACTTACGTGTCCAGCAGACTCCGGCTCCATGCGAGGAACTTTAGTAGGCTTCTCCTGGTCCATGGGCCTGGGACGACGGTCGGGGGTCTGAGACCTGGCCCTCGAGGGTCCAGGGACCTCCTCTGATGCCGCCCTCACGAGCCGCTTCTTTCTCTTACATTCCCGGTCGGGGGACCCCCTGTCCGAGGAGCTCCGACGCCTCTCAGGATCGGAATCCCTAGATGTTGAGGCCTCAGACGAGGTCCGGGCCCGGGCAGAGGCCGAGTCCGAGAAAAGCCTTTCACTTTGCTGCTGACGACTTCGGAGGGCCTTGGAAGACATTTTTCCACATGGCCCGCACGTTTTAGAATCGTGGTCCGGGCCAAGCCACCAAAGGCAGCAGTCGTGTGTGTCGGTGAGAGACATTATTTTCTTACACCGATCACACTTTTTGAAACCGCTGGAAGCCATCGGGGAGAAAAGGGTCCCCGTGAGGTCAAAGGACCGGCCTTCCACGGAAAAAGAAAAAGTTTTGGCGCGAGCGCCTAGCCACTAAGGGCAAAAACCGAAAAAGGAAAAAAGGGATTTGGTACCGGTGTACCGAACCCGGCGGGAGGGGAACCGACGTCGAATCCGAGGAAAAAAGCGAATAATGCCAAGAAAAAACTTCTCTTATCCGGGAAAAACAGGACACACGTCCGATGGGCTTCACGGAAAAAAAGAGACTGAAGTAAGATGGCACCTTTAGATGGGAAGGGAACCGCGCATGTGTGCCAGCATTCCCAAAGGCTTTCATGGAAAGCTGGGGAAATGCTCCGCTGGGGCTTCATCGGCATCGATGACACCCATAAGTGAGGACTGACTTCCTGCTTGGTCCTGGAGAAAAGGGGGATATCCCCTTTCATCTGTAAAAGGTAGTTACCCATCTTTAGCAGGTGTTCTCTGTGGACAGCAGGAATTAGTCCTCACATATGGATGAAGTCCCCGATGGAGCCTCCACTGGAATGTTCTCCAGCTTCTATTTGAAGCTTTTGGGAGGCTTCACCATGCCTGCGCGCCTCCATCCCACCTGCCGCCACATCACCATCTTGAATCAGTATTATAACATGGTTGTAGCTGAAGATAACTTCTTGGGGAGGTGGGAGGATTGTGAGGACTAATTCCTGCTATCCACGGAGAACACCCGCTATAGGTGAGTAACTACCTTTTCTCCATGGACAAGCAGGAATGAGTCCTAATGTATGGGACTTCCAAGCTACAGGCTACCAAAAACAAAGGAGGCCACTGAGAAGGCCAACAGGGACAAGCTTCAACTGTGTCATGGCAAGAGGCCATAACCATTCAACTATGAACTATGTACAACAGCAGAAATTCTCTCTTCCCTTTTCTTTTGGTAGCCTGGACAGAATAGAATGGTGCTACTAGGGGATGGAGTTGGATCCTAATCCCCAAACAGATTCCAGAGTACAGATTGGCTGAAGTTGCTATCGCAGTTGGAATCCCCATCCAGACAATAGTGAAATGTGTGGACTGAAAACCACGTTGCAGCCCTGCAAATCTCTTCCATGAAGAGCAAGTGTAAGGTAGCCACTGATGCAGCCATAGTTCTGACATTGTGAGCTGTGACATGACCATCAAGGCACAGACTGCCTCGGTGTAAGCAAAAGAGATGCAGTCTACTAGCCAAATTGAGAGCATCTGGAAACAGCAGTCCCTAGCTTGCTGGAGTCAAAAGAAACAAAAAGTTGAATGGACTTTTTATGGACTTTTGTCTGCTGCAAGTAGAAGGTTAAGGCTCGCTTGCAGTCTAACATGTGCAACAGAGCTTCCCCTTTGTGTGCATGATGTCTCAGGAACATGTTGGAAGAACAATTGACTGATTAAGGTAGAAATCCAATACCACTTTTGGAAGAAATTTAAGATGAGTACAAAGGACCCCTCCATTATGGTGGAATTTGGTATAAGGCAGATGATCTGCTAAGGCCCAAAGCTTGCTCATTCTGAATACTGAAGTGACTGCCCCAGAAAAAGCACCTTTCAGATCAAGGACAGAAGTTGAGCAACTCAAAGGGAGCTTTCATGAGCAGCATAAGAGCCACACTGAGGTCACAAGAGACTGCTGGGGGCTTGTAGGAAGGCTTCACTAAAGGCTATACTGAGATGGACTTTCCTTCCACACCTCGATAGTAAGCTCCAGTTGCACTGAAGTGGACCTAGACTCGGAGAGGAGTAGAAGATATTCAAGCAGTTTTTATGGGGAACAAATGAAAGGATCTAGGGCCTGGCCCTCACAGCAGACAGCAAACTTATTCCATTTGCAAGAGTAAGACTTTCTTGTAAGGCCTTCCTGAAGGCCAAAAGGACTTCAGTGACATCATCTGGCAGGTTGAGCTGAGACAACATTAGCCTCTCAGCATCCACACCATGAGGGCTAAAGACCAGTTGTTGGGGTGCAACATTGTCCCATCCTCCTGTGATATCAGATCTGGTGCAAGGCCGACTGGAGAGTTGCAGCAGGAAGGGAAACCAAAACTGTCTGGGCCAGTAGGGAGCAATGAGAATCATCATGCCACTGTCTGTTCTGAGCTTCAGGATGGTCTTTGCAATGAGAGATATTGGAGGATAAATATACAGAAGACCCTCCCCCCCAATACAAGAGGAAAGCATCTGACGCTAGTCTGCTGTGTGATCTTACTCTGGAGCAGATCTTCTTGGGCGTTCTGCAAGGTCGGCCAGTATTGAGTGACAAGAATCATCGAGCATCTGTCTGTTTTGAGCTTCAGGAGGGTCATGGCAATGAGAGGTATTGAAGAAAATGCATACAGAAGCCCAGCACCCCTCAATTGAAGAGGAAAGCATACATCTGGGCATTCTGTGGCATCGCAAAGAGATCTATCAAGGGGGTGCCCCACTCTTGAAATATGTAGCCCGTAACCTCCCTGTCCAGGGTCCATTTGTGTGATTGAAGGGCTCAACTCAGTCTGTCCACCAGAGTGTTTTGTTCATCTGGCAGGTATGTGGCTCTTAGGTCCATCCCATAGGCGATGGCAAATTTCCACAAGCTCACTGATTCCCAACACAGAAGGTACAAGCCCGTTCCTCCCTGCTTGTTGATATAGAACATTGCTACTATTGTCTGTTTGAATTAGGACAATTTTATTGGACAACTGTTCTTTGAAAGCCTTTAGAGTGTTGGCTATGGTACTTAGTTCCAAGAAGTTAATCTTTTGGAGACTTTCCTGGAAGGACCGATTGCCCTGAGTGTGAAACCCATCAAGGTGAGCTCCACAACCCATTTGGATGTCTTTGTCATCAATATTTTTTGAAGTGGAGCAATTTCAAAGGGAAGGCATTTGAGAAGATTGTGTGAGATAGTCCACCTGTCCAAAGACCAAATGAGAGGGTTAGTGACATACAGACTATCCCTGAGATGTCCCATGGCTTGGATCCACTGGCTTTTCAGTGTCCATTGAGCCTGTCTCATATGGAGAACTGTCAAGGATGTCACATGCACAGTGGAAGCCATGTGTCCCAATACAGTTAACATCTTGCACACTGTCACCTGCTGACTCAATTGAGTCGCTCGCACTATCGCTGTCAACCTGCAGAGTTTATCATGCGGGAAGACGGCTTTCACCTGTCGTGTAAAGCAGGGCTTCTATGAATTACAATTCTTCGGTGGGTTGCAGGTGGGATTTTGGGTAATTTTCTACGAACCCTAGTAGTTCCAAAACCTGAATAGTTAGCCATGTTGATTCTCACACTCCATCCTGAGTGGTACTCTTAGTCAATTGTTCATGAAGGGAAAGACAAACAGTCCCAGTGTTCAAAGGAAAGCTGTTACTATGGCGAGGCATTTTCTAAAGACCCGAGGTTCTGAGGCTAGGTCAAATTGTAGAACTTAGTATTGGAAGTGTTGTTCCCCTAGAATGAATCTGAGATTCTTCCTATAAGAGGGATGCATTTGTATGTGGGCATATTCATCCTTTAGATCCAGACAGCATAGCCAATCTCTTTTTTGAAGCTAAGGAAGTGAGGTGCCCAAAGAAATCATTCTGAACTTTTCTTTGACCAGATATGTGTTCAGATCTCATAGGTCTAGGATGGGATGGAATCCCTTCATCTTTTTGTGTCCTTGAAAAAGGAGTTTATACATCCGATTACACAAGGAGGATATCCCTTAAATGACTTCTTTAATTGTAACATTGAAAACATCATCTACATTATTATGTGTCCCTGTAAGAAGTTATATATGGGGAGAATGATAAGAAATATATGGACACTCATCATAGAAAACAGAAGTTGCCTGAAGAAACAAATAAAGGACAAACCTCTATTAGAACATTGCATACAATTACAACACAAGATTACAGAATTAAAAATTTTTTGCCCTCAAAGTTGTGAAACCAAATTGGAGAGGAGATAGCATAAATAAGGTACTTCTGCGACTTGAACAATGCTTCATTTTTAAATTGCAATCAATGATCCCTACCGATCTTAACATGGAGATGGATCTATCTGCTTTTCTGTAATTTATTGTTTCCCCTAGTTTTTACTTTTTTACAGTTAATATTTTTAGAATATATTTTTAAAAATATTTTTACTTCTATCCACCCCTTCCCTTTTCCTACCTCCCCCTTCCCCCGCCCATATCCTCCCCTCATCTCTCTCTCTCTATCCCTTCCCCCTCCCCTGTCCCCTCTCCCCCTCCCCTCCCTTCCTCATCACCCCATTATACTTTCCCCCTCTCCTCTTTTCCTCTCTTCCCCTTCTCCCCTTCCCTATTTCTCCTTCCCCCTCTCCTCCTCCCCCTTCCCCTTCCCTTTCCTCCTCCCCCTTCCGCTCCCCTCCCCCTCTCTGTTTATATTATTCTTAGTCAACAATTTATTATGTTAATATTTTATAACTTTTAGTTTTTAAGTTTTTATTATCTTACTTCATTTTTTAAGCAGGCCATTATTTATAATTGTTTTTTATCAAGTATTAATAACAGGCCACTTTACCAGGCACTATACATTTGTGATGTGGATAAATTTTCCATATTCAACTCATATTCCTAAGGATGGTGTAATACATACACATATACCAATTTACTTAACTATCAAAAATATATGGTCTGGCGCTGTTTGATCTTCCCAAGTACTTCACTAATGACAGTACAATAACTGCAATAGGGCTCCATCATATCAAGGATTCTCCCCCTTCTCCCTCCCTTCTCTTCCCCTTCCCATCTTCTTTCCCTCCTTTCCCTTATGAAGCCAGCTGTTTTGTGTTTATATTTAGTTGTTTTGTGGGAAATAAGGAAGGGGTACTTTCCTAAGACATTCCCCTTCATTGCCAGTAACTACTGCCATTTTTTATAATTAATTGTAGAGCACAAAAACCTTGACTTTTACAAGAATTATTCCTTTCATTTTCATTTTATTGAATTTATATTCTGCATATCTCATGAAATTCACCTGATTAATATATGACCTATATGCAGGTTCATTTATTAATCCAATTACAGCTTCATCTATTGCCTTGCATAACAAACAACTTTTCAATGATATCTGTCATCACATAGAAACATGACCGCAGAAAAAGACTACATGGCCTATCTAGTCTGCCCTTCCATAAAAACTACTGCAATAGTCCCTTTTTTTCTTTAGAGATTCTCTCTGTTTGTCCCATGCTTTTTTGAATTCAGATACTGTTCTCATCTCTACCACTTCCACTGGGAGACTATTCCACACATCTACCGCTCTTTCTATAAAGAAACATTTCCTCATATTACTCCTGAGTCTATTCCCTTTCACCCTCATCCTATGTCCCCTCGTAGCAGAGCTTGCTTCCAGTTGAAAGAGGCTCTCCTCCTGTACACTTATGCCACAGAGATATTTAAATAACTCTATCGTATCTCCTCTATCCCACCTTTCCTCTAAAGTATACACATAAAGATACTTAAGTCTGTCCTCATATGCTTTATAACGAAGACCACTAACCATTTTAGTAGCCACCCTCTGCACCTACTCCAACGTATTTATAATGTGTTCTCCAGAATTGCAAACAATACTCCAAATGAGGTCAGATCAGACTTATACAGAGGCACTATCACCTCCTTTTGTCTGCTGGCCATTCCTCTCCCTATGCACCCAAGCATCCTTCTAGCTTTTGTTGTCGCCTTTTCAACCTGTTTAGCTACAGTACTTTAAGATCATTAGACACAATCATGCTCAGGTCTCACTCTTCTTTTGTGGGCAGAAGTACTTCACCCCCTACACTGTACTGCTTCCTTGGATTTTAGCAGCCCAAATGCATGACCCTGCATATCTGCTCCTTCCTGGCTGTCTGCTCTATTGCAGATTTTGGTATTATCTGTAAAGAGTCAAACCTTACCTGACAGCCCTTCCACAATATGTTAAATAAAAATGGACCAAGAACAGATCCCTGTGGCACACCACTGGTAACCACCTCCTCAGAGTGAGCTCCATTTACCTGTACCCTTTGTCGCCTCCCATTCCAAAAATTTCTAACCAATCAGTAACTTTAGGGTCCATTCCTAGAGTGCTCAGTTTGTTTATAAGTTGCCTGTGTGTAATGGTGTCAAAGGCGTTTGTGAAATCTAAAAACACCACATCTAGGCCTTTCCCTCAGTCAAACTCCCTGGTCACCCAGTCAAAGAAATCAATCAGATTTGTCTGACAAGATCTGCCTCTGGTGAATCTATGTTGCATCAGAATCTGTAGTCCATTGGACTCCAGAAATCTCACTATTTTCTCTTTCAGCAGCGTTTCCAATAATTTACTCACCACAGAGGTAAAACTAAGTGGCCTGTAGTTTTCAACCACATACTTACTTCCGCTTTTGTGTAAAGAGACCACATCCACATGTGCCTCTCTCAAGTCCTCTGGCACCACTCCCGACTCTACAGAGGCATTGAAAAGGTCAGTCAGTGGAGCTGCTAGAATGTCCCCAAGTTCCTTCAGTATTCTCGGATGTATCCCATTTGGTCCCATTGCTTTGTCTACTTTTAGTTTAACTAGTTACTCACAAACACAGTCTTCTAAAAATTGTTCGAGATCCCCGTCGCTTCTGTTCCTATTTGTAGGTGTTTTCTGAGGTCCTGCTCCTAGACCTTCATCTGTGAACACAGAACAGAAATATTTGTTAATCAATTCCACTTTATCCTCACCAGCTTCTACATATTCCTCCCCTTCACCCTTGAGTCTGACAATACCACTTTTGCCCTTCCTCCTCTCACTAACATATCTAAAATATTTCTTAACCCCCCATTTTATTGCATTGGCTATTTCTTCTTCTTTTTGTTTCTTTGCTTTCCTGACTACTTTGCTAGCTTCTCTAAGTTGTTCCAAATATAGATGCCTGTCTTTCTCTCTCTGTGATCTCTTGTATTTCATGAAGGCCTCACTCTTTTTCTTTACCTTTCCAGCTATTTTTGAGAACCATAGCGGCCTCTTTTTCCTTTTACCTTTATTTACCTTTCTAACAAAAAGATTGGTTGCCCTTAAAATATCCCCTTTCAATTTTGCCCACTGTTTTTCTACATTCTCCAGATGTTCCCATCCCGCTAACAACTTCTTGAGGTATTGGTCCATCTTGACAAAGTTAGTTTTCCTAAAGTCTAAGACCCTCGCTTTTGAATGGATTTTATCAGCCCTAGACCTAATACTGAACCACACTATCTGGTTATCACTGGATGTGAGATGATCTCCCATTATAACATCAGAAACACTTTCACCATTGGTAAGCACCAATTCCAGTATGGCTCCTTCATGTGTGGGTTCTCTTACAAGTTGCTTGAATAGTTCTCCCTGTAGGGAGTCCAGGGTGTTTTTGCTTCTAGATGACACCACAGCAGGGATGTGCCAGTCAACATCCGGCATATTGAAATCACCTATCAGTAGCACTTCCCCTTTCCTGTCAATGGTGCATATGTCTTCTATTAAATCTCCTTCCCCTTGTGAGGGAGGTCTGTATATCACACCAATGTAAATGGATTTCTCTTTCCTCTTTCTATTTTAACCCACAGTGCTTCCCCTCTCCCTTTTAAGCCCATTAATTCTGTAGCTTTAATATTGTTTTTTTACATATAGTGCCACTCCTCCTCCCTTTCTTCCTACCCTGTCCTAATTGCTATCTGTGTGGTGAAATATATTCTTTTCTAAAGCTAAGGATTGAAATCAGCAGGAATGTACACACATGTACTCTGTCCAGCATATACTGTGTTCTTTTGCAACACCTCTTCCACACAAAAATATTTCCTTTTTGACATACCCACTCAGAATTTCTATTTCATACACACATGAGCAAAAAGATATAAGAAAATTCCAGCACTGTGAAATACACACAAACACATAATACTTTCCTCTCTCACAAAGCATTACCTGTAACTTTTATTTTTGTGTCACACAAGATGGATCTTTCTGTCTTGCATCCTCACACACAAAAAAACCCAGTCGTATTCTTGCCCCCATACACAGACACATTGTTGTTGTTAAGTGCCGTCGAATCAGTGTCAACTCATGGCAGCCCTCTGAACAGTGTCCTAAGCTGTGTTTGGTCTTCAGTCAAGCCACTCATTGTTGACATTTTGGCATCCATAGCTGCTGTTATTGTATCAATTCATCTCATTGCTGGCCTTCCTCTTTTGCATTGACATTCTGCCTTGCCAAGCATGATGTCTTTCTCTAATGATCTCTCTCTTCGCATGATGTGTCCAAAGTATTAAAGTCGAAGTCTTGCCATTTGAGCTTCTAAAGAAAGCTTAGCTTTGATCTCCTCTAGTACTGACTGATTTGTTCTTCGGGCAGACTATGATATACACAGTATTCGTCGCAAGCACCATAATTCAAATTTTCAAAATCAATTTTCTTCCTGTCTATCTTTTTCACAGTCCAACTTTTGCATCCATATGATGTTATTGAAAATACCATGGCTTGAATGAGTAGAATCTTTGTATGGAGAGAGACATCTCTGCTCTTGAGAATCTTGTCTAGGTCCTTCATAGCCATTCTGCCAAGAGCAATGCATCATCTGATTTCTTTACTACTTGTTTTTTCATTGATAGTTGATCCAAGTAGGTTAAAGTTGTCCACTATTTCATTTTCTTCTCCATCAACATGAACTTATTGATTTTGCCAGTTGTCAAGATATTTGTCTTCTTTACATTAAGGTGCAGACCCATTTTAAGACTATGTTCCTTGATCTTGAGAAGCAAATGTTTCAGATCGTCTTCACTTTCAGCCAATAATGTGGTATCATCAGCATAGTGAAGGCTGTTGATGAGTCTCCCAACAATCTTCACACCTCTATTGTCTTCATAAAGTCCTGCTTCTCTGATAATTTGTTCGGCATATAAATTAAACAGGTAGGGGGAAAGTATGCAGTCTTGTCATATACCTTTGCTGATTTTAAACCATTTTGTTTCTCCTTGTTCTGTTAGAACTGTTGCTTCTTGATCAATGTAAAGGTTGTGCAAGAGAACGATCTGGTGTTCTGGTATACCCATGCTTCTTAATGTGGCCCAGAATTTTTCATGGTTTACACAGTCAAAAGCCTTGCTGTAGTCAATAAAGCACATACAGATATCCTTTTGGTGCTCTTTAGTCTTTTCAAGGATACATCTCACATCTGTGATGATGTCTCTCATTCTTTGCTCTTTCCTGAATCCTGCTTGTACTTCAGGCATTTCTCATTCCAGGATGGTTGTAGTCTCTGCTGAATAATCTTCAGTAGAATCTTGCTGACATGTGGGATCAGAGCGTTTGTGCAGTAATTTCCACAGTCAACTGGATCACCTTTCTTTAGTACTGGTATAAACAGAGATCTTTTCTAGTCAGTTGGCCATGTTGTCTTCCAAATTTCCTGGCAGTCTTGTAAGTCTGATATCAGCTGCATCAGATTGTTTAATACTTCAGTGGGAATGCCATCAATGTCTGGTGCTTTGTTCTTTGATAAGGCTTTCAATGCTGCTTCGACTTCTTCTTTCAACACCAATTGTTCCGGATCATAAGGTACAGGTTGAAATGGCTGTTAGTCCATTTGATCTTTATCATATAATAACTCTGTATATTCTTTCCAACTTTTCTTGATCTTCTCAGCATCATTCAATATGGATCTTTGAGCATCTTGTAACATTCCAATTCAAGGCTTGAATTTTTTCTTTAGCTCTCATAGCTTTAGGAAAGCCAATCTTGTTCTTCCTCTAATAGTTCCTGCTTCTATTTCCTTGCATGCTTCATTGTAGTACTTCTCCTTCTCTTGTCTATCTGCATGTTGGAAATCTCTGTTGAGTTCTGTAATTGCCTTTCTTTCTCCTCTGGCTTTAGTTTCTCTATGTTTTTGGGCAATTTTCACAGTTTCTTTGGTTATCCATTTTGGCCGTTTTTGCTTTTTTACCTTTTGTACAGATTTCTCACTTTCTTCCAACACAACCTTCTTGATGTCATCCCATAACTCTTCTGGAGCTCTGTCTTTTATATCTAAAGCAGCAAATCAATTTTGCAGGCAGTCTTTAAATTCTGGCGGTATATTCTCAAGGTCATATTTTGCTACATTCATGAGTGGCTTGCTCTGTTTCAACTTTAGCTTGAGTTTGCATACTAGTAGTTGGTGATCTGTACCACAGTCAGCTCCAGGTTTTGTCTTTGTTGATGTTATAGAGCTTTTCCATTGTTGACTTCCACAGATGTAGTCAATTTGATTTTTGTACAATCCATTGGGTGAAGTCCATGTGTACAGTCACTGCTTGTGTTGCTGGAAGAAGGTGTTTGAGATGTAGAGATCGTTGGTCTTGCAGAACATCAGTCTATATTTTCCATCCACTTTGCCTTCTTCTTTGTTACTAACTCTTGTGTACAGTTGCTGCTTGTGTTGCTGGAAGGTGTTTGAGATGAATAGATAGACTGATAGAATTCTGCAAGACCGACTTTCTCCAGCTTCATTTCTGTCGCCAAGTCCATATTCTTCAACTACTTTGCCTTCTTCTTTGTTGCCAACTTTTGCATTCCAGTCACCCATGACTATCAGGATACCCTGTTTGCATATTCTGTCAATTTCAGCTTGTACTTGTTCATAGAACTCCTCAACTCTTTTGCAGCTGTTGTTGGGGCATATACTTGAATTATAGTTGTGTTGATGGGCATTCCTCAAATAGAAATTAAGCATTCACCGATTGCACTGTATTTCATTACAGTTCTTGCAAGTTTCTTCTTAATTATTAATGCAACACCATTTCTTCTTTGTCTTTCATTTCCAGCATAGTAGACCATGTGATCATGAGATGCAAAGTACCTGATGCCAGTCCATTTCAGTTTGCTGACACCCAACAGAACGAGTTATACACGTTCCATTTCATTCTTGACCACCTCCAACTTCCCTTGGTTCATGCTACACATGTTCCATGTTCCAATATGTAAGACATCTTTGCAGCTTCTGACTCTTATTTCATGCGCAGCTACATCAGCCGTCAGATGTCCCGAGGGCTTTGATCCAACCACATCATGAATGCTGGCTTTACTCTGAAAAGTCTTCAGCTTCTCCCCAGTAGCCAGTTGAGTGCCTTCTGACCTGGGGGTCTCATCTTCCAGCACAATAGTGCAATTTGTTTTGTTGTGACTATCCATTGGGTTTTCATGGCAAGATATGGAAGTAGATTGCCAGGCCTTTCTTCCATGCAGTTTAATTTTAGTGTTGTTGCATTGTCACAGAAATCTGATCATCTGCCTCCAACACCATCCCATTCTACTGCTGCCCAGATGGGTGGTTTGTCTTGGTCTGGCACTTCAGCTGAGACCTGTCTATCTTGAGAGACCATGCCAGTAGTTAAGTTACCAATAGTTTAGCTCTCAGCATCACTGATGCACACAAGCCCTCACAGCACGACAAGCTGCAAACAGGCATATAGATTTCGAAAATTAGCATTCAGTATATAGAATGCCTTTAGAGTTGGCCAGTCTTGTAGTTTAATGGCAGTGCTGTAGACTGCCATGATGAGGTTTAATTTCAGGATCTGATTTTCTCGTCAGGGCAAGACTTACCCTTTAATGGACCCATGGCAAATAAGCACATTGGGAACCCCCACCACAATATAAATAGGGCTTCAGATTTTAGATTTTAACCAATAAACAGCAATAAAACACCCCGAATGTAAAAAAATTAAAATAGGTGCTTGAAATACTCATGTAAATGTCTCGTTATGTTCCAGGGGCAATCCTATATTTTCTTCTTTCCCTCACAATAAATTTCCTTTTTACTTGCTCGCGAGTCTCTTGATGAGAGTGGGCCACTTCTCCTACCTGGATCTTAAAATAATACTGGCTCTGCCTTTTTCATTTTCCTTCTAGAAACATAGAAACATAGCAAAATGACGACAGAAAACGACCACATGGCCTATCTAGTCTGTCCTTACATATCAATAACTACAACAGTCCCCTTTTTTTCCTTTAGAGATCCTCTGTGTTTGTCCCATGCTTTTTTTGAATTCAGATACAGTCCTCATCTCTACCACCTCCACTGGGAGACTATTCCATGGATCCACCACTCTTTCCATAAAGAAATATTTCCACATATTACTCCTGAATCTATCCCCTTTCACCTTCATCCCCTCGTAGCAAAACTTGCTTTCAATCGAAAGAGGCACTCCCCCTGTGCATTTATGCCACAGAGGTATTTAAACATCTCAATAATATCACCTCTATCCTGCCTTACCTCTAAGGTGTACATGTTAAGATCCTTAAGTCCAGGAGCAGTTCAAGGCAATCTGCTGCCTGAGGCGAAGAATGAGATGGCGCCCCCCCCCCTCCTACCCAGAGGGGAGCGGGGCTTTTTCAGAACTCCAATCAGGGACTTAACCAAACCAAAAAGCCAATTAGATTATATGGAGAGAATGCAAGATGTTTGCACACAAGGCCGTACCAAGTTGCAGTCACGCTCTGTGCGACTTGCAGCTTGGGCGTGCACCCCTCTCCTCCCTCCATATCTCTGTCCGGTGCTGCCTGCTCTTTCCCTGCTGCTGCCGCTCTCTGTTTTTTTCACAGCGGCACTAGCAGCAGGAAAGAGCAGGCAGCGCTGGACAGAGGTATGGGGAGGAGAAGGTGGGCATGCACCCTATCTGAAAGGCGCCAGCACTTTAAGCAGATCTGTTCCTCCCTGCTCTGACATCGCGTTGGAGGAGGGAGGGACCAGAACTGCTTAAAGTGCTGCGAAAAGGCTTGGGGCACATTTCAGTTGCCTGCTATTGTCCTGCCAGTGGCTATGGTTCTTGCTTTTTCTTTTTCAACATATATTTTACATCCACAGTGGGTGCAGAGCAGAACCAGGACATTCACCCCCAGAACTCAATATTTAAAAAAAAAAATCTGATTCTGGTCATCTCACTAACAACAATAACAACCACTATTCTCCAATACCCGGCATATTGCAAACTAATACAAAACTCTACAACAAAGAGCAAACCTACCATACCATACCATATCAGTACAAGCTTCCATAACACACATAAGGAGCCCATTCAAAAAAAGCGTCACTGTAAATATTACAGTGGGCCCTGGAACATCCATACACCTATCTGTAAAGTTGAACAAGTCAAATTACTACAGCACAATATAGATCTTTATGTACAAACTCCATGTTAACAGAACACCTGGCCTCAGTCACACACTCACAACATCGACCCTCACCAAGTACAGTATAAGTAACCATAATCTAAAATAAAAATAAAAATATGTAGACAAAGGTTAAACTGAAACCCCAAGAAGCCAGAGTCCACATGCAGGCAACATCAGATAAATAAGAGATGCAGTTCCCCAATACTGTGTAAAATATAAAGACAGCACAAAGTCTAATCACTAAAATGAAATAAAATAATTTTTTCTACCTTTGTTGTCTGACCATTTTATTCTCTGATCATGCTGGTCCCAATCTGAGGCTTCTGCTTTCCTGTCTTCTCTTAGCTCTCTTTCTGTGGTCTATGGTGCATTTGCCATTTCTTATCTTTTCTTTTGTTTTCTTTACTTCTTTCCATCAGCCTATTTCCAGTCCCCATAACCCTTCCCAGTATCAGCCCCTTTCCAGTCCTCCCTCCTGGTACCTTACAATGTCAACTTGCATTCCCATGACTGCCACTGGTGTCCATTCCCTTCCAGTCCCTCTCCTTCCCCACTGTCTAGCTCCTTCTAGTCCAAATACCATGGCAGCCCCTCTCAGCATCCACTCCCTTCCAGTCCCATTCTCCCATACTCTCGCATCAGCCCATTTGTAGCCCTAGCCCCCAGTTTTCTTCCAAGGCCAGCAGCTCCCCTCCCCACCATCAGACCATTCCCAGTTGAAACCCCCCCAATCAGCTCACTTCCAGTGCTAGTCCCCCCTCAACCCCATTACCAGTGCTAGCCTCCCCTAGTCAGCCCATTACCAGTCCTAACCCCCCATCAGCCCATTACCAGTCCTAGCCTCCCCTAATCAGCTCATTTCCAGTGCTAGTCCCCCCTCAGCCCATTACCAGTGCTAGCCTCCCCTAATCAAAACAAAACATTAAAAGACTTCAACTTGCACAAAATTCAGCAGCTAGGATCATAACGAAAACACACTCACATCAACATATAACACCAATACTAGCATCCCTTCACTGGCTGCCAATTCAAAGCCGGATAACATATAAAACACTAATAACTACTTTTAAAACACCATTTGATATGGCACCATGCACATTAAGTAACTTAATTACTAAAGAACATTCAAAACCTACTCAAAGAAAAGGTCAATTAAATAAACTCAAAACCCCCAAAGACTTCATAAAAACAAATAAATCAACAAACAACAGAGCATTCTCACATGCAGCCCCAATAGCCTGGAATTCCCTCCCAGTTGAACTAAGAATGCTAACAGAGATTAATGAATTCCGCAAAAAATTGAAAACCCACCTTTTTACAATACACTACAATAACATAGACCAGCCCTCAAAAGAATTAGATAAAGGCTAATCAGTTTCTGGTTAACATCTTACTATAACAGAAAAAGAAAACCTTCCCCATCAAAACCTGAACTACTCATTACGATAATACCCTACATAAAATGTATATGTATATAATGTATATAGTGTTGCACTGTTCCGTGCTAATCTGTTTAACATTTTCTGTTAACTTTACATTGTTTATAGTTATATGTTATATGTAAAACAAACTATACTTTGTTGACTGTTGTTATTTGTGAACCGCAGCTGATCCTCGGAAGCCGCGGTATATAAGTGCTTGTTAAATAAATAAATAAATAAATAAATAATCAGCCCATTACTAGTCCTATCCCCATCAGTCCATTACCAGTCCTAGCCTCCTCTAATCAGCCCATTTCCAGTCCTAACCTCCCCGATCAGCTCATTTCCAGTGCTAGCCCCCCATCAGTCCATTACCAGTCCTTCCCCCCCATGAGCTCATTACTAGTCCTAGCCTTCCCTAATCAGCTTATTTTCAATGCTAGTCCCCCCTCAGCCCATTACCAGTCCCAGCCCTTAACTCAATTAGTTCATTCCCAGTCCTAGCCTTCCCTAATCAACCCATTACCAGTCCTAGCCTCCCGATCTGTCCTTTACCAGTGCTAGCCCCCCCATCAGCCCATTATAATCCTAACCCGCATTGTCTGTCCCCTCTGTCCAGCATTTATCCCCTGTCTGTCCAGTATGTCCCCCTGTCTCTCCCCTTTGTCCAGTATTTGCCCCCCTGTCTCTCCCCTTTGTCTAGTACTTGTCCCCTTGTCTTCCCCTTTGTCCAGTATGTCTCTGTCTCCCCCTTTGTCCAGTATTTTCCCCTGTCTCCCCTTTTGTCCCCCATCTCTCACTTTTGTCTCTCCTTGTCCTCCTCCTGTCCCCACTCCCTCCACCTGCACCTCTCATCCGGCGGTGGTGGGGGCACTCTGGCTGTTTTAATTTTAGATTTTGCTGCCTCTGCCCTGCCGCTGCCTTCTCGCTGCGTTTTTTTCCTCAAGAATGCTTGCAGCAAAAAAAAAAAAAAGCGCCGGGAAGGCAGAGGCAGGGCAGAGATGGCAAAATCTAAAATTAAAATAACCGGAGTGCCACCACCGCACAAATCAGTCTGATCGCTTGCAGTGATCAGGCTGATTTGTTCGATGCTGGGAACACTCCAGTTCTTCCTGCTGGATGAGAGGGAACCCTTGTCAGTTCCCTTCCAGCCTCCTCCTTCCCCAGTGTCAGCCCCCTCTTCCCCCAATGTCATCCCCATTGCGGACCCCACCTTCCCTTCACGTCAATTCCCTTCCAGCCCCCCCTTTCAGC
The DNA here is from genome assembly GCA_033557465.1 of Ichthyophis bannanicus. Classification (NCBI taxonomy): domain Eukaryota; kingdom Metazoa; phylum Chordata; class Amphibia; order Gymnophiona; family Ichthyophiidae; genus Ichthyophis; species Ichthyophis bannanicus. The sequence goes on along the minus strand of CM066035.1, from coordinate 742,811,355 downwards.
CCAGTTGCAGACCCCATCTTTCTTTTGTCAATTCCCTTCCAGCCCCCCTCCTTCCCTCCCTCCCTCAGGTCAGCCCCCTCCCTCCCTCCCTCTCTCCCTCCCTCATGTCAGCCCCCTCCCACCCTCCCTCCCTCCTGTCAGCCCCGTTGCAGATCTCACCTTTCCCTTGTCCCCTGCCCCCTGCCCCCTGCCCCCTCCTCCCATCTCCCCGTGTCTGCCTACTACTGCCCCCACTGTAGTTCCTGTGCCTTCTTCTTCTGCAGCCGTGGCTCCCTCACTCTTAGGGAACCACGGCTGTGCTGGTGAAGCCGGTGCGGAGCCTTCCCGTCTCTCGGAGGGCTCCGTGCAGCATTGTCCTGCCCCCAGAGGAAGTGGTAAACTTGTGGTAACCCCCAATGATAAAATCAAATGCGTCTCTCTTCCTTTATCGTTAACGCATTGTCGCTGTAATCATTTGTTGAATTATTAATATATTATAGGCCTTTGCAATAAGTTTTTATTTATAAAATTTACTTATTTAAACCACAATACAAGTAACAATATTTGATTTCAAAATTATAATGATTTTGTAGTCAAATCACTAATATGAAATAAAATTATTTTTTCTACCTTTGTTGTCTGACCAACTTATTCTCTGATCATGCTGGTCCTGATCTGAGGCTTCTGCTTTCCTGTCTTCTCTTAGCTCTCTTTCTGTGGTCTATGGTCCATCTGCCATTTCTTATCTCTTCTTTCGTTTTCTTCACTTCTTTCCATCAGCCTATTTCCAGTCCCAGTAACCCTCCCCAGTATCAGCCCCTTTCCAGTCCTCACTCTCAGTACCTTCCAATGTCAACTTGCATTCCCATGACTGCCACTGGTGTCCATCCCTTCCAGTCCCCCTCCTTCCCCACTGACCAGTCCCTTCTAGTACAAATACCATGGCAGCCCCTCTCAGATCCACTCTCTTCCAGTTCCATTCTCCCATCCCCTCATATCAGCCCATTTGTAGCCTTAGCCCCCAGTTTCTTCCAGGGCCAGCAGCTCTATCCTCCCCTCCACACAATCAGCCATTCCCAGTCGAAGCTCCCCAATCAGTTCCTTCCAGTGCTAGTCCCCCTCAACCCCCTTACCGGTGCTAGCCTCTCCTAATCAGCCCAATACCAGTCCTACCCCCCCAATCAGCTCATTACCAGTCCTAGCCTCCCCTAATCAACTCATTTCCAGAGCTAGTCCCTCCTCAACCCCATTACCAGTGCTAGGCTCCACTAATCAGCCCATTACCAGTCCTACCCCCCCCCCATCAGCTCATTTCCAGTCCTAGCCTCCTCTAATCAGCCCATTTCCAGTCCTAACCTCCCCGATCAGCTCATTTCCAGTGCTAGCCCCCCATCAGTCCATTACCAGTCCCCCTATCAGCACATTACAAGTCCCCCTATCAGCACATTACAAGTCCCAACCCCCCTTGATCAGTCCATTCCCAATCCTAGCCTTCCCTAATCAACCCATTACCAGTCCTAGCCCCCCCATCTGCCCATTATAATCCTAACCTACACTGTCTCTCCCCTCTGTCCAGCATTTATCCCCGTCTGTCCAGTATGTCCCCCTGTCTCTTTCCTTTGTCCATGTCAGCCCCCTCCCTCCCTGCATGTCAGCCCCCCCTCTGTCCATGTCAGCCCCCCTCCCTCCCTTCTTCCATCCATCCATCAACGTCAGACACCCCTACCTCCCTCCCTCCCTCCATCTCTCCATGTCAGCCCTCCCTCCCTCCATCCATGTCAGCCCCCCTCTCTCCATGTCAGCCAACCCTCTGTCCATGTCATCCCTCCCTCCCTCACTCCATGTAAGCCCCCCCATCCATGTCAGCCCCCCTCCCTTCCTCCATCCATCCCTCCATGTCAGTCCCCCCTCTGTCCATGTCAGCCCTCCCTCCCTCCATGTCAGCCCCCCTCTGTCCATGTCAGCGCCCCTCCCTCCCTCCATGTCAGCCCTCTCTCTGTCCATGTCAGCCCCCTCCCTCCCTCCCTCCATCCATCCATCCCTCCATGTCAGCCCCCCTCCCTATCTCCATGTCAGCCACCCTCTGTCCATGTCAGCCCCCCTCCCTCCCTCCCTCCATCCATCCATCAGTTCTCCCCTCCCTCCATGTCAGCCCCCTGTCCATGTCAGCTCCCCTCCTTCCCTTCCTGCATCCATCCCTCCATGCCAGCCCCCTCCCTCCCTCCCTCATGTCAGCCCCATTGCAGGTTCCCTGCCCCCTCCTCCCCTCTCCCTGTCTGCCTGCTACTGTCCTGTTCTTCTGCAGCCGTGGCTCCCTGTCTCTTAGGGAACCACAGCTTTGCCTGTGAAGCCGTTGCGGAGCCTTCCTGTCTCTCGACGGGCTCCATACAGCATGCCATTATCCCGCCTCCAAAGGAAGTGGTAAACAACTTCCTTTGGAGGCGGGACAATGCTGCACGGAGCCCATTGAGAGACAAAAAGGCTCTGCAACGGCTTCACAGGCACAGCCGCGGTTCCCTAAGGGACAGGGAGCCGCAGCTGCAGAAGCTTGAAGTCTGTGAGTTTGCCGCTGCCGAGAAACGGACTCGGCAGCGGCAGCAACTTGTGCACTTTTTTTTTTTTTAAACAGTGGAGTGAGGCGACCCCGCTGAATCCTGTGGCGACGCCCGTGGAGGTCACAACCCACAGGTTCAGAACCACTGCCCTATACTATATTGCTCCCTTGGATTGCTGCAGCCCAAAGGCATGACCTTGCATTTTCTAACATTAAATCTCAGCTGCCAAATTCTAGACCATTCTTCAAGCTTAGCTAGATCCCTCCTCATGTTATCTACACCTTCCTGGGTGTCTACTTTATTGCAGATTTTGGTATCATCCGCAAAGAGGCAAACCTTACCCGACAGCCCTTCCGCTATATCGCTAACAAAGATGTTAAAAAGAATAGGACCAAGGACAGATCCCTGGGGCACACCACTGGTAACTTCCTTCTCATTTACCTCCATTTACCTATACTTTTTGTTGCCTCCCACTCAACCAATTTCTAACCAAAGCAGTAACTTTAGGGTCCATCGCTTGGGTGCTCAGTTTGTTTATAAGTCGCCTGTGAGGAACAGTGTCAAAAGCTTTACTGAAATCTAAATACACCACATCTAGGGCTCTCCCTCGGTCCAACTCCCTGGTCACCCAGTCAAAGAAATCAATCAGATTTGTCTGACAAGACCTGCCTCTGGTGAAGCCATGCTGTCTCAGATCCTGTAATCTGCTGGACTTCAGAAACCTCACTATTTTCTCTTTCAGCAGCATTTCCAATAATTTACTCACCACCGAAATTAAACTAACCGGCCTGTAGTTTTCAACAACATCCTTACTTCCACTTTTGTGTAAAAGCACCACATGAGCCTCTCTCCAGTCCTTTGGCACCACTCCAGACTCCAACGAGGTATTGAAAAGGTCAGTCAGTGTAGCTGCTAGAACGTCGCTAAGTTCCCTCAGTATTTTAGGGTGTATCACATCGCTTTATCTACTTTAAGTTTAGCTAGTTTCTCACAAACACAGTCTTTTGAAAATTGTTCAAGATGCACCTCACTTCTGTTCCTGTTTGTGGTTGTTTTCTGAGGTCCTGTTCCTAGTTCTTCATCTGTGAATACAGAACAGAAATATTTATTAAGCAATTCCGCTTTATCTTCACCAGCTTCTACATATTCCTCCCCTTCACCCTTGTCTGACAATACCATTTTTGCCCTTGCTCTTCTCATTAACATATCTGAAAAATGTCTTATCCCCCCATTTTATTGCATTGGCTATTTCCTCCTCTTTTTGAATCTTTGCTTTCCAGACTACTTTGCTAGCTTCCCTATGTTTTTCCAAATATAGATGCCTGTCTTCCTCTCTCTATAATCTCTTGTATTTCATGAAGGCCTCCCTTTTTTTCTTCACCGTTTCAGCTACTTCTTTCGAAAGCCATAGCAGTCTCCTTTTCCTTTTGCCTTTATTTACCATTTTTTTATTTTTATTTTTCAAATTTTACAAACAGAAACACAAATAAAATCAAATAACCACAATTATGTCTCTCTAAACACCTACTCTATCAATACAGATATAATTAGTAATAATGATAGTGAAACCCCCCCCCCCCCCCCACACCCTTCCCACCCCAGCGCATTGCGGGCTCGACATTACTACCCTAACGGGCTTTGTTAACATTCCCCTTCATTTGTATTACCATTTAAGGAAAGATTTACATATTGATCCATGGCTGACCATCTAGAGAGTTTTATCATATTTCCTCTAAGGCTCATTGCCTTATCCTAGGCCTTTTTGTACTTGGCATACAGAGCCAGCTGGTTCCACCATACCACCCAATTCAGCCTTAAGGGTGGCTTCCAATTGGCTAATATTAATTTTTTTAAAATTATTTATTTAAGCATTTTAACAATGAATCAAGCTTCACACTTGTACAGAAAATTAAACCTGTCAATCAATACAATAACACCAAAGTAAAAGACAGAGGAATTAACCATAATAGACAGGATTATCATTAGTCCCCAAAAAAGTGGGGGAGAAGGCCAAAGAATATACAAGGATCAGGGATCCTTCCCTGTATATATTAACAAAGGAAAGGTTTAAGAATACCAAAAGGAGACAACCAGCAGAATACTATCGATGGAATTATTACGGAATGGGAGCAGTTACAATATGGGCACTTATAAAGGAGGACAAATCCTCCGGCTGAAAAAAGACATATTTATGAGACTGAAATACAATGATACATTTGCAAGGATATCTAAGTACAAAGGTTGCGCCTAATCGAGTCACCCCAGGCCGCAATAGTAAGAAAGATTTACGCCTTCTTTGCGTTTCCCTAGATACATCCGGGAAAACCGCAATCTTTTTACCCAGAAACAAATTGGCACGCATTTTAAAGTAAATCTTGAGTAACCAGTCTCTATCTGATGGAAGCACTAAAGATACAAGCAATGTAGAAACAAGCACTTCATCGTCCTTAGGAGTTTGAAGTAAAGCTGAGACATCCAATAACTCCATATCCAAAGAACCAGTTACCTTCTCCCCCGTTTTCTTCCCAGAAAGCAAAAAATAAGCTTTAGTTATCGGGGGCATTAACTCAGGCGAAACCTTCAATGTTTCCTGAAGATACCTTTTAAATAATTCAGCAGGAGAAACAATAGGAATCATAGGGAAATTAAGCAAATGAATATTGGTGGATCTGGTAACATTTTCCAAGGTCTCCAGCTTTGAACGCATACCCAAATTTTCTTTGACTAAGGACTCAGTTACATCTGAAACCAACAAAAGTTTCTGTTCCACAGTAGCAACATGCGTCTTTGTTTCCACAATTTCCTCTTGCATTTTAGAGCAGGCAACCTCAAGCTTGGATACCCGAGAGACAACCAGTACTAATTGCTGACTCACCACAGAGGACAGTTGAGAGATCGCGTCCCAGATATTGTCCAAAGAAACAACAGAAAGACGTAGCGAAGTAAAACCCAATGGTGACGCAGAATCAGGCAAAGACAGCAGGGGGAAGTCCACCACCTTATTTTCAAATACTCCCGAAGTAACAATTGTGCCCTCCGAATTTGGCACCGAGTTCTTTGCAGCTATAGCTGCAACTGGCTGCTTTCCAGGTTTCAACTCAGGAAGGCCCCGTTCACAAGCCGCTGCACCCACCATTTCGGAAGGACTCTCGGCTGCACCTGGAAGAGGAGAAACCGGTACGCTCGGGGCCGAGGGCGGAACACGCCCATCGGGGGAGAGAGTGATATCAAGAGTAGGAAGCGCTGAATCTCTCTCAACCGGCACCTCCAATACTCCTTGAATCTCCCCTACTTGCTGCTTGGTTAGCTGGACAAAACGATCCATTGATCCAGTATTCGCGGAAGGAGAGGGTTTCGCAGAAGAGGGCTCTGCGGGAGGAGCCTTCTGCTTACCCTTCCTTTTAGGCATCCCAGCTCACAACAGCTTCGCCGCCGTCATGGAAATTAGCCACTCCCCTAATATTAATTTTAGAGCCACCATTAACATGAAATTTAATAAAAATAAATTTTCTTTAGCCAAGGACGGAGCTCTGCCAAGGCTCTTAATGTTATTATGCGCCATGAAGGAGTGGCAGAGAACTTTAAAACTTATTGGATTTTGGCCCAGACTGAACTCCAAAAAACCTGGATGTATCATCATATGTTTTAACGTACCCACATCCTGCCTACAGGACCAGCACCGATTTGACCCATCCTTGCTCCATTTAGCCAGTTTGACTGGAGTGATAAATGCTCGCTGAGCAAGGAAGTACATAGATTGAGTGAGAGCGGCCGAGCTAGAGACTCGTGTAGCAGTAGCCCAAAAATAGTTCCATGTCTTCTGTTTAAGGCTTACTCCTGTTTCTTCTTCCCATACATTTATCAATCCTTTATTTTGAGGTGAGAAACGCTCCTTAAAGATTTTGTAGAAACTTGATGTCGCCCCCTTTTTGGAACTGACTTCCTCTATAATTCTATGCAGCTCCCCTTTATGGGGAAACTCTCCTGGGCTCAGCTTTAAACTGCCAACACAGTGCCGCATCTGTATCCACTGATAGTAGCATGAGGCTGGGAGGCCATACTCCTGCTGTAACATCCCAAAAGATTTCCAGCTAGATCCATCTATCAATTGCCCCATTGTCCAGATGCCACAATATTGCCCTAGTGGCCATGCGCAGGGGGCTTTATTGATTATGAAGAAAGGACTAAGCCATAAGGGTGTTAGAAGCGAAGTGGGACTATCTTTTTCAATAATCACTCAAAGCGCTTGAAACGTCTTCTGCGTAGATGTGACTATGCGTCCCACTCTAGAGTTATCTGGGTGTTTCATTTCCAAAAGCAACTCAGTAGGATACGGTATTGTTAGTCTTTTCTCCACTTTCAATCATGCTGGCTCTTGTACAGGGTTATCATCCATGGTCCACATTGTTCCTTGCTTTAGGAGGAAATCCAGATGGTACCAGTAGAAATCCGGAAAGGGAACACCGCCATCATATTTACTAGCTTTCAGCTTCTTCAGTGCTATTTTTGGTGTTTTCCCTTCCCATAAAAAGGTGCAGATTGTACGCTCCAAGGTTCTGTAAACAGCTTGAGGGAACAAGACGGGAAGCATTCCCAGTATGTAATTTATTTTTGGCACCAGCATCATCTTAACAGCTTCTAACCGGCCCCACTAAGTGAGGTGTTACGGCAACCATTTCAACGTGAAAGAGCATGCCAAGTCGTAAAGCTTTGCTGTCTTTATTTACCATTTTAACAAATAGGTTGGTTGCCCTTAAAATATCCCCATTCAGTTTTGCCCAATCTTTTTCTACATCCCCCAGCTGATCCCATACCGCTAATGACTCTCTGAGGTATTGGCCCATTTTGGCAAAGTTAGTTTTCCTAAAGTCTAAGACCCTCACCTTTGAATGGATTCTAACAGCCTTAGTCCTAATACTGAACCACACCATCTGGTGATCACTGGATGCAAAATGATCTCCCACTATAACATCAGAAATACTTTCACCATTGGTAAGCACCAATTCCAGTATGGCCCCTTCACGGGTGGGGTCTATTACCATTTGCCTAAATAGTTCTCCCTGTAGAGAATCCAGGATCTCCTTACTTCTAGATGATACTGCAGCAGGAATGTGCCATCAACATTTGGCATATTAAAATCCTCTATCAGTAGGACTTCCCCTTTCCTAGCAATGCTGCATATGTCTTCAATTAACTCTCTGTCAACCTCTTTCTCCTGTGAGGGAGGTCTGTATATCATGCCAATGCAAATAGATTTCTATTTCCCTCTTTCTAGTTTAACCCACAATGCTTCCTCTCTCCCTTTTAATCTCTGTAATTCCAAAGCTTTAATATTAATTTTATGTATAGTGCCACTCCTCCTTCCCTTCTTCCTACCCTGTCCTTTCTGAATAAAATATAGCCTGGTATAGTTACATCCCAGTCATGGTTTTCTGTGAATATACCTTGGATATAATATATATAATATATATAATATACCTTGGATATACCTTGGATATAATGGATGATCATTTTGGATCTCTTTTGTGGGCTAGGGGACAGATACCTATTTTTATTTTGCTGTCCTTTGTTCTGCATATTGTAGATTTCATGATTGTTTTGTGTTGTTACTATGTTTACCCCATTTCATGATCAAGTGTTTTTGCTCGCAAATTGTAAAAAGTTGCAATAAATATAAAATTTTTAAAAAGGTGCTTATTGGAAAAGCACCAGAAAAATTCCACTTTCTGTAATAATATCCCACCTTTTCCATAGATTATCCTGTATTCTTCACTCAAGTTTTTGTGCCTTTTCTACATTCATGACTCTTAAGAGACACACACACACATATATATATATATATATATATATATATATATATATATATATATATATATCTATATATATATATATTTGATTCCACCGGAAAAAATATGTAACAATAGTACCTGTGGCCCAAAACACCAATAAACACTATATTCCATAGCTAATTAGCTGGAAAATAAAAATCTATAACACCTAAGAACTAAAGCCCTAAATGTAAATAAACCTGGAAGATGTAATAGAGCAAATTGACAAATTACAGAGTAGATGTTTTCCCATCTGGACTAGATGGTTTATCTTTGGGGTATGTTTACTAAATCGCGGTAATGTTACCCGCGTTAGGTTCTGCGGTAATGGTACAGATGCCCATATAAAGGCGTGGGCATTGCATCGTTACGGCAAGCCGTATCAGCTAACGCACGTTACAAGGTGCCTTATAAGGCACCTTGCTTATAAGACAACTTACAGGGCACATTACAAGGCGCCTTGTAAGGTGCCTTATAAGGCGCCTTGTAAGGTGCCTTATAAGTAAGGTGCCTTATAAGGTGCCTTGTTAGGTGCCTTATTAGGTGCCTTGTAATGTACCTTGTAAGGTGCCTCATAAGGTGCTTTGTAAGGTGTCCTATAGGGCTCCTTAGGTTAAGCGTCGTTTAGGCACCCCTGGACAAGGCATCTTAGAAGGCACCCTGGGTTATGGAACCATAGGTTAAGGTGGCCTAACAAGGTTACAGTGCCCTAGGTTAGTGTGCCCTAAGGGCTGCAAGGTGCTTCAGGATGACATGCATGACCTGTGAGGCATAGAGACAGATGTAGCCCTAACACTAGATAGAGCACCGAGGAAAGGCAATGAACAGGTGAGTGAAGGAGGGAGAGCTGGGAGCTGCTGGACCTGCCATATCTGCGTGCATCCCATGTGGCTGCCAGTACTGTTGACAAACATGGTGGGAGCAACTGTACCACAGCACAGGGTGTTGGAAATGTAAAGTACTGGAAAGACAGTGGGTGGAAGACGATGGGAATACATGTCCCCAAGTGGAGGCGGAGGTGGCAGGATAGTTACAATGATGGGTGGACAGAGGCGTGGTGGTGCCATGCAGATCAGGCACAGGCGAGGCAAGCACAAAGAAGCACAATGCAGGAAAGGGTAGCAGTGCAGGACATGGGGTGGCAGCCTGCACAGGCAGACAGGACTCTACACAGCTGACAGATGCAGATAGACGGACCGAAAGAATGTTGGGAACTGTGGTGAGGGTATTATGGGCTGACAGCACAACTCTGCAAAAATATGACTGTTACAGGCATGCAAACTATTTGAGTAGGACAGGCATGAAAGGAGGTTATAAGGCATGAAAGGAGGGAACAATGAGGAATTGAACCCATGAACACTGCTGAGAATGGCATTGTACTAACCAGTAGGCTATACCTCCGTGGCTGTCTACAGCTGATCACCAAATGGGGTCTGCACCTCTCCGGTACCTCAGCTTGGAAAGACGAATTGACTGTGCGAGATACTGGCTCATAGTAGCTACAGACCATGCCATTGTGCAGGTTCTGTGTTCACCCTGAGGGATAGGATGGGTGCCCAGTACTAGGTCCGCAGTACATGTGTGCTAGAGATAGGTCCTGCTGTACATCCCCATCACTACCAGTGTGTGACAGGTGGTCCTTGCAGTGCATCTGAAGGTAATTTGGTGGCCATCTGTATTCTGAAGTCACATGTGGCCCTCTGGGACCAGACACCACCCAGGTTAGTGCGTACCCAGTGTTAGTCTCTGGCTGACAAGGGCACCTGTTATCAGGGCAGAGGGGTTTCTAGAATTTCATGAGGTTTGAGTAGCAGTGCCTCTAGAGGTCAAAGTGGTCTATACTATATATCCCAAAGGGCCCACAATCACCCTTTTTGTAGATAAGGTACAGGTGCCTGAGCTCTGGTGAAGCAACCTCTATTCTGCTGGTATAAGACAGCCCTCCAGGGTTGGTGGGCCTGAGCCATACCTGTGACTGGGGCAGACAAGCAGTAATGCTGGGGTTAGGTCTGCAAAACCCCAACTGTCTCACACCACCATCTGCCATTCATCAGCAGACAACACAGTCAGAATGCACCTGCAGCACCCTATAAGGTGGTCCAACCATGCGCAGTCAAACTGTAGATTAGCTAGTCTATAGTGCATGCTCACAGAAGAGCTATGTGAACCAAGCAGGTATCACAGTGATTGGGTCACAACAATGGGAACACACAAGTATCACTAGAGGCAGATAGTGTAGAGCGCTATGTGGGAACCTAGACATGCCATGGTCACTGCTCGGTCAGAGTGAGTGCCCTCCCAGCATGCAATGCTGTGGCCACCCTGTCCATGCAGGCGGTGATCGGGCACTACAGTGTCCCAGCCATTGCCTCACACCCTGTGAAGGTGCATCCTGGCCAATTCGCCCTGTCCGGGCCATACCCACAATACCTTGCTCTCATTATGCACATATTCAGGCTAACGCTGGTAACAGTGGGACATTGTGGGCCCAGTGAGGTGTGGGCAGCCACAGAAAGCACAGTTACTTACCTGTAACAGGTGATCTCTGGGAACAGCAGGAATAAGTCTTCACATATGGGTACGTCGGTACCGACAGAGCCTGCGCGGGAACGCTCCCCAGCGTCCAATCAGAAAGCTTTTGGGAGCATCCCTAAGCGCCTGCATGCTGCCTTCCCGCCTTTCCAACTGTCTCTCCTCAGTTGAGTTTTATAGCTGAGACAAAGAGAGAAAAAGAGGAAAGGAAGATAGATAGAGAAGTACAACTCCTAGGGGAGGTGGGTGGGTTGTGAAGATTTATTCCTGCTGTTCCCAGAGATCACCTGTTACAGGTAAGTAACTGTGCTATCTCCAGGAACAAGCAGGAATGAGTCTTCACATATGGGGACTCCCAAGCTAAAATGCCTGGAGCCCTAGCATGTTGGAGATTGAAACATGCTACACCTCATATGGCCAGGCATCCTGAGGATGGAGGGTAGGAGTTGAAAAGAGAGGAGCTGTAGAAAAAACAGCTAACCTAAAATAGGACTACAGGTAAGGAGTCCTTGTATGTATGATAATTATCATGAAATATATTGAAATGAACAATCACAATATGGACCTCACCTACTGGATTGCAGGAAGTAGAGAGGCTGAAGGAGTCTACTGGGGATCCAGTAGAGGAATCTTCAAGGTGACCTCACTGGAGTGAAGGTGAAGGTCAAATCTGGAAGTGACAGGTGACCCAGGTTTCAACTGGGGTAGTACAAAAACGGTAGGTCTTTAGTGGGAAGCTTTATGGAAAAAGCTGGGAACTCTTTTGGCTACAGAGTTACTCACAGTAGGAGCAAAAGAGGAAGACTGACTGAGTTGGACAAACTAGCCCAGTCCTGGAGGGAAGAAGGGGTATGGGAAAAAAGCCCGTATTCCCAAGAAGGACAGATGTCTGAAGGGTTGAAACGTCAGATCTATTGAAGATCCACGATGTCTTTCCTAACTGGTGAGAGGTAGGAAAGATATTGGAGCATGGAGCTTCAGGGATACCTAAACCTAGGGTTATGGTAGGAGCTGTCAGTACCACAGCAGTGGTTGTGTGCATAATACCCTAAACATACTGTGGAACAGTATGAACATGTGCAAGCCCCCTGTCTGGAACCTATAGGAAGGTAAAACCTTCATGAGCATAGACAGTTAGGGAGATAAGTATGTAAATACATATCTACCTATAAGGAAGCATCTCGACAGATACACATATATATATTGTCACAAGGTAGATCTAGGGCAGTCCGAGAAAATGGAGATCAGCATGAATGATCGGAAGAATACTGACAGGGTAAACAAAGTAATGTCAGATGGTTGCTATAGACAACCCAGGCACACGTGCACAAGACCCATGCAGACACACCCAGGTAGCAAAGAAAGGGAATTCACTTTGCCTGATAGGGATCAGCTGGGTGGAGGTGGAGTCAGGAGACACGAGGATAAAATAGGATCTCAAACAGTTAGAAGGGGAGAGGAGTTGGAGCTACGAGGGTCACAAGCAGAGAGACAGCGGCGAACACAGCTAAAGCCGTGGAGAGCATGGAGTTGGTCTGAAAGAGAGAATGAGAGCGAGAGTGAATTATTGGAGCAACAAGGGAGCCAGTGTGAAGGTCTGAGAAAGTCCAGAGACCGGTATGAAACAGTGGGAAGTCAGCAGCCTGACAGCGTGTGTGTGTATAGAAGGCAAGAGCAACGTGGGAAGACTGCAATAGCAGGTACCAGTGCAAACAAGGAAAGTAAAGGCTATTTGCTATCTGAGAGGGAAAAACCCTGGAAGTATAGAAATAGCCATATAAAGACAGGCTATATAGAGGCTGAGAATAACTTTTCCCCTGGTCACAGAAACACTAGGAGAAAAGAGTTTTCCTTACCAGAAGAAGCTGAAGATTTCCCCAGTCATTGTGAGCTCCCAGCTTCTAGCAAAGTTCCGTCAAAAGCTTTGAAATTCAGGTCAGCTGAGTCACAAGGGCTAGACCTGAACAGGCAGAGTGCCTGCCGTAATTACTCTACTAACAAGGCAAACAGAGATTTGAGCTATCTACTAGGATACCAGCAGGGGCAGGGCTCTGAAAAGCTCAACTCAAAGCTGTATGGTATTTCCCAGAGAGGCATTAGCTCAGAGACAGAGAGGAACTTCCTGAGTGACGAAGCAACTCAACCATACTCTCATTCACCACCTGATACTAAGAATGTAAATGCCGACGAGCCAGAATTAATGGAATATGAAAATTCAGAGGTATCTGTAATTCCTGAATTAATGGACTGCTCTTTAACTGTGGCTGAATCAGAGTTTTCTCTGAGATAAATATTTAATTGTGACCATTGCTCCAGTGTTGTAAACTGTATGCTAACTTTCAATCACTCTCCAACAAACAGACGTGAGCTGTATTATTAGCCAGCAAAGGAAAGGCTTGTGTGAGACAGCAAGACTGTTTGTTATTTTCTTTGGTTTAAAGTTTGGAAGCTGCAGGAAGCTATTTTTGTTATCCATTTAATTTGTGTTATAAGCCAAAGTGGGCTCTTGTTTTGTGTTACCCAAAAGAGAAAGAAACCTCAAGGGACGGGGAATAAAGCCCTAAACTTGAACTAAAGTTTGTTCTGTGATTTTGTACAAGAGAAGGCACAACTACCACCCTCGAGGAGCCAAGCAATACCAGTTTCTACCGCTTGGGCTCAGAGGCGGTGACAATATATATATATATATATATATATATATATATATATATATATGGGTATATATATATGTCTATAGTGAGATCTAGAGGGGCATAACATATGCACACACAGCTGACAGACATATGTATCTATAGAGATCTATGTAGATATATATACATATATGAATATATAGGTTTAAAGATAAATGTCTGCAATTAAGCAGATAGAGATATGCCCATAAGAATATTCACATGGGAGATGTGAAGAGGAAAGATTCATCCAATAACAAGAAGGTGGAACCTACCTGAGAAGATATATAGAGAATCTATTCCCCCTGGTTAAGATGGTGCAGGAATGCTATCCAGTGAAATAACCAGGATGGTTGCGTGAAAAAACAGAGGATAATATCAGTCTGTAAACAGCAAGTCCTGAGTCCTGTAGAACTCTCGCATGGTAAATGGACAGAAAACGCATAGGATGAGATACCAGGTTGACCCACTGGAGGGACAAAAAGGGGTATCATGCGTTTTTAGTTAAATATGTGCTGTCCATGAAAGAGTAGGATACCATGAGGACAAGCTGCAAGGAAAAAAGAGCATATTCCCTGTAGGAAATGGAGAACTCTTTAGACTTTCACGTAGAGAAGGCTTATGTTCTTTATTATAAAAGGAGATAGTAAGGTGTGAAGAACCCTCACAGTCATGGGGAATGACTGAGGAAGCCTTTTCCAACCATATAGGATAGTCATTAGAGACAAAACCCCATGCTCTCTAGCAAGGGCCCATAGTAGAAAGCTTCTCTGTAAGATTGCAGAGAGCATTATGCAGGAGAATTGGGAAATAAAACTGGCTGTTGGAAAAAACCAGCTGCCATGTCAACTATGCTGCCAAATCCAAAGGAATTGGAGATGGCAATAGTAGAAGATAGTGTGATAAGCCTGAAGTGATAAGGATTATCCAAGAAAGATGTATACACTATCCTGGAATCACTACTAAGGCCAGACAGAAAGTAGGGAAGACAAGACTGGAAACTTGTGGAAAAGTACCAGTAGTCCAAGCACTGGAACTCCTGCATGGGCAGCTGCTGAATAAGACAGCAGAGAGAATCTTTCTGTGTAAAACAGAGAGAACAGACAGAACAAGAGGAGAAATTCCTGTCCCTGTCTGATGAGCTGCCCAGACAAAAGAAGGGAGTTTACTCAAGAGAAAAAACTCCACACTGGAATGAAAGAAATGACTAGAAAGGCTAAAGAAGCCCTCCAGTGGTATGGTACCACTCTTACAGGGGAAAGCCTGGATAAGAGGGTAGAGAAACAGGAGCTGAAGGGTGACTTACCATATGGTAAGTCTGTGGAAGGAAAAAATTCATGTTGGTACAGAAAACTATCATGGGATAGTTGTTAAACCTCTCTTCTTGGCAGGAAGAAGAGGAGAAACCTGTGACCCATAGACATGAATATCCTGACAGCTCAGCATACCTAGGAGCAACTGGATGTCCTGAGAAAAGGAATCCATGTGTAGAGTTTTTAATGAAAAAACAGTGAAAAAACTTCTACTGAGAAGAAGTCAACTGTAGGTTGTAAACTCCAGGAGGCAAAAAACAGATTAATCAGAACCCTATGGTTGCTGGGTTTGTTCAGCCTGGCTAGAGTTTGGATTCTTCAGACCAGGGCGAGGTTTCCCCTGCTTGGGAACATCTGTATGATGGGCAGGAGAAGAGTAAAACTTTCTTCTCCTAGGGAAAGAAGGTTTGGTAGGGCATTTCCTACCTACTGGGGAAGGAGAAGGCTTAGGATAGCCTTCACAAACAGGGAAGTCAGTGTACCACTGAGCAACCTGATGTAAAGACTCCTTATTGAAGAGATTTTCCCCAGTCTTTGTTGTGCCCCTTTGTTTAAGTCTGAAGCTTGGAGCCAGGCTCTACGTCGTGCTCCTATGGCTATAGCAGAAGTTCTGCTAACAGACTCAAAGGAATCTAGGGAAGCACGATTAAGAAATCAAGAGATACTTTGAACATGACTAAGTAGTAAGGAATAGTCTGCAGTCTTGGGCTCTGAAAGAAAAGGAGTCAAAAGATATAATTTCTTTGTGACCTCCTGAAGGGATAGACTCATATAAAAAACATATGAGAGAATCCTTGTTGACAGCATGGATGTCTGGAAGGTTTGACGTCCAAAGGCATCTAGTGTCCTAGACTCACGACCTGGTGGGTAAGAAGAGTGCTTTTTCTTACTTTTCACCTTCCTCATTGCTGATTCCACCACAATGGAATGATGGGGAAGTTGAGTCTTTTGAAACCCTGGAGAGGGGGGCACCTGATACAGAAGATCAGTTGCTCTAGAAGGTGAGGGTACCTTTAAAGGTGCTTCCCACATTCTTAGAAGAAGATCCTGCAAGGAATGATGTAAAGGAAGCATTATATTTTCCTTTTCTCCAGTAGAAACAGAGCCTTGTGTAGGATCATAGCCAGGGATAGGAATAGCAAGAGATGTTGCCATATTCAGGAGAAAATTCTGAAAAGAAGGATCTCCAAAGGGAACCGGCCCTGGACAGGCTAGACCTGAAGAACTAGCCTGGGCACCGGAGGATCTACTTGAGTATATAGGAATATAAAATCCTGCACGGTGCAAGAAAGTATCCTTAAGGGATGGATGCTGGTACTGGAGGTCAGGACCTGCGACAGTCAGTACTGCATCGTCCATGCCAGGTATCGACTCCAAACTTGGTATAGAAAGGAGCGACCCTGGTGAAAGAAGCATGGAAGGAGCTGGCCCCGATATTACTGTGGATACCGACACCGATACCGATACCGGTAGCAGTGTCGGAATCGAAGGCGACACCGACATCGAAGCAGTCATCGGTGGCTGCTCAATCGGTATCGAGGTAACCGAAGGCCTTTGGTAATCACCCTCGGTACCGAGCATCCGGAACCGGTAAGCGTCGGTACCGAGACGTGTCGGTACCCAGTCTTCTAGACTAGAGATCGATTCCAGACTCGGCATTGAAGGAAGTGAGTCTATCGATGCATGTCTAGAGGGTACCACCGTCGGCGTTGATGCCGATACTGGAAAGTCAATCAGGAGCGTATCAACCGGTCCCGAAGGTACCGAGAAAGCCAGATGACGATCCCTGGTGAGGAGTGTATCGCCCAACACCAGTGCCGATGCCGGGGTATCGGTACCGCTCAAAGCGGATGCCACCACCGAGCATGGCTCAGGTATGTTCTGTGAGGGGTGAGCCCCAGGAACAACCTGAAACCCCTGATAGGCTTTGGAGGCCGAAGACTCCCGCCGGGGTTTTGAAGCCAATGGATCCTCGAGGGCAAGGCTGGAGCCATCATCATGCTGTGCATGAGACGTACCACTCAAGGGTTGGCTAGTCTTAACAGACTGTTTGTGGGTTATCTGATCCTGTGGAGAAGAAGAAATGGTCGGTGCCCTGACACTGGAAGGGAACTCGGTATCGAGGGAAACTCGAAATGGAAAATCTCTTCTCACAATATTGTAGCCTAATGGCTCCGGAGGAAAACGGTCAGGACCCAAACAGGTTAGACACCAGTTCTTGGAGTCTAAAAACAAAAGTGTACCGCCACAGCTTAGACACTTCTTAGGAAAAGAGGTTGGCGGCTCCATGATGGAGAGGCCTAAAAGGCCCAAAAAATTTAAGACAAAACACCGGCGGTACCGGTGGAGTCGGGGAGACAGCCGCGACCACAAGAAAACAAAGAATTAAAGAATTAAAGAAAAAAGTTTCTGCGGTGACAGGAGGACGTCCTGCCGGCTCTGCAGAAAAACGAAAACTGAGGAGAGACAGTTGGAAAGGTGGGAAGGCAGCATGCAGGCGCTGAGGGATGCTCCCAAAAGTTTTCTGATTGGACGCTGGGGAGCGTTCCCGCGCAGGCTCTGTCGGTACCGACGTACCCATATGTGAAGACTCATTCCTGCTTGTTCCTGGAGATCAATGGATAGACATACACACACACACACACACTCCTATTGCAGCATTGTGCAAAGATAGGGGTGGTTGGCAACCCTGCCCGCACACTGGTCCTGATCATAGTGCCGAAATTGATAAACTGTGCAGTAGGTAGTAGTAGTGCTCTGGTGATAACTGCAGTTCCGTATTGGGGCCAACAGCCTGACTCTCCATGCAGCTTTGGATTGTGGAGCCTGTGTGAGTGGGTGTTTGTACCCCTGTTGGCCGCTGCCTTGGGCTTTGCACATGTTGCTGTTGTATCTGCATTGTAGAGTAAAATATAGGGACATGCTCTGTAGGATTCACAGCTGGGACTTGAACCTGTGATCTAGCTGCTTCTGGACACACTGGCTATGTGTACTGCACCACACATGCACAGTAGTCCCTGGAACTACCTGTACTTTTCCTCAGCCAGACCTTTTATGTTGTACTGCACACCACGTACTGGTACAGGGCATGGCCTAGGTCCACTGCAGGCAGGTGCCACTGCCCCCTCCAGCACGGGCACACCCCCACTGCCATACTGACATGACCATATGCTGTTGGTGCTGGAAGTGCGGGTAGGCGGTTGCCATCCACTGTGTGGGTAGGCGGTTGCCTAGGGAGCAGGGTCTGGGGTGGGGAGGCATACATGAGTATCCTCCACCTCCCAATATTATGTCCCTTCCACTTGAGGGAGGTTTGGCTGGGGGGATGTCAGGTCAGTGCCCTGGCAACTGTTAGCTAGGGTGGACCAGGTAGATGTAGGTGGATTGTGTTTGGCCTTTGTCAGCTGCTGTCTTGCTGATGTCCGGTTTCTATGTTCCTATGTGCCACCTAGGCGACTGCCTAGTCCACCCTGTGCCCCAGCTGCCCCCACTACATGTCCTGCCTGCAGTCCCCTATGCCCCATTTGCACCATCACCATAGTGGCCTTTCATACTTGGGCACTATGCTGTTGCTGCAAATGGAGCACTGCTATCACTTTTCTTGGGCTCCCTGCCTATGCTGTACATTGCTGACACTGAAATTGTTTCTCTCTCTTGCAAATGTGTGCTAACGCCAGGTTTTCAGTCGTGGTAAGATTCAGTCCTTCAGTTCCCCACGTTAGTGTGGAAGGGGCCTCTCCCCGCCCACTCCGCGCCCATTGACCCCTTCTCTCTGCCATCTCTCCACCCTCTGCGGGACTTACTGTGGCAGGGAATGCTAACACGCGTTATGTAACATTAACGCGCATTATGTAATGTGAACGCGTATTAGGTAACGTAGCATCTGCTATGTTAACGCGGTTTAGTAAACATACCCCTTTATCTTTATTTCTTTCATTTGATTAACCGCCTGAGACAAACCATCAATGAGGTGTACACAAACAAATAAATTGCTACTAAAAAAAGAGAGAAAGGAACACCAAAAACAAGATAGGACAGAGAAGTGGACAGGACACCCAGAAAAGATAGAGAATAGGAGGAGAAAGGGGATGGGTTATAAAATATGAACCCAGGTATATGCCCAGAGTTCTAGAAGAATTCAAAATAATTGCACACCTATGATTAATAATTGGTAGCCCATCATTATAATCATCTCTGGTACTTGAAGGATGATTGGGCGGGGGCAGCCATCTCATGCAAGCTAGCATAAAGGGACATCCAGTGGCATAGCAGAATGAAAACATGAGCCCCCATTCCCTCTCAGTGTTTGTTGGCATATTGTAAAAAAAAAGGGTGTATTATTGTAGCTCTTTCTTCACACCCTCCTGATTTTTGACTGACAAAAAGAACACTTTTCAGATGGCCTGTTTGTGCTTGGAGCAGGAATAACCTTAGCTGTGACTGTGGATGTCTAAGATGTTTTCTAGATCAGATGGGGACATCCAATTTCTTGGGAATGCCCTGACAATGCCTTTGCCATGCCCCCATTCAGACCTCTTCCCCTCTCCTCTCCCCCCTTCTCCTTCCTCCCCTCTCTCTCTCCCCCCCCCTTTCCCCCCTCACCTCCTCCCCGCCCTCCCCCTTCCTCTCTTCTCTTTCTCTCCCCCCTTTCCCTCCCCTCCCCCCTTTCCCCCTCCTCTTCCCCCCTCCCTCCCCTTCTTCTCACCTTCCCCCCTTCCCCTCCCCCTCCCCTTTCTTCCCTTCTCCTTTTTCCCCCCTTCCCCTCCTCCCTCTCCCCCTCCCCTCCCCCTCTCCTCCTCCCCTTCAATCCCTCCCCCTCCCCCTCTCCCCCTTCCTTTCCCTCTTCCCTCCCCTTTCCCCCTTCCCCTCCCCCTCCTTCCCCCTCCTCTTTCCTCTCCTCCCTCTATTCCCTTCCCCCCTTCTATTCATCCCTTATTCTTTTGCATAATTTTGGACAATTCCTTATAAAGAGAAAGTGAGGTTACATAAAGATATAAATAGCAAATTGATTTAGATGCCACTAGTTTATTACGCCCATAGGATCGTGGAATGACTTTTTATTTCAGGCCGGCAAAAAAACGCCGGGAAAATAAGCTATAGCGCTTATTGGATTTTTTCAAATATCACAATAAAAGAAATAGATATGGTTGACATAACAACAATTTTGTATTAATCTTTGAAAAAATAAGCATTTTATTTTGTTTCCAAAAGTTTCAAATTGTGAACTTTAACCTCGATTCGGCGGGAAAATGCCGGTTTAAATACTATGACTGTCATTCCATTTACAACATTGCCTATGCAAGAAGGTTCACGCCATGGTGCGGTATGTTTTTTCACACTCTTTGTTTGGTTTCAAAGTTTGCTTGATGTTTTATTAAGATTTTTATAAACAGTGTTGCCACAGGTTGGCATGGTCTTGGTAGGACAATTTTTATAAAATAATGTTTTTATAAAATAATGTTTTTTGACCTACATAAAGCTTTTTTCAGGTGAATTTTAGTACTGAAATAGCTTTTACTTTAGACCTTATAAACATTTAGGGGTATGTTTACTAAACCGTCTTAGGGGTATGTTTACTAAACTGCGGTAACGTTACATAAAGCGCGTTATGTAACGTTAACGATCGTTAAGTAACGTTAACGCGCGTTATGAGACGTTAACGATTGTTAACGTCTCATAATGCGCGTTAACGTAACGACGATTGTAGACGTTCCGCGGCGCGGTAAAACATCGCAGAAGGTGGAGAGAGGGCGGAGAGAAGGGGTCAATGGGCGGAGTGTGGGCGGGGAGAGGCTCCATTCACACTAACGCGCTGATCTGAAGAGCTGAATCCTAACGCGATTGAAAACCTGCCATTAGATGCACAGTTGCAGGGGAGAGAAACCATTTAAGTGTCAGCAATGTACAGCATAGGCAGGGAAACCTACAAAAAGTGATAAGTGTGATACATGTGCACAGAAAAAAAGGGCACATAAACATTGAAAATGACCTCAACAAACTGGAAAAAAAACATAACCAAGAAGGTCAATAGTGATATTAATGGGAAACATCAACCCCCCCCCCCCCCCGAGAAAGCTCCAAAAAAAAAGATATTAATCGTGGAAGGGTCTATGCTCCGTCCCCATACAAGGTGAATGAGCCTACAGTGAAATAGCGCTGATCAGGGCTTTCCCTTGTTATTGGACAGGTGTCCTATGGCGTGCACATGTCCCGCAACAGCAGGGTGGGCATGTCGGAATGGCAACTGGACAGATGCCGGAAAAGGGGATACAGAGGGCCGCAGGCGGCACATGCTGTGGTGCAGCTGGGCCACGGTGCAGACTAGGGTGATGCCTAGGTGGCCCATACGAATGCTGAAACAGCAGGGCAGCCAGACAGCAACTGCTGAAGGCCCAACATGGGCACGACTGTGTTTCCCACAGTGTCACAGGGGATGGTACCCAGCAGCTACCCCCAAGGGCACGGAACATTGGCAGGCGGTGCTGGGGGGAAGCGTGGACACCTATGCAGGCACCCCTACCCCAGAACCCACACCATAGGCAGCCACCTACCCACACACTGGATGGCCTAAGACTGCGCTCCACCAGCACCACCAGCAGAAGGGCATGTCAGCATGGTGGCAGAGGGATACTGGTGGTGGAGGGGGCAGTGGCAGCTGCCCAGAGCAGACCGTGGCCTAGCCCTGTGTAGGTGGGTGCCATGCACTGCAACAGACAGGCCCTGTCTGACGAACAGTCATGGTATCACCAGGGAATGCACTGACTCTGTGATAACGCGGTGGTGCAGTGCCTAGGTGTGTCTATAGGAACTACCTATCACACATACACTAGCACTGATGGGGACCTGCAGCATGGCATATATCAGCCTTGAAAGGTGCTGTGGACCTGGTGCTGGGCACCCCACCTCACCCTCTGGGTGAGCACAGTACCCGCATAATGTGGCAGTCTGTGGCTACTCTGTGCCAGTACCACACACGGTCAGTTCCCACTACCAGGCCGAGGTGCTGTGGGAGTGCATACCCCATCTTGTGCCCATCTGTCGACTGCTGCTTTGCATGTGCAGTGCATCATGGGTATGTGTGGGTTAACCCTATCCTGGTAACCACAGCAGACAGTTTGTGCGGTGACGTGCAGTCCTTCTGCAGCCAGCCAGGGGTTTGTTAGCAGCTATAGCCCAGTGGTTACTTCACTGCCTGTGAAGCCAGAGATCATCAGTTCAAACCCATGGTGGGGTTATTTGATAGGGCTGTCTGAGGCATTGTCTATTTTTAAAGTACATTAGTGCTGCCAGCAAAAACACCCTCAGAGTATTGTAACCTTAAGGTGCCTCATAAGGCACCTTATAGGGTGCCCCATAGGGCGTGAGGGTGTGTTTGCTGGCAGCACTAATTAAAATAAAAGTAAAATACCTCAACAATCACTACTTAAATGTAAAGGGTGATGCCTCAGCCAGCCTTATGCATTAGGCACACTGGGAAATCAAACCCATGACCCCTGTACCATCAGTCAGTGTAGTAACTATTGTGCTACAGCTCTGTTTCTGTGTTTGTATGTCTGCGCGCCTTCTTAAGATTAACGTGCGGTAACGTGCCGCGATCCATCATGTAACGCTCGTTAATTTATGGCGCCTTGTAACGTGCGTTATCGGTAATGATGTACCGCCCGTGTCCTTATTTGGGTATTTCTGCCTCTACCGCGGATCCTAATGCGAATGGCATTACCGCAGTTTAGTAAACATACCCCTTAATGTTACCGGCGTTAGTTGCAGTCTTACTGTGACGAATGCTATATAAGGTAGTGGGCGTTCCAGTCTTAAGGTAGCATTTAGGGTTATCATGTGATAAGGTACATTTTCATGCGATAGAGGGAGCCATGGCACGTTAACATGCGTTAGCCTTAATTAGGCGTGCTGACCTACAAACACAGCAACAGAGGTGTAGCACAATGGTTAATACATTGACTGATGAAACAGGGTTCATGAGTTGGATCCCCCAGTGGGTTTAATGAGTAAGGCTGTCTGAGGCATTACCCTTTACTTTAAATCAGTGCTGTCTGAGGCATTTTCTTTTTAATTTTAAATTAGTGCTGCCAGCAAACACACCCTCACAGTGTCGTAACCTAAGGTGCTGCATAAAGCGCCCTATAAGGCACTCCAGAGGGCACATTATAAAGTGCACTGTCCGCCAAGGCACCTTATAATGTTCCCTATAGGGCGCCTTATAAGGCGCCGTATGGGGCGCCTTATAAGGCGCCGTATGGGGCGCCTTATAGAGCGCTTTATAGGGTGCCTTATGAGGCACCTTAAGGTTACAGCACTGTGAGGGTGTTTTTGCTGGCAGCACTAATTTAAATTAAAAAAAGAAAATGCCTCAGACAGCCCTATCAAACCCATGACCTCTGGCTCCACAGGCAGTGAAATAACCAGTGGGCTACAGCTACTAACAAACCCCTAGCTTGCTACAGAAGGACTGCAGGTCACCACACAAACTGTCTGCTGTGGTTACCAGGATAGGGTTAACCCACCAATGCCCATGATGCACTGCACATGCAAATCAGCAGTCTACAGATGATCACAAGATGGGGTATGCACCCCCACAGCACCTCGGCCTGGTAGGGGGAACTGACCGTGTGCACCCCCACAGCACCTCAGCCTAGTAGGGGTACTGACCGTGTGTGTGACTGGCACAGAGTAGCTACAGACCATCACATTGTGCAGGTACTGTGCTCACCCTGAGGGTGAGGTGGGGCGCCCAGCACCAGGTCCACAGCACCTTTCATGGCTGAAACAGGCCATGCTGCAGGTCCCCATCAGTGCCAGTGTGTGATAGGTAGTTCCTGCAGATACACCTAGGATACATCTGTGTCCATCTGTATTTCTCAGTCACATCTAGCCCTTATGTGCTATGATGCACCCAGAATAGTGCATATCCTGTGTTGGTGGCATGGTCACATGATGTAGGTAGAAGAGAGGGGGGTGTTTGGACCCATAGGTGGATTATACCACCACCCAACCCACCCTCTGTGGCTCAGGGTGGGGAACAGGCTCTCCCACCACATTCTACTTCTCTGCAATGGTGGCAGTAGAGGGGACCATCAAACCCAGTCCTGCTGGGGAACAGGTATCCTACTGGGCAGTCAATGCAGATCTATACACATCCATAAGGCAAGGCAGACAGACAGTAGGCCTGGAAATGCTCAGCTGCCCCCCCCCCCCCACCACCATCTGACATTCTCCAGCAGCAAGCACAGTGAGCCTCCAGCCACTGCACCCTGCAAGGTGTTCCAGCCATACACATACTAACTGCAGACAGTCTGCTACCTAGTCCATAGTTCTGGAAGAGATGCATGTACCCAAAACTGGAATGTCAGCATACACACCAAGCAGATAAGTCAGTGATTGGGCCCCAAAAAAGAGAACACATATATATCACTTAAGAGAAATACTACATAACACTATGGGGGAACCTAGCCATGCCATGGTCACTGCACAGTCAGGGTGAGAGTGACCTCCCAGCATGACATGCTGTGGCCACCCTGTCTGTGCAGGTGGTGGCCGGGCACTACAATGCCCAGCCATTGCCCTATGCTCTCTGCAGATGCATCCTTCCCAGGCCACCCTGTCCGGGCTATACCCACAGTACCTTGCTCCTCATTATGCACATTGGCAAGCTAACACTGGAAACAGTGCAAGCAGTGTGGACTGAGTAAGGTGTTGGCAGCCACCACACACTGGATGGACAGACAAACACTCCCACACCTATGCCAGCATTGTGCAAATATAGAGGCTTTTGGCAGCCCTGGCCACTTCACCAGTCCTGGGCACAGTGCAGGCATGGCTATGATACGCAATACTGTTGGGGTCACTCCCCGGGGTGGTAAACACTGTCAGACACCAGAACTGAAACACACTCCACAGACATCAGAAAGGTTGCTATGATGCAGCTCAATCAGCAAATTGTGCTTAACCTAGGAATTGCTATCTGCGATTAATCACAGCAACCTTTTGATATATGTGTAACGTATTCCCAGGTTTAGGGTGGCATTGCTAAGGTATGCAAGTGCTAGTATTGGGAGATGCAGCTGCACACAGGGCCAACATCCTGCCTCTCCATGAGGCTGTGGATATTGGAGCCTGTGGGTGCGGGTGTTTCTGCCCCTGTTGGCCACTGCTCTGGGGCAGAGGTTCCCAACTCTGGTCCTGGTGGGCCAAACACTGTTCGGGTTTTCATGCTGTCCCTAATGAATATGCATGTGATACACTTGCATACCATTGGGGCGGCGCATAGATATGCAACACAGGTATCTTTATTAGAGACAGCATGACACCTGAATGGTTTTTGGCCAACCAGGACTGCATTTGGGAAACTCTGCTCTAGGTATTGCACATGTCTATGGTGTCTGTGCTCTGTAGGGTAAAATATAGGCGTTTCAGGCATGTTTATGTTATCTGCAATAAAGGTTCCCTCTTTATTGCCATGGTTTAGTAGTGGGTAAAATATGGGGACTAGGTTGGCGGGAGCCACAACTGGGACTTGAACCTATGACCTTCTGCTCCTGAACACACTGGCTGTGTGTACTGCATCACCATGTTGCCACAGGGACAGCTCATTACCTGGGGATACCATGACTGTTTGTCAGACAGGGCCTGTCTGTTGCAGTGCATGGCACCCACCTACACAGGGCTAGGCCATGGTCTGCTGTGGGCAGTTGCCACTGCCCCCTCCACCACCAGTACCCCTCCGCCACCATGCTGACATGCCCTTATGCTGGTGGTGCTGGTGGTGCGCAGTCTCAGGCCATCCAGTGTGCCAATAGGCGGCTGCCTATGGTGCGGGTTCTGGGGTAGGGGTGCCTGCCTAGACGTCCACACTTCCCCCTACCACCGCCTGCCAATATTCTGTGCCCTTGGGGGTACCTGCTGGGTACTATCCCCTGTGACACTGTGGGAAACACACTCATGCCCATGTTGGACCCTCATCAGTTGCTGTCTGGCTGCTGTACAGTTTCAGCATTCCTATGGGCCACCTAGGCATCACCCTAGTCTGCACTGTGGCCCAGCTGCACCACAGCATGTGCCACCTGCAGCCCTCTGTATCCCATTTTCCAGCATCTGTCCAGTTGCCCGTTCCGACATGCCCACCCTGCTGTTGCAGAACATGTGCACGCCATAAGAAACCTGTCCAATAAAAACGGAAAACCCTGATCAGCGCTATTTCACTGTGGGATCATTCACCTTGTAGGGGAACAGAGCATAGACCCTTCCAAAATTAATATATTTTTTTGGAGCTTTCTTGGTATTGTTTTTTGCTGTTTCCCATTAATATCACTATTGGCCAGCTTGGTTATGTTTTTCTTTCCATTTTGTTCAGGTCATTTTCAATGTTTATTTGCCCTTTTGTTCCATGCACATGTATCACACTTATCACTTTTTGTAGGTTTCCCTGGCTTTGCTGTACATTGCTGATGTAAATGGTTTCTCTTCCCTTTAACTCTGCTCTAACGCCAGGGTTTCACTGGCGTTAGTTTTCAGCCCCGGATTCCACAGCGTTAGTGTGCAGGGAGGCTCTTCCCTCCCACTCTCCACCCATTGACCCTCTCTCTCCACCCCTGGGGAGCCTTCCTCCGCCCTCCGGGAGCCTTTCTCCACCCTCAGCGCTCGTTTGCGCTGCTGTGCGCGTTATCGCGCGCTAAGGTACCTCTGTGCCCGATAAAGCGCCATTATTGCGTGATAAGGTACCTTATCGCACGATAATGTCGCAGCAGCGCAAATAATGCCCTTTAGTAAACATACCCCTTAGATGTTCATTAAAAGATGTGATATAGGTTTTCTATAAATAATATAGGGAGATTTTGTTGAAAAGGTTTTCTAAGTCATTTGCATTTTGTTTTGCTGGTGATAGTACGCTATTGAGCGTTCGTATTATTGAATATTGCCCGTACATGGCGGGTCTTAATTTTAAGGAACACTCTTTTAAATATGGTTATTTTTAGATGGCATTCTTCTGTTTTTTTTAGAGATTATATTTACATATATATAAAAAAATGTTTGTGATTCTACTGATTTTGAGTCCTTTTAGACTCTTATACATATCACATGTTTGTAACGTTGTGTAACAGGAACATTAAATGGTTGGTTCGAAGTTCGAAGTTCTATCAAGCCCAACTCACGTGGGTAACAATGAGGTTTATGTTTATAAGAAATCCCCTCTCCTTGTTCTTATTTATGCAATTTTTGAATAATGCTAATATCAGGTTATAATCTATTTTTCAATTGAGACATCATGACATGTTGCTCCTCCGTGTTTTGTTTATTTTATCTTTAAGTAGAAGAGTTCTCTTTTCGTTTATAATACAGATAATATATTTTTGGGTATACTTTTGGGTTTACTTTCCATGGACATATTTACTCTGATGATTCATAATATAACATATTTTTGTTATGAATGTTTTTAAATGTATTTATTGTTAATTGAGTGATACTTGATTTTCAATTATTTCAGTGTTTTATATCTTTTATTTGAAAGGAAGTTTTACAAAAAAAAGGTACCGGTTTTAATGTATATTTATACAGAGGTTTATATTTTATATTTTTACATATTTTTATGTTTTTATGATTTTATTTATTGCCATTTATCCTTTATAGATTGAATATGACACGACACATGATTTATTAGTTATGTAGTAATTTTTATTTTATATCCTCCTCATCTCTTCTATATAATAGTTCATATAGATAATATTTTATGATTTATATGACATATACGTTTTATTGTACAATACAGTTTTATTGTCATATTGATTTTATTGATTTGCAATAATTTGTATGTTTGTTTAATCATTAATTTGTTTTTATTATTAATTCATTTATATTTATATTTTACATTAACGGTGTGTCTTCTGACGGTGTTTTTATTATGATTTTGTTTCTAAATTTTGTATTTGTTTTTCCTGAGGTTTGCACCCTCATTTGATATCCCCCTGAAGAAGGCCTTTAGCCGAAATGCGTAGGGGTCAATAAAAGGGGTTTGTAAAACTTGAATTACTTGCCAGTCTTTGGTATCTGTTCTTTTGTTCCTCCCATTCAGACTTGGACATTCTTGCACTGGGGATGTCCACAGACCCGGCTTCTAAAATGGCTCTGGAGACGTCTCTGTGCCTATTTGCAGATGATCAAAGCATGAATTCAGCTTTCAAAATAACCCCTAAGTTCATCTATATTTTTACATTCTGTACTGTTCCACAAGCTGTCAAAGGAGTTACTACTCAGCAGTCCCAAACATAGCTTCTGAGACAATAGAGCTGTAACATGTGATATAAAATAAATAAAAAAAAGTAATGGTAGGGGGAAATAAACTGAGCAGTGTGAGAGGTGGAAGATCGGGCAGAGTTTCAGGCGCCTGTAAGTACACGGGGCCTGCCTGCAGCCACGATGACATCAGCCAAGTCCACCAGTGAGAACTGCTGGGGTTCTTCCCAATCCTTATTGATTTCCTTAAGGAACATTCCCATATATAAGGTGTAGGAATTAATTCTACTTGCCTGCATTGAGGCTTGAAAAGAATGTCAAGCAAAAGAATTGAGGTTTCTCATTTTCCTGCCGGGGGGTATAGATACATGTGTCTTATCACTTTTGATGTGGCACATTGTTGATTCTATTACCATCGAGTAATGTTGTAGTTGTGTCTTGTGAAAGCCTGGAACCTCCAGTACTCGATACATGGTATCGAGGTGTCTGCTGATGGGCAAGACTATAAGCGAGATCTCTCACATGCGAAGAATCAGGTTATGTAGGATCTTATGAATTGGTAAGATCATTGCCACCTTTGGGGCCATAGGGTACTGTAGAATCTCCAGTTCCTTTGCCCGGGGCTCTGGTTCTGCCATGGCTGGTATCAATAGCCCTGCCGCCATATCCTGAATAAATTCCTGGAAGGACATCTTCCAGAGGGGAGACTTTCAGGAAGAGGTGGTACTTGGAGGTGATGGCTCCGATGCCAATGCCATATCTAGCAGCTCCTCAGAATCGAGGGACCGATGGCCTGAATCGGAAGCCTCAGATATGAGCTCCGTGAGCATTGTCGGTGCCAATGACTGTGTGAATGGTGTTGCCAGTACTGGTCCAGCTCGATGTGCCCCCCTTGCTGCCTTAGCAGTGGTGCCGAACCTGGTGTCAACCAAGTCAATGGGGCTCCCAAAACCGGTCCCGGTGATGGAGCGGAAGTATGGGGAATGGGGACATCAGGTGGTTGCACCAGTACTGATATCGCTTCTGCTGTCGGTACCGATGTTGATACTAATATAAATGGTCCTGGAGTTATCCGTGTTTGGAGCATTGAGGCTGCTAGAAGAGCCACTAAAGTTTTTGTGATGGATAGCATAACCTGATCCAATAAGATTGCTGGTGTCTGGTCCAGACACAGAATGAGGCTTGCAGCTACCATACCAGAGCACGGCACCGGAGGCTCTGCTGAGGTCGATGCCTCTGAAGCCTTCCGGTTCCCCACAAAGACTTTGGAAGACAAGTCCTCCCACTGGGACGTCTGGCTTGATGGTCAGTGTCAGAGGATGTCTTTGGGGAATCTCTGTGCTTGAAATGGGAACACTCCCTCGATCCTCTTGATGTCTCTTTGGAATCCTTGGATGAAGCTCAAGATTCCTTTGGATCCAATGGAGATTTTTGCAGGGATCTCAAAGTTTTCTTCCTCTTAGAGCCCAAACTATGTTTTGAGATTTTCGAGATTTTAGATACTTTTGAAGACGATGAAGTCTGGGAGGACGTTGATGCCAATGAGACTGAATCTGATGGAAAAATTTCTGACAGCTTTCTGGTCCGGTTTCCTAGGCCTCTCTTCATTATTTGCTTACAGAGGGAACAAGTGTCTGGGTCATGGTCGAGACTGAGAAATTTGAGGCACTTTGATTCATGTGTGTCCGTGACAGAAATTTTGCGAGAGCACTTGGTGCATTTTTTAAAACGGCTAGGGTGCTTCTCCATGTTGGAGAGGATAGGCCTGAAGCCTAAGAAGGGCAGGAAGTCTTCGAAAAAAAAATTAAAATAATAATTTAATGAAGTATGGATAAAAGAAAAATAAAATGAAGGTACCGGAATCGGTTACACAATGCCGGAGTGAAAACAGGAAGACAGAAACGCTATTCCGAGAAAATGTCTGCGGTGACAGGAAGGATCCTGTTGGCACTATGGAAAAAGAAGAACTGAGGAGGAGTTAGAAGAGTGGGTAGGTAGTCACACAGGTGCAGTGGAATGCTTCCAAGGACTTTCCTATAGGACGCTGGGGAGCATTCCCTTGTGGGTTCCGTCGGTACCAACATCACCCATATGTGAAGACTATATTCCTGCTTGTTCCTGGAGATTCTCACTATCATCTATTTTAGCAGCATATTCATTAACTTACTCACCACAGGGGTCAGACTAACTGGCCTATAGTTTTTAACCTCATCCTTCTGCTTTTGTGTAGAGGGATCAAATGTACCTTTCTCCAGTCCTCTGGGACCACTGCTGACTCTAAAGAAGCATTGAAAAGGTCAGACAGTGGAGCTGCTAGAACTTCCCCAAGTTCTTTCAGTACTCTTGGATGTATTCCATCTGGCCCCATTGCTTTTTCTACTTTTAGTTTAGCTAGATCCTCATGAACACAGTCTTGTGATAACATTAAAGATCTCCTTCACTTCTACTCCTATTGATGGGTGTTTTCTGAGGTCCTACTCCTGGACCTTGTAAACGGGGGTGCTTGTTGTGAAAGTTCCACAATCTTGGCAAAGACAGGATTTTATATGACTTGCAAAGGATTGTGGGTGTTGTAGTTCATTCACACCAAAATCAGCCGTTCAACAAAAATAATGAATTGTAGTTGCTCGAGTGTAAGCAGAAAACAGATTTTATTTATGGGGGTTATTCCCTCGCACAGATATGCTTGGTAACATCAATAGGATACTTTCTTCAGGAATTGTAATCAGGAAAACAAAACAACTGTATAAGGCAACTGAAATACTTAGGCAACAACTCAATAAAGACCTTGATGGAACAGAAAAGGTCTTTCTGCTAGCCCCTGCTAATAACTTTCTTAGCAGTGTTTAAAATGAAAAACAAACCCAAAAGGAAAAATGCTCTTTATCAAAAAACAACTTTCTTCCATTCACACAGTGAAGAAGTTTTCTTTCCAGATCTCACGTGCACTTGTGCCTGGCTTAATCACAGGTACTTAACCAGCTGCAAACCCTTGCTGGTCCACTCTCCACGTGGCTCCAACTTACCCTAAAGCTTTCACTTAAAGAAACTTTTCTGGGTAGTTAAAAAAACACAGTACAGTTCCTTTTGGTGATTGTTGCTTTACTGTGGATTACTTTAAAACAGCAGCTTAGACAGAGAGCAATCCATGCATTCTACTTGCTCATTTGATATTTCCCCTTGCTCCTGAAATATCATGGAATCATTTTCATGCATTGGCTCAGAGGAATTCTCTAACTGATCACTCTCAGGATAGCATTTGTTTCCCTGCTGTCTTCCTTGTGAAAAGCTATGGAACAGATCAGAGTTCATACCTGAGATCACGTTGCTATTAGGTTTCCTCTCTGGGTATTGTAGCCAGTAGGTAGCAAAGCCTCTGTGCCCAGCTCTCCAGTCAGAATCTCTGGACTTTAGGTCTCTTTTCCCATACCTCCTTAAATAGGTATTAGAGCTCCCTCTTTCTGTAGATGCAGCCGTCTTCTTTACAGGTGCTCTCTGGGGTTCCTGGCTCTATATCTCCAAGCCTCTGGTTTCTTCCAGTCCAATGAAGAATGCTTGCCCCTGGAATCTCTCCCAACATACATACTGCTTTGGGCTCCTTCCTTAGATCTCCTGGACGTCTTGCTGTTCCTCCTTCTGTGTTCTCTCTGCTGTTGCCGTCCTCTCTTTTGCCGTTGCCAGCCTTGCTGTGGCTCTCCTTTCTCTCGCTTCTCTCCTTTCTCTCCTTCCTCTCCTTTCTATCTCTGTGAAGAATGTCTTTTACTTTTAAAGTGCCTAGATGGACACTCCACCCTAGCACAGTCCAGGTGTTCTGAATCAAGCCCTGCCCTAGGAGATGGGTGATTAGGGATTACCTCATAGCTTCCTTGATTAGGCACATGTTTCCCCACTTCAGCTCTCCTAGAGGCTTTCTGTAACCTAGTGCATTCTGGGTCTGGTAGTCTTTTATGCAAACACTCTGTTTTAGTGCTTTAACCAACCAGCACAGGTTGCTTATTCAGAGCTAATTCACCTCTTACATTATTTATTTTATTTTTTTATTTAGCACACATTTATATACCGCGCTTTCCCAAGTATCAAGTGCGGTTTACAGTGAACAGAAAAAATTCAAGGTACATGATTAATCATATCCTAGTCGTTTACAGGGAACAGTTTTAAATTTTTACATTTAACAGTATAATTAAAACATTGTTTACATCCTGAGGTATAGTGAGGATGTAATCAAACTTTTTACATATTTACATTAGTTTATACAATTTGAGTTACGTGAAAACAACGTTTTAATATCAGTTTTTGCATTTATTTATTATCATGTAGATATATGTCTAGTAAAGTTTATTATCCTGTGTCTCTTTGTTTGGTTTGGTTAGCCAGAGGTGTGTAATGTATGGTAAATAGGTGTGTTTTTAGTTTTTTGCTAAATTCTTTAATTTCAGTCAGGAGGCGAATGTTGTCAGGTAGGTTATTCCAGAAAGTCGGTGCACAGTGGGAGAAGGCCCTGTTATTGGTTAGTTTTCTAGCTTTTTTATAGTCTTTAGGTAATGATATTGTGTTTGTGTTTCTAATTCTTTGAGTACGCTTATTTGGTTCCATGTTGATTAGGTTATTAAGTGCGGATGGTGCAAGTTTATTTATCAATTTGAAGGTGGTAACTAGTATTTTGTATTGTATTCTGGTGTGAATTGGTAGCCAGTGGAGTTTAGCAAGTATTGGTGTAATGTGTTCTTTTGAACTTACATTCATTATAATTCTTGCCGTGATATTTTGAGTTAACTGGATCTTTTTAATGTTTTGCCTCGTGATTCCCTGGAGAATTATGTTTGCAAAGTCGAAGTGTGGGGTTATGATTGCTTGTATTATCAATATGAAGTCTTGTAAGTGAATTAAAGGGCGTATTTGTTTTAAAGTCTTGATTTTGAAATGTATGTTTTTTGTAAGGTTTTTTATGTGTGAGTCCATATTAAGTTTATCATCAAGTATTACACCTAGGTATTTTAATTCTTTTTTTGTTTTAATCTCATGATTGCTTAGGGTGATGGAGTTTGGAGGTGTATATGTTTGTTTTTTTGTGACATAGAGGATATCAGTTTTTGAAAAATTGATATGTAGGTTGTGATCAGTGAGCCATGATGTTAGGTCATTAAAACATTCTTTTATTTGTTGTAGAGGTGGGTGAGGGATTTTAAATGGTGGATAAAACATAATATCATCTGCATAAATGTGATAATGTACACCGTGACATTTAAAGATGTTGCAGACTGGTTGGAGGTAAATGTTAAATAGCAGCGCTGATAGAGCAGATCCTTGTGGAAGGCCTTGGGTTTGGTTGAAAATGTTTGATGTTTGGTTGTCAATCCTCACTGTTTGGGTTCTGTTTGTTAGGTAGGATTTAAACCAATTATATACAGTGGATGTTATTCCAATTTGTTGGAGTGAAACACAGACCAAGTGAGAGCGGACTCCTGAGTAGCGCAGTTCCTGGCCGGGCGACCGTGCCCAGGTCGCGAAAAGGAGGAAGCGTTTGGTGTTTGTCTCCCTATTTGTTCCTAGGGCTGTACGGACCCCTTACCTGCAGCCATACTACCCACCCTTACTGTCTGTTGTCATGTACGTCATTATGGGAGGGGTGGAGTCCATGCAGACTTTATACCCCATATGATCCAGCGGCCCAGGAAAATCTACGCATGGTAAACGCTGCATTTGTGAGTCAGTCCCAGGGAGACATAAAACGAAAACTGCAAAAGTTGGAAGGATTTGCGGGCATGAATACAGCACAGTTAATGGACGTTGCTCAGAAAGTGTTTGTGAATCGTGATCAAGTACGTCAGAGGGAAAGTGAACGTAAAATGAAAAAGAAAGACGATTTTCTTGCTGCAGCTCTAGTTGAAGGACGTGGAGGAAGTTTCTCTAACAGAAGGACCTGAGGACGTGGAAGGGGCCGAGGAGATGTACGGGCCCCATTGGGTGCAAATCAGTGTGCCTACTGTAAGGAAGAAGGACATTGGAAGAACGAATGCCCGCATCTTAGCTCCGCCTCCTGGAGGGGAGGAGGGAGCACCTGGAGAGCAGGGGGCGACTCCGGCAACGGGGAGGAATGCAGCGCACACAGTTCCAGCAGGAAGAAGCCGCTGTAGAGGGAGTGGCAACCGCTGAGGGCTACTACACGGATGAAGACTAGGCCAGACCGGGCTCCAAGTTCTCTCTGGGTCCCCAGGAGCCTATGGTCAATTTGAAGATCGGGGACCAATATATGGACTTTATGGTGGATACGGGGGCAGAACATTCAGTAGTAGCAAAACCAGTGGCCCCTCTATCTTCTCGATCCACTACCATTGTCGGAGCTACAGGAGTTAAGGCCACGAAGCCTTTCTTGCAGAACCGCACTTGTGAATTAGGGGGACGGAAGATAACGCACCAGTTCCTGTACATACCTGAATGCCCAATCCCCCTCTTGGGCCGGGACATGCTCGCTAAGCTCCAGGCGCAGATATCCTTTGTTGAAGGGGGAAAAATGGAAATGACTGTGAATTCAAAATCTGCTAGCCTAATGGTGCTGACTGTCCCCCGAGAAGAAAAATGGCGGTTCTACAGTCCATCTTTGTTCAAAGCAGCTAGCCCCCGTATACCTACCAGCATCTCAGCTCCACCCAGGGTGTGGGCGGAGGATAATCCTCCTGGCCTAGCGAAGAACATAGCCCCTATGATTGTCACCCTCAAATCAGGAGCGGAACCAGTGCATGTGAGACAATATCCTCTCCCACGACCAGCAATCGAAGGCATTCATCGTCATCTAAAGAAACTACTACAGTATGGACTCCTCAGAGAATGTCAATTGCCTTGGAATACCCCCCTCCTCCCAGTTAAGAAGCCTGGGACAGGTGACTACTGCCCAGTGCAGGATTTGAGATGAGTAAGCAATGCAGTTGAAACCATACATCCAGTAGTACCAAACCCCTACATTCTCCTGGGACTGATTCCTACTGAAGCTACTCACTTCACAGTTTTGGATTTAAAAGATGCCTTCTTTTGCATACGCCTGGCATCCACCAGTCAACTCCTGTTTGCGTTTGAGCTGCGAAGGTTTTTTGTAACATACATTTTCTAAGAAGATAAAAAATGAGTAAGGAATTAGGTCATTGATGTGATGATAAGCACTATTAATGGGTTATAACCCTTGCTTAGGTGCTCTAAGATTCTGCTGAGACCTAAATTCCTTACGGGGATGTGAAAAAAGAGTTCTAAGTTATCGTGTTTAGTTATTAAACAGATTTTTCTATAGTAGTTATAGGTGTGTATATAATGGCACGGAATTAAGTATCTGTACCAAAGGCAACGTGTGAACTTGTTTTAACCCCCGACAGAACCCCTCATACCATGTTCTAGAGTTGCGATGGAACAACGAGGATGGAGCCCTCTTGAATGCTACACGACAGCTCGCAGATCCCACCAAAACGGCCCCTCTTTACTTTGATGCCTGTGAGGCCATCAACAGAAATGGCTACTATAGCTGTGGATCTGTTGACAATGAGCGAATTTACTACCATGATGAGAAATACATGTGTCCCGAAGGAGCTTACCGGTGGGGAATATGTACCGGGACGCATGCCCCAACTACTTTTGTCAAAGTAACTGAAGACGCCTACTTTTACCCCAAGTGGGAGTGTGTATACTATGCCACCTGGACTGATGCACCTCAGGGGCAAGACGGGGATCAACGTCGAGCAAATTTAGAGAGACTGCCATTGCTGACACCCCTTAAGTTTCTGAAAGGTACCTGTAATCCCATGAAACTCCTTGTGTTTAACCCTACCCAATGGAAACCAGGATATTGATTCGGCTTACGTATTGCGGGAAGGGGAGTAGACCCTGGAACCTTCCTATATATACAACTTAACACCAAGACCCGTATTTCTTCCCCTTATCAAATCCACCATACCTTTTATGAAGCTATGCAGACGGAGATAGAACTTCCTCAGACTACACAGAATTTATTCATTGAACTTGCTGGAGCTGTAGCCTCAAGTCTTCACATTTCTGTTTCTTTTGTGGCGGAACCAAGATGGGAGACCAATGGCCCTGGAAAGCAAGAGAACTTAACTACTCCGTCCCCTATAACCAGAATACCCTGAACAAGACTGCTAGTGAATGGGTGCTGGCCAACACCATCGTCGGCCGTCTCTGTTTCGTCCGAATGGGACCACAGTTCACCATGCCGGTGGGACAACTGATCTGCTTGAGCCAACAAATTTATAATGCCACCACAAAGAAGACATCCTGGTGGTCAGGTGTTAATGCTACAGGACCTTCCAATCCTTTGATCTCTTTCCCCCATCTAGCCAAGCTATGGACTAACCTCGCCCTGACCAGCACTTGGGAGGCTCCTCCTGGACTATATTGGATTTGTGGTGCTCAAGCATATGCCCGACTCCCTCCCAACTGGGGAGGGGCATGTGTTTTGGGAACAATAGGACCTTCATTCTTCCTTATCCCACTTTCGCAAGGGGAGCAGTTAGGCTTCCCCCTCTACAATGGTCGACGGAAGCGCAGCACCCTCAAGATTGGACAATGGGATAAGTGGGAGGGTGATGAGTGGCCCCCTGAGCGAATTATCTCATATTATGGCCCAGCCACTTGGGCACAAGATGGGACCTGGGGATACCACACTCCTGTTTATATGTTGAATCGTATTATACGCTTACAAGCTGTTGTAGAAATCATAACCAATGAAACTAGTAGAGCACTAACTCTTTTGGCAAAGCAGAGTACCCAAATGCGTACAGCTATTTACCAGAATCGCTTAGCACTTGATTATTTACTAGCATCTGAGGGTGGTGTGTGTGGTAAGTTTAATCTCACTAACTGTTTGCAAATTGATGATCAAGGACAGGTCGTTGAAGAAAAAGCTGATGATATGCGTAGGCATGCATATGTACCAGTCCAGACTTGGAATGGCCTTGACCTCAGTGGATGGTCTGGGACCCTATTTTCAGGCCTGAGTGGATTGAAGACTTTTATGTTTGCCGTTCTTGTAATGATAGCTCTGTGATTGCTTCTCCCATGTTTTCTGCCTCTTTGTGTGCGAATGTTTATCTCCATTATTGAAAATACGGTAGAACGTAAGGCAGCAGCCAGAGTATTAGCCATCTGGCAGTATCAGGCTATACCCCAGGATGAAAGCATCAGTTTAACAAGAGTTTGATATGTGATTAATTTCTCACCCTCCTTTTAGTCGGGTTGAGAATAATCAAATGGGGGAATGTGGTAGGCTATGGCCTGTAAACTAGGCCTAGATCCTAGCCCCCACTTGAGAGTAGTGCTGAGAGAGAACCAAAGTTTAGAAATCTGCTTTAAAACTGCTTTTGGAAGTCCCCTGTTTTCTCCTCATGATGTTTGTGTAAGTTCTTTATGCTTGATTTGCTCTGTCCTTGCATTCTCTGAGCTAGAAATGTCCTTGAAGTAGAAATGTATCTATGTCTAAGACTGTGCCTTTGTTAGAATAAGCCTGAAAGGGGGAGCAAGGAGCCAGGCCCAGAGAGGGCCCCCGATTGGACAGGTGCAGGGGGCGTTGGGACCAATAGAAAGTTTGCCTGTATCAAACTGTGAAATTGTATATAATGAATCTGCTGCTGTATTTCATTGCTCATTCTTTTCTGACACTAAAGCTGTCCGTCTGAGCCTGTGCACAATAAATTGGCTTGCATCCTGCAACTGACTCCTGGTGTGGTAGGCTATGGCCTAGGAATATGGTAGGCTATGGCCTAGTATGGTTTACTATTGTGAAAGGCCTATAAGTGAGGCCTGAGTCCCAACCCCCACTTGTGAATACTGTAGCTATAAGAATCGAAACTTAACTCAGTTTAACTGAACATAGCTAAGCAGAAACGAAACTTGGAAAATAGAAGAAAAACAAGTTTAATTGGTACTGATAAGGTGTGCTATGCTTCTATGGAATTAATTAACTCTGCAGAGAGCAAGGTCACAGTGCCTCTGCTTCCCATATGTTTTAACAAGCTCAGCGACCTTGGAGGAGAGAAGTAACAAGTTGGAGACACTGACCATTGTAATTGGGACTAGAAGGGGGGCAACTAGGTGCTGGGCCCAGACCAGAGTCCCGATTGGGTAGCCATATCAGTACCGGGACCAATAGATGGGTGAGAGGGGTACTGGGACCAATGAAAAGTTTGCCTATGCTTAGAATGGACAAGAAAGCTATAAAAGTTGTTGTTTTACTAGAAGCCATTGCTCAGCCATTTTGAAATTGCTTATTGCTTGAGCCATGTGCACATTAAACTGGCTTGGATCCTTGAAAAGACTCCTGGATTTATTTATTGCATGCTTATCTGCTGCTACATTCTTGGTGCGTTGGCCTGGAAGTGCGAGTGGTGGATAGTGTTCAAGTGAATAAATCCACGTAATTCGCCTTGAGGTTTGGTCCAGTTGGAACCATGCCAATCCGACGCAGGGGAATTTCCCTGGGCCCACCGATCCTCTTGTATCGGAGGGAGTTCTGCCTGGCCTCGGCAGGCACTGAGTCCAGCTGGCCAACACTTCCGACCCGGGGGAGTCCAGGATCCAACTCAGAAGCTTGGGAACCAGATCTGGTAAGTATAGTTTTGAAAACCTGTCTAGACAGATGAGTTAGAACTGCAGTTTGAAAACTTTGGTAAGACTTAAGTCTTTGTTTGAAAATCCTTGCATGAGTATTCGCTAGGTACAGCTGTTATAGAGAATCATGATTCAGCCTGGTCAGAGCAGACAGGACTGGGTTTTTGGTATGTCTAGACAGAAATAGAAAGAGCAGTACTGCCAGTGGAACTTGGAATTTGTAATCTCAAGATATTGGGAATTGGTAAGAGAGCTCTCAAGGAAGGGCCGAGTAACCCCGCATGGGAATTCGCCGGGTGAAACCCTCATCCTTTTTGTAATTGGGAAAAAGACTAGTCAGAATAGATAGAAAGGAATGCATTCTAAGATACGTTGCTAGCATGATTGTGTGAATGAAGTGTGAATGAGAGGTCTGGCAGCACGGACCAAGCAGAGTGGACTCTGGACTAGCGCAGTTCCTAGTCGGGTGACTGCGTCTAGGTCGCGAAACGGATGAAGCGTTTGGTGTATTGTCCGTCCTGTGTATTTGATTTTTGCTATCTGTTGAAACTGCGAGTTTCCCTTCTGTTATAAGTGTGAGATTATTCTGTTGAGTAATTTGTGACAGTTCACTGATTAAGAAATTGTATTAATAGAGCAGAATGAAGACCCAAAACACCTACAGTCATTTTTAGAAATCAAAAAGCTGGTCTGACCCAGTTAGTTTTTCTACTGCAGTGTGAAAAACTGACAGGGGGCGTGTCTGAAGGAAAGAATGTAAGTGTCGTCTTTCTAATCCTGTGCAGGCTTAAACCTCAATGCTGGTAGTTTGTGCTTATTTCAGGCAAATTGTACCTGTTTTATTTAATATGTTTTTGTTCCTTCTGCTGTGGTTATGTAATATATATCATTTATTTATCATTTAATAAGAATGTTTAGTCAGGATTGTGGGTCCCGATAGTTTTTGGGTTTAGCCTGAAAAGGATTAAGTTTGTATTAATCCCTTATGGGTTGCGGACCAAGTGAGAGGAATTTCTGTCAGCTGTATGTTCAAATTTTCAGTAAGCACTGAAACAGTTTAAATAGGAAATGATAAAGAACTGTTTTTGTTTTTCCTTTGATCTACAAAGTAATTAGATCACGACTTAACATTGATTTAAATTGTTTTTTTCTGGCATCTCTCTGTCCATGTGAATGAGAAGTCTCTTTTTATCAGCACAGTTCAATTGTTTCCCCGCGAGCAGAGGGGTGTGGCTTCCACATAGCCTGCAGGAAAAAAAAAAAAAAAAAGTTCTGAAGAGACTGCTGGAGACTGCAGGAGATTTCTCCTAGGAATGAAAAGGGACTCCCGATTTGAAAAGTCTCTTCATTTAATCGAAGCGTGATGAATTTATAATTAGTTTTTTCTCTGGTTTCACTAGCTCTGTTTAACCAAAAGTTTTAAAAACAAAGTTTATCTTTTTATGAATGAGTATAAGTCATTTGAATGCATGCTTCCCCTCTGTGCTGGTTACTAATGAACAAATCAGTTAGCTACACTGACCTTTACAATATTGGCTTTTAAGATAAATTAATCTGTGTTTCTGTATTTAAAAAAAAAAAGGAAAGGTGTACTGTATTTTATGAAAAATATCCGGAATGTCTTTTAAATATTTGCTTCCTGAACTAAAAAAATAATTTCTTTTGCAGAGACATGCTGACAGATAGCTATAGTTCTCTCTATAAGAAGCATAATGGATGTATGTGCTCAATCTAAGTGTTTCCTGCCTGCCCTATGTTTACAGAAATAATAAGTGTCTTTTAAAGTATGATCAAGAATTTCAGTAAGGGATTTACTGAAGATTATGAAATGTCTCTGTCCCAATCAGGATTTTGCCCCAGAATTTCTAGATATCCTGTCTCGTCTCTCTCTCTCTCTCTGTAAGTAGTTCAGTTCAGAGTGCTTAAGGGGGGGATGGAGCCCAGTCCACCGATGATGTCAAACCCCCCCCCCCCCCCCGGTGGGCGTGAACTAATGTGCCCACAGCAGAGAAGTGGATCCTTAAAAAAAAAAAAAAAAAATCAACCTCCTGGATAGAGCATTGCTAGGAGAAACAGAATCCAGGAGAGGGGGGTGGACTACAGATTCCCAAGTAGTTTGCTAGCCACCTCTGCAACAGGGGAATGTCCACCCCCTCCGGTCTAGAAGTGAAAGTCAGCTGACCAGACTTGTTTAGAACTGAAAAAAAAAACTGCATTATACACTGAGAAGTTTTAGGACTTGATTGAACTAATGAACGGAAATTGCAAAGAACTGGATGAATTTGCGGGCATAATGGTTAAATGAAAGTTAATCAGAGGGTGTGTGAATTGTGAAAATAAATGTAACAGAGAAAGTGAATGATATTTTAGTTGAATGATGTGAGGTTATCCTAATCGAAGGAACAGAGGAAGTGAAAAACTGGGTGTGAGTGCGCCCATTATAGAAAAAGAAGGACATTAGAGAAGTGAATGCCCGTATCTTGACTCCCGAGGGAGTACTTGATTGCAAAGTCATAAAACAATAAACCAAGCACAGTGTTTCAGCACGAGAGTGAAGCAGCTATAGCGTGAGTGGCAGCCGAAGAGGGCTACAGCATGGATGAAGACTAGGCCAGACCGGACTCTCCAGTTTCCCTGGGTCCCCAGGAGTCAGTCTGAAAAATAGGGGACCAATATATGGACTTTTATGGGGGATACAGGAGCAGAATACTAAAGCCAGTAGCCCCTGTGTTTTTCTCGCAAAGCCTTTTCTGCAGAACCACATGTGTGAACTAGAAAAAAATAATAATAATAATGTACCAGTTCCTGTATATGCCTTAATGCCCTATTCCATTTTTGGAGCCGAGATCTGCTTGCAAAGCTTCAAGCACAGATATCCTCTGTTGAAGGAAGAAAAAAATGAAACTCAAACTGTCCCCAAGAAGAAGAATGGCGGTTCTATTCACCTGCATCCAAAGCAACAAGCTGTACACTTACCAACCTCATAGCCCCACCTGGAGGATGGGCAGAAGATAATCCACCTGGCCTAGCGAAGAACATAGCCCCTGCCATTGTCACCCTCAAGCCAGTCAAGAAGCCTGGGACAGGTGATTACCGCCCAGTGCAAGATCTAAGAAGAATGAATGATGCAGCTGAAACTATACAACCAGTGGTACCAAAATCCTTATATTCTCTTGGAACTGATCTCTGCTGAAGCTATACATTTCATCATTCTGGACTTAAAAAGATGTTTTTTTCTGCATACGCTTAGCCCAAGACCCCACTACAAGGAGGCGGGGCCAACTCATCTGGACAAGATTACCTCAAGAATTCAAGAACTCGCCTCACTCAGCAAAAGATTTGACAAGTTATCCAGAAACTCCAGAGAAAAAAAAAAAAAAATTCTACTTCAATATGTGGACAACTTGCTCATAACCACCAACTCAGAAAGTGAATGTCCACCAGCCACCAGTGAACTCTTGCACCTTTTTAATGAGGCTGGATACAAAGTCTCAAGAGCCAAAGCATAATTATGTCAAATAAGTTAAATACCTAGGATTCCAGTTGTCCAGCGGAATTCGACGCCTGGAACCCTTACCAGAACGCAAAGCAGCTGTATGCAGTATTCCTACTCCAACCACCAGGAGGCAAGTGAGAGCCTTCTTGGGTGCCACAGGGTACTGTTGTATATGGATCCCCAATTTTGCGCTGCTAGCAAAACCATTGTATCACATTGTATCAAGCTACCAAAGGAATGAAAAAGTCTCCATTGGAATGGGGACTTGAATAGGAATGCAGTCTTTTGATCTTTGAAAACCGCTCTGATGTTATCACCAGTTCTGGGTCTACCCGATGTCCAGAAAACCTTGCAGTCTCTATGTTCATGAGTCGCAAGGAAATGTTCTGGGAGTGTTGACTCAATCTCTTGGACCTTATTTGAGAAGCTGTTACAGCTATAGCCTTCCTAGTAAGCAAAAACTAAAAGAAAAATCACTTTGAGATAGAATCTTCAAGTTACTGTATCACACTCTGTTCTAACCATTATGAAACACAAAGGAAATTACTAGCTAACAAATCTATGAATGTTGAAATATTAGAGTATGTTGTGTGAAAACCCCAGATACAACTGAAGGGTCAGTCAAGCTTTCCATCCTGCTATGTTATCAGTTAGTCTTGATCCCCTGATCATGACTGTTTAGAAATTATGGACACTGTATTCTCAAGCCACCTGGATTTGACTGATGTCCCTCTGGAGAACCCTGAACAGACTTTCTTTGTGGCTGAAGGTAGTTTCATCATCAATGGACATTGTTGTGCTAGATATGCAGTGATGACCCCTGATTTGGTAGTTGAGTCCTCAGCCCTGGCCCCAGAAACTTCACCACAGAAAGCTGAACTGATAGTCCTCACTAGAGCACTAACAATAGGAAAAGAGCCCTGTCTAAATGTGTACCCAGATTTCAAGTATACCCTTACAACCTTGCATGCATATGGGGCCCTGTACAAAGAATGAGGGTGGATAACCTTAGGAAGCAAGTCCATTAAGTATAGCCCCAAGATATTGATATTAATAGATACATACTGCCTATAGATCTCAGAATTTAGGAAAAGTAGAATGTGTGAATAGAACCCTGAAATCTCAGTTGTCTAAACTTTGCCAAGAGGTTTACCTGAAGTGGCCCCAGGTTCTTCCCATAGCCCTTCTTAGGATATACTTAGCCCCTGCTAAGTCTTTAGGAGTTTCCCCTTTTGAGATTCTGTATGGGCAACCCCTACCTATTGTATAGGAAATAAAAGGAGATATGAGACAGATAGGATCTGAAATTATTAGACATGAACTATTGGTTTTAAGTTCTGTTTTGCAGAAGTCTTCATACCTGAGTACAAAATCGATTACTCATCAATTTGCCTGCACCCCTGCATCCTTTCAAGCCTGGAGTCTCGGTGTGGATCAAAGAGTGGAGAAAGATACTGTTAGCCCTGCATTGGAGGGGACCCTATGTCGTCATCCTGTCAACAACTCCAACT
Organism: Ichthyophis bannanicus; assembly: GCA_033557465.1. Classification (NCBI taxonomy): domain Eukaryota; kingdom Metazoa; phylum Chordata; class Amphibia; order Gymnophiona; family Ichthyophiidae; genus Ichthyophis; species Ichthyophis bannanicus. The sequence continues at coordinate 742,767,622 of CM066035.1, read as the reverse complement.
GCAGTAAAAGTCGCAGAATTTGAACCTTGGATCCATCATAATCAAGGGAAGCCAGTAGCTGCTCTTGAACCTGATCACTGGACTACTGTATAGCATCCTGAGACTCCATTGCACCTCACCCTACGACAACAACCACGGATCTAAGACTTATTGGTCCCTCAGAAACTGCACTGTTTCAAGACTGTTTGTTTATCTGAAGGTAAACCTCGCATCTGGAAAAAACTGCAATCATCAGAAAGAGACTGTGTTGTGTCAAGAAATTGAATCTTCTAAGAGACTATGTTTAAATACTCTGAAAAGACTGTTTTGATCTCCTAAAGAGTGAACTGCTCTAAGGAAGCAATAATAGCCTAAGAGACTATGCTATGATATTTTAAGAAATTGAGACATCCCAGAGGACAGTGATACTTTGGAATCTACAGCCCTACTCCTGCCAAAAAGCTGGTAGGTCTACGTACGGCAGAAGCTTGAGGATCTACAATCAACCCTACATCTGTTATCTGTTGTGGAAGTCGACAGTTCCACCAATTTTCCAGAGACTATGCCCATTATGAATTATTATTATTGCTTTATTTTGGCAGCAGCCTTGGAGTGCTTTGAAATGACTTTTGCCTTATCTCCCTGGGCAGCCTGTATAAGTACAACATGAACTGGACTGAAGGTCACTCAGACCTTGATTTATCATTCTCCCTATACTTGCATTGGTATACTCTCCAATCCAAAAGTTGTTCTAGATCTTGACTTTCTACAAGGCTATGCAAGCCACCGTTGCAATTCCTCATACCACCACCAGAACTTGTTTCTTGAACTTGCTGGAGCAATAGCATCTAGTCTCCACACTTCTGACTGTTTCTATTGTGGAGGAACTAAGATGGGAGATCAGTGGCCCTGGGAGACGCAAGAACTGAACTATTCTATCCTATACAATCAGACTGATTTACATAATACTACTAGTGAGTGGGTATTGGCCCACCCCATTGTTGACAGTTTGTGTTTTGTTCGGACTGGACCACAATCTACTACGAAGGATGGACAGCTGGTCTGTCTAAATCAGAAGCTTTACGACAGCACAACAAAGATGCAACCGAACCTTCTAATCCTTTAGTTCTTTTTCCCACTCTTGCCAAACTATGGACTTTGACTATCTGCTTGTTGCTCCCTTGTTTCTTGCTACTTTGCTTGCTTGCGAATGATAACTTCAGTTATTTATAACACTGTAGAGCATAAGGCAGCTACAAAGATATTAGCTATGTGATCTTACTACCCTATACCACAGAGTGATACCTTTACCTAGTAATATGTGATTTGATTCTCACACCTTATTAACATGCAGGTGAGAATAATCAAAGGGGGGAATGTGGTAGGCTATGGCCTAGGAATATGGTAGGCTATGGCCTAGTATGGTTTACTATTGTGAAAGGCCTATAAGTGAGGCCTGAGTCCCAACCCCCACTTGTGAATACTGTAGCTATAAGAATCGAAACTTAACTCAGTTTAACTGAACATAGCTAAGCAGAAACGAAACTTGGAAAATAGAAGAAAAACAAGTTTAATTGGTACTGATAAGGTGTGCTATGCTTCTATGGAATTAATTAACTCTGCAGAGAGCAAGGTCACAGTGCCTCTGCTTCCCATATGTTTTAACAAGCTCAGCGACCTTGGAGGAGAGAAGTAACAAGTTGGAGACACTGACCATTGTAATTGGGACTAGAAGGGGGGCAACCAGGTGCTGGGCCCAGACCAGAGTCCCGATTGGGTAGCCATATCAGTACCGGGACCAATAGATGGGTGAGAGGGGTACTGGGACCAATGAAAAGTTTGCCTATGCTTAGAATGGACAAGAAAGCTATAAAAGTTGTTGTTTTACTAGAAGCCATTGCTCAGCCATTTTGAAATTGCTTATTGCTTGAGCCATGTGCACATTAAACTGGCTTGGATCCTTGAAAAGACTCCTGGATTTATTTATTGCATGCTTATCTGCTGCTACACTGGTATTATTTATTGCATGCTTATCAGCTGCTACAATGATAGAAATGGTCTTGCATTCTCTGAGCTAGAATTGTCCTTGAAGTAGAAATGTAACTATACCTAAAAACTGTGCCTTTGTTAGAATAGCCTGTGAAGGGGGAACAGGGAGCTAGGCCTAGAGAGGGTCACCGATTGGATGGGTGCAAGGGGCGTTGGGACCAATAGAAAGTTTGCCTGTATCAAACTATAAAAATTGTATATAAGGAATTTGCTTCTGTACTTCATTGCTCAGTCCTTTTCGGATGCACTCCTGTCTGAGCCTGTGCACAATAAATTGGCTTGGACCCTGAACTGACTCCTGGTTTTATTCATTGCATGCACTTCGCTGCTACATTTCCTGGTGCGTTGGGCCGGGAAGTGTGAGTAGTGGATGGTATTCAAGTGAATATACCACGTTTTACTGCCTCAAGGTTTGGTCCAGCTGGAACCGTGTCTGGCCGACCGCAGGGGAAGCCTCAGGCGCCACCGGTCCTCTTGCATCGGAGAGGATTCCTCCTTGCCTCGGCAGATTACTGGATCTGGCCAGCCAACACCTCCGAATCCGAGGGGAGTCTGGGATTCAACCCATGAACTGGTTTTGTATCGGGTACCGGATCCGGTGAGTAGAAATTTCTTTGCTCCTCAGTCAGTTTTGGGTACGTCTTACATGAGTATACGCGAGACTAAATTTGTATGGGAATACGGTACCGAGAGCCTGATCACCTCTCAGGGCACGTCCGAGTAAGCCTTGCATGAGAATGCGCGAGGCCGAAACTACTGCCCTTGGTTAATCAGCAGTCCGAGTACGTCTTGCATGAGTATGCGCGAGACCAAAACCACTGCTGTTGGTTAGTAAGGTAGGCCTGGGAATTTGGAAAAACGTTGCTAGCATGTCTGTTTGTGTCTCCCTCTGTTTCTAGGGCTGCCCAGACCCCTTACGGGCAGTCCGATCACCCGCACCCTCTGTCTGTTGTCTAACCGCAGGTTTCACTTCTGGTAAAATGTAAGGTTATTAATTAAGGAACAGTACTGAGAAAAGGGGGAAAAAAACCCTCAGGAGTCACTTTAAGGAATCGAGTCTAAGCAACAGCACAGCGAAGACGAGCTGTCTCTGTGATTTTATTTTTTCAGCACAGCGTGAGAGACTGTATCTCTAGCAAGCAGAGGGAGAAGGGGTGTGTCTTTCACACAGCCTGCTTATTAACCCCTTCGGATCTCCTCAACTGTTTTAGTTATATCTCTGCCCTGCCTGTATTGTTACTTCACCTGTACTTGTTATATTAGTTTGCTGGTTATATCTCAGCCCTGCCTGTATTTCTACGTCAACTGTTCCTGTTATATTATTATTTTTATTTATTTATTTATTCTCTGATTTATGGGGGAAACCTGAATGGCTTAGAGGACCGAGTACGGACCAAGGGAGGAGGAAAGCGTTAATTTTACAGTTGCTGAATGAGTGAGAGAGAGATAAAGGTTTTGAACAGCATGGGAGGGGGTGTATCTATACTGAGCCTTCTGCAGTGTCTCCTTAAGAACTTTAAGAGGGGTTTCTCTGGTGATTATGTAATTGTAATGACCCCCTAAAGCTACGAGAGTTAAAGAAAAAGTTCCAGTCTCGAATTGGAATGTTACAAGATTCTCAAGGTTCTATGTTGAATGATGCTGAGAAGATCAAGAAAAGATGGAAGGAATATACAGAGTTTTTATATGATAAAGATCAAGTGGACCAAAAGCCGTTTCAACCTGTACCTTATGATCTGGAACCATTGGTGATGAAAGAAGAAGTTGAAGCAGCATTGAAAGCCTCATCAAAGAACAAAGCACCAGGCATTGATTGCATTCCCATAGAAGTATTACAGCAATCTGATGCAGCTGTTACCGTACTTACAAGGCTCTGCCAAGAAATATGGAAGACAGCATCATGGCCAACTGACTGGAAAAGATCTGTGTTTATACCAATACTAAAGAAAGGTGATCCAACTGACTGTGGAAATTATCGCACAATCACTCTGATCCCACATGCCAGCAAGATTCTACTGAAGATTATTCAAAAGAGACTACAATCATACCTGGAACAAGAACTACCTGAAGTGCAAGCAGGGTTCAGAAAAGGGCGAGGAACGAGAGACATCATTGCGGATGTGAGATGGATCCTTGAAAAGACTAAAGAATACCAAAAGGATATCTATTTGTGCTTTATCGACTATAGCAAAGCTTTTGACTGTGTAAACCATGAGAAACTCTGGGCCACATTAAGAAGCATGGGTATACCAGAACACCTGATCGTTCTCTTGCACAATCTGTACATTGATCAAGAAGCAACAGTTCGAACGGAACAAGGAGAAACAGAATGGTTTAAAATAAGCAAAGGTGTAAGACAAGGCTGCATACTTTCCCCCTACCTGTTTAATTTATATGCAGAACAAATCATCAGAGAAGCAGGATTGTATGAAGACAACAGAGGTGTGAAGATTGGTGGAAGACTCATCAACAACCTTCGCTATGCTGATGATACCACATTACTGGCGGAAAGTGAAGATGATCTGAAACATTTGCTTCTCACAATCAAAGAACATAGTCTCAAAATGGGCCTTCACCTTAATGTAAAGAAGACAAAGATCATGACAACTGGCATAATCAACAGGTTCATCATCGAAGGAGAAGAAATTGAAATCGTGAATAACTTTAACCTACTTGGATCAACTATCAATAAAGAAGCAACAAGCAGTCAAGAAATCAGACGACGCATTGCTCTTGGCAGAATGGCTATGAAAGACCTAGATAAGATTCTCAAGAGCAGAGATGTCTCTCTCCATACAAAGATTCGACTTGTTCAAGCCATGGTATTTTCAATAACATCATATGGATGTGAAAGCTGGACAGTGAAAAAGATAGACAGGAAGAAAATTGATGCCTTTGAATTATGGTGCTGGCGGCAAATACTGTGTATACCATGGACTGCCCGAAGAACAAACCAGTCTGTACTAGAGGAGATCAAACCTAAGCTTTCTTTAGAAGCTCAGATGACAAGACTTCAACTTTCATACTTTGGACACATCATGCGGAGAGAGAGATCATTAGAGAAAGACATCATGCTTGGCAAGATAGAAGGTCAACGCAAAACAGGAAGGCCAGCAATGAGATGGAGCGATACAATAACAGCAGCTACGGGTACCAGTCTGTCAACAATGAGCCGCCTGACTGAAGACCGAACACAATTTAGGATAGCTATCCAGAGGGTCGCCATGAGTCGACTCCGCCTCGACGGCACTTAACAACAACAATGACCCCTAGGTCGATGGGATGTTTTATGTGAACGGGAATGCCCCCCCCCCCCTGTCTTTATAGAGTGCACCCAGAGGAACACTGCCACATAATTCTGTCACACTGGGAATTTTGGATTTTGCTGGCATGTCTTGTCGGCACGCCTCCCTGGTGGCCAGTGGACACCAGGGCAGGTGGGACATAAAAATTTTAATATTCAGATAGGAGAGTCTTTTAAGGGCCAAAAGGCACTTGGTCCTTGTAGTTTTTAGCTCCAATCTTTAAAGAAACCATTAAAGCAGAGTGGTGGGAAAAAAGAAGGTTTTTATTGCCTTTACACAGTGGTTCCAATTGTTGGGTTACAACTCAAAGTAAATGTCCTTAATTCAGGTAAGAAAGAAAACTCAGGGTTTAAAGCAAAACTGTTGAATTTCACAGGAATAGCAGTGCTTAGTCAATTAAAGAATGCTCGGTTGGCAGTTCAAGCAATTCACAAGTCTGGCAAAGACTCTATGCTACCAGATACACAGAGAGTACAATCCATTTCCTGGTCTGATAATTCTCCTGCCAGTTCCACTTGCATTGGCTCATAATCAGATATGTCTGACTCTGTATCACTAGTTTCTTGGGAAACACCTCCAGGGGTTTTGTATATCTCTTGCAGTACTTGCCAATGTCCTTGGCCTAGCCTAGGGCGTCGGCCACGTGCTGTATTAGGATTAAATGTGTTCTCTCTTCTTAGAGGTTTTATAGCAGCTTTGCCAGAGTCTTTAACATTTATAGCTTTCTTCATAGGCATATATTTATCATACCTTGTATTGCAGCAACAAGCAGGTAAATGGCTTTCTTCAATTGCTTACCTCTCACAGTCAGCAGCTTGATGAAATCCTTTTCTTTGAAAGTTTGGTTTACCTTGCAGCCTTTGAACCCATTCTCCTGGTAAGCGCCTGCTTCTGCATAAGCCCAGCTCCTGGCTTTCCTGCTCAGCGTGGCTTAGCTTCCCCAGCTGATTCTCCTTTGGCTTCTGCTTGCAATTAGTGCAGTGCTTTTGCCTCTTCGGGCAAACAGCTCTCTCTCTAGCTTGAGCTGGTCCCTCCTTAGGTCCTTCCTCAGCTCCTGGTGAGTCACCTCTCACTCCTGGTGATCCTCTAGCTCCGGAGGAATCAGGCTTCCACTTCAACCTCTCCCCCCTCCAGTCTTCCACTCTCCCCTTATAAAGCACTCCTGCCTTTGAGGATTGGGAGCTGGTTGTCAGTTCCTCGTGACCAGCTGGGCATGGCCCTTCAGTCTCTCTGAATGCACTCCTGCTCCCTCTAGCTGGTTCCTGCGAATATTGCAACTTGTGCACATCTTTTTTCCTCTGAAAAACAGCTTCTTTTTTCTCCTCTGGGCTTTCATCAGCCCTCGCTGCATTACAGTCTGTTGTGTGTGTGTGAATGAGAGGTCTTGAAACACAGACCAAGCAATTGCGGACTCCTGATTAGCGCAGTTTCTGGCCGGGCGCCCGCCCCCAGGTCGCGAAAAGGAGGTAGCGTTTGGTGTTTGTCTACCTATTTGTTCCTAGGGCTGTACGGACCCCTTACCTGCAGCCCGACCACCCACCCCTACTGTCTGTTGTTGTGTACGTCATAATGGGAGGATCGGAGTCCACGCAAACTCCGTTGAAATGTATGATCAAGAATTTCAGTAAGGGATTTACCGGAGACTATGGAATAAAAATGTCTCCGTCCCGATTAGAAGTGCTCTGTGATAGGGAGTGGCCAGTACTGGTCACCTCGTGGCCCCCTGGGGGTACCTGTGATGTTAGTATCATATCCTTAGTTCACCAGATTATACGAAAAGACCACCCAGACCAGTTCTCCTATATAGATTCCTGGTTAAGTGTTTGTGAAAAAGAGCCCTCCTGGATGAAGCGTTGTTATGAGGAACAGTGCAGGATATTTGTAGCAACCACCCGGGGGCCCCAGAAGCCTGGGGAAAAGAAACTGTCTGTCTATTCTACCCCAAAATCTCCAGACATTCCATCCCGTCCGCCCCAATTCCTCTATAGGCCAGTCCCCTCGGCTCCGCCACTATCCCAGGCAGAGCCTGTCCCGGAGGGACCCATCCCTGCATATCTACCCCAAGTAGGCCCCCAACTGCCTCCGCAGCCAGAGGAGGTGCACTCCCTTCCAACCGGAAGCCCCGACTCCGTTTGGAGTGCTTCGGGGGGGCCACAGTCCACCGATGACACTGCAAGCAGGGATTCATTTGCCAGATCAGGGTCACTTACGGCAGATGCCCAAAGCCAGGGAGCAGCATTCCAACAACCCAGCCTACCTTATGCCCTCAGAAGTATAACTTCAAGCCAACGGGATGGTCATGTTATGCCGTTGCGCCAAGTCCAAGGCCTACCCACTCTTGATAACCAGGGCCAGGTTGTGGTGGGAACAACTAGCTTTGTCTATGTGCCTTTTTCCACTACTGATTTGCTGAACTGGAAGACGCATTATGCATCATATACCGAGAAGCCCCAAGATTTGATTGAATTAATGTCTAGTATTATGCAGACCCATCAGCCTACCTGGTCTGATTGTCGCCAGCTCCTGTCTTCTACTCTTTTCAGTACTGAAGAGCGGGCGCGAATTGTGCAAGCATCCAACTGATGGTTAGAAGAAAATCCCGTAGGTGAAGTAGGCCTAAATCCCCGTCAAGCAGCTGCCGTGGCTTTTCCAAATGACGATCCTAGATGGGATCCGAACAGTGCCGATGGGGCGGCGGCCCTCACTCGGTTTCGCCAGGCCCTACTGCAAGGCCTGAAGAAAGGAAGCCAGAAGGCTATGAATATCGGAAAGGTAGCGGAAGTCATCCAGCGTCCAGACGAGAGCCCAGCATCCTTTTATGAATGCTTATCTGAGGCTTTACACCCCATATGATCCAGCGGCCCAGGAAAATTTGCATATGGTAAATGCAGCCTTTGTGAGTCAGTCCCAGGGAGACATAAAACGAAAACTGCAAAAGTTGGAAGGATTTGCGGGCATGAATGCGGCCCAGTTAATGGAAGTTGCTCAGAAAGTGTTTGTGAATCGTGATCAAGAACGTCAGAAGGAAAGTGAACGTAAAATGAAGAAGACAGCTGATTTCCTTGCTGCAGCTTTAGTTGAACGACGAGGAGGAGGTTTCTATAACCGAAGGACTTGAGGACGTGGAAGGGGCCGAGGAGATGGTCGGCCCCATTGGGCGCAAATCAGTGCGCCCACTGTAGAGAAGAAGGACATTGGAAGAACGAATGCCTGAACTTTGACTCCGCCTCCTGGAGGGGAGGAGGGAGCACATGGAGAGCAGGGGGGCGATTCCAGAATCGGGGAGGAATGTACCGCACATAGTTCCAACAAGATGAAGCAGCTATGGAGGGAATGGCAGCCGAAGGGGGCTACAGCATGTATGAAGACTAGGCCAGACCGGGCTCCAAGTTTCCTCTAGGTCCCCAGGAGCCTATGGTCAGTTTGAAGATTGGGGACCAATATATGGACTTTATGGTGGATACGGGGGCTGAACATTCAGTAGTGGAAAAACCGGTAGCCCTTTGTCTTCTCGATCCATCACCATTGTCGGAGCTACTGGAGCTAGGGCCACAAAACCTTTCTTGCAAAACCGCACTTGTGAACTAGGGGGACGGAAGATAACGCACCAGTTCCTGTACATGCCGGAGTGCCCAATCCCCCTTTTGGGCCGAGATATGCTTGCTAAGCTCCAGGCGCAGATATCCTTTGTTGAAGGGGGAAAGATGGAAATGACTGTGAACTCGAAATCTGCTTGCCTGATGGTGTTGACTGTCCCCCGCGAAGAAGAATGGCGGTTCTATAGTACATCTCCGACCAAGGCAGCCAGATCCCGTATACCCACCAGTGTTTTAGCTCCGCCCGAGGTGTGGGTGGAGGATAATCCTCCGGGCCTAGCGAAGAATGTAGCCCCTGTTCTTGTCACCCTCAAACCAGGAGTGGAACCAGTGCACGTGAGACAATATCCTCTTCCGCGACTGGCGATTGAAGGAATTCACTGCCATTTACTGAAATTATTGAAGTATGGACTCCTCAGGGAGTGCCAATCGCCCTGGAATACCCCCCTCCTCCCAGTCAAGAAGCCTGGGACAGGTGACTACCGTCCAGTGCAGGATTTGAGACAAGTAAATGAAGCAGTTGTGACCATACATCCAGTAGTGCCAAACCCTTATACTCTCCTGGGACTGATCCCCACCGAAGCTACTCATTTCACTGTCCTGGACTTGAAAGATGCTTTCTTCTGTATACGACTAGCATCAACCAGCCAACTTTTGTTTGCCTTTGAATGGGAAGACCCTACTACAGGAAGGCGGGGCCAACTCACCTGGACTCGACTACTCCAAGGATTCAAGAACTCGCCTACTCTCTTCAGTGCTGCTCTCAACAAAGATCTTTCAAGTTACTCTGTTATTCCGGGACAAAGAGTCCTTCTCCAGTATGTAGATGACCTACTGATAGCCACCAACTCTAAAAGCGAAAGCTTGCAAGCCACCAGTGATCTCTTGCACCTCCTGAATGAAGCCGGATACAAGGTCTCAAGAGCCAAGGCGCAGTTATGCCAAACTGAGGTTAAATATCTAGGATTCCATCTGTCCAATGGGATTCGGAGGTTACGACCAGAGCGTAAGGAAGCAGTGTGTTGCATCCATACCCCAAACACGAGAAAGCAGGTGCGGGCCTTCTTAGGAGCTGCAGGCTACTGCCGAATATGGATACCGAACTTTGCACTGCTGGCAAAGCCATTGTACCAGGCCCCCAAAGGAATGGAACGATCTCCCTTGGAATGAGGACAAGAGCAGGATGCAGCATTCCGATCCTTGAAAGCAGCCTTGATGTCATCACCAGCTCTGGGGCTGCCAGATGTACAGAAACCATTTCGTCTATACGTTGTCACCCAGCGAAGGTCCCCAGAGGCAAAGGCATGGGTATTTCACTGGGGCTTATCTTAAACCAGCAAGGGGAGTGGTGTAGAGGGCCCTGCACTGCCCTCTGGGTGTTGTAGTCCCACAAGCTAGTAAAGAAGTGAGTTGCAGTCGGGTGGTAAGGCTTTAGACAGGACTTTTATTCCCCTTCCGGGTAGATTTTATATCAATGGAAACAAAGACAAAAAGACCATACTTCTGGTACAAAAGAAAGGAAACAAACAGGAACCAAAATATTGCTTCTATCTTCAGCTTCTATGAACAGAACAATAGGTAGCTCAAAACAGTCCTTTTTACCAACAGGTAAGTTTCTCTCTTTCACTCCTGTTATTAGAAAGTCTTAACAGCCTCGTCAGCAATAATGAGTGTACAATCCATGCAATCATCTGAGGGTTGTTCCCCATGAATATCAAGTTGCATTTCCTCACATTCCCCTTCAGACTGTCCTTCTTTTGGATTGTAAAAAGTGCTATTACCAAACAGTCTCTCCTCACGGCACTGAGACTTCCCCTCCTCCTCAGTAACAGAGTGGAATGGAAAATTACCACATTCTCTATAGTTTCTTCCCTGAGAGCCCCACAAACTCTGACAACCGCAGGGAAAACTTCTGCATTCAGCTTTCCTTATATTAGAATTAAACAGCCTACCTTCTAGCTCCCTTAGACCGGAGTTTTTCGGTACAGCTGAGTTAACAGGGCTTGGCCAGGACGGAAGGTTCCTACTGCCTTTTCCTTTCAGCTTTTCCTCTGACATGAAAACGTCTTCAGGCCAGAACTCCTTTTCCCTTCTGTGCCTGCAGCTGGGATGGCTTTCCTAAGCCTGGCTCCAAGACAGTGTTCTCTGCTACCTTCGTGGTAAACGTCACTGAGCTTGTGCTTGTCTGTATGCTGCTCTCTGGAGCAGTCTCTGTGGTTGTCCCTTGTTGCTCTGGAACTGGATCTCTCAGCTCTCCTGGATCCACACCTTGTTCCACCACTCATCCTCTCGGCTCCACCACATCTGGTTCCATCAGCTCTGCCCCTCCTAACTTCAGGTGAGTTAGTTTTATGTGCGTGTGTCGTAGTGTCTGCCTGAACTCCGCCCCCTCTCAGCTGCCCTTCATTATCTAATGAATCCTGAGCCTGCTTGCTGCTTGGGCATGTTCTTCCACCTTGTGACATTGTATACGTTGCCTACAGCAACTCTGGGCCATGTGCTTCTCTGAGCTGTCAGTGTCAGATCCATTCTCTGCAGTTTTACCTATCTCCATAGATTCTGATAGATCTACACCATGACAACGTCCATGAGTCAAGTGGGAATGCTCTGGGCGTTTTGACCCAATCCCTCGGATCTTGGCAGCGACCTGTAGCATATCTATTCAAACAACTGGACACTGTAGCAAAAGGATGGCCACCTTGCCTGAGAGCCGTTGCAGCTACAGCTCTCTTGGTGAGTGAAGCCGACAAGCTCACTTTGGGTCAGAGTCTCCAAGTAAGGGTACCACATTCTGTCCTGACTCTTATGGAACACAAAGGGAATGACTGGTTCATAAATTCACGAATGCTGAAGTACCAAAGCATGTTGTGTGAAAACCCCCGATTGCAGTTGATCGTCAGTCAAGCTTTGAACCCAGCTACATTGTTGCCAATTGGTCCAGGCCCCCCTGATCATGATTGCTTGGAAATAATGCACACTGTATTCTCAAGTCACCCTGATCTAACTGGTGTCCCATTGAAGGATCCTGAACGAACTTTCTTCATGGATGGAAGTAGTCTTGTCACCGACGGACGACGATGTGCGGGCTATGCAGTGGTGACCCTGGACATGGTAATAGAATCATCAGCTTTGGCCCCAGGGATTTCAGCACAGAAAGCTGAACTGATAGCCCTCACTAGGGCACTGATAATAGGGACAGGTCTCCGCTTGAATGTGTACACAGACTCCAAGTATGCTTTCACCACATTACACGCCCATGGAGCCCTGTACAAGGAACGTGGGTTAATAACCTCAGGAGGCAGGTCTATTAAATATGGTCCCGAGATATTAACCCTACTAGATGCTGTATGGGCCCCCAAACAAGTAGCAGTAATGCACTGTCGAGATCATCAGGTAGGGGAAGGAGAAGTTTCACGAGGAAATAGGTTTGCTGACGCTTCTGCTCGAGAAGTGGCCATAACTGGACAAGCTCCTGCCCTCAATACCCCAATCCAGGCAGCATTATTTCCAGTACCTCTCAGTGCATGGGCTCCTCGATATACCACCAAAGAGTTAGACTATTTCTGTCAGGAAGAAGGGGGAGTGTTATCAGAGACAGGATGGATAGTGCTACCACCGCCAGCGGGTGGTCTTCCTCCAGGTCCATCTGTGATCCCTGAAGCATTAGGTCCAGCATTTGTCCAAGCTTTCCACCAAGCCACACATTATGGGAAAACTGCAATGGAAAAAGCTCTCAGACCCCATTTCTGTATCTCATTATTAGGACCCCTGTCAGCCTCAGTAGCCCGCAAATGTGTAACCTGTGCAAAAAACAATGCCCGGCAGGGTCCTAACCTGCCCCCGAGAGTCCAGTCAGTAGGAGTTACCCCCATGGGAAATATTCAGGTGGATTTCACTGAAATGCCACGTTTAAATGGATATCAATACCTGTTGGTTGTGGTTTGTACATTCTCTGGTTGGGTGGAAGCTTTCCCCACCAGGACTGAGAAAGCCAGGGAAGTTACCAAGATTCTGCTCCATGAGATCATTGCCTGGTTTGGAATACCCTTAGTTATAGGATCAGATAATGGGCCCTCGTTTGTATCTCAAGTAACTCAGCAGTTGGCCCAGGCCCTACAGGTGCAGTGGAAGTTACATACAGCTTACAGACTCCAAAGTTCAGGAAAAGTAGAGCGTATGAATCGGATCCTAAAGTCCCAGCTGTCCAAACTCTGTCAGGAAGCTCACCTGAAGTGGCCCCAGGCTCTTCCTATAGCCCTCCTCAGGATACGTTCAGCCCCCACCAAGTCATTGGGAGTTTCCCCTTTTGAGATTTTGTATGGGCGACCTCCGCCCATTGTTCAGGGAATAAAAGGGGATATGAGTCAGATTGGATCCGAAATCACTAGACAAGAACTATTGGCTCTAGGTTCTGTCTTGCAGAGTCTCCATGCATGGGTGAGGCAGCCGGAAAGGCAGCTGTGAGAGAAAGCCCCCCTCTCCCCCCTTGGGCTGCAGCGAAACAACACTTACACATACCCTTTCGCCCAGAAAATCAGTAGACCAGAGCATACCAGTCTAAACAGGTCACTCGGGAATGCTTTATGAGAGCCCACTGCCCCCCCCCTTCAGGGGCTACCGATTGGTGAAGAAGAGATACCTGGGGTGAATGGGAAGGTAGCAAGGGGGTTTGAGAACGTACTGTATATAAGACTGTGTGGGATGTCATTTAGGGGCTCAGATCTTTTGTCCAGAGTGCCGGCTCTGTCTGAGTCCTGTTTGCATTCTAGTCTGTTTGTGTGTTCCTTTCGTGAGTGTGGGAGACAGGGTTCCTGCTTCATGGGTACAAGACCAGTTGCCCATTAACCTGACCGAACCACTGCATCCGTACAAGCCTGGAGCCCAGGTGTGGGTCAAGGAGTGGAGGAAGACACCGTTAGCACCTCACTGGAAAGGACCAGACCAACGGGGGGCCTTCGAACAGTTGAAGAGAGTGTTGCTATTGTCACCAGCCTTGGGCCTTCCGGATGTCACTAAGCCCTTCACTCTTTATGTGCATGAAGCAGCGGGCACAGCTCTAGGGGTCTTGACTCAACAGCTGGGATCCTGGCCACGCCCGGTCGCCTACCTGTCTAAACAGCTGGATCCAGTGGCCAAGGGATGGCCACCCTGTTTAAGAGCGATAGCAGCAACAGCCCTGTTGGTGGAAGAGTCAGATAAACTATCCATGGGCCAAGACCTCTTAGTCACCGTCCCACATTCCGTCCAAACTTTACTGGAACATAAAGGAAGCCACTGGTTTACCAGCTCCCAAATGTTGAAATACCAGAGTATGTTATGGGGAAACCCCAGAGTGCGGATAACCACCAGTCAAGCCTTAAATCCTGCCACGTTCCTGCCTGTCGGCCCAGGATCACCTGATCACGACTGCCTGGAAGTAATGGACACGATCTTTTCCAGTCGCCCTGATCTGACAGACGTACCACTGAACAACCTGGATGAGATCTACTTTGTGGATGGAAGCAGTCTGGTAGTGGAAGGCCGCAGGTGTGCGGGGTACACGGTGGTGACGAAGGAAGTAATGGTCGAAGCTCAGCCACTGCCCTCGGGCACTTCCGCACAGAAAGCGGAACTCATTGCCCTCACCCGTGCTCTAACCCTTGGGACAAACCTTCATGTAAACATATACACAAATTCCCGATATGCCTTTGCCACTCTCCATGCCCATGGTGCTCTATACAAAGAAAGGGGGTTGATCACTGCAGCTGGATCCGAAATTAAGAATGGTCCCCAAGTAGTGGCCCTGTTAGAAGCAGTCTGGTATCCCAAAGCTGTAGCAGTCATGCACTGTAAAGGCCATCAGAAGGGGAATGACGGGATAGCCAAGGGCAATAGATGGGCTGATGCAGAAGCCCAGCGGGTCGCGATTGCCTCTTTGTCCCAGCCCTACTCTGAGAGCTCCGAAGATTTGCAAGCCCCCCTGTTCCTAGTCCCGTTAAGCCAATGGGCTAAAAGATACACTACATGGGAAATGGATTTCTTCTGTCAGGAGGAGGGTGGGGTATTACACTCCGATGGTTGGATAAGATTACCTGGAAAGGGAACAGTCCCAGTGATAGTCATCCCAGACAGCCTTGCCCCAGCTTTCCTGTCATCTTTCCATCAGACTACTCACTTTGGCAAGACAGCCATGGAAACTACTCTCCGCCCATATTTCTTTATTTCCTGCTTATCTTCCCTGGCAGCCGCAACTGTTAGGCAATGTACCATGTATGCTAAGAACAATGCTCGTCAGGGTCCTTGCCAACCCCCAGGAGTGCAGTCCTATGGGGTCACCCCATGGGAAATATCCAAGTTGATTTTACAGAAATGCCCCGATCAAATGGATACCGATATCTGTTAGTTCTGGTTTGTACATTCACGGGGTGGGTGGAGGCCTTCCCAGTCCGTACAGAAAAAGCCAGAGAAGTGACAAAGGTGCTACTGCATGAAATCATCCCCTGTTTTGGGCTTCCAATAGTAATGGGATCAGATAACGGACCTGCATTTGTGGCCCAGATAGTACAACAGGTAGCCAAAGCCTTGCAGATTGATTGGAAGCTACATACAGCTTACCGTCCTTAGAGTTCAGGGAAGGTGGAACGCATGAACCGTACCATTAAAATGCATTTAGCAAAACTGTGTCAGGAAACCTCCTTGAAGTGGCCCCAATTGCTCCCCATAACCCTGCTTCGTATACGCTCAGCCCCACGAAAGGGTATTGGTGTTTCCCCCTTTGAAGCTGTGTATGGCTGCCCTGCACCCCTCATACAGGGCGTCCATGGAGACTTGATTCAGATAGGTTCAGAAATAACCCGACAGGAACTGTTGGCTCTCAGTTCTGTTTTGCAGGAATTGCACCAGTGGATTCAGGAGCGGCTCCCCATCAACCTGACGGAACCACTCCATACACATCAACCTGGTTCGCGAGTGTGGGTCAAGGAGTGGAAGAGGGATCCGCTGACCCCCCAGTGGCGAGGCCCGTATACCATTTTGCTGGCTACCCCGACGGCTATCAAGGTGGCTGAGATTGCTCCGTGGATTCATCACACCCGTGTCAAGGCTGCAGCGCCAGAACCTGTTCCAGCCTGGACTTCTGTCACGGTTCCAAACCAGCCTCTGCGTTTGACACTAAAAAGAGATACTTCTGCCTAGTGACGGCTAGCGCATCTGGACTGCTTAAGAGATGAACCCACCCCAGAATGCATAGAAGTGCCATATTTTTACTGCTATCCTTGATGTGGGCCTGTTTCCAGCCGAGCACGGGGACTACTAACACAGCAATATTACTTGCCCAAACTGCCTTAAACATGACAGACTTTTGCATACGTAACTCTCTATAAACTGGGGGTTTTCTATCAACCTGTCTCATTGCTGTACCCTCCAGTTTATGTGAACTGCTGAGTTTTACCATATTTACTAGTCTGGACTGTAAACAACCTGACATGTCATTTTCTACCCTCCTCTATAGTATTGGAGCCACTCAGCCTACCTCAGCTTTTAACCGAGTTCCTTTCTCCCTGCAGGTAGTCTCCACCCTTAATGCTACTGATTGTTTTATTTTTGTAAATACCAAGACAGGAGGGTTTAATGTGTCAAATACTGAATTATCATGCAACTCTGTTACAAGGGTATCTTATGTGTACTCAGAAATGTATCTACCCTTAGGCTGGTTTTTGATATGTGGGAAGATGACTTATACCTATGTTCTCATAAATGCCACCGGTGACCCATGCACCCTCGGCAGGCTAACGACCACTGCTTTCCTCCACACGCCCAAAGTAACTAAAGTCCGCCCCAGACCTCCCCGCTCTATCCCCATGCCCTCGACCTGTAACTCAAATGTAGAACCGTACAGTGATTAGACGGCCCTTGGGCTGTCGCTATTAATCGTTGCAACACCTGGGATAGCCCTACACAACTCAATGGAGATAAGCCAACTTGCTTGTTCTCTAGCTAAATCCCTTAATCTGACCTCAACCATACTGGCCACCATGAATCATGAAATGTCCGGCTTACGCACGGCGATACTGCAGAATCGGATGGCCATTGATTTCCTACTCTTATGCCTTAACCATGACTGTGAAGAGTTCGAGGGTATGTGTTGTTTTAACCTCACTGACGAAAGCGTGTCCATCGAACGCTCTATCCAAGACCTACGTAATTTAGTAAAACATATCACAGACCCCTCCATGGGACTGGGAATGGGATGGTTCGGGAACTTGTTTGGTTGGCTGGGGGGCCTTAAAACCCTAGTTATAGGGGTCTTCCTTCTCTTCCTGCTATGTGCTCTCTTACCATGCTGTATCCCTATCCTCCACCGCTTTATCACCTGCACCCTCGACGCCTTGGTGGAACGCAAGGCGGCTGCCTCTGTCATGGCCCTAACCCCATATACCCCTCTGCGGCCTGCCCCTAGTAATACTGCCCTCTACCCCTCCTAGCGGTTGAGGTCATACTCAAAAAAGGGGGGAGTGAGGCAACCGGAAAGGCAGCTGTGAGAGAAAGCCCCTCTCTCCCCCCTTGGGCTGCAGCGAAACAACACTTACACATACCCTTTCGCCCAGAAAATCAGTAGACCAGAGCATACCAGTCTAAACAGGTCACTCAGGAATGCTTTATGAGAGCCCACTGCCCCCCCCCTTCAGGGGCTACCGATTGGTGAAGAAGAGATACCTGGGGTGAATGGGAAGGTAGCAAGGGGGTTTGAGAACGTACTGTATATAAGACTGTGTGGGATGTCATTTAGGGGCTCAGATCTTTTGTCCAGAGTGCCGGCTCTGTCTGAGTCCTGTTTGCATTCTAGTCTGTTTGTGTGTTCCTTTCGTGAGTGTGGGAGACAGGGTTCCTGCTTCATGGGTACAAGACCAGTTGCCCATTAACCTGACCGAACCACTGCATCCGTACAAGCCTGGAGCCCAGGTGTGGGTCAAGGAGTGGAGGAAGACACCGTTAGCACCTCACTGGAAAGGACCATATGTCGTCATATTGTCGACCCCTACAGCAGTCAAGGTTGTGGAATTAGAACCTTGGATCCATCACAGTCGGGTAAAGCCAGCAGCAGCTACCGAACTTCGTCCCTGGACTTCAACCACCAACCCAGCAACACCATTGCGGCTCACGCTGCGACGTCAACCGCTGCTGTGAGAGTCTACAGCCCTACTCCTGCCACCTACTGGACGCTGGCAGGTCCACGTATGGCAGAAGCTTGAGGAATCTACTACCCTACTCCTGTCACAAACCGGAAGCTGACAGGTCAACATACGGTGGAAGCTATAAAGGAAGAGAACTTAAGTGAAAGATTTGCAGTTTTTAAGAGAAATTTATTAAGATCTTGTAATCATGATATATCTATGTTGTACTTGCGGTAGCCCTGGTGTGGTAGGCTATGGCCTGTAAACTAGGCCTAGACCCCAACCCCCACCTGGGATTAGTGCTTAAAAGAATCAGAGTTTGAGAATCTGCTTTAAACTGCTTTTGAGAAGTTTGTATAATTCCTTTATGCTGATGATGGAAATGTTCCTGCATTCTCTGAGCTAGAAATGGCCTTGAAGTAGAAATGTAACTATACCTAAAAACTGTGCCTTTGTTAGAATAGTCTGAGAAGGGGGAACAGGGAGCTAGGCCCAGAGAGGGTCCCCGATTGGACGGGTGCAAGGGGCGTTGGGACCAATAGAAAGGTTGCCCCTATCAAATTGTAAAAATTGTATATAAGGAATTTGCTTCTGTACTTCGTTGCTCAGTCTCTTTTGGACACTCTCCTGTCTGAGCCTGTGCACAATAAATTGGCTTGGATCCTGCTACTGAC
This sequence comes from Ichthyophis bannanicus, assembly GCA_033557465.1. Taxonomy (NCBI): domain Eukaryota; kingdom Metazoa; phylum Chordata; class Amphibia; order Gymnophiona; family Ichthyophiidae; genus Ichthyophis; species Ichthyophis bannanicus. The sequence continues at coordinate 742,748,867 of CM066035.1, read as the reverse complement.
TCCTGGTATTATTTATTGCGTGGACTTCGCTGCTACATTTCCTGGTGCGTTGGGCCGGGAGGTGCGAGTAGTGGATGGTATTCAAGTGAATATACCATGTTTTACCGCCTCAAGGTTTGGTCCGGCTGGAACTGTGTCTGGCCGACCGCAGGGGAAGCCTCAGGCACCACCGGTCTTCTTGCATCGGAGAGGATTCCGCCTTGCTTCGGCGGACAACTGGGTCCGGCCAGTCAACACCTCCGAACCCGAGGGGAGTCTGGGATTCAACCCAAGAACTGGTTCTGTATCGGGTACCGGATCCAGTGAGTAGAAATTTCTTTGCTCCTCAGTCAGTTAGTTTTGGGTACGTCTTGCATGAGTATACACGGGACTAAATTGGTATGGGAATACAGTAGAGAGCCTGATCACCTCTTAGAGCACGTCCGAGTAAGCCTTGCATGAGAATGCGCGAGGCCGAAACTACTGCCCTTGGTTAATCAGCAGTCCGAGTACGTCTTGCATGAGTATGCGCGAGACCGAAACCACTGCTGTTGGTTAGTAAGGTAGGCCTGGGAATTTGGAAAAACGTTGCTAGCATGTCTGTTTATGTCTCCCTCTGTTTCTAGGGCTGCCCGCACCCCTTACTGGCAGTCCGATCACCCGCACCCTCTGTCTGTTGTCTAACCGTGGGTTTCACTTCTGGTATAATGTAAGGTTATTAATTAAGGAACAGTACTGAGAAAAGGGAAAAAAAACCTCAGGAGTCACTTTAAGGAATCAAGTCTAAATACAGCACAGAGCTGTTTCAGTGATTTTATTCTTTAGCAAAGCGTGAGAGATGGTATCTCTAGCAAGCAGAGGGAGAAGGGGTGTGTCTTTCACACAGCCTGCAGAAAGGAATGTCTCAAGTATCTTGGAAAGTTTCAGTATCCTTTAAGTTATTATTAACCCCTTCGGATCTCCTCAACTGTTTTAGTTATATCTCTGCCCTGCCTGTATTGTTACTTCACCTGTACCTGTAATATTAGTTTGCTGGTTATATCTCAGCCCTGCCTGTATTTCTACGTCAACTGTTCCTGTTATATTATTATTTTTATTTATTTATTCTCTGATTTATGGGGGAAACCTGAACGGCTTAGAGGTCCGAGTACGGACCAAGGGAGGAGGAAAGCGTTAATTTTACAGTTGCTGAATGAGTGAGAGAGTGATTTCTGTGGGATCTGAGAGAGAGAAACCTGAATGAGTGAGAGAGAGACAAAAGTTTTGAACAGCATGGGAGGGGGTGTATCTATACTGAGCCTTCTGCAGTGTCTCCTTAAGAACTTTAAGAGGGGTTTCTCTGGTGATTATGTAATTGTAATGACCCCCAGGTCGATGGGAAGTTTTATGTGAACGGGAATGCCCCCCCCCCCCTGTCTTTATAGAGTGCACCCAGAGGAACACTGCCACATAGTTCTGTCACGTTGGGAATTTTGGATTTTGCCGGCATGTCTGTTTGTGTGTGTGTGAATGAGACGTCTTGAAACACAGACCAAGCAAGTGCAGACTCCTGATTAGCGCAGTTCCTGGCCGGGCGACCGCGCCCAGGTCGCGAAAAGGAGGAAGAGTTTGTGTTTGTCTACCTATTTGTTCCTAGGGCTGTACGGACCCCTTACCTGCAACCCAACCACCCACCCCTACTGTCTGTTGTTGTGTACGTCATAATGGGAGGATCGGAGTCCACGCAAACTCCGTTGAAATGTATGATCAAAAATTTCAGTAAGGGATTTGCCGGAGACTATGGAATAAAACTGTTTCCGTCCTGATTAAAAATGCTCTGTGAAAGGAAGTGGCCCGTTCTGATCACTTCATGGCCCCCTGAGGGTACCTTTGATGTTAGTATTGTATCTAGAGTACACCAGATGGTCCGAAAAGACCGCCCTGACCAGTTCCCCTATATAGATTCCTGGTTAAGTATTTGTGAAAAAGAGCCCCCTGGATGAAGCGTTGTTATGAGGAACAGTGTAGGACATTGGTAGCGACCACAAGGGGGGTCCGTATGTCTGGAAAAGAGAATCTGCCCGTTTATTCCGTCCCAGAATCTCCAGACATTCCAACCCGTCCGTCCCAGTATCTGTATAGGCCAGTCCCCTCAGCTCCGCCGTCACCCCGGGCAGAGCCTGGTGCAGAAGGATACCCCCCTGCAGATGTACCTCTAGTCCACCAACCACCTCCGCAGCAGGAGGATGCACACCCCCTCTCGACCGGAAGCCCCAGCTCCAATCAGAGTGCCTCGGGAGGACCGCTGTCCACCGATGACACTGAAAGCAGGGATTCATTTGCCAGTTCAGGGTCACTTACGGCAGATGCCCAAAGCCAGGGAGCAGCATTCCAACAATCCAGACCACCTTATATTTTCAGAAGTACAACAGCAAGTCAGAGGGATGGTCACGTTATGCAGTTGCGCCAGGTCCAAGGCCTACCCACTCTTGATAACCAGGGCCAGGTTGTGGTGGGACCAACTAGCTTTGTCTATGTGCCTTTTTCCACTACTGATTTATTGAACTGGAAGATGCATTATGCATCATATACTGAGAAGCCCCAAGAATTAATTGACTTAATGTCTAGTATTATGCAGACCCATCAGCCTACCTGGTCTGATTGTCGCCAACTCCTGTCTACTCCTTTCACTACTGAAGAGCGGGCACAGATTGTGCAAGCGTCCACCCGATGGTTAGAAGAAAATCCCATAGGTGAAGTAGGCCTAAATCCCCGGCAAGCAGCTGCCGTGGATTTTCCAAATGACGATCCTAGATGGGATCCGAACAGTGCCGATGGGGCAGCGGCCTTCAATCGATTCCGCCAGGCCCTACTACAAGGCCTGAAGAAAGGAGGCCAGAAGGACATGAATATCGGAAAGGTATCAGAAGTCCTCCAGTGTCCAGATGAGAGCCCAGCGGCTTTCTATGAACGCTTATCTGAAGCTTATAGACTCTATACCCCATATGATCCGGCGGCCCAGGAAAATTTGCGCATGGTAAATGCGACCTTTGTGAGTCAGTCCCAGGGAGACATAAAACGGAAACTGCAAAAGTTAGAAGGGTTTGCGAGCATGAACGCGGCCCAGTTAATGGAAGTTGCACAGAAAGTGTTTGTGAATCGTGACCGAGAACGTCAGAGGGAGAGTGAATGTAAAATAAAGCAGAAAGCTGATTTCCTTGCAGCAGCTTTAGGTGAACAACGAGGAGGAAGTGCCTCAAACAGAAGGATCCGAGGACGTGGGAGGGGCTGAGGGAATGGTCGGCCCCCAGTGGATGTGAATCAATGTGCCTACTGTAGAGAAGAAGGACATTGGAAGAATGAGTGTCCGAACCTTGACTCTGCCTCCTGGAGGGGAGGAGGGAGCATTTGGAGAGCAGGGGGACTATTCCAGAGTCATGGAGGAATGCGCCGCACACAGTTCCGACAAGATGAAGCAGCTATGGAGGGAATGGCAGCCGAAGGGGGCTACAGCATGTTTGAAGACTAGGCCAGACCGGGCTCCAAGTTTCCTCTGGGTCCCCAGGAGCCTATGGTCAGTTTGAAAATTGGGGACCAATATATGGACTTCATGGTGGATACGGGGGCCGAACATTCGGTGGTGGCAAAGCCAGTGGCCCCTCTGTCTTCTTGATCCATCACCATTGTCGGAGCTACTGGAACTAGAGCCACTAATCCTTTTTGCAGAACCGCACCTGCGAACTAGGGGGATGGAAGATAACACACCAGTTCCTGTACATGCCTGAATGCCCAATTCCCCTTTTGGGCCGAGATATGCTTGCTAAGCTCCAGGCGCAGATATCCTTTGCTGAAGGGGGAGAAATGGAAATGACTCTGAACTCGAAGTCTGCTGGCCTGATGGTGTTGACTGTCCCCCGAGAAGAAGAATGGCGGTTCTATAGTACATCTCCGACCAAGGCAGCCATATCCCGTATACCCACCAGTGTTTTAGCTCCACCTGAGGTGTGGGCAGAGGATAATCCTCCGGGCCTAGCGAAGAATGTAGCTCCTGTTTTCATCACCCTCAAACCAGGAGCAGAACCAGTGCATGTAAGACAATACCCTCTTCCGCGACCAGCGATTGAAGGCATTCACTGTCATCTATTGGAATTATTAAAGTATGGACTTCTCAGAACATGTCAATCGCCCTGGAATACCCTCCTCCTCCCTGTCAAGAAGCCTGGGACAGGTGATTACCGCCCAGTGCAGGATTTGAGATGAGTAAATGAAGCAGTTGTGACCATACATCCAGTAGTGCCAAACCCTTATACTCTCCTGGGACTGATCCCCGCTGAAGCTACTCATTTCACCATCCTGGACTTGAAAGATGCGTTCTTCTGTATACGCTTAGCACCAACCAGTCAACTTCTGTTCGCCTTTGAATGGGAGGACCCTACTACCGGAAGGCGAGGTCAACTCACCTGGACTCGATTACCCCAAGGATTCAAGAACTTGCCTACTCTCTTCAATGCTGCTCTCAACCAAGATCTTTCAAGTTACTCTGTCACGCCGGGGAAAAGAGTCCTTCTACAATATGTAGATGATCTGCTAATAGCCACCAACTCTAAAAGTGAATGCTTGCAAGCCGCCAGTGACCTTTTGCATCTTCTGAGCGAAGCCGGATACAAGGTCTCAAGGGCCAAGGCTCAGCTATACCAGACTGAGGTTAAATATTTGGGATTTCATCTGTCTAACGGGGTTTGACGACTAGGACCAGAGCGGAAGTAAGCTGTGTGTTGCATCCCTACCCCGACCACTAGAAAGCAAGTAAGGGCTTTCTTGGGAGCTGCAGGCTACTGTCGAATATGGATACCCAACTTTGCGCTGTTGGCAAAGCCATTGTATCAAGCTACCAAAGGAATGGAACGATCTCCCTTGGAATGGGGACCAGAGCCGGATGCAGCATTCCGAACCTTGAAAGCAGCCTTGATGTCATCACCAGCTCTGGGGCTGCCAGATGTACAGAAACCATTTCGCCTATATGTCCATGAGTCAAGTGGAAATGCTCTGGGTGTACTGACTCAGCCTCTCGGATCCTGGCAGCGACCTGTACCGTATCTATCCAAACAACTGGACCCTGTAGCAAAAGGATGGCCACCTTGCCTGAGAGCCGTTGCAGCTACAGCTCCCTTGGTGAGTGAAGCCGACAAGCTCACCCTGGGTCAGAGTCTCCAAGTTACAGTACCACACTCTGTCATAACCCTCATGGAGCACAAAGGAAATTATTGGTTCACGAATTCCCGAATGCTGAAGTACCAAAGTATGTTATGTGAAAACCCCCGATTGCAGTTGATTGTCAGTCAAGCTTTGAACCCTGCTACGCTGTTGCCAATTGGTCCAGGTCCACCAATCATGATTGCCTGGAAATTATGGACACTGTATTCTCAAGTCGCCCTGATCTAACTGGTGTCCCATTAAATGACCCTGAACGAACTTTCTTTGTGGATGGAAGTAGTCTTGTCAACGACGGACGACGATGTGCGGGCTATGCAGTGGTGACCCTGGACATGGTAATAGAATTATCAGCTTTGGCCCCAGGGACTTCAGCACAGAAAGCTGAATTGATAGCCCTCACTAGGGCACTGATAATAGGGACAGGGCTCCGCCTAAATGTGTACACAGATTCTAAGTATGCCTTCACAACATTGCACGCACATGGAGCCCTGTACAAGGAACGTGGGTTGATAACCTCGGGAGGCAAGTCCATCAAGTATGGCCCTGAGATATTAACATTACTAGATGCTGTATGGGCCCCTAAACAAGTTGCAGTGATGCACTGCCGAGATCATCAGGTAGGGGAAGGAGAAGTTTCACGAGGAAATAGATTTGCTGACGCTTCGGCTCGAGAAGCGGCCACAACTGGACAAGTTCCTGCCACTAGTACTTACAGTCCAGGCAGCTATATTTCCAGTGTCCCTCAGTGCATGGACTCCCCGATATACTTCCAAAGAGTTAGACTATTATTGTCAAGAGGAAAGGGGAGTGTTATCAGAAACTGGATGGATAGTGCTACCGCCGCCAGCGGGTGGTCTTCCTCTAGGTCCAACTGTGATCCCTGAAGCATTAGGTCCAGTATTTGTCCAAGCTTTCCACCAAGCCACACATTATAGGAAAACTGCAATGGAAAAAGCTCTCAGACCCCATTTCTGTATCTCATTATTAGGAGCCCTGTCAGCCTCAGTAGCCCGCAAATATGTAACCTGTGCAAAGAACAATGCCCGGCAGGGTCCCAACCTGCCCCCAAGAGTTCAGTCAGTAGGAGTTACCCCCATGGGAAATATCCAGGTGGACTTCGCAGAAATGCCACGTGTTAATGGATATCATTGCCTATTGGTTGTGGTTTGTACATTCTCTGGTTGGGTGGAAGCTTTCCCCACCAGGACTGAGAAAGCCAGGGAAGTCACCAAAGTTCTACTCCATGAAATCATTCCCCTGTTTCGTATGCCATTAGTTATGGGATCGGACAATGGTCCCTCATTTGTATCTCAGGTGACTCAGCAGTTAGCCCAAGCTCTATAAGTACAATGGAAATTACATTCTGCATACAGACCCCAAAGTTCAGGAAAAGTGGAACGTATGAATCGCATCCTGAAGTCCCAGTTGTCTAAACTCTGTCAGAAAACTCACCTGAAGTGCCCCCAGGTTCTTCCTATAGCCCTTCTCAGGATACGTTCAGCCCCCACCAAGTCGTTAGGAGTTTCCCCTTTTGAGGTCTTGTATGGGCGACCTCTGCCCATTGTCCAAGGGATAAAAGGGGATATGAGTCAGATTGGGTCCGAAATCACTAGACAAGAACTGTTGGCTCTAGGTTCTGTCTTGCAGAGTCTCCATGCATGGGTACAAGACCAGCTGCCCATTAACCTGACCAAACCACTGCATCCCTATAATCCTGGAGCCTCGGTGTGAGTCAAGGAGTGGAGGAAGACACCGTCAGCACCTCACTGGAAAGGACCGTATGTCGTCATATTGTCGACCCCTACAGCAATCAAGGTTGCGGAATTAGAACCTCAGATCCATCACAGTCCGGTAAAGCCAGCAGCAGCTACCGAACTTCGTCCCTGGACTTCAACCACCAACCCAGCAATACTATTGCGGCTCACGCTGCGACGTCAACCACTGCTGTGAGAGTCTACAGCCCTACTCCTGCCACCTACCGGACGCTGGCAGGTCCACATACGGCAGAAGCTTGAGGAATCTACTACCCTACTCCTGTCACAAACCGGAAGCTGACAGGTCAACGTACGGTGGAAGCTATAAAGGAAGAGAACTTAAGTGAAAGATTTGCAGTTTTTAAGAGAAATTTATTAAGATCTTGTAATCATGATATATCTATGTTGTACTTGCGGTAGCCCTGGGGCCCCTTAGAATGACCACTGATATACCTCCTTGTATCACATGTTATGGACCAGCCACGTGGGCGAATGATGGGTCCTGGGGATACCGCACTCCTGTTTTTGAAAACTATTATGTTTGCAGTTTTACTAATGATAGCTATGTGTCTGCTCCTTCCATGCATCCTGCCTTTATGCCTGCATATGTTTACCTCCATCATTGACAGTACGGTTGAACATAAGACAGCGGCCAGATTACTAGCTATGTGGCAGTACCAGGCCTGGCCTCAGGAGGAAGCACCAGTTTGAGGAGAATATGCTATGTGATTTTTTCCTCACCCCTTTTTAGGTGGGGTGAGAATAATCAAAGGGGGGTATGTGGTAGGCTATGGCCTGTAAACTAGGCCTAGATCCCAACCCCCACCTGGGATTAATGCTGAAAAGAATCAGAGTTTGAGAATCTGCTTTAAACTGCTTTTGAGAAGTTTGTATAATTCCTTTATGCTGATGATGGAAATGTTCCTGCATTCTCTGAGCTAGAAATGGCCTTGAAGTAGAAATGTAACTATACCTAAAAACTGTGCCTTTGTTAGAATAGTCTGAGAAGGGGGAACAGGGAGCTAGGCCCAGAGAGGGTCCCCGATTGGACGGGTGCAAGGGGCGTTGGGACCAATAGAAAGGTTGCCCCTATCAAATTTCAAAAATTGTATATAAGGAATTTGCTTCTGTACTTCGTTGCTCAGTCTCTTTTGGACACTCTCCTGTCTGAGCCTGTGCACAATAAATTGGCTTGGATCCTGCAACTGACTCCTGGTATTATTTATTGCGTGCACTTCGCTGCTACACTGGGGCCCCTTAGAATGACTACTGATATACCTCCTTGTATCACATGTTATGGACCAGCCACATGGGCAAATGATGGATCCTGGGGATACTGCACTCCTGTTTAGGTTTGAAGACTATTGTGTTCGCTGTTTTACTAATGATAGCTATGTGTCTGCTCCTTCCATGTTTCCTACCCCTTTGCCTGCGTATGGTCACCTCAATCACTGACAGTACAGTTGAACGAAAAACAGCAGCCCGGGTACTAGCCATGAGGAAGTATCAGGCTATACCCCAACAAGAAGCATTAGTTTAAGAAGAGCTTGATATGTGATTTCTTTCTCACCCTCTTTTATTAGGAGTGAGAATAATCAAAGGGGGGAATGTGGTAGGCTATGGCCCTTAAACTAGGCCTAGATCCCAACCCCGACCTGGGATTAGTGCTGAGAGGAATCAGAGTTTGAGAATCTGCTTTAAACTGCTTTTGAAAAGTTTGTATAATTCCTTTATGCTGATGATAGTGTAGCGGCAGAGCGCAAACAATCCAATAATACCAGGAGTCTGTTCAGAAGGTCCAAATCATTTATTGTGCACAAGACTCAAGCAGAATCACATTCAAAATGGCTGAGCAATGGTTTCTAGCAAAACAACAACTTTTATACCTTTCTTCTCCATTCTGTACATAGGCAAACTTTTCATTGGTCCCAGTAACCCCTTCTATCCCATCTATTGGTCCCGGTACCATTACGTAGTCATCCAATGAGGACCTTGGTCTGGGCTCAGCACCTGGTTGCCCCCCTTACAGTCCCCATTACAATGGACAGTTCTTAGACTCTTGATATAATTCTCCTCCAAGGTCACTTAGCTGACTAGAACATGTGGGAAAGCAGGGCACTGTAACCCTTCTCTCAGCAGAATTAATTAGTTCACAGAAGCTTCACACATCTTATCAGTACCAATTAAAGTTGTTTTTCTATCTTTTCTAAGTTTCGATTCTGCTTAGCTATGCTTGGTTATGCTTAGTTAAGTTTCGATTCTATGAAGGCAGCATTCAGGGGGGTTTTCATTCCTCTGGGCCTAACCACAGGCTTCATTTACAGGTCAAGCTGCTTAGACCTGTCTGTTTAGTTCAAGCAGCATGGATCATAGGCCTTCGCCTACCACATTCCCCCCTTTGATTATTCTCACCCGCAAGTGAGAAAGGGTGAGAATCAAATCACATAATACTAGGTAAAGGTATCACTCTGTGGTATAGGGTAGTAGTTTCACATAGCTAGTATCTTTGTAGCTGCCTTGCGCTCTACAGTGTTATTAATAACGGAAGTTATCATTTGCAAGCAAAGTGGCAAGAAACAAGGGAGCAACAAGCAGATAGTCAGAGTCCATAGTTTCTGCCGAATAAAGAGATAATCACCCTCAATTATTTCATTGGGTATCACAGACGTATATAGCTGTCATTAGTGAATACAGGTCTCAGACTTACAACAGCCACGTTGGGTATTCTCACCCTAACCGTGCGCCTGATCGCATCAATGACCTTAAGGTATTCACTAAATTTTGTGTAGATTTAGCTTGATCTATACAGCTGATTCACCCATATTAATCCTTGTAAAATTTCAAATTTTATAGAGAAGGAATTGTGCTTAACTTAGCTGTGTTTCCACTGGTAATAAATCCCCGACGCCACCTGATAGGCACCTCTTTGCGTTTCTGTTGTTTCTTCAGGGGGAATTCACATAAACTAGCACACTCTCCCAATTTGCGGCCAAAGTAAACTCATTTGTTATAGAGTCGTTTTACCATACGCACTTTCTCTCTGTGTTCAAAAACTAAGTTAAGCACAATTCCTTCTCTATAAAATTTGAAATTTTACAAGGATTAATATGGGTGAATCAGCTGTATAGATCAAGCTAAATCTACACAAAATTTAGTGAATACCTTAAGGTCATTGATGCGATCAGGCGCACGGTTAGGGTGAGAATACCCAACGTGGCTGTTGTAAGTCTGAGACCTGTATTCACTAATGACAGCTATATACGTCTGTGATACCCAATGAAATAATTGAGGGTGATTATCTCTTTATTCGGCAGAAGCTACCCTCTTGAAACTGACCTACACGTTAGAGTTGAGAGTCCATAGTTTGGCAAGAGTGGGAAAAAGAACTAAAGGAGTAGAAGGTTCAGGAACATTTATGCCGGACCACCAAGATGTCTTCTTTGTTGTGCTGTTGTAAAACTTCTGATTTAGACAGTCCAGCTGTCCAATCTTCATAGCAAATTGTGGTCCGGTGCGAACAAAACACAACCTGTCAACAATGGGGTGGGCCAATACCCACTCACTAGTAGTATTATGTAAATCAGTCTGATTGTAGGGGATGGAATAATTCAGTTCTTGAGCCTCCCAGGGCCACTGATCTCCCATCTTGGTTCCTCCACAAAGAAACATTCATAAATGTGGAGACTAGATGCTACTGCTTCGGCAAGTTCAAGAAACAAGTTCTGGGAGGCATGAGGAACCTTCAGCCCAGTTCGCGTGGTACTTATAAAGGCTGCACAGGGAGGTAAAGCAAAAGTCATTTCAAAGCACCCCAAGGCTGCTGCCGAAATAAAGCAATAATAAGAATTCATAATGGGCATAGTCTCTGGAAAATTGGTGGAACTGTCGGCATCCACAACAGATAACAGATGTAGAGTTGATTGTAGATCCTCGAGCTTCTGCCGTGTGTAGACCTACCAGCTTTGTGGCAGGAGTAGGGCTGTAGATTCCAAAGTATCACTGTCCTCTGGAATGTCTCAGGTTCTTAAAATATCATAGTACAGTCTCTCAGGCTATTATTGCCTCCTTAGAGCAGTTCACTTTTTAGGAGATCAAAACAGTTTTGTTCTCAGAGCATTTGAACACAGTCTCTTAGAAGACTCAATTTCTTAACACAACACAGTCTATTTCTGATGATTGCAGCTTTCTCCAGATGCGAGGCTTACCTTCAGATAAACGGACAGTCTTGAAATAGTTTCCGAGGGACCAATAAGTCTTAGGTCCGTGGCTGTTGTCGTAGGGTGAGGCGCAATGGAGTCTCAGGATGCTGTACAGTAGTCCAGTGATCAGGTTCAGAAACAGTTGCTGGCTTTACTCGACTATGATGGATCCAAAGTTCGAATTCTGCGACTTTTACTGCAGTTGGAGTTGACAGGATGACAACATAGGGTCCCTTCCAATGCAGGGCTAACGGTATCCTTCTCCACTCTTTGATCCACACCGAGACTCCAGGCTTGAAAGGATGCAGGGGTTCAGGCAAATTGATGGGTAATCAATTTTGTACCCAGGTATGAAGACTCTGCAAAACAGAACTTAAAACCAATAGTTCATGCCTAATAATTTCAGATCCTATCTGTCTCACATCTCCTTTTATTCCCTATAAATAGGCTACAGATTCTCAGAATTTCAAAAAGGGGGAACTCCTAAAGACTGAGCAGGGGCTAAGTATATCCTAGGAAGGGCTATAGGAAGAACCTGGGGCCACTTCAGGTAAACCTCTTGGCAAAGTTTGGACAACTGAGATTTCAAGGTTCTATTCATACATTCTACTTTTCCTAGAGTTTTGAAAGCTGTAGGTAGTATGCACCTGATAATGTCAATATCTTGGGGCCATACTTAATGGACTTGCTTCCTAAGGTTATCCACCCTCATTATTTGTACAGGGTCCCATGTGCATGCAAGGTTGTAAGGGCATACTTAGAATCTGGGTACACATTTAGACAGAGCCCTTTTCCTATTGTTAGTGCTCTAGTGAGGGCTATCAGTTCAGCTTTCTGTGGTCAAGTTTCTGGGGCCAGGGCTGAGGACTCAACTACCAAATCAGGGGTCACCCCTGCATATCTAGCACAACAATGTCCATTGATGATGAAACTGCCTTCAGCCACAAAGAAAGTCTGTTCAGGATTCTCCAGAGGGACATCAGTCAAATCCAGGCGGCTTGAGAATACAGTGTCCATAATTTCTAAACAGTCATGATCAGGGGATCAAGACCAACTGGTAACAACATAGCAGGATTCAAAGCTTGACTGACCTTCAGTTGTATCTGGGGGTTTTCACGCAACATACTCTGATACTTTAACATTCGTAGATTTGTTAGCTAGTAGTTTCCTTTGTGTTTCATATTGGTTAGAACAGAGTGTGGTACAGTAACTGGAAGATTCTGTCTCAAAGTGATCTTGTTAGTTTTGCTCACTAGGAGGGCTGTAGCTGTAACAGCTTCTCAAATAAGGTCCAAGAGATTGAGTCAATACTCCTAGAACATTTCCTTGTGACTCATGAACATAGAGACTGAAAGGTTTTCTGGACATCTGGTAGACCCAGAATTGGTGACAACATCAGAGTGGTTTTCAAAGATCAAAAGGCTGCATCCTGTTCAAGTCCCCATTCCAATGGAGACTTTTCCATTCCTTTGGTAGCTTGATACAATGGTTTTGCTAGCAGCGCAAAATTGGGGATCCATATACAACATACTCTGTGGCACCCAAGAAGGCTCTCACTTGCCTCCTGGTGGTTGGAGTAGGAATACTGCATACAGCTTCTTTGCGTTCTGGTAAGGGTCCCAGGCGTCGAATTCCATTGGACAACGGGAATCCTAGGTATTTAACTGGTTTGACATAATTGCGCCTTGGCTCTTGAGACTTTGTATCCAGCCTCATTAAAAAGGTGCAAGAGTTCACTGGTGGCCTGTAGACATTCACTTTTTGAGTTGGTGGTTATGAGCAAATTGTCCACATATTGAAGTAGAATTCTTTTCTGTCAATGGTGAAATGTGTAGCTTCAGCAGAGATCAGTCCCAAGAGAATATAAGGATTTTGGTACCACTGGGTGTATAGTTTCAGCTGCATCATTCATTCTTCTTAGATCCTGCACTGGGCGGTAATCACCTGTCCCAGGCTTCTTAACAGGAAGAAGGGGAGTGTTCCAAGGTGACTGACATTCCTTGAGAAGTCCATACTTCAGCAGTTTCATTAAATGACAGTGGATTCCTGCAATGGCTGGTCAGGGAAGAGGATACTGCTTCACATGCACTAGTTCCGCTTCTGGCTTGAGGGTGACGATGACAGGGGAGCCCTCTCCGGCTGCCACTTACTCTATAGCTGCTTCTCTTTCTTGCTAGAGCACTGTGCTTGGTTTAATATTATTTTTTAAATTAAGTACTCCCTCCTCCCCCCTGGGGTGGAGTCAAGATACGGGCATTCACTTCTCTAATGTCCTTCTCTGCAATGGGCGCACTGACTCGCACCCAGTTTTTACTTCCTCTGCTCCTTCAATCAGGATAACCTCCTCCACATCATTCAACTAAAGTATCAACAAGAAGATCTGTTCTCTTCTCCATCTTTACACTTACTTTCTCTGTCACATTCAACAATTCACATACTTTCTGATCAACTTCCATTAACTATCATGCCCGCAAATCCATCCAATTTCTGTAATTTCTGTTTTATATCTCTCTGGGACTGACTGACAAAAATGCAAATTCTCCTGGGCTGCTGGATCCATTGGGGCATATAGTGAGGGCTGCCTGCACTATTTGGATTCCACTTGGGGTTATCAAGACTGATGAGTTTGAATAATACTGTTCATTAGTTCAATTAAATCCTAAAGCTTTCAGTTCAGTAAATCAATGGCAGAGGGAAAGGCACCTAAACAAGTCTGGTCAGCTGACTGGCTGGCAAACTACTTGGGAATCTACAGGGAGGAGTCCCCCCCCCCCCTTTGCCTTAGGCCCACACTGTTTCTCCTAGCAACGCTCTATCCGGGAGGTTGTTTTTTTTTTTTTTTACTTCTCTGCTGTGGGCACATTAGTTCACGCCTACCGGGGGGTGGCATCATCGGTGGACTGGGCCCCCTCCCCCCCCCTTAAGCACTCTGAACGGAGCCGGGGCTTCTTAGGGAGCTGCTTTTTGATCATACTTGAAAAGAAATGTATTAAAAAAACCTTATTATTACTGTAAACATAGGGCAGGCAGAAAACATAAGCTTAGATTGAGTACAGACATCCATTAGGCTTATTGCAACTTTTTTTTTCCAAACAGGGACAATTTAGATACAGTTCTTAAAATATAAAATTATTATTTTGCAACATGTTATAACATCTATTCTTATAGAGAGAACTATAGCTATCTGTTACGTATAACTGGAATGAAATTACTTAGCATGGAAACTAACTGCCAGCCGTAGTCTGCATGTCTCTGCAAAAGAAGTTATTATTTTATTTTTATTAAATCTTACAGTTCAGAAAGCAGATATTCAAGAGACATGAAACGGATACTTTTCCATAGCGTTGGTGGATATCTAGAATGCATATACACCCTCTTTTTTAACAATAAATATGTCTTCTATCAGGTGCTTGCCACAGTATATCAGGAAATAACGTCTTGAAATTTAAAAGACTTTCAAAAAAACAAAATACCCCCTTTTCTTCTGGACACAGACACACAAAATTCAAATACAGAAAAACAAATGAATTTATCATGAATTGTAGAGGTCTTCATTAGTCACTAGTACAGAGTTTAACAATTCAAAGTAATTACCTTAAATCTTACAGTATGGGGAAGCATGCATTATGGGGAAGCATGCATTCAAATGTCTTATACTTGTTCATAAAAAGGTTGGTGAATATCTGGAATGCAAACACTCCGCAAGATAAACTCTTCTTTTTTTTTTTTTTTAAACTTTCAGATTTCAAAGATAAAATCCTAACACAATTTCTTATTCACTCAGAATTTAAACCATTCATTCTCAGGTTGCAATCTGGTACACTTCCAACCCAGAAGGCTGCACCGTCCCCCAAGGTTCTTAACCTCTACGGGTCAAAGGAAAAACACTTTATTTGCTCTCTCTTGTCCGTGTCAGTTAGTTTTTAAAACGACAGATATACTTCAAAAACAAAAGAACTTCTGAGTCACTGTAGTTATCACAGCTGTAAAGTAATAACTAGAAAACTAATTATAAATTCATCTCCTATCACACTTTGATTGAATGAGTCCTTTATTTTAAACAAGCAAGAGACTGTTCAATCGGGAGCGGCTGTCTCATTTTTTTTTCCCCTAGCAAGCTGTGTGAAAGCCACACCCCTTCGCTCACTGGAAACGAAATGAAACAACTTAGTTTCACAGGCACACAGGGACATGCTAGCAAGAATCATTTAAATCAGTGTCAAGTCGTGATCTAATAATTACTTTGTAGGTCAAAAGAAAAAACCCCCCAAAAAACAGTTTGCTTAGTTTCTCTATCATTTCTGTTCGAACCATAAAACACAGGGCAAAGCTAAGCCCACAAATATATGAATGATACCTAGCAGCCTATCTGACCAGAGTAAGTAATCTCACCCTGCACACTAAAACTGAACTAGACCCTTCACCTCCTGGATAGTTCTGAAAGGTAACAATAATATAACAGGAGCAGTTGACGTAAAAATACAGACAGAGCAGAGAATATAACTAAAAACAGTTTACAGAACTCCGATGAGGTTAATACGACCTTCAAAACTAAAATTCTGACTAAATATTCCTATCGAATGGTATATAATACATGACCATAGTAGAATGAACATCACTATTAAAACAAAGTAAATAAAAACAGGTATAATTGTCCTAAAATAAGCTCCAATTAGCCCAGCAGCAGAATGTTGAAAACATGCCTTCATAGGGTTAAAAAGCACCTCTGCACAGACACGCCCCTTGTCAGTCTCACGCTGTGCTGTAGGAAGGAGGCTGAATGAGTGAGACATGTTCTTGATTTTACAATGACTCTAGGCGTTTACCCAACCGAATATAATCATACATTATACTAGAAGGGAAATTCGTAGTTTCAACAAATACCAAAAAACAAAGACACACAGAACGACAAAACATGCTAGCATTTCCCAAATAGCCCAATCCTGTCTTTTCTGACTAGGCTATACCAAAGTTATACAAGTTATGCCGGCTTTTTCTAAGTTCCAAGAAGACGATAGTTTCACCACACGAATACACTATGCAGGGTTAATTGGACCGTCTTGAGAGGGGATCAGGCTCTCTTACCAAAATTCCAAGTTCCAATATTCCAAGTTACAAGTTACAAGTGGCCAGTTACTAGTTCCAAGTTACAGACTGCAGTTCTGA
Organism: Ichthyophis bannanicus; assembly: GCA_033557465.1. NCBI lineage: Eukaryota > Metazoa > Chordata > Amphibia > Gymnophiona > Ichthyophiidae > Ichthyophis > Ichthyophis bannanicus. Next base: position 742,732,576 of record CM066035.1, on the reverse strand, counting down.
CTCATCTGTCTAGACATTCCAAACACTATACTCACCGGATCCGGTCCCCGTTCCCAAGCAAGCGCATGAGTTGGACCTCGGACTCCCCTCACGGGTTCGAGGTGTTGGCTCCGACCGGGTCCAGCACCCGCCGAGGCCTGGCCCAGCTCCCTCCGATGCAACTGGACCGGGCCAACGCACCAAGAATATGTAGCGGCAGAGCGCAAACAATCCAATAATACCAGGAGTCTGTTCAGAAGGTCCAAATCATTTATTGTGCACAAGACTCAAGCAGAATCACATTCAAAATGGCTGAGCAATGGTTTCTAGCAAAACAACAACTTTTATACCTTTCTTCTCCATTCTGTACATAGGCAAACTTTTCATTGGTCCCAGTAACCCCTTCTATCCCATCTATTGGTCCCGGAACCATTATGTAGTCATCCAATGAGGACCTTGGTCTGGGCTCAGCACCTGGTTGCCCCCCTTACAGTCCCCATTACAATGGACAGTTCTTAGACTCTTGATACAATTCTCCTCCAAGGTCACTTAGCTGACTAGAACATGTGGGAAAGCAGGGCACTGTAACCCTTCTCTCAGCAGAATTAATTAGTTCACAGAAGCTTCACACATCTTATCAGTACCAATTAAAGTTGTTTTTCTATCTTTTCTAAGTTTCGATTCTGCTTAGCTATGCTTGGTTATGCTTAGTTAAGTTTCGATTCTATGAAGGCAGCATTCAGGGGGGTTTTCATTCCTCTGGGCCTAACCACAGGCTTCATTTACAGGTCAAGCTGCTTAGACCTGTCTGTTTAGTTCAAGCAGCATGGATCATAGGCCTTCGCCTACCACAATAGAAATGTTCTTGCATTCTCTGAGCTAGAATTGTCCTTGAAGTAGAAATGTAACTATACCTAAAAACTGTGCCTTTGTTAGAATATCCTGTGAAGGGGGAACAGGGAGCTAGGCCCAGAGAGGGTCACCAATTGGACGGGTGCAAGGGGCGTTGTGACCAATAGAAAGTTTGCCTGTATCAAACTGTAAAAATTGTATATAAGGAATTTGCTTCTGTACTTCGTTGCTCAGTCCTTTTCAGATGCACTCCTGTCTGAGCCTGTGCACAATAAATTGGCTTGGACCCTGAACTGACTCCTGGTTTTATTCATTGCATGCACTTCGCTGCTACAGGAGGAGAGGCACCAATTTATTGTGCATTTCTAGCTCTTACTTCATGAATCTACATATTTTTGTTTTTTTACTAGGTTTTTTTTTTTCTATGCTCGTTGTGAATAATTTCATCCATCATCCACTATCCTGGGCTACAGCTATCCATCTCGCATATGTCTGTTTCTGAAGAGTCTATGGTTTTATAGAGGCAAACTGCATAAGGGAACCACACACAATAGAATAGCTGTACGAGATTGGGTCTATGGAGGAGGCGAATATTCAGAGCGATTAACGCAGACTGGCTAACTGCATTAATTGTGCTGATTAGGATATTCAGCCGGATAGCAAAGAAGCTAACCAGGCAGTGGCAATATTGAGTCGCGGCTCGGTTATTGCAAAGCGGCGAAAGTTAGGAACATTAAGTTCCACTGCAGAAGCTTACCAGGAAGTGGCTGAATATCCTCATCTCCCGGTTAGCTTCTTTGCTATCTGGCTGGCCCAGATAGTCAATGCCGGTGGCTGGATATGACCTCGCCATCTGGATTTAAGTTTCAGTGGCGATAGCTAGTCGCTGAAACCAGCTTAGCTACCGCCGCTGAATATCCACCCCTGTGTCAGCTTGTCTATACTTAGTGAACTCTGCTTCATCAGATTCCTGACTGCCTGCAGGATACTCTGCAGCAGCACAGAGACAGAGACACTGAAACCATTGTCTTAGATGTGGACATTAACATAAATCAAATGCCTGTGAAATTGTCCATGGGGCCTATTTTATCTCTGACCATAAACAGACCAGTCATAAATTCTCTGATCAATGGCAGCGCAGAACAATGTTAGGGGGCCTTCATGAAAATGTTTAGTATCCAAAGGTCATGTTCTGATTTTTTTATTTGAACCCTTTGACCCAGGGCTGGGCCAATCACCTGTAGACACACTAGCAAACTAGCTTACTACATGGAAGGATTTAGGAATATAATCTGAGGGATAAGAGAGGAGGGAGCTCTTGGCCATGCCTTCTGCCAAGACTCCTGTCTAAAGAAACATGGATCCTCTGAAGACCATCTCTCTCTCTTTCTCTCTCTATCTGACTCCATCTTTCCCTGCATATAATTGCCTTCCTAGTCTGGACTTGTCAGGAGAAAAACTGATGCTGGAAGTATGACCATCTATTGCTTTCCATCTTTCTCTTTCTGCCTCTCCTGCTATAAAGTACAGAACCCTCAGCAATGGAAAGCCTGCATGCAATCTACTTGGGGTACAGTATAAACATTTTTCATCTTTTTTTAGAGGGATAGGTAGCTAGTTTATGCATAATTTGTTTGTCTAACTAGTGGGACTTTTAATGAGAGAAGGACTGTACTTTTCTCAGCTAATTATTACAGAATAATACCATAGGCTGTCATCTATAATCCCATGACCCTCTGGAACAGTATAAATCCCATTTTGATTCAGAAATTCCTATGCCTGAGTCAGTATCCTAGGTTGCATAGATCTTGTATATTGGGCGGAGCAGCTGGAAATCCGAGTGCATTATTCATGGGTTTCAAATAACCAATTAGTCCCATAGTTTCTGGAGTAACAAGTTGTATTTTCCATTGAATTTATGCATTTGCTTTTCCTCATTTGCTGATCCAATTCTTTAAGATTCCTAAACATGTTTTTTTTCCTCTTGTTTTAAAAATTCTGTTGCTTCCTTCCTTATATGTACTATTGAAATGCTTTTCCAAATTTAATGAGACAGCAAGATTCTGGACATTTACTTTCATACTCCAACACTTTTTGTGTATTTGGATGCTAGAGAAATGGGGCCCGATTCCAGTGCGGGTGTAGAAGCCCTCTGTGCGTCTGGCTGGAACCGGACGTACAGAGGGTGTTGTTATTCTGATTCCATGGGGCACGTCTAGCTCCGTGGGATCAGAATCACAAAAGGTCCTGTACGTGCAGGCCGGGACTGCGATTCAGCCGGGCCTGCATGTACAGGACATAACTGACTAACTCAGGGCTTTTAAATGGAGCCGTGGCGCCATGGTGTCTGGTTGCCATGGCACTGCAGCTACATTTAAAAGCCGCGATCCAAGCCACCAGCTTCTGCTGCACTGCATTCCCCACAGCTCGACCCCCGATCCGGCCACCTACGACCAGGGTCGGGCTGCAGGGAATGTCCTCGGCCCCTCCACCCCATCCACGTGCCCCAGGCCTGCCGATCCACTCCATCCTCCGTACAAAAATCGCCGGCCCTGGACATACAGGGCCAACACTAGAATCGGCCCTGGACGTCCAGGGCCAGCGACCACCCACTGCCTACCCTACCTCCACCCCCGATCCGCCCTCTCCCCGCCCCCTCTAACTTCCCCATACAACCGTTGGGATGTCCATCCCCGCTATTTTGGGGGCAGAATAACCCCCATGGTGTATATAGAATCTATCTCTATAAGGCTCATTCTCCCTTCAGCTTGCATGGGATGGAGGAATAGCCTATCGGTTAAAGCAATCAGCTGAAAATCAGGAGAAGCCAGCGTTCAACTCCCACTGATGCTCCTTTGGATCTTAGATAAAGAGTAGTTACTCACCTGTAACAGGTGTTCTCCAGGAGCAGCAGGAATCAGTCCTCACATATGGGTGACGTCGGCGCCGACGGAGCCCTCGTGCGGAGCTTTCAAAGAAAGCCTTTGGGAATTGCAGCGCGCATGCGCTGTCCCCTTCCCGCCCAAGGGTGCCATCTTGCTCAGTCTGATGACATAGCTAAAGACAGCAAAAAACTTAGCAAAAACTAAATCATATGACTGCAACTCCAAGGGGAGGAGGGAGGGTTGTGAGGACTGATTCCTGCTGCTCCTGGAGAACACCTGTTACAGGTGAGTAACTACTCTTTCTCCAGGACCAAGCAGGAAGTCAGTCCTCAAATATGGGACTCCCTAGCTTAAGGCTACCGGAGACCTCAAGCTGAAAAATGAGCTCCCTCCAGCTCAGCAGCACGTAAGGAAGGAATCTTCTCTGAGAACACCCCCGACCGGTGGCCCAACACCAGGGCCGGAGGGTAGGAGTTGCCTAAACCCCAAAGAGATTATGGAGTACTGCCTGTCCGAAAGCACTGTCCATGCGGGACTCCCTCTCAAGGCAGTAATGAGTCGCAAAAGTCTGGCTTGAAGACCAAGTAGCGGCCCGGCAGATGTCTGCCAACGGAACAGAGCGGAGATGAGCCACTGACGCAGCCTTTGCCCTGACACGATGAGCCGTGACTCGACCCTCCAATGAGAGGCCGGCTGCCCCATAAGCCCAGGCGATATAGTCAGCGACCCACATGGACAATGTACGCTTGGAGACAGGGAGCCCCAACTTATTGGGGTCAAAAGAAACGAAGAGCTGAACAGCCCCCCGATGCTCCCGCGTACGGTCAAGGTAGAAGGATAACGCCCTCCTACAGTCCAGGGTATGCAGAACCATCTCAGCCCGGTTGGCATGCGGCCTGGGAAAGAAGGTCGGAAGAACCACCTCCTGATTAAGGTGGAAAGAGGAAACAACCTTAGGAAGAAACTTAGGGTGAGTCCGTAAGACTACCCTATTCTTGTAGAACCTAGTGTAAGGAGGATCAGACACTAGTGCCTGAAGTTCACTTACTCGCCTAGCAGAGGTAAGAGCTACCAGAAACAAGGTTTTCCAGGAGAGAAAACGGAGAGGGCAGGTAGCCATAGGTTCAAAGGGCGGACAAGTAATCCGCTGTAAGACCACATTCAGATCCCACTCAGGGGCTGGTGGACGTAGAGGAGGCTTAAGCAGGAGGAGGCCTCTGAGAAAACGAGCCACCAAAGGGTGGATGGAAAGAGGCCTTCCGTCCACTGGCGAGTGGTGCGCTGAGAGAGCACTGAGGTGAACCCTGACAGAGTTGGACTTAAGTCCTAGATTGGAGAGGTAAAGCACATATTGCAACACTACCACTACCAAGCACGAGAAGGGATTCTCGCTGTGCTGAGCACACCAAGCGGAGAATCTACGCCACTTAAGAGCATAGGATTTTCTGGTGGATTGATGCCGAGAGGCTAAGACTACGTCTTCCACCTCTCTAGGCAGTAGAAGGGGAGCCAGGACTACCCTTTCAGCAGCCAGGCCATCAGATGAAGGGACTGGAGGTTGGGGTGCAAGAGAGTCCCCTGATCCTGAGAGAGGAGATCGGGCTGAAACCCCAGAGGAAGAGGAGTGTCCACCGCCAGTTGCAGCAGAAGCGGGAACCACGGTTGCCGTGGCCACCTGGGGGCTACCAGGATTAATGAGGCCCCGTCCGTGAGGACTTTGAACAGAGTTCGGGACACTAGAGGCGTGGGAGGAAAAGCATACAGCAGGCCTGTGGACCATGAGATCAGAAATGCATCCACCGCTACTCTGAGAGGATGCGGTTGTCTGGAGCAGAATCTCGGAAGATGTCTGTTCAGAGGACTGGCGAAAAGATCCATGGTGGGGAGGCCCCACCTGAGAAAGATCTGCTGAAGCACTAACGGGTTCAATCTCCATTCGTGTGGTTGCAGTATCCTGCTCAGTTTGTCCGCCAGGTAATTTTCTTGACCTGGGAGGTAAACAGCCTTGAGGAGGATTCCGTGATTGACGGCCCAAGAGCACAGCCGACGTACCTCCTGACATAGAAGGAAGGAGCCTGTGCCCTCTTGTTTGTTCACGTAGAACATGGCAACTTGATTGTCCGTCTGGACTAGTACAGACTGGTGAGAGACGAGATGGGAGAAGGCTCTCAGAGCTAGGCGTATCGCTCGTAGCTCCAGGAAATTGATCTGCTGAGCTGCCTCCCAAGGGGTCCACAGACCCTGAGTACATGTCCCTTGGCAATGTGCTCCCCAACCTAGAAGAGAAGCATCGGTTGTCAGCACTTGAGAATGCAGAGGGGATTGAAAACCCACTCCGAGTACCAGATTGGGAAGATGAAGCCACCATTGTAGAGAGGAGACTAGCAGGTTGGATATTCTCACTGAGTCCGCCAGGCTTCCGGTGGCCTGATACCACTGAGTGCGAAGGCTCCACTGAGCAGGCCGCATGTGCAGTCGGGCATTGGGGGGTCACATGAACCGTGGAAGCCATATGGCCGAGAAGTCTCAGGAATTGCCTGGTGGAGACCAGGGAATTGCTGTGAAACTGCCTGGCTAGATCCATCAACCTGTGGGCTCTGTCCACTGGCAGAAAAGCCTTCACCTGAACAGTGTCTAGCCTTGCTCCTATGAATTCCAAGTTCTGGGACGGGAGCAAAGTGGACTTTGTGAAATTTATGACAAATCCCAAGTGCTGAAGCAGAGCCACCGTGCGAAGGGTGGCTTGACTGGCCTCCTGGGAAGACTGACCTCTTATGAGCCAGTCATCCAGGTATGGAAACACAAAGAGACCTTGAAGCCTCAGGTAGGCCGCTACCACCGCTAGGCACTTGGTGAACATCCTGGGAGCGGAGGAGAGGCCAAAGGGAAGTACTCTGTACTGTTAAAGGTTTCCTCCCACAACAAATCTGAGATATTGTCTGTGGTCTGGATGAATAAGGATGTGAGTGTAAGCATCCTTTAGATCCAAGGAGCATAGCCAATCTCCCTGCTGGAGGTAGGGCAGCAGGATTCCAAGGGTGAGCATCTTGAACTTTTCCCTCTCCAGGAACTTGTTGAGGTTGCGCAAGTCTAGGATGGGTCTGAGGCCTCCTGTTCTTTTTGGTACCAGAAAGTACCTGGAATAAAAGCCGTGACCTCTCAGGTGGTGGGGCACCGGTTCCACAGCCTGGTCCTTTAGCAGACTTGCTAACTCCTGAAGGAGTAGGTCCCTGTGCAGAGGGAGTCTTGGAGGCTCCCCTGGAAAGTAGGAGGGAGGTACCTGTTGAAAATGGAGAAGATAGCCCTTCTGGACTATATGGAGTACCCAGGTATCTGAAGTGACGGCTGACCATCTGTGGGCAAAGTGGGCCAGCTGGCCTCCTGTGCTGATCGGAGCCAGCTGAGAAGAGGCTATGCTTGCTGAGTCAAAAACCCCCACCCTGCTGAGCAGGGGCCGGTGTTGGTGGCTTGGGGGCCTTCTGCCTACGGGGCCCATGACCCTGCCCCTTGGCCTGCTGACCCTGTTGGGGAGCTGCAGAGGCCTGATAATGAGGGTATTGTTTATAGGCAGATGACTTCCTTGGGTAAAAGTTCTTTTTTCCCGAGCCCTTCTTTTTCTGAGAAGGGGCAGAGGTTTTCCTGGACAGCCTAGTCCTGGTCAGAGTCTCGGTCTCGAGTTCTGCAGCCTTTTCAGCCATGGGCTTGCCAAAGAGGTTCTCACCTCGGCAGGGGACATCGACCAACTTGTCCTGCACCCATGGCTCGAGGTAGGATGACTGTAGCCAAGCCTGTCGGCGGGCACCGATGCCGGCCCCGGCTACTCGGGCCGAAGCCTCGAAGCCATCGTAGGCTGCTCGAGAGATAAACTTCGAGCACTTTCGAATACCAGTGGACAAGGCTAGGAACCGCTGCAAAGGTTCCTCGGAGAGACCAGCAGAGAACCCGGCAATCTCCTTTGCCAGGTCTCGGAGATACATGCCCATGTAGAGCTGGTATGTCTGGACACGGCAAGCAAGCATAGAGCCCTGGAAGCACTTCTTACCGAGGGCATACAGGTTCCGGGCCCCCCGGTCGGGAGGCACCGAGGAGTGCATCTTCTGACTTTTCAGCCGATGCATGGCCGATTCCACAACCATGGAGTGGTGCGGTAATTGTGCCTTTTGGAACCGGGGGCTCTTGCGGACTCGATAGATGGAATCGACCCGCTTGCTTAACACCGGCGTCGAGGCCGGGGTCTCCCACATGCGGAAGAGCAGCCCTTCCAGCATCGGAGGAACCGGTACAGTAAAGGCCTCCTTCGGGGGAGAGTCATACTGGAGGGCCTCGAGCTCCTCGGCTCGAGGCTCCTCCTCAGATCTGCGGGGAAGGCCAAGGCCTTGGCCATATCCCGCACGAAGTCCGAGAACCGGGTATCCTCCGGTGGGGACCGTCTCCGAGGTTCGGACTCCGGTGAGTCCGATGGGACACACCGAGTCCGATAAGTGCTGGGTGACTCTTCGTCCTCCGTCTCCCAGCCCGATTCCTCGGAGGAGGAATCGAGCGGCTCCAGTCGGGTGGGCACCGATGCCATCCGCCCCGACGTCGAGGGTATCGGCGTCGATGACCTCGGTCCCAAACGGGAGGCCGAGGGAGACCGTGGCCGAGGATCGACTCGAGCCCGCATGGACTCGAGGATCGGCTCGGCCTCCGGGGTCGACTTGGACGTCGAGGTCCCGGTGGTCGGGGCAGATGCACTGGTGAGACCGGCGATCAATGCCCGCTGCTGTTCCATGAAGGCAGCGAGGCTGCTCTCCAAGGCCGTCAACCTGAGTCCGAGCTCAGGAGACCCAGCAGCTCCCGACTCGGGCCCCGACGGTGTCGGGCTCGACGTCGGCTCCCTTGGAGGGGAGTCCACGAGGACAACAGCACTTACGTGTCCAGGAGACTCCATCTCGATACGAGGATGCTTGGCAGGCCTCTCCGACTCCAAAGACCCGGGACGGCTATCGGTGCTATGCGACCTGGCCCTCGAGGAACCAGGAGCGTCCACCGATGCCGCCCTTGCGGGTTTCTTCTTCCTGCGATGTTCCCGCAAAGGAGACCCCCGCTCAGAGGAACCCCAACGCTGCTCGGGGCCGGAGTCCCGAGACGTCGAGGCCTATGACGAGGTCTGGGCCCGGCCGGACGCGGAGTCAGAGAAGATCCTATCCTTTTGATGCTGCCGACTTCTCAACGCTTTTGAGGACATTTTGCCACACGGCCCACAGATCATCGGGTCATGATCGGGTCCGAGGCAATGGAGGCAGCAGTCGTGTGTGTCGGTCAGAGACATAAGTTTCTTACACCGATCACACTTCTTAAACCCGCTGGTAGCCATCGGGGGAAAAAGGGCCCCTGCGAGGTCAAAAGACATGGCTGCCAGTGAAAAAGAAAAATGGCGCGAATGCTAGTCACAAAGGACAAAAACCGAAAAAAAGGAGAGTGGGCTCGATACCGGTGTATAGGGCCCAGGTGGGAGAAGGATCCGGCATCGAACCGAAGGAGAAATATAAAAATAAAAGAAATCAACTTTTTCCTCGGCGAAAAACGAACTACGTCCATCGGGCTCCGCGGAAAAAAGAAGACTGAGCAAGATGGCACCCTTGGGCGGGAAGGGGACTGCGGAAGCGCGCTGCAATTCCCAAAGGCTTTCTTTGAAAGCTGGGGAAATGCTCCGCACGAGGGCTCCATCGGCGCCGACGTCACCCATATGTGAGGACTGACTTCCTGCTTGGTCCTGGAGAATCCTTTATTATCTTAAGTACAAACAGGTGGTAAACCTTCCATGGACAGGGAAATACCTACTAAGGCAACTATAACTCACCTTGAATTACTGCTGACAAAGGCATGAGTTAAATTCAACTCCAATACACACTCTTGACATTCAGTGACTCTTATAAGTTATCTTGTGGATATGGAGGCATTGTTCATACATCCAGCTTTTCAAGATTTCTAAGAGGCCATTCTACATTTTCAAAGCTGTATGAGTATGGGAATTGCCAACTGATTAATAGCTTGCATCTTATTCCATGATGTTAAAATGCTTTTTAGTATCAATTATGATTATAATAGGGAGCAAATGCTGCTTCTTGTGCAGAGGAGTGATAAGGTTTGATATCTTGGGCACTGTAAAGAAGCTTAACTGTATAAGTTGAAGTCTTTTGATGTCCAATGGTGTTAGACATGCATAAAGTGAGTTACAGTAATCAAATCTGTTGATTACATAAGCATGAATCAAAGTTTTCAAGAAACATTGGTTTAAGCTGCACAAAGGATCATATTTTGCATAGATAAAACAGCTACAAAAACAAGGAGTGGAGGGAGACCATGGAGTAGGAATGTTTCTTTATTGGAAAAATGCCCAACTCAGCCAAGTTTCAGCTACAGAAGCCTTTGTCATGGTCTAAAAATCAATAAAAACATATAAAAGAACACCAACAAAAATAAAAATATTTTGTGGAAAGGAAACATACTCATAAAACAATAAAATAACAGAGCATATCAGACTCCATGTATGATGGATCTTTCATTTAAGAAAATCAAATATAAGATGCTTATAACACCAACCACTACATGAAAAACAAAATATTAACATTTTTTAAAACATACATAATCTATTAAAAGATAATAGCATCTAAAAATATGGGCAAAAACAGATCTCATAACAACACTAATGTGAATAAAATAAAAACCATATACAACATAAACAATATAAATTAAAGTGATAGCATGTAACATTAAGATAATAAAGAAGAGCACGCTTACAGTCCAGCGTGTGTAGTGATGTTTCTGTGTCTGTAGTTGCATTGGAAAAGAAGGATGGTAGAATAATAGATTGATTTATGTGGAATTCTGAGAAAATTTTTGGGAGGAACCTGCGATGTGTGCGAAACTGCCTGATTGTGGTAGAATTAAGTGTAGTATGGTTAGCATACTGGAGCCTGAAGTTCGCTTATTCTTCTTGCTGAGGTTATTGTTACTAAGAAAATAGTTTTCCATTTGAGATGTTTTAGCAAAGTCAGACCTAAGGGTTCAAATGGGTCCGCCATGAGCTGTACAAGGTTGAGGTCTCAAGCAAGAGGTGGTGGCTTGAGGTGGTCTGGTGTTCATGAGTCCCCTCATGAACCGGGAAATCAACGGATCAGTGGCAAGCGATTTCCCCTTGATGTAATCATGGTAGGTGTTTATGGCAGCAAGGTGAATCCTTACTGAAGACGTCTTAAGTCCTAATTCAGACAGATGAAGATACGAGATTACGTCTGTGGACAGGCAAGTAAAAGGGTCTTGTTTATAGAACCATGCCCACTTGGTGAAACAAATCCATTTTCTTGGTTTGATTTTTGGGTTGATGGGCGTCTAGAGGCCATAATGATGTTGTCCACCTCATTGGAGACAGGAAGGCTGTGTAATAATTGCCATTCAACTTTCATGCTATCAAAGACAGACTTTTGAGATTCAGATGTATCAGGCCGTCCTTCTGAGTGAGAAGGATTGAATGCTGTCCTAGAGGTCTCGGTGCAGTTGAAGTGAGGGTGAGTAGTTTGGGAAACCAGATTTGCCAGGCCAGAATGGGGCTATTAGAATGATCTGAACTTTTCCTTTTTGTACTTACTGCAATACTCTTGAGATGAGGAGGAATGGAGGAAAATCATACAGTAGACCTGTGGTCAAGAGATTGCGAAAGCATAGTGTGCTATGCGGTTTAGATTGGGTTGGATAGAACAGAAAAGGGTGCATTTTGCATTCTCAGCTGTGGCAAATAAATCCACTTGTGGGAATCCTCTAGTTCTGAAGAGATGGTGTGCAACCCTCGGGTCCAGAGACCCCTCATGTGGTTCAATTGCCAACTGAGAGAGCTTGCCAGCTGATTTTGATACCTGGGTAGATACACAGCTTGTAGAGTTATCTGTAGAGAAGTGCTTAAATGCCAAATCATGCCGCTTCTGGACAGAGTGTCAAAGAACCAGACCCGTCCTGTTTGTTGACATAAAACATAGCAACTTGGTTGTCCATTCTTACCAAAACTACCTTCCCTTGAAGCTATGGTTTGAAGGCTCAGATAGCATTGAATGTGGCTCTGAGTTTGAGCAGGCTGATATGTTGTAATCATTCAGATGGGCTCCATAGTCTTTGAGTGTTAGATGGAGGAGATGTGCTCCCCATCCTTGTGTAGATATGTCAGTTGTCAGAACCATTGAAGATAGCAGGGCTGTGAAAGGGTGACCCACCAGAAGGTTGTTGGGATTCATCCACCATGTTAGAGATTGCTGAACTGACTTTGACATTGGCAGTGTTCTGCTGAGGTGTTGATAACTCTGTTTCTGGTGTCTTTTGAGGTGCCAATGCAGTGATCGCATGTGAAGCCTAGCAAGTGGTAGAACATGGACGGTGGATGATATGTACCCTAAGACCTGGAAGATAAAGTGTGCCATTGCCGACTGGGATGTTTTGAAGAGTGAAGCAAGATGTACTATCATGGAAACCCTATTTTTTGAGAGGAAAAGTTTTCCATATTTTGTGTTGATTTCTGCACCAATGAATAGTATGGACTGTGTTGGTTCCAGGTTAGATTTTTCCTGATTGATCAAAAGGCCCAGCTTGCAGATGAGTGATATGGTTTCCTGAAAGAATCTTTGGATCCCTTCTTTGAGGAAGTGGATAAAAGCCAGTCATCCAGATAGGGAAAAATATGATGCTCTTTCTTGTGCAGCTGTGCTACCACCACTGCTAGACATTTTCAGGGTTATTCTGTGACACGAATAGCAGGTATGGATGTCCCAATGGGATGTCCATCCCCGCTATTCGTGTCTTCTCCAACCGCATCTAACTTCCCCTCCAGTTGTACGGGGAAGTTAGATGGGGTGGGGAAGGAGCGGCTCGGGGGCGGAGTCTGGGTGGGCGGTAGGCGGTCACCAGCCATGGACATACAGGGCTGATTCTAATGTTGGCCTTATACATCTAGGAACGGCGACATGTGCGGGGAAGTTATTCCACCTCCGATGTGTGTTTTTGGCGATGCCAGGACGTGGATGGGGCAGTGGGGGCCGGAGGACATTCCTCACAGCCCAAATCTGGCCTTAGGAGGCCAGATTGGGAGTCGGGCTGCAGGGAATAAGCAGTTTCATCTGGCGGCCGGGATTGGGCTTTTAAATGGAGCCGCAGTGCCATGGCAACTGGATGCTATGACTCCACGGCTCCATTTAAAAGCCCTGACTAAGTTAGCTGGGTGTGTCATGTATGTGCAGGCTGGACTGAATTGCAGTCCCGGCCTGCACGTACATGTCTGTTCGTGATTCTGATCCCACGGGGCTCGACGTGCCCCGTGGGATCAGAATTGCGATCCCCTCTGTATGTCTGGCTCAGACCGGACATACAGAGGGGATCTACGTGCGGGATGGAATTGGGCCTTTTGTGAATATCATGGGTGCTGAGGAGAGGCCGAAGGGTAGAACATTGTACTGAAAGTGTTGGTTTTATATTGAACTTGAAGATATTTCGGGTGGATGGCTATGTGGGTATAATCATCTTTCAGATCCAAGGAGGCAAGCCAATCATTGTAATTCAGCAGTGGCAATATTGTGGGAAGGGAATTCATTTTGAACTTTTCCTTCTTTTACATTAAGATTGAGGTTGTACAGCTCTAGAATTGGTTGAAGACTTCCTGATTTTCTGGGGATTAGGAAGAACTTGGAATAGAAGCCTTGACATTTCTGGGATTGTGGAACTCTTTTGATTCCTCCATTGTGTAGAAGAACTACAATCTCTTCTGCTGGTATGGTTTGGTGCTGCTGGGGAATAGTCAGGGAGACGATGGGTCCCTCATTTGGAGGAAGCATTTCAAAGTTTATCTTGTATCCCTGATGTACTATCACAAGAACCCATTGGTCTGTGATGATTTATTTCCATACCTCCCTGAACTGAAGAATTCTACCCACTACTAGAGGGTAGTCAAAAGTTTGGATTCAACTTCCCAGAGGGAGCCAAAGTAGGTGCTAGCTGCATATTTTCTCTTGGTTGTTGACACTGGGCAAACATCTAAGATGATTGGCATTACTCTAGCCAACTCGTATAAGGTTGATACCTTCTTTTTTTATAAAATTGTTGAAAATATTAGTAATGATATGTTTTTTTGTAGGGCTGATGAGAAGTTCTCCTATATTGTCAAACGCCATCCAAAGTTGAGGAGAGTTCTTTTGTTGTGGAGCTATCATCCTTTATTTGTGATACTACCTCTTTAACCTTGTCACCAAATAGGCTGTCCCCCAAGCAGGGAGCATCAGTTAGTTTGTCATATCGGTCCTCTTTCAGGCTTGATACTCTAAGCCGGTGGTTCTCAACCCAGTCCTCTGGGTCCCCCAGGCCAGTCAGAATTTCAGGGTATCCATAATAAAAAGGCATGAGATAGATTTACATACAATGTAAGCAGTGCATGCAGATCTATATGATGCATATTCATTGTGACTACTCCTGTTATATGTAAACTTATCACAATTTGTTGATTGTAATGAGTATTTCTGTTTAATGTAAACCGCGCTGATGAAAAGAGTGCGGTATAAAAGAACAATAAATAAATAAATAAATAAACATGACTGGCCCAGGGGTCCCAGAGGACTGGGTTGAGAATCACTGCTCTAAGAATTGTGGCACTGCAAGCTATAATGGCAGTAGCTGCTGTATGGGATCCTGTATCATACGCATCATACATGGACCAGATGAGATGATATATGGACTCTTGAAGATTTATGCACAATTGCTCTTGCTGGTTTTTGAGCTGGTTTAACAACCCATGATGGTAGTGTAAAATCTGTAATTGGTGAACATAGCATAGCATTCTGGTAAAATCACTTCCTCATTGTGTCAAGGACTTTATGGTCCTTGCCTTGGGGTGTCTTCAGCAGGAGCTTAGAAGATCTGTTATGCTTGATGGTCACTCCTGATACCATGGACCATGGTGAGGTAGCTGAGTAAAGTCATGGCCTGGTGCCAATAGAACCTTGTATTTAACTTGGAGGTGTCTGGAAGCTGGTGGAATAGAAGATGGTGTTTTTCAGATGGAGAGTTGAAGACCTTGAAGTATCTGGTGGACTGGTAGAACTATCACCTCCTGAGGAACACCAGAGGGCTATAAGATGGACTGAAAATCCCTTTTATTCATTGGAGTCTGAGTTGATCCCAGGGAAAGGGCTTTTGATATCCTTTGTAGAAATTGCTGCCCTTGCTAACTAAGGTAGCAAAACAAAAAATCAAACAACACATAACAGAGTCTTTTCCATGTATGTGCCTGACCTCTGGAATGCCCTCCCTAACAACCTTAGAGATATACATGACCTAACATCATTCCGTAAGGAACTCAAGACCTACTTATTCAGAGAACACTTCAAAAACTAATTATGTGACCAAAGATGCCAGAATCTACACTTCCCCCAGAAAATTCTCTCCTGCAAGAAATCTCTAAAATTGATATCCACCTCCCCCACAATCAGGTCAGATCATTTCCACCCAATTACAAACTTCAAGCAACCAAGATTGATGACAGTGTTACTTGTTATTTGTTAAACTCAAACTAAGCAACCACGTTTGATGACAATGTTACTTGTTATTTGTTAACTTTATTAGATATAGTCACTGTTTTTATTGTTCTATGTAACACATTTAAATGCTTTTGTTGTGTATAAACCACTTTGATTCCTAGATAAAGTGGTATAGAAAAACTGAAAACTAGCTAAATAAATAAAATTTAGGATAGCAATATTCATCATTCTGTTCCTGTGATGTGTTTCCTCTGACTGATGAGGATGCTGTTCTATGGAAGAAGTATCTTTAATCATAGCTTTCGGGTCCCAGTCATTCATGTGAAGGATGTTCTGGGATGAAAGGCAGCCATGATAGTTTCTTGTGTGATAGATATCTGGAGACCAATCTCTCTAGGGCAGGAGAGATGATCCGGAAGAATGTTCTGTCGGTTGTTGTCTCTGAAGAACTTCGTATGGGGAAGCCAGAAGTGATGTGTTGGGAGGACCTGTCAGATGGCTGCAGTGTCCTGCACAAATCTAGAGAGGAGTTGGAGGAGAGCAGCATAAGAATTATGTAAAGCAGGCTCTGTTTGGGGAAAGCGTTGTTACTCACCTGTAACGGGTGATCTCTGGGAACAGCAGGAATCAGTCTTCACATATGGGTGACGTCAGTACCAATAGAGCCTATGTGGAAATGATCTCCAGCATCCAATTGGAAAGCTTTTGGGAGCAATCCACTGTGCCTGCGCATCTGCCTCCCCCCCCCCCCCCTTCTCAACGCTTCTCCTCAGTTGAGTTTGTAGCTGAGAGATAGAGGAAAAAAGAGAATACCCTACACTCCTAGGAGAGGAGGGCGGGTTTTAAAGACTGATTCCTGCTGTTCCCAGAGATCACCTGTTACAGGTGAACAACAACGCTATCTCCAAGAACAAGCAGGAATGCAGTTTTCACATATGGGACTCACTAGTTCCCAGGTACCAGACTGGAAACAGGTATCCCTGGTATCCCTGAGGCTGAAGGATAGAGCCAAGACTGTGGATACAATGTGGCCCCATTGGACTTGCCTGCAATTGACTAGACCACCTATAATGGAAGTCTGGTGCCAAAAAGAAGTCTGGGATAGACGGTAGGAGATGCATAAATCCCAACAAGGTGCTGGAGTACAGCCTGGCCAAAGACAGCATCCTGATGAGAGTCCCTGTCTCGTATGCAGCAAAGGTATGAATGGAGGACCAGGTAGCTTCTCAACAGACCTCGTCGATGGGGATGGAACGGAGGTTGGCAACTGAGGTTGCCATGGCTCACACATTGTGAGTGGTGATGTGATCCTCGAGGGAGAGTCCCACCTGCTCATAGGCAAAAGAAATGCAATCCACTATCCACTTGGATAGGGTATGCTTTCTCATTGAAAGTCAAAGGTGACTTGGATCAAAGGAAATAAATAGTTGTGAGGATTTACTGTGAGCCTTGGTTCTATTCAAGTAATAAACCAGCACTCATTTACAGTCTAAGGTGTGTAGCGCTGCTTCGGCCCGAGAGACATGTGGTCTCGGTAAAAAGACGGATAAGATTACCGACTGGTTCAGGTGGAAGGCTTAAACCACTTTTGGAAGGAAGTGCGGATGGGTATGGAGGATATCCTTGTTATAGTGGAAATGGGTGTATGGAGGATCCGCCACTAAAGCCTGTAGTTAGCTTTTATGGTGAGCTGAGGTCAAAGCAATGAGGAAGATTACCTTCCATGTCAGAAACTTGAATGAAGCTGTGACTACAGGCTCAAAGGGAGACTTTAGAAGTTGCGCTTGAACCACATTGAAGTCCCAAGTCACCGGTGGTGATTTGATAGGTGGACTAGATAGCAGGAGACCCCACATGAAATGTTGCACCCAGGGGTGCGAAGAAATAGGTTGCATGTTCAGAGACTTGTGATATGCCATGATGGCACTAAGGTGAACTCTGACTGAATTAGTCTTGAGAGCTGCAGAGAACAAGTGGAGGAGATATTGTAGAAGAAATTCCACCAAGCAAGTAATGAGATCAATTTGCTTTGGGGAACACCAGAGTGTGAACTTTCACCATTTGAAGGCATATGAACATCTGATGAACGGTTTGCGTAATACAAGTAAGATATCCTTGACCTGCTGTGGAAGGTCTAGGTCAGCAAAGATTATGCCTTCAGCAGCCATGCGTTGAGGTGGAGGGCCTATGGATTGGGATGGAGAAGTGCCCTGTGATCCTGAGAGAGGAGGTTGGGCGTGTGTCCCAGGCTGAGAGGTTGAGTCTGCAGAAGTCAAAGCAGCAGAGGAAACAATAGCTGATGGGGTCAATAAGGCACTATATTTATTTATTTAGTTTTCCATACCACCTTATCCTTCAATCAAAGCAGCTTACATTATGTAATTGCTACAAACAAGTACTAGATATATTCCCTCATCCCCAAAGGGCTCACAATCTATGTGTACCTGAGGCAACAGAGGTTAAGTGGCTTGCCCAAGACCACAAGGAGTGCCTATAGGACTAGAAAACCCAGTCCCTCCGGCCTGAGATTGCTGTTCCCAGGTGGGACTTGAACCCTCAGATCTCTGGCCTGAGGTACCATGTCCTAACCTCCCATCCTTTGTTATGAATATCATGGAGCCCTTGTCGGCCTGTAGTTTGAACAGGGTCTTGGGTATCAAGGGGATGGGTAGGAATGCATACAGCAGATCTTGTTCCCAGTTGAGAAGGAAAGTATCCATTCCCTGTCTGTGCAGGGAGGGAAGCTGTGAGCAGAACAGTGGAAGTTGTGCATTCTCCTGGGTGGCGAACAGATCGATGAATGGGGTCTTCCAGATGTGGAAGATCCAGGGTGCCATTTCTCAATTGAGGGTCCCCTCATGTGGACAAATGATACGACTGAGTCTGTCCGCAAGGAGATTGAGTTTGCCTAGGAGATATACCGTGGTAGTTTCTCCAAATGGGTTAGTTTTGCATATATTATGGCAGTTGTGAACCTCACTTCTAAGCCAGTGTATGTGGAATATGATCTTAGTCTCTCAAATTTACTGTTAATGCTTGGCGTAATACTTGTATCATGCTAAAGAGAGCTTCCTTCTGGAGTTCGTAAGATGTAACAGGTATGGGTAGTTTGTCAAGATAGTAACATAGTAACATAGTAAATGACAGCAGATAAAGACCAGCATGGTCCATCTAGTCTGCCCAGCAAGATGGCAAGAGTAGGTGCACCTGTCGCTCTGTGCAGGCCACCCCTCCCCATGTCTTTGTTTAAGGGTGAACCCACCACTCCATATAGGACACCCCTATTTGTTGAGACGTTAGATGGTTCAGAAGTTTACATTGAACAAACTGAAATTACATTGAACAGGGTATTATAACTTGGAGATAACTATTTTACAGGGAACATGGGCTATGGAGGGTTAAGTGGCTTGCCCAAGACCACAAGGAGCACCTGTGGGACTAGAAACCCCAGTCCTTCCGGCCCAAGGTTGCTGTCCTCTAGTGGGATTTGAACCTCCGACCTTCCAGCCTGAAGTACCTTGCCCCAACCACTAAGCTACTCCTCCACTCCACAACATATATATACATATATAACATCAGTAGTATTGCAATTTGAATAATGATTCAAAAAAGAACTTCCTGTTAGTCAATGGATGCATAAAATATTCTTTAAAAGAAACATTAAGACATACTGAGCACCTTCCACATTGGAAATGGCCCTTTATCTTACAAACTGGTTTCGGCTTCGAGAGGGCTGAAGGAACTAAAATATTTCATAAATTACGATTCCTTTTATTTATTTATTTATTTATTTTATTTATTTAGACAGTTTTGTATACCGCCTTATCCTTCAATCAAAGCGGTCACAACACAAGTGGGGGATACATTTAACACGCGGGGATATGAGACACACACACTAATACTTACAGGGAACATGGGCAATGGAGGGTTAAGTGGCTTGCCCAAGACCACAAGGAGCACCTGTGGGACTAGAAACCCCAGTCCTTCCGGCCCAAGGTTGCTGTCCTCTAGTGGGATTTGAACCCCCGACCTTCCGGCCTGAAGTACCTTGCCCAAACCACTAGGCTACTCCTCCCTCCTCATTATGCGCGATAATGAGAGATTTATGTTTCAAGGCCGGCAAGGACGTAACAAGGTGCCATTCTTGTCGAAGAATATTGGAAATGTCCTTTGAAAATGCTGAAAAGGTAATGGCACACACCATATGATCTTGTTGATGTTGTGTTTTCTTTACAAGAAGAGATTTCCTATCTACACTTCTAGCTTTATTATATGCCTTCCGTATAATCTTCTCTGGATATCCTCTTTCTTTAAACCTATTATACATGTCTGCTGCATGTTTCTCAAAATCTCCTGGTAAAAATCATGGAGTCTTCTGAAAGATGTAACTGTCACCTGATCTTTCATCGAAAGGGTCACTTTTCAAAAGCACTTATCTAATTAGCAGCATCCATATAGAGGCATTGAATACTGCTGCTATAAAGATAATTTGCGATGTAAGGGGAACATAGGAACATAGAGGGGGAGGATGAAGGACACATAGACAACCCAGGATGCATACAGAGGGAAACATAGATGGTAGCCTACTATAGTGTTATTGACCCCTCCACAAACTACTGGTGCAAGAATTGAGATGCTGGCATGGCTGCTCGGTTGTGAGTTATGAGAAGCAGCTCAGTCATACCAGTTCTGCACAGCCAACTGCCACTGCACCTCATCTTCCCATCCAGAGTCCTGTATAGACAGCCACAGTCAGAGGGTGCCCCTAGGTCGCTCGACAATCCCGTGAGGAGGAAAGTCCAACAGGCTATTGGAAGTAACAAATTTGGAAACAGGCCCTCTGGGTGAGGGGGTAGGGATTGTGGGTGTGTGTCAGGTCAGACATCTGCAGTAGGCAAGCAGGATGCATTAAAAAGTGAAGTGGGAACATGTAGCCACAAGAGGACGAGTCAGAGCTGTGCAAAGGACAGCTCTGATTAGAACAAGCATTAACTCCCCCCCCATCTCTTGCAGAAGACACCCTTTGAGGAGCTATCTGATGACCTTCATTTTGGCACCCCAGAATGAAGCAGAGGAGCGCTACAACCGCTCACATCATACCACCAGGGCAATCCTTGAGAGGATCTTTGGCCAGCTGAACACCTGGTTCAGTTGCCTAGAGAGGTCAGGGATTAAACTGCTCTAGGGCCCCCAGAGTCTGTGAGATTTTTATGGCATGTTGCATGCTGCACAATCTAGTGATGAGGAAGCAGCAGCTCTTGCCCCAGGAGAACCAAATGGTGGATACAGATACTGAAGAGAGGCCCGCCCTGGGGGGACTGCTACTTCTGGAGAGAGATCTGCAATTTTAAGTATTACTTCTGGGAATTTTTCTAAATCTTGGGGGAAACGGAATTCTTTAGAATAAAGCTGATTAATCTGTGAACCCAGTATATTTGTTAAATCAGACAGGGCCTAGTAGCAGCAAAGAGTTTCAGTTTAAATTTAAAACACAGAGAGCTTTCTGGTTAGATTTAGAACCCAGCAGAGAGCTTCCATTTTAAATTTAATACTCAGTCAGGGCCTAGTTTAAATTTGAAACACAGACGAGAGCTTTCTGGGTAAATTTAGAACCCAAGACTCCCTCTATCCAAGCAAGGGCTGTGGGAATCCCCTTGGAGATTGGTCACCGGATGAGCAAACACCCGGCCGAGGCGTGACCCCGTCCACCACAACGGGTGCAGACCTGCTCGGGACAGGTCATGCTCAAATGCCGGAATGAGCCACAGCAGTGACACTCGCGAGGTTGCCCGGGGTAGTAGCACAAGATGCGATCCCGACCGAGGAAACCAGCCGAGGGCACGTGCTGCACGACATTTCCCACCTCACGTAGACGGATCTTACCCTTCCACGTCCCATCCCACACCCCCAGGGGCCCAGCGCCCTTAACCAGGGGTGCGAGAAGCACCGCATGACGCGACAACCAAAACTGTGTGTCCTGCCCTGGGAGCGACTCATTCCTCACTAGGATGGTCACAGGTACTGCCTCCTGGCGAGAGACAGGCACAACACGAAAGTTAGCCCACCCACTTTGCCCCCTCTGCTGCTGGTATCAGTCCCAGAAGATCTCCAGCCCCCGTCTCAGTATGAAACTAACATCATACTCGATGGTGTTGTTCATGTGGATGAAGGCATACAGATCTCCCGGGAGAAACCCCAGCCCAAGGACCATCCTCAAGACATGTTCCCTGGCCGGAGGGGGCCCCTCCCCGGCCCACCGGATCTGCACCACGTTGTGTCGTCGGACCTCACCCCCTACCCCTCGGAACGCCCCACTTCCTCACCCGCCCACAGGACCCCTCCCTTGGGGAACCCCCCTCCCCCCTGCCCCACCAGAGGTCCCTGTATCAGTACCAGACCCCCTCAGAGCCTCTGCGAAAGTACGGGGAGGAACCGACCCCCCTACCTCCAGCCCTTCAGCTCCTCTCCCCTCCCCCTCAACAACCTGTGAGAGAGGCCGCTGCTGCGGCTCAGGATCCCCAGCCGCCTCCAATGGAGTGGCAGTGGGACTGGGGAGCACCATCTCCGCCAATAGAGAATCGGGGATACTCCCCCTGCCACCTTCCGAGGTTCCCCCTGTTAACTCCGGTTCCCCTCCCTCCATCCTATCCGAGGTTACCTCCACAACCTTTCCCCCCCGAAGTGCCGCAAAAGCCCCTTTAGGGCCCTCCGGGGTCTCCAGGGCTAACAGAAGGGCATCATGTAATTGCTCCTCTGTGATTCCAGGTATGCCAGGGAACCCCCCAACACCCCTACCCTGCGTTCCCACACCCTCCACCCCTTTGTGTGTATCGGCTACCAGGACTGGGGAGCTATACGGTCCCCGTCCCCCCCTTCCTGGGGCTCTCGGGTGCTATCCCATCCCCCATCCCCTCGGACGGCGGTCCCCTTTCCCCACCCGAAATGACCACTGCCTCCCTCCCACTGGAGAGCCAATCTTCCCTTCCCCCTCCCTCTCCCCTACAATCACGGGAGTCCCCTGCTCCTTGACAGGGACATCGAACGCCTCATGTACAGAGCCCCCACTCATCTCACCAACCTCTTCCCCCTGCAGGGCTCCCGGCAATAAGGCAGGACCTCCCTCCAACAAAGCAGGGCCTTTTAACAACATTACAGGGCCTCCGGGCGACAAGACCAGTCCCCCTGAGCCCCCTCCCTGCTGCCCTCCACCAATCCCAGTTCCTACCTTATGGCCGGTGCCAGCAACAGCACAGAAATCAGGGACGTGTAGGCTGGCAGCCAGGACTCCAGCGGAGGGGAGGTACTCTCCCCCGCGAGCCAGGCCCCCCCGGCCCCCCCTGCGCCATCCGCAGTAGAAAGAGGTTTTCCCAGTTGCATGGGCCTCTGGAGAGACCAAGACTCCGCAGAAGCCCGTGCATCCCGCTCCGATGCCACAACCTCCAAAGACAATTGTGGATCACTCTTCCGGCCCCCCCACGGGGCCGCAGCCAAAGGAAGGCTGCTCCGACCCTGGTCCTTCCCCTTCCTGGTGCTCTTCCGACGCCAGACAGCCACCTCTGGGAACAATGGGTGGCCATCCTGCAGCCTTCTAGGAGCCGGAAGAGCAGCCAAGACAGGGGAGTCCTCACCCACAGCATCCCCCCCACCCCAAGTCCTCACTGGAACTCCATTGTTCACTGCAGCAGGATCAACCCGGTGGACAGCTGGCACAGAGTCTGCTGATCCCCGACGCTGTTTCAGCACATCCTGGAGCGAATCGGCAACCTGAGGGAACCCTCCGGCTGAAGACTGTCGGGGGAGTCCAATCAAAGTCTCTGCAGACCGCCGCCGGTCCTCCTGCGGCAAAGCAAAGGCAAAATTGCGTCCCCCTTCACACTTCCTGTCGAACTCGGAAGTGACCTCACTCAACTAGCGGCGGCCATCTTGCATACTCAATCGGGCTGGGGAAAGCCCTGCAGATACTCCCTCCAGCAGGGCAACCCCCTCAACTGCACTGATGGTGGAAAGCCTGACGTCACTCCCAACTCCCCGGCGGTCATCTTGGGGAATCCCAGCAGCGCTCGACGATGTCGGGAGGGCAGGAAAAAAGGCTGAAAATGCCCGCTGATGGGAGGGATCGATTCTGCGGAGCCCCCCCTCCGTTCCCTGGTCTGTGCTGTACGGAACCAACATCTGCACACTTGTGGAGAGATGAGATGCCATTCCAGATTCCAGCAAACCCGGGCGGGCCGAGACCCCGCTCTCGATCGCCCAAGCGCCATCTTTCACCACAGGGTCCAGCAGACCAGGCACCGCATTCCCAGCACCCTTGGACTGGACATCCACACTCCCACCATCGCCAGCCATCTTCAGGTAAGGGTCTCCTGACCAAGATATTGCAGTAGAGGGCAATGGCAGAGATTGCGCTTCTTCCCTCACGGCAGCCTGGAATTGCAAGGGCAGATAGCGGGACCGTTGGTGTCCGACCAGCCTACCCGCCCCGGGGGCCTCCCCTGGACTGCAGTCGCAATGGCGGCCCAACTATCCCGATTTTGATATACCTCAGCAAGGGACCCACAACCCTGGTTCTTCAAGTACTCGATCCCTCGGTATGTGGCCTTCAAGGCCCGCTTCACCTCCTTCACAGAACTTTTATAGGCCACCCACTTCTCACCAGGGACGGTGGCCTGTAGGCTGTCCAGGTGGGAGAGCCGGGCTTGCAGCAGGGCCGCCTCCTCCTGGAGACCCCTGAGTTTCCATACCGCTGCTATAACCTCTTCCGGGGCCCTAGCCGGCTCCTGGAAGGACGGCAGACCCGACCCTCCATCCTCATCCTCACTGGAGGAGGTAGAGGCCTCCTCCAGGACCCAAGGTGGAGAGTGGATCCCGCCGCCCCCTGCACTGGTGGAGGGGCGCGGCACAATACTCCAGGGCCTCCCCAGGGCCTCTCCCTGCCGCCACCCAGCCTCCACACCCTGCCCAGGATGGAGAAGCGAGCCGCCTCCAGGGGGTAGCAGGCCCAATCCCCCGGGCATGTGGGTCCCTCCTCCCTGGCCATGTGCAGTCCTACCTGGGGAGCCCCCCTCCCGGGGCACCGGCTGTAAACAGGTTCCAGCATCCACGTCTGTCTGCAGCGAAGGAGGCCTACCAGGCCTGGTAGGCCTCTGGGCCTGGGCCTCTCCCGCTGGAGGTGGCCCAGGACCTGACATCCAGACACAGTCTGTGAGCAAAACTCCCCCCCGAGCAGGAGCTCTCCAAAGTAGGTCCTCTCACCACGACTGCTGAAGAGCAACTGACTGGAGCTGCCACTCATGTGGTTGCAGAATCCTGCTCAACTTGTCGGCCAGGAAATTCTCCTGGCCTGGAAGATAGACTGCCCTGAGGAGCATGTTGTGTCTCAGGGCAAAAGAACAGAGGACCCGTGCTTCCTGACAAAGGGGTTGGGAACCAGTTCCGCCCTGCTTGTTCACATAGAACATGGCTACCTGGTTGTCTGTTTGGATCAAGACAGACTGATGGGCCAGGGAAGCAGTAAAAGCCTTGAGGGCCAAGCGGATAGCTCTGAGCTCTAGGAGATTGATCTGCTGGGACGCCTCCCAAGGAGACCACAGGCCCTGGGTGCACTTGTCTAGGGAGTGTGCTCCCCAACCCAAGAGAGAGGCATCGGTGGTCAGTACTACTGTATGAGGTGGTCTCTGAAAGGGCACCCCCACCAGCAGATTGGGGGGGTGTAACCACCAGTTGAGGGAGGTCAGAAAACGGTGGGACACCCGGATCTTTTCTCTGAGGCTGCCTGAGGCCTGTGACCACTGAGTCCGAAGGCACTACTGGGCAGGCCTCATATGGAGCCTGGCATTGGGGGTCACCTGAACTGTGGACGCCATGTGGCCTAGAAGCCTGAGACAGAGTCTGGCGGAGACCAGGGACCTGTGCAGAAACTTGCTTGCAAGGTCTATGAGCCTTTGTGCTCGGTCCAATGGTAAGAATGCTCTTGCCAGCTGAGAATCCAACCTTGCCCCTATGAATTCCAAGTTCTGGGAGGGGAGCAAAGTGGACTTTGCGAAGTTGATGACAAAACCCACCTTTTGGAGCAGGTCTATGGTTCTGTTGGTGGCTTGCTGGACCTCGAGAGACGTCTGGCCTCTGATGAGCCAGTCGTCTAGGTAGGGAAACACAAAGATGCCCTGATTTCTCAGGTAGGCTGCTACCACTGCCAGGCACTTGGTGAAGACTCTGGGAGCGGAAGTCAGCCCAAAAGGCAGTACCCTGTACTGATAGTGGTTTCCCCCCCACAATGAACCTGAGGTACTTTCTGTGGTCTGGATGAATGAGGATGTGAGTGTAAACATCTTTTAGATCTAAAGAGCATAGCCAATCTCCCTGCTGGAGGTAGGGCAGAAGAGTTCCAAGAGTAACCATCTTGAACTTTTCTTTCACAAGAAACTTGTTTAGGTTTCTGAGATCCAAACTAGGTCGAAGACCACCAGTTCTTTTTGGCACCAGGAAATACCTGGAGTAAAAACCGTGACCTTGGAAGTGGGGAGGCACAGGCTCCACCGCCTTGTCCAGCAACAGATCCTTTAGCTCCTGGAGGAGAAGGGCTGTATGCAGGGGAGGCCTGAAAGGCTCCCCTGGAAAGTTTGGCGGAGGTAGTTGGTGAAAATGTAGGGCATAGCCTTGATGGACTATGTCCAGCACCCAACTGTCCTGAGTTATCAGGGGCCACTGGTGGGCGAACAAGGCCAGGCGGCCTCCTGTGCAGGGCTGGGTCTGCAAGGGAGGTTTGGATGTACTCAAGGAGTCAAAAAACCCCACTCTGCTGAGTGGGAGCAGGGGCCAGAGGCTTGGGGGCAGTCTGCCTACGGGGCCCATTACCCCGACCCTTAGCTTGCTGACCCGGTGGGGCAGGTTGGGCAGCCGGATAGTGTGGGTACTGTTTGTAGGCAGTGCCCTTCCTCGGGTAATAGGGCTTTTTACCCGGGCCCTTCTTTTTATGTGAAGGGGCAGAGGTCTTCCTGGACAGCCTTGTCCTGGTGAGGTGCTCAGTCTCGAGCTGTGCGGCCTTCTCGGCCACAGGCTTGCCAAAAAGGTTTTCACCTCGGCAAGGGACATCGACCAACTTGTCCTGAACCCATGGCTCGAGGTCCGATGACTGCAGCCACGCCTGGCATCGAGCCGCGATGCCGGCAGCCGCAACTCGGGCCGAAGCCTCAAAGCCATCGTAGGCGGCGCAGGACATGAACTTAGAGCATTCCCGTATCCTCGAAGACAAGGACTTAAAACTCTGCAAGGGTTCCCCGGAGAGACCAGCAGAGAACCCGGCCAACTCTTTGGCCAGGTCTCGTAAATACATGCCCATGTACAGCTGGTAAGTCTTTTGGTTTAATTTTATGCATTGGCATGTTCTATACAATATTTATTATTTAGTTATTTATGTTTTAAATGTTTTTATATCCAGTTTATTAATAATTTTTTGGTTTATTTGTTAATAATTTTATGCCTTTTCGATTGCTCTGTATATTGATGTATTTAAACAATTTGTTTGTTGTTTTATTATGCATTTTTATTTTTATTTTATATTTTTTTGAACTTACATATTTTTATTTCTTCTTGGTGTTATGACGATGTTATTGTTATGATTTATTTATATATTCTTTTAGTATGGTGGTTTCTGGTCTGGGTCTCCCATTTTCCTTTATTTTTAAGGTGTAATTGTATGCAGTTTTGAATTTTAATGTATTTATTGTTTTTTTCAGCCATTTCTAGTGTACTATTGGTCACACATTGTTTATGCGCTTTCTTTATATACATGACTAGAAGTACAACGTGTAAGTATATTTTACTTGTGATTATACATGGATGTTCATATTCATCATTTTTTATGTTTATTATAATTATTATATTTATTATTTTATTATGTATTTATTGTTGTTTTATTATATGTTTTTATTTGGTTTTGCAGTCCTTTAGCCCCCTGATGAAGGCACCTGCCGAAACACGTTGGGGTTGTTCATCAATAAAGTGCTAGTGACCTCTTATCCTGCTCGCTCTTTTGTTTGTTTCAGCTGGTAAGTCTGGACATGGCAAGCAAGCATGGAGCCCTGAAAACACTTTCTGCCGACGGCATCAAGGCTGCGGGCTTCCCTACCAGGAGGCACCGCGGAGTGCATCTTGTGACTTTTCCGATGATGCATGGCCGATTCCACAACCATAGAATGGTGCGGCAGCTGTGCTTTCTGGAAGCCAGGACTCTTGCGGAGCCGATAAATGGAATCGACTCACTTGCTCAAAACCGGCGCTGAAGCCGGTGCCTCCCACATTCGGAAGAGGAGCCGCTCCAGCATCGGAGGAACCGGGACAGCAAAGGCCTCCTTCGGAGGAGAGTCGTACTGCAGAGCATCGAGCTCCTCGGCTCGAGGCTCCTCCTCGGGGTCAGCCGGGATAGCCAGGGCAGTGGCCATATCCCGGATAAACTCCGAGAACCTAGTATCCTCCGGAGGGGATCTACTCCGGGGTTCAGACTCAGGTGAGTCCGAAGGGACACACCGAGTCTTAAAGGTGTCAGGAGACTCCTCATCCTCGGTTTCCCATGCAGAACCGTCCGATGTCGAGTCGGGGTCCGACGCCGTGGGGCCCCTGGGCACCCGCCCCGATGCCGGAGGCACCGGCATCGAGACCCTCGGTCCCGAATGGGAGGTCGAGGGAGACCTCGACCGAGGACGACCTCAAGCCGCAAGGGACTCGAGTATCGGCTCCGTCTCCGGGGTCGACTTGGAAGTCGATGTCCCGGTGGACGGGGCAGATGCGCCAGACAGGCTGGCCATCAATGCCCGCTGCTGATCCATGAAGGCAGACATTCTGCTCTCCAAGGCTGTCAACCTGAGACTCAGCTCGGGTGACGCAGCAGCCCCCGACTCGGGCCCTGGCGGTGCCGGGCCCGACGTCGGTACTCGGGGAGGCGAGTCCTCGAGGACAACAGGACTTACGTGTCCAGCAGACTCTGGTTCTATACGAGGAACTTTGGTCGGCTTCTCCTGGTCCACGGGCCCAGGACGACGGTCGGGGGTCTTAGACCTGGACCTCGAGGGTCCAGGGACCTCCACCGACACCGCCCTCGCGAGCCGCTTCTTCCTCTTACGTTCCCTCTCGGGGGACCCCCTGTCTGAGGAGCTCCGACGCCTCTCGGGATCGGAATCCCGAGATGTCGAAGCCTCAGACGAGGTCCGGGCACGAGCAGAGGCCGAGTCGGAGAAAAGCCTTTCACTTTGCTGCTGACGACTTCGGAGGGCCTTGGAAGACATTTTTCCACATGGCCTGCACGATTTAGAATCGTGATCCGGGCCCAGGCACCGAAGGCAGCAGTCGTGTGTGTCGGTGAGAGACATAATACACAGCTGAACACAATTGAAGTCCCCAAGTTTATAACAAAATGTACAAAATCAACAGCCAACAGAGCATTTTCTATTTTTGCACCGATTGCATGGAATGCCCTCCCAGCAGAACTCCGAGCCATCCAAAACCTAGTGGTGTTCCGAAAAGCCCTAAAACACCACCTGTTCATACAGCATTACCTGACCTCCCAGTCTGAGAAACACACACCCACCCCTCGAACCCCCCACCTAACTCCACCCACTGAACATCCCCCCACCGATAATGGTTAACCAGCTCTCCCCTCTCCCCATTCTGACCCATACCTTCCGTGATTAATCGTTACTGTAACATGTACATAATCTGTATATAGCTTCCCCCAGTTTCTTCCAAGTTTTTGAATATCCTGTTCTATGTAAGCTCAATGTACTATTTCATTGTAGTAAAGTTGTTCCTACTGTAAACCGCACTGATTATAATAGCGCGGTATATAAGAAACATAAATAAATAAATAAAATAAACAAATAATCTTTTTACACTGATCATACTTTTTAAAACCACTGGAAGTCATGGGGTAAAAAGGGTCCCCGCGAGGTCAAAAGACCGGCCTTCCAGGGAAAAAGAAAAAGTTTAGGCGCGAACGCCTAGCCACTAAGGGCAAAAACCGAAAATAAAAAAGGGGGTTCGATACTGGTGTACCGATCCCGGCGGGAGGGGAACCGACGTCGAATCCGAAGAAAAGAAGCGAAACAACGCTAGAAAAAATCTACTTTTAACCGGGAAAACAGGAAACATGTCCGATGGGCTTCATGGAAAAAAAGAGACTGAGGTAAGATGGCACCTTTAGGCGGGAAGGGAACCGTGCATGCATGCCAGCATTCCCAAAGGCTTTCATGGAAAGCTGGGGAAATGCTCCGCTGGGGCTTCATCGGCGTCGATGACACCCATAAGTGAGGACTGACTTCCTGCTTGGTCCTGGAGAAGTAGGGATGTTACCCATGACTGAAGTGGTATTTAAAGGTGAAACTGCAGAAGAATTTAAAGAAATATGCTACACCGGGAAGATGTATTACAACTATTTGATAAACTGAAGCAAATCACCTGCACCGGATGGTATACATCCAAGGGTGTTGAAAGAACTGAAATATGAGATTGCAGACCTGCTATTAGTAATCTGTGAACTATCATTAAAATCATAGTAACATACATAGTAACACAATAAATGACGACAGATAAAGACCAGTGTGGTCCATCTAGTCTGCCCAGTAAGATGGCAGGAGTAGGTGCAGCTGCCACTCTGTGCAGGCCACCCCTCCCCATGTCTTTGTTTAGGGGTGAACCCACCGCTCCATGTAGGACACCCCTATTTGATGAAAATTAGATGGTTCAGTTTATTTTGATTTTATCCTGTTGCTGTAAAGGGATCCACTGTGTCTGTCCCATGCCATTTTGAATTCCGTCACTGTGTTTTCCCCCACCACTTCCATCGGGAGGGCATTCCAAGCATCCACCACCCTTTCAGTGAAAAAGTATTTCCTGACATTGCCTTTCAATTTACCCCCTTTACAGCTTCCCCGTCATTGGAAGAGGTTTGTTTGTTCATTATTTCTCTTTAAGTATTTAAAGGTCTGAGTCATATCTCCCCTATACCTCCTCTCCTCCAAAGTGTACATATTTAGGTCTTCAAGTCTCTTCTCATAAGGGTTCTGACGCAGGCTCAAAATCATTTTGGTCGCCTTCCTCTGAACAGTTTCCATTTTTTTACATCCTTTGCAAGATATGGTCTCCAAAACTGAACACAGTATTCCAAGTGAGGCCTCACCAGTGACTTATACAGTGGCATTAGTACCTCTTCCTTTCTGCTGGTAATTCCTTTTTGTATGCAGCCCAACATCCTCCTGGCTTTTGCCACCGCCTTGTCGCACTGTTTTGCCACCTTGAGATCTACAGAAATAATCACACCAAGGACTTTCTCCTGATCCATACACACCAACCTCTCGCCCCCTATTGCATACATTTCCCTTGGATTTCTGCTATCCAAGTGCATGACACTGCACTTCTTTGTATTGAATCTTAATAGCCAAGCATTAGACCATTCTTCCAGCTTTTGTAGATCTTTCCTCATGTTAACCACTCCCTTGGGGGAGTCCACTCTTGCAAATTTTCATGTCATCTGCAAAAAGACAGACTTTTCCATTCAGTCTTTCAGCAATATCACTCACAAATACATTGAACAGTGCCGGGCACAGGACTGAACCCTGGGGCACCCAGCTAATCACGTTCCTTTCATCCGAGTGAGCTCCATTTACCATCACCTTCTGTCGTCTGTCCTTGGCCAGTAGGCCTTACATGAACTGAGGGCACACTTAGATATCTGATGTAAGGGCTACACAAGGAATGTAGGCAGTCCGAATACCCTCCCGATGTAAGTTGTGGGGGCAAACACAGTGACATCTGTAATACCCGAAGAGTGGAGGATCGCCAATGTAATGCCAATTTTTAAAAAGGGTTCCAGGGGTGATCTGGGAAACTACAGACTAGTGAGCCTGACCTCAATACTGGGAAAAATGGTAGAAACCATCATAAAGAACAAAATTACTGAACATGTAGATAGTCATGGCCTAATGGGAGACAGCCAACATGACTTTAGACAAGAAAGATCTTGTCTTACTAATCTGTTGTTTTTTTGAAGGTGTGAATAAACAGTAGACAAAGGTGAGTCGGTTGATATAGTGTATCTGGACTTTCAGAAAGCCTTTAACAAGGTCCCTCATCAGAGACTTTTAGCAAAAATAAAAAGTCATGTTATAGGAGGTAATGTACTATTGTGGATCAGGAACTGGTTAAAAGATAAAAAGCAGAGGGTAGGGCTAAATGGCCAATTTTCCCAATGGAAAAAGGTGAATAGTGGAGTGCCCCAGGGATCTGTGCTGGGTCCGCTGCTTTTTGACATATTCATAAATGACCTGGAAGAGGGAATAACGAGCGAGGTTATCAAATTTGCAGATATAAAACTATGCCTGTCTCAAGGTGAGAGGCCAGACTTGAACAATGGACCTTTGCTTTAGAGAGCAAGTCCCTTGGTGCCACACCATCTGGAATGCATTGTGTCAGTCTCTATACAGTCAGCACCTATATGGCGCCTACAGTAGGGGAACATACAGGCAAGGCACAAGGAAGACACTGGATGTATAACCCAGGGACCTGCACAAGGGGAAGAACAGTATGTATTTGGTGGCAGGCTGGCAGGGTCCACATGGGAGTTGGGGGAAAATATGGAGATAGCTGCTACCCCGTGCCCTCAGTCTATTTTACCTGGAAGCAGTATTAAACCTATTGCATGGGGCCCCTGCATATTTTAAGCAAGCCCTCTTGTGTCCAGCCTGTCCCTTTCTGTGGGTCTGGCTCCCTCAGTGACACTGGGGTCACCTGTGTTGGGGGCTGTAAATCAAACACACAAAAATAGTCTAGTCCTAAAAAATGTTTCAGCATTTATTAAATGAATCTAACACACTACTGACACATATAGAGTGCATCTTTCCCATCCCCCTAACTATTTAAAGTTGTTAAAACCCAAGAGGATTGTGGAAAATTGCAAGAGGATCTTGATAAATTGGAAGACTGGGCATCCAAATGGCAGATGAAATTTAATGTGGACAAGTGCAAAGTTATGCACCTAGGAAAGAACAACCCAAACTATGGTTAGACGATGCAAGGTTCCACATTGGGAAACACCACCCAGGTGGATAACCCTCCGCCCAGTGTGCCGCGGCGGCCAAGGGAGCAAATAGAATGCTAGGTATCATAAGGAAAGGAATGGAAAATAAAGCAAAGGATATTATAATGCCTCTGTGTCGTTCCATGGTGCGACTGCACCTTGAATATTGTGTGCAATTCTGGTCGTCATATCTTAAAAAGGATAGAGCATTATTAGAAAAGGTACAGAGAAGAGCCACCAAAATGGTAAAGGGGATGGAAGGCTACTCTTATGAAGAGAGGCTAAAAAGGTTAGTGCTCTTCAACCTGGAATAGAGACGGCTGAGGAGATATGATAGAGGTCTATAAATTAATGAATGGAGTGGAACGGGTAAACGTAGATTGATTGTTTACATCATCAGAATATAAAAAGACTAGGGGACATGCAGTGAAGCTTGTGACATGGTGGATTCCTCCAGCCCTGTAGAAAGAGCCAAAGAGGAGGAATCTGAGGCAGTGCTGGAGTATAAACAAAAGCACATGGCTGGTAGTTACCAGGGAAACCAAGCACAGGAGAAAGAAACACACCCTTGCCACCAGTTAGCTCAGGACTCAAGAGCTAATTCAGAGCACCTGCTAGGGGGAGGAGTCAGGCACTACCCTAAAGGGCAGATACAAAAAGAGGCCTCAGGGAGAAAAAGAACAGATCCGTTAGAAGCTGGAGGAGAGTCTCCATTAGAAGCTGGAGTGGGTTCTCAATTAGGAGTTCCAGAGAAAGTTCCAGCCCAGGCTCAGCTGGGAGGTTACTTGCAAGGCCAGAAGAGGGTTCCGGTGAGAAGCCAGCTAACAACCCAGGAGGAGGACCAGGGAAGAATCCAGGTTCCAAGCCCAGGGCCAGAGCTGAGTCCAAAGGTAAAAGGAGAACCTTTTACAAAGCTTTATTCAAGAAAAGGATACGGCAGAAGCAAGCCAGGCTGTCTGCAATATCCTGGGGATTACCAAGAGGAGAGAAAGCCAGGAAGGCAGTTTCAACATTCATTGCACACAGTAGGTGGAGATTCCACTACCGGGTCCAAAGCCCAGAGAAAACCCTTTGCAGCCAAGCACAGAGGTAAGCCTAAAGGCTGGGATTTTTATAATCAAGGTGATTCTACTTACCCCGAAGGTTGGGGCATTGATTATAATGACTGTAATGAAAAGGACTGTTTTAAGCAGTACATGATTCAAGAATATAATACAAAGCTTAAAGCAGGGAGGAAGGGTGGAGCCCAAGAAACCACGATACAAACATTTCCTACCTCTCAGGAGGATTTAATGGAAATAGAGCCAGGTTTTGAAAGTGTCTCTGAAGATATGATGGACTGTACGTTTACAATATCTGATGAAGTATTATCCCTCCGCTGAATGTATGCCTTGCAGAGAAGTACAGAGGTATTGAGATAAAAAGTACAGAGCTGGGAAAACAGAGCTGTTTCATTCTGTTTGCTGAGAAGCAATTGTTTTGTGCTGAAGGAAGCTATTTATGTTGGAAACGTTACTTTGTCTTTTTGCCAGAGGTGTCTGGTTTTGTTACCTTTATTTCCTTGTTGAAAATCCGCCCCGGGAGGGGAAATAAATCCTTGTTGCTTTAACCACTTTTTGAAGTCACACTACTCTTCCTTGGACAGTGACCGAAACTACATATCCCAAGAGGCTTTGCTTTAGGAACTTGTAGAATAGCTGTTCAGGAAGAAAACAACCCACTTAAACCCTACCTGCTCTTGCTGGAGGACACTAAAGAAGTGGGATCACAAGCTACAGGGTAACCTATTTATAACTAATAAGAGAAAATATTTTTTCACTGAACGTGTAATCAACCTCTGGAATTTGTTACCGGAGGATGTAGTAAGAGCTGTTAGTGTAGCTGGGTTTAAAAAAGGTTTGGACAAGTTCCTGGAGGAAAGGTCCATAAACCATCATTAAAAGGGACCCGAGAGATCACTGCTTTACCCATTACAAGCATTGAGGAACCTGTGTCTTTTGGGGAAACTGTTAGGTACTTGTGACCTGGATTGGCCACTGTTGGAACAGGATAGTGGGCTTAATGGACCTTGGTCTGACCCAGTATGGCATATCTTATATTCTTATGGCCCCGGGTGAAAATGAGCAGTTCATTAGGCAAGAACGAACTTCCAGAAATCCTCTCATTCAGAATCATTTCATATGACAGTGAGCCTTTATTGCCATATTGCTTATACACAGACAGATGATCAGGTTTCTCCCTTGTCTGCCCCCATAATCAACTGGTAACTGCAACTGTAAAGCACTGGTAACCCCCCACCTCGACTTTGCCAACATTATCCTCCTTGGACTCCCACAAGTAACATTGAACCCGCTTAGGCTAGTCATGAACTCTGCGGCTAGAATACTCACCGGAACTTCTAGATCAGATCACATAACTCCAGTACTGATGAGCCTACACTGGCTGCCTTTACAAGCTAGAATCATATACAAAGCCCTCGTACTAACTTTCAAGGCCTCAAAAAATCAGCCCCCCACCCCGCTCTCCGAACTCATTCAACCTATGACACCCAACAGAAGCAGACGCTCGTCATGTTTGAACAAACTAGAAGTGCCAAAAACAATCACATAATGTTCAAAAACGACATCCAATAGAGCCTTCTCACTATTTGTACCAGGAGCATGGAACTCTCTCCCCCCAGAAATTTGTTCCATCACCAATATCATTTCCTTCAGAAGGGCTATCAAACATCATCTGTTCATAAAATACTATTCCAATCTCTTCCCCCCCAGTCAATCCCAACATAATACACATCTTCACCAAGATTCACGCTTAACACAACCTCAACTAGAAAATTCGTTAGCCTGACACTCCTCCTGTTACCTATCCATTTTTCATATTACAATGCCTAAGTTGATGTTCAATCTATTTACATAACAATGTACATAGTTTTCTCCCTGTTCATCCAAGTTTGTATCCCTTGTTTATTGTAAACTCAATGTAACCGGTTACATTGCTGTATATTTTGTTCAAATGTAAACCGCACTGATTGAAATAGCGCGGTATATAAGAAATGCAAATAAATAAATAAATAAATAAATAAACTGCACAACCCACACACAAAATGCACTGTTTCACACTACTCACCTTCCCCCGGTCACTCCCTGGAGGCCATCTTTGCTGTGTGAGGCTCCCAGAACACCTCCCAATACCCGCACAGAGCAAATGCCTTCTTCTTTGCACCCCCATGCCTTTCTGACCCACCCCTCCCTGTGCTTTCCCCAGGGTTGGCTCATCCACTAAGTGGGCAAGGTGGCTGCATAGGCTGGCAGATCCCAGTGGGCAGCATGGTGACCCCTGGCACCTCCACATTCTTAAAATTGGCAGCTTTCTGTTGCTGTGGTGGGCCTTAAAGTGGCCACATGTGCATGCCTTAATGGCCTGTTGATCCTGCCTCCCTTCTGATGCAACTTCCTGTTGGAGGGGATGGGAAGTTGCTTCGAAAGGGGGCAGGAGTGGCAGGTGATGAGGGCACGCACGGGCACTTTAAAGTCCGCTGTGGCAATTGAAAGCCACCGTTTTGTTTTTTTTTTGTTTTAAAGCAGCATGGAGGGATTGCCGTACTGCCCCCTCACACAGATGAGATGGGTGGGGGCAGTGCTGTTTAGCTGCCTAAGGTAGCTAAAGCCCTTGGGCTGGCCCTGGCACTTTCCCCCCATCCAACTCAAATACTGGATGCTACACAACACACAGCCAAGATCACTGTCAACAGGAGCTTCATGTGGCTGGTAGAGATATGATGGTTCCCACCTTCTTTCCTTGCCCAGTCCCTATATGCTCCTACCCCTTACACCCTGCCCCTGACTGCTAGGGAGGGACTGGGAAATGATGTTTGAGCCCTTATCAACGCTATCATTGGATCCAGAGTAGTTGTATTCTTTTCCATCTCTCTGCCACCACTCCTTTCCTTGGCACCATGGAATTCTGGGAAGCGTGGAGTGACCTTTAACAAGGTCCTCTTGGGGAAATTAAAAAGTCATGGAATAGGAGGCAGTGTAAGACTGTGGATTAGGAACTAGTCAAAAGATAGAAAACAGAGAGTAGGGCTAAATGGCCAATTTTCTGAATGGAGAAAGGTCGATAGTGGAATATTTATTTAGCTATTTTTATATACTGCCTTATCAAAATGTCAAGGCAGTTTTCAGATTAACAGGTTAAACAAAGGTTAATGCTTACATGGAACATAACAACACAAGTTAATGTTCACAGCAGTTTAAAAACATAAGGGCATGAACACAAGCTTGGGGTAACTTGGAAACATAACATAGAGAAACGTGTCATAATAATGTAATATGAGCAGTATGCATGGTGCATGTAATGAGGGGAACCAGGAACAGAATTCACTAAACACAGCATTAAGGGAATGAGTCTGGGGTATGAAGCCCTATGTCCTCTGTGGAGTGTACAGTATAGTCCTCTGTAGCACCCAGTGTTAGGATCGCTGTCTTTTACTACCAAATTGATCAATAAAGAGGTGGGTTTTCAGCTTCTTGCAAAACTCAAGTGAGATCAAGTATGGCACGTAGGTTATCAGGGAATGCATTTCATAACCTTGGCGTCTAGAACAAGAATGCTTGATTTGAAGTGGTTTGGCTGCTTTTCTTCCTTGACGTAGGGATGATGAGGGTATTTTGGGCATTGGTTCTTTTTGATCTGTTATCCGGTGTCTTATGTTATAGGGATTTTAGGTAACTCAAGGAAAAGATGTGTGATGCTTTGAAAATAGTCAGTAAGGTCTTATATTTCATGTGGGTTGCAATGAGAAGCCAATGTAGTAGTCTAAGGATCACAGTTATGTGTTCTGTTCTGGATGCGCCATAAAGGATTTGGGCAGTTGTGTTCTGGACCAACTGTAGCGGGTGAAGCGCATAGTCTGGTTGTCCCTGTAGGATGATATTATAATAGTCCAAGTGCGGGAAGACTAAGACTTGAAATACAGTACAGAAGTCATGAGTGCTTAATAATGGTTGTTGGCATTGTACTGTTTTCATCTTGTGGTATGTGAGTCTGATGGTGTTGTTAATGTGTTACTGATGTGTTAGATGTGGGTCAAGAGTAATTCCCAAGTAACACACTTCAGATTTCACCTGTAGTAGTGCTCCTGATATCTTTAAATATGTTGACAGCTTGAAGGTTGTGTTTCTTGTGATGTGGAGGACCTCAGTTTTCTTATAGTTCATGAATAGGTTACGTTCTGATAGCCAGTGAATGATTGATTAATGCATTTTATTAGTGAGGTGTGTCATGATGTGGGCACTGATAAAGTTGTTTTGAAGAAAAGAAATCCTGTTTCTTTAGAGGAACTAGATGTGCAGTTACCCCCAGGCACAGCTAGAGGGAGCAGGAACAGACATGCCGCACTTAATGAACCTAGGCTCTCTGATGACCTGCAGCTGAAAGGGAACCAGGAAGTCATCAGTAACCGTTCACTTTATAAGCCAGAGCAGAATGCTTCTGGACAGAAAGAGGAGGAGAACAGGGAAGGAGTAGAGCTGGTAGTAGAAGAAGGAGAAGGAGAAACAGCAGAGAAGCCTAGAGGCTACCAAGGAGATAAGCCTGATTGCTGTGAAGGAAGCAAAGCTGGGAGCTGGAGGAGAAACAGACCTCACAAGGTGGGAAGCCAGAAGGCCCAAACTGATCCTGTTGTACAAGGGGAGTTTCGTGGAAGTTACCCCAAGGTGAGAGCGTCTGCCACGCCTAGTTCCTATACTTTGCCTGGAGATAGAATAGAGAGAAGAAAGCCAAGAACCAGAGAGAAAGGTTCTGACAGAAGCTTATTATCTCTAGAGGATCATTGCCCAGTTTCACCTGTTCAGAGGGAAAAGCACTTTTATAAGCAACAGAAGTTTTTACACAGAGTGAGAGGAGAATCCAACAGCAGTTTTATTCCACTGCCTAGAAGCACACCTCGGTATCCGGTTGGCAGGCAGAAGTGCAGCTACCAAGGGAGAGGTGCAGGAAAAAGAAGCACTGTGGATTTTATCTCACCAAAGCCAAGGTATAAGGCATTAAATATTGACTGTGATAATTGTGCTACTAAAAGCTCTACTAAAACAAGTATTCCTTCTATGAGAAACAAGAATCAAGACTGGTTTAGTAAACTACCACCAGCCCTGAGAATCCCTGGCTATAGGAAGCCAGACTCCCAAGTTTTAAACTACCATGCTGAGATAGACAGGGACAGTGAATGCTCCTTGAATGAGTACAGGGGAGAAGAATCTATGGAAGTGGATTATCCCAGCACTGTTCCCTCACCTGTGCCAGAGTTAATGGAATGTGATTGGTGCACTGCCTATGCTCCAAAGTCTGTATGCTCCACATACCATAGAAGAATAAGTGAAATATAATTTAATGTTTCTTATACTGAATGCTACTATGGAAACACTTGCCTTAACTGTGAAGTAACAGTTAAGTGCTCAGTGAATATTGGTACCTTTTAAGACAAAGGACTGTTTCTGTTATCTGGAATTATCTCTTAGTTGAACCTTGCTTTAAACAGGGAATAAAAGCCTTTATTTCCCTCCACCTGGTCTCTTTGATCATTAACGTCTCTACCTAGTGGCGTAAAATCTTTGTGTCACCGGGAACCCCGTGACAGGTGATATAGGCTGCAGGACTGAAGGGGTAGCCTAGTGGTTAGCACACTGGCTTAGTAAGCAAAAGACCAGGGTTTGATTCTCCTTAGCACTCCTTGTGGCCTTGGGTAAATCACTTTACCCTCCCTTTCCTCAGAAGAAAGGCCTGGCAATCTACTTCCAGTCACACCACCAAGAAAACACAGGACCTGCTAGGTTGCCAGGAGTCAGCATTGACTCAAAGTATACATTGCATTTTTTTATATCAGCTGTAATGTGGAGAAGAGTACAAACAGCATAATGCCATCTGTGTAAATATGATATAACACGTTAAGTGATTGTATGATTCAGGAGTACCGCAGGGCTCTGTGCTGGGCCCGCTGCTTTTTAACACATTCATAAATGACCTGGAAATGGGAATAATGAGTAAGGTGATCAAATTTGCAGATGACACAAAATTTCTCAAAGTAATTAAAACACAAGAGGATTGTGAAAAATTGCAAAAGGACCTTGATAAATCAGGAGACTGGGCATCCAAATGGCAGATGAAGTTTAATAAGGACAAGTGCAAAGTTATGCATCACTGCAGGTGATGGGTATGCCAGAGGTTCCAACATCTACATTCCAGGGAATATGTACAGGAGGGGCATTGATGTGTATGGGAAGGAGGCACTGTGGTGTGAGGGGGAAGGGGGCATGTGGCAGGTAAAACCATGTGCAGGGCAGGTATAACACCGTGTACAGGAATGCCCACTCTGCCATGGCAGCAGCCACCCATCCAGTTCCTGTACAAGGCCTGCATGCTCTCCTACATGGTCTGGGTGACATGCTCCACATCCATATAGTTAGCCAATGAGAAGCCAGCATTAATGTGCCAAACACAGCAGTGTGTGGCCCTTCCCACCAAGGAAGGGCACAGTGGGGGTGACCTGGAGAATGCTGGTGGGGCTGTAGCCATGGACCTAGAGAGGTGATATGGGATGTGAGCATATGAATGGGGGGTGAGCTGGCACTCAGGGCTGCATGCTTGACTCTGTAATGTGAGAGGGGGAAAGTCAGGTGGAGCCATCCACAAGGCTATATTGTAGCAGCAAAGCGCAGACAAACCAATGATACCAGGAGTCTGTTCAGAAGGTCCAAATCATTTATTTGTGCACAAGTCTCAAGCAAGTCAATTTCAAAATGGCTGAGCAAAGTTTTCAAGCATTACAACAACTTTTATAGACTTCTGTTCCATTCTAGGTATAGAAAAACATTTCATTGGTCCCGGTAACCTCCCGTACCTCTTCTATTGGTCCCGGTACTGATAAGTTTATCCAATTATGTCCCTTCTGTGGGCATGACACCTGCCTGCCCCCCTTCTAGTCCCAATTACAATGGTCAGTTCATCAACTTGTTACTTTCACACTCTCAAGGTTATGGGACCAATTTGTGCATACAGAAGAGTAAGGTTCTGTAACTCATCTGTCAGCACTCCTCATTATTTCTTTGCAGATGTACTTTTTCTTATCAGTAACTTTCAAACATGTCTTTTCTGTATTTTTCCATTTCTTAGTTCTGCAGTTCTGCTTACCTAAGCTAATTCAATACTTCTACTGAGTTCTTTCTTACAATAGCAGCATATTGGGGGATGTGCAATCCTATATGCCTCTCCACAGGCCTCATTTACAGGTCAAGCTAGCCATGCTGGCCTGCCTATGTCAGACACCGTGGATCACAGGCCTGCACCTGCCACATTCCCCCCTTTGATTAATCTCACCCTATTACTTAATAAGGTGTGAGAATTAAATCACTTTTAGAAGAATCACATCATGATTGAAGGATTTCTACTAGGACTAGCTTTGTATAAAGCCATTATTTTAGTTGCGGTCTTCCGCTCTACTGTACTATCAATAGCACTATGAATGGAACGCATACAACATGGGATTAAACATGGTAATAAGAGGATAACAGCAACAAGGATTAGTACTAAGACAATGAAAGTCTTAAATCCTCCCAGCCAAGAGAAAAGGTTAGCAAACCAGTTAGGAAATTTCAATGCGTGCCAAGTCTGTACTGG
Organism: Ichthyophis bannanicus; assembly: GCA_033557465.1. Lineage (NCBI taxonomy): Eukaryota > Metazoa > Chordata > Amphibia > Gymnophiona > Ichthyophiidae > Ichthyophis > Ichthyophis bannanicus. Next base: position 742,691,573 of record CM066035.1, on the reverse strand, counting down.
CACATAAGCATGTCTTTGCATATCTTTAGCAATTTCTTCAACTACTTTGCCTTTATCATCTATTTTCAAACAGCAATTAGTTAAATTCAGTTTACCACATACTCCTCCTTCAGCTGCTAGCAAATAATCAAGTGCTAAGCGGTTCTGGTATATAGCAGTGCGCATCTGAGTACTTTGTCTAGCTAAGAGCGTGAAAGCATGACTAGTTTCATTGGTTATTATTTCAACTACTGCTTGTAAGCGAATAATACGATTAATCATATAAATTGGGGTACGATAACCATACATACCATCATCATTCCAAGTGGCAGGTCCATAATACTCAATAATTCTTTCTGGTGGCCAATCATCACCTTGCCACTTCTCCCACTTGCCTATCTGTAAGGCTTCTCTTTTCTGTCTTGATGCTCTTTTGTGTTTGTGGGTAGTATATACAGGGTATCCTAATTGTTCTCCATGTTCAGTGTTTAACAGGAAGAAAGAAGGTCTGATGGTTCCTAAGACACATGCTCCTCCCCAGTGTGGCGGGAGTTGTGCATATGCTCGGTTTCCACAGATCCAATATAGGCCAGGTGGGGCTTGCCAGGCTTGGACTTTGGCCAGGTTAGTCCATAGACCTGCAAGTTCAGGAAATCTAGCTAATGGGTTAGGAGGTTCAGGATGTCTGATTCCTGACCACCATGCTGTCTTTTTGGTCGTGGCATTATAGTATTTCTGGCTAAGACAGACCAGCTGTCCTACCTTTTGGGTGAACTGGGGTCCAGTTCTGGCATAGCAAAGACGTCCAACGATTGAGTGCGCTAACACCCATTCACTGGTAGTCTTGTGTAATTCAGTCTGGTTGTAAATCATGGAATAATTCAATTCTTGAGCTTCCCAGGGCCATTGGTCTCCCATTTGGGTTCCGCCACAGAAGTAACAATCTGTGATCTTAAGACTAGATACTACTGCTCCGGCTAATTCTAGAAACAAATTCTGTGAAGGGTGAGGGATCTCAAACTTATTTACATGCATAGCTTCATAAAAGGTATTATGAATATGATATTTAGATGACTTGTGGGCTTGAGTATTCAATCTGATATACACAATGGTCCCTGGATCTATTGCTCCTCCAGCAATACGTAAACCAAACTTATATCCTTGTTTCCATGCATGGGGATTATGTACACGCAAGTGTAAGGGGTTGCAAGCATCTTTCTGACATTTATCATTTGTGGTTGGCTTGGTTAAAGTAGCCATTCGTTTATCTATTTTCTCATCAGTTATACCAGTGTTCCAGGTAGCATAAAAACACATCCCCAATACGGGCAATAGTAATCTGCCGCTGTAGCAGTACTATACCCTGATCCTGTTTTACCTGTACACTTCCACCAATTTGTGGCACCTTCTGGACACATATACTTATGGTCATTTCGATACGCTTTCTCCCATGTACCACAGGTGGACTGACTATCTCTATTAATGGCATTACATGCATCAAAATTCAAAACAGCAGGTTTAGTAATGTCCTTAAGTGGTGGTGTAGCAGCTAATATAGGTCCATCTGCATCCTTCCATCTTATTTCCAACGTGTAATAGGATGGATTCTGATGCGGATTATAGCATGCTTTAATTTTGCCATGAGTGCAAACATTTAGTTCAGTGGTGTTATAGATACACCGAGTTATTGTTCCCTTGCAGGTATAGTAAGAATGGTAAAGCAAAGTCTGAGTTACTTTCAGTCCAGTTCTAGTAGAAGTAATGCAAGCAGTGCATGGAGGTAGAGCATAAGTCTGTTCAAAACCTCCAAAGAAGGCAACCAAGGCAAAGCAAAAACAAAGATACATGTTGATGTTGATTGGAGTTCTTCTGAATCCTCAGCTTGCTGATCTTGATCACGACGGTCTATTATTCTTCGTCCCGTTTGCTAATGAAGCAATTTAACGGGTGCTGAGTGTTGATTGAAGATCCTCAAGATGTCCAGCACACATTAACCAACTTAGCAATTCAGTTGGCTTGTGAAGTCTGGCTTAGTCAATGTAGTCTTCAAAGTAGTGTGTCAAATCACACACAAATTGGGTTCGTTGAAACAAAACTGTTGCTGCATGGAAAACAGCAATCCTCTTCGAAAGACTTGGCTACTGTGAAGCACTTGTGATGAAGTGTCTATGCTGCTGGTTGCCGTCTCAGAGTAACTCGCAAGGGTACATCAGGGTGCTGCTCTGCTGTCCACCGCTCTGGTTCAGGATCGGCGGCGGGCTTGACTCTGCTGTGGTGGATCCAGGCGTCGATCTCGGCTACCTTTACTGCAGTTGGGGTAGACAGGATGACGGTGTACGGTCCCTTCCAATGGGGTTCCAACGGTATCTTCTTCCAATCTTTGATCCACACCGAAGTTCCAGGCTGGTAGGGATGCAAGGGTTCCGTCAAGTTGATAGGCAACTGGTCTTGGATCCACGTATGGAGAGTCTGCAGAACAAAACTAAGAGCTAGGAGTTCTTGTCTGGTTACTTCTGAACCAATCTGGGCTAAACTTCCTTTGACTCCCTGCACTATTGGTGGGGGTTTACCATACAAAACTTCAAAAGGGGAAAATCCTGTTGACTTTACAGGGGCTGAGCGTATTCTGAGTAAAGCTATGGGGAGCACTTGAGGCCATTTCAAGTGTGTCTCCTGACAAAGCTTGGACATTTGGGCTTTCAAGGTACGATTCATTCGCTCAACTTTCCCTGAACTCTGGGGTCTGTATGCAGTGTGGAGTTTCCACTGTATCTGCAAAGCTTTTGCTAACTGCTGAGTAACTTGGGAGACAAATGAGGGTCCATTGTCTGACCCTATTACTGCTGGGATTCCAAATCTGGGGACAATCTCTCTCATTAAGACTTTGGTAACTTCTCGGACTTTCTCAGTTCTGGTTGGGAATGCTTCTACCCACCCAGAGAAAGTACAAACTAATACTAATAGATAATGGTATCCATTGGCTTTTGGCATTTCGGTAAAATCAACTTGGAGGTTGTGCATGGGGGTGACACCTCCTGACTGAACTCGAGGTGCTGTAATAAGGCCTTGCTTGGCATTATTTTTGGCACAAGTTACACATTGTCGTGCTACTGAGGCTGATATGGTTGTCATCAGAGGGATGTAGAAATGTGATCTGAGTGCTTTCTCCATAGCACTCTTCCCATAGTGGGTGGCTTCGTGGAAAGCTTTGACAAAGGATGGTCCTAATAGTTCAGGAATTACTATTCGTCCTGGAGGTTGACTGCCCTCTTCTGGTGGCAGCTCAATCCATCCATCTTTCAGTACTCCATTTCTTTGTCACAATAGTAATCCAATTCTTTGGTGGTATATCGTGGGGTCCATAGATTCAAAGGTACTGGAAACAATGCTGCTTGCATTGGCATAGCTTGTGGGGCAATTTGTCCTGTCATAGCTGCTTGTCGTGCTGAGGCATCTGCAAATCTATTCCCTCGGGCAACTTCTCCTTTTCCTGCTTGATGTCCTCTGCAATGCATGACAGCTACACGTGTTGGGGCCCAAACGGCATCAAGTAACATCAATATCTCGGGACCATATTTGACTGATTTTCCTCCGGATGTGATGAGTCCTCTTTCTTTATAGAGAGCTCCATGGGCATGCAAGGTAGTGAAGGCATATTTGGAATCTGTATATACATTTAGCACAAGTTTTTCTCCTAACAACAATGCTCTGGTAAGTGCTATCAATTCGGCTTTCTGGGCTGATGTGCCTGAGGCTAGAGCTGATGATTCAACTACTTCGTGTTGAGTGACGACTGCATATCCGGCACAGCGTCGTCCATCAAGGATGAGACTGCTCCCATCAACATAATAGATCTGGTCGGGATTGTCTATGGGCACATCTGTCAAGTCGGGTCGGCTGGAGAACACAGTCTCCATGACTTCGATACAGTCATGTTCTGGGAGTTCTTCACTGATGGGTATCAAGGTAGCTGGATTCAGGGCATGGCTCACTTCGAGTTGTATCTGTGGGTTTTCACATAACATGCTCTGATACTTCAACATTCGGGAATTGGTGAGCCAATAATTTGCTTTTTGTTCCATAAGGGCAAGGACTGCATGTGGCACAGTGACTCGTATGTTCTGTCCTAATGTGAGTTTGTCTGCTTCACTCACTAGTAGCGCTGTAGCTGCAACTGCTCTCAAGCAAGGTGGCCATCCTTTGGCCACAGGGTCCAATTGTTTCGATAGGTAGGCTACAGGTCGCTCCCAATTTCTGAGTCAACATGCCTAGGGCATTTCCCTGTGCTTCATGTACAAACAAGTGGAAAGGTTTGTGGACATCTGGTAGTCCAAGTGCTGGTGATGACATCAATTCTTCTTTTAGCTTCTGGAAGGCTGTATCCTGCTCAAGTCCCCACTCCAGTGGTGACTTCTCTTCTTCTTTTGTGGCTTCATACAGTGGTTTGGCAATTTGGGCAAAGTTGGGTATCCAAATTCGGCAATATCCTGCCGCTCCCAGAAAGGCTCTGACCTGCTTTCTGGTTGTTGGAGTTGGAATTCTGCATACTGCTTCTTTTCTTTCTCTGCCTAATCTTCTGCTTCCTTGGGTAATACGAAAACCCAAGTATTTCACTTCTTTTTGACATAGCTGTGCTTTGGCTCTGGAAACTTTATATCCAGCTTCATCTAGTAACTGCAAGAGATCTTTGGTGGCTAATATACATTCTCTTTCTGATACGGCAGCTATCAACAGATCATCCACGTATTGGAGAAGCACTCTCTTCCCCGGGGCTACTGGATAGCTTGAAAGGTCTTGATTCAGTGCAGCACTAAAGATGGTAGGTGAATTCTTGAATCCTTGGGGTAATCTTGTCCAGGTGAGTTGGCCCCCTCTTCCAGAGATGGGGTCCTGCCATTCAAATGCAAACAATATTTGGCTTACAGGGGCTAATCTTATGCAAAAGAATGCATCTTTCAAATCCAGTACAGTGAAATGGGTAGCTTCAGCAGGTATCAGTCCTAGAAGAGTGTAAGGATTGGGCACAACTGGATGTATGGTTTCAGCTGCATCATTCACTCTTCTCAAATCTTGCACTGGGCGGTAATCATCTGTCCCAGGTTTCTTTACTGGCAAAAGTGGGGTGTTCCATGGGGATTGACATACTTTTAGTAGGCCATATTCGAGCAATCTCTGTAAGTGGCGATGGATGCCTTCAATTGCGGCTCTTGGGAGAGGGTACTGTTTGACGTGCACTGGTGTAGCACTAGGCTTGAGGGTTACAATCACTGGAGCTATATGCTTGGCTAGGCCTGGGGGACTGCCTTCTGCCCATACTCCAGGTGGTGCATGAATGTTCTTTAAAGTTTGTTCAAAATAAGTATCTTGGACAGAATCATCAATGTAATATCTCCATTCTTCTTCTCGGGGAACTGTCAGCAGCATTACTCCTGCTGGTTTGGCTTGGGAATTTACGGTCATTTGCATTTCTCCTTGCTCAGAGAAAGATATTTGTGCTTGAAGCTTGGCTAGCATATCTCGTCCCAGTAGTGGTACTGGACATTCGGGCATGTAAAGGAATTGATGAGTTACTTGCTGTCCTCCTAGACTGCATATTCGGTTTTGAAGAAAAGACTTTGTGGCTTTGGCACCAGTTGCTCCTATAATGGTGACTGCTTTTGTAGTGAATGGGGCTATCTTTTTGTCTATTACTGAATGCTCTGCTCCAGTATCAACCATAAAGTTCATAATTTGGTCTCCTATTTGTATTCCGACCATAGGCTCCTGGAGACCTAAAGCAAACTTGGAGCCCGGTCTGTCCTAATCCACGTCATCCTCATCATGGGCTTGTGTGGCCAATGCTTGAATGGCTCCTCCTCCTCCTCTCTCTCGCTGGAATTGTTCTCGATTGGCTCCTCCTCGGCCTCGGGGACGGCCTCGTCTTTCTTCTCGCCACTGATGATCGTTGTCGTCATCTTGCTGGGCGTCTTCGAGTTGCGGGCACGTATCTCTCCAATGTCCTTCCTCTCTGCAATAGGCGCATTGGTTCACGGCCTAGTCTCTGGGTCCGGCCTCCGCCTTGACCCCGCCCTCTTCCTCTGCTCCTTCGACTAGGGACACCTCCCCTTTTCTTTTCAACTATGGCCGCAGCCAAAAAATCAGCTTTCTTCTTCATCTTTCTATCACATTCTCTCTGTCTTTGAGTATCACGATTCACATACACTTTATGAGCGACTTCCAATAACTGTGTTGCATTCATGCCCGCAAACCCTTCTAATTTCTGTAATTTACGTCTAATGTCTGGTTGAGACTGGTTTACAAAAGCAGAATTCACCATACATAAACTTCCTGGTGCCTCGGGATCATAGGGAGTATACATTCTGTAGGCTTCAGTTAATCTTTCATAAAAATCTGCTGGGCTCTCATCTATTCCTTGGATAACTCCTGTAACTTTGGAAAGGTTCATAGCTTTTTGGCCCCCCCTTCTCAGGCCTTGTAAAAAGCCTTGGCGAAAACGGGCTAGGGCTGTGGATCCTTCATCTGTATTTGGATCCCATTGGGGGTCTTCATTCGGGAATTCTCTCTGAGCTGCTTCCCTACAGTCTATTATATTCTGCCCCTGCGCCGGAGCTGCAGGGTTTTCTGCCATCCATTCAATAGCTGCTTTTCTAATTCTCGCTCGTTCTTCTGTAGTGAATAGGGTGGTCAGGAGCTGACGGCAATCTGGCCAAGTGGGTTGGTGAGTTTCCATAATACTAGTTACTAATTCTGTCAGCTCCTGGGGCTTACTAGTATAGGAGGCATAGTGCGACCTCCAATTTAATAAATCAGTTGTAGAGAAAGGGATATACACATAAGTTAGGGGTCCCGCTACCACTTCATCATTATCATTCTTTACGGGCACTCCCGGGACTTGCCTTAAGGGAAACAGTTTGGCTGTCCCAGGCGTCGTTTGGGATCTAAGGGTTATTGTCGTTGCCTTTGCAGGAGTCGCTTTCTTTTTCTCAACAGGTTTTGCTTTGGGTTTCTCTTTCACTGGCGTGCTAGTGCTAGCGCTGGCTTTCTCGATTATTTGTACACTGTCCTCCTCCTCTTCTGGGGAATTCTCTCTTTCTCCTTCTTCTATCTCCGCTTCTGACTCACTTTTTACGTCCTCCACTTCTCTTTCCACTAATTCTTCCTCTTTCTCTTCTCCAGGAGGAGGGGGGTCAGGGGTTGGGTCTCGCCTCGGCTCTGGCCGTCTCTGGGGTTCTGGGGCAGGACGACGCCGGGCTACTCTTACTGGACCTGGGGTTCGGGGCTGCCTGAGGACTATTTCTGGGGAATCAGGATCTACCAAGATGGGTTTCTTCTTGGCTTTCTTATCCTGCTCTTTCATTCTAGGCTGTTCCGTTTTCTGTCTAGAATCTGTTTTAGCTAACATTATTCTGCACTGTTCCTCATAACAGCGCTGCGCCCAGGAGGGCGGATCTTCACAAATACTTAACCAGGAATCTATATAGGGGTACTGATCGGGGTGCGCTACCCGCACTCTACGATGTATTGACTGAATAATCTCTACGGTGAACGTTCCCTCTCGGGGCCAAATGGGGTCTAGGTCGGGCCACTCCCTAGTACACAAAATCTGCAAACGGGCTGCTGTCATTTTAATACCATAATCTCCTGAATATCCCTCTTTAAAATGTGTGATCATACATTCTAATGGAGTGTTTCTAGTAGACCCCGCCCCTCCCATTTCGATGTGTGCGCGCAACAACAGACAAAAGGGAAAAGGAGGGCGGACCGTGGGTAAGGGGTCCTCACAGCCCTGGAAACGTATAGGGAATACAAATAACAAGACAAGACGACAATCGCTTCCCCCTTTTCGCGACCTGAACGCGGTCGCCCGGTCAGGAAATGCGCTAATCAGGGGTCCGCCTTCACTTGGTCCGTGCTGCCAGACCTCTCATTCACACTCCGTTCACACAATCATGCTAGCAACGTATCCCAGAATGCATTCGTTTCTATCTGTTCTGACTAGTCTTTTTCCCAATTACAAAAAGGATGAGGGTTTCACCCAGCGAATTCCCATGCCAGGCTACTCGGCTCTTCCTTGAGAGTTGATCATGCTCTCTTACCAATTCCCAATATCTCGAGATTACAAATTCCAAATTCCAATGGCAGTACTGCTCTTTCTATTTCTGTCTAGACCCAAAATCAAAACTATACTCACCGGATCCGGTCCTCAAACTTCCCAAGCAGGCGCATGAGTTGGACCTCGGACTCCCCTCACTCGGGTTCGAGGCGTTGGCTCCAACCGGGCCCGGCACCCGCCGAGGTCCGACCAGCTCCCTCCGATACAAGGGACCGGTGGCGCCAGGGAGCGGCCCTCGTCGGAAGGGCGCGATCCCGGCAGGACCAAGCCTATAGAGGCGGAAAGTCGTGGTATATTGCCCTATATACACTTTGATTCCACAACTTCCCGGCCAACGCACCAAGGAATATGTAGCAGCAAAGCGCAGACAAACCAATGATACCAGGAGTCTGTTCAGAAGGTCCAAATCATTTATTTGTGCACAAGTCTCAAGCAAGTCAATTTCAAAATGGCTGAGCAAAGTTTTCAAGCATTACAACAACTTTTATAGACTTCTGTTCCATTCTAGGTATAGAAAAACATTTCATTGGTCCCGGTAACCTCCCGTACCTCTTCTATTGGTCCCGGTACTGATAAGTTTATCCAATTATGTCCCTTCTGTGGGCATGACACCTGCCTGCCCCCCTTCTAGTCCCAATTACAATGGTCAGTTCATCAACTTGTTACTTTCACACTCTCAAGGTTATGGGACCAATTTGTGCATACAGAAGAGTAAGGTTCTGTAACTCATCTGTCAGCACTCCTCATTATTTCTTTGCAGATGTACTTTTTCTTATCAGTAACTTTCAAACATGTCTTTTCTGTATTTTTCCATTTCTTAGTTCTGCAGTTCTGCTTACCTAAGCTAATTCAATACTTCTACTGAGTTCTTTCTTACAATAGCAGCATATTGGGGGATGTGCAATCCTATATGCCTCTCCACAGGCCTCATTTACAGGTCAAGCTAGCCATGCTGGCCTGCCTATGTCAGACACCGTGGATCACAGGCCTGCACCTGCCACAATATAAGACCTACACTGCATACATACTGGTCTGACACTACTGCTTCTGTACTGCAGGTGTGCCGTACTCACTTTGCTGCTGGGAGGACCATGACAGTGACCAGGACACATTGTTCCAATTCACTCAGTACAGGAGGCCGACCAACAGAACTGCGAGCAGCTGTCTTGTCCTTTGCCCTTCTCCGCATGTCTCTCCATTTGCACTTTAAATCCTCAATGCTCCTAGCTCCTGTGATAGATGGCATTCAGCTTGATGCAGATGGCATGCCAGAGATGTTCTTTTTAATTGGCATTGTGATTAATAGCAGTGATACCAAACAGAACGTGATGCATGGCCAGCACCTCCCTGAGCAACAGATCCATCTCCTGGGGACTGAGGTTTTCCTTGCATGAGAAGGACTTTCCTTTGGGGGCCATGAAGGTGGGACAGCAACAAATGCTGGTTAAGGGCCATCCAAAATCAGGCAGTTGTACATACGGCTGCACTTTTCTGATGTCCAGGTGGGTGAGTCCCCTATGTGTCAGATATATATGTCCCCGCATCCAAAATGAGCCATTCCTTTAGATGCGCAGGGGATAGATGTCCACAGAGATGCTTGTAAAATCAGTTACATGAACGCTCTGACTGCCAGATGTCCAGGCTGAGGTATGTTGTTACAGCTCTCACAGGTCTTCCTGTTTACCCCTGGTGCTTCCTGTTCCATCTAGTCCTCTATTGGAGACTCTAATGCCATAGTGGAGAAGGCATGTACTTCCTGTGGGGCCCCAGAAGTGATGCTGGTTGGGCTTCATGGTAGTGTTTATAGTAGGGTGCAGTCACCTCTCTGTATAGTTGTGCAATGCTCTGAACATCTGCCTGGCAGTAGGGGTATGACAGTGAGGTTCATGCCTTATGGGTCAGTGGAAATGGTCATGCTGGCAGCCTCTGGGAGGCAGGTACTTGGAATAGCAGCACTGATATGTGAGACTGTGCCTGCATTTGAGGTACACACAGAGGACCTCTGCAAATTGCCAGCATGAGACTTTGTGAGCTGTTGAATGCTGCTTCAATGGTGCTCAAGTTTACTGAAAATATATTGGGAGAGGTAGTTTTAGGATGGACTTGTAGCTGCTATGTCCATCACTTAGCAACGACCCATGTGATAGCAAAGGCACCATTGACCTCACAAGAATAAATGGACTGTGTTCCACAGGCATTTCTGGTTCTGAACCTAGGATGGTGGCTCGGTGTCCAACACATCCTGAAGCATTCACTTTAAGAACATAAGATATGCCTTACTGAATCAGACCAAGGATCCATCAAGCTCAGTATCCTGTTTCCAGCAGTGGCCAATCCAGGTTATAGGTACTTGTCAGGTTCCCAAAGGTATATAAATTCCATGCTGTTTGTCCCAGGCATTTCTCCAGGAACTCTTCCCAAACCCCTTTTACACCCAGATACACTAACAGCTTTTACTACATCTTTAGGTAATGAATTCCAGAGTTTGATTATGCATTGAATGAAAAAATATTTTCTTTTATTAGTCTTAAATAGATTACTTATAGCTTCATTGCATGTCCCCTAATCTTTCAACAGTTTGAAGGAGTAAAAAAAATCAATCTATGTTTTACCCGTTCCACTCCATTCATGATCTTATAGACCTCTATCATATCTCTCCTCAGCCGTCTCTCTTCTAAGTTGAAGAGCCCTAACCTTTTAAGCCTTTCATTGTAGGGGTATCCTTCCATTCCCTTTACCATTTTGGTCACTCTTCTCTGTACCTTTTCTAATTCTACTATGCTGAATCAAACCCTGGTCTCTTGTTCACCAGGCCGCTCTACATCTAGGCTACTACTACATGAAAGTGTGTTGTCTGTCACTGGAACCACTGTCCTGTTGATGACTTGGTGTGGGCAGGCAGTGCCCCACATAATAGTGGCAATATCTCCAGTAACAGGTTCATCTGGGGCTAGTGGGATGTGTGTGTGGTGGTACAGCACTGCTATACCCCTCTAAGGCACAGGGGGATGTGCTGGTGGCTGAAAAGGCCTGCCTCATGGCCAGTACCTGTTGACCTTCTTGCTCAGTATGCAGATGCTGAATGCATCATGTACTTGTGACAGTACCAGCTGACATGAACACAGCTGTCCATGACAACTCTTTATTCAGGGCACTTACTACTGGTTAGTGGGCAGCTGGCCGCTGAAACAGCTGGCAACAGTGGCCGAAGTCACAACTGTGGCAGCTATGGAACTGGGAATGTATTGGAGAGCAGTGTAGGCAATCGCTATCAGACAGGAAAATATAACACTATGCCTCTCAAGGTGAGAGGCCAGACTCAAACAATTGACCTTTGCTTTAGAGAGCAAGTCCCTTGGTGCCACACCATCTGGAATGCATTGTGTCAGTCTCTATACAGTCAGCACCTATATGGCATCTGCAGCAGGGGAACATACAGGTAAGGCACAAGGAAGACATTGGATGTATAACCCAGGGACCTGCACAAGGGGAAGAACAGTATGTATTTGGTGGCAAGCTGGCAGGGTCCACACGGGAGTTGGGGGGAAATATGGAGATAGCTGCTACCCCATGCCCTCAATCTATTTTACCTGGAAACAGTATTACACCTATTGCATGGGGCCCCTGAATATTTTAAGCAAGCCCTCTTGTGCCCAGCATGTCCCTTTCTGTGGGCCTGGCTCCCTCAATGGCACTGGGGTCACCTGTGTTGGAGGCTGTAAATCAAACACACAAAAATAGTCTAGTCCCAAAGAATGTTTCGGCATTTATTCATGAATCTAACACACTACTGACACATATACAGTACATCTTTCCCAACCCCCTAACTAGATTCCTCCCCCGGGTATGGGTGCATAAGGGCAGAGATACATGCTCACAGCTCAAAAATGGCTTCTGTCAAAGCATGCAGCTCTGCTCATGCCTTCCAGGTCACCCACCATGAGGTCTTAGGCCTAGGTGACTCTTGGAAAAAGCATGGAATCTGTCTACCTTTTGGGAACCTGACAGGTACTTGTGACCTGGGTTGGCCACTGTTGGAAACTGGATTCTGGGATTGAAGGACACTTGGTCAGACCCATTATAGCATATCTTATATTCTTATTTTCTTAAAGCCCTGCTGTATCTCATGCTAGATGGCCTGCAAATGCCGCAGGATCTCAGGGTCTTCCTGGCCCATGGCTGTCTCATGGTGGGGCACCTGTGGCCCAGCCTCAGACAACCAATGATTTGCCATAGAGACTGGATGCTGTGGCTGAGCAGTGCTGTCTGTGCTGGACCCACCTCCCAACCACTCCTAATGTTACTTCCCCTCCTCCAGACCTCCCTTCTTTCTCCCTGTTCCTCCCCCTCCCTCCCTCCCTCCCTCCCACTCCTCCTCCTCCCATTTCCCACCCCTCCCCCTGCCCCTCATCTGTACAAAAGCTACCCTTTGTGGGCCTCTGGAACATGTGTATTTCTGCACCTGCAGGCAGGGTGGGCAGTCCTGTGGTTGGCTCAAGAGGACCTATCGCAGAGGCTACCTCAGCCTCCTCCTCCTCCTCCTGAGAGGTGTCTGTTACTAGCTGGTGGCTGCCAGAACTCGATGTGCTCGAGGTGTGCACTGGGGATGTGGTGCGGAATGCTGCTATTGCTGCCTGCTCCTTCCCCTCTGCTGACTACCTCCTCTTCTAAGCTTTCTTTCTCTGACACTGGCCCTGGACCTGGCGGTGCTGCTGCTGCTGAAAAGGGAATTGTAAAGGTGCTTGAATGACATTTCCAACAGCTCACACACCCTAGTTTCTCTACTGCTTCTTTGTAACCCACCCTGTCTAGCTGTCACTCTCACCCACATGGAGCCGTTACCCATCTGACATCAAGAATGCTATGTGTGCCACCTGTATTTCCTTCACCCAGCTTGCCCATCCACATTCCTTGGCCTCCACATGCACTGTTTCTCATGCTACACTGTTATAAGTTGCCTCTCCACAGAATGCTTGTGTACTACCTGTATTCCAGTTTCCTGCTGCTGCTTGCCTTGCCCTCTATTGCTGATTTTCTTGTATCCCTGACCAGCATGCATGCTACTTGCTATTCCAGGACCACTGGGGCTGACCTGCTTTCATTTGTGCAGTACTCCACCCACCATCCCTTCCCTACTCCATTATGGTTTCCTGGCATACCCCTCAGCCTGAATCAACCTACACATCTGCTTCCTATGAACTGACACCCACACGTTTTCCTTGTGGGTCACCTATGCTCTTATGCTCTTGTTGCACATGCTGCTTTTCTCCCTCCATGTCTGGCACATGATGGCATGCATGCTACTCCTGACCTTTGCTGCAGCTACCTGCCTTGGGGTCCCTTTCATACTCTGTGCCAGAATGTGCAATCCTCTATATTGGTGCTATTGCTTGCCTCCAGTATCTGAGGGGCTGGCGATAGCAGATCCAGACAGATGATCCCTCACTTCAGATTCAACCTGATGTCTTTTGGGGACACTTCCTGCATTTATCGCTTCCTCATTTGCCACAAGCTCCTTAGTTGTCTCACAGCCAAATGCCCAGGGGTCAAGTGATGGGGGTGTGGCAACTGGGTTTGTGTTGCTAACAGAACACTTCCCTTCAATGATTGTTGGAGTTCTCTCCTTGATGCTGTTGATAATGACATTTGTTGTGGTCATTTCTGGGACCGGCACACAGTTTTCTTCTCCTTCTGTGGTCAGACTGAGGTTGTTTGATGGAGATTGGTCACTATAATGCAATGGTGCATCTGCTGTCCTGGCTATCTGTTCTCTAGCTGTACTGTGCTTGGCACCATCTCCATGCAATTTGTCACCCTCTCCAGGGAACGCAGATACACGACTCTTGCACCTGCTTGCCTAGCATCGCTTACACATACTGCACTTACCTTACACATACTGCATTTACTTGTTGCTCCCTCCTTAGTCATGCCAGGAGACACGGCCTCTTCTTACATGTGGCCCTGAAGTGTGTCTACAAGGCCTTGATGTCCCTGTCCAAACTGTATTGCCTGTGGCAGACAGAGGTGTAACCACTGCTTACTTGCCCATCATACATTTCTAACATCCCCTGACTTCCCACTGGTGGACTCCATCCAGGACTGGCCACAGAGTTGGTTCAAGGTGTTGACACGCTAGACAAATGTTAAGCCTTATGCCCCCCTGGCTGTCTGAAACTATTTAGCTTTGAATGCCCTGCCTTTCCCCCCCTCCCCCCCACACACAAATCTTCCTCCCTAGGTGACCATCGAGTTTGCCTGACATTGGGCTGGCCCTGATTCCACCTGTCCTTTATTGACTTCCTTGGTACTGAGAGCACACTGTCCTTCTATTGATGGAGCATGCATCTCACCCTGCCTGTGGGTGGGACCCCCACTCTCCCCAGGGCACCCACACCATCTCAGGAACTCTGAGACATTCTTCTTCCTGCACCCGTCTGTTCACTGTCTGCCGCATTTCAGCATTTGGGGTCATGGATGTTCTGCCTGGTTTGTGTTTCTCCCAAACTACTACTGGTTCGCAGTGTGGAATGTGCTCCTTGGCAAGCACTGTCTTTTCTTTATGCCCCCATGTAATGATTGGTTTGGCTGCTGCAGCTGTGGAATTAGTTCTGTCCATCTGATCTCCCATTCTTGCACTGTTGTGGACCCCATCATAAAGAACAAAATTACTGAACATGTAGATAGTCATGGCTTAATGGGAGGCAGCCAATATGGCTTTAGCCAAGGAAGGTCTTGTCTTACTAATCTATTATGTTTTTTTGAAGGTGTGAATAAACAGGTAGACAAAAGTGAATCAGTTGATATAGTATATCTGGATTTTCAGAAAGCCTTTGACAAGGTCGCTCATGAGAAACCTGTGGCAAAATTCAAAAGTCATGGGATAGAAGGCAATGTACTATTGTGGATCAGGAACTGGTTAAAAGATAGAAAGCAGAGGGTAGGGCTAAATGGCTAATTTTCCCAATGGAGAAAGGTGAATAGTGTAGTACCCCAGGGATCTGTGCTGGGTCAGCTTGTTTTTATAAATGACCTGGAAATGGAAGTAATGAGTGAGGTAAAGAGTAGTTACTCACCTGTAACAGGTGTTCTCCAGGAGCAGCAGGAATCAGTCCTCACATATGGGTGACGTTGGCACCGACGGAGCCCCCATGCGGAGCATTTCCCCAGCTTTCACAGAAAGCCTTTGGGACTGCAGCACGCATGCGCGGTCCCCTTCCCACCCAAGGGTGCCATCTTGCTCAGTCTGATGACATAGCTAAAAGACAGCAAAAAACAAAATTAAATCATATGACTGCAACTCCAAGGGGAGGAGAGAGGGTTGTGAGGACTGATTCCTGCTGCTCCTGGAGAACACTTGTTACAGGTGAGTAATTACTCTTTCTCCAGGACCAAGCAGGAAGTCAGTCCTCACATAAGGGACTCCCCAGCTTAAGGCTACCGGGGACCCAAAGATGAAAAAATATGCTCCCTCTAGAGCCTCAGCATGTATGAAAAGAATCTTCTCTGAGAACGCCCCCGAACAGTAGCCCAACACCACGACCGGAGGGTAGGAGTTGCCTATACCTCAAAGAGATTACGGAATACCGCCTGTCCGAAAGCACTGTCCCTGCGGGACTCTCTCTCGAGGCAGTAGTAGGTCGCATAAGTCTGGCTTGAAGACCAAGTAGCGGCCCTGCAGATGTCTGCCAACGGAACAGAGCGGAGATGATCAACTGACGCAGCCTTCTCCCTGACACGGTGAGCCGTGACTCGACCCTGCAACGAGAGGCCGACTGCCCTGCACGCCCAGGCAATACAGTCTGCTACCCAAATGGACAGGGTATGCTTGGAGACAGGTAACCCCAACTTATTAGGGTCAAAAGAGATGAAGAGCTGAACAGCCCTTCGGTGTCCCTGCGTACGGTCAAGGTAGAAGGACGACGCCCTCCTACAGTCCAGGGTATGCAAGACCATCTCAGCCCGGCTGGCATGCGGCCTGGGAAAGAAAGTTGGAAGAACCACCTCCTGGTTGAGGTGGAAGGAGGAGACAACCTTAGGAAGGAACTTAGGGTGAGTCCGTAAGACTACTCTGTTCCTATAGAACCTAGTGTATGGTGCATCTGACACCAAGTCTTGAAGCTCGCTCACTCGCCTTGCTGAGGTAAGAGCTACCAAAAACAATATTTTCCATGAGAGAAAACGCACAGGACAAGTAGCCATAGGCTCAAATGGTGGGCAAGTAAGCTGTTGCAAGACCACATTCAAATCCCACTCAGGGGCAGGTGGACAAACTGGAGGCTTAAGCAAAAATAGGCCTCTGAGGAAGCGAGCCACCAAAGGGTGGCTTGAGAGAGACTGACCCTCCACCGGTGAATGGTGCGCAGAGAGAGCACTGAGATGGACCCTAACAGAGTTGGATTTAAGGCCTAGATTGGACAGGTGAAGCAAATATTGCAGCACCACTGGAACCAGGCATGAGAAAGGATCTTCCTTGTGCCGAGCACACCAGGAGGAGAATCTTCGCCACTTAAGGGCATAAGACTTCCGGGTGGACTGCCTCCTAGAGGCCAAGACCACATCCTCCACTTCCCTAGGCAGCAGTAAGGGTGCTAGAACTACCCTTTCAGCAGCCAGGCCATCAGATTGAGGGACTGGAGGTTGGGATGTAAGAGAGATCCCTGCTCCTGAGTCAGGAGATCTGGTTGCATCCCCAGACGAAGAGGAGTGTCCACCGCCAGTTGCAAAAGAAGCGGGAACCACGGTTGCCTTGGCCATCTGGGGTCCACCAGGATCACCGAGGCCTTGTCCCGGATCACTTTGAACAGTGTTTTGGGCACTAGAGGCGTGGGAGGAAATGCATATAGGAGGCCTGTAGACCAGGGAATGAGAAACGCATCCGCTGCTACTCTGAGAGGATGCAGTTGTCTGGAGCGGAACCTGGGCAGTTGACGGTTCAGTGGACTGGCAAAGAGATCTATGGTGGGGAGGCCCCATCTTAGGAAGATCTGTTGAACCACCAGAGGATTCAACTGCCATTCGTGTGGCTGCAGAATCCTGTTCAATCTGTCTGCCAGGTAATTCTCTTGACCAGGGAGATAGACCGCTATGTCATGATTGACTGCCCAGGAGCACAGGTCCTGTGCCTCCTGACAGAGAAGTCGGGACCCTGTGCCACCCTGCTTGTTCACATAGAACATGGCAACTTGATTGTCCATCTGCACTAAGACGGACTGGCGAGAGAGGACATGAGAGAAAGTCCGGAGGGCTAGGCGGATTGCCCTGAGCTCTAGGAAACTGATCTGTTGTGCAGACTCCCAAGGGGACCAGAGGCCCTGGGTGCATGCTCCTTGGCAATGTGCACCCCAACCTTGGAGAGAAGCGTCGGTTGTCAGCACTTGAGAATGTTGACGTGCTTGAAAAGGCACCCCATTGAGCAGATTTGGAAGATGAAGCCACCACTGTAGAGAAGAAGCTAGTAGCTTGGACACCCTCACTTTGTCCGTCAGGTTTCCCGTGGCCTGCAGCCACTGAGTACTGAGGCCCCACTGAGCTGGCCTCATGTGTAGATGGGCATTTGGAGTTACATGGACTGTGGATGCCATGTGGCCTAAGAGCCTCAGGAATTTTCTGGCGGAGACCAGAGAATTGCTGTGGAATTGGCTGGCCAATTCCATCAGTCTGTGGGCCCTGTCCACTGGCAAAAAAGCCTTTGCCTGAAGGGTGTCCAGTCTTGCTCCTATGAACTCCATGTTCTGTGAGGGGTGCAAAGTAGACTTTGCGAAGTTTATGACAAACCCCAGATGCTGGAGAAGAGCAACAGTGCGGAGGGTGGCTTGATTGGTCTCCTGTGGAGACTGACCCCTGATGAGCCAGTCGTCCAGGTATGGAAAGAAAAAGAGTCCTTGAACCCTGAGATAGGCCGCCACCACCGACAGGCATTTGGTGAAAACCCTGGGGGCGGAAGTTAGGCCAAAAGGGAGTACCCTGTACTGGTAATGGTTTCCTCCCACTACAAATCGAAGATATTGTCTGTGGTCTGGATGAATAAGGATGTGAGTATAAGCATCGTTTAGCCAATCTCCCTGCTGGAGGTAGGGCAGCAGGATTCCAAGGGTAAGCATCTTGAACTTTTCCCTCTCCAGGAACTTGTTGAGATTTCGCAAGTCTAGGATGGGCCTGAGGCCTCCTATTCTTTTTGGTACTAGAAAGTACCTGGAATAGAAGCCTTGACCTCTCAGGTGGTGAGGCACCGGTTCCACCGCCTGTTCCTTCAGAAGACTTGCTAACTCCTGCAGGAGTAAGTCCCTGTGCAGAGGAAGTCTTGGAGGCTCCCCTGGAAAATAGGAGGGAGGTACCTGGTGGAAGAAAATCCAAGGGAAATGTACGTGATGGGGGGCGAGAGGCTGGTGTGCACGGATCAGGAGAAGGACCTTGGTGTGATTATTTCTGAAGATCTCAAGGTGGTAAAACAGTGCGACAAGGCAGTGGCAAAAGCCAGGACGATGTTGGGTTGCATATAAAGAGGAATTACCAGTAGAAAGGAAGAGGTACTAATGTCACTGTATAAGTCACTGGTGAGGCCTCACTTGGAATACTGTGTTAAGTTTTGGAGACCATATCTTGCAAAGGATGTAAAAAGACTGGAAACTGTTCAGAGGAAGGCGACCAAAATGATTTGGAGCCTGTGTCAGAAGCTTTATTTTTATTTATTTATTTATTTTATTTAACAGCTCTTCTATACCGTGCTCTTTGTTTTCAGTGCATTTTACATTCAACAATATGACTCTCAGACAATGGAAGATCTGTCCTAAGTTTACATATAACAGGGAACGTAACATGGATTGAACTGGGGGAAACTATGTACATTTTACAGTTACAATATTGGTAGTCTATTTACATTCTTATGAGAAGAGACTTGAAGACCTAAATATGTACACTTTGGAGGAGAGGAGGGATAGGGGAGATATGATTCAGACCTTTAAATACTTAAAGAGAAATAATGAACAAACAAACCTCTTCCAAAGACGGGGAAGCTGTAAAACTAGAGGGCATAACATGAATCTGCAAGGTGGTAAATTGAAAGGCAATGTCAGGAAATACTTTTTCACTGAAAGGGTGGTGGATGCCTGGAATGCCCTCACAATGATAGTAGTGGATGCAAACACAGTGACGGAATTCAAAATGGCATGGGACAGACACAGTGGATCCCTTTACAGCAGTGGTTCTCAACCTTTTTTGTACCGTGACCCCTTTTACCATTGGTCAACTTGTGGTGACCCCCAATGATAAAATCAAATGCGTCTCTCTTCCTTTACCATTAACGCATTGTCGCTGTAATCATTTGTTGAATTATTAATATATTATAGGCCTTTGCAATATGTTTTTATTTATAAAATTTACTTATTTAAACCACAATAATTAATCACAATAACAAATAACAATATTTGATTTCAAAATTATGATGATTTTGTAGTCAAATCACTAATATGAAATAAAATTATTTTTCTACCTTTGTTGTTTGACCAATTTATTCTTTGATCATGCTGGTCCCGATCTGAGGCTTCTGCTTTCCTGTCTTCTCTTAGCTCTCTTTCTGTGGTCTATGGTCCATCTGCCATTTCTTAACTCTTCTTTCGTTTTCTTCACATCTTTCCATCAGTCTATTTCCAGTCCCAGTAACCCTCCCCAGTATCAGCCCCTTTCCAGTCCTCACTCTCAGTACCTTCCAATGTCAACTTGTATTCCCATGACTGCCACTGGTGTCCATTCCCTTCCAGTCCCCCTCCTTCCCCACTGACTAGTCCCTTCTAGTACAAATACCATGGCAGTCCCTCTCAGATCCATTCCCTTCCAGTTCCATTCTCCCATCCTCTTGTATCAGTCCATTTGTAGCCTTAGCCCCCAGTTTTCTTCCAGGGCCAGCAGCTCTATCCTCCCCTCCCCAAAATCAGCCCATTCCCAGTCGAAGCCCCCCAATCAGCTCGCTTCCAGTGCTAGTCCCCCCTCAACCCCATTACCAGTGCTAGCCTCCCCTAATCAGCCCAATACCAGTCCTACTCCCCCATCAGCTCATTACCAATCCTAGCCTCCTCTAATCAGCCCATTTCCAGTCCTAACCTCCCCGATCAGCTCATTTCCAATGCTAGCCCCCATAAGTCCATTACATCCTACCCCCCTATCAGCACATTACCAGTCCCAACCCCCCTTGATCAGTCCATTCCCAGTCCTAGCCTTCCCTAATCAACCCATTATTTATTTATTTACAATCTCTTATATACCGCACTATTCATCATCAGCGCGGTTCACATGGAACAAAATGCTCAGTACATTTAACACGTATGAGTTTACAGGTAACAGGGCATAAATAACTTGGATAACCGGGGTAACTATTTACAAAACATATTACATGGAATACTACATGGAATCATATGCACAGAGGTTTCATAGGAAAACACTAGCCCACTATAGGATTGAATATCAAACTTGGTGTGTTGTTGAAATACCATAAATGTATCTGGGACTAGCCCACCCCTCATCTGCCTATTATAATCCTAACCCGCACTGTCTCTCCCCTCTGTCCAGCATTTATCCCCCGTCTGTCCAGTATGTCCCCCTGTCTCTTCCCTTTGTCCATGTCAGCCCCCCTCCCTCCCTCTCTCCATGTCAGCCCCCCTCCCTCCCTCCATCCATCCCTCCATGTTAGTCCCCCCTCTGTCCATGTCAGCCCTCTCTCCCTCCATGTCAGCCCCCTCTGTCCATGTCAGCCCCCCTCCCTCCCTCCGTCCATGTAAGCCCCCTTCTTTCCATGTCAGCCCCCTCCCTGCATCCATCCATCCATCCATCAATGTCAGCCACCCCTCCATCCATCTCTCCATGTCAGCCCTCCTCTCCCTCCCTCCCTCTCTTCATGTCAGCACCCCCTCCATGTCAGCCCCCATCCCTCCCTCCATCCATCCCTCCATGTCAGTCCCTCCTCTGTCCATGTCATCCCTCCCTCCCTCAATATCAGCCCCCCTCTGTCCATGTCAGCCCCTCTCCCTCCCTCCATCCATCCATCAATGTCAGCCACCCCTCCCTCCATCTCTCCATGTCAGCCCTACCCTCCCTCTCTCCATGTCAGCCCCCCTCTGTCCATGTCAGCCCTCCATCCCTCTATGTCAGCCTCCCTCCCTCCCTCCCTCCATCCCTCCCTGCAAGTCCGTCCCCTCTCCGTGTATGTCATCCCTCCCTCCATGTCAGCCCCCCTCTCTCCATGTCAACCCCCCTCCCTCCCTCCCTCCATCCATCCATCAATATCAGCCCCCCTCTGTCCATGTCAGCCCCTCTCCCTCCCTCCATCCATCCATCAATGTCAGCCCCTCCCTCCCTCCATGTCAGCCCTCCCCTCCCCTCCATCCATGTCAGCCCCCCTCTGTCCATGTCAGCCCCTCTGTCCATGTCAACCCCCTCCATCCATCCATCAATGTCAGGCCCCCTCCCTCCCTCCCTCCATGTCAGCCCCCCTGTCCATATCAGCCCCCTTCCCTCCCTCATGTCAGCCCCGTTGCAGTTTCTCTGCCCCCTTCTCCCCTCTCCCTGTTTGCCTGCTGCTGCCCTGCTGTTCTTCTACAGCCGCGGCTCCCTGTCTCTTAGGGAACCGTGGCTATGCCTGTAAAACCATTGCGGAGCCTTCCTGTCTCTCGACGGGCTCCGTGCAGCATTGTCCTGCCTCCAAAGAATGTGGTAAACAACTTCCTTTGGAGGCGGGACAATGCTGCACGGAGCCCGCCAAAAGACAGGAAGGCTCCACAACGGTTTTACTGGCATAGCCGCGGTTCCCTAAGAGGCAGGGAGCCGCGGCTGCATTAGAAGGGACTGGGAGGAGGTGAATTTGCTGCTGCCGAGAAGTGGACTCGGCAGCGGCAGCAACTTGTGCTTTTTTTTTTTTTTAACGGCGGAGTGAGGCGTCCCCTCTAAATCCTGTGGCGACCCCCAGGTTGAGAACCGCTGCTTTACAGCAACAGGATAAAATCAAAATAAAGAGAACTATTTAATTTCTCAACAAATAGAGGTGTCCTAGATGGAGCGGTGGGTTCATCCCTAAACAAAGACATGGGGAGGGGTGGCCTGCACAGAGCGCAGGTGCACCTACTCTTGCCATCTTACTGGGCAGACTAGATGGACCATACTGGTTTTTATCTGCCGTCATTTACTATGTTACTATATAAGTTGATGAAGGATTTGGGAGACTCTAAAGGCAGGAGACTCCCAGAGGATAAGCAGAAGACGGACAGCTTGTCCCTGTTGGGTCAGGATCAGTCATGAGACTTTTGTCAGTTCCGAGCAGTTTGGTTTGCACCCTATCAAAGGGGCCAGTTCCCGTTGAGGGGGCAGACCTTTTGAGGGTTCCAAGGAGCAGGAAGAGGTTTTTACTCCCCATTGTCCTCAGCAAATAAGAAGTCACAATGAAGCGAGGGGGGCCCAGGTGGGGAAGATTCCAATTGGAGGAAGGTGGTGAGAGTTCTACTCCGCCTGGGTCCAAATTACCTCCAATCAGTGAGTGCTGGAGGTCATAAGAGAGGATTATGTGTTCGGGTTCACAAGACTGATCAACGAGGTGTTTACCACTCCCCCTGCAAGGCACTTCGCAAGGTCAAGGCAGTGCGAGTCATCCTGCAAAGGCTATGGTAGATGAAGATGGTCGTAAAGGTGCTGCGAAGTCAGTGCAGCTTGGGTCAATACTCTGTCTATTATGTGGTGCCCAAAAAGGAAGGCTCATTTCGGCCTATCTTGGACCTCAAGCACGTCAACCGCTATCTCAGGATACCATGTTTCCACATGAAAACACTAAGATCAGTGATTGTAGCCATCAGGGAAGATGAGTTCCTTACCTCCCTGGATCTTACGGAAGCCTACCTGCATGTACCCATACAAATGGAACACCAGCATTTCCTGAGGTTCTCAGTGCCTATGGAGCATTTTCAATTCAGAGCGCTGCCTTTTGGTCTGGTGATGGCACATAGGACCTTCATCAAGATCTTGGTGGTGGTAGCAGCTGCTTTACGAAGGGAAGGAATCCTGGTCCACCCATATCTCGATGACTGGCTAGTCCGAGCGAAGTCTAGGGATGAGAGCGAAAGGGCCACTGCCTGGGTGGTAGAGTTCCTTTGGAGTCTAGGCTGGGTGATCAATTTGGCCAAGAGCAGCTTTCTGCCAACTCAGGACCTGGTATATCTGGGAGCCCAGTTTTGGACAGAAGATGGCAAGTTCTCCTTACCAGCACAGTGAGTGACCAAGCTGCAGCAGAAGATCAGAGGGTTCCTTCAGGCACAGTTCCCAATGGTCTGGCAGTACTTGCAGCTGTTAGGCTTGATGGCAGCGACCATTGAGTTGGTTCCCTGGGCTCAAGCACAAATGAGGCCTCTGCAGAGGTTGCTGCTGAGGTGATGGTTGGCTCAATGTCATCTGCTGGGAAGGCAGCTACTCTGCCCAGTGGAAGTCAGGAAAGCTCTTCAGTGGTGGTTGAGACCCAAGAGATTGTTAGTGGGCATGCCTATGGAAACACCCCGCTGGGTCTCCCTGACATTGGATGCCAGCTTGAACGGCTGGGGGGCACATTGCCAGTCTCAGATGGCATAGGGCAGCTGGTCAGCAGAGGAGTCCTCCTGGCCCATCAACCACCTGGAAATGTGAGGGTGTTCTTGGTCCTGCAGAGATTCACCAGCTTCCTGCAGGGGGAGGTAGTGAAAGTGTTCTCAGACAATGCCGCCACAGTGGCATACATCAATAGGCAGGAGGGCATGGGAAGTGTACAGTTTGAAAATGAGGTCTCCCCCTTGCTAGCTTGGGTGGAGGACAACCTACAAGCATTGTCGGCAGTCCATGTGGCGGGAAGAGAGAATGTGATGGCTGAATATCTAAGCAGAGTGCAAATGGATCCCAGCAAGTGGCCATTCAATGAGAAAATGTTTGTGAGGATGGTGAGCTGCTGGGGTCCCCTAATTGTGGATCTCATAGACACCTTCAAGTCTGCAAAGGTGAGTCGCTGCTACAGCAGGCATAGGGAGTGCTGTTGGAAGGCCTGGATGCAGAGGTGGCCCCAGATGAGTCTCCTGAACGTGTTCCCCCCATGGGCCCTGATAGGCCAAGTGGAGCAGTGGATCGAGGCACACAAGGGCTTGGTCATCCTAATTGCTCTGGATTGGCCACGAAGGCCAAGGTATGTCGATCTGGTCCGGCTGATGGCGGATCGGCCCTGGTGTCTGTCGAGGAGGGAGGACCTGCTGCTGCAGGGTCCGGTGTGGATGCCTCAGGTGGATCAGTTCTCGCTTACGGCTCTGGCTCTTGAGTGAGCTCAGTAGATGAAGTGTGGCTACTTAGAGTCTGTCATTTTGACAAAGTTGAAGACATGCAAGCGTTCGACAACTCTCGCATATGTCGGGGTCTGGAGGCTCTTTGAGAGCTGGTACATGGGGCGGGGATCTGGACTCTGGTGGAGGTGCCCTTTGAACCATTGTCCACTTGCTCATTAAAGGACCTTGCATTGAAGATGGAAATCCTGGTGGCCATTTGCTTGGCGAGAAGAATTTTGGAATTGCAGGCCCTATCGTGCCATGAGCCATTCCTTTCCATGTCCAAGGAAAAGGTGGTGCTACGGCCAGTGCTATCCTTCTTGCCCAAGTTTTGTCAGCCTTTCACTTAAACCAGCCGGTTACCCTGCCAGTTTTCTCAGGGACTGAAGATCCTCAGTAAGACCTGTACTTGAGGCTCCTGGATGTCAGCCATACTCTCCGGTGGTATCTCAGAGTAACCAAGGGGTTCCGAAAGAGCGACCAGTTGTTCGTTTTGTTTGGAGTACCGCGCAAGGGAAAAGCGGCTCCCAAAGCATTCATTTCTAGGTGGGTAAAGGAGGTGATTTCATCGGCCTACCTCTTACGGCGTCGGACAGTCTGATTCCACCACCGGAGATCTACAGAGCTGCTAAGTTAGAATCCTTGCATACCTTTGTGAAGCACTATCACCTGGATGTGCAGGCAGTGAGGGACGTGAGCTTTGGGTCAGCGGTAATCCAGGCAGGGCTCGCGGGGCCCTCCCAAGGATAGTACTGCTATGATCCATCCCAGAGATAATGGGACTGGACTGGAGGGACGAAAAGGAAGGTGAAATTAGGCCTTACCTGTTATAATTGGCTTTCTTTGAGTACCTCCAGTCCAGTCCCGGGACCCTCCCCAAATTTCAGTTGGTAACAGTAAGGCGATCCCAGACCTGGAAGAAGTCCATCGTTTGCATTAGGGTCTGGGAAGAGATATTAGTGACTCTGGAGGGTGTCACCAAAAAGAAAAAAATAAAGAGAGAAACAGGAGATGAAGGAGAAGAACAGGTGGATGACGGCAAACAATGCGATCGCCATAGATCGAGGAGGTTCCTGGAGAGGAAGTAAGTCTGGTTCCAGCAGGGCATGGCTCTGCCCAGAGGAACTGGGTGGAGAGCGCTGTAGGTAAGACCCACTCCTCTTAAGTTGGGGGGTGGGGTGGCTATCTGATTAGTGGGAAGGAGTTGCAGTTCAAACATTATGCTTACTTGTTTCTCCTGCAAATCTGCTTTACCAATAGGACACTTGCTATCGGCTACCCATGTATGCTGATGTCACGAGTTGTGACATGCTCAGTTTCCAAGCTGCTGGTGAGGCATGACAACCCAGAGGTAACAGGACTGGACTGGAGGTACTCAAGGAAAGTCAATTAGCAGGTAAGGCCTAATTTCTCCTTGGACTTGATTGATCTTTGTTCTAACCAACTATGGCAGTCCTTATGTTCTTATGCAAGCAGCTGTTTTCCTATACCGCCCCCCCCCAACCACCTCCCCCCTGCAATGTGGGTTCTTTAACTTACACTGGGAAATGGAAACTCCAGGCACTGATAGGTCAGGAGAGGTAAAGGTATGTGTTGAATTTTCATTATGAAAGCCAGATGAGTACTTTCTTCAGATAAATTTCTAGTCATATGGTCTGCCCTTTGACTATAACCTTGCAGTCCCCACGCATAGTTGAAAAAATATCTATAATTTTATTGTGCATTTTTTTACCTTTATATATAAAGGTAAATATTATGAAACCAGAACTAAAACTGATTGGATCAGACATTGGCACAAGGAAGAGGGCTTTGGATTTGTTAAGAACTGGGCAACATTCTGGGGCGGGGGGCTTTTCTGAGAGGGTGGGCTCCACTTTAACCAGGGTGGAACCAGGCTTCTGGCATGAACCTTTAAAAAGCAGACAGAGCAGCTGTTAAACTAGATAATAGGGGAAAACTGACAGTCACCCAAAAGCGCATGGTTCGAAATGATGTATCCTTGAAGGATACTAACAAAACAGGGCACCCCGATACAGAGGTTCCAATAAAGGTAAAACTAACTTAGATGTCTTTAACTGAAGAGCACACAAGGTTGAAAGATTCCAAATTATCTCTGTCAATTGATAATCAGATTGTTAATATGAACAAAGTACAACTTTTGCTAAGGGCCTATATACAAATGCTAGAAATCTAAAAAATAAGATGGGAGAATTAGAATAAATAGCACTAAATGAAAGGTTAGATATAATTGGTATCTCAGAGAGCTAGTGGGAGGAAGACAACAAATGTGACACCATGACACCTGGGTACAAATTATATCATAACAGGGTAAATCAAACTGGAGGAAGGGTAGCCCTATATTTTAGAGAGGGCATTGAGTCAAACAGGATAAAAGTTTTGCAGGAAACAAAATATGCTGTAAAATCTCTATGGATAGAAATTCCATGTACAAAGAGGAATGGAATGGCATTGGAGGCGGACAAGGCCATAGCAGAAAGACTGAAGGAATTCTTTGTTTCAGTCTTTACTTAGAACATAAGAACATAAGATATGCCATACTGGGTCAGACCAAGGTCCATCAAACCCAGTATCCTGTTTCCAACAGTGGCCAATCTAGGTAATACGTACCTAGCAGTTTCCCCAAAAGACACAGGTTCCACAATGCTTGTATTGGGTCAAGCATTGATATCCTGGGTCCCTTCTTAATAATGGTTTATGGACCTTTCTTCCAGGAACTTGTCCAAACCTTTTTTAAACCCAGCTATACTAACAGCCTTTACTACATCCTCCAGTAACAAATTCCAGAGTTTGATTACACGTTGAGTGAAAAAATATTTTCTTTTATTAGTCTTAAATAGTTTACCCTGTAGCTTCATTGCATGTCCCCTAGTCTTTCTATATTCTGATAATGTAAACAATCAATCTACATTTACCCGTTTCACTCCGTTCATTAATTTATAGACTTCTATCATATCTCCCCTCAGCCGTCTCTTTTCCAGGTTAAAGAGCCCTAACCTTTTAAACCTTTCTTCATAGGGGTATCCTTCCATTCCCTTTACCATTTTGGTGGCTCTTCTCTGAAAGCGTAGTTACTCACCTGTAACAGGTGTTCTCCAGGAGCAGCAGGAATCAGTCCTCACATATGGGTGACGTCGGTGCCGACGGAGCCCTCGCGGAGCAATTTTCCCCAGCTTTCACAGAAAGCCTTTGGGAATTGCAGCGCGCATGCGCGGTCGCCTTCCCGCCCAAGGGTGCCATCTTAGCCAGTCTGATGACATAGCTAAAAGACAGCATAAAAATTTGCAAAAAAACTTAAGCAGATGATTGCAACTCCACGGGGAGGAGGGAGGGTTGTGAGGACTGATTCCTGCTGCTCCTGGAGAACACCTGTTACAGGTGAGTAACTACGCTTTCTCCAGGACCAAGCAGGAAGTCAGTCCTCACATATGGGACTCCCAAGCTTAAGGCTACCGGAGACCCTAAGCACAAAAATGAGCTCCCTCTAGCTCGGCAGTACAGAAGGATGGAATCTTCGCTGAATTATTACCCACCGGTAGCCCCCATCCGGGATGGAGGGTAGGAGTTGCTCAAACCTCGAAGAGATTTCAGAGGACTGCCTGTCCGAAAGCACTGTCCCTGCGGGACTCCCTCTCGAGACAGTAATGGACCGCAAAAGTCTGGCTCGAAGACCAAGTAGCGGCCCGGCAGGTGTCTGCCAGCGGAACAGAGCGGAGGTAAGCCACTGACGTAGCCTTCGCCCGAACACAATGAGCCGTGACTCGACTTTCTAAGGAGAGTCCGGCTGCCCCATAAGCCCAAGCGATACAGTCAGCAACCCAGATGGACAGGGTACGCTTGGAGACCGGGAGCCCCAATTTATTGGGGTCAAAAGACACAAAAAGCTGAGCAGCTTTACGGTGCTCCCGCGTACGGTCAAGGTAGAAGTTCAATGCCCTTCTACAGTCCAGGGTATGCAGGACCCGTTCAGCTCGGCTGGAGTGAGGCCTGGGAAAGAAGGTTGGAAGTACCACCTCCTGATTGATGTGAAAAGGGGAGACAACTTTTGGAAGAAATTTTGGGTGAGTCCGTAGGACTACCCTATTTTTGTAGAACCGAGTGAAGGGAGGATCAGATACGAGGGCCTGCAATTCACTTACGCGTCTAGCGGAAGTGAGGGCTATCAGGAATAAGGTTTTCCACGAAAGAAAACGCAGAGAACAGGTAGCCATCAGTTCAAAAGGCGGACAGGTGATCCGCTGTAAAACCACATTCAGATCCCAGTCAGGTGCTGGCGGGCGCAGAGGTGGTTTTAGTAGAAGGAGACCTCGGAGAAACCGTGCTACAAGCGGGTCGCTGGAAAGAGGTCTGCCGTCCACCGGCACATGGTGTGCTGAAAGAGCACTGAGGTGAACTTTGACGGAGTTGGACTTAAGTCCCATGTTAGAGAGGTAGAGCAGGTACTGCAAGATCACCGACACCGAGCAGGAGAAGGGATCCTGAGACTGCTGTACACACCAAACGGAAAAGCGACGCCATTTAAGGGCGTAGCATTTGCGGGTAGAAGGTCGCCGAGAAGCTAGGACGACCTCTTCCACCTCCGCGGGCAGGAGAAGGGGAGCAAGGACTACCCTTTCAGCCGCCAGGCCATTAGATTGAGAGATCTGAGGTTGGGGTGTAGCAGAGACCCCTGATCCTGTGTTAGGAGATCCGGTTGAAACCCCAGAGGGAACGGATCCTCTACCGCTAATTGCAACAGGAGTGGGAACCACGGCTGTCTGGGCCAGCGAGGAGCCACCAGGATCATGGACGCTTTGTCCCGGAGAACCTTGAACAGAGTTCGGGAGACCAGCGGGATGGGAGGAAAAGCATAGAGAAGGTTTTCCGACCATGAGAGCAGAAATGCATCTGCCGCTACCCGAAGGGGATGTGGCTGACGCGAGCAGAAGCGAGGAAGTTGCCGGTTGAGAGGACTGGCAAAGAGATCCATCGTGGGGAGGCCCCACTTCAGAAAGAGTTTCTGGACTACCAAGGGATCCAGACGCCACTCGTGTGGCTGGAGTATCCTGCTGAGTTTGTCCGCCAGGCAATTCTCCTGGCCTGGGAGATAAACTCCTTTGAGAAGAATGCCGTGACTGACAGCCCAAGAGCAGAGCTTTTGAGCTTCTCGGCATAGAAGGAAGGAGCCCGTGCCGCCCTGTTTGTTCACGTAGAACATGGCAACTTGATTGTCCGTCTGGACAAGGACGGACTGGTGAGAAGTCAGGTGGGAGAAAGCCTTGAGCGCCAGACGAATAGCTCTGAGCTCCAGGAAGTTGATCTGTTGAGCAGATTCCCACGCGGTCCAGAGACCTTGAGTACATGCCCCCTGGCAGTGAGCTCCCCAGCCCAGGAGGGAAGCATCGGTCGTCAGCACTTGAGTCGGCTGAGGCGACTGAAAAGGCATTCCGAGCACCAGGTTCGGCCGATGAAGCCACCACTGTAGGGAAGAGGCCAGCGGACTGGAGAGGCGCACTAAGTCGGCTAGGCCGCCGGTGGCTTGTTGCCACTGTTTGCGAAGGCACCATTGAGCCGGCCGCATATTCAGGCGAGCATTGGGGGTCACGTGGACGGTGGAAGCCATGTGGCCGAGTAATCTCAGGAAGCGCCTGGCGGAGACCAGGGACTGGCTGCGAAAACGGCCGGCTAGGTCCATGAGCCGTTGAGCCCTGTCGAGAGGCAGGAAAGCTCGAGCCTGAGGAGTGTGCAGTCTTGCGCCGATAAACTCGAGATCCTGTGAGGGGAGCAAAGTGGACTTTGCGAAGTTTATGACAAAGCCCAAGTACTGCAGAAGAGTCACCGTGCGGTGTGTGGCATTGGTGACTGCCGGAGGGGACGACGCTCTGATGAGCCAGTCGTCGAGGTACGGAAAAACATAGAGGCCATGAAGCCTGAGATAGGCCGCCACCGCCGTGAGACATTTTGTGAAGACTCGCGGTGCGGAGGACAGGCCAAAGGGCAGTACTCTGTACTGGTAGTGATTTCTGGCCACCACAAACCTTAGGTATTGGCGGTGGCTTGGGTGGATGAGGATGTGCGTGTAGGCATCCTTTAGATCCAAGGAGCATAGCCAATCTCCCTGCTGGAGGTAGGGCAGAAGGATTCCAAGGGTAAGCATCTTGAACGTTTCCCGCACAAGGAACTTGTTGAGGTTGTGCAAGTCCAGGATGGGTCTTAGGCCTCCTGTCCTTTTTGGTATTAGGAAATACCGGGAATAAAAGCCTTGACCTCTCAGGTGGTGGGGCACCGGTTCCACAGCCTGGTCCTGAAGAAGACTGGCCAACTCCTGAAGGAGTAAGTCCCTGTGCAGAGGGAGTCGCTGAGGTTCTCCCGGAAAATAAGAGAGAGGGACCTGATGGAAGTGGAGAAGATATCCTTCTCGCACGACTTGAAGCACCCAGGCATCTGACGTGATGTTGGACCACCTGTGGGCGAAGTGAACCAGCCGGCCTCCAGTGCTGGGAGGGACCAGCTGAGGGGGAGAGGCTATGCTGAGGAAGTCAAAAACCCCCACCCTGCTGAGCAGGGGCTGGTGGTGCAGGCTTGGGGGCTTGCTGCCTACGGGACCCGTTACCCCGTCCCTTGGCCTGCTGACCCTGTTGGGGAGCTGGAGGGGCCTGATATTGGGGGTAGTGTTTGTAGGCAGCCGCCTTTCTCGGGTAAAAGGACTTTTTTCCCGAGCCCTTCTTTTTCTGGGAAGGGGCGGAGGTCTTCCTAGAAAGCCTGGTCCTGGTGAGAGTCTCCGTCTTGATTTGTGCAGCCTTTTCAGCCATGGGCTTGCCAAAGAGGTTCTCACCTCTGCAGGGGACATCGACCAACTTGTCCTGCACCCAAGGCTCAAGGTCAGACGACTGAAGCCAAGCCTGTCGGCGGGCACCGATGCCGGCTGCGGCCACACGTGCCGATGCTTCAAAGCCATCATAGGCTGCTCGGGACATGAATTTGGAGCATTCCCGAATACCAGATGTTAAGGCTAGGAACCTCCGCAAAGGTTCCTCGGACAGTCCAGCAGAGAATCCGGCTAGCTCTTTAGCCAGGTCTCGGAGATACATGCCCATGTATAGCTGGTAGGTCTGGACACGACAAGCCAGCATAGAGCCCTGGAAACACTTCTTACCAAGGCCATCCAGGTTACGGGCCTCCCTGCCAGGGGGCACCGAGGAGTGCATTTTCTGGCTCTTCAGCCTATGCATGGCCGATTCCACTACCATGGAATGGTGTGGTAGCTGTGCTTTTTGGAAGCCAGGACTCTTGCGGACTCGATAGATGGAATCGACCCGCTTGCTCAATACCGGCGACGAGGCCGGACTCTCCCACATGCGGAAGAGTAGTCGTTCCAGCATGGGAGGCACCGGTACAGTAAAGTGCTCCCGGGCGGGAGAGTCGTACTGAAGGGCGTCGAGCTCTTCGGCTCGAGGCTCCTCCTCGGGATCCGCCGGGAAGGCCAAAGCCTTGGCCATATCCCTGACGAAGTCCGAGAACCGGGCATCCTCCGGAGGGGACTGTTTCCGAGGTTCGGACTCAGTCACTCCGAAAGGAATCAGGTGACTCCTCCTCTTCAGACTCCCAGACCGACTCCGAGGAGGAATCAGTGGGGTCGGCTCGGGCAGGCGGAGGCGTCGGCCGCCCCGACGCCAAGGGAGTCGGCGGCGACGACCTCGGTCCCGAACGGGAGGCCGAGGGTGACCTCGACCGAGGATCGACTCGAGTTCGCATGGACTCGAGGATCGGCTCGGTCTCCGGGGTCGACTTAGACGTCGACGTCCCGGCGGTCGGGGCAGCGGCGCCAGTGAGGCTAGCGATCAGTGCCCGCTGCTGGTCCATGAAGGCAGGTAGTCTGCTCTCCAAGGCCGTCAACCTGAGTCCGACCTCAGGTGACCCAGCAGTCCCCGACTCGGGCCCCGACGGTGTCGGGCCCGACGTCGGACCTCTCGGAGGCGAGTCCAGAAGGACCACAGGACTTACCCGAGCAGGCAACTCCGACTCCAGGCGAGGTCGCTTCGGGTGGTGCTCCTTCTCCAAAGACCCGGGACGGCTGTCGGGGCTATGCGACCTGGCCCTCGCGGAGCCAGGAGCGTCCACCGATGCCGCCCTCGCGGGTTTTGTCTTCCGTCGATGGTCTCCGGAGGGAGAACCCCTGTCGGAGGAGCTTCGGCGATGTTCAGAGCTGGAGCCTCTGGATGCCGAGGCCTCCGACGAGGTCCGGGTACGGCTGGGGTCAGCGAAGATTCTATCCCGCTGATGCCGCCGACTCCTCAACGCTTTGGAGGACATTTTGCCACAGGCTCCACAGATCATTTCTTCATGATCCAAGCCCAGGCAGCGGAGGCAATTATCGTGTGTGTCAGTGAGTGTCATATTTCTGTCACACTGACCACACCGCTTGAAACCACTGGCAGCCATCGGGGGAAAAAGGGCCCCTGCAAGGTCAAAGGACCGGGCTGCCAGTGAAAAACCGAAAACGAAACTGACCAAAATCAGAAAAACCGAAAAATAAGGGAAGGACTCGCAACGGCGTCGCGAGTCCGCAGGAAAACGACCAGCGTCGAACCGAATTGAAAAACGAGTAAAACTCACGAAAATCAAGCGGGGACACGACGGGTACGTCTGTAGGGCTCCGCGGAAAAAAGAAGACTGGCTAAGATGGCACCCTTGGGCGGGAAGGCAACCGCGCATGCGTGCTGCAATTCCCAAAGGCTTTCTGTGAAAGCTGGGGAAAATTGCTCCGCGAGGGCTCCGTCGGCGCCGACGTCACCCATATGTGAGGACTGACTTCCTGCTTGGTCCTGGAGAACCTTTTCTAATAACGCTATATCCTTTTTAAGATACGGCGATCAGAATTGCACACAATATTCAAGGTGCGGTCTCACCATGGAACGATACAGAGGTATTATAATATCCTTTGTTTTATTTTCGATTCCTTTCGTTATGATACCTAGCATTTTATTTGCTCTCTTGGCCGCTGCTGCACACTGGGCGGAGGATTTTAACATGTTATCCACAATGATGCCTAAATCTTTTTCCTGGGTGGTGGTTCCTAATGTGGAACCTTGCATCGTGTAACCATAGTTTGGGTTCTTCCCTAGGTGCATAACTTTGCACTTGTTCACATTAGATTTCATCTGCCATTTTCATGCCCAATCTTCCAATTTATCAAGATCCTCTTGCAATTTTCCACAATCCTCTTGGGTTTTAACAATTTTAAATAGTTTTGTGTCATCTGCAAATTTGATAACCTCACTCGTTATTCCCTTTTCCAGGTCATTTATGAATATGTCAAAAAGCAGCAGACCCAGCACAGATCCCTGGGGTACACCACTATTCACCATTCTCCATTGGGAAAATTGGCCATTTAGCCCTACCCTCTGCTTTCTATCTTTTAACCAGTTCCTGATCCACAATAGTAAACTGTCTCCTATCCCATGACTCTTTAGTTTTGCCAAAAGTCTCTGATGAGGGACTTGTCAAAGGTTTTCTGAAAGCATAGTTACTCACCTGTAACAGGTGTTCTCCAGGAGCAGCAGGAATCAGTCCTCACATATGGGTGACGTCGGCGCCGACGGAGCCCTCGCGGAGCAATTTTCCCCAGCTTTCAAAGAAAGCCTTTGGGAATTGCAGCGCGCATGCGCGGTCCTCTTCCCGCCCAAGGGTGCCATCTTGCTCAGTCAGATGACATAGCTAAAAGACAGCAAAAAAATTAGCAAAAAAAGAAAGCATAGAACTGCAACTCCAAGGGGAGGAGGGAGGGTTGTGAGGACTGATTCCTGCTGCTCCTGGAGAACACCTGTTACAGGTGAGTAACTACGCTTTCTCCAGGACCAAGCAGGAAGTCAGTCCTCACATATGGGACTCCCAAGCTTAAGGCTACCGGAGACCCTAAGCACAAAAAGGAGCTCCCTCAAGCTCAGTAGCCCAGAAGGAAGGAATCTTCTCTGAATACGTCTCCAACCGGTAGCCCAACATCCGGGATGGAGGGTAGGAGTTGCCTATACCTCAAAGAGGTTACGGAGGACTGCCTGTCTGAAAGCACTGTCCCTGCGGGACTCCCTCTCCAGGCAGTAATGGGCCGCAAAAGTCTGGCTTGAAGACCAAGTAGCGGCCCGGCAGATGTCTGCCAATGGAACAGAGCGGAGGTAAGCCAATGACGTAGCCTTCGCCCGAACACGATGGGCCGTGACTCGACTTTCCAACGAGAGGCCGGCTGCCTCGTAAGCCCAAGCGATACAGTCAGCAATCCAGATGGACAGAGTACGCTTGGAGACAGGGAGCCCCAACTTATTGGGGTCATAAGAGACGAAGAGCTGAACAGCCCTTCTGTGCTCCCGCATACGGTCAAGGTAGAAGGTTAACGCCCTTCTACAGTCCAGGGTATGCAGGACCATTTCAGCTCGGCTGGAGTGTGGCCTGGGAAAGTAGGTCGGAAGCACCACCTCCTGGTTGACGTGAAAAGGGGAAACCACTTTGGGAAGAAACTTAGGGTGAGTCCGCAGGACTACCCGGTTCTTGTAGAACCTAGTGTAAGGAGGATCAGACACCAGGGCCTGCAGCTCACTAACGCGTCTAGCAGAAGTGAGGGCCACCAAGAACAAGGTTTTCCAAGAAAGAAAACGAAGAGGACAGGTAGCCATAGGTTCAAAAGGCGGACAGGTTATCCGCTGTAAAACCACATTGAGATCCCAGTCCGGGGCTGGTGGGCGCAAAGGTGGTTTAAGGAGAAGGAGGCCTCTGAGGAAATGAGCCACCAGAGGGTGGCTAGAAAGAGGTCTGCCATCCACCGGCATGTGATGCGCAGAAAGAGCACTGAGGTGGACCTTGACCGAGTTGGACTTAAGTCCAAGATTGGAGAGGGAAAGCAGGTACTACAAGACCACTGAGGCTGAACAGGAGAAGGGATCTTGAGACTGCTGAGCACACCAGACGGAGAACCGACGCCACTTAAGAGCGTAGGACTTCCGGGTGGAGGGCCGCCTGGAGGCCAAGACGACCTCCTCCACCTCTGGAGGCAGGCGGAGGGGAGCAAGGACTACCCTTTCAGCAGCCAGGCCATCAGATGAAGGGACCGGAGGTTGGGGTGCAGGAGAGTCCCCTGATCCTGTGACAGGAGGTCGGGCTGAAACCCCAGAGGAAGCGGGGTGTCCACCGCCAGCTGCATTAGACTTGGGAACCAAGGTTGTCTCGGCCACCGGGGAGCCACTAGGATCACCGAGGCTTTGTCTCTGAGAACTTTAAAGAGTGTCCGAGACACCAGCGGCATGAGAGGAAAGGCATATAAGAGGCCTGTGGACCATGGAATTAGAAAAGCATCCGCCGCTACTCTGAGAGGATGCGGTTGTCGAGAGCAGAATCTGGGAAGTTGCCGGTTCAGAGGACTGGCAAACAGATCCATGGTGGGGAGGCCCCACTTGAGAAAGATCCGCTGAACCACCATCGGATCCAGCCTCCACTCGTATGGCTGGAGGATCCTGCTGAGCTTGTCGGCCAGGTAATTTTCTTGACCTGGGAGATAGACAGCTTTGAGGATGATGCCGTGGTGGACTGCCCAAGAGCATAGTTTTTGTGCCTCCTGACAGAGAAGGAAGGAGCTTGTTCCGCCTTGTTTGTTCACATAGAACATTGCAACCTGATTGTCTGTCTGTATCAGCACCGACTGGTGAGAAACCAGGTGAGAGAATGCTTTGAGCGCTAGGCGGATGGCTCTGAGCTCCAGGAAGTTTATCTGCTGAGCAGACTCCCAAGGAGTCCAGAGGCCTTGAGTACATGTCCCTTGGCAATGTGCTCCCCAACCCAGGAGAGAAGCATCGGTCGTCAGGACCTGAGAATGCGTAGGGGGCTGAAAAGTCACTCCTAGTACTAGGTTTGGCAGATGAAGGCACCATTGTAGAGAAGAGACCAGCTGGTCGGAGATCTGTACGGAGTCCGCTAGGCTCCCAGTGGCCTGATGCCATTGTGTGCGAAGGCACCATTGAGCAGGTCGCATGTTCAGGCGGGCATTGGGGGTCACGTGGACCGTGGAAGCCATATGGCCGAGCAGTCTCAGAAATTGCCTGGCCGAGACACTCTCCCTTCGCGACTCTCAAAGCCGGCACGGAGGGGCTCAGCCGTCGTGGAGGGAGGGAGGGATTCATCCGGGCAGAGGGGGCCCCACGGGACAGTCCATTCTGCTGCTGCCGCGGCGGCAGCGGTAGCAGCCAGCGTTTTTTTTTTAAATTTAATTTTACTTGAGCCGATATGGGGGGGGGGGTTAAGACTGGTAATGGGCTATGGGGGGGCTAGGACTGGAAATGGGCTGGGGGGGTTAAGACTGGAGTTGGGCTGATGGGGTTAGGACTGGTAATGGGCTGTGGACTGTTGGGGGGGGTTAGAACTGGTAATGGGCTATGGGGGGGGTAAGTACTGATAATGGGCTATTGGGGTGCTAGGCAGGAAATGGGAAGATTCTGGGTTAAGAATAGAGGTGGGCTGATGGGGGTAGTACTGGTAATGGGCTGTGGGCTGTTGGGGGGGTTAGAACTGGTAATGGGCTATGGGGGGGTTAAGACTGGTAATGGGCTGTGGGCTGATGGGGGCTGTCTGATAATGGGCTATGGGGGGGTTAGGACTGATAATGGGCTATGGGGGGGCTAGGACAGGAAATGGGCTGATGGGGAGGGGTTAGGACTTGAGGTGGGCTGATGGGGTTAGGACTGGTAATGGGCTGTGGGCTGTTGGGGGGGTTAGAACTGGTAATGGGCTATGGGGGGGTTAAGACTGGTAATGGGCTGTGGGCTGATGGGGGCTGTCTGGTAATGGGCTATGGGGGGGCTAGGACTAGAAATGGGCTGGGGCACTTAAGACTGGAGGTGGGCTGATGGGGTTAGGACTGGTAATGGGCTGTGTGCTGATGGGAGGTTAGGACTGGTAATGGGCTATGGGGGGGTTAGGACTGATAATGGGCTATGGGGGGGCTAGGGCAGGAAATGGGCTGATGGGGAGGGGTTAGGACTTGAGGTGGGCTGATGGGGTTAGGACTGGTAATGGGCTGTGGGCTGTTGGGGGGGTTAGAACTGGTAATGGGCTATGGGGGGTTAAGATTGGTAATGGGCTGTGGGCTGATGGGGGCTGTCTGATAATGGGCTATGGGGAGGTTAGGACTGATAATGGGCTATGGGGGGGCTAGGACAGGAAATGGGCTGATGGGGAGGGGTTAGGACTTGAGGTGGGCTGATGGGGTTAGGACTGGTAATAGGCTGTGGGCTGATGGGGGGGGTTAGGACTGGCAATGGGCTATGGGGGGCTGACTGGAAATGGGTTGATGGGGTT
Source organism: Ichthyophis bannanicus (assembly GCA_033557465.1). Taxonomy (NCBI): domain Eukaryota; kingdom Metazoa; phylum Chordata; class Amphibia; order Gymnophiona; family Ichthyophiidae; genus Ichthyophis; species Ichthyophis bannanicus. Next base: position 742,653,836 of record CM066035.1, on the reverse strand, counting down.
AGGACTGGAAGTGGGCTGATGGGGGGTTAGAACTGGTAATGGGTTATAGGGGGGGCTTAAACTGAAAATGGGGTGATAGGGGGTTAGGACTGGTATTGGGTTGGGGGTTGCTAGGACTGGAAATGGGCTGATGCAGGGACTAGAAGGGAATGGATGCTGGGTGAGGCTGGAACTAGAAGGGGGCTGATGTTGGGGGAGGATTAGAATGGGATGGGGCTGGAAGAGTAAAATGGAGAAGGGAAAAATATTTTGTGTGGGAGGGATAAAAAATCTACAATTGGCCGGGTATTGGGAGAGTAAGTGGGGATTGAGGATGGAGGGGTAAAATTTGAGTGGATGAAATAGGAATGAGGAAAGAGCAAAAGGAGAAAGATTAGTATGTTAAAGCAGATGTAGAGAGAGAATGGAAAAAAACTAGAAGAGAGAAGAAAGGACAAATGGACAGCAGACGATGGAGAGTTAGCAGAAGACACGAAGAAACCAGAAGAAAGTGGCTGGAGCAATTGCAGCTGAAAAAAAATGCACAAAAGGTAGAAAACTATCTCTTTATTTTGAATTTATTAATTGGAATATGTCAGCTCTGGTAAATGTGCATCATTAACGTCTGCGCTTTGTTTAGTACAAGAGAAAATTAATGTATAGTTTTATTTCTACAGTGTTGTACATTCCAAGTTTGGCTTTTGGGATTCCCAGTTTAATTATTGTCTTCCTGTTTCTAAATTGTGATTACTTGTTTGGTGATGGTCTATGTTCTGAATGTGTAACTGAGCTGAGTTGTTCTGTTTATATAATTCCTATTGGACATTGCCACTTGTTCTCTTTCCCCAGTAGGTCATGTATTCTTGTTCTCTGAAATGTATTGGTTTAATATTTGCAGTGTTGCCTTTTGATTGGTAGAGTATGGTGCTTTGTGAGTCCTGGTAGTGCTGTTAGGATACGGCGGGTTTGCTATGGGTTCTAAATGGGCAGTGTTTGTAGTAGTTCCTAATGTGTCTGGCAGTTGGCACTGGATTATAGTAATGTAGAAATCTTTTAGTCTTTCTTTATCCATACACTCATTAAGAGGCACATTTACTAAAAGTTAGTATATGGTAACATTATGCAAATATTTATGCAAATGAGGCCCCTTATGCAAATGAGGCCCCGCACCGAGTCTCCGCACATGGCCCCGCACCCCCCCTTGGGCTGCCCCTGTTTCCCGGATCACCCCTGAACCCTTTTTAAAAATTGGCGTTATGTTCGCCATCTTCCAATCTTCAGGTATTACAGATTATTTTAATGATAGTTCACAGATTACTAATGGCAGGTCTGCAGTCTCATATTTCAGTTCTTTCAACACCCTTGGATGTATATCATCTGGCCCAGGTGAGTTGCTACTCTTCAGTTTATCTAATAGTTGTAATACATCTTCCCGATGTATCGATATTTCCTTCAAATTTTCCGCACCTTTAAATACCACTTTAGTCATGGGTAGCATCCCTACATCTTCCTCAGTAAAGACTGAAGCAAAGAATTCATTCAGTTTCTCCGCTATCACCTTGTCGCCTCTTAGTGCCCCTTTAACCCCTCTATCATCTAATGGACCAACTGACTCTCTCACAGGTTTTTTGTTACAAATGTACTTGAAAAAGTCTTTATTACGCTTTTTGCTTCCATAGCAAGCTTCTTCTTAAATTCTCCCTTTGCCTGTCTTATTAATGCCTTGCATTTAACTTGCCAGTGCTTGGCTGTTTCCAGGTTTCGTCATTTGGCTCTTTTTTCCATTTCCTGAAAGATGCTTTTATGGCAACAACAGCCTCTCTGACCTCACCTTTAAACCATGCTGACAGTTTTTTGGACTTCCTTTCACTTTTCTTAAAGTGTGGAATACAGCTGGTCTGGGCTTCCAAGCTAGTATTTTTCAACAACACCCAAGCTTGATGTAAGTCTTTAACCTTTGCAACTACTCCTTTTAGTTTTTTATTAACTATTTTCCTCATTTTATCATAGTCTCCCTTTTGAAAATTAAAAGGTAGTACTGTGGATTTCCTTACTATCCCTCCTCCACTAATTAAATTAAATGTGATCATGTTATGATCACTATTGCCAAGTGGCCCCAACACCCTTATCTCTTGCACCAGATCTGGTGTTCCACTAAGGACTGAAAAAGATGTAGGAAACTTACCCATGTCAGAAAGATGAAATTAGGCTTACCTGCTAATTGTTGTTCCTGGAGTGGAATCAGTCTAGTCCCGAGACCTCTGGGTTCCCTATCTTATCCAGCAGCTTGGAGACTGAGAAACTCCTTCTTTTGTGACATCATCAGTATATCTCTCCGGTGCCCTCCTCCATCCACCAGTAACCTACTGACAAAGCAGACTCACCGGAGAAACAAGTAAGTATCTATCCAATCAGACAAAAATAACAGATTCAGTATGAGGACTATATATACTATATTGCCTAAGTGAAACTGTATCAAAGGAAACTTGCTGTGACTAGAAAATTCAAACAGACAGCTGCAACGAGCACCTTCGCCGGTAGCGCTATGCATCCCTCCTTGCCAAATTCCCCGGTATTGTTTGGGTTTTTTTTTTTTTCATTGGCAATTCTGGAGAAAACCCACCAAAGGAAAAAATCTCTTACCTGTACCACGCAGACCTAGTCCACAGACCTGTTTGCCAAAGGACTCCGGGAGGGACACGGGACTAGACTGGTTCCACTCCAGGAACAACAATTAGCAGGTAAGCCTAATTTCATCTTCCTGATCGTGTCCCAGTCTAGTCCCGAGACCTCTGGGTCCTTACCAGAGCAGTGAAACAAAACTGTTAAGCATGGGAGGGTCCCGGCAAACCAGCTTGCAAGACTGCGGACCCAAACAAAGTCTCCTCCGCTCTTTGCACATCCAGCCGATAGTGCTTCACGAAAGAGTTCAAGGATGACCACGTTGCCGCCCTACAAATCTCCACCGGCGACACCAAACGCACTTCCGCCTAGGAAGTTGCCTGTGCTCTCGTGGAATGGGCCCTCAACCCTTCCGGCACAGCCCTGCCACGTAACACATAGGCCAACGCAATGGCTTCTTTGATCCAGCGTGCAATGGAAGCCTTGGACGCCGCTACTCCCTTCCGACTCCCCCCGAAGAGCACAAAAAGTCTGTCGGATTTCCGAAAACTCGCCATCCGCTTGAGATACTTCTTCAACGCCCGACGGACATCCAAAAGATGAAGCTTTCTCAAAAGGGGAATCCGCGCTCCCGGCAAAAACTGGCAAGGAAATTTCCTGATTGACATGAAAAGCCGAGAGCACCTTAGGGAGAAAAGCCGGCACCGGCCGCAAAACGACCTTAGAGGCCAAGAACGACAGGAAGGGCTCTCGGCAGGAGAGCGCTTGCAGTTCCGACACTCGTCTGGCCGAAGAGACCGCTACCAAGAAAACCACTTTCAACGTAAGGTCCTTGAGCGACGCACGTGTCAAGGGTTCAAACGGTTCCCGTTCTAACGCCTCTAACACAAAGGGAAGATGCCATTTGGGAAAAACTGAGTGAGACGGAGGCCTAGCAAGCGACACCGCTCTGAGGAATCTCTTCACATCACGCTGCTCACCGAGCGACTGACCAGCTATCCGGCCCCTGTAGCAAGACAGGGCAACAAGGCCGCCGCCAGGCCCTTGTCGAATCCATTCTGTAGGAACTCCAGGATCCGTGGGAGAGAAGCCTTGAGAGCCTCCAGGCTCCTATCCGCACACCACGCCTCAAAGATCTGCCAGACCCGTACATACGCCATAGAAGTAGAACGCCTTCTGGACTTTAACAAGGTAGAGATGACCACCGACGAGTAACCCCGCGAACTCAGCCTCTCCCGCTCAAGAGCCAGGCCGTAAGCGAGAACCGATCCACGTGAGGCATGAACAGGGGACCCTGAGACAGTAAGTCCTCCCGACAGGGGAGCCGCCAGGGTTTCGCTACCAGCAACCTCACCAGGTCCCCGTATCAGGGTCGCCATGGCCAATCCGGCGCTATCAGAATGAGGTGACCTCTGAACTGCTCCACTCTTTGCAGGATCCTTCCTATCAGAACCCACGGAGGGAAGACATAAAGCAGCTGCCCCTCCGGCCAAGGTTGGAGGAGAGCGTCCAAGCCTTCGGACATCCGTTCCCGGCGCCTACTGAAGAAGCGGCTGCACTTTGCTGATGTGAGAGTCGCCATGAGATCCATGACCAGCATCCCCCACCTGCGGGCAAGCATCTCGAACACCTCGGGATGTAGAGACCATTCCCCCGGATCGACTCGCACCCGGCTTAGAAAGTCGGCCTCCACATTGTTCACCCCGGCTACATGAGCCGCTGACAGATCGAAGAGGTTTGCTTCTGCCCATCCGCACAGGATTTCGGCCTCTGCTTCGAGGGCCACGCTGCTGGTGCTCCCCTGTCTGTTGACAAAGGTGACCGCCGTCGCGTTGTCCGAGAGCACTCTCACCGTCTTTCCCGTAAGCATCTGCCAAAACTCCCGCAGAGCTAGGACCGCTCATAGTTCCAAGTGATTTATCGTCCACTGTTTCTCCTGCAAACTCCAGGTGCCCTGCACGAAGCTGCCTTGACAATGAGCCCCCCAGCCCAACAAGCTGGCGTCTGTCATCACTGCCACCCACGCGGGTGTCTCCAGGGCCTTCCCCCACTCCAGAGAGCCGGGAAGCAACCACCAGAGCAGGGCCTGACGAGTCTCCTCCGGGCACTCCAATTTCCAGGACAAGGGATGCAATTGATGTGACCAACGGTGAAGCAACGCCCTTTGCAAGGGCCTCATGTGAGCTCTCGCCCACGGCACCGTCTCTATTGCCGCCGCCATGGTGCCTAACAACTGCAGGTAGCGCCACGCCGAGGGAGCCTTGAGCCACAGAAACTGCTCCACCATACGCCGCAAACTCCGCACGCGCTGATCCGTGAGAAACACCTTGCCAACGCTCGTATCGAAGCGCGCCCCCAGGTACTCCAGAATCTAGGAAGGCTGCAGACGGCTTTTGGTCATATTGACAATCCACCCGAGACCTTGCAAGAACTCCACCACTCGAGCTGTGACTCTCTCGCTCTCGGCCCGCGACTTGGCATGGATCAACCAATCGTCTAGATAAGGGTGAACGAGAATGCCCTCCTTGCGTAACGCCGCGGCCACCACCACCATAACCTTGGTGAAGACCCTTGGAGCAGTTGCTAGCCCAAAAGGTAAAGCTTGAAACTGATAATGACCGAAGGGCACCGCGAACCGGAGAAACTGGTGATGATCCGGTCTCACCGGAATATGCAGATACGCCTCCGACAAGTTCAAAGAGGTGAGGTACTCCCCTTGTCGCACCGCTACTATGACGGAACGAAGAGTTTCCATGTGAAAATGCGACACCCGCAGGCAGCGATTGACCCCTTTGAGATCCAGAATGGGCCGGACTCCCCCGTCTTTCTTTGGAACAATGAAATAGATGGAGTACCGACCGCAGCCGTACTGATCCGGAGGGACGGGAGCAATCGCCTGAGGTCTAACAGCCTTTGCACCATCTCCCGAAGCGCCGCACACTTTGCGACGGACCTTCCGGGGGACTGCACAAACGCCGCTCGCACTGGGTGCAAGAACTCTAGGGCGTAACCCTCCTGAATGACTTCGAGCACCCATTGATCTGAAGTAATTTGGGCCCAGGCAGGAAGAAACTCCCGCAGACAACCCCCCACGGGAACGAGGGGCGGCTGGGCCCTCCTCATCTCATTGTGATTTTTTGAAATTAAGGGAAGAGGAGCGGAAGCGGCACCAAAACCTCTTCCCGCCCCCCGGAATCCCCGAAACCCCTGGTTCCTATAGGGAAAATGCCTCCTGTGACCCGAAGTGAATTTATTTATTTTATTTATTTATTTAGCTGTATTTATATCCTGCTTTTCACTGGGTCAAAGCGGTCAATTGGGAGATACATTTAACACGAGGGGATATGACAAACATACGCTAATACTTACAGGGAACATGGGCAATGGAGGGTTAAGTGGCTTGCCCAAGACCACAAGGAGTACCTACAGGACTAGAAATCCCAGTCCCTCCGGCCTGAGATTGCTGTCCCCAGGTGGGACTTGAACCCCCGGCCCTCCGGCCTGAAGTACCTTGTCCTAACCACTAGGCCACTCCTCCTTCCCTGAATCTTTGGGAACGAAACCTGCAGAAATCCCGAAATGGACCCCAACCCCCCGGGGCCCCCCGAGTGGACTTGGGCTTGTCCTCAGGCAATCTTCCGCCTTTAGACTCTCCGAGATCTTTAATGAGCTTGTCAAAATCCTCACCGAACAGTAGGCGGCCCTTAAAGGGTAGCTTACTTAACCTAGCCTTAGAGGAGGAATCCGCAGCCCAATTCCTTAACCACAAGTATCTCCGGGCTGCTACCGCCAATGCCATACTTTTGGAAAGACCTCTCATAAGGTCATATTGCACATCTGCGAGATAGGCTGCACCCGATTCAAGTCTGGCAGCGTCTTCCGCCAAAGGACTTGGCTGTCCCACCTGTACCTGCTGAGCCCAACGGAGGCAGGCTCTAGCCACCCAAGCACCACAAATAGCCGCTTGCAGGGAAATGGCATTGATGTCAAAGATATGCCGCAATAGCACGTCCAACTTCCGGTCCTGAACATCCTTGAGGGCAGCACTACCTTCGACAGGTATGGTGGTCTTCTTGGTCACGGCCGACACGGCCGCGTCCACCTTGGGCGACTTAAAAACCTCTTTGTCCTGGTCCAACAACGGATACAAACGGCCCATAACTCGGGACCCTTTCAACGGAGCCTCTGGGACATTCCACTCCTCCTGAATCATCTCTGTAAACACCCTATGGACCGGGAAGGCCCTCTGAGTCCATCTGAACACCTGCAGTAAAGGATCCTCAAGCGTGTCATCCTCCGCTGCTCCTGGGACTGGCATGTTGAGCGCCTTAAGAGACTCGGCAATGAGAGCTGGCAACTCCTCTTTCCTGAATACTCGCACCACCCTGGCCTGATCTTCCCGCTCTGAGATCTCCCCCTCTTCTAATTCCTCTTCCATAGCCACACTGGGGCTCTCCTCATCGGACAATGGGTCCTCTGAAACCCCTGTAAGGTCTGACAATTCCCTATCGCCTCGAGACTTCTTGCTATGAGACAGGGAAGACGGGATTCAGGGGGAAGCAGAGCATTTCCTCTCCCCCTCAGACCCCGCTGCTAGACTCTGATGCAGAACAGAGCTAACTGCAGACTGTTGCAGCAGGGCCACAAACTTCTGAGAAAAAATGGCAGACAGCTCCTTGGGAAACAGCACCTACGAGGGGGGGGGGGGGCTAAGGGCGAAGCACAGACCGGCCACCGGCTCTTCTTGCTCCACGCTTGGTAAAGGAGCAGCCGAGGACTCCAGGGCAACCCCCGAGGTCCGGTCTATCTGTGTGGAGGACTGCTCCGATTCCCCAGCCTCCCCCACACAGGCCTTGCAGACCGCTGCATGAGAAACCTTCTTAGCCCCACACATCACGCAAAGGGGCTTGGAAGGCATCACGACTAAGCAATGAAGAAAGAGTAATTTCTCTACTTGAGAGACAGTGCAGTAACACACCCTCAAAAAACAGGAACTAGCCTGGAAGATCCCCCCCCCCCCGAAGTACTGGCGGGTCCTGAAGAAAAAAACGCCCGCCCCAAAAGAAACACCCAGAAATCTAAAAATAAAAAGCTAAAGACAAAAAATGGAAATGCCCCTGCTCTTCGTTTGAAAAGAAAACGCAGCAGAAGGAAAGACCGCCGGGTCCCCCAATGCACAGTGCTGCCGAGCCGCCCACAAGGCCGCGCCGTCGCCACGCGGCTAGGCCCTGCCAGAAAAAAATGCGCCAAATGCGCGCTGCCCCAAATATGAAGAGCAGTCTGAAAGACCTTACCTTCAGCGACTGCGCTCTTGACAGAAAAGCCGCGCTCCTGCGACGGCCGAAGGATCAGACGCTCCTGGGCTGGATGCACGGGACTCTCCACCCACGACTGCCAAGCTTTCTCAGGCAGAGGTTCAGGCGGCGGGAAAGACCCAAGCGTGCTCGCAGGCAGGCTCCTCTGCGTGGCGCTGACTACATTTCCCTCACGATTTGAGAGCAAAGGGAAATCAGCCGAAATTGTAAGGGAGAACAGCAGCACTGCCGGGTCAGGTAAAAACCTCTGAGGCAGGCTCCGTTTAAAAATCAGGCAGAGCGAGGGGGGGGAGGGGGAGGAGGGAGGCAGCCAACTTGTGCTGAAGCTTTAAAGTCACAGCACCTAGCAAAAGAAAAAAGAAATTTAAACTATAGCAACAAGATTTAAAAGATTTAAACTAATCTAGATTCTCAATTGTTTCTCAAGTGAGCCCAAGACCCGCGGGCTCCCATCTATCCAGCTGCTTGGAGACTGAGGTAACTGGTGGATGGAGGAGGGCACCGGAGAGATATACTGATGATGTCACAAAAGAAGGCGTTTCTCAGTCTCCAAGCTGCTGGATAAGATAGGGAACCCAGAGGTCTCGGGACTAGACTGGGACACGATCAGGAATGATATTTAAAAGGTGATGTTATCAGAGGAATTTAAACAAATCTCGATAAATGGGGAAGATGTAATACAGCTATTAGATAAACTAAAGAATAGCAAATCACCTGGACTGGATGGTATACATCCCAGGGTGCTAAAAGATCTAAAATATGAAATTGCAGACCAACATGGATTTAGCCGAGGAAAGGCATGTCTCATTAATCTGTTGTATTTTTTTTTGAAAGTGTGTACAAACAGGTAGATAAAGGTGAGTCAGTTGATAAAGTGTATCTGGATTTTCAGAAAGTCTTTGACAAACTCCCTCATGGGAAACTCTTGGAGAAATTAAAAAGACGTGGGATAGGATGCAGTGAACTATTGTGAATTAGGAACTAGTTAAAAGACAGAAAATGGAATGGAGAAGGTGAATAGTGGAGTACCCAGGGATCTGTGCTGGGCCTGCTGCTTTTCAACATATTCATAAATGACCTGGGAATAGAAATAATGAATGAGGTGATCAAATCTGCAGATGATTCAAAATTATTCAAAGTTGTTAAAACACAAGAGGATTGTGAAAAATTGCAAGAGGATCTTGATAAATTGGGAGACTAGAGGTCCAAATGGCAAATGAAATTTAATGTGGACAAGTGCAAAGTTATGCACTTAAAGAAGAACAACCCAAACTACAGTTACATGATGCAATGTTCCATGTTAGGAACCACCACCCAGGAAAAGGATCTAGATGTCAGTGTGGCTAATACGTTGAAACCCTCTGTCCAATATGCAGCAGTAGCCAAGAAAGCAAATCAAATGCTAGGAATCATAAGAAAAGGACGGGAGAATAAAACCAAGGAAATTAGAAAGCCTGTGGATCATTTCATGATTTGACCACACGTTGAATATTGTGTGCAATTCTGGTTGCCATATCTTAAAAGATATATAGCAGAAATAGAGAAGGGACATAGAAGAGCCATTAAAATGATAAAGGGGATGGAAGGATGCCCCTTCAATGAAAGGCTTAAAAGGTTATGCTTCTTCAACTTAGAAAAAAGACGTCAGAGAGAGATGTGATAGAGATTTATAAAATAATGAGTGGATTGGAATGGGAAAACATAGATCAGTTGTTGATGCCTACAAAAAAGTAGAAAGACTAGGGGACATGCAATGAAGCTACAATGTAGCACATTTAAGGTTAATCAGAGAAAATATTTTTTCACTCAATGCATAATCAAACTCTGGAATTCGTTACCTTGGGATGTAGTAAAGGCTTTTAGTATAGATGGGTTTAAGAGAGATTTGGACAAGTTTCTAGAGGAGAAGTCCATAAACCATTATTAAAGAAGACCAGGCAAATCCACAGCTTACCCATGGGGTAAGCAGCATGGAATCTGTGTGCCTTTTTGGGAACCTGACAGGTATTTGTGACCTGGATTGGCCGCTATTTGAAACAGGATACTGGGCTGGATGGACCCTTGGTCTGACCCAGTATGGCATATTTTATGTTCTAAACAATGCAAACAGACAATAACTTTACTTTCTATGGAAATGAGATTTAGATATTTACTTACCCCATGCCCACCACATTTCATATTCACATCACAATCATATTTCAAGACTGTTTCAGTGACACATCTTCCAGAAAGACAAATCTTTATAAAATACAAATATAAAACAAGTAGATATGAATGAATAGATAAAAACAATAAACAGAGTGTTGCATAAAGTTGACTTTCTATAGGTTAGTGCTATCCAAGGAAAGATTTTGTAATTACATTCCATTTATTAGACTTATATATCACAGGTCTTATCTCCTATGTAGTTTATATGTATACATATACATCTTTATAAAATAAACAATAAACAATAAAACATCACAAAACTATTAAAATCGCAAACACCATCTCTATGGTTAACCGCTTTGAAATAGTACTCTCTGCTATAAAAATAGACTGTATTATCCCATTGACTGTCTCTACACATGAAGCACTATTTTGCATAGGACATCTAGGTCAGAAAAGGGATGCCTGAGTTGTAACATTCACATTTTTCTGGATATTTTACCATGCAGATGTACACATGTATTTGTTGGCACATATAGCAGGAACAGCCATTTTACAAAAACATATGCAAAAAAACAGCAGTTTTACTCAAAATGTTACAGAGGCAGGTCTTGTCAGACAAATCTGATTGATTTCTTTGACTGGGTGACCAGGGAGTTGGACCGAGGGAGAGCTCTAGATGTGGTGTATTTAGATTTCAGTAAAGCCTTTGACACTGTTCCTCACAGGCGACTAATAAACAAACTGAGCACCCTAGGGATGGACCCTAAAGTTACTGCTTGGGTTAGAAATTGGTTGGGTGGGAGGCGACAAGAGTACAAGTAAATGGAGCTCACTCTGAGGAGAAGGATGTTACCAGTGGTGTGCCCCAGGGATCTGTCCTTGGTCCGATTCTTTTTAACATCTTTGTTAGTGATATAGCGGAAGGGCTGTCGGGTAAGGTTTGCCTCTTTGCAGATGATACCAAAATCTGCAATAGAGTAGACACCCAGGAAGGTGTAGATAACATGAGGAGGGATCTAGCTAAGCTTGAAGAATGGTCTAGAATTTGGCAGCTGGGATTTAATGTTAAAAAATGTAAGGTCATGCATTTGGGCTGCAGCAATCCAAGGGAGCAATACAGTATAGGAGGTGAAGTACTTTTGTCCACTAAAGAAGAGCGGGACCTAGGCATGGTTGTGTCTGATGATCTTAAAGTAGCTAAACAGGTAGAAAAGGCGACGGCAAAAACTAGAAGGATGCTTGGGTGCATACGGAGAGGAATGGCTAGCAGAAAAAAGGAGGTGATAATGCCTCTGCATAAGTCTTTGGTGCGACCTCATTTGGAGTATGGTGTGCAATTCTGGAGACCGCACCTTCAAAAGGATGTGAACAGGATGGAGTCGGTGCAGAGGGTTGCTACTAAAATGATTAATGGGCTTCATTATAAAGCATATGAGGACAGACTTAAGGATCTTAATATGTACACCTTAGAGGAAAGGCGGGATAGAGGTGATATGATTGAGATGTTTAAATACCTCCGTGGCATAAATGTTCAGGGAGAGAGCCTCTTTCAATTGAAAGCAAGTTCTGCTACGAGGGGACATGGGATGAGGGTGAAGGGAGATAGATTCAGGAGTGATATGCGGAAATATTTCTTTACGGAAAGAGTAGTGGATCCGTGGAATAGTCTCCCAGTGGAGGTGGTAGAGATGAGGAGAGTAACTGAATTCAAAAAAGCATGGGACCAACACAGAGAATCTCTAAAGGTAAAAAGTGGACTGTTGTAGTTGTTATGGAAGGACAGACTAGATGGGCCTTGTGGTCTTTTTCTGTCATCATGTTTCTATGTTTCTATGTTTCTATAAGCAGAGGTGCTTAAACAGTTAACTTAACTATGTAAGTGCAGGCACATACATGTGCAAGGGCTGGATCTCACAAAATTAAATGTACAAGAGGAATAAATTAAAGATCGGAGTTCTAAACCTCAATTTGTCGGTCTTTTCAGGTTGTTTTAAGGCCAAAGGGGTAAACACTATTGCTCCTCATTCACTCCTCAAAACCCCAAGTGCAAAAACGCAGATAGCTTATACTCAAGGCTGGCTTAAGAGGCAAGCCAATGAGGCACTGACTCGGGGTACATAAGAGTAAGGGCATGTGAAGCCTGCCTCAATAGCTTGTTCCCAGCCAACTACCTCCTCTTCTTGCCCCTGTGGTTGCATTACTATTTAAAATAGCCACTGGAGCATTTTCCTTTGCTCCTGTGCTGATGCTGCTGGCACTGTGGCATTTTTATAAGGCAAAAATATCCTGTCTCTCACAAGAAACAAGATGTGTTTATTTTTGCCGGCAGCATCAACATAGCACAGCTACGGTAGTGAAAGAAAATGCTCAGGCAGGGAGAGGAGGTTGTTAGATAAGAGTGATGGAGGAGGAGGAGACTTTTGGGACTGATGCGGAAAGTAATGGAGGAGGGAAGAAGTGGCTGTTCAGCCTGATACTGGATAGGACTGAAATGGAGCTGATGCAGGGAGGGAGGGACTGGAAAGGGGATAAGGGCTGGGACTGGAAATGGGCTGATGGTGGGGGGAGGGTGGGAATGGAAGAGAGCTAATTGTGAAGGGGGAGCTGGGATTGAAAGTGGGCTGATGCTGGAGCTGAGGGGGGATGGGACTGGAAATGGCCTTATGTTGGAGGAGGTTGGGACTAGAAAGGGACTAATGCTGGCGGATAGGAAGCTGGAAATGGAAGGGGGCTAATTCTGGGTCTGAAGGGCCTGGAACTGAAAGAAGGCTAATGCTGGCAAATATTGGGGTCAGGATGGAAAAAAAGAGGGAAATGCTAGGGGATTGAGAAAGATGAGAAGGAGAGATATTGTTGGGGGTGGAGAAGAGGCAAAGTCATAACGGGACGGTTGAGAAGAAAGGGTATAAGTATGAATTTTAGTATAAGGAGGAGGAAAAACAGTGCTAATGAATACTGGAGAAGGAAGAGATGGGTGGGTGCTTTGGAAAGGGAATAGGAGGAAGGAGAGCAGGTACTGCGGATGTGTGAGAGCAGGGACTCGGCTTAGGTGGAGACTCAAAGGTTGGGTGAGAAGACAGAAGAAAGACTCTAAGATATGCTGGGTTTTGGGAATGTGAGTAGGGACTCAGAACTGGATGGGGCTGTTAGTGAGGATTCAGGGACTAGAAAAGTGGAAGAGTGAAGACATGGGATTAAGTAGAGGGGGATAGTAGGGACTAAGAAATTGAACAGATTAGGAGGACAGTGGGGACAAAGAGATTGGGTGAAAGTTAGGAGTGGGACTGTGAGACCAAATGAAGAAATATGGGGAGGGGAAAAAGGTTTGAAGGACCTGAAGGGTTTGGGAAGGGGTTGAGAGGAGGATGAAAAGTACAGAGGACAATGGAGTGGCTAAAGACACAGAAAGGAACAGATCTTCCTTGAAGGGGATAAGAGAGGTAGAAACGGGAGAGGTGAAAGGGGAAACGGAAGCCTGAATAGGGGGTAAAACATAAAGCAGGTGGAAAGAGGATGAGTGATAGGGATTGAGCTGGGACTAATTAGGGGGATAAGAGGCAGAAGGTGGAAGACAAGGCTGGGGAGAGAATAAGTACAGAGGAAGAAATTGGGGGACTAGAAAGTGGGTGAAAGACAGGGGATCGGAGGCAGGCAAAATAATGAGACAGGTGGGGAATGGAAGGATTAAAGAAGTAAGATTAGGAAATGGAAAGCTGGTAAGCAGGTGAAAGGTGAAAAGAAGGAGACTGAAGACTGAAGGAGGGAGAAGGAGGAATGGAGTTTCTCCATGGACAAGCAGGATGTGTCAGCCATGCCTGGTGACGTCCTCCAGGCAGCGCCATAGACAGAAGTGCTCTCCAGAGCTCACAAAGGTAAACCTTTCTGAGCATGTGTAAGTAGCCACACCTCACCAGTCTGCCCCTAGTCTGGCCAATCTTTCTTCTTCTGCCTTGCACAGCAAAACAGATTGCACAGCTTTCCATACATCTATCAATACAGAGAAGATAACAGCAAGAAGAATGCTTAAGCCAGTTTTAAAAAATGGCCACGATGCAGGAGGAAAATGAATAGTGATCAGTGTGTCCGGTGCTTAGGAGCCAGCCATCGAATGGAAGATTGCACCCATTGCTCCAGGATGTTCCCTAGAGCAAGGAAATTGAGGAGCACTGCTTTAAAAGACTACCTGGCTGCTTTTAGTTACACTGCTACTACAAATCTGACTGCCGACGTGCCTGCTAAACCCAGCCTGCCTTCCCAGGTTCCAGCTTTTACCTCACCAGGTCAGGCCTCAGACCACGTGCTGCCTCCACCGGCACAGGATGTGTCCGACAGGGCCTCCATCCTTGGCAGTGCTGCGGATGAAGCAACCTCGGCAACCACACCAGCTCCGGCATCGACCCAAGCTCCAGCAAGGATCCCCGCTGCCTCTCCCGGCTCCCTCACAAATGCTGGTACCCAACACATGGCCCGTAAGTCGCTATCATGGTGCAGCAATGTTGCCGCCTCTGGCTCCTCCCTCTGACCTCCCATTGGTCAGCAATGAGAGAATCATCAAAGCAACTCAGAAATCCCTCGCCGACGACACTGCACTGACGTAGGTCACCCCCATCAGCGTGGAAAGGCTGATTCCACTCCGCACAGCTCTCACCAGCATCACCGCACCAAGGGAGGGACTCCCAGACAGCACGGAAACACAGCACTCAGACTTTGCGAAGTTTATGACAAAGCCCAGATGCTGGAGAAGAGACACAGTACGTAGGGTGGCTTGGTTGGTTTCCTGTGAAGACTGACCCCTGATGAGCCAGTCGTCCAGGTATGGAAAGACAAAGAGTCCTTGAACTCTGAGATAGGCCGCCACCACCGCCAGGCATTTGGTGAAAACCCTGGGGGTGGAAGTTAGGCCAAAAGGGAGTACCCTGTACTGGTAATGGTTTCCTCCCACTACAAATCGGAGATATTGTCTGTGGTCTGGATGAATAAGGATGTGAGTATACGCATCCTTTAGGTCTAAGGAGCATAGCCAATCTCCCTGCTGGAGGTAGGGCAGCAGGATTCCAAGGGTAAGCATCTTGAACTTTTCCCTCTTGTTGAGATTTCGCAAGTCTAGGATGGGCCTGAGGCCTCCTGTCCTCTTTGGTACTAGAAAGTACCTGGAATAGAAGCCTTGGCCTCTCAGGTGGTGGGGCACCGGTTCCACCGCCTGTTCCTTTAGAAGACCTGCTAACTCCTGAAGGAGTAAGTCCCTGTGCAGAGGAAGTCTTGGAGGCTCCCCTGGAAAATAGGAGGGAGATACCTGATGGATGTGGAGGAGATAGCCTCTTTGGACTATGCTTAGCACCCAGGTATCCCTTGTGACGGCTGACCACCTGTGGGCATACAGGGTCAGCCGGCCTCCTGTGCTGAGAGGGGCCAGCTGAGGAGAAGAGGCTATGCTACTGGAGTGAAAACCACGCTCCCTGCTGTGCAGCAGCCGGAGCTGGTGGCTTGGGGGTTTTCTGCCTACGGGGCCCATGTCCCTGCCCCTTGGCCTGCTGACCCTGTTGGGGAGCTGTGGAGGCCTGAAAGTGAGGGTATGATTTGTAGGCATATGACTTCCTTGGGTAAAAGATCTTTTTTCCTGAGCCCTTCTTCTTTTGAGAAGGGGCAGAGGTTTTTCTGGACAGCCTTGTCCGGGTGAGAGTCTCGGACTCGAGTTCTGCAGCCTTTTCAGTCATGGGCTTGCCAAAGAGGTTTTCACCTCGGCAGGAGACATCGACCAACTTGTCCTGCACCCATGGCTTGAGGTCCGATGACTGTAGCCAGGCCTGACGGCATGCACCAATGCCGGCCCCGGCTACTCGGGCCGAAGCCTCGAAGCCATCATAGGCTGCTCGAGAAATAAACTTCAAGCACTCTCGGATCCCTGATGACAGGGCCTTGAACCTCTGCAAAGTTTCCTCGGAAAGACCAGCAGAGAACCCGGCAATCTCCTTTTTTCCAGGTCTCGAAGGTACATGCCCATGTACAGCTGGTAGGTCTGGACACGGCAAGCAAGCATAGAGCCCTGGAAGCACTTTCTACCGAGGGCATCCAGGTTCCGGGCCTCCCGATCGGAAGGCACCAAGGAGTGCATCTTCTGACTCTTCAGACGATGCATGGCCGATTTCCACAACCATGGAGTGGTGCGGTAGCTGTGCCTTTTGGAACCTGGGGCTCTTGCGGACTCGATAGTTGGAATCGACCCGCTTGCTCAGAACCGGCATCGAGGCCGGCGCCTCCCACATGCGGAAGAGCAACCGCTCCAGCATCGGAGGAACCGGTACAGTAAAGGCCTCCTTGGGAGGAGAGTCATACTGTAGGGCCTCGAGCTCCTCGGCTCGAGGCTCCTTCTCAGGGTCCACGGGGAAGGCCAAAGCCTTGGCCATGTCTCACACAAAGTCCGAGAACCAGGTGTCCTCTGGGGGGGGACCGTCTCAGAGGTTCGGACTCCGGTGAGTCCGAGGGGATACACCGGGTCTGATAGGTGTCCGGGGACTCCTCATCCTCCGTTTCCCAGCCTGACCCCTCCGAGGAGGAATCGAGCGGCTCCGGTCGGGCAAGCACCGATGCCATCCGCCCCGACGCCGAGGGTACCGGCGTTGACGACCTCTGTCCCGAACGGGAGGCCGAGGGAGACCGCGGCCGAGGATCGACTCGAGAGCGCATGGACTCAAGGATCAGCTCGGCCTCCGGGGTCGACTTGGACGTCGATGTCCCGGTGGTCGGGGCAGATGCACCGGTGAGACCGGCGATCAGTGCCCGCTGCTGTTCCATGAAGGCAGCCAAGCTGCTCTCCAAGGCTGTCAACCTGAGACCGAGCTCAGGATACTCAGCAGCCCCCGACTCGGGCCACGACGGCGTCGGGCCTGATGTCGGCTCCCCCGGAGGAGAGTCCACGAGGACTACAGTACTCATGTGACTCGGGGACTCCAGCTCCATACGAGGTTGTTTAGCAGGCCTCTCCGACTCCGAAGACCCGGGACGGCGTTCGGGGCTATGCGACCTGGCCCTCGAGGAGCCAAATGTGTCCACCGATGCCGCCCTCGTGGGTTTCTTCTTCCTGCGATGCTCCCGTGAGGGAGACCCCCTCTCATAGGAACCCCGGCGATGCTCGGGATCGGAATCCCGAGACGTCAAGGCCTCTGATGAAGTCCAGGCCCGGCCGGACGCAGAGTCAGAGAAGATTCTTTCCTTCTGGTGCTGCCGACTCCTCAACGCCTTCAAGGACATTTTCCCACACGGGCCACAGATCATCGGGTCATGATCGGGCCCGAGGCAGCAGAGGCAGCCGTCATGTGTGTCGGTGAGAGACATAAGTTTCTTACACCGATCACACTTTTTGAACCCACTGGCAGCCATCAGTCAAAAGACAGGGCTGCCAGTGAAAAACAGAAAAATGGCGCGAACGCTAGTCACGAAGGACAAAAACCGAAAAAAGAAGTCCGGGTTCGATACCGGTGTATCGGGCCCAGGCGGGAAAGGGAAACCGGCGTCGAACCAAAGAAAAAACAGTTTCACTACCAAAATCAACTTTTTTCTCAGGTGAACACAAAACACGTCCTTCGGGCTCCACGGAAAAAAGAAGACTGAGCAAGATGGCACCCTTGGGTGGGAAGGGGACCGCACATGCACGCTGCATTCCCAAAGGCTTTCTGTGAAAGCTGGGGAAATGTTCCGCATGGGGGCTCCGTCAGTGCCGACGTCACCCATATGTGAGGACTGACTTCTTGCTTGGTCCTGGAGAAATATCGATACATCGGGAAGATGTATTGCAACTATTAGATAAACTGAAGAGTAGCAAATCACCTGAGCTGGATGGTATACATCCAAGGGTGTTGAAAGAACTGAAATATGAGATTGCAGACCTGCTATTAGTAATCTGTGAACTATCATTAAAATCATCTCTAATACCTGAAGATTGGAGGATCGCCAATGTAACACCAATTTTTAAAAAGGGTTCCAGGGATGATCCGGGAAACTACAGACCGGTGAGCCTGACATCAGTACCGGGAAAAATGGTAGAAACCATCATAAAGAATAAAATTACTCAGCATGTAGATAGTCATGGCCTAATGGGAGACTGCCAACATGGCTTTAGACAAGGAAGATCTTGTCTTACTAATCTGTTATGTTTTCTTGAAGGTGTAAATAAACAGGTTGACAATGGTGAGTCGGTTGATATAGTGTATCTGGACTTTCAGAAAGCCTTTGACAAGGTCCCTCATCAGAGACTTTTGTCAAAACTAAAGAGTCATGGGATAGGAGGCAGTGTACTACTGTGGATCAGGAACTGGTTAAAAGATAGAAAGCAGAGGGTAGGGCTAAATGGCCGATTTTCCCAATGGAGAAAGGTGAATAGTGGTGTACCTTAGGGATCTGTGCTGGGTCTGCTGCTTTTTGACATATTCATAAATGACCTGGAAAGTGGAATAATGAATGAGGTTATCAAATTTGCAGATGACACAAAACTATTTAAAGTTGTTAAAACCCAAGAAGATTGTGGAAAATTGTAAGAGGATCTTGATAAATTGGAAGACTGGGCATCAAAATGGCAGATGAAATTTAATGTGGACAAGTGCAAAGTTATGCACCTAGGGAAGAACAACCCAAACTATGGTTACACGATGCAATGTTCCACATTAGGAACCACCACCCAGGAAAACGATTTAGGCGTCATTGTGGATAACATGTTAAAACCCTCGGCCCAGTGTGCAGCGGCGGCCAAGAGAACAAATAAAATGCTAGGTATCATAAGGAAAGGAATGGAAAATAAAACAAAAGATATTATAATGCCTCTATATTGTTACATGGTGAGACCGCACCTTGAATATTGTGTGCAATTCTGGTCGCCGTATCTTAAAAAGGATATAGCGATGCAGTTGGAGAAATTGGAAACTATGTCGTCTGGTGTCCAAGGAGAGTTGGCTAACTTCCGTTTGAAGATCGAAGCTGGGGAACAGAAAATGATCAGGTTTCACTAGTAAATGACTCTATTATGAAAGATAATGTTTCATTGAGAATGAAACTGGAAAATTTAGAAAATGCTGTGAGAGCTTCTAATATCCAATTGTTAAACTTTCCAGTAATAACAACTCTCTCTCCGATTGAATTGTTTAAAAAGTATATACAGGAAGTTTTAAATGTACCACCTGATTTAATTCCCCCAGTAGCGAAAGCTTATTTTTTGCCTAAGGGTAAGAAGGAAGGAAAGGTAGTTGAGGGTGCTTTAGATATGGATATTTTAGATGTTTCCGCTCTCTTACAATCACCTAAAGCAGCTGATTTATCAGTCTCCACAATGTTAGTGACTTTTGCGATATCTTCAGATAGAGATTGGATATTAAAATTGTACTTCAAGAAACGTTCTGTGCTATTTATGGGGAAGAGGGTTGCGATGTTTCCTGATGTCTCTAGGGAGACTCAGAAACGGCAGAGAGCCTTTTTGTTGTTGAGACCAGGTGCTGTTCAGATTGGTGCTTTATTTATACTGTGTTTTCCTTGTAAAACTATTATTTCTTTTAGGAATAGCAAGTATGTTTGTTTTTCAGCCTGAAGAGTTATCTTCGTTTATTAGTTCTCAAATTGTGACTTCTTCTCCTCAGTGAATTCCTCATCGTAATTGGTATTTCTCTGTCCTCCGCCTCTGTTTTATCTCTTGAGTATCTTTTCTTCTTGTTGGATATCAAGGAACCACTTTTTCCTTGTATTTTGTTTTTCCTTAGCCGATTCCCCCATTATTGTGGGCTAACTATACTCTTGTATTTTTATTCCAATGGTATTTCTTTTTGTATTAACTAATTTCTTTACAAGATGTTTTCTGTACAAGCGTAATTTTGCTTGATTAATTATTGTAAAATTGCATAAACAAATACATTTAAAAAAAAAGGATAAAGCGATATTAGAAAAGGTTCAGAGAAGAGCCACCAAAATGGTAAAGGGGATGGAAGGATACTCCTATGAAGAAAGGCTAAAAAGGTTAGGGCTCTTTAACCTGGAAAAGAGACAGCTGAGGGGAGATATGATAGAAGTCTATAAATTAATGAACGGAGTGGAACGGGTAAACGTAGATCGATTGTTTACATTATCATAATATAGAAAGACTAGGGGACATGCAATGAAGCTACAGGGCAAACTATTTAAGACTAATAAAAGAAAATATTTTTTCACTCAACGTGTAATCGAACTCTGGAATTTGTTACCAGAGAATGTAGTAAAGGCTGTTAGTGTAGCTGGGTTTAAAAAAGGTATGGACAAGTTCCATTATTAAGAAAGGACCCAGGATATCAATGCTTGACCCTGTACAAGCATTGTGGAACCTGTGTCTTTTGGGAAAACTGCTAGGTACGTATGACTTAGATTGGCCACTGTTGGAAACAGGATACTGGGCTTGATGGACCTTGGTCTGACCCAGTATGGCATATCTTATGTTCTTATGTAGTGAGTTTGGAGGAGGAAGAAAGTGTGTGGTTTCCTCCTTAGATATCATAGAAAAGGAAGAAAAGATAGCAGAGGTACTGGGGGGGGGGGGGGGCAGCCAATTCTCCACCAGATCTCACAGCTCTGACTCCTTTAAATACTCTGGCAAGCTGAACACACGTATATTATTCTGCCTCCCCCTCTTCTCTTAATCGTCCAGCTGATCCAAAAGGGGCCTGCTTGCTCTGCTCCAGACTTACAACCCGGGCCTCCATAATGTCAGTCCTCTTCTCCTGTTGTGCTATGCAGCCCTTGGCCTGCTGCAGGCGCTGCATTTGGACCTCCAGGCTACCCTTCAGCTCATCCAAGGTGGTGTGCAGTTGAGAGAGCTTATCATCCAAAACTTCTGTGAGTGAGCGTGTCAGCTCTCTAATGGCTTCATTTTGCAGCATGAAGACAGGTGCTGGCTGACCCGCCACCATTTTGCCTTCCCTGTCTTTGGGGTCCGTGATGCTTTTATTGGCATTCCGCCTGAGGAACCAGTCTTCCCGCCACCTTTCTTTGCATTGGTTGGCACTCTTCCTCTTCTGGGGCTAGGGGTCATGGTAAATGATGACTTTAAAGCAAGTTTTAATCAGGGTGGGAGCAACAGAGCTCTTCCTGGCAGCGTCCACTCAGCCGCATGTCATCACTTGATCCCCTTCTAATGCTGTTTTTCTGCTTTGTACAAAACAGCACTGCCCTACTCTGAGTTTCACCCACCGAATCTATGGCATTCACCTCCATGCACCTGCGATGCCCCACTATCCCCGCTGTGGTTCAGGCCTGTCACAAGCCCCCTGTCCTAACTCACTGGCAGGCCCCTGAAGCCTTGGATGATGACGACTACTCTATCAAGGCATTACCCTACTCCCAGCACTGGGAATTGGACCCATCCATCCAGACACTTCCCTACTGCTGGATCTGCTGACACCGGACAAACCACTGGAGGACTTCTCCTACCTGAAATTTCTCCAAAAAATTTCCCGAGCCCTCACATTGTGAGATTCTCAGACTCCTACCAACAAGAAGGACTTCCAATCCATACTCCGAATCTGCAGCACACCTAAGGAAATTCTGGCTATTCTAGTTCCTCAAATCTTGCCAAATCGAGCCTCCATCTGGAAAACACCAGCCTCAGTCCACCCTATCTCCAAACAACTAGACCTTAAATATAGAGTAGTTACTCACCTGTAACAGGTGTTCTCCAGGAGCAGCAGGAATCAGTCCTCACTTATGGGTGACATCGGCGCCGATGGAGCCCCCGTGCGGAGCATTTCCCCAGCTTTCTAAGAAAGCCTTTGGGAATACTGCACGCATGCGTGGTCCCCTTCCCGCCTAAAGGTGCCATCTTGCTCAGTCAAATGACATAGCTAAAAAACACCACACAAAAATGTAAAAATTAACTATGTACAACTGCAACTCCCAGGGGAGGAGGGAGGGTTGTCAGGACTGATTCCTGCTGCTCCTGGAGAACACCTGTTACAGGTGAGTAACTACTCATTCTCCAGGACCAAGTAGGAAGTCAGTCCTCACTTATGGGACTCCCCAGCTTCAGGCTACCGGGGACCCAGAGCTGAAAAATGAGCTCCCTCTATCCTCAGCATCAGAGAAAGGATTTCACTGAAACATACCTCCACCGGTAGCCCAACCAGAGGGCTGGAGGGTAGGAGTTGCCTAAACCTCAAAGAGATTCCGCAGCACTGCCTGACCGAAAGCACTGTCCCTACGGGACTCCCTCTCCAGGCAGTAATGGGCCGCAAAAGTCTGGCTTGAGGACCAAGTTGCAGCCCTGCAGATGTCTGCCAACGGTACAGAGCAGAGATGAGCTACTGAGGCAGCCATTGCCCTGACACGGTGGGCCGTGACCTGACAATGCAAAGGAAGGTCAGCGGCCCTGTAAGCCCAGGTGATACAGTCAGCCACCCAGATGGACAAGGTACGCTTGGACACAGGTACCCCTAAGTTATTGGGGTCAAAAGATACGAAGAGCTGAGTAGCCCTCCTATGCCCCTGCGTATGCTCAAGGTAGAAGGATAAGGCCCTCCTACAGTCCAGGGTATGCAGGACTGTCTCAGCCCGGCTGGCATGGGGCCTAGGGAAGAATGTTGGAAGAACCACCTCCTGGTTGAGATGGAAAGAGGAGACAATCTTGGGGAGGAACTTAGGATGAGTCCTAAGGACTACCCTGTTCCTATAGAAGCGAGTGTATGGCCTGTCACAGACCAGGGCTTGAAGTTCACTCACTCGCCTGGCGGAGGTCAAGGCCACTAGAAATAGAGTCTTCCAGGATAGGAAGCGTAGAGGACATGTAGCCATTGATTCAAAAGGTGTGCGAGTAAGTTGTTGCAAGACCACACTCAACTCCCACTCAGGGGCCGGTGGACAGAGAGGAGGCTTGAGCAATAGTAATGTAATGACTACAGAAATATGTATTAAAAACCACACTAGGTATCTTTTGGACAACAAGACAGATACTTCCTCAATGAAACTTGAAAATTGTATATAAGAATGAATAATTTTAAAATTTACTGCCAACAACATTTGGAACTGAGTGACAGTACTGCTAAGAAACTACGGGAAATAGTGCACTCGTTGTGTTATCGAAGATATTGTGAACCGATAACACAACGAGGGCACTATTTTCTGTAGTTTCTTAGCAGTACTGTCACTCGGTTCCAAATGTTGTTGGCAGTAAATTTAAAAATTTTAAGGCTTTACAATATAAATTAGTACATCTAGTATAACAATTTTATAACTTACAAATTTTGAAACAGAATTCCCAGGTGCTTTTCTAAATATTGCACAATAAGAAATACACTGCTTGTAGAAACTCCTAATAATATATTTACAATGTGGTCTGTTTGGCTTTATAGTGAAGTTCATATTTCACACGAATCTACAAACGGCATTAGAAGTCATATTGATTTATTCAGGTCAGTTATACAGCAGATGTTTTTTGCATTATGTGAGCTGAGTAATCCTGTTGATGTTTTATAGTGCACACACAGTAATATATTATAGCATAATTTGACTAGAAACTTTTGATAGTTTAACAAACACTTCAACACAATCACTTTGGTTTTAAACTTTTTAGTTATTTATCTATTATTTATTCATTCTTATATACAGTTTTCAAGTTTCATTGAGGAAGTATCTGTCTTGTTGTCCAAAAGATACCTAGTGTGGTTTTTAATACATATTTATGTAGTCATTACATTATGAAACATAAATTTGTAAACTCGTCGATGTAGAGACTACAACATATAATAGTCATTAACAGTTCTCAGTTGTGACCGCTTTGATTGAAGGATAAGGCGGTATACAAAACTGTCTAAATAAATAAATAAATAAATAAATTTATTGTCCTGTTTATTTACATGATTTCAATGTTATAGTTTTATTTCTTGTTGTCCTGCGTTTGTAGAAGTAAGTTCATTATGTATATCTTGTTTATACTATATGGTTTTTTACATATATGTACACAATTTTAGATAAATTTAATGGGGTTGCTTTCTTTTACTTATTTACAAGGTTTTATTTGATGAAATAGTATTTACTTATCATCATTTGCATTAATTTTTATAATTAACATTCTTATGTACGTATTTATTTAAGTTTGTTTGTGTTTTTAAGCTGTATTCTCCCTGAAGAAGGCATTAGCGCCGAAACGCGTTGGGGTCCTTTGAGAATAAACGTCTGTTGATCATCCATATTCATCTCATCTCTCGCTTTTTGTGTTCCTTGAGCAATAGTAAGCCTCTGAGAAACCTGGACACCAAAGGGTGAACCGACAAAGAGTGTCCCTCCACCATTGAGTGGTGAGCTGCCAGAGCAGAGAGGTGGACCCGAACAGAATTGGACTTAAGGCCCTGATTGGACAAGTGCAGAAGGTACTGGCGCATTACTGGCACAGTGCAGCCGAAAGGATCTTCCTTGAGCTGCTGACACCACAAGGAGAACCTCCTCCACTTCAGGGCATATGTTTTCCTGGTGGATTGCTTTCTAGAGGCCAATACCACCTCTTCCACTTCCTGAGGTAGGCCCCAGGGAGCCAAGACTACCCTTGCAGCCTCCATGCCATCAGATGGTGAGATTTGAGATTGGGATGCAGAAGGGAACCCTGATCCTGAGAGAGAAGGGCGGGTTGGAATCCCAGAGGCATGGGTGTCTCCACTGCCAGTTGAAGTAGCAGGAGGAACCAGGGCTGCCTCGGCCACCTGGGAGCAACCAGAAGTACTGAGGTCTTGTCCCTGAGAATCCTGAACAAGATTCGGGCCACCAGGGGTATGGGAGGAAACGCATAGCGCAGGCCCTGGGACCAAGTAATCAGGAAGGCATCCGCCGCCACCCTTAGGGGATGCGGTTGCCTGGAACGAAACCTGGGCAGTTGGTGATTCAGGGAACCGGCAAAGAGATCCATGGATGGAAGTCCCCATTTCAGGAAAATCTGTTGACTACCAAAGGGTGCAGCTGACATTCGTGGGGCTGCAGAATTCTGCTTAAGCGGTCTGCCAGAAAGTTCTCCTGGCCAGGAAGATAAACAGCCCTCAGCAACATCTGGTGCCTGAGGGCAAAAGAGCAAAGGGCATGTGCTACCAGACATAGAGGCCTGGATCCAGTGCCGCCCTGTTTGTTCACATAGAACATGGCTACTTGGTTGTCTGTCTGAACTAGAACAGACTGGTGGGCCAAAGTGTGAGAAAAAGCCTTGAGGGCTAAGCGAATAGCCCGCAGTTCCAGTAGGTTGATCTGTTGCGTGGCTTTCCATGGGGACCAGAGGCCTTGGGTGCAGCTCTCTTGACAGTGTACATCCCAGCCCTGTAAGGAGGCATCGGTTGTCAACACCACTGTGGTGGCAAGCACCTGAAAAGGCACCCCCTGAAGCAAGTTGGGGGGGTATAGCCACCACTGAAGAGAATTCAGGAAGGGTTTTGACACCCTGACTTTGTCTGCTAGGCTCCCTGTGGCCTGCTTCCACTGAGTTCTGAGGCACCACTGTGCAGGCCTCATGTGGAGGCGGGCATTGGGGGTCACATGCACAGTCGATGCCATGTGTCCCAGGAGTTGCAGACAGAGCCTGGCAGCAACCCTTGGCAGACTGAGAAACCGGGATGCCAACTCCATGAGCCTTTGAGCTCTGTCCTCTGGCAAGTAAGCCCTTGCTTGCAGAGAGTCCAGCCGTGCTCCTATGAACTCGAGGTTCTGGGAGGGGAGCAAAGTGGACTTTGCGAAGTTTATGACAAAGCCTAGGTCTTGAAGGAGTGTGACAGTCCTGAAGGTGGCCTGCCTGGCCTCCTGGTAAGTCTGACCTCGGATGAGCCAGTCGTCCAGATAGGGGAAGACAAAAACCCCTTGAGTCCTCAAGTAGGCTGCCACCACAGCTAGGCACTTTGTAAAGACCCGTGGGGCAGAAGTTAGGCCAAAAGGCAGCACCCTGTACTGGTAATGGTTTCCTCCCACCATGAACCTGAGGTACTTTCTGTGGTCTGGATGAATGAGGATGTGAGTGTACGCATCCTTTAGATATAAGGAGCATAGCCAGTCTCCCTGCTGGAGGTAGGGCAGAAGTGTTCCAAGAGTGAGCATCTTGAACTTCTCTTTCTCCAAGAACTTGTTGAGGTTCCCGAGGTCCAGGATAGGCCTTAGGCCTCCTGTTCTCTTTGGCACCAGAAAATACCTGGAGTAGAACCCCTGCCCCTGTAGGCGAGGAGGTACAGGCTCCACCGCCTTGTCCAGAAGCAGGCCCTGGAGGAGGAGGTTGGTGTGCAGGAGAGGCCTCAGAGGCTCTCCTGGAAAGTAGACAGGAGGTAACTGTTGGAAATGAAGCATATAACCCTGGTGAATGATGCTTAAGACCCAAGCATCTCCTGTAATGGGTGTTCACCTGTGGGCAAACAAGGCTAAGCGACCTCCTGTGCAGGAATGGGGCAGCAGGGGCGGAGAGGCTATGCTTTGGGAGTCAAAAACCCCCTCCCTGCTGGGTAAGAGCAGGAGCCGGAGGCTTGGGGGTCTTCTGCCTACGGGGCCCATGTCCCTGCCCCTTAGCCTGCTGCCCCTGTTGGGGAGCTGGGGAGGCCTGGTACTGAGGGTAAGGTTTGTAGGCAGACACCTTTCTCGGGTAGAAGGACTTTTTACCCGAGCCCTTCTTTTTGTGAGAAGGGGCAGAAGTCTTTCTGGACAGTTTTGTCCTGGTCAGATGCTCGGTTTCGAGCTCAGCCGCCTTCTCGGCCATGGGTTTGCCAAAAAGGTTTTCACCCCGGCAAGGGACATCGACCAACTTGTCCTGTACCCAAGGCTCGAGGTCCGATGACTGCAGCCATGCCTGGTGTCGGGCCCCGATGCCGGCTGCCACCACACGAGCCGAAGCCTCGAAGCCATCGTAGGCCGCTAGGGACATGAACTTGGAACAGTCCCGGACTAGAGGCCAGCAGAGAACCCGGCAAGCTCCTTTGCCAGGTCTCGGAAGTACATGCCCATGTACAGCTGGTATGACTGGACACGGCAAGCAAGCAACGAGCCCTGGAAGCACTTTCTGCCGAAAGCATCCAGGTTCCGGGCCTGCCTGCCAGGGGGCACCATGGAGTACATCTTCTAGCTCTTCAGACGATGCATGGCCGATTCCACCACCATGGAATGGTGCGGCAGCTGCGCCTTTTGGAAGCCAGGGCTCTTACGGAGTCGATAAATGGAATCGACTCGCTTGCTCAAGACCAGCGCCGAGGCCGGTGCCTCCCACATCCGGAAGAGAAGCCGTTCCAGCATCGGAGGAACCGGAACAGTAAAGGCCTCCTTCGGAGGAGAGTCATACTGGAGGGCCTCGAGCTCCTCGGCTCGAGGCTCCTCCTTGGGGTCCGCGGGAATTGCCAAGGCCTTGGCCATGTCCTGCACGAACTCCGAGAACCGGGTGTCCTCCGGAGGGGACCTACTCCGGGGCTCGGATTGCGGTGAGTCCGAAGGGACGCACCGAGTCCGGAGGGTGTCGGGGGACTCCTCGTCCTCCTTCTCCCAAGCTGACTCATCGGAAGAGGAGTCAAGGGGCTCTGACCGCGCAGGTCGAGGTGGCACCCACCCCGACGCCAAAGGCACCGGTGTCAATGCCCTCGGTTCCGAGCAGGAGGTCGAGGGAGACCTTGACCGAGGATGACCTCGAGCCTTCATGGTCTCGAGTATTGGCTCGGTCTCTGGGGTCGACTTCGACGTCGATGTCCCGGTGGTCGAGGCAGATGCACCAGCGAGGCTGGCCATCAGTACCCGCTGCTGCTCCATGAAGGCAGACAATCTGCTCTCCAAGGCTGTCAGCCTGAGTCCAAGCTCAGGAGACTCAGCAGCCACTGACTTGGGCCCCGGCGGCGCCGGGCCCAACGTCGGCTCCCTCGGAGGAGAGTCCACGAGGACCGCAGGACTTACGTGTCCGACGGACTCCGGCTCCACACGAGGTACTTTGGACGGCTTCTCCTGCTCCAAAGGCCCGGGACGGCAGTCGGGGGTCTTAGACCTGGCCCTCGCCAGGGACCTCTTCCGGCGCCACCCTCACGAGCTGTTTCTTTCTCTTGCGTTCCCGGTCGGGGGACTCCCTGTCCGAGGAACCCCGGCAATGCTCAGGATCAGACTCCCGAGACGTCGAAGCCTCAGATGAGGTCTGGGCCCGGCCGGAGGCAGAATCTGAAAAAAATCCTTTCCTTCTGGTGCTGACGGCTTCGAAGTGCCTTGGTGGACATTTTGCCACACGGGCCACAGATCATGGGATCATGATCTGGGCCGAGGCACCAAAGGCAGCAGTCGTGTGTGTCGGTGAGAGACATTAGTTTCTTGCACCAATCACACTTCTTGAAACCACTGGAAGCCATCGGGAAAAAAAGGACCCCCGCGAGGTCAAAAGACCGGCCTTCCAGGGAAAAACAGAAAAAAGGGCACAAAATAGAAAACGGATTTGATACCGGTGTACCGAACCCGGCGGGAAGGGGAACCGGCGTCTAATTCGGAGAAAAAGCCGAAGAATCTTCGAAAAAAGCGTCAACTTTTCTGGGTGACTCGGACAGACGTCCGATGGGCTCCACAGAAAAAGAGAGACTGAGCAAGATGGCACCTTTACGCGGGAAGGGGACCGCGCATGCGTCCAGTATTCCCAAAGGCTTTCTTAGAAAGCTGGGGAAATGCTCCGCACGGGGGCTCCATCGGCGCCGATGTCATCCATAAGTGAGGACTGACTTCCTGCTTGGTCCTGGAGAAAAAGTACTACTGTACCAGCCCCAGGCTTTCAGCACCAACAGCTTCCACACCAGTCCACTGTTTCCAAGCCTGTCCTCAAAAAAGCAGAAGTATGAAGTCAGTCGCTCAGACCCTACCAGGGAAGGAACAGCGAACCCTGGACTCTGTGGGCCGGAAGTCCTTCCAAAGTGGTATCCTTGCCATGAGAATCTTAGCCCATCAACTCTAGATTCTCCATTACCACCATGACTTTATCTTGCAGTTGGGAGATTCTAGCACCCTAGGGGGGTGACAATCAACACCAATTGCATGAGAATTTGCAGGAGTTGCTCTGCCATATCATCCGTGCCACCTACAATGCCTATGATTCAGTGGCCCGCTTGAATGCAACCATTATCTTCATGTGTCGCACAGCATTGCTTTGTGTCTCAGGTCTGCGTGTGGATCTCCATGACCACCTGGCAGATGCCCCCTGCCAAGGTGACAGCCTCTTCAGCCCCAAGGTCCAGGAAGCAGTGTCCAAGGTGAAGGACCACGCTACCACAATCAGAGAGTTGGCTGCCCAACTGCAAAAGACAACTCAATAGTCTTGGTGACCGCAATACCCTCAGTACAGATGGGTATACCATTACCCATACTTCCAGCAATTCTATCCACGCTGTCACTTCCAGCCGTACCAAAGAAGACCAACTCAGCGCCTCCCTAGTACCAACTACAGGCAGCACCCCCAGCAGTGCGAAAGAAAGCAACCTTTAGCCACCCTGGCACTACCCACCAAAGCAGGTCCTAATTTTTGACTATCCACCAGTAGGGAGCCGCATCCAGCATTTCAGGGAAGCTTGGCAGTCCATCATGACAGATAAGTGGGTTCTCAACAACATTGCAGCTGGCTACAGAATCAACTTCACTGTGTCGCCCCCATCATGCCCACCACCGCCCTGCAACATTCCAGTACATCATTTGGCCTTGTTGACAGCACAGATCAATGACCTTCTCAGCAGCAATGCCACCGAAGTGGTGCCAGCCCCAGAATGAAATCAAGGCTTCTACTCCCATTTCGTTCTCATTCCCAAAACGCTGGGCGGCCTTCGGCCTATCAAACAGGAAAAGTTCAAAATTAAATCCCTGGCCATGATCAATTGTTCCTCTGGGATGACCAGCTTGCCTCTCTGGACTAAAAGGATGCTTACACATACATCCCCATTCATCCTCATCACTCGAAATACCTTTGTTTTCGCTTTAATGCCAATCATTACCAATACAGAGTTCTACCTTTCGGTCTCTCCTCGGCCCTCCCCGAATCTTCACAAAGTGCCTAGTGGTAGCATCCATACATCAGAGATGCGAGGGACATTGTGTATATCCTTATCTGGACAATTGGTTCATCTTGGGCCAGACCAAGGATTAATCCCCGGCCTCAGTTCATCGTACAGCCCATCTGTTACGAGCGCTGGGCTTCATCATCAAAATGCAAAAGTCCAAGTGGGAACGCTGTCAAGTTCTCCAATTCACTGGAGCTCACTTGGACACTACAAAAGACAGGGCCTGATGACAGAGCAGCACTCCTGCAGCAGCTCAGTGCCAACATCTCCCCGCTCCAGTGACCCTCAGCTCACATTCTATTGCGCCTCCTGGGTCACATAGCGACGTCCATCCATATAGTTCCCCTAACCCGCCTCTACATTCACCTGCTACAATGGCACCTGAAGTTGAACTAGAGTCAGCATTACCAGTCCCTGCAAAAATGCATTCCCTTACGAGGCCCCCTCCTACACAACCTGATGTTTCCTCCAGTGGTGGATAGCCCCCTCCAACTTCAGCAGTAGGTGGTCGTTCTTCGAGCCGCCACACCACCTCACTCTGACCACAGATGCCTCATATCTCAGCTGGGGTGCATACCTCTTCCAGCTCACCACTCAGGGCTGCTGGTCCCCATCAGAGGCTCTCCTGCACATCAATCTGCTTGAATTACATGCAGTCTATGCACTCACCACTTTCAAGGACTGGGCCCACAAAAAGACATTGCTGGTACAGACAGACAATCAGGTCACCATGTTCTACAACAAGCAGGGAGGGTCAAGCTCCCTCTGCCTCTGCTGTGAGACTACCCACCTGTCGCTTTTCGCTCAGTCCATCAGAACCACCCTGCAAATCACCTACCTGCTGGGTTCTGAGAATCAGCTAACTGACTTCCTCAGCTGCCACCTCGACCCTCATGAGTGGTCCCTTGACCTCAGCACTCTATCTCACATCTTTCAAAAGTTGGGGACTCCAGAAGTAGACCTCTTTGTGACAGTCGAAAATGCCAAGTGTCCTGTTCCATCCATCCCAGCCCCTAGCGATGGACCACAGGCACCTTCCTCACCTCCTGGGAATGCCACCTGCTGTAAGCATTTCCACTTTTCCCTCTAATATCTAGTGTCTTGCTCAAGGCCCATGCGGACTATGCTACTGTAATTCTCATGGGCCCTGGCAAGTTTGGTGACCGCACCTCCTGGCCATGACTCTACAAGATCCCTTGTTGCTTGACCCTCAATCGTTTCTCCTCATGTAACATGGGGGTCAACTACTTCATCCCAATCTCCAGTCACTCACTCTAGCAGCATGGCACATACATGGTCATTAGTTCCACATGATGGCCTCCCAGATGACATCCAAGCCATCATTACAGCATTCTGGAAACCGACAACTCAGCGATCCTACCAATGTAAATGGTCTCGCTTCTCCTGCTGGGCTACAACGAAGGGTCTCAATCCCACATCCTGCCTGCT
This sequence comes from Ichthyophis bannanicus, assembly GCA_033557465.1. Taxonomy (NCBI): domain Eukaryota; kingdom Metazoa; phylum Chordata; class Amphibia; order Gymnophiona; family Ichthyophiidae; genus Ichthyophis; species Ichthyophis bannanicus. The sequence continues at coordinate 742,622,314 of CM066035.1, read as the reverse complement.
GGACCATCTCTTAACCTATTTGCTCCATCTATCAAACTCTGGTCTGCAGACCTCCTCAGTCCACTATCACCTATCTGCTATCGCAGCTTCCCATGAACACTGGAACAGCAAACCTGTTTCAATGTATCCACTAGTAGGCCAATTCATGAAGGGCTTACTGAACACCAAGCCCCTGCTGAAAGCACCTCTTCCAGCGTGGGACCTCAATATAGTCCTCTCTGAACTCGTGAACCCACCCTTTGAACTGCTGGGATCGGCTTCTCTCAAGCACCTCACTTCAAAAACTACCTTCCTGGTAGCTAACACGTCACCCAGATGAATCAGTGAACGCCAGGCTCTCGTTCACTATTCTCCCTATATGCAAATCCTGCATGATAAAGTCCTTCTATGAATGCATCCAAAGTTCTTGCCTAAGATCTTTTCGACTTTTCATCTCAACCAATCTATTGTGCTTCCCACTTTCTTCTCATAAGCACCACCGAATTCACCTGAACACTCCTTGCACTCCTTGGACTGTTGGCGGGCTTTTCTCTCCTACTTGTGCACAACTCAACAATTTTGGAAGGCATCTCAGTTGCTTCTAACCTTTAATCCTGCCTCCAAGCAAACAATCTCTTCCTGGATTGTGGATTGCATCACCTTTTGCTATGAACAAGTGGGGGAATAGGACACTTGGCACCTGGGAAAGTCGGTCCCAACTGTCTGCGAGTCACAGATACAATAGCTAGTCTGGCCGCAGTCCCACAAGAGATCTGCAAAGCAGCCACCTGGTCTTCTCTGCATACCTTTGCTAAACATTACAGTTTGAACTGAACCTCAGCCAGGCCGGCTTTGCATTCGGCTAAGCCGTCCTCTGAAATCTCTTTGTCTAACTTCCATCCACCATCCAAGGTCAACCTGGGCCACAACAAATCACCTGGTGGAGTGGCCCTCAGCTCTGGACTCACCAAGCGAGTGTGCCTACAGCTCCCTGCTTGTCTCTAGAGAACGTGTAGTTGCTTACCTGTAACAGGGGTTCTCCACAGACAGCAGGGGTATGCAGCCACACTCACCTAGCACTCACCTACCCACCTTTCCCTCTAAAAAAAAAGAGAGAAACCATGCACACCAGGACAGTAAGAGACAAGGATACAGAATACCTCACTAAGAGCTCATTATGCACAATGCATAGGACGCGCCACATCCTTGACCACCACTCATCACATTTGGACAATGCAGCTCTACTCTTTGTTCTACATAACCTGCTGTGGGACTGACTGAGGAGAGCGGGAACTTGAGCGGGAAGACAGACACATGCTCAGAGAACAAAATACTTCTCTGAGCTAGAGGACAGCCTGACACACTGGTGCTGCCTCAGACATCACCAATCGAGAGTGGCTGCATATCCCTGTTGTCTACAGAGAACGCATAATTATTCACCTGTAGCAGGTGTTCTCCAGGAACAGCAGCAATCAGTCCTCACATATGGGTGATGTCACTGACAGAGCCCACATGGGAAATGCTCCCCTGCTTTCAGAGAAAACATTGGGAGGTCGACCACGCATGCATGCCCATCTTCCCGCCCAAAGGAGCCATCTTACCTCGGTATGATGACATAGCTTAATAAAGCTTAAAAAAGGAAACAACTCCATGGGGAGGAAGGAGGGTAATGAGGACTGATTCATGCTGTTCTCAGAGAACACTTACTACAGGTGAGTAACTATGCCTTCCCCGGAAACAAGCAGGAAGTCAGTCCTCACATTTGGGACTCCCAAGCTACAGGCTACTGAAAAAAAACCTGTAAATAGCCCAATGGGGCAACCAGAAAAAAGTGAACCAGGAAGAACAGCGAAAAAACGCTGAAAGGTTCTGAGAGTCAGCATCAAGCAGAGGCATTAACATCAGTTCAATTCTACAGTAGCTTAGGAAGGAGTTGCCTCAATTCCCAAAGAGGTGCCGGAGTATGGCTTGGCCGAAGATTGCTGTCACACCAGGAAGCCACATCCAGGCAGTAGTGAGCTGTGAAAGAGTGGACAGATGACCACGTAGAAGCGCTACAAATCTCTACTGCAGAGACAGAGCAGAGGTTAGATACAGAAACTGCTATAGTCGAACATTGTGTGCCGTGACATGGCGGTCCAAATTGAGCTCAGCCTGTGCATATGCAAAGGAAATGCAGTCCGCCACCGAAATGGAGAGGGTGCGTTTGGAGATAGCGACACCCAGTCAGTTGGGGTCAAAAGAGATGAAGAACTGGGAGGAGCATCGATGGGCTGTAGTGCATTCCAGAAAGAAAGCCAGCGCTCTCCTATAATCCAAAGTGTGTAAGGAGGCCTCAGCCCTGTTGGCATGAGGCTTAGGAAGAAAGGTGGGCAGGACCACTGACTGGCTGAGGTGAAAAGTGGAAACCACCTTAGGAAGAAACTTGGGATAAGTGCAAAGGACCACTCTAGTCTTGTGAAACTTGGTATACGGTAGATGCGTTACCAGTGCTTGTAACTCATTGACTCTGCAGGCCAAAGTGAGCGCAACTAAAAAGATAACCTTCCAGGTAAGAAATTTGAGAGGGCAGGAGGCGAGTGGCTTGAAGGGTGGAGTGGGCAGCTGGCAAGGACAACATTCAGGCCCCACTCAACCGGTGGCAGCCAAATCGGGGGACAGGCCAACAAAAGACTTCTCATGAAACGTCCAATGAGAGGATGGGCGGAAAGAGGCTTACCAGCTACTGCATGGTGGTAAGCTGCCAGGGTACTGAGATGCACTCTGATCAGTTAGTTTTCAATACAGAGTTAGAGAGATGGAGCAAGTAAGAGAGTACCATCTCGACAGAGCAAGAGAAGTTGTCTAAAGCCCTGTCTGCACACCAGAGTGAAAATCTGTGCCACTTAAAAGCATAGGCACATCTGGTGGAGTCCTTGCAGGAGGCAAGAAGAATATTTTCGACATCTGTCAGTAAGCTGAAGTTTGCAAGAGCACCACTCAGCATCCAATCCGTGAGCGATAGGGATTTGAGGTTAGGATGGAGGAGAGTCCCCTCCTCCCAATTTAGCAGATCAGGATCCTAGCCAAGAGGACTCGACAGCCTCTGGGAGAGTTGAAACAGCAGAGGAAACCAGGGCTGTCTGGGCCAACAAAGTGCTATGAGTATCATGGTGGCTTGTCCACCTGCAGTTTGAATAGGGTCTTGGCCACTAATGGAGTTGGCAGATAGACATAGAGAAAGCCATCACTCCAATCCAGAAGGAAGGCATCAGAGGCTATCCGATTGCTGCAGGGGACCCTGGAGCAAAACTGCGGCAGCTTGGCATTGTGAGGAGTGGCAAAAAGGTCCATGGACGGGATGCCCCACATCTGAAAGATGAGGTTGGCTACTCGGATGTCGAGAGACCACTCGTGCGGTTGGGGAACTCTGCTGAGTCAATCTGTCAATGCATTGAGCTTCGACAGAACAGAAGAGAAGAAGGTATCCGCAAGGGCAAGCCAGGTAAAAAGCGGAAACCAAAAAACAGGCCTACACACAAAATTTTTTTTTATGCAAAACACTTTATTGGCAAGCTCCTCCTGCCCCCACCACCACAGCCCAATTGGGAAGCCAGTTCAACACTTGAAAAGCATGCATGCTCCAGGTGTACCCGCGCCTGGAGGGTCCTTTGGCTTGGCCCTTAGGCGGGGCACGGAGGTGAACAATAGCGCTGCACCTGATACAGCATTCAAACAGCTCCAGCACTGCAGACCTTTGTCCTCAAGTCGGACAAACTGTGAGTTTCTGTAAACCGCTATTGTAACTAAGCCCTACATCAGCTAGAATGTTTTAAAGGTCTGTTCATAATTGTTTGACTAAATTTGTATGTACCTAGGAAGCGGGTCAGATCCAATTTAAGTTTACTTGATATCAGAACACCACTAAACTAATAACATAGCCCTTGGAGAAACAATACATAATATACATCTTTTCCCTACTAATCTTCATAACCCCTCTAATACAAACCTTCCACCCTACCCCTCTACTCCAAAGTAACATCCCAATAATACACTATTGCTACAGAAGCTATACACCCTCCCCCATTACTACCATACTTCTAATCACAACAATATCCACAACCCAAAGCTCTTATACATAAAACCATGTATGTACAATTGCACAAGTTTGACATGCCCAACATACTCTATAAAATGCCTCCTGCTGAACATAAGATCAGCAAGAAACAAAGTCCCAATTCTAGTAGACCTAATAAAAGATAAAGAACTAGATATACTCTGCCTGACAGAAACGTGGTTAACAGAAACTGACCAGTACTAACGAATCAGCTTGTACTCCCTGACTACAACCTATACCACTGCCCTAGAACAAATAGATGCCAAAAAAGAGCTAAACACAACCCAGCACATGAGCAAAAATATTGAGGAAATGGACATCTTGACCATAGAAAATAAGAATATCTCCCTCACCCTAATTTACAGACCCCCCTCAACCTCCTCTGACAACCTAGTTTCCATCTTAGAACTAGCATGCTCCACAAAGACTAATAAAACACAATTTATTTATTTATTTATTTATTTAAAGTTCTTATATACCGCACTCTTTGGTATCAGCGCGGTTTACAGATAACAAATTTTCGCATTGGAACAATCCTTTGCTTACATTATAACAGGGTTGTAACTTGGAAATAACAGGGGAAACTATATACATACTATATACAAACAGATATATCACCTGTGGATAATTTACAGTTCAGGTTACATATTAGGATCTTGACTTTGGGTGTGCAGAGAGTCTGGTTCGTGTTCTGTAAGGACTATGTTGTTGGAGTGTCAGAGGCTGTGTGAGTGATTTGAGAGATGGGGGGAGGAGGCGTAGGGTTCAGGCCTAAAAGGTGAAGACAGAATAGGTAATGTTTAAGGACCTTTCTAAATTGAGAGAGGTCTTTTATTGATCGGATATGTGGAGGGAGATTGTTCCAGCAATTTGGAGCGAATAAGGTAAAGGCCCTGTCTCTGGTTGCTTGGTGACTTGCTACATCCTTGGTGACTTTTACCTCCCCTCGCTACATAACACACACTCTACACATTTCTTAAATACAATGGCAAACATGGGCCTTAATCAAGTAGTTCAAAGCCCAACACACAACAAAGGCAATGCACTAGATCTCATATTCCTCCAAACAGATACCACCCAAGACATTAACTACTACCCACCAATAACAACCCCACTACCATGGAGAGATTATTTCTTTATAACCGTTGTATTACCAACACTGCCTATTAAAAATATGACAGACAAAAACCAAACAACATACACTAAATTCAAAACATTTGACAAAACATCGTTTCTAGATGATACTATACCCAATACTGACAGCTCACTCACTAACCTAGATGACATTATAGAAAACTGGAACACAACCCTAGCCAAAGCAGCCATAGCTCCAAACCCTCACAGAAATACAAGAAAAGGAAACACAAATAAATGGTACATAACAGATCTAAAAAAATTGAAACAAAAATTAAGAAATATAGAACACAGATGGAGACATACAGAATCGGAAAACAATATATGCAAAATTAAAGCAGTATAAAGATGCCATAAACAATAGAAATAAAGAATATCATGCATCATTAATCAAAAAATCACTTAATAGACCATAGACCATTTTCCATAGTGAAATCCCTAACGAAAACACACAACCCTGAAGATAATGACACAACACTACATCCACAAATTATAGCAAATTATTATATAAGCAAACTCAACCCACAAACCCACAATGAGAATACTATGGTCCCATGCAGCCCCCAGACCATAAAATCAAATCCACATAACAATGCAGCATGGCCAATGTTCTACACTATAGACAATAAACATCTCAAAAATATAATAACTAATATAAACACCACAACCTCTCCCAGTGACCCCTGCCCTGCCAACTGGTTGAAAGCAACTAAAGACGTGTTCACCCCAGCCATCTGTGAGATAGTAAACACCTCATTGAAATAAGGATACATGCCATCTGCATTAAAACAGGCTACAATCCGTCCCATACTAAAAGCTTCATCCTCTGACAAAAATCTACCAAATTCTTATCGACCAATATCAAGCTTACCATTCCTAACGAAGGTGATAGAAAATGTTGTACAATTGCAACTTCAAGATTCCATTGAACTAAATGCACCACTGGAGGAGAATCAACACGGATTTAGACCGCAACATAGTGTCAAGACCCTTATGCTAACACTGCTAGACAAACTGATACGTGGCCTAGACACTAGTAAACGGGCTTTTATACTAATTTTTATTGACATAGCAGCAGCATTTGACAGCATAAATCACATTCTCCTAATAGACAGGCTAAAACAAATTGGACTGCAAGGAACAGTCATACAATGGTTTACATCTTATCTTACAAACAGAACGCAGCAGGTAAAAATAGGCCAAAACTCATCCTCGGTCTTCTCACAGAAACAGGGAATCCCCCAAGGCTCGTCATTATCCGCACTATTGTTCAATATTTACATTCAGCCAATTTGCAACATTTTCAATTCACACAATATTAACTATCATTTCTATGCGGATGACATAATGATGTACCATCTGATAGACACTACAAACCTGGATCTCTCCCAAATAACAACATGCATGACCGAAGTTACAGAATGGCTTGACACAACCTCAAAATCAATCTCAAAAAACCCGAAGTCCTCTTTATCCCAAGAAACCCAAACTTCACCCCCTCCCCCACCCCCAATAAAATACTCATACTGGAGACAGAACTGGAAGTCAAGGAAGAAGTAAAATACTTAGGCATAGTTCTAGATAAAACTCTATGCATGCCTCAACACATAAAAGCAGTTACAAAAAGTATATACTTCAAATTAAGAGCTATCCAACGGCTCAGACCACTCTTAGAAGATAACGATTTTAGAATGGTCCTACAATCTCTAATAACACCACACATAGATTACTGTAATAGCATCTTGCAAGGACTTCCCAAAAAAAACTACCCACCAGCTCCAACCAGCACAAAACCTTGCTGCATGCATAGCAACAAAAACAAGGCGGGTTGAACACATCACCCCCATACTCAACGACCTCCTTTGGTTACCAATCACCTCTAGAATAAAATATAAATACCTAATGATCATATTTAAGCACCATAATAACATTGTCACAACCCCACTATCAGCCTTCCTCACAACACCTAACTCTTCAAGGGAATGAAGAAACTTCCCAAAACACCTACAAAATCCCCTCCCATATCTGCAACACAAACCAATGTACTAGTTCCCGAGCCTTCTCTTACATTACTCCAATATTGTGGAGCTCACTTCCCAATGACTAAAGAGCAACAAAGGACCTCCTGCAATTCTGTAAGGACTTAAAATCATTTATTTTCATTGATTATTTCGGTGATCCAAATAGTATCAATAAATCCCAAGACATCTAAAACATTATACAAATAATTAAGTGGTAATGCAAAACTCGTAACATAATTACACAACACACCTCATGATACCAATGTATACAACCATACCACACACAGACTATTGTATATAGATATAAAACGTTTATTGTATATAGTTGTAAAAAGTTAAATGTACTAATTTCAAAGTTTCATGTAAAAGTTGCTGTGATGTTTCATGTAAACTGCCCTTGATCTCAGGACGGGGCGGTATATAAAAGCTTGTTAAATAAATAAAATAAAATAAATAAGAGATGGTACTACCATCCACATTGGTATAGTCTACAGACCTCCAACTTAAATGGAGTGGAGTGGAGGAGTGGCCTAGTGGTTGGGGCAAGGTACTTCAGGCTGGAAGGTCGGGGGTTCAAATCCCACTAGAGGTTTCTAGTCCCACAGGTGCTCCTTGTGGTCTTGGGCAAGCCACTTAACCCTCCATAGCCCATGTTCCCTGTAAAATAGTTATCTCCAAGTTATAATGCCCTGTTCAATGTAATTTCAGTTTGTTCAATGTAAACCACACTGATGCAGAATAGCACAGTATATAAGAGAATGTAAATAAATAAATAAATAAAAATGGAGGAAATAGACAGAGACATGATCAATAATATTCCAAAGTTACTAAAAAGAAAAAGGGTGAGGAGGTGATAATGGGGGATTTTAATTTGCCAAATGTGGACTGGAGTATCCTTCTGCAAATATGGAAAGTAGTAGAAAGATCATGGATGCCCTATAGGAGACTTAGCTCAGACAACTGGTGAAGGAGCCCACCAGGAAAAGGTCAATGCTGGATCTGGTGCTCACAAATAGACACAGTGTCCACTTAAGCAGCAATGATCACTGCATGTGTGGTTTGAGGTAAAAGTCAAGGCATGATCCAATTGCTGCAAACTTAAAGTTCTAGATTTCAAAAATGCTGACTTTAATAAAATGGGAAAGTATCAGCAGGAGAAGCTGGCAGGGTGGGAGGAGATATAGGAAGTGGAAAGGCAGAGGGCTAAACTGAAAGAAGCCATAAAGAGTAGTTACTCACCTGTAACAGGTGTTCTCCAGGAGCAGCAGGAATCAGTCCTCACATATGGATGTCATCGGCGCCGATGAAGCCCCAGCTTTCCATGAAAGCCTTTGGGAATGCTGGCACGCATGCGCGGTTCCCTTCCCGCCTAAAGGTGCCATCTTACCTCAGTCAAATGACATAGCTAAGAACAGCACACAAAAATATAAAAATTAAACAATGTACAACTGCAACTCCAAGGGGAGGAGGGAAGGTTGTGAGGACTGATTCCTGCTGCTCCTGGAGAACACCTGTTACAGGTGAGTAACTACTCTTTCTCCAGGATCAAGCAGGAAGTCAGTCCTCACATATGGGTGACTCCCCAGCTCTGGGCTACCGAGGAACCCAGGCTGAACAAGAGAACTCCCTTTAGTCTCAGCAGCAAAGAAAGGCTTTTCAAGGACAGAACCTCCACCGGTAGCCCAACAGAGGGCAGGAGTTGCCTAAACCTCAAAGAGATTCCGAAGTACTGTTTGGCCAAAAGCACTGTCCCTACGGGATTCCCTCTCCAGACAGTAATGGGCTGCAAAAGTCTGGCTTGAAGTCCAAGTTGCAGCCCTGCAGAGGTCTACCAAGGGCACAGAGCGGAGATGAGCCACAGAGGCAGCCATCGCCCTGACACGGTGGGCCGTGACCCGACCCTGCAAAGGAAGGTCAGCCGCCTTGTAAGCCCAGGTGATACAGTCAGCCACCCAAATGGACAAGGTACGCTTGGACACAGCCAACCCCAACTTATTGGGGTCAAAGGATACAAAGATTTGAGTAGCCCTTCGATGCCGTTGCGTACGGTCAAGGTAGAAGGAGAAGGCCCTCCTACAGTCCAGGGTATGCAGGACTGCTTCAGCCTGGCTTGCATGAGGCCTAGGGAAGAATGTTGGAAGAACCACCTCCTGATTGAGGTAAAAAGAGGAGACAACCTTTGGGAGGAACTTTGGATGAGTCCTGAGGACTACCCTGTTCCTATAAATCCTGGTGTAAGGCCTATCACAGACCAGGGCCTGAAGCTTACTCACTCGCCTAGCCGAAGTAAGGGCTATCAGGAAGAGAGTCTTCCAGGAAAGGAAGCGTAGAGGGCAAGTAGCCATCGGCTCAAAAGGTGGGCGAGTCAGTTGCTGCAAGACCACATTCAGCTCCCACTCAGGAGCCGGAGGACGGATGGGAGGATTGAGCAAGAGCAAGCCTCTGAGAAACCTGGACACCAAGGGGTGCCCAGATAGAGAACGTCCTTCCACCAGTGAGTGGTGAGCTGCTAGAGCTGAGAGGTGGACCCGAACAGAATTGGACTTAAGTCCCTGATTGGATAAGTGCAGTAAGTACTGAAGCACTACTGGTACAGTACAGGAGAAAGGATCCTCTGTAAGTAGCTGACACCACACAGAAAACCTTTTCCATTTAAGAGCATAGGTTTTCCTAGTGGACTGTTTCCTAGAGGCTAGGACAACCTCCTCAACTTCCTGAGGCAGGCCCCAGGGAGCCAAAACTACCCTTGCAGCCTCCAGGCCATCAAATTGAGAGCTTTGAGATTGGGGTGAAGAAGGGAACCCTGATCCTGAGAGAGAAGGTCGGGTTGCAACCCCAGAGGCAGTGCGGGATCCACTACCAGCTGAAGCAGAAGTGGAAACCAAGGCTGTCTCAGCCACCTGGGAGCCACCAGCAGGACCGAGGCCTTGTCCTGAAGAGTTTTGAAGAGAGTTCGGGCCACCAAGGGCATGGGAGGAAACGCATACAGGAGGCCCTGAGACCAGGACAGCAGAATAGCATCCGGTGCTATCCTCAAAGGATGCGGTTGTCTGGAGCAGAACTTGGACAGTTGCTTGTTTAGCGGACTGGCAAACAGATCCATCCAAGGGAGACCCCATTTCAGGAAGATCTTCTGAACCACCAAGGGATGTAGCTGCCACTCGTGGGGCTGTAGAATCCTGCTCAACCGGTCGGCCAGGAAGTTCTCCTGGCCTGGAAGATACACTGTCCTGAGGAGCATGTTGTGCTTTAGGGCAAAGGAACAAAGGTCTTGAGCTTCCCGACAAAGGAGCCTGGACCCAGTCCCGCCTTGTTTGTTTACGTAAAACATGGCCACCTGGTTGTCTGTTTGAATCAAGACAGATTGATGAGCCAGGGCAGGAGAGAAAGCTTTGAGAGCTAAGCAGATGGCCCGGAGTTCCAGGAGATTGATCTGCTGGGCTGCCTCCCAAGGAGACCACAGGTCCTGGGTGCACTTGTCTAGACAATGAGCTCCCCAGCCTTGCAGAGAGGCGTCGGTGGTCAGTACCACCGAGTACCCAGGAATCTGAAAGGGCATCCCCGTCAGCAGATTGGGTGGGTGTAGCCACCAGCTGAGGGAGGTCAGAAAATGTTTGGACACCTGATCCTGTCCCTTAGGCTGCCTGAGGCCTGTGACTACTGAGTCCGAAGGCACCACTGTGCAGGCCTCATATGGAGCCTGGCATTGGGAGTCACATGCACTGTCGAAGCCATGTGGCCTAGAAGCCTCAGGCAGAGTCTGGCGGAGACCAGTGACCTGCTTAGGAACTGGCGGGCCACGTCCATCAGTCTTTGAGCTCTGTCTATTGGTAAGAATGCCCTTGCCAGTTGTGAATCTAACCTTGCCCCAATGAACTCCAAGTTCTGGGAGGGGAGCAAAGTGGACTTTGCGAAGTTTATGACAAAGCCCACGTTCTGAAGCAGAGCAATGGTTCTGAGGGTGGCTTGTCGGGCCTCCTGGCACGTCTGACCCCTGATGAGCCAGTCGTCCAGATAGGGAAAGACAAAGATGCCCTGATTTCACAGGTAGGCCGCAACCACTGCCAGGCATTTGGTAAAGACCCTGGTTGCGGAGGTTAGGCCAAAGGGCAGTACTCTGTACTGGTAATGGTTTCCTCCCACAATGAACCTGAGGTACTTTCTGTGGTCTGGATGAATGAGGATGTGAGTGTACGCATCCTTCAGATCTAAGGAGCATAGCCAATCTCCCTGCAGGAGGTAGGGCAGAAGTGTTCCAAGAGTAAGCATCTTGAATTTCTCTTTCTCTAGGAACTTGTTGAGGTTCCTGAGATCCAGAATGGGTCGAAGGCCACCGGTCCTTTTTGGTACCAGGAAATACCTGGAGTAGAATCCGTGACCTTGAAAGTGAGGAGGCACAGGCTCCACCGCCCTGTCCACTAACAGACCCTGAAGTTCCTGAAGGAGAAGGTGTGTGTGCAGGGGAGGCCTTAGAGGCTCCCCTCGAAAGTATGGTGGAGGCAGTTGATGAAAGTGTAGTGCATAGCCCTTTTTGACTATGTCCAACACCCAACTGTCCTGGGTAATAAGGGGCCACTGGTGGGCAAACAGAGCAAGGCGAACGCATATGCAGGGCTGGGAGAGCAGGGATGGAGTGGCTACATTCAAGGAGTCAAAAACCCCCACCCTGCTGAGTGGGAGCAGGGGCCGGAGGCTTGGGGGTCCTCTGCCTACGGGGCCCATTACCCTGGCCCTTGGCTTGCTGACCCTGAGGGGTAGCTTGGGCAGCCTGATACTGAGGGTACTGTTTGTAGGCAGTGTCCTTCCTCGGGTAAAAGGGCTTTTTACCCGAGCCCTTCTTTTTGTGAGAAGGGGCAGAGGTCTTTCTAGACAGCCTTGTCCTTGTAAGATGCTCGGTCTTGAGCTGTGCGGCCTTCTCGGTCACGGGCTTGCCAAAAAGGTTCTCACCTCGGCAAGGGACATCGACCAAATTGTCCTGAACCCATGGCTCGAGGTCCGATGACTGCAGCCACGCCTGGCGTCGAGCCGCGATGCCGTCTGCCGCAACTCGGGCCGAAGCCTCGAAGCCATCGTAGGCAGCACGGGACATGAACTTCGAGCGTTCCCGAATCCCCGAGGACAAGGACTTGAATCTCTGCAAGGGTTCCCCGGAGAGTCCAGTAGAGAACCCGGCCAACTCCTTGGCCAGGTCTCGCAAGTACATGCCCATGTACAGCTGGTAAGACTGGACACGGCAAGCAAGCATTGACCCCTGGAAGCACTTTCTACCGACGCCATCAAGGTTCCGGGCCTCCCTGCTGGGGGGCACCGCAGAGTGCATCTTCTGGCTCTTCAGACGATGCATGGCCGATTCCACAACCATGGAATGGTGTGGTAGCTGCGCTTTCTGAAAACCAGGGATTTTCCGGAGTCGATAGATCGAATCGAGCCGCTTGCTTAGAACTGGCGCCGAGGCCGGTGCCTCCCACATCCGGAAGAGGAGCCGTTCCAGCATCGGAGGAACCGGGACAGTAAAGGTCTCTTTCGGAGGAGAGTCGTACTGTAGAGCATCGAGCTCTTCGGCTCGAGGCTCTTCCTCAGGGTCGGCCGGAATAGCCAAGGCAGAGGCCATATCCCGGACAAACTCCGAGAACCTAGTATCCTCCGGAGGGGATCTACTCCGGGGCTCAGACTGCGGTGAGTCCGACGGGACGCACCGAGTCTTAAAGGTATCAGTGGACTCCTCATCCTCCGTCTCCCAGGCGGACTCGTCCGACAAGGAGTCAGGGTCCGACCCCGCGGGGCCCCTGCGCCGGGCCTGACATTGGCTCTCTGGGAGGAGAGTCCACGAGGACTACGGGGATTATGTGTCCAGCAGACTCCGGCTCCACACGAGGAACTTTGGCAGGCTTCTCTTGGTCCACGGGCCCGGGGCGGCGGTCGGGGGTCTTAGACCTGGCCCTTGAGGGACCAGGGACTTCCTCCGACGCCGCCCTCGCGAGCCGCTTCTTCCTCTTGCGTTCCTGGTCGGGGGACCCCCTGTCCGAGGAGCTTCGATGGCGCTCGGGATCAGAATCCCGAGATGTCGAGGCCTCAGACGAGGTCCAGGCCCGGTCGGAGGCTGAGTCCGAGAAAAACCTTTCCTTCTGCTGCTGGCGACTTCGGAGTGCCTTGGAAGACATCTTCCCACATGGCCCACACGACTTAGGGTCGTGATCAGGGCCGAGGCACCGAAGGCAGCAGTCGTGTGTGTCGGTGAGAGACATTAATTTCTTACACCGATCACACTTTTTGAAGCCACCGGAGGCTATCGGGGAAAAAAGAGTCATAGAAACATAGAAACATGATGACAGAAAAAGACCACAAGGCCTATCTAGTCTGTCCTTCCATAACAAAAACTACAACAGTCCACTTTTTACCTTTAGAGATCCTCTGTGTTGGTCCCATGCTTTTTTGAATTCAGTTATTGTCCTCATCTCTACCACCTCCACTGGGAGACTATTCCATGGATCCACTACTCTTTCTGTAAAGAAATATTTCTGCATATCACTCCTGAATCTATCTCCCTTCACCCTCATCCCATGTCCCTCGTAGCAGAACTTGCTTTCAATTGAAAGAGGCTCTCTCCCTGAACATTTATGCCACGGAGGTATTTAAACATCTCAATCATATCACCTCTATCCCGCCTTTCCTCTAAGGTGTACATATTAAGATCCTTAAGTCTGTCCTCATATGCTTTATAATGAAGCCCATTAATCATTTTAGTAGCAACCCTCTGCACCGACTCCATCCTGTTCACATCCTTTTGAAGGTGCGGTCTCCAGAATTGCACACCATACTCCAAATGAGGTCGCACCAAAGACTTATACAGAGGCATTATCACCTCCTTTTTTCTGCTAGCCATTCCTCTCCGTATGCACCCAAGCATCCTTCTAGCTTTTGCCGTCGCCTTTTCTACCTGTTTAGCTACTTTAAGATCATCAGACACAACCACGCCTAGGTCCCGCTCTTCTTTAGTGGACAAAAGTACTTCACCTCCTATACTGTATTGCTCCCTTGGATTGCTGCAGCCCAAATACATGACCTTACATTTTTTAACATTAAATCCCAGCTGCCAAATTCTAGACCATTCTTCAAGCTTAGCTAGATCCCTCCTCATGTTATCTACACCTTCCTGGGTGTCTACTCTATTGCAGATTTTGGTATCATCCGCAAAGAGGCAAACCTTACCCGACAGCCCTTCCGCTATATCACTAACAAAGATGTTAAAAAGAATCGGACCAAGGACAGATCCCTGGGGCACACCACTGGTAACATCCTTCTCCTCAGAGTGAGCTCCATTTACTTGTACTCTTTGTCGCCTCCCACCCAACCAATTTCTAACCCAAGCAGTTTATGTTTATGTTTATGTTTTATTAAAATTTGATATACCACCCATACCACAATAGGCATCTGGGTGGTTCACAATTGATTAAAATTACAGGCTGCAAGGATTTAAGAAAAGAACGCCATCATATAAAGGAAAGGAAGAATTTTATAAACAAGTAAAACAGGACATGACAAAAGAGGAAGGTCAGGGAAGGGGAGTAAAAGGAAACCAACATAAGGGTGAGGTTTATGGGGGGAGATTGAATGCTACTGTGAACAGATGTGTCTTGAGCTTTGCTTTGAAATGAGGGAAAGATGTTTCAGTGCGGAGGGAAAGAGGAAGAGAGTTCCAAAGATGCGGACCCAGGAAAAAGAAAGCAGAGGACCGAGTGGATTCCAGATGTGCATGTGAAGGGGGGGGAAGAAACATACGGTTGAGATGAATAGAACGAAGGGAACGGTGGGGAGTGTGAAAACGAACCTGATCAGCGAGGTAAAGAGGGGTACCTGTAAAGAGAGCCCTGTGGACAAAGATAAGAATCTTATAGTGAATACGGAAGGGGATAGGTAACCAGTGCTGTTGCAGAAGAAGGGGAGTGACGTGATCGTACCGGGAGGCATGAGTGAGAAGACGAACTGCGGTATTTTGAATACATTGAAGTCTAGTGATTTGAGATTTTGGGAGACCCGCCAGGACGACATTGCAATAGTCGAGCCTGGATATTACAAGGGAAATCAGAAGAGTGGCTAATGCAGAGGAAGAAAGAAGAGGGCGAACAGCGCGGAGTTGTCTAAGAGAAAGGAAAGATCGTTGCACAACAGAGGAAATGTGTTCCCGAAAGGAAAGAGCAGAATCGAGAACCACACCAAGGTAACGAAAGGAAGGGACTAAGGGAATAGGCTGAGAGGAAAGAGTCGGAGAACATGTGGGTGGAGGAGTGCTCCCTAGGGTAAACCAAGTGGCAAATGATTTTGCAGAATTAACATGTAGATAGTTAGAAGAGAACCACGCAGCGACAGCAGAAAGGCAACTATTTAGAGGAGTGATATCCGGGGTGAAAGAATCAGTATGGAGAAGAAAAAGAATATCATCCGCGTAATAATACGCGGAGATACCAAATTGTTGAACAGTAAGTGCAAGGGGAGCCAGGAAAACATTGAAGAGGAGAGGGGCAAGAACAGAACCTTGGGGCACACCACAGGAAAGAGGGGTTGGAGCCGAAGAGGAAGATCCAGAAACAACAGTGAAGGAGCGGTTAAAAAGAAAGGAATGAAACCACCGAAGAACAGTACCTGAAACACCAGCTTCGTGAAGGCGAATGAGAAGAGTACGGTGATCTACCAAGTCGAAAGCTGCAGAAAGATCAAGTGAGACAACAAGAGAAATAAGGCCGTGATCATGTGCATAGTGAAGTTCATTTAGAAGGGAAAGGAGGATAGATTCAGTGCTGTGACCAGAGCGAAAACCTGATTGCCGAGGGTGGAGAGTGAGAGAAGATTCTAAATGAGAGGAAAGTTGATGAAAGACAAGTTTCTCGAGAAGTTTTGAGAGAAAGCAAAGATTAGAAATAGGACGCCAGTTTGAAAGGGTGGCTGGGTCCGAGGTGTGTGATTTCTGTATGGGACGAACGACAGCGTGCTTCCAGGGTGTGGGGAAAAGACCAGAGGATAGACTAGTGTTGAATAAGGCAAGAATGATGGGAGACAGAAGCAGTGACGGTTCCAGTAACCAACGTGAGGGAATGGGATCGGCGGAGCAAGTAGTTTTACGAATGGAGAGAAAAGTCTTGTATAGAGTCGCTGAAGTGATAGGCTCAAAGGAAGACCAGGAATGTGACAGAGGGGGGGAGGAAGAGAAAGGGAGAGGGGTAGGGGTGAGGGGAGATGTAGGAGGGGGAGAAAGAGGTAAGGGACAGGCGGAGAAGGTTTGACGTAAGTTGTCAACCTTGGAAACAAAAAAGGAGGCAAGTGCAGAGGGATTGGGGGGAACAGAGGAGGAGGAAGAGGGTGAGGAATCAGATGAATGTGTGGCAGTAAGGGTGCGGAGAACAGCATACAGTTGACGAAGGAGTTGGAGGAGGAAGAGATAAGGTTAGAATAGTAAGTGCGTTTAGCAGACTGGAGGAGAAAGCGGTAATGTCGATGACACTCGCGAAAAGACTGTAAAGAAGACGGAGATGGGTGGGCCCGCCAATGACGCTCGGCCCGTCGGAGATATTTTCTATGTAATAAGAGACCAGGGTGGTACCAGGGATGATGCAGACGGCTTCGGTGGGGTATACGTGGATGAAAGGGAGCGATAGAGTCCAGTGCTGAGGTGAGAGAGGAATGCCAGAGATGAGCCTGGGAGTCGAGAGGATCCAAAGTCTGCTGGAAATAGAGAGGTAGAGGGGGGGAAATGGGATAAGGTGTCAGAAGAAATTGTACGGGTAAATAGTGGTTGGGCTGTAGAACTACCAGGAGAGCGGGAGGGAGCGGTTAGTGAGAAAGAAAGGGGAGGAAGGGGAAGAGAGAAAAAAAGGCAAAAATGGTCGGACCAGGGGAGAGGGAGGGAGGAGAGAGAAAAGGGAAAGACAGGGGAGGAGACAGGAGCAATAATGAGGTCAAGGGAGTGTCCAGCGGTATGAGTCGGAAAAGAAACATATTGTCGAAGAGACAGATCGGATAGGAAGGAGAGAAAGGTGAGGTCCCTAGTTGAAGAAGGGGAATCCACATGTATATTGAAGTCACCCAATATCAGTAGTGAGGGATACTGCAGTGAAACTTCTAGGATGGTGGCTAGAAGAGAATCCCAGACAGGTGCCGTAAGAGATGGAGGGGCATAGAGGAGGAGAAAGTAACTCGGGGAGAAAGGGAGTCTAACCGGAGAAGTAAGGATTCGGAGTAAGCTAGAGAAAAGGAAATAGGAGGCTCAGAGAGAGGAAGGGAGGAGCGGTATATAACAGCAACCCCTCCACCAGCCCTCCCTCGACGGGAGGTAGAGAAGAAGGAATAGCCCGGCGGCAGGCAACGGCTGAGAAAGGCTTCCTCGCCCTCCTTCAACCATGTCTCCGTTAAAAAGAGAAGGGTCCATCCCTAGGGTGCTCAGTTTGTTTATAAGTCGCCTGTGAGGAACAGTGTCAAAGGCTTTACTGAAATCTAAATACACCACATCTAGAGCTCTCCCTCGGTCCAACTCCCTGGTCACCCAGTCAAAGAAATCAATCAGATTTGTCTGACAAGACCTGCCTCTGGTGAATCCATGCTGCCTCGGATCCTGAAATCCGCTGGACTCCAGAAACCTCACTATTTTCTCTTTCAGCAGCGTTTCCAATAATTTACTCACCACAGAAGTTAAACTAACCGGCCTGTAGTTTTCAACCACATCCTTACTTCCGCTTTTGTGTAAAGGCACCACATGAGCCTCTCTCCAGTCCTTTGGCACCACTCCCGACTCCAACGAGGCATTGAAAAGGTCAGTCAGTGGAGTTGCTAGAACGTCCCCGCGAGGTCAAAGGACCGGCCTTCCAGGGAAAAATGAAAAAAGGGGCGCGAACGCCAGCCACAAAGGGCAAAAAGCGAAAAGAAGAATCGGGCTCGATACCGGCATACCGAACCCGGCGGGAGGGGAACCGGTGTCGAACTGGGAGAAAAAAATCAACTTTTATCTGGGAGGACAGGACACACGTCCGGTGGGCTTCTCGGAAAAAAAGAGACTGAGGTAAGATGGCACCTTTAGGCGGGAAGGGAACCGCGCATGCGTGCCAGCATTCCCAAAGGCTTTCATGGAAAGCTGGGGAAATGCTCCGCTGGGGCTTCATCGGCGCCGATGACACCCATATGTGAGGACTGACTTCCTGCTTGGTCCTGGAGAACAAGAGCAATAGATCTATATGTAAGGAAAGTATATAAAATGCAAGTGGATGGGGGTGGGTGGGGCAGAAATCTAAAAGTGTGCCCTTTGGGGGATCTTTTTTTGGAGGTAAGTCAACGTACAGAAAAGTATAATGTATTTGGCTGTGATGTTTTTACTATCTGTAACAAAGAGATTTATCTCACTCTACATCCCTTCTTCAGGGGCGGCTCAAGGCAATCTGCTGCCTGAGGCGAAGAATGAGATGGCGCCCCCCCCCCTTAGAGGGGGGTGGGGCTTTTTCAGAACTCCAATCAGGGACTGAACCAAACCAAAAAGCCAATTAGATTATATGGAGGGAATGCAAGATGTTTGCATACAGGGCCATACCAAGCTGCAATTGCTCCCTGTTTTTTTCATGGCGGCACTGGCAACAGGGAAAGAGCAGGCAGCGCTGGATGGAGATATGGGGAGGAGGAGGGGGGCATGCGCCCGATCTGAAAGGCGCCGGCACTTTAAGCAGATCTGTCTCTCCCTGTTCTGACATCGCGTCAGAGGAGTGAGGGACCAGACCTGCTAAAACTGCTGCAAAAAGGCTTGGGGAGCATATTTCGGCTGCCTGCTATTGTCCTGCCAGTGGCAACAGGGCAACAGCAGACAGCCGAAATGTGCCCCCCAAGCCTTTGCGCTCTGTGCGGCTGCACCACTTGCACAGGGCTAGGTACCGTCCTGTTTGCACACCAAGGAACTAAAAGAGAGCAAGAATCAACAGCACAGTTTATAAAACTAAACTATAACTCATTTGTTGTAATAAACTGTGTTATGGTTCTTGCTTTTTCTTTTTCAACATATATTTTGCATCCACAGTGGGTGCAGAGCAGAACCAGGACATTCACCCACAGAACTCAATATTTAAAAAAAAAAATCTGATTCTGATCATCTCACTAACAACAACAACAACCACTATTCTCCAGTAACAGGCATATTGTGAACTAATATTGTACTGTACTGTGAACTAATACAAAACCCTACAACAAAGAGCAAACCTGCCTCTTAGGGAACCGCAGCTGTGCCGGTGAAGCCATTGCGGAGCCTTCCAGTCTCTCGACGGGCTCCATGCAGCATTGTCCCGCGGTTTGTGAATATCTTAAAAATTGTACAAACAAAACGATGCACATAGGAAGCCAGTGTGAAAGAATTCTAATAAATAAAAGGAAAAACTGATCATTGTTTTTTTAAAAATGTGAAGAGTGCAAAAAACCCACCTAGGCAGTAAACAATGATGGAAATTTTCGGCAGATCGCCGTGAAGTCTTAACTTCCAAAGCAGCTAGATCGCTAACAAAAAAGCAAGGTTGCTAACAAAAAATGCCGGCGTCTGCGCTCTAGATAAAGTATTGGTGGGAGAGGAGATACTGCCGTCATGGCCCCGTTATGTAGAACTATCGAGGGAAAAAAAATTCTAATTGGGATCTAGAGGCAATCTTCCTAAAAAAAAAAGATCTAAAGTAACTGTTGAGTTTTTGAAATAAAACATATTGTCACCTAATAACTATGGCCAAGGAAATATTGTACACAACATCATATTATCGGTACACAAAATACTGTTCGCCCTAACCCAAATGAAAATGTAACAACCGAGGATATAAAGCAGACCTGTCTCTAAAAACTGGTGTATTGAAAAAAACATGAAAATAGTCAGGAATATATCCATGAGCACGAGTATTGTAATATTATGAAATAATTAAAAACTAATAATGAACAACAGGGGAATATGTAAAATAAAAAAAGACTTGAACCATGAGAGGATGATAAAAAATAAAATTTACTATATGAAATAAAGTAAAATAATAAATGGACAATGGGATAATAACTAAAAAACTAAAAAAACAGTGACAATAAATGAATAAAAATTGTTTTGAAATGATAAATAAATAAATGATGGATGAATGAATAAATTAAGCATAAAAAAATATATATATTACTGCCTGATGACTAAAAACTCCTACTATACTGGTGGAAGGATATTAAACAAATATACTCTTGTAGAATAAAACGCTAATTTGTTAAAAACATATCTGTAAACCAGACATGTTGATGTTAAAGAAAGACCGAAAGGTCACATTCCATGTTTAACCCATTTGGATGTAAACTGTTGAGGTTAAAAATATAGCGTTGTTCCAGGCGTAAAATGGTCTTATCTATGTTTCCCCCATGCCAATTCAACTACACTTTTTTGATTACGAAAAACCTTAAATCTTATGTTTACTTTCTTGCCAATGTGTAACCAAGGGTTTTTCCACTGCATCTCTTTTAATACAACTTTTATGTTCAATTAGTCTATTACGTATCGGGCGTGTGGTTTTGCCCACGTATAACTTGTTACAGGGACATAAAATAACATAGATTACATGGCTGCTAGCGCAATTTGAAAAATCATCTAAATAAAATTTACGATTACTAATGGGGTGAGTAAAGTAATTTTTAACTGATAAAGTGTAAATGCATACAGAGCAATGACCGCATTTAAAATGTCCCTTAGATTTCGAAAGAAAACGCCGCTCAGTAAAGGCCGATGGAACCAACATATTACAAAGGTTCACATTGCGTTTGTATGCGATCGTAAAGGGTGCATCATGAAACCCTGGTAAAGCTTGTATAAGATGCCAATACTACTTTCTTAAAAGACTACTGATTTTATAAGATTGATGAGAATAAAGAAGAGTGCAAACAATCCCTATATTGTCCTGTTTTGCCCGTGGTTGCAACAACTCCTCACGGGAAGACTCGCGAGCCCTATTATATGCCTTATTTATCTGATGTTGGGTATATCCCCTCTCAATAAATCTATTTTTCATAATGGAAGCATGCTGTTCAAAATCTTGGGCAGTGGTACAGACCCTCTTTGTCCTTAAACTGCCCTACTGGGAGATTATTTCTAAGTGCTGAATTATGAAACTCCTTTGTAACAGATTATTATGGCATTTTGAATATAATATTTACTGATATGGTGATCTTTAAGGTTTTTTTGTCACACCCCCAGCGAATTAGTTTCCAGTATATGTTTTTACAAAAAACATTTGATGCATTGATATAATTTATAACTTATTATGTTTCTATGTATTTTATTACCTATTTACTTCTATTATTTATTTATTACATGTAAAGTACATCTCTTTGTTTTATTCATTTCTCCGATTCTAGCATGTACATGTCAGGTGTAAGTTTTTTCACATACGTTTTCTACACATGATTTTGATTTGCATGTTAGTATATATAATTTTTTCACAGTTCGTCTCTTAGTCCTATATGGTTTTATATTAGAGTTTTTAACTTATTATGTATATGTTTTTTATTAATGTGTGTTTAGCCAATTCAGCCCCTGAGGAAGGTTCATCAAAACACGGCCTGTGTCGGGCCAATGGCTAATGTTTATTAATAAAATCAAATCAAATATATTCTTCCGTTGCAATCCACGTTTTGTACTGGGTTTGACATTTCTTATGGGACACAGTATGACATGGCCGTTATGGGACAACCAACTGTGGGATATGTGTATTGCTATGGACCCCAGTGCCTGGATGTGCTAGAGTGCTGGGGGGGGGGAACTGTTCGGGGCAATGTTGCCTTTTTCGCAGGTTGGCAGATGTACATGTGGTAGAGGCATGGGTGCTGTGGTAATGCCAAGAGATAAGGGACCATGTCATGAAGGTGGTCTAGGTGAGTGAGCTTGGCTGGTGCCTGCATGTCCTACATTTGTTTAGCCTTTCCTGTTTCCATGTATCTGTGGTACTGCTGCATAGGCCAGGCGCTATGTGTCACATACATCATGGTCTGCGTGCAGCTATGTCTGTGTTACTGCTGAGTCCAAGGGGTCATGCCTGATAGGAGTGGGAGGTCTACCTCATGGGGCCATGTGCAGCTATGTCTGTGCTACTGCTGAGTCCAAGGGGTCATGCCTGATAGGAGTGGGAGGTCTACCTCG
Source organism: Ichthyophis bannanicus (assembly GCA_033557465.1). NCBI lineage: Eukaryota > Metazoa > Chordata > Amphibia > Gymnophiona > Ichthyophiidae > Ichthyophis > Ichthyophis bannanicus. The sequence continues at coordinate 742,599,921 of CM066035.1, read as the reverse complement.
TGGGGCCGCCCAATCGACAGCCTGTGCATGGCCAGACACACAAAGGACAGTGGGCATGCATGTGCTGTAGAGGTGATGAGTGACACATAATGGTACCGAGCAAGCAACAGGCATCTTTACTTACAGCATACAAGAGTCTCTGTCTGTGAACTGGAACCATCCTCCTACCTGGGGCCCTTCCCCCTGGAAACAGATGACATTGGGCCCAACAAAGTCTGTGTGAGGGTGCTCAGCTCCGCCCTGATGCCCTCCAGATGCCCAAACATCAAGTCCTGCTGCACCTCATGTCCGAGGCCTTGTAGATGCATCAGGACCTCCTGAGCTCATGGGTGCAGGGGAGCCTCATGATGGGGCATCAGTGTGGCATGCGTGGGAGCCCCCGATGTGCCACAGCCTCTGAAAGCTGTGACATGGCAGTGCGTTCACTCATGTTTACCCCTGCTTTCCCCTCCTCTCATCCTCTAACCACCGTCCCCCTCCTTCCTCTTCTTCCCACTGTTATCCCTCCCCTCCCTTCCCTCCTTCCCCTCCCACTGTTACCTCCCCCTCACCTCCAACACGCTCCCCCCTCCCTCCCACAACTCCCCCTTCCACCTCTGAATCTGTTCCCACCCACCTCCCACAACTCCTCCTCCCACCTCTGAACCCTTTCCCTCCCACCTCCCACAATTCCCACTTCTGATCCCTCCCCTCCATCAACTGCCCCTTCCCACCTCTGACCCCCTATCCCTCCCATCTCAGGCTCTCCATGCTGCCCCCCTCCTCTGACTCCAGCACTGCTGGGCCTGCACTCTGCTGGGCAGTCCAGCTCCCACTCCCCAGTTTGGTGCCTTTCGGCTGCATGGGCTAGTTGGCCAGCCCTCCTTGTGGGTGTGGTCCTCCAATGTATCAGAGGTGCAGCAGCAGTGGCTTGGTGTGCTTCCTCCTCCTCCTTTCTTGAGGTGTCTACACCCCTAAACAAAGGCATGGAGAGGTGTGACCTGCATGGAACAGCAGGTACACCTACTCTTGTCACCTTGCTGGGCAGACTAGATGAATCATGCTGGTCTTTATCTGCCATCAAATACTATGTTACTATGTTACCAGCTGCCCACTGCTGCTGCTGGTGTTGCTGTGTGCCTACCTCCACATGTTCACTTTCTGCCTGAGCTTCCTCTCCCTCTCTGGCCACCTCCTCAGGCCCTTTGGCCACAGCTTCTTATTCTGTAAGGGTGTCTTGTGCTGCTTAGTGGAGCTTGCACTATGTTAGTATCATTCTTTGCATTCCCACTTGCACTGCTGCTTGCCACTGCCTGCCATGCTGACCCCTCCCCCCACTCTGTGGCATTGCCATGCCAGTGACGGACATGCATCTGCTCCTTGGGTCTTTTATGCTCATGCTATGTCCTTACCTTACTGTTCCCAGAGTGCACGCTGCAAATGCTCCAGGAGATGTGGACCTTTGTGCCTCGCAGCTTGGAAGTGGACTTTATGGCTCTACAGATCTTGTAGCGCCTGCCGATGGACATGTTACGGTTAGTGCTGCCCTGCCTTTCTTACCTGCTATGTCTCCATAAAAACCACCAGTGCCATACATCTGTATTCAATTCAGCCATTCCACTGCTCTGCTGCACCTGCACTGCAGCCGGATGTGCCCTACCGAGCATCGTCATGCCTTTGTTTGTCCTCCCTGTGCACCCTTCCGCCCCTGATGACCTGGCTCACTCTGCTTGGGGTGCCTCTGTCCTAGAGCTACAGGACTGCCAACATTTTTGTGTGCCATGCAGTACCCTCCTGTCCCTGCCAATGCCCAAACCCTGTCTCCTCTGCCATACCTACTGGTGCAGCATCATGTGGATCGCTCACCATGCTGTACTGATTCTTGCCAGTGGGTTCAAATAAAACTGGGTGGGTAGAGCAGGTCCTCGCTGGTGAGTATGAGGCGACACAGACTTTTTGTCTCCATGCAGGAGAAGTTCAGAAGCCTGCCAGACATGCTGCCGTTTTCTTTGCTGGCTCTCATGCTCTAGCCCTGTGTTGCTATACATGCTTGTGTATCATTGCTTGCACTTGGATGTCCTTGGGCCCATCTAGCCTTGCCATTCTTGTCACTGTATTATGCATGAGCTGGCCTCATCCGACTGTGCATCCATTTTACCAGTTCCAAAATCATGTACATTTATTGCACATCCCCCTTTGGATGTCCTGTTTGCACTCCATGCATCCTATATAAAATACCCCTCTATATGTTCAGTTAAGCCTGCCAAATAGCAGGCCTAAACTAAAAGGATAATACTGTGACTGTAATGGAACGATGTGTATATTCAGTGCTGTTATCTATGGGGGGTCATCCTGAACCACGAATAGCAGAAATGGACGTTCGGCTTGGACATACTAGGCTGATTCTGGTTGCAGCCCTGTATGTCCAGGGGTGCAAGGTTTGCTGGAGGTGGAATAAGTCTCCACGCTGGAGGTGATTGGCACCGGTGGGCCCTGAAAGGAAGGCGAGTGGTAGAAGGGTGTTCCCCGTAGCTCGGCCCCAGCCATGGAAAGCCCTTCCTGGGGTCAAGTGGTGGGGAAAAACAAGTTTGCTGTGCGGTGAGGGATTGGGGCTCCTGTATGGTGCACCGTGCCATGGCGACAGCACCAAGGTTACATGCAGGAGCATTGGGAGGGTTAAACGGGGCCATGGCTGGACGTGTAGGGAGGCTGAATAAGGGCGTATTCAGCCTGTCCAAGCCCTCTGCTCCGATTCTGCTCCAGCAGGAACATATAGCTCCAGCAGATGCAGAGTCGGGTGCAAATCCGGCCCATCCAGCTTCTGGATATCGAGACAGGCCGAACGTCCCCTGAAAAGAATTGGCCTCTCTATGGTGCTGCTGGTATTTAACTTTAGTTCATGACCCCACAAACTGAAGATTTACTCCATTTGTGCAGCTTGTACTACAAAAATTGGTTTTCGGAAGGGGGAGGGGCGCCCAAAAGCAGAAGTTGATTCAAGGTGCTACAACCCCTTGAGCCGGCCCTGCTCACACTCATGCAGGATTTGGAGGTGGCATAAATACCAGTGAAGAAATCTTTTGAAATACATGTGTATTCTCTATGCAAAATGGGAAGAACATACAGTAATTATTTTAAAAGTTCACTAATATTGTGCCTACACCATACCCCTTTGAAGTCTGTATATACTGCAGATATACACGTGCAAGGACTGACTTCTTTAAAATCACTATGTACATGTACATGCCCATTTCCACCTAAAAACTAGCTTTATACATGTGTTCATGCCACCTAGCTCTTCTAAAATGACCACTATAATATGGCATGACAAATTTGTTAACCAAACAGGAGAGATTTTATTTATTTATTTTTATTTTATTTATTTAGTTGTTTTTATATACCATCTTTCTACAATTCAAAACGGTTTACAAGGAACATAAAATAACAGAGTCACATCTGTCGTACATGGAACAGAACATATTGAATATAAACAAACATGATTCAACACAGAACTATGTACATATTTACAGGATAATTAGTACAGGATAATTAGTGAGGTGTACTCAGTAGGTGTGGGTTAAGGGGGCGGGGAAAAGTGTTCTTGGAAGAGGTAGGTTTTTTTCCGGAATTCAGAATGATCAGGGCAGTTACATAGTTCGGATGGGAGGGCGTTCCATAATGAGGGGGCGTACAAGGAAAAGGTCCTGCTGCAGGTGGTTTGTTTACACGTTTTCTTTAGTGAAGGTATGTTTAGGAGGTTTTTGGTGTTAGAGCAGAGTGATCTTGTGTTATAAGTTTTGGCTACAAGGGGGGATAGGCAGGGGGCTGATTCATTGCAGATAATTTGGTGTATGAGAGTGATGACTTTGAATTTTATCCTGGATAAGATGGGGAGCCGGTGGAGGTTATAGAGGATTGGGGTTATGTGAGTGCATCTAGGATTGTTTGTAATTAGGCGAGCTGTGGTGTTCTGCGCCATTTGGAGAGGCTGGATACTGTTTTTAGGGAGGCCTTGGTAGATGAGGTTACAATAATCAAGGCTAGGGGTGGTGAGCACCTGGCAGACGGTACGAAAGGAGTCAGGGCTTAGTAAAGGTTGGAGGTTTCTCAGGGTTCGTAATTTGGCATAGATCGTGTTTGTTGTTTTCTTTATCTGGTCATGGAAGGTGAGGTTCTGGTCGAATATGAGGCCAAGATATTTGATTTGATTATTTATAGGGAGGGTGAAGTCTCCAAGGGTTAGAGTTGTCAGCGGGGTATAGGTAGAGTTGGAGAATATTTGGAGGGCTTCAGTTTTTGATTGATTAATTAGTAGATTGTGTTGACCGAGCCAGTTCCATATGTGTGTGAGGCAATTGCTTATATTGGTGAAGTTAGGGTTTGTTATGTTTAATGTTGTGAAGAACATGATATCGTCTGCATAAATTTGGTATTGGATTTTGTAGTATTGAAAAATCTTGCAGAGGGGTTGGAGGAAGATGTTAAACAAGAGGGCAGAAAGACTAGATCCTTGGGGGACTCCTTGCTTTAGCGTGAATGGCTGGGAAGTGTTGTAGCCTATGCATACTTGTTGTATTCTGTTTTCAAGGTAGAAGCAGAACCATCTCAGGGTTGTGTCTCTTAGTCCAGTTTCGTGAAGTCTATCTAAAGTTGCTCATGGGGGGAGTGAGTCGAAGGCCGTGGATATATCTAGGAATATGAGTAGACAACTTTGTGAGGGGTTCTGAGTGTATAAGGTGACTGAGTCTAAGAGAGATTGTGGGGAAATTTGGCTGAATTGTTCTGCTTGATTTGCATGATTGGCATGAATACCTTACAATACCCTAGCCTATTCCTGACCAGCTTTAGTGTTATACCTGGATGAAGGCACATGGTAAAAAGACATGTGGGCTAAGAAAGGCAAGAACTGAGTACACTAAAACAACATAAATAAAAGCAGGATAAAGCTACACTCTGTGCAGAAATGTGCAGAGAATGGCGTCTTGCAAAACAGAACGGTTTGTGCAAGCCGGCATGAACAAGCTGAATAACAGGTACTCAGAAGCCCTGAAGAATTACCAACTGTGCTGTAGGCTACAGATAAGCAACTGGCAGGGTGTGGTAAGCTAACGAAGCAGAAAAAACTAGAACCTGCTAATCTGGTTTGGCACGGGAATTGTGTAAGACAAGTGAAAAAGAACGTGAAGACCTTGAGAGCGACCTTTCTCACTAACAAGAGAGGTTGGGGACGCTGTCCAACACATGAACGAGGGAGATACAATGTGCAAATGAACCTTCTGAATGTGTCTGAAGTTCGTTTCCCTAGATTTGTGGGGTTAGAAATGCAGCTGGACTGGGACATTAAACCCCACAAGATGTTATTAGGGTTTTGACTCCGTGGTTCCTTTTAAAACCATGTTGGAAGGGGTCCAGACATTGCAACAGGTTGATAGTGCGAGAAGTGGCCTTTTGGGCCTCCTGAGGTGACTGGCCCCTGATGAGGAACAGTATCAAAGGCTTTGCTGAAATCCAGATAGATGACATCCATTGCATGCCCCAGATCTAGTTCCTTGGTTACCCAGTCAAAGAACTCAATCAGATTTGTTTGGCAAGACCGTCCTTCGGTAAAACCATGTTGCCTCGGATCTTGCAACCTGTTGGTTTTCAGAAAGTTCACTATTCGCTCTTTCAGGAGCGCCTCCATTACTTTTCCTGCCACCGAGGTAAGGCTCACGGGCCTGTAGTTTGACACTTCTTCCCTGTCACCACTTTTGTGTAGAGGTACAACATTAGCCATTCTCCAGTCCTGAGGAACCTCTCCTGTTTCCAAGGATCTGTTGAAGACATCCTTTAACGGTCCTGCAAGAACCTCTCTGAGCTCTTTCAGTATCCTGGGATGTATCCCATCCGGTCCCATGGCTTTGTCCACTTTCAGTTTAGCAAGCTGTTCTAACACCTCATCTTCTGTGAATGGTGTGGTATCTACTTCATTCCTATTTTTATATTTGGGAGTCACAGCTGGTCCATCTCCAGGATCTTCTTTAGTAAAAACAGAGCATAAGTATTTGTTTAGCAATTTCGCTTTTTCAGTGTCACTTTCCACCTTTCCCAGCATTTCTGAGTCTTGCAATTCCAACTCTGATCTTCTTCCTTTCCCGAATATACCTGAAGAAAGTTTTGTCGCCACCCTTAACATCTTTAGCCATCTTTTCCTCTGCCTTTGATTTTGCTATCCTTATTTCTCTTTTAGACTCTTTGAGCTTGATCCTGTATTCATTTCTGCAAGCTTTTGAATTTTGCGAAAGCTGTGTTTTTTGCCTTTATTTGAGCAGCCACCTCTTTGGAAAATCAAATAGGTTTCCTTCTCCTCTTGTTTTCATTTACTTTTCTTACATATTTATCTGTTGCCCCTTTTATTGCCGCCTTTAGTTTAGCCCATTGCAATTCCACTTCCCTTATCTCCTTCCACCCCATCATCTCCTCCTTTAAGTACTCGGCCATTTTATTGAAGTCAGTGTTTTTGAAGTTTAGGACTTTGAGCTTGCTATGATTGGCCTGTACCATGGCTTTTATCTCAAACCACACCGTGTGATGGTCGCTGTTGCTCACAGGGGCACTCACGCAGACATTCGACACGCTATCACCGTTGGTGAGCACTACATCCAGCGTTGAGCTTTCCTGGTTGGTTCCATCACCATTTGTCTAAGTAATGCATCTTGGAGAGCATCCACAATTTTTTTGCTTCTTTCCAGATGTGCAGAAGGAGTAATCCAATCCACATCAGGTAGATTAAAGTCACCCAGTATGATTGCTTCCCCCTTTGTTGCTATCTTGGCAATATCTATAATCAATTTGTTATCTCCCTCTTCAATTTGAGTCGGAGGTCTGTAGACTACAGCAATATGGATGACAGTGTCATCTCCTCTTTCCAACGCAATCCAGAGCGCTTCTTCTTTTCCCCATGTCCCCTGCATTTCAGTAGCTTTAATACTGCTTTTGACATACAAGGCTACTCCTCCTCCTTTTCCATTTTCTCTGTCTCTTCTGAATAGATTATAGCCAGCTATGGCTATATCCCAATCATGCGATTCATTAAACCATGTTTCTGTAATGGCCATGATGTCCAAATCCGTTTCCACCATTAGGGCTTCCAGGTCTGAAATTTTATTGGCTAAGCTTTGAGCATTTGTGCTCATTGCTTTCCAGCATTTACCTGGCTTGTGTGTATTTTGCATTGATTTTATTCTGCCTACTTCTTCCCACTTGATTTTGATGTGTGGTTTAAAAGTGTGGTTGTTTCTGATGTTATTCTGCTTTTGCAGGGGATGACATGCAGATGTTGACCTTCCACATCCGTCAGCCCCTTTTCCTAGTTTAAATGCATATCCACATACTGCCTGAATTTTTCACTTAGGTTTCTTTTCCCTGCGACAGAGAGATGTAGTCCATCAGCACAGTATAGTCTCTTGTTGGTCCATCTGTTGCCCCAGTTGCCAATAAATCTGAATCCTTCTTGTTTGCACCAGGTCTGGAGCCATGTATTAAAGCTGTTAATGCGATGCAGCCTTTTTGTCCCCTAACCAAGAACAGGTAGAACTTCTGAGAATGCAACAGTGTTAACAATGGGCTTGAGTTTCTCTCCCAGAGATTGGAAGTCCTTTTGTGCTGTAGAGGCACTGTTTCTAGCTAGGTCATTTGTGCCCAAGTGGAAAACATCAGGTTTGGAGTGTTCACTTTTTGCGCTAAAGATTTCAACAACTTGGTTTGTATTCCTGCTGGCTGAAGTGCCTGGTAGGCACATGACTATCTTCTCTCCTTTGAACTGTGTTCCCAAGTTGGTGCCTCTGATGATGGAATCTCCAAGTAGTAGTAGTTTTCTGTTTGGTGAGGTTTTCTTCATATTTGGTGCTTTAGCAGGAGATTGGGCATTGTCTGACTCATTTAAGGGCCCTTCAGTTTCTTTGGATTGGGTATCCTCATTAGCCAAGGCAGAGAAAACATTGTGCAGGGATATCTCTTGATGTGTAGGATGTCTCTGCGTTACAGGTCGCAATCTTCCAGAACCCACTGTGATCCATTTGTTCCTGGGGTTTTGATTCTTTGTGGGAGCGGTGGTTGTCTTTGTTCAGTTTGTATCCTAGAAGAGGTACGCTTCATTGCAGCCAGTTCCTCCCTCAGTAGAGACACTTCTTTATGCATGACAGCTAGCTCTTTCCTTAGTACAGTCAGTTCTTCATGCATGGCAGCTGACTTTAGGCATATAGGACAAGCTCTTAGGCTCCAAATGATTCTTCTTTGAATGAAAGTACCACAGTTATTGCACTGAATACACGACATGTTGATTAAGCAGTCCCAGAAGAGGAAGAATAATAATAAGAAAAGTTGAAGAAGATGTGGGCTTTACCCAAGTTAGGAATGACAGATGGCATGTATGTGACCACTGTATAGGGAATGTAGCCCCTGGGGTGGGTGGGGTGAGGGGTAGGGTGGGCGGGAACCTAAGTGTCTCTGGCCAGTAGGTTGTTCCTGAACCGTGGGCACACAGCAATGGAGTAGGTAAGGGAACCCACCAATAAGGGCAAATAGATAGATAAATATGTGGAGACAAACAGACAGACAGATAGAACTCACAGTTAAGCAGCAAATTCAGCAAAAATCACCTTTTGGGAGAGCTCTGGAAAGCACTTCTCTTCTCAAGGAACAGAAAGGCAATCTGAGCAAGCCCACATGCAGAACAGAAAATGGAGGTCTACAACAATGCCTCAGCGGGGGGGTGGGGGGGGGAGGGGTAGTCACTCAGGTAGACTAAGAGAAAGATAGTTTAAAACTCTACAGCAATGGAGTAGGTAAGGGAACCCACCAATAAGGGCAAATAGATAGATAAATATGTGGAGACAAACAGACAGACAGATAGAACTCATAGTTAAGCAGCAAATTCAGCAAAAATCACCTTTTGGGAGAGCTCTGGAAAGCACTCCTCAAGGAACAGAAAGGCAATCTGGATCTCGAGGATCGGCTTGGCCTTCGAGGTCGACTTGGACATCGAGGTCCCGGTGGTCGGGGCAGATGGACCGGTGAGACCGGCTATCAGCGCCCACTGCTGCTCCATGAAGGCAGACATGCTGCGCTCCAGGGCCGTTATCCTGAGACCGAGCTCAGAAGACTCTGCAGCCTCAGGCTTGGGCTCCAACGTCGTCGGGCCCGATGCCGGCTCCCCCGGAGGGGAGTCCACGAGGACAACAGCACTTACCCTCCTCGGCGTCTCCAGCTCCGTGTGAGGTACCTTCGCAGGCCACTCCGACTCCAAGGACCCGGGGCGGCGGTCAGGACTCCATGACCTGGCTTTCAAGGGCCCAAGGCGATCGGAGGCATCCAACGACGCTGCCCTCACGGGTTTCTTCTTCCTCCGGTGTTTCCGGGAGGGAGACCACCGTTCAGAAGACCCCATCATGTTCAAACAGCTCCCGGGACGTCGAGGCTTCTGATGAGGTCTGGATCCGGGGGGGGGGATGCGGACTCCCAAGAAAATCCTTTCACGCTGCTGCTGCCTACTTCGAAGTGCCTTAGAGGACATTTTCCCACACAAGCCACAGACCTTCAGGTCATGGTCGGGCCCGAGGCATCAGAGGCAGCAGTCATGTTTGTCAGTGAGGGACATTAACTTCTTACACCGATGACACTTTTTAAACCCGCTGGCAGCCATGGGGGGAAAAAGGGCCTCTGCAAGGTTGAAGGACCAGGCTGCCAGTGAAAATAAAAAAAAGCGTGAACGCTAGTCTCTAAGGACAAAAACGCAAAAAATTGACTGGACTCAATACCGGTGTACCGAGCCGAAGGCGGGAAGGAGAACCGGCATCGAACCGGTCAAAGATCCAAAATTTCTTCCAAGTTTTGACGCACTTTTTCTTCAAGGAATTAGGGACCACGTCTGTTGCGCTCCACGGAAAAAGGGAGACTGAGCAAGATGGCACCCTTGGGCGGGAAGGAGACCATGCATGTACGATGCAATCCCAAAGGCTTTCTCTGAAAGCTGGGGAATTGCTCCGCACGAGGGCTCCGTCGGTGCCGACGTCACCCCTATGTGAGGACTGACTTCCTGCTTGTTCCTGGAGAATATCCAGATCATGGTCAATAATCTTATTTCTGGGTGAGCGCACATTGATTAGAGCGCATTTAAAGGGGGGAGATGGATATGATCAGAGGCTAGAGTAATGGTGAGGTTGGGAATAGTGTGGATTTTTTAAGATGGCAGTGCCGGCTATGATAGTTTGGGTAGGTGTGGCATGGGTTATATTGTGTTGGAGGATATCTTAATGAGTGGATTATTGGGATCGGAATTGGAATGCGGTGTTTTTCTACTAGTGCGTACGAGAGGAGCGAATAGGTAGAGAATAGTAGGAGGAGCACTGTCCATAATTTGGTTTGGCAGATATTGGGTGACTCTATGTTGGAGTGAGTTAGGTAGAGTAAGAGACTAGGGGGATAAGGGGGGGGGGGCAGGATAGATCTGGAGTCAGGAAATGGAGGGTATGCAAGGAAAGCAGTTGGGATGATTGCAAGGTAATAGGTGGTCATAGAAAGGCTGTAGGTTCTGTCAGGACTGGGAGAGCAAGGAACAAACAAAAACTCTTTTTTAGTTAGAAGGGATTCTGGCGTAGATAGTATGTGATAAGAGGACAGGTGTTAGGGCATTCAAATACAGCAGTCAGTTGTAAGGTCAACAAGTATTTTTATCTTGGCTCTAGCTGAGAATTTACATTCAATTACATTGGCTAGGTCTGGATAACAATGGTTGTAGCAAGGGTAAATCTAGATGGTATATTCAATTAACATACCTCTTGTGTTGTTGCATTTGTTTTCCACACCTACTGGTCAAGCCAAAGGGCCCTCTGGCAAGGCCATCAGGCGCGGGCCCGCCAGGCACGGGCACGCCTGCAACGTGCTTAGGTTTTAAGCAGAGTTCTTGCCCTCCTGATTGGTCTTGGTGGGGGGAGCAGTGCAAAACTATTAGGGGTGTGAAGGCAAAAAAACCTTAATTTTGTTTCATTTTACCTTTAGTGTGTAAACGTTTTGCTTTGTTACGTTTGCTTTGTGCTTTTTTTTATCACTTCCAGAATTTTTCTAATAGTGTACACCTTGGCTCAATAGTGAATATTGTTGAACATAGTGTGCACTGTAAGAAAACTGTGGGCACTATTGAGCCAAAGTGTGCTCTATTATGTAACAGTGCATGCTATTCACACTATGGCTTAATAATTCAAACTATTAATGAAACACAGAAAGTGATGAGATTTCAGTATTTCCCATTTTGTTTTTGTTTGAAAATGATACAAAATTAAATAGGAAATATTGTTGACATTTCCTATTTCATTTCAAATGAATGCACATCCTTCAAAACTACCACAGAGCAAGAGAAGGGAAGATTTGGGGGAATTAAAGGAGTTATATGAGTGTATCTTATTTACTGACAAGCATACAAACTTTATACATTTTAGTATACCTAAATCAAATGAAAACAATTATAACATCACTATATTTAAATGCAAGGCCGTACCAAGGGCTGTGTGAGTGTTGTGGCTGCACAGGGCGCAAGCCCAGAAAAGGGGGCTGATATAATCACTGGGCTTCTAGGAAGCTCAGAAAGAGCAAGATACTGAATGTGGCTAGATGGAGGGGGGCACCAGATTTGTTATTTATTTTATTTATTTATTTACATTCTCTTATATACCGCGCTATTCTACATCAGTGCGGTTTACATTGAACAAACTGAAATTACATTGAACAGGGCATTATAACTTGGAGATAACCCTCCATAGCCCATGTTCCCTGTAAAATAGTTAAGTGGCTTGCCCAAGACCACAAGAAGCACCTGTGGGACTAGAAACCCCAGTCCTTCCGGCCCAAGGTTGCTGTCCTCTAGTGGGATTTGAACCCCCGACCTTCCGGCCTGAAGTACCTTGCCCCAACCACTAGGCCACTCCTCCACTTGTTAGTCACACAGGGCACATTTCTAGCTTCGTATGGCCTTTCTGAAATGGAGCCATTGCAGGACTTAAACTTAGTAAAAACTCTATTCTCTTCTCTTATGCCAAATTCAATGCCTAGGTTCTAACTCTTCCTTATATAGAAACATGACAGCAGAAAAATACCACATGGCCTATCTAGTCTGTCCTTCCATATCAACTACAATAGTCCTCTTTTTACCTTTAGAGATCCTCTGTGTTTGACCCATGCCTTTTTGAATTCAAATACTGTAATCATCTCCACCATCTCTACTGGGAGACTATTCCACACATCTACCACTCTTTCTGTAAAGAAATATTTCCGCATAATACTCCCGAATCTATCCCCTTTCACTCTCATACTCTATCCCCTTGTAGCAGAGCTTGTCTTCAATTGAAAGAGACCCTTCTGTGCATTTATTACACAGAAATATTTACATGTCTCTATCATATTGCCCCATCCCGCCTTTCCTCTAAAGTATACATATTAAGATCTTTTAAGTCTGTTCTCATATGCTTCATAATGAAGACCATTAACCATTTTAGTAGCCATCCTCTGCATAGACTCCAACCTGTGTATATCCTTTTGAAGGTGCGGTATCCAGAATTGCACACAATACTCCAAATGAGTCACACTAGAGACTTAAATAGAGGCATTATTACCTCTCTTTTTTCTGCTGGCCATTCCTCTCCCTATACACCCAAGCATCCTTCTGGCTTTCACAGTTGCCTTTTCTACCTGTTAGCTACGTTAAGATCGTCAGACACAATTATGCCCAGCTCCCGCTCCTCTTTTGTTGACAGAAGTACCTCACCCCCTACACTGTACCGTTCCTTTGGATTTTTGCAGCCCAAATGCATGACCCTGCATTTTTTAGCATTCAGTTTCAGCTGCCAAATTCTAGACTATTATTCAAGCTTAGCTAGACTATATGGATTGTGCTATCACTTCCATAGGGGGTTATTCTGAGCCATGACGTTGTGACGTCCATCCCTGCTATTCGTGCCTTCCCCTGCCCATGAATAACTTCTCCGCCAGTTGTGCGGGGACGTTAGACAGGGCGGGGAATGTGCGGCCCAGGGAGCGGAGTCTGGGCGGTCGCCAGTCCTAGACATACAGGGCCAATTCTAATGTCAACTCTGTATGTCCAGGCATAACTTCCCTGGACGTGTTTTTCTTTTAACATGCTAGGGCACAGATGGGGTAGGGAAGGCCTGGGGACATTCCCTGCAACCCGACCCTTGCCTTAGGAGGCCAGATTGGGAGTCGGACTGCGAGGAATATACATTTTTGCAGGCGGACAGCATCGTGGCTTTTAAATGGAGCCACGGTGCCATGGCAACAGGACATCATGGCATTGCGGCTCCATTTAAAAGCCCTGACTGAGTTAGCCGGGCTGTGCATGCATGTACAGGCCAGACTGAATTGCAATTCCGGCCTGCACATACATGCCTGTTTGGATTCTGATCCCACAGGGCTAGAAGTGCCCCGTGGGATCAAAATTGCTATTCCCTCTATACGTCTGGTCCAGACCGGACGTACAGAGGGGATCTACGACCGGGACAGAATCAGGCCCATAATCTAACAATACAGATGTGCATTTGTCAGTGCACCTTATAAAACTGATTTTATGTGGATTAAAATGTTCTAATGTATGTGAAAACTTTGTTTATTAACCAAATGTGTGAAATGAGCCAAAAAAACTTCAGAAAAGTAAGAAACCAAACTAAACGTTTTGGCCATACACATCTCTAGGCAACACCTCTATAGTACACAATCCCATTCAAAATAGTAGTTAATAGTAGAGAATGAAGCACATGATATGCAAGAAATTCAGCTCCTTCTCTTTACCTTTCCAGGATCACATCTTGCCCCATCTGGTACTCTTCCAAAATCAGGGGTATTTGTATGCAATTTGTAATCTAAACCCCAACACCAAGATTTTCCCATAGGTGTTTGTAAAATAGAACTATTGTTGTCACTGGGACTAATTTTCTTCACATTCACACACTGTGCTCGTCCACATTTGGCACTGCTAAAAAATTAGATTAAAAATACAGATTTGTATGACTTTTTATTTATTATATTGACAGCATTATTTTTTACAATCACTTTTAAATTTCATATATAGTATATAACTATACAATCAATTGGGTCAATATTCAGATCTGGTGGTCAGTGTACTTTTTAAATGCCGGCCATGACATTTTAAAAAGTATTTATACTCAGTATTGCTACGTCTACAATCAATGGTACTGGACATACTTGTAATATGCTGACACTTGGCAAATATGTATGTAGAGGGAATTTTATAATAGGTCACCTGGTAAAAATGCATTTTAATGTGCCTAAATCAAACTTATTTTATAAAGGCAAGTAGACATTTGCTTATCTTTATAAAATATTACCATAAGTGGCAGAGAATGCACTAAATTAAGGCATGATCATTAATACCATCACTAGAGATAGTGTGAATGACCACGCCTACATTTTGCAAGTTTAATTATACACCATGCAATCAACATGCATATTTTTATGCTGGCTAGTGTTTTATAAGAGGTCATTTGCATGCATATGTGGCTGCTTATGCATATAAATGACTAAAATAATGGCATTACTTTGAAGGCTTGGACGTTATGCTTGCTTGCAAGTAGGTGTAAATGTCCGCACCTGAAGTATACAAGTACATGTGCAGATTAATATATGTCATAATTAACATGTGTACATTATAACCCTGCCTGCCAATCTGGTGGCCTAATGGTTAGAGCACTGGCTTGCTAACTAAGCAACCAGGGTTTGATTCCCCCTAGCACTTGTTATGGCCTTGGGCAATCACTTAACCCTCCATTATCTCAGTAAAAAAGGCCTGGCAATCTACTTCTGGTCACACTGTCAAGAAAACTCAGCAGCTGCTGGGTCACCAGGAGTCAGCATTGACTCAGACATGCATTGCATTTTTTCTTTATAAATTTGCCTGAAATCTGCTAGACTGCGCTCTTTGCAATGCCTGCAGTAAATGTACATGCATTTTTGCTAATGTATGTACTTTCACACTTAGCTTCATTTTGTAAAAGCAATTTTATGCATGTATATTGTTACATATGCATCAAAATTATTTTAAAAAATTACCCCCAACCTGGAGATATTAAACTGTTATAGGAATACTTTTATAGCAGGGCTATGGGAATAATTTTATAACAGGGCTGGAAGGAGCCTATTTTAGCCAATTTGGACACCTAGGCATCTTTATAAAATAACACCAAAACGGGTGTCTTCTTACTTAACCTAGGCAGCTAGTTATAACTGTACAGCTACGGTAACTCCATTCAGTCATTATAGAGGTAATTTTATAAGGAGCTGTGTTCTTCAAACTAGGCATCCTGTTAAAAAAATTAGCCTCTATGGAGGTCCTTCAGTACAGCGAATAGCAGGGATGGACGTCCGGACTGGATGTCTATCCCTGCTATTCACTCACCTGTTGACTCCAGCTAATGTCTCCTCGTACCAATAGCGTGTTTGTAAGGGGAGATATAGACGGGGGCGGGAGGTGGCATTTCAAAGATGGTGGGGCCTGGGCGGCAGTGACCCCGGACGTACTGTACGTCCGGGGCCGTGAATTTAGATCGGGGACTTATTCCACCACAGAAGTGGAATAAATCCCCCTGGACATCAGGGTATCATGCTGCCGAGCCAGGACAAAAAGGTAGGGAGGTGCAGGAAGATCCCCATAGCCGGACCCTGGCCATGGGAGACCGGATCAAGGGTCCAGCAGTGGGGAAAGAAGAAAATCTGTGGTGGCCGGCATTTGCGGCTCCTGAATGGAGCCACAGTGCCATGGCGACGGGATGCCATGGCACTGCGGCTCCATTCAGGAGCCTGACTGAGGTAGCCAGGGATCTGCTGAGCGTGCAGGCTGATCAGAATCAGGGCCCAGCCTGCATGTTCGGGCCATAGAACCGATTCTGATCCTGCAGACACATCTTGTCCCCGTGGGATCAGAATCAGGTCTACCTTTGGGCGTCCTGCTTCTGGTCAGCTGCACAAGGGGCTGGACAGCTAGGACGGAATGTGTCTCCATATAGATAGTGTCAAAGAGATTAGAACTATTTAAGCTGGCACTATCTGTACATTGCCATTGAAAATCAGTGGTTGGTGGACTTATACATTTAGAGGGTGATTTTTTTAAGGATCAGCTAGATGGACATTTTAACATACATATCTTGCACTTTATAAAGTACAGTAGGCATGTAATTTACTTTATAAAGTAGGGCATAAGTTGTGGAATATACATGGCAAATTTATGTGTGAGCACCTAGATTTTTAAAGAGCACACGTAAGTTATAAAACCAAGATGGCAAGTTCACATACCCCTGTATTAGAAGTAAAAAAAAACATAAAAAATTTTAAGAAGTATCAAATCCAAAAAAGCATCAACTTGTGAACATTGTGCCCTTTATCTAGCTGTAACAAATTTGTGATATATTGCACCTTGACAGTAGAATTTATACCATCATCTACACACTACTACTGCTGGGAAGAAATCTGCACTTGTAAGTATTTAACTGCAGGGAAATTCTTTAAATCTTGGAGAAAAAGGAATTCTTTGGGTTAAAGTTGATAGAATCTATGTATTTTAAAATTCTGTGTTTTAGTTAGGTCAGTTAGGGCATAGTAAAACAAGCCAACTTGAGTTAAATTCAGTTAGGGCTTACTATAACAAGCCAACTTTCATTTAAATCAGTGGTACTCAACGCAGTCCTCTGGGACCCCCCGGGCAGTCAGGTTTCAGGATATCTACAATGAATATGCATGAGATAGATCTGCATGCAATACAATGGAAGCAGTACATGTAGCTCTATTTCATGCATATTTTTGTGGATATCCTGAAAACCTGACTGGCCTGGGGTCCCAGAGGACGGGGTTGAGAACCACTGATTTAAATTAAAGTCAGTTAGGGAATACTATTACAAGCCAGTTTTCAGTTAGTATTTCGCTTCCACCCACCCCAGGCATAATCCTTGATTTATAGCCTCTTAAACCAGTTAAGGGGAAAGGAATGATTTTACTCACTTTCAGGTTTAACTGATTATCTTAATCAGGAAGTTATTAGACTTTCTCCAGGACCAAGCAGGAAGTCAGTCCTCACATATGGGTGACGTCGGCGCCGACGGAACCCTCGCGGAGCAATTTTCCCCAGCGTTCAAAGAAAGCCTTTGGGAATTGCAGCGCGCATGCGCGGTCCCCTTCCCGCCCAAGGGTGCCATCTTAGCCAGTCTTCTTTTTTCCGCGGAGCCCTACAGACGTGGTCTTCCAGTCCCCGCAGAAAAGTTGATTTTCTTCATTTATTTTCTATTTTTTCTTCGGTTCGACGCCGGTCTCTTTCCTGCCCGGACTCGCGACGCCGTTGCGAGTCTTTCTCTTATTTTTCGGTTTTTCTGATTTTTCTTGTCAGTTTCGTTTTCGGTTTTTCGCTGGCAGCCCGGTCCTTTGACCTTGCAGGGGCCCTTTTTCCCCCGATGGCTGCCAGTGGCTTCAAAAGGTGTGTTCAGTGTGACAGAAACATGTCTCTCACTGACACACATGATCATTGCCTCCGCTGCCTCGGCCCAGATCACGAGGAACTGATCTGTGGGGCCTGCAGCAAAATGTCCTCCAAAGCCTTACGGAGTCGGCGGCATCAGCGGGAAAGAATCTTCACAGATCCCACCCGTACCCGGACCTCGTCGGAGGCCTCGGCGTCCAGAGGCTCCAGCTCTGAGCATCGCCGGAGTTCCTCCGACAGAGGTTCTCCCTCGGGGGATCATCATCGGAAGACGAAACCCGCGAGGACGGCGTCGGTGGACGCTCCTGGTTCCGCGAGGGCCAGGTCGCATAGCCCCGATAGCCGTCCCGGGTCTTTGGAGCAGGATCGTCTCACGAAGCGACCTCGTCTGGAATCGGAATCGCCTGCTCGGGTAAGTCCTGTAGTCCTCGTGGACTCGCCTCCGAGGGGTCCAACGTCGGGCCCGACGCTGTCGGGGCCCGAGTCGGGGGCTGCTGGGTCACCTGAGGTCGGACTCAGGTTGACGGCCTTGGAGAGCAGCCTGGCTGCCTTCATGGACCAGCAGCAGGCACTGATCGCTAGCCTCGCTGGCACCTCTGCCCTGACCGCCGGGACGTCGACGTCTAAGTCGACCCCGGAGACCGAGCCGATCCTCGAGTCCATGCGGGCTCGAGTCGATCCTCGGTCGAGGTCTCCCTCAGCCTCCCGTTCGGGACCGAGGTCGTCGACGCCGACTCCCTCGGCGTCGGGGCGGCCGACGCCTACGCCCACCCGACCCGACCCCACCGATTCCTCCTCGGAGTTGGCCTGGGAATCTGAAGAGGAAGAGTCACCTGATTCCTTTCGGACTCGGTGTGTCCCCTCGGACTCCCCTGAGTCCGAACCTCGGAAACAGTCCCCCCCGGAGGATGCCCGGTTCTCGGACTTCGTCAGGGATATGGCCAAGGCTTTGGCCTTCCCTGCGGATCCCGAGGAGGAGCCTCGAGCCGAAGAGCTCGACGCCCTCCAGTATGACTCTCCAGCAAAGGAGCACTTTACTGTACCGGTTCCTCCCATGCTGGAACGACTACTCTTCCGCATGTGGGAGAGTCCGGCATCGTCGCCGGTATTAAGCAAGCGGGTCGATTCCATCTATCGAGTCCGCAAGAGCCCTGGCTTCCAGAAAGCACAGCTACCGCACCATTCCATGGTGGTGGAATCGGCCATGCATAGGCTCAAGAGCCAGAAGATGCACTCCTCGGTACCTCCCGGCAGGGAGGCCCGCAACCTGGATGGCCTCGGTAAGAAGTGTTTCCAAGGCTCTATGCTTGCTTGTCGGGTCCAGACCTACCAGCTCTACATGGGCATGTACCTTAGAGACCTGGCTAAGGAGATAGCCGGATTCTCAGCTGGACTTTCCGAGGAACCTTTGCGGAGGTTCCTAGCCTTGTCCACTGGAATTTGAGATTGCTCCAAGTTCATTTATCGAGCAGCCTATGATGGCTTTGAAGCATCGGCTCGAGTGGCCGCAGCCGGCATCGGTGCCCGCCGACAGGCTTGGCTTCAGTCGTCTGACCTTGAACCCTAGGTGCAGGACAAGTTGGTCGATGTCCCCTGCCGAGGTGAGAACCTATTTGGCAAGCCCATGGCTGAGAAGGCTGCGCAAATCGAGACGGAAACTCTCACCAGAACAAGGCTCTCTAGAAAGACCTCTGCCCCTTCCCAAAAGAAGAAGGGCTCGGGAAAAAAGTCCTTTTACCCGAGGAAGGCGGCTGCCTATAAACACTAC
The DNA here is from genome assembly GCA_033557465.1 of Ichthyophis bannanicus. NCBI lineage: Eukaryota > Metazoa > Chordata > Amphibia > Gymnophiona > Ichthyophiidae > Ichthyophis > Ichthyophis bannanicus. The sequence continues at coordinate 742,580,650 of CM066035.1, read as the reverse complement.
CCTCAGTATCAGGCCTCCTCAGCTCCCCAACAGGGTCAGCAGGCCAAGGGACGGGGTAACGGGTCCCGTAGGCAGCAAGCCCCCAAGCCTGCACCACCGGCCCCTGCTCAGCAGGGTGGGTTTTTGACTTCATCGACATAGCCTCTCCCCCTCAGCTGGTTTCTCCCAGCACAGGAGGCCGGCTGGTCCACTTTGCCCACAGGTGGTCCAACATCACATCAGATGCCTGGGTGCTTCATGTTGTGCGAGAAGGTCCTCATCCACCCAAGCCACCGCCAATACCTAAGGTTTGTGGTGGCAGGAAATCATTACCAGTACAGAGTACTGCCCTTTGGCCTATCCTCCGCACCATGAGTCTTCACAAAATGTCTCGCGGTGGTGGCGGCTTATCTCCGGCTTCAGGGCCTCTATGTCTTTCCTTACCTAGACGACTGGCTCATCAGAGCATCGTCCTCTCAAGAGGTCACACAAGCCACGCACCGCACTGTGACTCTTCTCTAGTACTTAGGCTTTGTCGTAAACTTCGCAAAGTCCACTTTGCTCCCCTCGCAAGATCTCGAGTTCATCGGCGCAAGATTGCACACTCTTCAGGCGCGAGCTTTCCTGCCTCTCGACAGAGCTCAGCGGCTCATGGACCTAGCCGGCCGTTTTCGCAGCCAGTCCCTGGTCTCGGCCAGGCGCTTTCTGAGACTACTCGGCCATATGGCTTCCACCGTCCACGTGACCCCCAACGCCCGCCTGAATATGCGGCCTGCTCAGTGGTGCCTTCGCAAGCAGAGGCAACAGGCCATGGGCGGCCTCGCCGACTTAGTGCAGATCTCCGGCCCGCTGGCCTCTTCTCTGCAGTGGTGGCTTCATCAGCCGAACCTGGTACTCGGAATGCCTTTTCAATCTCCTCCGCCTGCTCAAGTGCTGACGACCGATGCTTCTCTCCTGGGATGGGGAGCGCATTGCCAAGGGGCATGTACTCAAGGTCTCTGGACCTCGTGGGAGTCTGCGCAGCAGATCAACTTCCTGGAGCTCAGAGCAATCCGTCTGGCTCTCAAGGCTTTCTCCCACCTGACTTCTCGCCGGTCCGTCCTTGTCCAGACGGACAATCAAGTTGCCATGTTCTACGTGAACAAACAGGGGGGCACGGGCTCCTTCCTTCTCTGTCGGGAAGCGCAGAGGCTCTGCTCTTGGGCCGTCAGCCGCGGCATTCTTCTCAAGGCAGTTTATCTCCCAGGCCAAGAAAATTGCCTGGCGGACAAACTCAGCAGAATCCTCCAGCCGCACGAGTGGCGACTGGATCCCTTGGTAGTTCAGAAACTTTTTATGAAGTGGGGCCTCCCCACGCTGGATCTTTTTGCCAGTCCTCTCAACCGGCAACTTCCTCGTTTCTGCTCTCGGCAGCCGCATCCCCTACGAGTAGCGGCGGATGCTTTTCTGCTCTCATGGTCGAAAAGCCTTCTGTATGCTTTTCCTCCCATACCGCTAATCTCTCGAACTCTTTTCAAGGTTCTCCGAGACAAAGCTTCCATGATCCTGATAGCTCCTCGGTGGCCCAGACAGCCGTGGTTTCCACTCCTGCTGCAACTGGCAGTGGAGGCTCCGTTCCCTCTGGGGTTTCAACCAGATCTCTTAACACAGGATCAGGGGTCCCTGCTACACCCCAACCTCAGATCTCTACATCTGATGGCCTGGCTGCTGAAAGGGTAGTCCTTGCTCCCCTTCTACTGCCGGCAGAGGTGGAAGAGGCCGTCCTAGCTTCCCGGCGACCTTCTACCCGAAAATGCTACGCCCTTAAATGGCGTCGTTTTTCCGTTTGGTGTACCCAGCAGTCTCTGGATCCCTTCTCCTGCTCGGTGTCGGTGGTCTTGCAGTACTTGCTCTACCTCTCTAATCTTGGACTTAAGTCCAACTCCGTCAAGGTTCACCTCAGTGCTCTTTCAGCACATCATGTGCCGGTGGACGGCAGACCTCTTTCCAACGACCCTCTCGTGGCAAGGTTTCTCCGAGGTCTCCTTCTCCTTAAACCACCTCTGCGCCCGCCAGCGCCTGACTGGGATCTGAATGTGGTTTTGCAGCGGATCACCTGTCCGCCTTTTGAACCTATGGCTACCTGTCCTCTCCGTTTTCTTTCTTGGAAAACCTTATTCTTGATAGCCCTCACTTCCGCTAGATGCGTAAGTGAACTACAGGCCCTCGTGTCTGATCCCCCTTACACTCGGTTCTACAAAAATAGGGTAGTCCTACGGACTCACCCTAAATTTCTTCCAAAAGTGGTCTCCCCTTTTCACATCAATCAGGAGGTGGTACTTCCGACCTTCTTTCCCAGGCCACACTCCAGCCGAGCTGAAATGGTCCTGCATACCCTGGACTGTAGAAGGGCGTTGAACTTCTACCTTGACCGTACGCGGGAGCACCGCAAAGCTGCTCAGCTCTTCGTGTCTTTTGACCCCAATAAATTGGGGCTCCCTGTCTCCAAGCGTACTCTGTCCATCTGGGTTGCTGACTGTATCGCTTGGGCTTATGGAGCAGCCGGACTCTCGTTAGAAAGTCGGGTCACGGCTCATTGTGTTCGGGCGAAGGCTACGTCAGTGGCTTACCTCCGCTCTGTTCCATTGGCAGACATCTGCCGGGCCGCTACTTGGTCTTCGAGCCAGACTTTTGCGGTCCATTACTGCCTCGAGAGGGAGTCCCGCAGGGACAGTGCTTTCGGACAGGCAGTCCTCCGAAATCTCTTTGAGGTTTGAGCAACTCCTACCCTCCATCCCGGATGTTGGGCTACCGGTGGGTACTAATTCAGTGAAGATTCCTTCCTTCTGTGCTGCTGAGCTAGAGGGAGCTCATTTTTGTGCTTAGGGTCTCCGGTAGCCTTAAGCTTGGGAGTCCCATATGTGAGGACTGACTTCCTGCTTGGTCCTGGAGAAAGCGTAGTTACTCACCTGTAACAGGTGTTCTCCAGGAGCAGCAGGAATCAGTCCTCACAACCCTCCCTCCTCCCCTTGGAGTTGCAATCATCTGCTTTAGTTTTTGCAAATTTTTATGCTGTCTTTTAGCTATGTCATCTGACTGGCTAAGATGGCACCCTTGGGCGGGAAGGGGACCGCGCATGCGCGCTGCAATTCCCAAAGGCTTTCTTTGAAAGCTGGGGAAAATTGCTCCGCGAGGGCTCCGTCGGCGCCGACGTCCCCCATATGTGAGGACTGATTCCTGCTGCTCCTGGAGAACACCTGTTACAGGTGAGTAACTACGCTTTAGGAGTAGATTAATTAAGTCCTTGTAATTCACCTTGAGATGAAAACTAAAAGCCCTTTATGTTTACTAGGTATAATTTTATTGGTTCAAGTATACCTATTCCAGTAGTGACTTTAAACATCTGAACATCTTTAAATAGAAAATTTTAATCTTTAAATCTTATGATGCAGACAGCAGTCCAGCAGAGAGATAGCGATCTCCCAGATGGTGAGAGGTCTTTTGTGTGCACTAGGTGCAGAGAGCTCTTTGCTCTCAGGGAATGAGTACGATCTCTGCAATATAGTTTGTAACCAGGAGTAGACTTGGAGTAGCTGAGGCAGACAGA